>JAHLJT010002630.1:108801898-110083779 GCA_031308135.1 Acheta domesticus | reverse complement strand
GTTCGTTTCTTCGTCGAGTTTTGAAGTTTACGATTCGTTTAAGACCGCAATAAATGATCATAATTCCATAGAGAGGAGCACTAAAGTATCCTAGAAACGGGCCAAGTACTTTACAGTTGTGATATTTTGCGGCCTCTTCTCCGTTAAGGGGAACGGCTTGAATATCCATTATGTCGAAATCACATTGTGATTTAACGTACGCATTTGTGATTTGCGCAAGTCGATTTTCATCTATCGTATATTCTTTACTTTGTGCATGTTTTGAAAGCCAAGCGCAACGTTTCTCCGAAAAGGCAATAACAACCCAATATATGGGATTGTAGACTCGTATAGCTACCCTCTTTCCACTCTCGTTGCGACCGTAAAAGCGAATTTCCTTCGTGTAATATAATTCTTCGGGTATTAACGGACAATATCCGGTACTAGCAAAAAATCTCTTTTTGTAATAGCTTTGTTTGAAACGTTTAACCAACAAAGCGCTACTTGTACAAACATTGTCATTGTTAGTATTATAATTATTATCAATAGTGTTCATTTTTTTTTGAAGCCATGGCCCAAATGTTTCTCGATCTAAGAGAGGTCCTTCCTTCTCTTCCATTGTTGTAGAAATAACTAGAGTTTAGGTTTTTGTCGTAGATTAACACCTACAAAGTAAGGAGGGGAGGAGGGGGACTCCGCTCCCAGAAAGGAATTTTAAAGAAGAAGAATATTGTATTATAATTGTTGTTTATTAATGTAAATAGTTTAAAAAAAACTACATATCAAGCATATATAATGGAGTCAGTGCAATAGTGGCCTATCAATAAAGTCTGTATTTTTAAATAAGTTACTGACAGTATTAAAAAATTCATTGATAAAACCCACTGAAACTATGCGATTAATACAGATAACCCAATTTCCTAAAACCGTGGGTGAAGCCACTATTGCGCTGAAACCCGTTTGAATGTTTCATGGATAATATACCATTTTTCATGGATAATATACCATTTCTCAAGTTCCGTTTGAATAATTTTTTATGGATAATATTCCATTTCTCAAGTTTAATACATCTATAACATTTTTTAAAACATTTTTTTAAAACTTTATCATCTAAAACTGGAATTGGATCCGAATTACTTAGAGAATCTATATTTAAATCAGCAATTGATAATTCTGTTGATTCTGTTGTTGGGTAGTCTGTTGATTCTGTTGTCAAACAATTATTTGATTCTGTTGATTCTGTTGTCAGACAATTATTTGATTCTGTTGATTCTGTTGTCAGCCAATCAATTAATTCTGTTGTCAGACAATTATTTGATTCTGTTGTGAGACAATTATTTGATTCTGTTGTCAGACAATTATTTGATTCTGTTGTGAGACAATTATTTGATTCTGTTGTCAGACAATTATTTGATTCTGTTGTGAGACAATTATTTGATTCTGTTGTCAGACAATTATTTGATTCTGTTGTGAGACAATTATTTGATTCTGTTGTCAGACAATTATTTGATTCTGTTGTCAGACAATTATTTGATTCTGTTGTCAGACAATTATTTGATTCTGTTGTCAGACAATTATTTGATTCTGTTGTGAGACAATTATTTGATTCTGTTGTCAGACAATTATTTGATTCTGTTGTCAGACAATTATTTGATTCTGTTGTGAGACAATTATTTGCTTCTGTTGATTCTGTTGTTGGGTAGTCTGTTGATTCTGTTGTTGGGTAGTCTGTTGATTCTGTTGTTGGGTAGTCTGTTGATTCTGTTGTTGGGTAGTCTGTTGATTCTGTTGTTGGATAGTCTGTTGATTCTGTTGTTGGGTAGTCTGTTGATTCTGTTGTTGGGTAGTCTGTTGATTCTGTTGTTGGATAGTCTGTTGATTCTGTTGTTGGGTAGTCTGTTGATTCTGTTGTTGGGTAGTCTGTTGATTCTGTTGTTGGGTAGTCTGTTGATTCTGTTGTTGGGTAGTCTGTTGATTCTGTTGTTGGGTAGTCTGTTGATTCTGTTGTCAGCCAATCAATTAATTCTATTGTCAGATAATTATTTGATTCTGTTGATTCTGTTGTTGGATAGTCAGTTGATTCTGTTGTCGGATAATTATTTGATTCTGTTGTCAGATAATTATTTGATTCTGTTGTCGGATAATAATTATTTGATTCTGTTGTCGGATAATTATTTGATTCTGTTAATTCTGTTGATTCTGTTGTTGGATAGTCAGTTGATTCTGTTGTCAGACAATCAATTAATTCTGTTGTCAGACAATCAATTAATTCTGTTGATTCTGTTGTCAGATAGTCAGTTGATTTCGTTGTCATATCATAAGTTGATTCCGTTGTCATATCAGTTAATTGTATTGTTATATCAGTTAATTCCGTTGTCATATCATAAGTTGATTCCGTTGTCATATCAGTTAATTCTATTGTTATATCAGTTGTCATATCATAAGTTGATTCCGTTGTCATATCATCAGTTAATTCTATTGTCATATCATCAGTTAATTCGATTGTCATATAACCATTTAATTCTATTGTCATATAATCAGTTGAATCCGTTGTCATATTTACTTACAGCGTTCACACTATGCTCATATCATTAGTTAAACCACTAAACGATATTTGTAACGTATGAAACTGTTCCAACACGAATAAAATGATTACAACATACAGTACTATTTTATATGATTATACAATCCCCACTCTCATCTCTCAAACTCTCTAGTGTATCTTTGTATAATCCCCACCCTCACCTCTATTTTCACCAATGCAAACTCTCCAGTTTATCTCACCATTTCAAACTCTATTTTATCTCATTTCTACCTCTCTTTATATCAACAATCCCCACTCTGATATCTTCTCTTACAATCTCCGTCTATTCAATTCCCTTCCATACTTTGAATCTTTTTTTTTTATCTCTCTTGTCCATTCAACCTCTTACCCCCTTCAACCGCTTTCTTGCCCCTTCCACCTCTCTCTCGGTAAACCACTATTACGTAAGAAAAAACCACACATTTTCATACATTTTTTTATTCAGACATTTTCCACTGTCATCTTAGACATGCCTTACGAGATGTAAGACCTCGCAGTGCTCAGAAATCTCCAACCGCAGAGAGCATTCATAGGTGACATGTCACACATACCCAACGAGTGTAAAGGGATAAGAAAAAAGTACATGTTAATTGTCACTTGATCTGGTAAATACGCTTCAACTTCTTCCCAAATTCACAGATGGGAGCTAGGTGGCGGCTGTGACGGATAAGATTAATAAAGTTACCGGTCCGCCGATCGAAAATGTAATAAAAATTGAATCAAATGTGGATGAAGGGGTAATGTTTACAGAAATCGACATTTCTAGATAAAATAACGAAACTCGGTCGTTTGAAATGATAGAGCGCATATAAGTATTGATAATTTATCAACTCTATTCCTTTGATGTATAAGTTTATCGCAAACAATTCTATAGCATATACAAATGAGATGTATCCATCAAATGAGATGTATTATTTTTTTTATTTAAATCCTTACAAATAATAAGAATCCATCAAATAAGATGTATTATTTTTTTTTAAATCCTCACAAACAAAATTAAACGAATAATTATATTCTTCATCAATCGAACAATTAGTATGCTCTTTTATAACCCGTTTATCACAATTCATGACGCATAAATAATAAACATCTTTATCTAACCATTTAGAATACCGACATACGGACTGATATTTACGAAAAATTATCATTAGCCTTGCTTCTGCTGTAAAGGTGAATGATTGATCAATCTTGTTTACGTTATATATATTCTTTACTTTTACCCAGAACCAATGTCTATTTAATAATAAAAACTGTATTCCATTTCTATTTCTACAGCCAAATATTTTTACAGTAATTTCTTTTCCAGCAAACTCTGTATTTTCAGAAAAATATACAGCATATGGACAATTTTTCCTAGGATGTTTTGGTTTGTCATAACCATAAGTTTTACTGATACATTTTCCGTAACCATAATTGTTCATGATACATTTTCCGTCACATTCTCCAACGTACATAAATTTTCAGAAACATTATAAACATAATCAAACGCCGGAAAATTTTCATACTCTATTATCCTTCTATCACACTTCATATTCCTTCTAATAAAATCCTTCATAATCCTTCTATCAAAATCTATAATCCTTCTCCTTCTATAACATCTCATAATACAGAGATATGGAAGTTTTCCATCACACCAATGAATGTATTGATTTTCATAAAAGCATATCAATAGTTTTGGTTTAGCTGTAAACGTAAATAATTGATCACCACTCATACGTTCATTATTCCTAGTCTGTACTTCACAAGAAAACTTTTGATTAGATAATATAAATTTTATTCTATTTTCGCAGCTTAGCACTCTTACGGTGATTACTTTTCCATCAAAATGTGTATGTTCGGAAAAATACACACTATACGGACAATTTTTATAAGGATGTTCATCGTCATCACAATTGTAATTTCGAATAATACATGTTCCTTCACAATAGACAGAAACATAATTCTTGTAACCCATTTAGATATGAATGTTGTATGATTGTAAATTTTGTTTTCGAAATTAAGTTTTTGTAAATTTTGTGTAGAATATTCCGTTAAATTTGGTAACCCATTTCGAAATGAATGTTGTATGATTGTAAATTTTGTGTAGAATATTTAGTTATAATGAAGAACTGTTATCTACCCTCGCTAAAACTTACTATGGTTCGTCTGGCTTGCGTGTTAATTAATCGATTAATAGTGGAGAATAAATCATTTGCGGAAAGCGATTTTTATGGATGTTGTGAAATGGTTTATTAATTATTATAAATACACAGAGTTTCTCTTTCCTAGTGTCAATTGAGTATCTCCTATCATTTGCCTCTTTATATATGTTATTCTCCCATTATGTAATTGAGTGGGTGGGGGTCTCTTGCTATCTAAGAATTCGTTTCCATTTAAAATGTAAACTTATTAAAAATACTCTACAAATCCCTTTGAACTCGTAGGGCGTGTGTATCATGCCAACCATGAATGGTCTCTACACTCGGAGGTTTCTAAGCACCGTGAAGTCCTACAACTTGTAAGGGATGTCTATGGAAAGAGGCGGCACAGCTTGAATCCGATACTCGGTATTCCCCCTTTCCAGATGGTTTTCACATTATTGCGTCAACATTGTTTAAGAATTCAATAGTAGTACCCAGGATCCATTCAATAATGAAAACTTATGTGGGCATCTGTGGCATGCCTTACGAGTTAATTGGGGATTTTGATGTGGCATCTGAGACATGTCCTATTACATACTGCTACAAGTTAGTGGTCATTATTCTCTGACATGCCGCACGAGCTGTAGGCGGTGTATTATGTTTGTTATTTACGAGTATATTACATGAATTTATCTTCTCTCCATTTAATAAATACAAAACTGTTATTTTTATTATTATATTTACATTCAAAAACCCTATTAATCAAAGGTGGGTTAAGTTGAGATGGTGAAAGTTTGATGCAAATATAACGTTCGTTGAAATGACCTTCAATAATGTCTCCTCTTGTCCTTTCAACTAAAACGTCAAATGTTGACGTAAATTTGCTTTTTATTAAAATTGTTTTTTCAGTTTGCCAATAATAGCAACCGTAAATTACACCATCTGTTTCTTTAATACCGTGATTCATTTCTGAAACTATTTTTAGGGTAGTATCGGACATGTCTAATTTGCTTTCTAAATATCTAATAACATTATCATTGCTATCAATATCGCAATTTGTCACAAGATATATTGGTGAAAATCGTACTCGTAAATCTGTATGTCTAGTGAGAACCTTTTGTTGCCCAGACATGAAACTTATAAAGCGAGCAGCCGCATAATAACAGACCTTATGGCATTTTTTTAACATAATAATAAATAAAATGTCGTTTATGATTATATTATTTCCAATGCATTCTACTTGAAGAATTAATTTATATTCGGAATAAATATCGACATGTAATTTAGTTATTTGATTTTTACAACCATCATGAGCATTGAAAGAAAAAATGTTTAGTTCGCCAATCGGATTTCCGACTTTGTCACGCGACGAGCACAAAATTGCAAACCTACGCTCTCCGTCTGTTTTCAAATGAGCAAATATGGATCTGTTTTGAACATTGTAAAATACGCTCGGCGTACCAACTATGTGATCGTTTTTATAAAAAGGTCTCGTATGAATATAAGGTTTCAATTCAGATATAAAGTTTAAATTAAAATCGTTAGTAAATGAAATGTCTAGCCAATTACAGATAATTCCTCCTAAATAATTATATACCGAAAATAACGTATCCGGATTTTCCAAATAATATGCAAATAATTTATGCGTTAGTTCTAAATCAATTTTGGTAAAATTTAGTCTCTTTTGACTCGTTACCACAAATCCAATTCGAGAAAATAATAAACTCGCGGTCAAAGCATGCATTGTTTTATTTTCAATATATACTATATAATGAGATAATGTCCATGTTAGATTTTGAAAATGAATTGTTTTTCCTATGGAGAGGTCACTGCGTATTTGTTTTTTAAATTTTCTAGGAGTTATATTTGCTCTATATATATCTATGTATTCAAATACGCATTCACTATCTACATTTACATCAATCTCTTTTGATATCGAAACGCTTCCTGTAAAATAATTTATTTTTCCTTTAAAATACGTAAATATATCCATTTTTTTAGAGCTATAACAAACCTTTTTTAATTGCCAACGAAATGTATTTTGATTGGTGTTAAGATTATGCGTGTTTGAGTATCGTAATACGGTCTCAGGCGAATCTTTATTTACGTACAATGCTCGTACTCTAACTGATATCTCATTGTTAAAAATATTATGAAAACGTGATAATGAATTTTGAAATGAAATTTCATTTGGGAAGTTGGCGAAGACACAGACCTCGTATTCTGTCTCCATTCGAATATTAATGAATCAGAGATAATGTACTGTATATTTATGGGATAGGTGTGGAGGGGGTATAAGAAAAATGTCAGTTCATTTGTAATATAGCGACAGTACGAAGCATAGAGCAGACACACGCGGAGGCTGTGGTGTGCTGAACCGAAGAAATGGACGCTAAAGCTGAAATTCACTTTAGATATACCATCGAAAAAAAATTTCAAAAAGACTTTAAAAAATTTTGGAGTGAGATAAATAAGTGTTTACACAATAATATAACAATATTGGCTAGTGAAATTACAAAATCCTCGAATATTAGAAATGATATATTAGCCAATAAGATAGCGGTGTTTCGGGCTAATATTGTGAAATCTATTGAGGAAATCAAAACTAACTTTGACATCTCTCAACATCTGCATGAAAAAAGAGACAATGTGATAACAGATTGGAATCTTTTGAAAAATGGTGATATTGAATGCTTTAAAATAAGGATTTTTAAGGATTTGGATAAAATTACAAAAAGTTTAATTACAAAATCCATTACTTATAATTATTTATTGTTACGTATGCTATACACAGAAATACAAACAATTAAAAATAATCTTCAAAAAGTAATTATCAAAGAAACACAAAACTTTCAATTACAAGTTGAAATAATGATGTCTAATAGATTTCTTGAAATGCCTACTGAGCATTATTTGTAAGGAATGCAAATAAATAATATGATTTACTTGATATGTTTCATTTCTTTAATTTGTTTTTTGGTTATATGTCGATAAGAACAGGGTGTCTAGCTGGATAGCGCGGGTAACTCGCAACGCTCGCAACACGAATCCTTATCCCCAGACACATCCTGTAATGCTATTGACCATGTTTTTCTGGAACTCCATCGCCATCCCAGGATAAATGCAACTGCCATCACAATGTGTATTAGCAATAGCAACAACCCAATTTCCCCCCATAGTAGGGCTTCCATTCTGTCTATGGACTTGGTATTACCCTGCCCCTGGAACTCCGACGGCATCATGTAACCCAGCGCCTCACACATCACGTGCGGGGACTGCTCCTGTGACGACGGTTTGGTCGTATCCTGCCCCTGGAGCTCCAACGGTATCGGGGACAGCTCCTGTGACGACGGTTTGGTCGTACTCTGCCCCTGGAGCTCCGACGACGGTGTGGTCGTACCCTGCCCCTGAAGCTCCGACGACGGTTTGGTCGTACCCTGCCCCTGGAGCTCCGACGGCATCGGGGACGTCTCCTGTGACGACGGTTTGGTCGTACCCTGCCCCTGGAGCTCCGACGGCATCATGTAACCCAGCGCCCTACACATCACTTGCGGGGACCGCTCCTGTGACGACGGTACCCATACCACAAGGCACCTCTCCTCACCCTCTTTGCCAGTTTGTGTACCAAATAGCACGCACACGTCGTAGCGCTTGCCCGTCTCCAGTTTCGCACCCACCACGACGTGGGTGTAGGTGCGATCCAGGCTACTAATGTTGAAACTTCTCTCGTAGAGTGGTCGGGCGTTGACGTTGTCGGTGGAGGTGACGCGCACGTGGGCGGTGCTGAGTATGCCTCCTGGGTGTAGCGGCGCGCGCCAGCGCAGTTCCAAGCGCTCGGGATGTATTCGTATACAACACAACTCCGTTGGCGGACCTGGTGCAAAATCCATTGTATATGCTTTAACTTGTCTTTCTTCGCTGACTTTACCATCTTCAGTTCGCTTCACTCGTACATCTATCACATATTCTTTGTTGGGAACAAGATGAATTCTTTGGCTATCTTCTTGAAGTAGGAGGCAATGACGATTTGGCCACGAGTAGCAAAGCATCGCGGGCTTTTTTACCATCCAAGGAGTATTACTCCATAAAGAACCTTTGTATCTGTATGGAAATTTACCCCAAGCTAATTCCGGTTGGACGCGAACCTCATATTCCAATTTAGTGAGACATGATGACATGGGTGGTATCCAACTTAACGCCACCCAATGAGATCCTGCCGAGTGTATCTGCAAATCATCTACTGCAGCCACTTTATCCGAACAGGTTAATGCACTGATAGTTTCAGTATATGGTTTGGTTGGAAGGCGTTGATACCAGTTTTTAAACTCTAAATGATTCAATTTTAGCACTGGCCATGCTTTAACAAGGTATTTCGAAGACATATTCAGATTAGAGAGTTTCAATGTTGAATTACAAGAATTTAATATTATTGATTCAATTACATTAGTTTTATCAACCCATTCCTTTTCTTCTTCCGCCTTGTAGCTCCAAAATACAATTTCGGGACAGGTGTTTTCACATGCAATGTCAATAACAAAATGGAGTGTGTCGTGGCCAGCGGAGACGAGGCGGGGCACGTCCATAGGCGGCTTCGGTAACAGCTCACGGGGTGGGTCTTCCGATGCGGGTGTGGACAAGGATGCCGCAGTGGAGGCGATGGGGGCGGGTGTGGACAAGGGTGCCTCAGTGGAAGCATTGGGGGCGGGTGTGGACAAGGGTGCCACAGTGGACGCATTGGGGGCGGGTGTGGACAAGGGTACCGTCGTGGAGGCATTGGGGGTGAACACGGGCGGTTGTAGACGTTGCGATTCCTCCGAAAATAACGTCTGTGAAGCCAATGGCTCCGCCATAGAAAACAGTAACAACAACCACAGCGGAATCAATCCTACACGCGCCATATCACATCTCCTCGACCTGTTCTGCATCACTGTATTACAGTCCATCGTTTCCTATGTACTGAACAACGTTGATCATTTTTATACCATATAGAGAAGGGAAAGGGAAATTTTTTTAAAAAAAATGGAAGGGGGTAATGGTTTTGTTAGAAAGAGAGGAAGGTGGGGGTTATCATGCTTGAGATAACAAGTTTGGAATCTGTGCATGTCTCATACGCCACATCAACATCCCCCAATTAACGTGTATGGCATATCACAGATGACCACGTTAGTTTTCATTGTCGAAGTTATCGGCTTCAAGCTGTGTACGAGTTAAAACCAGACCATTTATGGTGCTCATTATTCTAAATTATTATTTATTGTATTTTCAATGTATTTTGTTAAATTATTCAACGTATCCTTCATCTCTGGAGAATGAATAGCAATTGAACAACCCACGCCAAACATTACCTTTATAAAAATTTGAAAACGTTTTATGCTCTCAAGCAATTTGCTTTTGTGATACGATTTTGATTTAATCGTGTTTAATAAATAATTATTTGCTTCTAAAATATATTTCTTCATACATGAGTTATACAAGTGTTCTTGCGTATAGCTTAGTGATTCGTCTGCTGAAATTTTTAGGAAGACGTTCGTAACAAAATCAAAAAACATTGTCGATAAGTACCTGTACACACCGTGAATAGGAATACCTCTCGAATGGGTGTCGCCTACCCAAAAATATTTGTCGTCATCGTCTTCATTTTTAAAGACGTAAACATACCTACCTACGTAACGGTGTTTTACGTCGATAAAGCATTCAGTACTTTTTTCATTTAAAATTTCAGCAAGATGATTTGATAGTTGTGATTTCACTTCTCGGATACACATGTCATTTATTCTAACTCTAGTCGCAAATAATATGTTGCTGTCGAAAAAACCAAATGACATGTAAATTTTTTTATACGTGTCATTGTTAACAACAACTTGTTTTATGATGAACAACCAAACAAAACGGGCTAAAGCTTCGAGTACGCCGGCGTATTCAAGATTTTCCTCTAATAGTTTATTAAATAACTGAACTGATAAGCGATTACTATTACTTTCCTCATACCCTCGACATTCCTCATTTTCCACTCGTGTCTTGTTTGCGTTTTCCGCTTCGTGTATAGAATACAACGATCGTAAAACGTATTCAGATTGACGTTTTGTAGTTTGATTTAGAGGAATCAGCCATACACCCCAGTTTTGGTCCCGATCGGGATTTAAACTTTGTATTACTTGTGTTCGTGACTGCTTTCCAACTAACCACCTGAGAGGTACCGGTCCGTACGCGATATTATTCAGGGAAATGACGTAAATATTAAATTGAAAATACGATATCATTTCGTCATGATTGACATAGATATTAAATAACGAAACACTTTCTACACACTTTGTGAGGGAGGTCTGAACAATAAACGTGTACAACGGATACATTTTCCACATGAGAGCGCATTTTAGAAAAAATAACCCTCCGCTCACGGAAACGTGTGAAATGTGACCCGTAAATTGTGAAAAACAAGAGGATGTCGTGTTTTCCTGTTGTTTTTTACACACTCGATACGATAACGGCGAACACCTAAATAATATGTTGTTTTCTCCGATTGTAAAAATGCACCGATTTTTTTTTACTGAAACCACGTTTGACCAGAGAGTATTGGAACGAGCGCATTGCTCTTCAATAAATAACTTCCACACTTTGTCAATATTGAAACATTCGTCGTAAACCATCGATAAGGGTAAATTCAGCGACGAAATAATTTTTGCTTCGGAGCAAACGTATTCCAACCACGCGCTAATAAAGTTCTTCCCTAGATCATCAGATATCGCTATCGGTAGGATTCCGGCAGGAACAAAATCTTTAACATGAAATACACCTTCGCGCGTAAAGTCAGTAAGTATGCGAGTGATATTTTCGCAACCTGCAGATAGGTAGTAACAACGCCACAAAAATGTCTTCCAATTGATTGGGTTGTACATAAATATCCCGGAATTCACCGCCGTAGTAATGATAGAGAGCGCATAATTTACTAAAATTGTTTCCGTTTCAAACGATATTTGCTGTTGAATCCAGAAAAATTGATCTAAAATGCCTCCTCTTTTGTTTTCTTTTACCTCTGAAACGGGATTGTGTATAAAGTGTTTATTGACAGTTTTATCAATATCGCAAATGATATTGTAAATTTGTTTTTTGAGAGGGAAATAAAAATGTATTTCGACAGAGTTAATTTGTAACCACAGTTTAGGGTGAAAGGTTACTTGTACGCTATATACGATCCAATTATTCAACACAAACAACTCCTTCTCCTCCTCTTCGATAGACGTTTTATTTTTTTTCTGATTTAAAGCGCCGCTTAGAGAATCAAATTCGACAAAATAATCCAGACCATGTATCGTATGACCAAAAGAAGACTTGATCGGTGCATAAAGAGCGTCACGTTGTGAATTTCTTATTCGGCATGTCATACTATAGAAGGTGTCTTCTTCCAGAGCCGTCACTATAAAAGTCACAATGCCAACTGGACGCGCGTAAGCAATTGTTCTTTTTAGATTGTATAGGGCTTTATATCTACATTTTATCACATCGATGTCTACGATAGATTCGTCAAATGATATTGCGTTATCCACGATTTCAAATATTACAGTATATTCTATTATTGCACGATTCCCCACAATCCAATCCGTTGGACGCAATACATTTGTTCTATAAACGATTCCTGTGTTTTCAACTCTAAACTTGACGTGCGGAATGGATCGCGTAGCCAAGGCAATCATGGTTGTTAGAAAAGATGCACGTGATCTCGCGAGTTGAGCGTCACTAACCTCGTTTTCGTTTATGTTTACGGGAGTCATAGACATTCCGATATATGCGACACGTTTATCTAGCACTTTAGATTCGGAAATGACACCCGCAACGTTAGCGTGCCGAATATAAAAACATCCCTCTCGTAAATTATATTTCGATGAAACGAAAATAGATTCATCCCTCGCATCCATAATCCATGCGTTTCCAACCTGATATACGGGATCTCCTTTTTTTATTTTCTTTATATATGAGATACATAAAAGATTATTGACCTATACATGGAATTAATTAATTGACCTGTCCACTTTTCATATCGATGGAATTATCCTTATATCGATGGACGATAATTGAATGTCAGTGCAATAGTGGCCTATCCACAAATTCTGGCTTAATAATTTACTGCCAGTATTAAAAAAAAATTATTTGTGTTTTATTGTGTTGTAACTGCTGAATGATGACCCACTGAAACTAATCAATGTCCCTAAAATGTGGGTTAGGCCACTATTAATCTGTCCACATGTGTAAGGATGAATGTAAGAATAAAACAAACTAATATTCTTATTGATTTATTTTCAAACAATTTTCAGTAGATCTACTGTTTTATGGTGAATGACAAAAATTACCGCTTAACTAAAAAATTAAAACTAAAATACAAATATTGACAAAAAACTAAAAAAAAATGTTTGTTTATCAGTTTTATGTTAGTACAGTAAATACAATTTTTAAAAAATGGTTAACTAAAAAAAATACCAATCATTTTTAATGATAGTACAACTAAACAAAATACAGTTTACTACTTACATTTTAAATACCAATCATTTTTAATGTTAGTACAGTAAATAAAATATTCAACATCTCGATTTTCATTTCGATTAAAATAAAATACTTTATCAATTATTTTACGAAGAAATTTACATACGGGAAACCACTTTGCATGTTCTTTCCAAGGATCATCTTTTGTTTGCCAATTTTTTAGATTTCCATTGCAATGGAAACACACGACAATATCACTTTCTTTTGAATAAAAAAATCCCGCTTTGCAAATTTCTTCGACAATAGATTGAATAGCAATAGGCCATGTATTAAAAGTTGCTAATCTATTTTCAAAACTTGTATATTCTGCATGTACAGGTTCTATAGTTTGATTGATGTAAAGTCTTTGATAAAATTGATTTAAATCACTCTCTCGTAGCGTTATGTGAGAATCGATGAAGCAAACATCAAGTCTGTTATAACGTCTTCTAAATGGTATTTCATATTTTGGTGGTCGTTCGCATTTAGACTTTGATCTCCTAGATATATCTAACGGAATGTTACCTTCTGAACCATCTTGAAGGCAATTTGGGCTCAACCTTTTGTGTTCTTGACAAGGATCATCTCCACTCATCCAACAACCAACATTCAAATAACAAAAAGCACATTTGACAATATCAATATATTTAGTGTAGTAAAAACCCGATTCTGCAAAAGTATTTTCATTCATACATTTGTGAGGCCATGTTTCATCAAATGTTTTTTTACGATCCACTGCAGAGTTTAGATTTAGTATTTGACATGGTTGTACCATCATATTTCACTTTAAACCTGAACACAGTAACTTGAACACACACGAGAGTATATCCCTTTTTTTGTAAATTTGTCTGTGCACTTCCGACGTTTATTACATTTATACTCAGTCACTTTTTATATACATCATATTTCCTTGGGCTTATATACATCACATTTCCTTGGGCTGTTATTTAAACTAATTCACTACCATTTGAACAACAAACTCGTACATTACACTCACTCTTCTAACATGTTCTTTAACCACCTACCTATTATATATGGATGGTCCCAATCTACGCCTACCCCACTTTACATGAACAAACCGATAAACCCCACTCCTCTCTCACATAATGTAACAGGGAGGGGGAAGAATGTGCAGGAAGACACTCTGCGTTGACTAATCCTTCAGAAAAAGGAAGAAAGTGTGGTATAAAACATATTTCCATAAACAAACCGATAAACCCCACTCCTCTCTCACATAATGTAACAGGAAAGGCTTTCTCATATAATGTAACAGGGAGGGGGGGGATGTACAGGAGGACACTGTGTGTTGGCTAATCCTTCAGAAAAAGGAAGAAAGTGTGGTATAAAAAATATTTCCATAAACAAACCGATAAACCCCACTCTTCTCTCACATAATGTAACAGGAAAGGCTTTCTCATATAATGTAACAGGGAGGGGGGGATGTACAGGAGGACACTGTGTGTTGGCTAATCCTTCAGAAAAAGGAAGGTATAGTATCAAATTTTATTTTTTTATGTAAAGGTGTATAAAAATAGTTGCACAATCCTGTTTTCTGGACTATTTTTTTATCTGAATTTTTTATCTATAATAGAAAGAATTAAAAATAAATGTTTCAAACCATTATTTATTGACTTGTTTTCATCAAATTCAATTACATGTTAAATTCAATTACATCACATTCACTATTTACCCCTTTACAAAGATTACTCGTTGAAAATGTTCCATACACAACCAGAGTTTACATGTCTTGCAAAAAGTAGATACCATTTTAGCTTTTAGAGCCTTTTTTCTTCCATATTTTTGAAACAGTGTATTCTATTTCTATAATCTCCATCTTGAATTATGGTTAAAGAATGAAAATGGTCTGGAATAGATCCATAACGATTTCCTCAGATCCATAACGATTTCCTCTTTAAATCTTTTCATATTGATTTCTTTTTCTGATAATTTTTTATACAATATCAAAGCGTTTAGCATAGCGGTATCTAATAAAAAAGCAAACATTTGCCACTGCCATCCAGTTTCTTTTTGTAACGGTGAAAAGCAACAGCTTTCCAACCGAGTAGATGCATCTATTCCCTGCATTCCTCTTTCGTATTCGAGTATCGCCCTAGGCTTTAGCGTATTTTCTTTTTCTCCCGACGAAACCATTTCCGTACCATATTTGGTCGACAGAAAAAGTTTATTTTTCCATTTTGCCACAACAACTCCATCTGCCGATGCTTGTCCGATTATTTCCTCTCCTGATACATTACTTTCAACAATGAATGCGGGAAGTTGTTTTTTATTGTTTTTCAATGTTCCGATAAAATGAGTGTGATTATTGAGAAGATCGACTGCGAGAGGAATAGAAGTACAGTCTTGCGTAGCGATAATTGTACGACCTTCATTTATGTAGTCCTGGGTAAGTTGTATCACCGCATCGTGACTTTTCATTTTTCCGGTTGTCATTCTCAGAGTGTATCCGTCGAGACTACATAATTTAAAGAAACGTTTTTCTTTATGTCGTCTTTTCGTTGCGTTTACAATTAAAAATTCCCCTCCAGGAGCGTAGTCACGAGAAAAAATTTTTTCTAACATGTCCATACAGTTATACGTATCATTTTCAATTTGCAAAAAATGTAGTAAAGATTGAAAACGTCTACGGTTCATTAACGAAATTAACATATCGTTGCGATATATACAATGTTTGTTCCAGTAATCAGCTATTCGTTGATACGAAACCAAGTCCATATACATTATTATACCAATAAAAATTATCATCTCTTTGGCGTTTGTATCTCTCCAAACGTTATTAAGCAATAGTCTTGCATTTCTATTCGTTTCTGCAACAATAAAATCTACCACGTTATCATTAAAAAATCTATGAAACACGTGAAAGGGTTTCAATTCCTCTTTCCTTATAGGATAGGCATAACAGTAAACAATTTTTTCCTTTATGTTACCCGTAAACGTGAATTTAATCAGAGAACTTTCATCCACGTTGTACCAAGTTTTACAATCGGCGACCTCATCATCAGTTATAGAATCATCAGAATCAGAAACCGAACAATATTCGGGCGAAGAACAACGTTCAACGTCATCTAAAAATAATCCAATCAAATCTTCTTGACTTTCCATGTTTGTTTCAGAAATCAACTTTATCAACCGAATGTAATTTCATAAACATGTTAGCAATGATGTGTGATTGTGTTATATATGTCTTTTCCTATTCCCCTACTCAATGCTTCTTTCCTCCAAATCATCATTCTGATAAATGTGTTCCGCCTACGCGTCCCTACTACATGATTGTTACGGAGGGGAGGAAGAGTGGTTACCAAGGGATGGGAAGAGGGGATACACACGCGTTATATAAGAACCATTGCATTCTCTTTCCACTCCACAACAGCCAATGATGTATACTGTTCTATTACTTTTGCTGTCACCACTGACAGTAGTATCAACGTTTGCCGCCATAGACTCCTATTATGAAGAATCTGTACCAGCGTGTATTCAACATGTATATAATAAAAAAATGGTTTCATTAGACTGTACAAATCGAAGGTTTACTTCAACTGCATATCTCGAGTTTTATCAAGGAGCAAGCGTAGTATGCAGTATAAATTTTTCTTACAACAACATTTCTGAAGTGAAAGGATTATATGTGTTTTCGAATTTGACAAATCTTGATTTATCGTCAAATTCAATTAGACATTTATCACAAAAAACCTTTAGAGAGTTGAAAAAACTAATATCTCTTGACTTATCACATAATGAAATTGAAGATATTGATCCATTTATATTTATAAATAATATTCAATTACAATTTTTAAATTTGGGTGGTAATCAACTAAAGACATTTTCTCATTCTCCTATTGTATGTTCGATTTCATTACAGGTGTTGAAAATTAACTCTTGTTTTCTATCTTCGCTTACGAATGTTAATTTTGTATGTCTTCCCTTTCTTACCGAATTAGATTTAAGTTTTAACCCACTAACGTCAACTATCGACTTATCTCCATTAGATCGTTTACAGATCGTACATGTAACTGATAGTAGTTTTTACTGGGTACAAATACAAAAAGAAGTTGAGCTTTATTACATAAATAATTCTTCAAATGTAAATTACAAGCAACTTTACTCATATTACAAGCAACTTTCTGAAATATTTGAAATATATGTATTTTTATTTTATATACTAATATTAATATTATTACTAATGTTGCTTTTACATTTATGTTTTAAACAAGATTGGTATTCATTATTAAAACGTATGTATACAAAAAAAGTTTCTATGTATAAGGAAATAAAAGAAACCGAGGTATAGAAAGTTTTCAATGTTATGTAAAATAAATAAAAGAATTGTATTGAAATTGATGGTTCAATTTTTCTCTTTACATTGCCTTATAATATTCTCAAAAGGAAAACCTGAAATTTTCTCAGTTCGCGTGTTCTTTTAAATAGATTTTTTTTCAAGATTTGTAATTTGTGGTTAAAACTCGTGAGGCATGCCATAGATGCTTATGTTCTTGGTATATAAAATAAAGTTTTCATTATTATATAGATTCTGGTTGCTATTGTATTTTTTTAAACACAGTTGACGCAATAATGTGAAAACGAGCTGGAAAGGGGGGAATGCCGATTATCGGCTTCGAGTTATGCAACCGTTTTCCATTGTCATGTCCGATATGCCTTACAAGTTGGAGGACAGCACAGTGCAGAGAGTATTCATAGATGGCACATCACACACGCCCTACAAGTGCTTAACCAATAACCTATTCTGATTTTTCCAGATGTCTGTAACCAACAACCTATCCTGAACGATTTTAGAGGTCTGGGTAATAAACATCAAAATCCAGATGCCTTTAATCAACTACCATCTAATAGAATTGGTTACGCGTTTTTGATCACTATTTTCCCTCCCTCTTTTCGTTACTATCACATGATTATATAATCTCCTTACGCGTAATTTCCCTTTCCTTATTCCCCTCTTTTTCTCATCCCCCTCCTCTTCTTATCCCCTCTTCTTCTTATCCCCTCTGCGTTACTATCATATGATTATAAAATTCCCACAAAATCATATAAATACTGCTGAACATAATTCAACATTATATTGTCGTGTTTCGAACGAGCGTGAATACAGTGGAAACCACCGCTGTCATTGGTCTAAGCGAGAATATCGACATCGGTCCGGTAAATATGGCGAATTCCGAGTTTTTAGAAAGTTCAGCCGAAAATATCGCCACTAAGTTGGAATCTCCGGCAAAACTGGAGGAGTCTTCAAAGAGTCCAGCCAATCATATCGCCACCGATTTGGAATCTTCGGTAAATCAGGAGGAGTCCTCAGAGTATTCATCCGAGAGTATCGCCACCAAGTTGGAATCTCCGGAAAATCTAAAGGATTCCGAATTATCAGAAAATCCAGCCGAGAATATCGCCACCGAGTTGGAATCTCCGTCAGCCGAGAATATTGCCACCACGTTGAAATCTCGGTCAAATATAAAAGATTCAGAGTCATCAGAAAATCCAGCCGAGATTATCGTCACCGAGTTGGAATCTACGGCAAATCTAAAGGATTTAGAGTCATCAGAAAATCCAGCCGAGAATATCGCCACCGAGTTGAAATCTTGGTCAAATCTAAAGGATTCAGAGTCAGCCGAGGATATCGCCACCGAGTTGGAATCTCCGTCAAATATAAAGGATTCAGAGTCATCAGAAAATCCAGCCGAGAACATCGTCACCGAGTTGGAATCTACGGCAAATCTAAAGGATTCCGAGTCCCCAGGAATCTACGGCAAATCTAAAGGATTCCGAGTCCCCAAACATTCCAGCCGAGAATATCGCCATTGAGTTGGAATCCTCGGCAAATAGGAAGGATTCCGAGGCGAGAAAACTGTAGATTAATTCTAATCAATTATAAAAAATTAAATGTAATTCATTTCTAATCTAATCAATTATAAAAAAAATTAAATGTAATTCATTTCTAATCTAATCAATTATAAAAAAAATTAAAAGTAATTCATTTCTTCTATTTCTTCTAATCAATTTTGTAAGTTTTGAACTATGAAATAATAAAAATACTGTAATGCATTTCATTTTTTTATTTATTCATTTTGTTTTTATTTTTTCGTCATTAGTTCCTACATTTCCTCTCATAGCGTAAGCTATAGGAAATATTTTTACCATCAAACAAATTAAAACAAAAATAAATATTGCAATACATGCCATACCAACAAATTTAAAAATTTTTTTTACAAATAACATATTTTGAGGATCGAGTACGTCTGAAACATTGTCTAGGGTGGCGTCAATTACTTCTGCTAAAGCTTCGGCAACTGAGACATATTTGTTACAAACCACGTTCATGTCTTCGCCTAGCACTTGTCCGTTGGCGTCTATAATATTATGAATATCACACTGAAAACAGGGATCTTTGCAATTTTGTTCGTTAGAGACTTTAAAACTATATTGTGTACATACATTTTGTTGTACATTTTGTTTATCAGTTGAACATGACGCTATTTTACACTTTTGTACAATATTTCCATTTTCGTTGTAACGAATCACCCAACAACCAGCGTTTTTATTTGCAATTTTAGTAACAACTGAACTTATTATCCCTGCAATGGTTCCTCCTAATACTAACTTTGGAAATGTTTTTTTTGAATAATCTATGAATTTATTTACATATTTTTTAGCAAAACTTTGAAATTTGGGTGAACTGATAAAAAGTTTCTTTACAGTCGTTTCTGTTGCTTTTAAATTAGCTTCATATCCATTTTTAAAAACTTCTTGTAGCAATTCATCAACTTTTTTAGATTTTTTTGAATGTGAAAATGCAATGGGTACTTTTTTTAGAGCAAGAATAAAATTTTTTTTGTTTTTTCCCATCGATTTTAGAACATTTAAAGTATATTTACTGGCTACAGCAACACCCGTAGCTTCTGCAATGAATTTATCAACGGGTATCATTTTGTTCTGCTTTCCCATCATGAAGCGTCCGGTTCGTGAATCTATCTTTAGATTAAATTTAATACCTGTTTGTTTTGACAATATATTTGTAAACAATTGAACACTACTTTTTTTATATAAAAAACGAGGAGCAATGGCAATATGACGCATTGTCTTTACTAAATTATTCATTTTTTCAGATGTAAAAGGAAATAGTCTCAAGAGGTGAAAGTTTTTTTTAGAGATGAAAGGAAATAGTCTTATTTAAATTTTTGTCTATAATATTTATTGATTTCATGATTTCATAATCTCATCTACAAAATCTAAAATATCATCTACAAAATCTAAAATAATCTCATTTTTATACAAATCTAAAATAATATCAATATAATAAAATAATATCACATCCTAATACAAGAACCCAATACAATCCAAAACCCAATAATAAAATTCAAAAAAAAAACTCAATATTCTAATAAAATAATATCACATCCTAATACAAGAACCCAATACAATCCAAAACCCAATAATAAAATTCAAAAAAAAACTCAATATTCTAATAAAATAATATCACATCCTAATACAAGAACCCAATACAATAATAAAATTCAAAAAAAAACCTCAATATTCTAATAAAATAATATCACATCCTAATACAAGAACCCAATATAATAAAAATAATAAAATTCAAAAAAAAACCTCAATATTCTAATAAAATAATATCACATTCCAATACAAGAATCCAATATCAAAATAATACAATCCATAAACCTCAATATTCTAATAAAATAATATCACATCCCAATACAAGAACAAAAACCTCAATATTCTAATACCATATCCTAATACAAGAACCCAATGACTCAATATAATCCAATATCAATCAAATATCAGTAAATAAAATATTACACTATCTCAACAATCTTAAAATCTGATTTTCATATAATTTAACAATTTTAATTGTATTTCACCGTTATTGCATTCAATAGAATGAAATTTTAAAACACATATAAAAATATCATCTTGACACACTTGGGTATCATTTAAAATACACGAAGAACTATTTTGATTTACTGGTGTAGAAGTTGGTAAACAAGAAATAACTAAGGATGAAATGATATATACATCTACAGGACGGATGTCAACATTTATAATATTCTCTTCCAACACAATTACTCGTACATTATTTATTAATTCAAACAAGGATTCTGTTGTATTATAATATTTATTACGAGTTATAAAATCATACATAATATCAAAAACCAAAACACGCAAAGGTTCTTCAAGTATTTGACAAAATGTAATTGGCATAGACTTGAGTGTAGATGCATTCAACAATAAATAGAAACAAGAATCCTTATCTTGAAGACTAAAAATAAATGTCTTCTTTGTATCCTTTTGTAAATTCCACAACGAATTCTGTTTCCAACTATACTCAATCTGGGACATTTCACATACATTTGCTTTAGATAAAGCATCCGACACTCTTTTATGAAATAATGTCATTAAAGTTTTAAACATTTCATAAGGATTTTTTAGAATAGGAACAGATGCATGAATAGTGTGAGCTACAATAGGGTTAATCATCACTGGATTAAAAAAATGTTCATTTCGTTCATAGTTATCAAAACCATTGCATTATCTTTAGGAGCAACAGTTTTCAACTTTTTCTTCGCAGATTCGGGTTGATCAGAAGATTCTTGCTGGTCCGTCGCTGACGTAATGTCCGATAAGCGATGCGCGTAAGCGTGCCACATACCATGTTGTATGGCATCGATGCACTTTTTTGTAGACATGCAATATTTATTTTCAAACCGATTATACAGACAAGATGTATTATGCCAACCACCCATACACTTGTCATTGATTTCAAATAGTCTTCGCCGCGTGATTAATCTATTTTTCACCAGTTTTGCAGTATTAATTCCATCTTTGTTAGTGGTACTACTAACTGTCACTGCCATTGCTGCATACATGTTCAATTCAACCACTCTCTGGTCTGATTGATAGTGTCCTGTGGTTACTCTAATCAATAAGAGGCGAATGCCAGAGCAGTATCCTAATAAACAGACTACGTACAGTTTTTCTTTCTTCTCCTATCCTCACCCCCAAAGCACTCCACTACTGCATGTTGCACACACACACGCACATTCTTCTATCACTGCTGATGACTTCCGAATGATCGGCTTATCTGTCCGCCGACGTTTACCGCCTCGAGCTCCACTGTCTGTCCACGCTGCACGCCCGTCGGCCTCGAACTGAGTCCCTGTTGCTTCGCGTGCCGTTCTTTATCTGCTTCAGGCCTCTCCCACCACCGGCATTCCACTGTTACTCTTTACATATATATTTTCCACATGCACTAAAATTTTGTAACAGTTACTATCTATATCTTTCAAAATGTTTCTGTCAAATATTTTGTCCCAACTTTTGCGAATTTCCAACATTTGTGAACGAGTATGTTCATTAACTGAGCTAAAAAGAGAACAAAACACTTTGACAATGTTTTTGCTAAAGAGTTCAATGTACCACGCTTTGATATATTTATGATCAATTTTCAAAATGGAGTCGATAAAGGATAATGTGAGAAACAACTGTTCTTTGTTTCCGCTTTTATTTAGAATGTCTTTTTCTAAAACTTCAATTATACGATAAGCGTATAAAACGTGTTTACAGGCTATATAAGAAATTTTTTTGCATTTCGAATCATATGACAAGTGTTCATCTTTCAATAACTCAGATAACATTTGTTTAAATTCTCTTTTGAATATTACTTCATTGCTTTTAATAACTATTGTATTTAACACTTCTTTTGGAAATATTTTTTTCCAATTATTGTGGAATTGTATCATATTTTGAAAACTTTCGACGTCATTAACTACTTCCATACATTCACAAAACATAAAAACTATATATTTTGAAAAAAAAGTAATATATTCTCTACTAGAGTCCATCCTTACAATAGAGTCTATAAGGTTTAATAATACAATCCTTTTAGAATCTTCTAAAAAAAAGTATTTAAGCAAGGCATTACCAAACGTATTAGTATTGATTGTTTTAGCCATATTTGTGAAAGAATTGATATTATCAAATGTTAACAAATTAAAAATTGAAAATATATTTTCAAACAGGGGAGCATATACATTTTTGTCATCAATATTCTTGATAGAATTAATGAGATTAATTATAGTTTGTTTTTTAAAATTTGTTTTTTGAATATATTTTCGTAAAGCTATTACAAAAAGCTTAGGATATTTACTGTGTCTAGCTAAATCAATAACAATTGTTATATCGGCTGTTAGATATTCGGTTACAAATTTGAAATATTTTTCCATTATTTCTTTTTGTATAAGTTTTAATATTTCTTCTTTTTTTCTACAATTCACATTATTTTCCTTTACCAAAGTTGACATGTTTATCAGACACTGTCTAGATAGTCTTCGGATGTTATGTCACGTGCACCCAGTCTAAAAATCGCCAATCGGTAATAAATATCAAGCATCCATCCGTATTGACACCAGATGGAACACACTGACACCAGATGGAATACACTGACACCAGATGGAACACACTGACTCCAGATGAAACACACTGACTCCAGATGGAACACCTACTGTCGTTAGCCACCCAGGTGACATGTGGGCATACTGATGTGTGGGATCTTTGTTAAAACCTTTTACGCAATCTGAACCACGTTAATTTTTTCCCTTTCCTTTCAGTCATTAGCCATTTCCTTCTCATTTTCCATCCACAACTCCCCCCTATATTTTCTTTTCAGCCAATAAGGTTTATAAACGGCATACGTTAAATATCCGGTCTGAGAACATGCGTTATAATAGGGTGAAATAGTAATGAAACAGGAGGGGGAATAGGACAGGAGGGGGGAATAGGACAGGAGGGGGGGGGAATAGGACAGGAGGGGGGAATAGGACAGGAGGGGGGGAATAGGACAGGAGGGGGGGAATAGGACAGGAGGGGGGAATAGGACAGGAGGGGGGAATAGGACAGGAGGGGGAATAGGACAGGAGGGGGAATAGGACAGGAGGGGGGAATAGGACAGGAGGGGGGAATAGGACAGGAGGGGGGGAATAGGACAGGAGGGGGGGAATAGGACAGGAGGGGGGGAATAGGACAGGAGGGGGAATAGGACAGGAGGGGGGGAATAGGACAGGAGGGGGGATAGGACAGGAGGGGGGATAGGACATTATATTTAGAGTGAGAGAGGAGGGAGAGAGGGTATATATACGTGTTAGATGTGTGGTATAGTTAGAATTGCGGCCACGTTCAGTGACACGGTAACGCCGAAAAACATGACTAGTGAGTGATATCGATGAAAAAATGTAAAGAATATGAAAAAGAAATATTTCAAAGAATACAAAAATTGCAAGATGAATGGGAGGAAGAAACCGATGCAGTGGGTGAAGATAATAATCTTCTTCAATATAATCTTTTAAAATATATGCAAAAAGATATTCAATATTTACAAGAAATTTTAAAAGAAAAAAATCAACAATATAATATATTATTACAAACAATTTCGTCAAATTTACATAATGTAAAAGAAGAAGGTATAAATTCTATTATCCATGAAATATATTACTTTAATAAAGAAGAAAAAGAAACTATTTGTAATATAAAACATATTATTGAATCATTAAATTTATTGAAATAAACATTTTAAGCTAATAATGTTCAAAAATCACAAGAAACTATTTGTAATATACTATTAAATCATTAAATTCATTAAGCTAATAATGTTCAAAAATCACTTATTTATTCAATCTTTCGTCTTTTCCTTCCTCTCTAATTTTTCCCGTTCTGTATTCTTTCCCTTTCCTCTCATTAACTTCTTGCTTCTTTTCTCCTAAACCTCGCCAAATGACACAGCAATGAATTGCCTTTAAATGGGTCAAATACATTTAAATGGGTCAAATAAACATTCATATGTGGGTTTATGAAGTTTCAAGAAATGTATTCCACAATGACTGATCCTTCTCAACCATAGACGAGTAATTTACGAAATGTTTTATCCTGAAGAAATTTTTTTGATACATCACAATGGCAAGGTCAAAATCTCATTGGTATTGACCAAATAAAGAAACATGCGAACAATTAAATAAATATATATTTATTCGCCAACCTAGATCCTTCTCAACCATAGACGAGTAATTTACGAAATGTTTTATCCTGAAGAAAATTTTTTGATACATCACAATGGCAAGGTCAAAATCTCATTGGTATTGACCAAATAAAGAAACATGCGAACAATTAAATAAATATATTTATTTGCCAACCTAGAACCAGACTAGAGGACCCATAATGGGACACCTCCCCCTTGTATAAAAAAAAAATTAAATATATTTGTTATACTCGGCATTCCCCCTTTCCAGCTCATTTTTTCATTATTGCTTCAGTATTGTTTAAAAATATATTTGTTATACTCGGCATTTCCCCCTTTCCAGCTCATTTTGTCATTATTGTTTCAGTATTGTTTAAAAATATATTTGTTATACTCGGCATTTCCCCGTTTCCATCTCATTTTGTCATCCAAAATTGATTCAACAATGAAAAATAGTTAATTAGCGATTTTGGTGTGGCATCTGAGACATGCCCTACGAGTTGTAGGACATGTCAAATTAGCCATAGTGCAAAGGGCTAATGATGCTACAGATTAGCACATACTTTTCTGTATTTTCTATTGTCCAGAATTGATTCAACAATGAAAAATAATTAATTAGCGATTTTGGTGTGGCATCTGAGACTTGCTCTACGAGTTAGTTAATTAGCGATTTTGGTGCGGCATCTGAGACATGCCCTACGAGTTGTAGGACATGTCAAATTACATGCTGCTATGAGCTAATAGCCATGCCTCATAGTGCATACTTTTCTGTATTTTGTAGGAAGAGCTCTCAAGATAACTCAAATCCCATCTTCGCCGCATGATCGTAAGCACTGCTTCATACGGTCGCGATCGTGCAAAATCTAGCGGAAAGACTGTGAATGATACGAAATGCCGAGCTCTTCCTACAAAATCGCAGTATAGTCCTACAGTCAGAGATGCCACGAGAACTTGTAGCAATATGCCACGAGAGCTTGTAGCAATATGCAATGCCACACCCAAAAACCTTTCTTGATATGTAAAATAAAGTTTTCATTGTTGAATAGATTGTAGCTCCTATTGTATTTTTAAACACAGTTGACGCAATAGTGGGTGTCAAGCTGTACATCCTTTTTCCATTGTCATCCTAGACTTGCCCTACGAGTGCAAAGGGTTCAATTTACAGAAAAGTTGAGAAAACCGTCCTTTTTTTTATATATTCCTTTTATGTTCAATTGAACGCAATTTGAACGAATTATTATGTTTTTTTCTCGCCCAAGGGGAGAATTTAACAAATGTGTTCAAATTGCGTTCAATATCTTCATTCAGAACAAACTATAGGATATGCGGGTAAATAATAAAAAAAGATCAGCATTTATAAATAATTTATTTATAAACAATTGTGGTTGGTATTATGATTAAATACATTTTGTAATGATTAAAGTAGATAGCATTTTGTTACACTTTATTTCATTGTGTAATAGCATTTATTCCTTTTTTTTATATTCTTTTCTCAAACATTTAATACTTCTATCTATTATATTTAGATCATCTTCATCATATTCATAACACATTCTGCGAACAATGCTAATTATAGTTCTGACATCATCTTCTTCATTTATGTCCTCACTTTCTGGTATTCTCGGTCTTAATCCTGTTGAAATTGTTTCTAACATATCCATACATATTTCTTTCTTCTGTTTCAACATTTTTTGAATATACTTAATGTTCTTTTCTACTTTTTCTAAAATCAACATCTCTTGTTTAGTTAAAAACTTCTTATTTTTCTCCTCTTCCTCTTCTTCTTCTTCTTCTTCATCTTCGTCCCTTTCATCCATTTTTTGTAACGTTTCTTCCTTTTTATTTTCTTCCTCTTTATTGTCTAACGATTCTTTTTCAAATTCCATTTCTTCTTCATTTTCCGACGTAATCATTTCTGAAGACATCTTTGTTTGTCGGTTGTAGCCGTTCGTTTGTTATTGTAGTCGCTCGTCTACAGAGTATAGAGCATGTGTGCAGCATTTGTGCCAACATATCGGTATATAAACCCTTTCCCCCTTCTACCTCTCCCATTATATGCTACTTATCTCTCCCACGAAAAAAAGAGGGAGGGGGAAGGGAGAAGGGTGGGAAGAGACGAATGGGGAGCGGTAGGGGAAAGAGTGGGGGGGGGGGAAAAGGGTGGGGAGGGGGAAGAATGGGGAAAAGGGTCGAGAGTGGGAAGGGAGAAGAGTGGGGGGAAAAGGGTGGGGATTGGGAAGGGAGAAGAGTAGAGGGAAAAGGATGGGGATTGGGAAGGGAGAAGAGTGGGGAAAAAGGGTTTATATACCGATGTGTTGGGTAGTCGTTCATCAGTACGCGTTCAATGCTCTGTGGAACAGGCCATTGTAAATCAGCAGTTCTAATCGACAGTATGAGCGGCCACAACAACGAGCGACAAGTAACATTGTCAAAATTTCCGGGATTAATTCAGGAATTGTCGAAATCTCCGGGATTAACTCAGAAATGTAGTACAATAGAGCTGAAATGTAATACAACAGAGCTTATTGCTGCAATATTAAAGTCGATGGAACAATCTACAGGAAATGAGAAAAAGTCGATGGAACAATCTACAGGAAATGAGAAGAAAGACATCGGAGAATACAATGGAGGTGATGTAAAACCATTTATAGGAGGTGAGAAGAGAGACAACGAAGAAGACGATGTAAAACCATCTATAGGAGGTGAGAAGAGAGACAACGAAGAAGACGATGTAAAACCATCTATAGGAGGTGAGGGAAAGCACCAGAACGGAGACGGAAAGGACCAGAACGAAGACAAAGATTTCAATGATTTCAATGAGAACGGAGACGGAAAGGGAAAGCACCAGAACGGAGACGGAAAGGACCAGAACGACGACAAAGATTTCAATGATTTCAATGAGAAAGGAGACGGAAAGCACCAGAACGGAGGCGGAAAGGACCAGAACGACGACGATTTCAGTGATTCCAGTGATTCCAGTGACTCTAGTGATGATTCTAGTGATTTTAGTGATTCTGACGATTCAGAAGATGAACAGCCGAAAAAAATTAAGATAACGAAGAGAGAAAAAAAGCTTTTAGAAGAAATAAGAGAAGATATAACAGGCTTAAAAGACGATGTACAAAAATTAAAACAAATCTCGAGAAATAATAAATTAAAGTATAATGCAGTGTACCAAAATATTTCTCAGGCACTGTCTGGTCAAAAAATAAAAAGAATTAAAATAGAAAATGTGAAGAATTCAATTGTTAATGATATTCTGAAGGAAAATGATGTAGATGCTGCTGTGGACGAAATGGAAGTTGACATTTGTTTACTGGAAGAAAATTTTGAAAATTTTAAACGTAAGTTCAATAGGAATAAATATATTATATTGAGGAAAAAAAAATAGCGAAGTATGTGTCACAAATGTATTATGCGCTGTAATTGCAAATATGTATGCGCTGTAATTGCAAATATGTGTGTCATTTTGTATCTTATTCTATGATTTGTTTCATTAATATTAATACATGTAAACTGGCTACAAGTATATTAATAAATTAGTCATCAATGTCAATTTTGTTTTTATTCACTGACCAACTCAATATTATCCATTATTATGCCTATAAGTCCTATAAAAATCATATTATATAGGATATTGAAATGAAAGAATATGTTTGAAGGATGGGAGTCTCAGTAATTAACAATTATAGGATGGGAGTCTCAGTAATTAACAATTGGAGTATTATTGTCAGTAATTAACAATTAAAAGGAGTATTAAGTATCATGTCAGTAATTAGAGTAATTAACAATTGAAGGATGGAGTATAACACGTTTGTCTGTGTGTCTGTACGTTTGTCTGTTTGTCCGTCCGTCTGTCCGTCTATCTGCCCGTCTGTACGTTTGTCTGTCTGCCCGTCTGTACGTTTGTCTGTCTACCCTGTCGGCCCGTCTGTACGTTTGTCTGTCTGTCCGTCTGCCCGTCTGTACGTTTGTCTGTCCGTCTGTCCGTCCGTCTGTACGTTTGTCTGTCCGTCTGCCCGTCCGTCTGTACGTTTGTCTGTCTGTCTGTCTGTCTGCCTGTCCGTCTGTACGTTTGTCTGTCTGTCCGTCTGCCCGTCCGTCTGCGTCTTACTGTTGTGTCTGTCCGTCTGAGTGTCTGCCTGTACGTCTGTACGTTTGTCTGTCTGTCTGTCTGTCTGTCTTCCGTCGTGTCTGCCCGTCTGTCTGCCCGTCTGTACGTTTGTCTGTACGTTTGCCTGTCTGTCCGTCTGCCCGTCCGTTTGTACGTTTGTCTGTACGTTTGCCTGTCTGTCCGTCTGCCCGTCCGTCTGCCTGTCCGTCTGTACGTTTGTCTGTCTGTCCGTCTGCCCGTCCGTCTGCGTCTTACTGTTGTGTCTGTCCGTCTGAGTGTCTGCCTGTACGTCTGTACGTTTGTCTGTCTGTCTGTCTGTCTTCCGTCGTGTCTGCCCGTCTGTCTGCCCGTCTGTCTGCCCGTCTGTCTGCCCGTCTGTACGTTTGTCTGTACGTTTGCCTGTCTGTCCGTCTGCCCGTCCGTTTGTACGTTTGTCTGTCTGTCCGTCTGCCCGTCCGTCTGCACAGTTGTCTGTCTTCCGTCATGTCTGCCCGTCTGTCTGCCCGTCTGTACGTTTGCCTGTCTGCCCGTCTGTACGTTTGCCTGTCTGTCCGTCTGCCCGTCCGTCTGTACGTTTGTCTGTCCGTCTGTACGTTTGTCTGTCTGTCCGTCTGCCCGTCCGTCTGCGTCTTACTGTTGTGTCTGTCTGTCCGTCTGCCCGTCCGTCTGCGTCTTACTGTTGTGTCTGCCTGTACGTCTGTACGTTTGTCTGTCTGTCCGTCTGCCCGTCCGTCTGCGTCTTACTATTGTGTCTGTCTGTCCGTCTGAGTGTCTGCCTGTACGTCTGTACGTTTGTCTGTCTGTCTGATTGTCTGTCTGCCTGTCCGTCTGTACGTTTGTCTGTCTGTCCGTCTGCCCGTCCGTCTGCGTCTTACTGTTGTGTCTGTCCGTCTGAGTGTCTGCCTGTACGTCTGTACGTTTGTCTGTCTGTCTGTCTGTCTGTCTGTCCGTCTGTGTGTCTGTCTTTCTATCTCTCTGTATGTCTGTCTTTCCGTCGTGTCTGTCTGTTCGTCTGTCCGTTTGTGTGTCTGCCTGTACGTTTGTTCATCCGTCTGTACGTCTGTCTCTCTGTCTCTGTCTGTCTGTGTCTGTGTCTTTGTCTGTCATCATTATCTGTTCGTCTGTCTGTCCATTTGTCGTTAATTTTGCGGGTTATTTGTATATTGCATCTTATTCTGCGTAACTTCTTACTTAATAAGCCAATGTTATTGCACTGATGCCCTTATATATCGCTTGTTGACGGGTGACAAGAAGTGGCGCGGTAATTTACACGTTCGATGCTCCAGTCTACGCTATCCAGTAGAGATACCTTGAGACGCGAAAGGGAGATTGGGCTGTATCTAGTTTGGAAAGAAAGGAAACCTTACAAGGCGGTGACGGGAAAAACAAATGTAAAAAAACGGTAGAATTGAAAGAATAATTTTTTTATTGAAATCAAATGAATAAAAAAAATTAAATTCATACATAAAAAAATCGATGCAGAAAAATTAATTCAGAAAAATTAATTCATGTTTGTGTGTTAAAAAATTTAGCGATTTCGTTTCTGATTTTCTTATCCACGTATCCTTTCGTGGCACCGTCTTCATTTTTGATGGGCGGCGCCATATTGACGAGGCGTTTTTTCAGCACGTTGACGTTTCCCATTTTGCTATATCGGAGTGTTGGAATTTTTTCTAGTTTTCTCTTGATGCATTTGATGTTGAGGTCGACGTACGCTTTGTTGGCGACATCATTGTTTTCTCGAGGAGAAGACGTATTAGAAATGCGATTATAGTTGGCGTTAAAGGGATCGTTGGTGTTACATTGGTGGAGACATCTGGATTGAGTGTAGGTCACGTGTTGTAATGAAGTTTTGAATTCATAGACCTCTTTATGCAATGCTATATCGGCATCTTGTGCTGCTATTCGACGAGCGTCCTCGAGTCGTTCGTTCACATATTTTTTGGTGGCAACGCATGCAGGTATATTACAAGGTTCTATTTCCTCCTCTTCATCATGCGAATGCTCTTCGTCATCGTATTCATCATCGTCCTGTTGTTGATCCTCCTCCTCATTCTCTACTGAGTTGTAAAGAACCATTATGTTTCCTTGGCTGTCGCACATGACGAACCGATGACCGCAACATTTTATTTCGTTGTTTTATATAAACGGTCGCCGTGGGAAATGGCGGTGGTGAATGAGATAAGCCTATCACTTATCAGTAGTGACGTCACATCCCGCTCCCCGTTATAACTTTTTATGAAATTATCTGTATACTATATTTCCATGATCTGGTGTACTTCTATAAAGATGCGCGTAAGTTTACATTGCGTTTCCAATGGTCTGGTTGTGGTGTTGTGCTGAGAACACTCAATAAGATTGTTGCACTTGGCCACAGTTTCCTACTGAAATCTGGAAGCCTGGCTGCTTCCTAGTTGTATGTTTTTGTCACGGAGTACAAAGCTTTTGCGCTCGACGGGGGTGCTTTTTGTCTGGTGTGTGTTACTACATTTTCCGATTTCCTCATCCCTCAATTCATCCACTTCTCACTCACACAAAAATCATTTCGCAAGCATAGCGTAAGAACAATACAAGTATAATCAATAACCGATCACCAACTTTCTTTCTCACCTGTATTATTATTTGAAAATATTACACATCGTAGGACCCAATGATTCGACATTGTTAATAGAGATTGTACCTGATAATTTTATCTTAATTCATCTCTCAGATGCCTTCCGAGTTAAACAAGAAATTGATAGCTATATATTTTAAATTAGAACTTGTGTGTGCGTATGATTTCAATAGTTGACCTGAAAACACACACACCCTTCTATAAAGCATAAATATGGTGAATGTTCGGTAGAAGAATTCTCATGTCCATCTGGCGGTCTATGTCTTTGGTGGACAATCAGAGAACAAAGTTTAATTTTTTAGACTTATTTGTTTCTTTTATTAACTGGAGGAAATTCACAAGGATTTCCTTCTTCTGATGCGAAATTACACAATGTGTGTTCACGATTCCTAATTGAAGAAAATTCTCCGCATAATTTACAAAGATACATTAATGGGCATTTTGGACGGGGTTCATTTAAATAATAACTAATTTGATTTTTCTGCCGAATCAATACACGTGCTCTATAATCGACACACTTGGTATTTGTACAATAACCTTCTAAAAATCCAACTTTTGATAATGTATTCACAGACATTTTGCATTTTAAACACTCCATAACGTTCGCTATACACTATCAAAACGTTGCGCAGCGTTATATATACTGGTGTGTACCTGTATTTATAAGTAGTAATTCAGCTTTTGAATTCAAGGCGCAGCTTTATATATATATTGGTGTGTACACGTATTTATAAGTAGTAATTCTGCTCTTGAATTCATCTCATACAATCAATTGTAACAGAACATTATTTGTTACAATGTTGGGAAATGTTGTAATATACGGAACTGATGTATTAACATCTAATGTTACAAGTGTAAATAGAAATTTAGAAAAAGAACAATTATCTGAATTTTTATTTTTTAAAAATTTTAAGAATATAGTTAGAAATGGGGTTGAAAATAATAGTATAAAATTATCGAGTGAAAATTTATTTGTTGTAAATGATCCACAAATAATTTCAACAAAAAATATTCAGAAATATTTTATAAGGAATTTTAAAAAGCGTCCTGCGACCGTAGGTGATCTCATTGGATTAATTATTGAGGCATTAATAGATTTGAATAAAAATTATATACAATTTTGTACAGTTTGTAATAATGTAATTTATTATAATTTCAATTATTGCCCAACTTGTGGAATTGCCAAGAACCACTAACACATTTTGTGAACGCTTCTGAGTCAAGGCGCTTCTGGGTCTCATGCACTTGAATTTCGACTCCCACAGTATATATGGAAGTAATGAAGAGGAAATAACAGCAATGGATAAGGAAATGACGCAGGTGATGAAATCAAAGAACAAAAAAAAACAAAAATCTTTATTTAAACCAAAACAGAATTATTCTTTGTACTCGGTTTGGAAGAGCACATTGTAAGCACTACAGGTTAGATGGCATTTCCTAGATGACAAAATAAATGCGATTAATACAGATAAAAAAATGTGGGTTACGCCAATATTGCGCTGATACCCTCATTTATTTTACATATTTTATTTTCTTATTTTATAAATTTTCTTCTATTTAATTCCAATTTTTTGTGAAAATGTAATTATTGGAAAAATCCGTGTGTCTAAAGCATCATTGACATGGCATTTTATGATCTAACCTTATTTTTTGGGGGGAAAATTTTGCGAACACCGACGTGTAACACATCGACGAAGATCCTAAATTGTATTTTGGTCGTAAATTTCGCCAACAATGAACGAAGTATGATGTGAAGTGAGCAGTTTTTATAAATTTAATTTCTTACAATGTAAATATACATATTCTTACGTTTTATACTATACAATCTTTAATTCTCAGTCTCTTAGTCTGCGTGCACGTTAGCAGCAACTTCACGAGCTCCAAACAGGGCCCGGAATGGGCCGGTGCGGTTTCAGGGCCGGTCAGGGACCAGCGCTGGGCGCTGAAGCGGAAACAGAGCGTACTGGACGGACAACAGCGTCCATACTCTACAATTTTAACAAATCGTCCAATTAGCAATCCAGCATCCATACTCTACAATTTTAACAAATCGTCCAATTAGCATACGGACGTGAATAGATATTTTTTTTTATTTCTGGATTTGGCTTGCACATTAATAGTGGTTGTGTGAAATCTTTTGTCTCTCACGTCGTCAAAATTTATCTCCAATTATGGTTTTTTGAAATGTGGCACATTTTCTGAAATGTTCGAACGAAATTTTCTCAAACACTATAGAAAATTTTTCGTCGAAATTCTCAACAATGACAAAAACTTCAGTTCTCTTCTATATTCCAGAAGCTTGAGTTCGACCACGATAATGCGTCAATCGTAACATTTTCTAAATATGAACACGATAAAGATTTATCACTGGTGACAAAAACTTCAGTTCTCTTCTATATTCCAGAAGCTTGAGTTCGACCACGATAATGCGTCAATCGTAACATTTTCTAAATATGAACACGATAAAGATTTATCACTGGAATATGGATTAAATATTAAATATGTGTATTGCTGTTTGTGTAAAAAAGTCAAATAAGTTCATAAGTATTTGGCAATTATACGTAAAATGTAACAATGAATGATAAAAAATTATAATTTGCATTTATTATGTTTTTTAACATGCTATTGCTTTTGTAAATTTCAATAATAAAATACCAACACCTTCAAACATTTTCTGTAAAAACTAGCTCAAAATTTCGCATTTAAAAATTGTTCAATTTTGCCTACGAGAGGATGTTCTGTACCTATCCTTCTCAGTGCGTTGCTTTTTCTCACTTCCACTTACCCATTAGGCAAACCGTCATTCCAAACCCACGACATTCTAACACGGTGCATTTTGTATAGGGGGGGGGAGGAATAATTCATCCTTTTCTACACGCACATAAAACCCCGGATAAAGGTTTCTTAAGATCACTTGACCAACATCGGTGGCATTAGTACACAACACATCTTTCTCATTTGTTTCAAAAATGAAAGATATACCAAAGGGTCAAATACAGATTATATTTGGTCCTATGTTTTCAGGAAAGACTACAGAATTAATTCGTCGTTTACGGCGTTACGAAATTGCAAATTATAAATGTTTAATTGTGAAGTATATAAATGATGTTAGATATGATTTAAAATCCATATCTACCCATGATAATCAAACACTTTCAGCATTTAATGTAAAAACATTAACAGAAGTAAATAGATTTGATAAATATGATGTAATTGGGATTGACGAAGGACAGTTTTTCACTGACATAGTACCATGTTCAGAAAAATTAGCTAATGAAGGAAAAATAGTAATTATTGCCGCCCTTGATGGAACTTACCAAAGACTACCCTTTGGTAATATTTTAAATTTGGTTCCGCTAGCTGAAAATGTAATAAAATTAAATGCAGTATGTATGAAATGTTTCAAAGATGCCTCATTCACAATGCGAACAACAAATGAATGTGAGTTGGAAGTAATTGGTGGAGCAGATAAATATTTATCAGTTTGTAGGGAATGTTATAATCATTTTAAACTTTAGGACTCCTCAATATCAGGAACCCAGGACGCCGACCGACCCCGACAAATTCCTGTCGACGTGTCTCGACGAGACAAACTCGAAAGTTCATGACTTTTGAAGCTCTCTGACGCGTCGTTTTGTCGTCGAAAAATGCGCAATATACGTAATTTAAGAAACGCCCAAACTCGAGAACGGCAAATCAGAGAGAGGCACGGTCTGCGGCGTTCGATGCGTTTCCAAAAATGGGATTTTTCGAGCGGGTCGTCTGTTCCGCGCGAGAGGCGGGGGCGGGGATAGGAAACGTTTCGCGTCCTGGGCTCGAACCGGGGACCCTAAAAACTTTTTCAAATGTGGCGTCGGATAGCTGGCGACGATAAGAAGAAAAAAGGTCAGGAGCGCCGTGTCGCTAGGACGCGTCGTTTGGCCGCAAAAAAATTATATCCGTGTGAAAACATCGCGAGCTCTATTACAAAGGGGCCGGGAACTTGGAAAATTTTCGCTTGTGGAATGTAAATTTTAGGAATTAATTCCGGGAGAACGGGAATATATAGCGCTTCGCGGTTTTCAGGGTCGTATTCTACGCGCAAAGGCGCGTTACCGTGATTTTTCGCGACACCGGTCGTCTAAAAACACGTAAAGTGCCGGTTTCGGGGATCGAACCGGGGGTCTCCCGCGATACCGCGGATTTTTCTACAGACTCGTCTCGTTGTCGCGAGTACGAATGGTAATGGGACGCGAAGTCGCCCGACGCGTCGTTTGGCCGCAAAAAAATAAAAACAGTGTAAAAAAGTTCGCCTGTTCTATTAGAAAGGGGCTGGAAACTTGTAAAATTTTCGCTCGCGGAATGTAAACTTTAGGAATAAATTCCGGGAGAACGGGAAGACATAGCGCTTTGCGGTTTGCGGCGCTGTATTTAGCGCAAAGAGGCGTGTTATCATGATTTTTGTCGACGCTGGTCGTCTGGAAACACGCAAAGTGCCGGGTTCGGGCATCGAACCGGGGTCTCCCGCGAGCACGCGGATTCTTTTACAGACTCGTCTCGTTTCTACGAGTAGGAAAGGTCATGGGACGCGAAGTCGTCCGACGCGTCGTTTGACCGGCAAAAAAATAAAAACAGTGTAAAAAGTTCGCCTGCTGTTACGCGCAAGTTTGAGCGTGGCGGGGATGTACGTAATTTAAGAAACGCCCAAACTCGAGAACGGCGAATCCGAGAGAGTCGCGGTTTGCGGCGATCGACGCGTCTCCGAAAGGCGGAATTTTTCGAGCGGGTTGTCTGTTCCGCGCGAGCGGCGGGGGCGGGGATAGGAAACATTTCGCGTCCTGGGCTCGAACCGGGGACCCTAAAAAATTTTTCAAAGGTGCCGTCGGATAGCCGGCGACGAGAAGAAGAAAAAAGGTCATGAGCGCCGTGTCGCTAGGACGCGCCGTTTCCGAGCTAGGGGGCGCGGCGCGGCTTGACGTCGCGAATCCCCGCCTCGGTGGCGGGGAATCTTGACTTTCGTGATGTTAGAAGGCGGATATCTCGAGAACGAAAAGTCGGATCGAGACGCGGTTTGCGGCGATCGACGCGTCTCCGAAAGGCGGAATTTTTCGTGTGGTCTTCCGTTCCGCGCGAGCGGCGGGGGCGGGGATAGGAAACATTTCGCGTCCTGGGCTCGAACCGGGGACCCTAAAAAATTTTTCAAAGGTGGTGTCGGATAGCCGGCGACGAGAAGAAGAAAAAAGGTCATGAGCGCCGTGTCGCTAGGACGCGCCGTTTCCGAGCTAGGGGGCGCGGCGCGGCTTGACGTCGCGAATCCCCGCCTCGGTGGCGGGGAATCTTGACTTTCGTGATGTTAGAAGGCGGATATCTCGAGAACGAAAAGTCGGATCGAGACGCGGTTTGCGGCGATCGACGCGTCTCCGAAAGGCGGAATTTTTCGTGTGGTCTTCCGTTCCGCGCGAGCGGCGGGGGCGGGGATAGGAAACATTTCGCGTCCTGGGCTCGAACCGGGGACCCTAAAAAATTTTTCAAAGGTGGTGTCGGATAGCCGGCGACGAGAAGAAGAAAAAAGGTCATGAGCGCCGTGTCGCTAGGACGCGCCGTTTCCGAGCTAGGGGGCGCGGCGCGGCTTGACGTCGCGAATCCCCGCCTCGGTGGCGGGGAATCTTGACTTTCGTGATGTTAGAAGGCGGATATCTCGAGAACGAAAAGTCGGATCGAGACGCGGTTTGCGGCGTCGGACGCGTCTCCGAAAGGCGGAATTTTTCGTGTGGTCTTCCGTTCCGCGCGAGCGGCGGGGGCGGGGATAGGAAACATTTCGCGTCCTGGGCTCGAACCGGGGACCCTAAAAAATTTTTCAAAGGTGGTGTCGGATAGCCGGCGACGAGAAGAAGAAAAAAGGTCATGAGCGCCGTGTCGCTAGGACGCGCCGTTTCCGAGCTAGGGGGCGCGGCGCGGCTTGACGTCGCGAATCCCCGCCTCGGTGGCGGGGAATCTTGACTTTCGTGATGTTAGAAGGCGGATATCTCGAGAACGAAAAGTCGGATCGAGACGCGGTTTGCGGCGTCGGACGCGTCTTCTCGAGCGCTATCGGGGGTATTTTTCTCCGGCGTCGCCGTCGGCGGGGAAAGCGTCCCCGCCCCCGAAACGGGGAAAAAACGCGCTTTTTCCCCGCTGGCGGCCGAACGGAGGCGGGGAAAAATAGCCCGACCGGCGCCTCGGATAGAAGTCGTCGCGTCGGAGAGAAAAGGTCATGAGCGCCGTGCCGCTAGCGCCGTTTGTTTCCGAGAAATCGCGGGGGCAAAGTCGCTACGCGGGGTCGCAAGCGGAAAACGGGCGGGGAGCGAAAGCGCGAACGGCGATATCTCGAGAACGGAGAGACCGATCGCGACGCGGTTTGCGGCGAACGGCTCGATGTTTTTTTCCGCGATTTCGCGTCCCGGCGCCGAAAGCGTCGCTCGAAAAAAGCGAAAGCGCGTGTCGCGGGGGTCGAACCCGGGACTCGAAAAATTTCGCGGCGCCCGGAAACGGATAGAGCGCGTTCCGAGACGTAGGAAAGGTCCTTTGCGGTTCGGCGCTCCGACGCTCCGTTCGGGCGCTACGAATTTTGCAAGATAATTTGTTTATAAGCGGTTTTCTCCGCGACCCGTGGGCGTAGAGGACCCGGACCGGCGGCGTCGGACAGGAAACGCGATTCCGCGACGGAAAGGTCATGCGGGTCGAGACCGTCGGACGCTTCGTTTCCGCGCTGCGGGGTCGCTCGGGGAATTTGTTTATAAACAAATTAAAACTGAACACGCCGTTCGAAGCGTCGTCACGCATCCTACGTGTGCGTCCATCGAGCAAGGTCGATCGATGTGAGGTTTTGAATTAGTTTGAGGTATAAAGAAGCAAATATTAATGATTGGGAAATTACTATCTGATAAATTTTACTAAAAAAATCTATAATATGACCAATACAGAGCTAATTTTTTTTTATTTATCGATTTTAAATTATTTCGCCAAGCATTCGTTCTTCAAAAAACTTCTAAACAAAAAATTACGCCTATTGAAATTACGCAAGTAAAAATGTTACTCATTTCGTCTGTAAATTTACAAAAACAAAAATTGCGCACTGAACAAAGATTTCACACAATCACTGAAGCCGTTTTTTGAGAAAATCAATTTTTTAAAAAAAAAAATTGCACATATTGCATGCAATATAGCGCGAAAACTACTAAAATTAAAAAAAAAATTACATTACCTTCAAGAGAGAACTCTATGATAAAAAAATGTCTTCGCGTGTATAACCCACGGTATACAAACTTACAAATAAGGTCTGACAGGAGCGTCAAGGGTTATATAGTCTCGAGTCACGTGACAGCCGTGCCAACAGAGTGCGCAATAGAGTGGGGCAATCATTCGCCACATGCATTGGCCTTGGGTCTTCCGTGAATAACCAAGCCGGCGCTTTCGATTCACCGCAGACATGCGGGTATACGTGATTATCATACACATGTAGCATTTGGACAAGGTCACCCGGATATCCAGATCCGCAAGGCTGGCGCCATCAGTTCACCGCAGACATGCGGGAAAACGGACAAGGTCACCCGGATATCCGGATCCGCAAGGCTGGCGCCATCAGTTCACCGCAGACATGCGGGAAAACGTGCATATCAATACGCGCGTTGCATATGAAATAGATTGCATCACGAGCCGCCAGGCTGGCGTCCTTGGTATACCGCAGACATCCGGTATTGAGTAATGTGACAATGATTTGGTTTTGAAAAACTACAGAGTTCTCATTTCTCTTCTGAATGATTTATTAAATATTGTAAAAAGTTATATATAAAATTTAATTTTGGAATAAACACTCCATTACATAAAATATTTTTTAGATATAAGTCAATTTTTTCTTTTTCGATTTTCTTAAAGTCTCCATCAAAAATATTTGCAATTATTTCATATAGAATATAGGCCAAGGATATCATAATTTTATCTTCTTTTTCACATAACTGTGCTTGAATTCTTGCTGTATACATATCTCTAAGCGTGGAAAATAGGCTTTCAAACATAAAGCATTGCTGTGTACAAGATTCTGTATCGACTAAATCCACAAGACGCAATACAAATTGTTTATTTTGTAATGTTTCAACAAATGGATATCTGTTTTCCTCAATTAATTTTTCCACTAGAAATTTATATTTCTCTTTTTGTTGAGAATTTTCTATTTGTTTTAATTTATGTTTATTTTTAATTATAATAGTTTTAAATAAAATATGTTGTTTTTGTCGGTAGAAAAAAAATAAGTTTTCTGTAAAATTTCGCTGTTTATATAAAATTTTCTTTTGAAGCGCTGCGTTGCAGTTTCCAAATAACAAATTTTCAAATTTTTCTATTTTCCCATTGCCATCTAGCAAATCTTTCCATGATTTGGATTCCCAAGGTGTTAAAAAATTTGATTTCGAATGAAAAATGAATACAAAAATTCTATTAATTATGAAATCCAGTGTTGTAAATTCTTCTGAAATTAATTCTCCGCGTTCTAAAATGTTATACAAGATTGATAAAGTCACCATATGGTCAATTAGTGAAACTATATGTGGATTGTTTTGAGGATTACATAATTTCTCATCCAAATACTTAATTACATCAACAACATTATTTTTTGGCATTAATTCAACAGATTGTGTTACATTAGTTAACAAATATCGAATATAAAAAATATTAATTAAGACATTTTTATTACTTTCAATATGAGAAATTATATTATTGAAAATTTGTTTGACCGATCCTCCTTCACTTGTACTTTCAATTTGTTTAGTGTAAAAATCTTTTAGTGTTTTTAATCCTAAATTTAAACAATACTCGATAGCAATTTTAATTTTTTTATGAGATTCGTTTTCACTAAAATATAATATTTTAATCACATTATAAATATTTTTTGAAATTGTAAATGAAGGCGGGAAGAAAAAGGAAATGTTTTTATCAGTAATAAGAGTAACATTTAATTTATTTATAAAATATAATGATAATTCTACCTGCTGCATTTTGATTACAGACAGACCTATAACCGACCCCCAATACACGAGTGTGTGTCTTATATAAAAAAAGTTCACTCAATCAAGACTCGATAAGATGGAATAAAAAATATCGCTCATCAAAAAAAACCTAGTGGTGTTACAGAATGGCATAGATTTTTCTACGTTGACACTCACTATATTTAACACTTTGACTGCCAGGGGATATTTCGTGAACTTTTGATTCTGGCCCAAACCACTCTCCAATTATGTGTCCAGGCACTGGGCGTAGGTGCTCAAAAAATTATTTTCGGCGACTCAGGGGAGCCAACCAATAGCAAATGACATTTTTTTTTTACACTTGACTCCTTTCTACACTCACGCCCTTGATTTCAATGGAGCTGTGATTGTATGTGATTCTCAAGCAAAAATCCACAGCTCTGGACGTGATCGCGTATGATGCACGCGGCCAGTCAATAAAACCTACAGTGCATCACATGTGATGCACATGGCAGTCAATGTGTTAAATGCAATTAGAAGATTACTGTTGCGCTCGAATATCAAGTGCACATATATTCAAACAGCAGGAAAATAGGAAAATAGGAATCACAAATTCACCAAAAAAAACTTTAATTTCCATATGTAGTTTACAAATGCTCTTGGTATTTCAATAAAGTATTTTTCATACTTTCAGAATAATAAGACATTTCATGAGGGAATGCATTGTCTTTCATATATCTAAATATAAATGTATCCTCTATTTTATCAGATGAAGAAATGTTTGGCAACTTTGACATTAATATATGAGCTGCTTTCTTGTTGTTACTATAACCTGTATAATGTAAAGGTGTATATGCATTAATGTCAAGAGCATTTACATTAGCTCCCCTTTCTAATAGTAACTGTATAATATTTCCTACTTTGTCCTTCATGGAAGCTATATGAAGGGGAGATAAGCCACTAATATCTTTAATGTTAACATTTATACCTCTATTAATTAAAAAAATTAATATTTCCATTGTTTTATAGTAGTCGTATTTTTTATTAATAAAGTTGATCGTTGTTTTTAAAAAATTATCGCCATTTTCATTAATAAAATTTATATTTACATAACATTTTTCAAAAATTCGTTTTATTTCTTCTACATCCTGTATTTTAATACAGTGTTCTACTTTTCTTGCGGTTATAGCTTCTTCTGTAGAAGGAAAAATTGTAGCATTTAACTGCTGCAATTTTATTACAATAATATCTCGAATCACTGTTAAGATTTGTTTTTTTACTAAGATTTCTTGGGTATTAGTACTTTCAAGATTAACAATTACATCGAGGGTAGCATTGTAATGGCTAATTGTATCCAAAATAGATTGTAAAATGTTTATACATGTAATAAAATGTAAACTGTTCGGAAATTCTTTGCATTTTTTTTGATAAAATTTAAAGATATAACTAATATCAACATTTTTAATTGGAAAATCATGGTTTTTTGATTCTTCAACTATATTTATTATAGTATTTGTGGTATCTTGAAATTGTTTTGATGAAATTTCCGACATAGTAGATAAATAAATTTAATGGACAGTTCTGAAAATTTCGACAAAGCGTTATTAGAAAATACACAAACGTAGATAAATAAATTTAATGGACAGTTCTGAAAGAAAAAAAATGAAAATTTCGACAAAGCGTTATTAGAAAATACACAAACCTTTCTAATCGACAGTATCCGTTCTATTACAATTTCAGTAGAATATTTTTTGTTGAAGGTGAATAATGAGGCAATGATAGAGAAGTCGAGACTGAAGAGCTCTGATAATTTCGGTAGGCGTTTTCTACATGACTACTCGAGGACGCAGGAGCAGTTGATTTTAAATTATCCGAACTGTGTGGTACTAGTTTTTTTTGCGGTCTACAACTTGGGTAACGCCTTTCCGCCGGATGTTCATGTGGTGGGGTTCTTGGCCAATTGCGAACGAAGCCTTGGAAAAAAGCTCCTTGTGATGTCGCTTTTTAACGAATGCGTTACATTGCGGAGGAATACTTACAACGGAAATGAACCTTTCCGCTGGAATGTTCATGTGGTGGGGTTCTTGGCCAATTGCGAACGAGGCCTTGGAAAAAGGATCTTTGTGATTGCGGAGGAATACATAAAACGGAAATGGAGACAAGATGGGGGAGTGTGTAACTTGTATTTCGATCACCATTGGATATGTCCCCACTACATTTTCGATAAGAAAAGACGAGCCTCATAATTGGTAAAACCCCTTCCTCTCATGTCACTAAATAATCAAAATTTCATACAACCGTTGTGATTGGACGTACCTCCCGATCCTTGATTTTCAAGCCCCCACTACATTTTCGATAAGAAAAGACGAGCCTCATAATTGGTAAAACCCCTTCCTCTCATGTCACTAAATAATCACAATTTCATACAACCGTTGTGATTGGACGTACCTCCCGATCCTTGATTTTAAAGCCCCCACTACATTTTCGATAAGAAAAGACGAGCCTCATAATTGGTAAAACCCCTTCCTCTCATGTCACTAAATAATCAAAATTTCATACAACCGTTGTGATTGGACGTACCTCCCGATCCTTGATTTTCAAGAACGTAAAGAGTTGTGATTGGGTAACCCCCTCCAACTGCGTTATCAACATTTTTAAGAGTGGGGTTTTCAAACGGGTATAAAAACCCGTGATTTGGACTTCATGAGCACAAGTAAACAGCCTACACACATCTGCGATATGGAGCCTGCACAGATTGTATCCTGTCAACCGTCTACCAGCCAGCACATCGAACCAGAAACATCGAGGAGCCGAGAAGAAGAAAAAGAAGAAAAAAAAACTTCAGAAGGTAATGCTGAAGCCACCGACAGCGACAGCGATAGCGATAGCGAATCGGATAGTTCCTCTTCAAGCGAAAGTGAAACAGATGGAGAAGTTGAATCAGCATCTGAGACTGTTGAAATTCATGAAGAAATTTCAATAAATAACGCTAGGCAAAAACAATCCGAACTTCATGACATTCGTCGTGAGGAGTTTTCAATACATAACTCTAGACATCCCGAAGCAGAACATCGTGATGAGGAAATTTCAGTAAATAATGCTAGGCAAAAACAATCCGAACTTCGTGACATTCGTGAAGAGTTTTCTATACATAACTCTAGACATCCCGAAGCAGAACATGGTGATGAGGAAATGTCAGTAAATAATGCTAGGCAAAAACAATCCGAACTTCGTGACATTCGTGAAGAGTTTTCAATACATAACTCTAGACATCCCGAAGCAGAACATCGTGAAATTCATGAAGAGAATACATTGATTAGACATTCTATTGATGTTAATAAAAGGAAAAGAAAAAATAATTTTCATGATGAAAACGACAGACAGAGAAAGAAGACACGCATAATTTTGCCTAAGACAAATACAATATCGCCTAATCATGACCAATCTCCTATTTCTATAAATTTATTAAAAAATGTAAGACGAAAAGTTACATCTATCGATAAACCTGCGGACTTTAGAGAAAATGAAATATTAGAAATTATTATTACGAAATGTAACGGATGTTTAGATAGACAACTTATTAATAAATTTATCAATAGATTTAGCTTTTCGTATATATATGTGGCAATTTCATTCATAATTAAAAAGTATTATCTTACGAGCAAAGGTAATTTACTTAATTTATTAATTAATGTAATTTCTAAATTTATACAATATCGAGGAACTCAAGAATATAATGAATTAATTCAAAAACTTTATAATATTAGAAACTTTTTGACATCAAATGATGTGCTATGTCTCACTCGATTAATTCATTTGGCATCAAATAATTCTCAGCAGAAGGAAAAAGCAAAAATTGAAATTTATGATATAATAAGGAAATATGAAATAGTTATAAAATATAATAAAATAGATAAAAATCAAAAGAATGAAGAAATTATATTTGAACATATAATTTCTTCTTGCCAAGATATAATTAATTTACCTTTTAGTGCATCATTTTCACAAACTGATATTTACACACAATTTGTAAAAATTTCAAAAAAATGTAATTCGCATTATAGTTTTAATAATGAAGCCGTTTTAGATCTGTTAAACTTCATGTTATTCCCTCTAAAACTAAATGAAGATTATGATGAATTAAGGCGCCGAAAATTTAAAAGTGAAACGAAAAATACTAAAAATTTAGGTGAAACGAAAAATAAAGATTTGGGTGAAACGAAAAATAAAGATTTGGGTGAAACGAAAAATAAAGATTTGGGTGAAACGAAAAATAAAGATTTGGGTGAAACGAAAAAAGATTTGGGTGAAATGAAAAATAAAGATTTAGATACAGATTTAGATATTTATATATCAGATTTTATTGAAGAAACAAACAAATTATTTACTATAATTTATAACCATTTAAATAATATGTATCCATCAAATCAAAAGGATTTGAAAGAATCTCTAAATTTAGTATTTGGATTGAAAGACAATATTTTATATTATAAATATTTGTTCAAATTAAAAGACCATTTAATAGTTTTAGAAAAAAGAAATTCATTAAAAATGGTAGCAAATGGAGTAAATATTATATTTAATTTAGGGAATGTATTTTATTATGTATTTAAAGACAATATAAATAATATTGAAAGTGATATTAAATTAGCTTTAGAAGTTACCAATATTGAAGAGATTTATGCGAGAATTAAAGATAATATGATGAGAGCGGTTTTTTCAATGTTGTTGTGGATTGAAAATATGATTGAAGCTGGTATACCGAATAAATTTATTTTTGTTCTGATTTCATATTTTTGTGTAATTTTTGGAATAATTCCAGTAACTTGTGTAGGTAATAATACTACTAAATTTAGAGTAACACCTTTGGATAATCTTGAAACTTTTAAAAATTATATTTATGATATACAAGATCAAAAAGACAAAATCAATCATACTTTGGAAATTCAGTTAAATCAAATTTCAATTTTCGATTATCACAAAATATTAAAAAATAACTACATATTAGCATATGCTTTGATATACAAAAACTCAATTCTTGATTCATCAGAAGAAGAGAATGATGAGAATGATGACTCTGATATTTCCATGCCTATGACTCCATCACATCAAATATCGGAAGATTATCCAATGACACCTCTAAATTCTGATGATACAGAATAATAAGTTCAAATTCTTTCAAATCCTTTAATGAATTATTAATGTGCTTCATTGTTTAGAGTAGATTTGTTATCAGTGTAATTTGTGTTTCATTGTTTATATTTCATTATTTAGTGTACTATTTAACGATTTGTTTATTGATTAGTTATAAATTGTTATAAATTAACATACTTCATGTGTAATATTTGCTGTACTGTGTAATATCAATATTTAATGTGCTTTAATTGTTTGTGTGTGCTTTATTTTGTATTGTTAATATTTAATGTGCTTTGTTTTGTAACAGTAGTAATGTACTAATATACCATTAATTTTATACCAAATGTACATTTATACCAAAAATATAAATATACCTTCAATGTACAGTATAATTGTGTAATAACAATTGTATCTTTTATTTACCATTTACCGCAACATCATCTAAAATTCTTCCATTCTTCCCCATTATTCGCCTCAGAAAACCTTCAGTAGAATTATGTAATTTTAATAAAAACAGGACGCTCATACCACCACTATTTTAAGCGCCAAAATTTTAAAATTTCACACTAATAAATATTTAAATTTCGCGGTTATAAATATCTTCTAAAAAGACTTATTATTGGATTAAAATTTAAATACGCTTTAGCTGTTTGTCAAAAAAATACTCGCTTACCGGGATGGTTGGGGTTAGATGTATGGTTTCTCCCTGGCAAATGTTCTGGTTCTGATTGATTAATTTGATTGATTACCGATTCCGGGTTGTGGTTACATGCGTGGTTTCTCCCCGGCAAATGTTCTGGTTCGGATTGATTGATTTGATTGATTACCGATTCCGGGTTGTGGTTATATGCTTGGTTTCTCCACGGCAAATGCTCTGGTTCTGATTGATTGATTTGATTGATTACCGATTCCGGGCCCGATTATGGCTAATCTGCGATTACTGCTAATCACGATTACTGCGATTACTGCTAATTAATGCTAAGGTTGATAATACCCTAACTGTAATAGTGCATAGATGCAGGCTTGTGTGGTGCTAAGCGAGGGACCTACTTCCGGGTATGGATGTAAGCAGAAATGATTGTATGAATGTATGTGTGTAATATGTAAATTTTATTATCTATATGTTACTATATATGTATTTTCATTTGTAGTATACGTATGTAAATACCATATGCATGTGCTAGGTATTGATAAAGATAATTTATTTTTTTACATTAATTTTTTATGTTTTTTATTTTTAAATTTTAATTGTATCTGTATTAATTATTACAATTATTATAAATGCATTTTCATATTTTTGCATTCTGCCACTGGGCATCTGCTCAATTGTAGAATAAAGCGTATATCTATAAATCTATATTTTATCCATGGCTGTGATCGGGTGGGGCGCTCCCAACCAGCACATATTACCTTTTTTTTGTTCTGTAACTAACTTACGAGTCAAAAAACAGTTTTTCAAAATTTAAGTTAAATCTCGAAGTGCTTCAATCTGATATATTTGTGACTAATTTTTAATATCTCCCTAACGTAAAATTAATAAACTTAAACACAGAAATGTTGTGAGTGCGTTTCCTGTTCTATCAACGTCTTCCTCCCTCGCTCTCACTCCTGCCTCCCATGTGAGAAAACCTTCATCTAAATTGCGTACGTATTTCTCATTGAATGGTCCCCTTTTATCATAAAATAAACTGTAATAAAAACTTTTGAAAGTGGTCAGGCGGAAGAGCAGGCTAATTAGCCTGAGCCTCGCCACCAATAAAGACATTTATTTATTTATTTATTTATTTGTTGATGCAGCAAAATTAGCTTCAAAATGATGTGCTAGGAGGGCCATGATTTGGGATTTTGCTCCATAGTTTCTGGAATGTTCGTCCGATTAATGCAAAACACACAATGGATTCCTTTTTGTTAGAAGATTTATGTGAAGGAATAAGCAATCATTGAATAAATCGTTCATCTTTTTACCTGTTACTCACAGGAAAGCAACCCCCTTTTGTTAATTTTTCTGTAAGAAGTTTCGCTCGTTCCTAGCTCACTTCCGGCCGAAAATGTGAGGTTTCTTTGAGGAAAAGGCGAAGTGGTAATATCTTTTAACCCTCTTGCTTACTATTATGGGCAGCTTTAATAACGAAGGGGGCTAGAGGCATTAGCTTCCAAGGACTTGTTAAATTCTGACTACTGGTTCGATTGGTTGAATGATTGATTGATAAGTCCAGTTGGGGTGAATGTTTCTTATCGGAGGAGATGGCTATGTTCAATCCACGCAGGAAGGAGAGATCCGGAGCCACCTACAGGCCATTGATTGACTACTAGTAATTCCGGGTGCATCAACTGAGCGTCCGTAGTCCCCTAAGTGTAGTGTATGTTATTTCCTCGGATGGTGGTGGTGGTGGTGGCGATGATCTTCCCCGCTAGATGGCGAGATCCGCCGCCGATCTACCATCGGCTAGCGATTTATTTCCCAAACAGGTATCTCCCACCAGCGGGGTACCGTCCCAAATGGGACAAACTCTAATATTCCCGACTGGTCTCGCGTCATACGTGGTAGTGTAGGGCATGTAATTGCGTATGTAACAATGGAGTGAGGATACTACCAAAAACTCTCGGTTCGTGGTCCGATTGTTAGGATATGCTCTGGTGTTCGCCTGGTGTTAATCGGAGAAAACACGGAAAACTATCTATCAGAGCAGCTGGCTGCTTGAATTCTCCTCCAGACAGCTGCTGAATTCGTCCCAGCTATTTAGCTAGAGACCAAAATTCTGCTACCGTCAGGACTCGAACCCTAGGACCTCCCGGTCAGAAGCACTAGTGACATCAACTGATGTCGTGAGCCACGTAACCCGATGTATGGTTTTGTTTCCAACGCGAATGATCGATGACGATAAGAATAATGATAATAAAATATATGAAAACTATTCTATATTAATATAAAATACTTGCCTTTCTGAATAATCTAATGCTTTATTACGAATGAATGTTTTATTGAGTATTTGTTTGGATAAATTGTCCGACATAGCTGGTTATCTGTGTCTTTATGCCTGTGCCTAGTTTAATTTCCACGCTGGAAGAAGGGGTAAGAGAGCCTGTCTGAGCTTTTCTTCGTCACACAGCTAGAGAAACTGAGACGATATTAAAGGAAAGATACAATTCTATTTTTGCTTCGACCGGGAATCGAATCCGGGACCACACCACGGGAAGCTAGTAAGCTATGCTAGCCATGCTAGTGGCCTGCTTTATTATAATTACTATTATTACCGACCGCGCCCACGCTCTGTCTCTCTCCTGACACGTGACCCTGCAGGAATGTGCGTTTGCCTGAAAAGAGGTGATAAATGACACGCTCAACAGATTCTCATCCACCGGCAAATTTTTGGTTGGCTAAGCGTTGTCCCTCTGTAGTTATGTCGTTCTGCTTTTAGCGCCACTGATGATAATAATTAGGGAGCGAATTTCCATGATTTTGCATATATTTGTCCAGTGCATAGCTGAGAGAAATTTCTTGACATTTGGTTCGAATTGGATGCTTTGTAGATTAATTTGTTCTTGCATATTTCTGCGTATTTCATCGATTTTTCCTGTTGGGAGATATTAGTGGAATTGTAGGCGCATATTTTGCATATTTGGTTAAAATGAAGACCTATCTCTAAAACGTGACATTTTTTCATAGAATGTGAGCGCAAGCGTTCATTGACTAGAAAGAGCTTGTCACAGTTTGCATTGTTCTCTTTTATATAAATAATAAAATACTTGCGCAAATGTAGGATATTTCATGATATCTTGATTTCTTTACTTTTTAAACTAAGTAGAAATGCAACAAGAGACGTTATGTACTTCACTAAAGTGAATAATTACTTCAGTTATTTCTCCCGCGAAACAAGGTAGATTATATTATGTTTGCACAAAAGGCATCTCCAGGTATCTCCCACCAGCGTGGCACTGGCCATGCTCTAAACAGAGAGAAGTCAAGGATGTGGAAGGAAAGATCCCGCGCGGTCCGTGGCCCGTTTGTTGAGTACTGCTCCGGCATTCGCCTGGTGTTGATCGGAGAAACCACGGAAAACTACCGCTCACTGTCAGTGCAGCCGGCCGATAGAAGTCCCCAGACATCGACTGAATTCAACCTAGCTACCTAGCTGGACTCGAAAACCCTCCGTGCTTGTGCTCGAAACCTAGTAGTCCCCAGTCCTAATTAAATTCAGCCCCGCCAATTTCTGGATTTCAACTCTTTGGAGATTCTCCTAATTAAAAGGATGGGCCACTCAATGATGGGTGATTGGCCCAACTCGCACTACGGATGGGAATGTAAACTGGATAGAGTAGCAAGGATTGGGCGCGGTATGTGGTCCGTATTTTAGGGCGCTGCACCGGCTTTCACCTCGAAGTAATGAAGTAAACCATTGATCAGAGTAGTCATCCTATGAAATATTGATTTCAGCTGGCAGTGATCTAAACAAATGAAATACATTTTTTGGTTTAGAGCTGGGATCGAACCCGTCGTCTCCCAATCATCGGTTTACTTGATACTTAAGGCGTTTTCTTTACACTTGCAGTTGCTGATGATGGTTAGAAATAAAAATAATAATGTTTTGATGCACTGAAAAAGAGGAGTGGTGGTGGGGTGCCTACATAACCGTTACCCCAAGACTATGGTTTCCCATTCCACATTAGGAATGGGTGTTTATGGCCAGATTCTCATCAATGAAAAGGAGAACAAGGGCTAAAAAGGAGACATTTGATGAATAAAGAGGACAGTCCATAATATTTAAATTATAATCTAATATGACACGTGTGTACGTGTTACATTGTATTGTGTTTTTATGGATGTGAAGTACTGATGAAAGCAAAAACTAACAAAATTTTATTTCAAATTGGCTTTTTATTGGAAACAGACTAAGGTTCCAGCTACACAAACTTTGCATTCAGTTTCAGCATCCTTCCTTCTCGTTTCGAATGCAGATTGTTTGCTGGCTAGGGCACAGTTAAACTTACATTACGCTTTGGCATTTTATGCTACTACAATTTACTGTATTTTTAACAAATATATATCTATCAAAACGAAAATCGCGTGTGTTTCCTTCACCGACAGAATCACCAACAGTTCAAAAAAGTACTAAGATCAAGAATGAGTGTACCTCTCGATTTTCACTGAAAAGAGAATGTTCTGATGATAGTCTTGCGACCTAAAGGGTATTAGTGTAAACAGGAGTCAAAGCAACTTCAAATTTTGTGCACTCAGATGAGCAAGCTACTACAAAGGTGACATTTCGTGTAATTTACAAAATTCTCCCGGACCCCAGACAAAAGAATAATGAGGACATATTCGGATAACAGAGGACGTTTGGTCACCCTATGTTTTCATAATGTGTTCGTGAAAAGGTCTTCTTACAGTCGTTCCGTGTATGGAATCTCTAACAATCATTCACCCAAAATCCTTCCTTCCATCTGGTCTACAAGAACTGAAATTGCTCTACGGGGATGCTTGGTATAATAATGAAATGTCAGACTGGTCTAAATAAACCTACTGGTTTCTGCAGGGAGCATCTCTTCGAATAAAGAGATAATGTAATTAATCATACAGGGAGGAATAAATGACAAGTGGAAGATATTTTGCCGGCATTTCAGATAGGGATTGCTTAGACCTGGAGAGGTCACACATGTGACGGAACTAATTGAGTAGCTGACGAGGCCGGATTTAATATTCTCTTACTCACTATTCCCAATTTTTTTCAATATTACATATAATCAAGTTTCTATTCATTTATCCTATATCGATGATTATAAAAAGCTGCAAGTAGGTATCATAAAAATATTAATATGGAAATGCACGAAGTGACGCAAGTCATTAATATCAACCGTTGAAGTTAAGAAGGAGAGAACGAAAGGAAAGTTCCCCATTTCACCATTTTATCGCATTTTATACTCGTTTGTCCCCCATGGAAAAGGTTTCTTGAACGCCAGCGTGGCAAAATAAATTACCATGTCTACCACTCCAAAAGGAGGAGTGTTCCACTTGCAATTCTACCACTCTTATATAATTCCACATCAATTTTTGCTACATAAACAGGTAGATCATCAACAAAACGAAATATTTTGGTATGTTTCGAAGATTTAACATAGCCATTAATGTGAGATCTACATATCTTTTGAAAATCATATTAATGTATTACAAGTTCTTTAAAATAAAATATGCAGGAATGATGTGTGCATTCTATGAAGACACTGCACAAAACCAATCAGATTCATTTACGTCTAAATGCAACAATGCTGTTTTGATGTTAATCCATTTTAATAAGCAATATCTTAAAATCGATATGCAAACTTGTGAGGGTAGGCAATTGCTCCATGTACGTATTATACAGGAAAAGCATATTACAACAGGCGTCAAAACACAATTTGTTCTCTCATATACTACTAGGCATGTTCGTCAAAACCCTCTCAACTACATATTTTTCAACTGTTCCCTATACTTGTTTCGTGAGAAAATAACACATTTTTTTATTCATGTGATAATTGAAAGGAATTGAGCTTCCTTCGTAAGTTCTCAAAAAGCAGATTTCTCTCACTCGCATCTCCCAGGTGCCTAAAAGCTTACTCTCGTACATCCCCAGTCTTAACTCTCTCTCTCTTTCCCTCTCTTTCCCTTTTCCTTTTTTCTTCCTCTCTCTCATTTTCTCTCTCGCACAAGCTCTCTCTCCCTAGCGCATTCTCTCCCTCTTCTTTTTCTAACACACTCTCACAAAAACTATCACACTCCCACTGCACTCTCCCTTTCTCTCTTCTCTTTCATCACCCTCGACCTCCTTCTTCCCCCTTCTCTCTCTCTCTTCCTTCTCTCTTCCTCTCTCTCTCATTCTCTCACACACTCTCTCTGCCTAGCGCACTCCCTCTCCCTCTTCTTTCTCACACACTATCACACTCTCTACACTTTGCCTTTCTCTCTCCCTATCGCTCTTTCTTTCCCTCTTTGTCTCTCTCTCTCTCCCTGTACCAGAAACAAAAGTGTTCCCTCCCCACCTCCTCCTCTGCGCCTCACGACGTAGCGTTGTTCCGAAGCCGCGCGCCGAACGAGAACGCGTGCTAATTCAATCAAGCGCTGCGGGCGCGTGATTTAACAAGTGGCGGTTGACCTACATCACTGCCGTATTCCGTTTCATCGTACGGAGGCGGCTGCCGCTGCTGCCTCGTCCGACCCGCAAGGCCAGCACGGGCGTGCCTCCTGAGAGCACAGTTGCACTCTTTCGTCACTGCGACCTCACCGCGCGCGGAGCGTGGAAGCTCCCTCCCCCGCCCCCGCCCCCGCCCCCGCCGCCGACGCGCTGTCGCCGGTGACCTATCGGCGGACTCTCCCATCGATGCGCGGCGCCGATGCCCTTTTCTCGATGCTCCCGCTAAGTGCCTCGCTAGACGCGCGACCGTGAGCTTCCTTGTGGAGTTCCCGGCGGTGATCTTTGTAGAATCTCCGGCCGATAAAAACGCGCTGAACGTTTTTACGTAAGTGCCACTGCTCTTTCTCAAAACCTTTGGTGATTTGAGAAAGCAGTTTACATTTTATTCGGTAGGTGTTCCGCAAGGATTAAAAATGGTTCCTCTATTCTTAACAGCCTATAAGCTTAATTTGAAGACACATCAGAAACACGAATACAAACCCAACTTATCTTGAAATGTTGCTCACAGAGAAATTCGATATATTTATTTTCTCGTGACGAACAAAAGCAAGCAAAATAAAACAAGCGATGTTGAAATGCAAATTTGGTAAAAATAAATCTAAAAAATGGGCTAGGCAAAGATATGTATATTCATACTAAAATATGTTGGTCAATTGTTTATTAAATGCATTTTCAAAATCAATACTTTAGAAATTCTTAACATTAAATACTTAAGAAAAGATTACTTCGGTTCCTGCATGTTATTAGAGCAAAAATACATATACTTTTCTAAAAACAACCACATTTTTTAAAAGAAAATAACGATAGAGTGATATTTATAATATATGGTTAAACTATGATTCTGAAATGAATATGAGTCACATCTGTACACACTAGTTCTCTAGTTCAGAATACAATTTCGATGTTTTTGTGAAGTGACACAGTTACCATTAGATCCGGAATCATGAACCCATCTCGAGATGTTGCTTGACACCCGAGTAAACACGAATCGAAACTTCTGGGACGTTATATTGCGACGCAGAATCACAATCTGACCTCTGGTTTTCAACATCTGATCCAGGGGCTTTCAGCACACGACCAGGCAATAGCCCTACTGTTTGGAAAGGTCATTATAGAATCTTGCTACCTGACGACTGTCCTTTCACCTCGTAATCAAGGAAGCGACCAAATTTTCGTCCGGGAAACGAGGAAGAGTTCTAAATTAGGGGGTTGCTCTCACGGAGAACTCGCGCGTTAGCCGAGATAACTATTAAGAGCGTGACTGCGTCATAAGGATATGAATTTACACTAGACCGTAATCAATGGAGCGTGCACACGGAAGCCGGCTCGCCACACATATTGCCTCGTCATTTCAGTTGATTATCCCATCTGCTCGCGCAGATAGCCCGATAAACGTCTAACCCAACATTTAAGACACGATAATTGCGGCTTTTCCTCATAAGTGTTTTCTGCTGCCCTTGGCGGTTTGTGGACGCGGCAACGCGTCAAGTGGGTGAAGTTACGTGACGCCTAAGTTGCCAGGGTGTTAACAAGTCCCTTTCCAGACCGAATGACCGGCTCAGGGTATTACCTGATGTCACTCTTGTGCCTCGGACCGGGAGGTCCTAGGTTGGTGGTCCCGACGGTCGGTAGAGTTGTCTACTCTATACTTCGGCTTTTCTTTCTTGGCGCCCGGGGATTTGCCAATAAAATGGAATATCTCATGGTATTTCGCGTCGTTCTCCGTTGTGCCCCCAGGAGCCGCATGATATGGAGCATCGCTCCATACAGTCGCGATCATTCGACTCGTATCGGCAAAACCGAGAACGACGCGAAATATCGTGAGATATACCATTTTATTGACCCTCCCCCCGTGGGCCAAGAAAGAAAAGCCGAAGTATAGACAGCTGGGTCAAATTTAGCCTCCGTCTGGAGGAGAATTCTAGCGGCCGGCTGCTCTGACTGGTGGTTTTCCGTGGTTTCTCCAATAAACACGAGTGGAATGCTGGAGCAGTGCCCTAACAAAAGACCAAGTTAAGCCGTCCAATTGATAGACACTGCGTTGAACCGTCAGAGATGCCCCGAGAATAATGTCTACTTGCTCGTATCATTATGTAATGTAACATGTCTTATAACTCGTAGGGCATGTCTCATATGCCACACCAAAATCCCTAATTAACTCGTAGGGCATGTCATGCCCACCTATTTTCCTGGTATTTAAAATAAAATTTTCAATGTTGAATCGATCCTGGATACTATTCTATTTGTAAACATTGTTGATGCAATAATGTGAGAACGAGCAGGAACGGGGGAATACCGAGTATCGGCTTCGGGGTGTATCGCCTTTTTCTACTGTCATCCTAGACATGCGTTCCGAGTTGTAGAACTTCGCAGTGCTGAGAAACCTCCGACCGCAGAGAGCATTCATGGGTGGCGTGTCATGCATGCCCTACGAGTGCAAAGAGTTCTCTTCCTGACAATCGACTTTTAAATTGATTGATGCATTGATTATTTGTGATTCCGGGCGCGTCAACTACAGAGGTCATTAGTCCCGTGAGTGTCGCGGGTGTTTTTATCGGGAGGTGGCGGTGATCGTCCCCGCTGCATGGCGAGATCCGGCGCCGACTTAACGTCCACTAGCGAGGTTTCCCCCAACACGGTACCTCCCACCAGCGGGGCACTGCACCAGCCGGGACAAGTAGTCAGCTCCCAATCGGTCTCACGGCATGTGTGGTAGGGTAGTGCATGTTAGTGTAAGGGGTCAGGACAGAACAAGGAAGAGGAAGGAAAGATCGCGCGCGGTTCTTGGCTTGTTCGTTAGCGTACTGCTCGGGCATTTGCATGGTATTGATTGGAGAAAGCATGGAAAACTACCGCTAGAATTCTCCTCTAGACAGCGACTGAATACGACCTAGCTGACAAGCTAGTGTCCAAAATCCTGCCGCCGTCTGGACTCGAACTTCGGACCTCCCGGCCAGAGGGAGTACAGTGACATCAGTTGATGCACTGAGCCATCTCTTCCTGATCACTTTGGACATTAAATATCGCTCCAACATTCGGGGGCGCCTATCCAGTGGCTCGTGTGTTGACCAACCCCCGTGTGCCGACGTGGGAGCGCCGAGCGTCGAGGCTTGCGGCGTCGTGTGTGGGGGCGCGCGCGGCCGAGAAAGCCACGCGATGGGCAGGTGCGGCCGTCGGTGGAGCTCTCGCGGCGCCGCAAAATGCCAGCGAGTGCCCTGGGACGCTACCGCGCGACCCCGCCGCCGCCAACGCCGCCGCCGCGCGGTTCCCACGTTTCACTTTCTGCCGAGGTGAGAGGCCGCCTGCCCCCGCGCCGCCGATCAGGCCCCGCCGCGGCGCGACGCAGCGCCGGGAGGTGCAGCAGGAGGAGGAGGAGGAGAAGGAGGAAGAGGTGGTGGTGGCGGCGGAGGATGAAGAAGAGGAGGAGGGGAAGGAGGAGGAGGAGGAGAAAGGCTAGGAGGTGGGGAAGGAGGACGATGAGAAGGAGAAGGATGGAAAGGAGGAGGATGGAAAGGAAGAGGATGGAAAGGAGGAGGAGAGGAAGGAGGAGAAGGAGAAGGGAAGGAGGTGAAGGGAAGGTGGAGGGAAAGGAGGAGGAGAGAAGGAGGAGGGGATGGAGGAGGGAAAGGAGGAGGAGAGAAGGAGGAGGAAAAGGAGGAGGAAGAGGGGAAGGAGTAGGAAGGGAAGGAGGAGGACGAAGGGAAGGAGGAGGGGGAAGGGAACTGGAGGAGGAGACGAAGGAGGAGGGGAAGGAGGAGGAGGTGGAGGGGAAGGAGGAGGGGAAGGAGGAGGAGGAGGTGGAGGGGAAGGAGAAGGATGGGAAGGAGGATGAGGTGGAGGGGAAAGAGAAGGGGGGAAGGAGGTGGAGAGGAAGGAGGACGGGGAGGAGAGGAGGATTTCACTCTCGCGCTGCGGGAGGTGGGTGTGGTGCTCAGAGAACGTACGGTGTGGATAGAGGATTGGGAATGTTTGGAAGAAGGTGGGCTGGGAAGTAGGTGGAGGTACAGTAGTGCTCAATGAAACCGTATCACCTAAAAAATTGACATTCTGTGTTTTCCTCGTTTTACAGATCTTTCAATTTTAGGCAAAAATTAGTAGAAATTTGTAATCAAATATTTTATGTGGATTATAGGATGTTTCCGATTGTTTTACTTACATTATTCACTCGATATTTGCAAATCAGATGGTGTATTTTAAAGATTATATTGCAGATTGCAACTGTGAGTGAGGTGATGCGTTTTTTTTGTGCACTACTGTAGAAGGGTAGATGGAAAGGGGGATTGTAGATTGGAAGAGGAAGCAGTAGTAGTGATGAGAGAATGAACGTTTATTAAAATGAGTTTGAGGTGGAGAGAGAGAGAGAGAAAGAGAGAGAGAGAGAGAGAGAGAAAGAGAGGAACTGGGAAGAAGGAAGTAGTAGTAGGGACTGATGGGGAAAAATTGGTGGGAGAGAGATGGGAGAAACACTGATGAGAAAGAGGGTGAAGGAGATGGAGAGAGAGGGAGAGAGAACAAGAGATGAAGAAAATGAATGTGTGAAAAGAATGAGAAAGGGTAGAAGAAAGGTTAAGAACAGAGTAAGTGAAATACTATAAATATCAAATTTAGTACTCAGGAAGAAAATAAAGGTGAAAAAAGTATTAAATTATCGTGTAGAGTTAGTACATGCAGAAATGATCAGAAAAGTCATGAACAGCATAGAAAATATTAGTGAAATGAAATGGATTGCAAAGAGGAATAGAAATTCCAGGATAGGTGATATGAGAGGAAAATAGGCAAGTAATGTGAAAATTAGGGAGCAACAGTGTGTGAATATTTGCTACAAGTAAATCGAAGGCAGGGACCTTAAAGTGGGTCATGCCATTTGAATCAATCAATTGTTTAATTTAATGGGTGATCGAAACGACAGCATTCACTATTAAACATTTAGGAATACTTTATTATCTTCTAAAAGTTGACATTCGAAGCAAGAAACATTTTTATCTGTCGTAAAATGAATGAGAAGTAATTACTTTACCATAAATTAGGGAAGTCGTCTACTCACTTATTCACTCTCATCCCTCTCCTTCTCCTTCATCAATTTTATTCCGCGTTGCTTTCGTCTCTAGCTGGTGTCCTAGTCGTCCCTAGCAGAAGGCCAGATCCCGTTCTACTTTCGTGTCACGTGAAGCACGGCCCAAGAGCTTGTACTTGTACTTGTAGCTCGCGCGCTGCGGGTCAGGACGAGCGGTCCGCAGTCACGGAAGCCGTTCATTAACGAGGTCACAACAAAACGGCCTTAAAGCGCGCGCTGGTCGCCGAACATTCCACTAGGCAGCGCTCGCTGCAATTAACACAGTTTCCCTAGCATGTGATTGTTCAGTCGAATGGACACTATCGTCTGCTGTATTATTTCAGTAGTATATCTTCCCCTTGCTGGTCCCACACGCAACCAATCTTTATAAATTAGGTCTCTAAAGAAAGACAACTTTACGGAGACGTGACGAATTGCATGTTCTACAGATTTCACAGCTGCAACGTGAAAGTGATGAATATATAATTCAAAATTTAAATTTCAGTTGGGCACTTAAATTGCTGTACTAATTACGGAATTACATGGACATTACTAATGAGACTGACTTGCTATGCAGTGGGTCGTGGGAGAAGAGGTTATTGACCCCAGAATTTATGTGACTGTAGATTAAATGTGATTTTGTTAATAGGTTATCTATACATGGTGGTTTGGAGTTTTAAAACGTATGATTAATTATTTACCTCAATAAATACCTACTAGCAAGTCCTGACTGATAAACTAAAATACTAAATGGAAGCACTAGAAACAACACATTCTAAAAATATTACATCTTTATCTTCAATGAAAGTTAGCTATTAATTCCTCTGTAACTCTTGTCAGAATTTGCTCTCCTTAATACACGTGTTGCCGTTTCTGTTCACTGTCGTATGCTCGTCATTGAAGATCTCCTTCCTGGTTCTTAGGGATCTATGAAGTTGATGACTAACTCATCCCGACTTGGGCTGAGTGGTTGGGCATATTTTATTTTGACATCACATGGACACCTCAAGCAAGCACCTCTATCTCGTCCCCTACAATCACCCCTGGGAGACAACACAACGGTTTCACTCATAAGTCATTCATTATTTGCGTCGTTCTCTGGCCGAGAGAATATGCGATTTAATTAGTGCGGGGAAAGGGAAGTTTTAATTAATAGAACATTTAGTTAGGTATGATTTTATGACACATGCACATTGTTCACAGCCGGGTTCCAACTGGTGATATCCGGTTTTGGAAGACAGTGTGCTAACCTGCAAACTACGTGGGAGGGCGGCATTTGTTTGTTTGTGTGTATATATGTATGTATTTTGCATTTTACGGTCGGATTAATACAATATCTGCCAGCTTGTCGGTTCCCTAGGCCTGGGGTCTGTTTTAATTTATTTTTCGCACCTGGGAGATTAATAATCTTTTCTTAAGGGTACGTGTCAAACTTTGGAGATGCTAGGTAGCATTGTCGTGAGGAGCCTAAAACAACAAGAAGGGGAAGTCAACTATATTTTTCCCCTTTTTTCCTTTTGAACTCATTATATTTACATATGACATATTTATAGCAAATAAAATATACTTCAAAGAGAAAGAAATTATAATTTTAATTATCATTAATAAATATTTAAATGTAGAACTCTCTAACCTGCCATATAACCTGGAGAGTCTCTCCCCAAAATGTGTAACCAATTCCCTATTTAATGGGTCTGACAAACTAATAGAAATTACTGTGAAAAAGTATTGGACTTAATATTGTAATTTTTAAAATGTTTTTTATGGTTACAATAGCAGTAGTCATTAATCATTTCAGCTGTTACCACAGCGACCCAAATTTTAAAATATCAAAAAAATGGTTAATTGTCAGTTTACAAAAGTGAAAATCAGGGTTTGAAAATATTTAGTGAAATAAAATATTTAATCACGAACGTCTATGGACCCCCTTTGACAATGTTGAACGGAGAAGCAAGAACCCCTGCTCTTCCCTCAGAGCACGTCTTTGGTAGTGACCCTGTGGATATTAATCCGGCTCTGCATATTTCAGAATTATCACAGTTTGAACACATGATTAAAAACTACGGTTGCCATTGGGAATGTTCACAGTGAAATCTAGGAGTTAGTAGTTACGTCTTGGCTTCCAGACACAAGCGCCAACGCACTTTTCCGGTCACAACGTCTGGACGTAGCATTTTTTGCCTCCTTCCTCACCACTTTCCCTCTCTCCTCGACGGGTTCTTTGAGCATAATCTTCGCGTGCGGCCACGTGGAAGGCGGGCGAGGGGGGACGGGAGGGCACGGAGGAGTGGGGGAAGGAGGGGCACATATGAATGAGTCACCTGGCGGGGCGAGCCGTGTGGACGGGTTTCGAGAAACTGCGGTCCTAAGGAGCGGAGAAGGAACGAGAGGATGAAATGATGGGGCCGGAGGGGTGTTGGAACTAGGGGGGGGGGGCGAATGGGGACGGAGAGGGGAGGGGGCTGAAAGTTGCGAAAGCGAGGACGCTGACCCGTGGAGCTCCACGCGCTGTTCCGGGACCCCCCTCCCCTCCATCCGTCACGCCCCCTCCCCCCGCTTCCCTGTCTCCACCGGTACCGGCAAAGATAGCTCAGGAAATCAACTTATGTCACAGCAGTGCCTGTGACCGGGAGATTCTAGAGACGTGAGCTTTGAATCGCCACTGTGGCAGGATTTACGACACTGAGGAGGTCGAATTCAGCCGCTGTCTGGGTAAATTGATTCGTGTTTCCGGGCGCGTCAACTACTTAGGTCATTAGTCCCGTTAGTATAATGCGTCTTTTTTTTCGGGAGGTGGCGATGATCTTTTCCCCGCTGGATGGCGTGATCTGGCGCCGACCTACCGTCGACTAGCGCGGTCAGCTCAACCAGGTATCTCCCACCAGCGGGACACCGCCCCAGCCGGGACGAGCTATAAGCTCCCGACCGTTTTCCCGGCATGTGTGGTAGTGTAGTGCTTGTTTGTGTGTGTGTAAGAGAAAAGGATAGGACCAGGAAGAGGAAGGGAAGATCAAGTGCGGTCCGTTTGTTAGGGTACTGCTCCGGCATTCGCCTAGTGTTAATCGGAGAAACCATGGAAACCTGCCGATCAGAGCAGCCGGCCGCTAGAATTCTCCTCCAGACAACGACTGAATTCAACCAAGCTGAGAAGCTAGTGTCGAAAATCCTGCCGACGTGGGAACTCGAACGTAGGACCTCCCGGTCAGAGGGACTGCAATGACATCAGGTTGATGCATTGAGCCATCTCTCCCGGTCGCTGTATGAAGCAACCGGCTGCTGTGATTGGTAGTTTTCCGCGCTTTCTCCTATCAATATCAGGCGAATGCCAGAGCAGTACCCTAACCAACGGGCCACGGGCCACGCGCGATCTTGCTTTCCTCTTTTTTATCCTATCGTCACTCCTTACTTATACACATGTTATCTCCCGCACTTGCAGAGAGAGCGGTCGGGAGCTTGGAGCTTGTCCTGGCTGGTCCGGTGCCGGATCTTGCCCTCCAACGCGGAAAGACTACCGCCACCTACGGCATACAACATACACTACACTTTTGGGACTAATGATTATAGCAGTTGACTCACCCGGAATCACTGACAATCAATGAATGAATGAATCATTCGAACACGCACTTACTGGTTTAGTGTGGCTCGTCCTAACCCAGGCGAATACCGACCACGGACCACGCGCGATCTTTCTTTCCCATTCTTTGTCCTATCGTCACCCCTTGCACACACGCACTTATATGCACTACACTACCACACATGCAGTCGGGAGCTTACAGCTCGTGGGAGATACCTGGTTGGGGAAAATCCCTGCAAGCCGACCTAAATTGGCGCCGGATCTCTTCATCCAGCGGGGGAAGATCATCGCCACTTCCCGTGATAAAACCAGGCATCACACTTACGAGTCTAATGACCTTAGCAGGGAATCCTTAGCAGGCAAGTCTAAGCCTGTAATCCCGAATTAATCAATTGGTTAATATGAACTTAGTCAATGATCTTGGTTAATATCACAATAGAAAACCGAGCATATTATTATAGAGCAGAGCTTTCCAACTGGCGGCCCAGGACTGCTTTGAAAAATTTTATTATACCAACTTAATACAATGCAATTGCACAATTCATCTTATTTTTATTTAATGATATATTCATTTTCTTGTTGAATGTACATTAATCATTAAGTATGTTGAATTAAAGTTGTATCTAATACATATTTGTTTCAGTATAAACTCAGTAGTTAGGGTAAAGCCACTTTTAAATTAAGCGTGGCGCGCGGCTTAACTAGAATTTGATATGTGGCCCATAAGCCCAAGTTAGACAGCCCTGTTATAGAGTAAGGGATAAATGGAATTCATTGCACATGGGTTTAATACACGGATGCAACAGAGCAGGTGGCTCAGACGTCTGGGCTTAGGAAACCGGGAACGAGAAGAAAAAATAAATCAGTTTTTTAATTGAATTTTTAAAATTAAAAAAAGAACTTAATTGAGAATTTTTACGTTTTCACTCCTTAATTACCAGAGGATACGAGTGAATTTAAGATGTTAAAGGTACCCAGTCACCTAACGATTGCGTCATATCAAATAGAGAATTAGATCACACTCAACCAAATACAGGATTTCAGAACGCATGATTCTACCGATTTTGATGCGGAACACAGTATTTATGAAACCGTCACCCGTTATGAAAACTTAATTTCATTCAGAAAAAGAAAGAATGCAAGAGAGGGTGGAGAAAGAAATTCTGTAAGACATTTACGTCCGTGACTTTCATGGAAGGCGATTAAAATGGATACGAACTAGAACACGAAGAAATTAGCTCAGCAAATAACATGGAAAATAAGTGAAAGGGAGGTTAAATCAAGCTGTATTCAGACTGACGAAGAAGCGTTAAAAGTAAAGACAATAATAGTGAATGGTCCTAGGAAGAATAAAACTTCCTGGTTCTGTGAATAAGTGAAAGAACTGTCTAAAAGTAAATGAAAATTGTACACAAAGATCTGTGCAGAAAGAACGAATGAGAAATAATTAAGTTACAAAAATGAAAGGAAAGGTTAACAGTACAATAAGCTAAGTAAAAAAGATTGTTGGCAACCATTTTCAAGTGGACTAAAGACATTTCCGCGATTCACAAAAACAAATATGGAAACACGTTCGTAGAGAGCAACCAGAAGAAAATTATCCGTTATCGGTGGAAACGATTGTTCGCTGTTCTTCAAAACTATTTAGGACTACGTAATTAAATAACAACTACTAAATGTACAATAAGGAAATATCAATAGTATTGAAAAACCTCGAAATGGTAGCTGGATGAAGATCAACTGGGCGTACTCTTAACTCTGTTTTCAGAAAGATAGATGAATTGAAACCACAAAATAAGTGGGGATACAGCCTTCTGAATATGGCCCATAAAATTTCTATAGAAACGAATAACTAACTTTTAGGAAAGGAATTATTGATTGATTATTTTATGTTTCGTGACCTGCAATGGTCATTGCTCCGGGAAGAGTACAGTAATTCAGTAATTCTTCGACATCCGCGGATTCGCTATTCGCGAGTTCCGAACATTCGCGATTAGGGAAATGCTACCAGTTTTAACATTCGCGACTTCTACATTCGCGAGTGTGTGTTTCAGTCGTAGATTTTCTTTTAAGCGAGCACATTTCATTTCCTTTATCAGCGTCATTTGGGAACCTAACTGGGAAACTTGACAGATACCGGAGCTCAAAGTATCACGTCCTGCAAAAATCTCAAATTTGGAATGTCACTTCACATTAATAAAAAAACAGAATTGTAAAATAATTCAATTCAGTTGCGTCAAGTTGGAGGTAAGGGTTTTGGCCACACGAACAGATAAGTCATTCAGGATCTGTGCATCTGTCATTGCAATGATTTCACTGAAGAGTAGCTTCGGGAAATAATCAGCAAAGAAAACCCCTTCGAATGTAATGATGAACTAACGGAAACGAAACTACGTCCTGGAGAGAAATAGAAGCAGCAACTCTTCCATATTTGGATATTAGAATGAGTAGGGTGATTAAACAAAAAATAACCAAATCCTACATCCAATTACTTTCAACTTTGAAATACGTTTCAAATATTGTTTTATTTATTCTCTTTGGGATATAAATTGTGATTTTTTTGGACTAGTGCCTACTCAGTTCTACTGCAACTGTTTATCATTACTTCTTTCTTTTTTTAAACAGTTTTTCGATATCCAGGAACCTAACCCAAGTTTTTTTCGTTAAAAGATAGACTCAACATTCGCGGATTTGACGTTCGCGAAGCTTTTCAAGAACCTAACCCTCACGAATGCCGAGGGCTTACTGTACTTCATGTTATATCTTGAGAGGTGGCAATGTTCTTTGGCGCTTGGTCGTGAGATTCGACGCCGACCTAAATTCCGGTTTGTGGGAGTTTCTACCTCTAGGGACTCCCACGAGAGGGTCACTGCCCCAGCCGGGACAAGACCTATCCTCCCGACACGTGTGGTAGTGTAGTGCCTGTGTATTTGTAAGAGGAGGTGAGGGTGACACGGAAGAGGAAGGAAATATATCTGTCAGTCCGTGGCCCGTTTTGTTTGGTAGTACCCTGGCATTTGCCCGATATTGATGGAAGAAAACTCGGTTTAGTAATGAATCATCATGCTTAGATGCAATTTTCGGTGTAAGAAAAATCGACAAAAGGATATTGAATGTAATAAAGTTTTTACTTTTTCACCTTACATTGTCAGAAAAGAAATTATTGTTATCGTGCGGGGGAATGGCTGAATTTTAAATAAATCCGTAAATTAATAGAATTAATGCTTACATGCCGTCATTTGTTCATTACGCCGTTTGGTTGTGTAAAATCCTTCTTCAAGAAGAGTCTTTGAAGATTGAGTGTTTTTAAATAGAAAAATTAGTGGATGTAGTGTATAAATTCAATGTCCAGCAATCTTTAGAAACATTATTCCCTTTATTAACCCGAGAGTGGTAACGCGGGGGTCTGTGGGACCCCCACGTTCCTTTCTTCCCGCTTCTGGTATTTCCCACGTTGGCTACCATGACCATTGCTTTAGTTCCTTTCTGTTTTTGTATCATGATATTTATTGTGCTCTCAGTTTGCCAATTTCGTGAGTTTTATCCGTGTAACAAGCTTTTTTTTGTTTGGGGTGCACCGAGATCCCCGCATTACCTTCTACGTTAGCAAAGATGTCTTCAGTCTCGTACATTCTATTAATTTGGCAACGTATTGCATGCTGTATTTTTACGTTAGGATTCCCCTGAAAAGTTAATACTGAAGTACTACGAACATTTTAGGTCACTTTGTATGTTAAAAAAGGAGTTGAAGAATACGCCAAATTTTGCTGAAAGCGGGAACAAAATATCGTTACTCACCGCCCTGGAAAAAGCAGTCTGCACGCAATTCCAAAAGACCTGGATAATGTTTTCTTTATTTATTGATCTTTTTTACACAAAAATGATTGAGAAGAATTACAAGAATGATTGAGAGCATTACAGAATCCACCAATATCAAATTTTAAATGGATTTAGAGAGGAATAAAAACGTTCGCAGCACCTATAAGACTGACAAAGCGGAAATGAAGGCAGTAATTGGGCTACGTATTTTGGCTGAATCTGTGAAATCAGGGCATCAAAATCTTACTGAATTGTGGAATGTGGATAATGTGGGTATTGAAATTTTCCATTGTACTTTGAATTTGAAAAGATTTCAATTTCTGCTACGAAACATGGGCTTGGATGTGACAACACGCGCAGACCGGTAGAAAAGTTAACTCCAAAAATTAAATGCTTTCCTGATGAATTCTCAGACTTGTTTAGCAAGTAAATTCTTAATAAATTGTTTAATTATACGCAAAAAATTGTTCATAATATAAGAATAATATTATATTAATTCATTTTTTAATAATTTAGCTTATATCATGAAAAGAGTGTGGGGGTCTGGAGACACCCCACGTTACCACTTTTGTTTCAAAAATTCACGTTACCATTACAGGGTTAAATAATTTCAGTTTGTGAAGTATTAAGTAACAATGGATGGTATTAGGATTTTCTCTTAGAGTCCACTACAACATATATGTGTAGATCTTTATAAATATAAAACGTTTCAACTACATTTTCAGAAATGATTAAAATATATTTGTTCACAGTCAATAGGGATTGTATTTTTCCAGAATTTGTAAACCTCCCTCATTTCATTACTCCAAGAGAATAAGTGCTGACCTAAATGAAACATTAAGGGATAATTCTAGTTTTCAATACACTGCATCCGTTGTACTTTTTTGTTGTAACAACTTTTCTACAGTTCTTTTGTGATATGTAATCGCAAGGGCCTATCTACTTGTTTTCCTTTAATTTCGGAAGGTACCAAAGAAACCATGTTTGAGGGTGTGGGGAAATGAAAAAAAAAGGGGGAGTGAAGTGAGAGGGCGGCTGAAGGATGTTTGATGGAAAGGACGAAAGCAAGAAGGGGTGAGGCAAAAAACTGTTGGAAAAAGGGGCAAGGAAAACAAGTAGTGGTGCTAAGCAGCACATACTTTCTCGCATTAATTCTAAATTTACAATTTTCGAAAATTTAGAGAGTTCAAGGAAAATAAGATCCATGCCATTCTTTTAACTGTCCTTTATTCTGACCGTGGAAAAATCAAAGAAAACGTTGGAGCGTTTTTGAGAAAATATTTATTTAGAAGTTGTATAAATTTCAAGACTAATCACGCGAAAACTGCTCGTTCACATTATAATCGGGTTACCTGGGTGTGCCCTGACCGATACGCTAGCACGTTTTTCGCTTCACCAAACGGCGGAAGAATCTCCATCTACTTGTGGGGAACTGACCATTTTTTTTATCTTTTCAAAAAACAGAATTTTTGGAAACTATTTTTTGAATGGTCTGCTTAAGCACTTGCAATGCTTTTCTGTAACTAAGAAGCTTAGTGAGCTGATAAATTGCTCTTTCGATTCCGATACTGCCTTTCCGTCATAATATGAATCGTTACTCATATGGAAATTCAGTAATGAACCCTGAAGAAGATCGTGCCAGCAACTAATGATATATGGGGGGAGGGGAATATTAGACTGGGCAAAAGTGCCAATGGCAATAGGGGAGTATGGCATGGTTAGGCGTGGCTTGACGGGACGAAGATCTGGGGCGTACGGAGGGCCGTGGCATGAGGCGAGGAATTGCCGGTCGGAGTGAGGCATGGGGGAGTGGGACGATGAAGGGCCGAGGAGCATTGTGTGGCGGGGCGTGTCGAGTAGTGACGGGCCAGTTTGCGTGGCATGGTGTGGCGGACCGGGGCACGGCGGAACATCGAGTGTGCGAGAGAGCCGTGACGTGAGGCGAGGAGGGAAGGGGCAGAGCGAGGCATGGAGAGTGGGACGATGAGGAGGAGACGGGCGTGGTGTAGCTGGAAGTGTCGAGTTGTGGCGGGCCGAGGCTCGGCGGAAAATCCGGGATGCGTGGGGGTAGCGCCGTGGAGGGACGGGGAGGAGGAAGGCATGGAGGGGCGGGGCAATGAGGGAGCGGAAGGGTATGTCATGAGTCGGGCCGTGGCTTGGCGGGTGGGGACAAAGCCAGGGATGTCAGGGGGCGTCGCGGGCCGGGTTTCGACAGAAAAATCGGCCGTGACGGGAGGCTAAGAGGGAAGCGGCGGGGTGAGGCGCGGAAGTGTGGCGAGGAGGGGTGAGGGGTTGTCATGTGTAGTGGCGGGCCAAAGAGTAGCAGCGTGCGGCATGGCGAGGCGGGCCCGTGGGCGTGGCGGGCCGTGGCGGGCCGGGGGGCGTGGCAGAAAATCCGGGGTGCGTGGGGGTAGCGCCGTGGCGTCAGGCAAGGAGGGTCGGAGCGGAGCGAGGCACGGAGACACGGGACAATGAGGGGGCGAGGGGCGTATCATGAGTCGGGCCGTGGCTTGGCGGATGGTGACAAGACCAGGGGTGCAGGGGAAAGTAGCAGGCGGGAATTTGGCGGAAAATTCGGTTCGTGGCATGTGGCTAGGAGTGCGGCGTGCCAGGGGGAGGCGAGAAGGGGGTGCCATGTTGTGGCATGGCGTAGCAGTGCGCGGCATGGCAAGGCGGGCCGTGGCGGGCCGTGGCTTGTCGGGGTTTGGCGGAAAGTCCGGGCCGTGGCATGTGGCTAGGAGTGTGCCGTGCCAGGGGGTGGCGAGGAGGGGACGAGGGGATGTCATGTGTAGTGATGGGCCATGGCGTTGCAGTGCGCGGCGTGGCGAGGCGGGCCAGGGGGCGAGGCGGGCCAGTGGGCGTGTCGGGCCGTGGCGGTCCGGGGGGCGTGGCGGAAAATCCGGGGCGCGTGTGGGGAGGGCCGCGGCGCGGGGCGTGGAGCGTGGGGACGCGGCGCGGCGACACCTCTCGCGAGGCGGGACGCGGGTCAGAGGTCTCGCGCCGCGTGACTGCCTCGCCCAATGGCTGTCCACGCCCGCCCGCCCGCCACACGCGGCAAGGGGTGGACAACCTCCACACGCTTTTCTTTCATTCAACAGCCAAGGAGCCATCTCCATGAATCACCATTTTTCGAAACCATCACACAGTGGAGACCCGGAAATCCGAAACCCGCAGATCTGAAATTCTGGATAATCTGAATATAGTTTTGAAAATATATTTTTTAATACAAACCTGAAAACACGACAGCGATTTAAAGTAAATATTTTGTTAATCATACACTCATACACAAAAACTAACATCTAAATTAATATTTATTAATACATGCATACATGATACTTCAGTGTCTTATAATTAGGGACGGACGTCTTGTAATTACAAGGACGAAGGTTTTGTAATTCTTTGGTGGTCAGGAAGTAAACCTACGTGAGAAAGCGATTTTGGGCCAGCCTCTCGACAAATATAACATGAAATGATATGAGACTGGGTATGTGTTCGACATATTGCATAAATGTTGCTAGATTTCCTGGATAATCTCAATTTTCTTTAATTGGAGCCCAGCTCCACCCACGTACATACGTATTTTCGGTATTTCATTGTATATTCAGCGTCGTAATTGAACATGGCATTCAACGGTTCGGGGATAACATTTAACGTAGGAGAATACACAATTTTTTAACACAGTGTTAGGGAATGAGATGGAGAAGTATCTTAAAAAAATGTTGATAATTAAACTGCGAAAACAAACGAAAATGGTAATACTTCGGAAATAGCTCTCCAACTGCAGTCTCCTTGCTCTTATTCTTCACTACATTATAATTCATGTAACATCAACATTATATACGTATACATACGTATTCTATACGTAACACCAACGTTCTACACACACACACACACACGCACACACACGCGCGCACGCACACGCACGCGCGCGCGCACACACACACGCACGCACGCACGCACACACACACACACACACGTAAAGCGAATTTTGAGTACTTTGAATACCCTGTTTCCCCCCTGTAACGCACTTGTAACGCACATTTGATCTCCCGTCTAATAATTACGTAACGCTTGTGACAAGACGGAATGACGCATATGCGTGAAAATTTCTATCGGGCCGTGCACATACGTTGTGGATGATGGCACAGGTTCAGAGTCTACTGCACCTATTTAATTGGATTCTAGAATATACAATACATCGGTTTTGAATATTGTCTTCGTACTCTAAAAGATTCAAACAATGTATTATGATGAAAAATAGTTTCATTTATCACATTAATTTATATAACTTCTTTAATTTCTTATATTTTTAATTTAATTTGTTATACACAATTGTATGTAACGCAGCATAACGCTGCCTTAAAGACCATCCCCCCGCATCAGCGTGACGTACTAGTAATTTATGGACGACCCCGTTAAAGTTTTCCAGCAGGAATGGAAAACATGTTAGTTGAGTCAATAGTTCATTCGTGTGTTGCAGGCGTGAAGTATTTCCAATTTTCGGCTTCCAAGATCTAGTTAAAATGAAATTCTAAGACAGACGTCTGATAATGTAATCTTTATTAACTTTTCATTCACGTCGACATCATTAAGAGCTGAAAATTTGGAAAGCGGCCCTGTAGTCTTACGTAATAAATCATTTATTTGCTCTAAATACGTTGAATCCTTGATTTCCCTTATTTTTAACCAAATAATTTGAGGAAACGCTATACATTTGGGGAAGAGATTTTGCAAGCGACGTGACACCTGTGAATGATTCAACATATATGAATTGTATTTATCAATTGTCATTGTAGTATTTATTTCATTCTCCTTGTAGTAAGTTTTATTTATTTACAGTAAAATATAAAATTTTCTGAAAAATGTGTCATATGCTTGTAAAAAACTGAAATGAAAACGAGAGTCCAAATGTAGGTGCCCTCTCTTGTTTTAGTTTGCGTACGACTATGGTTGGAATTATATTTTGTCGACAAAAATTATTATTTATGTTGGTAGGTGTTAAATCTTTCTGTTAACGCCCCCGAAAGTATTAAACAAATTAGAATAAAATATTAAATTTGTATCTCAGGGAGAGTGTTGTAAATTGTTACAACGTGTAAGAAAAGATGGCGAAGGAGAAAAAATTAGGAACGTAAGTTTTGAAGGCCCTTTTACTATTTTTTCCTTCTATCAAAAGGCTTACGAAAAGTTATTTAATTAATTTCGTAAGGAGTTTTCCAGGAGTGTTTTTCCTTCTAAGCTAATTTCGAAAATTCACGAAAAAAAGGTGTATGTATATTTCCTGAAAAATGGAACTATAGAGAAACGTATATTTTTTACTAATAAGAGGGTTCCACAAAATATGCTACCAAGTACTGAGATAAATACTGATGGTATTCCAGAGTGAATCACGACAGTTCTACAATTAAACAATGGCGATTTTTCAATCTTTCAATTTACGATTTGCTGCACATTCAAAAAATTAGAAGAAATACTGCAGCCGAAATGTCAAATATGTGGAGCCTCCACATTTATCTTTCGAAAAGACAGGAGAAAAGATTCTTGGGGACCACTTCGGTTACTCAATTATAGAAACTCGACTACCGGCGTTTCTGCTGCAATCAGAGGAACGCATCTTTGACCAAAAAAACCGGACTCACGATTTCTATATTGCCTGAGTCTAGACATCCCTGTTCGTCGGTTAGGTCAGTTCGAAGATTGCAGATAGTTCCCTTTTAACGGTAGATTTCGGAGATACGTCTGTCAGTGTCTTCCCAACGACCTCGCACGAAGCCAGTCGTAAACTTCTGCTTGTCTGGCATGTTCCACACCGTCTAAGCCACCTCCAAAATTCGTTTTGACACTACACGACAAATAATGTTGAAAGGAAATCGGTTCTCTTGAAAAATCATTACGCTTCTGTTCTGGGGCTTGTATTTAAAAAAAATCTTTTAGGATCTAAACAGGAATTAATTTTTATGAAAATCTCCAGTGATGACAATTAATTATAACATACTTGTTCCATTTTATACACACAATCGCAATTTAAATCGAGTGATATTTTTTCTCAAATTTTAAGAAAGGCGAAAAATGAGTTAATTTATCAAAAACGTACAGTCATAAATTGTGTGGTTGGTCTCTTTCCTCCTTCCGTATTAAATTTATATCACTAGTGCCTATTCTATATGATAATCCGTTGACACTAAGTAATACATGTTATCTTTTCGGTGATAACAGAAGTAGATGCAACATTTTCTTTAAAAAACGTTTTCTTAAAAATAAACATGCAAGGCAACATTTTCTTTAAAAATACAAACCAACTCAGAATAAGTTCTTTTCTGTCCAATATACTATTTTCTTGTCTTTTCCTAAAAATGTATATTTAAAAATACACATTAGTTTAATCTGGTATACTATCCTCATTTATAGTGTTAAGTCTCTTCCTACAACTGAATTTGTACATTATCTTATAGTGAACACCAGAATGTTATGGAGCGTTCCAAATTATTGGAGATGCCTGATACTGGAAGTGGCAGAAAGAATCCCCAAAAAGTGTAATAAAAAATGAAAAAGATAAATTAAAATATACCATATGTCTCTTTAAGCATGTTGCACTACACTGCCACACATGCCGGGAGACCGGTCGGGAGCTTAGAGCTTGTCCCGGCTGGGGCGGTGCCCCGCTGGTGGGAGATACCAGGTTGAGGAAAACCCCGCTAGTCGGCAGTAGGTCGGCGCCAGATCTCGCCATCCGGCGAGGAAAAGATCACCGCCACCTCCCGAGAAAAAACACGCACTACACGTACGGGACTAATGACCTAAGTAGTTGACGCGCACGGAACCACGAATCAATCAATCAATCTTTAAGCATGTTTTTAGCCTACCCATTGGTAGTGCCTCCAATGAAGCCAAAAGGCCGTCCTCAGAATGCTCATTGTGAACGTGCGTATCGGACGAAAATCTGTGGAACCGCTTTCCACTAATGCTCCGACTTTATGGGGCGTTCCGCCGCGTTTGGGAGGCGAGCGACAGATATTCGCCAAGTAGCGGTCCGGGCCGCGAGCCTTTTCGATTCTTTTGTGGGGTGGGGGTGGGGAGTAGGCAACGCGCGCTCCCTAAATTTATGTGCCTCATCTGTCCGCGCGAGGTTCCATTAGGAAACGGCAGTGGCGCACAAAAGGCGAGGCAGGGCAAGGACCTCTGGGTCGCGGCGCGCCGCTGCCCTGACGGCTGACAGGCGCAAAGGCCGCGCGACGCAGCCTCCGCCCCCGCCGCCCTCGCCGCCCTCGTCCCAACCCCCCTCACGCCCCCCCTCCGCCACCCCCTGTCGTCCCGTTGGCGTGATTGTCCCCGCCTCACTGCCTCACCCCGATGCAATTGGTGTTCACACTGGAATTACTACACCCGATGCAATTGCTATACCCGATGCAATTGCTATACCCGATGCAATTGCTATACCCGATGCAATTGCCATACCCGATGCAATTGATATACCCGATGCAATTGATATAACCGATGCAATTGATATACCCGATGCAATCGATATACCCGATGGAATTGATATACCCGATGCAATTGCCGTATCGCTGAAATCTTTATACCCGCTGCAAGTGCTGTAGCCACTGAAATCGCTGTACCCTTGCAATTGCTCTTCCCGCCGCAATTGTTGTATCCGCTACAATTGCTGTTCCCTCAGCAATTGCTGTATCTGTTGCACTTGACCTCCCGCCATACTTAATATCCCCGCAAACATTTGATCTCCTCGCCACAGTTGATGTCCCCGCAACATTTCATGTCCCCGCCGCATTTGATGTTCCCGCAATTGATGTCCCTGCCTCACCTGATGCCCCTGCAATTGATATCCCTGCCACGCTTGACCCCGCAATTGATGACTCCGTCATCCTTGATGTCCCGGCCACACGTGATTTCCCCTGCATTCGATACCCTTTCGGCCTTCCACCCCGTCTGTGTATTCCCGAACTAGATGAAAGAAAATGAATGATTATAAAATGTACTGTGAATTGAAAATAATTCATTGTGCTATGTTGAGACAGAAATCAAGGATAACCAATGCGAACTGTTTCTATGATCTTTTGTAATTATTAGTCGCAAATATGTTAGCAAATTTCTTGAGTATCGAAACTTTTGTTTTCAGTATATCTCCGCCAGTATCGATCCTTAAGAATCGATAATATCTTTGCATCGTTACGAAAACTGAGGCATCGGTATCATAGTAGAAACAACTGGATTTCTGGCAATCAAAAATGATAAACAAACAACCGTGATTACGATATCGTTAAGCCTTTTCTGCAGTACTGACTTATAGGAAAGAAATCATAATTGTTATTCCTCGCCTTCGAGTAAAGTACGAGATATCGTTCAAGAAAAATATGAATTGAAACCATGAATTAAAATATTCTACAATCTTTGAATTTTACTCCAAAAGTGTATTATATTATTTTATATTATGGTATCAATAGTAATCGATATTAGAAAAATTGGTATTTAAGGTGAAACAATACTGGAGTAGTACGGGAGATCATCAAGAGCATTAAAGTTATTCTGCTCATGCCATTCTGTTCATTAGCAGCGTTAAGAAAATATATGAGCAAAACACAATATTAGCAACAAGAAACACTAGCTGCACTGGAGATCATCACATGCATTGTTCGTTAGTAGCTTTAAGAAAATATATGCGCAAAACAAAATAGTAGTTAAAAGAAGCACTAGTTGCTACTGGGGATCATCAAATGCATTAAACTTAATTCTGTTCATTTCATTCTGTTCATTAGTAGCTTTAAGCCGATATCTGAGCAAAGCAAGCTACGAGAAACACTACTTATGCTGGGGAGCATCATAACCACTATTTGTTTTACTCATTTATTATCTTAAAGCTACTCTATAGTTATTTATAGCTACTATTTGTTTCGCTTAATATTGTTTTGATGATTATGATGATTTACTTTACTGATTTTACAAATATGAACCTACTGTAACCCTGCTAAAGCAGGCCATTGCTCTTTATGGGATGATGTAAGAAAATAATAATAATAATAATAATAATAGTAATAATAATAAAATGCGAGAGTTTCCCTGTTCTGACGTTGATATCGATTCCAATTATCGCATCCAATCAAGTATTGCAACATTTCTAGTTGGAACGTCCGCAGTCTCTCTCGCCCCAAAGAGAACCTTTCCCCTTCCCCGTCCCCTCTTGTCCCCTCCGCCTCCGCTTCCTCCGAGATGCAGTCCTCCCTCTCCCCCGCTTCCTCCGTGCCCTCGGAAGTAACGGGAGCTTGGGGTCCGCGCCGCCACAAAGCGTCGGGTCAATATATCGCGCCTGCCATCGCCCGCCCGTCCCAGATGTCACAGCGACGGAGAGCAGGCGGTGGAGATGCTGGTGAAAATGTGGTGGTGGTGATGACGGTAACGGTAGAGGGGCGGTGAGGGCGGAGACAGCGCATGGAGCAGCATGGGCGATGGGGACGGCGGGGGTGGTGTGGCGGTGTGGCAGCGAGGCGACGGGGACGTCGGAGCGGCGAGGCGGTGTGGTGGTGGCGGCGGGGGTGGTGGGGTGGCGGGGAGTTGTAGGGGGCGGAGGTGGTGGGGCGGTGAGGGTGGCAGGGGTGTTGGGGGCGGCAGGAGTGACGAGGGCGGTGGAGGTTGGGGCGGCAGAGGGCGACCGGGGCCGGCCGGGAGCGGGGGCGACGGGGAGCGGCGGGGGCTGCGGGGGCGGTGGCGGTAGGGGCGGGGGGTAGGGGCTGGGGCGGTAAGGGCGGGGGTGGCAGGGGTAGTGGGTGTGGCGGGGCGGTGGCGACGGAGCGGCGGGGCGGCGAGTGGCGGGGTGGTGGCGACGCGGGCGGCGGGGGCGAGCGGGGTCGTGGGTGGGAGTCTTGGGCGGTAGGGGTGGCGGGCGGCAGCAGGGCGCGGGTGGAGGCTGTCGCAGTGGCCTGGGGACCAAGGGCGTAGGTGAGGGGGTGAGGGCGGCGCTGGGTACAACACGAGACGTCGAGAAGATGGCGACCGAGATACGCCCAGTCGGGGAGAGCAGGGGCGAAAGCTCTGGGAGTTCACGACGGGGGAGAAGGGAGGCGACTGCTTTACTGAAACGCTTCTAAATTGGCTTGGGGGAGTCAGCTGCTTCTTGTTCAGTGTTGAGCAAGGGGTACGGTTAGCTATGGAAAAGGTGCGCGACTTTCGAATTGTGTCACGCTTTTAACTATTCGAAAACATTCGCTACCACGATTAACCGTTGCAACAGTTGCAACATATTGTATGGAACGATGGTGGAATGAAATGACAGTAGATGGTGGGCAGTGAATTTGCTGTTGAAGTTTATTAAATTTCTGCCACATTCCTAAAACAAGTTTTCTTCAACTTGTGGAACTGTCTTAATGATGCTTTAGTTAGCTGAAAGTCGAAAACGACACCGTTGCAAAACAATTTGAACTCATGATAATCGATCTGCTTTGACACATACACTGTTGTGTTTAATAAAATTTCACTATTTTTCACCATGCAAAACACCCTGTCATGAAACATTTCCAGGCTGTAGTATTTTTCAATTGCTGATTTTTCATTCACAATTTGCTCATTGTGCCATGGACAAAACTGATCAATGTAAAGTAGCCCTAGAAATGCGGTCAATAACTATCACCGCGGGAACAAATGAGCAACATCTCTTTGACTTTTGCGCCAATAAAAGGGACGGTAAGTAATGTTAAAGTCGTTCCGTTGCTGGGAATACGCCACACCCCCGGCGTCACTCTAAGCGTTCGTAGTGGCTATTAAGTCATGCCTAGCGTACCCGCGCGAGAACTCTCGCATGCTATACTCCAACCTCTTCCTTATTTGTCCATTTCCATATTAAGCCTGTAATATATATTTTTCTTCAAGACCCTTTTATCCTCCGTCACTTGTTCTGTATCTCATCTTGTAATTGATAACAATAAAATGCACCCTCGCCAATACAAACTATTCTTATTTAACTTTATTATGGAGCAAAGAAGTGCACCCGTGTAACTCAGTCTTGTAGAATACCAAGTAATTAGTAACTTCACACACAGTTGCAGATTTTACAGGCTCTGAACAGGTGGGGCAGAATTGAGAAGCGTGGAACCAGCAAAAATGTAATAAAATGATCACGATGATCGTATCCTGTGGATTACGGTGTGAGGAACGTTTCTTTGAGGTCTTGAAACTCAAAAGTTTAGTTTTTAAGGCCCTAGAACGCTTCGTTTAGGAGTTATTTGACGATATAGATTCAAAAATCCTGGAACGTGTTACGGGCTGCATTTTACATGAATGTTTATACGCGTTTTTTAAACAAATCGTTCGTGTTTTTAAAGTCAAAGAGCAATTCTTCACGTTTCCATGAAATTTCTTTAGAAACCTCATTTATATAGATTGATTGCATGTGAGAGCCGTAAAGGGAACTCATTGTTAGCACATTTTGCTCGGCGCGGACAAGTTCCTGCGACTTCCGCCCACCTGGGCACTCTTTGGAGTGCTTCCCGCTAAATTATGGGAGTTCCATGCTAGACCAGGGTGTCATGGGGGCGCCAATTCCAAAATTCGCGCGTCCCACTTAAAAAAAAAAAATCCATCATCAATCAATCAATCAATCAATCAATGAAATGGAATGTGAAGACATTAATTAAATCATTGTTTCCCCGCGCCTTGATGCATGTGACAGCTCTTCCGCCGCCCTGCCATGTTGCAATCAGCTACCCTCGCCGCCGACACCGGTGACGTCACTACATCACCACCGTCACCGCCGCCACCAACACCATCGCGCCGTCGCGCCCGTATCTCTCCCCCTGCCTACGTCAGCCCCCCCCGCCGCCAGCTAGCCGGCTGCCCGCCCCTCTGAGCCCTGCCCGGGGTCGAACCCGGGGCACCGGTCAGAGCATGTGCGGCCAGCGGGCGACACAGCTGGTGGAGTGTGGGCCAAGCGGATGGAGCTATGGTGGACCGGGAGCATGAAGCATCCACGGCGGTGAAGGGCATTTTTCACGATTTCTGCATTGAGACCCTCTACTGGACAGCGGTGTGATTTGTAGGAGCGGTGGTGCTGTGACAGTGGTGTGGTTCGACAACCCGGCCATGTGTGCCTCGTAACCTTTCAATGTTACATTCATTTGGTTTTTGTTTGCTGTGTTAGTCAGGTAGCATCGCTTGGTCAGTGTGTGCCTTTAATTTTGTGTTTCGCAACACTGCAAGAGTTTTGTGAAATTGTTAAAGTTTTGTGAAATTATTGTAAAATTTTTTTTTGTATTCTTTGACATTTTATGGTGCCTTGAAACCCGGGAACGAATACTTCGTTAGTTCGTTGGTAACACTGACTACGCGAGGGTTTTGTTCACGCCATGCCGCGTCATCGTGATGCGCACACGGAACGCGTGCCTTTGTGAATAAAAAACAAAATTACAGTAGAATCATTAGCAGTGCTGTTGTAACATTTACTTGTGTTATGTGCGCTTTGCTTTGCGGTTTGTATGGTGCAAATTAAAAGCATGTTCTTGGTTACGCCTTTCCAATTCCTGGAAATCTTATGCAGCTTTCCTAACCTCATATTTCACGTTCCTGATCTTAGGTTCTCAAGTTTGTAGGGTTAAATGTATTTTGACGATAGTTACATAGCTCATTTTGCTTATGAAAGTGGTGTTGACTTCCAATTAACAAATACATGTCGGTCCTTAAATTTTTAGATGGTTTTTCGCGTATGAAACTTCATACCCTTTAAATGCTATCGTGAATTATTTCAGTTCTTTTCATTAGTAAGCAAGCTTATTTAACCATGTCTCAGTCAAAGGTACGGGCTAAGGAGCCAGGTGCAGTTGAATTAAGATTATCACAAAGGTGGAGTCTCGCTATTTGGGAAATTTCACGAATTGAAAGTAATTTGAAAGCTTTGCAACCAGCAACAGTAGCCAGTCTCGCGTGCTTGCGTGATAGGTTATGCGAGGTTTGGAAGGATATCGAAGCTCTTAAAATGGATGCGATCAGCTCCACAGAGTTCTTTAGCACGATTCATGAACAAAATTTTTCGCAATGTGAAAATGCTTACTTGGCTGTAAAACAGCTATTGAATGAAAAATACGAGCCCTTTGAAAAGCCTCTTACTGTTGCCTCGGCGTGTCATCATGCCTCGCTACCGAGCATTAAAATTCCAAAATTTGATGGAAGGTATAGAAATTGGCAACGTTTTCGTGATTTGTTTACTCAATTAGTCATTAATCAGGTACAGATACCGGACTCGCAGAAGTTGGTGCATTTAATGAGTAGTCTCGAGGCCGAACCTCTGAAGTTGATTTCTGTGCTCACAGTATCAGACAGATCCTTTCAACAGGCCTGGGCTTTATTAAGAGATCGTTATGACGATAAATCGAAAATTTTAGAAGAGCACATTCATGCTCTCTTCTCCTTTCCTTCCCTCAAAATTGGTGATGCCTCCTCCTTAAGAGAATTGCACAATGTAGTAACTTCTCACTGGCTATCTATGTCAGCAGTTCCCACTACAGTCCCTATGGCTGAAATAATAGTACAATTTTTAGTGCTCAGTAAATTGGATAACAAAACAAGGGAAGCATTTTTCCTTGCTAAAGCAAAAAATGATATTGTTCCATTGCAAAATGTTTTAGATTTTCTTTCACTCCGGGCAAGAGCCCTAGACATTGCCCCTCTTGCTAATCCTGATGTGAATTCTGTTTCAGTTAGTAAGTCTAAGCGCCCTACACAATCTTCACCTGCCAAACAGGTGTTTCAGCTGGAAGAGGGGTCATCAGCTCGAGCCTGCATTGCCTGCAGTTCTGGAGAGCACCCACTTTTCGCCTGCCCTCGTTTTCGTACCCTGGCTGTCCAGCAGAGATGGGATTTTGTCTCTTCTCATCAACTCTGCTACAACTGTCTTCGAAGGAAGGGTCCTTCTCATCATTGCTCACAACGAAGTTGTAAAACTTGTGGTAAGAACCACCACTCAATGCTTCATAAATTTTCTACACAAAATGTCCATAATTTGGCATCACCTCATTGTTCTAGTGCTCCCAACACCTCTGCTGGACTAGCATCTGCCACCCAGATTACTGCAAAACAACCACACGATACAAAGGTTTTCACGTTATCACACTTGGTTCTTAGCCAGACATTTAATATTGGTTCTCTCCTTCCCACAGCCATTGTTAATGCAACAAATGAGTTGGGCCAAACCCTGCCAGCCAGGGCATTACTTGATTCTGGTAGTGAAGTTTCCTTGATAACTGAATCACTGGTACAGGCCCTCCGTCTCAAAAGAATTAGGCATAATGCTACGATTCATCCTGTTAATGCTCTTACTTCTGGTTCAAATGCTAGAGTTCATGTGTTAATCTCCTCGCGGTGTTGTAGGTGGAAAAGGGCAATAGAATGTTTAGTGGTCCCTGCTATTTCCAAAGCCACCCCCCGGAGGAACATTAATTTAGCTGCCCTGAAGCTGCCTGCTGACCTAAATTGGCTGATGACCAATTCTTTATTCCTAAAAAATTAGATATTTTATTAAGCTCTTCTTTATTTTTTCAGGTGCTTAACACTAAGAAGAGCAGCCATTGTTCAAAGCTTTTTATTCTTGATACTAAGTTTGGTAATGTCATTGCGGGGGATCGATTGCCCACACTGTTGCCAAGTGCGGCACCCCCAGATCAGTGCTTTTTCTTAACTGCACACTCTCCTTCCTTAGTCAATGATTATGAGAATATTTGGAATTCTGAGAGGATTTCCTCTTCTCGTGATGAAAACTTCTCACACTTGGAGCATCCTTGTGAAAAGAAATTTAATGAGGACACCTTTAGGTTGGAGAATGGGCAATTTTGTGTATCTTTGCCTTTTAAACGTCCTCCACAATTATTGGGGAATTCACATTTTGTTGCCAAGCAGTTTTTGCTTGCTTTAGAAAACAGATTTTCTAAAGATAAAGAATTAAGGCACAATTATGTCAAGTTCATGAGAGAATACATTGAATTGGGGCATGCAGTTGAATGTGTCAGTAAGATAGCACCTCCTTTCTATTTTATACCTCATTTTTGTGTGTTGAATCCACAATCCCCTACTACACCACTGCGTGTAGTCTTCAATTGTAGTGCCAAATCTTCTTCTGGGTTAAGTTTAAACGACCTACTCTACGCTGGCCCTAACGTGCAATCAGAGCTCATTGACATCATGCTTAGATTTCGATTGTTTAATGTTTGTTTCACTGCAGACATTGAGAAAATGTATAGAATGGTTCGGGTGCATGATGCTGATACTAAATTTCAGAGAATTTTGTGGCGAGAGAACCCTCACGACCCCATTAAAATTTTTACTTTGCAGACCGTTACTTATGGTATGGCCCCCTCCGCATTTCTGAGTACAAGGTGTCTCAACAAGTTGGCTGAGGAAATAAATGAAAATGATCCTGAGGTGGCTTCAGCCATCAAGCAGGGATTTTATGTAGATGACTTACTGTTTGGGAGTGACTGTGCTGAGAAGGCAGCATCGTTATTTCAAAGGATTGTAAAAGTGCTAAAGGGAGCTCATTTTAATTTGAGAAAGGTTAATAGCAATTCTTCATCGTTTCTGGCCACTCTCAACACCACTCACACACAATACACTTCCACGCCTCTGGCCTCAGACAATACACACAGAATATTGGGTTTGACTTGGAACACTGATAAAGACACACTTTGCATTACATATAGCAAACACTCCGATCCAAACACTTTCAACCTCCCGTGTATAACAAAAAGGGTTGTGTTGCACTTAATAGCCTCTATTTATGACCCATTAGGTTTTGTGAATCCTTTCTTGGTAAAGTTGAAACTTTTTCTGCAAAAATTGTGGTCTTTACAGTTGGATTGGGATACTCCTCTTGATTCTGATCTTACTTGTTGTTGGCAGTCCTTGGTTAATGAGATTGTTTTACTGCCATCAATTATACTCCCACGCAAGGTGTTACCCCAGGGTCACCTTCCCTCTTGTCTAGTAGGATTCTGTGATGCCTCTCATAAGGCGTACGGAGCTGCATTATACTTGGTTAATCATGATTCTGCATCCGTTGCGCATAGCCACTTGTTGTGCTCTAAATCAAGACTTGCTCCCCTGGCAGGGTCGACTATTCCTCGCTTGGAGTTGTGTAGTGCCTTGTTATTGGTAGAATTGACCAAGAAGGTAATAAGAGCATTGAGAATTGTGTGTTCTATTAATCAAGTGTATCTTTTTTCAGATAGTTCTATTGTTTTCCACTGGTTGGTGAAAAGCAATCATAAATTGGATGCTTTCACTGCGCATAGAGTTTCAAAGATAGTGGCATCCTATCCACTATCTTGTTGGCGCCATGTAAGCTCGAGACAGAATCCCGCTGATCTGCTAACCCGTGGTGTCTCCCCCCAGGCACTGCAACACAGTACCCTCTGGTTTGTAGGACCGCCGTGGCTGAAGCAGCCAGTGTCAATGTGGGCCAAGCCGTTTGTCGATGCTGAGGTAGCGGATAATGGTAAGGTGGATGCTCTCTGTTGTATGTTCACTGCATACCAAACAAGTATGCCCTCGTCAGATGTAGGTGAAAACCAAAATTCATTTGTTCAAGTGCTACTTAGCAGATATTCAAAATATCACAAATTGATAAGGGTGTTGGCGCTATGCTTAAGATTCATTAACAATATACGGGCTGCAATTGTTGCTCGCATTGACCCTGCTTCGGCTCAGATGCGGAGAAGGGGTTGGTTGGCACCGCTTGAATTGAGAGAAGCCACAGTGGTTATTATAAGGCTCATTCAACTAGACATGTACCCCCTTGAATATAAGGCACTTTCAAAAGAAAAGGGATTACCTCCCAAGTCATCGCTCCTTAGCTTGAATCCTTATCTAGGCCCTGATGGGCTTTTACGGGTGGGTGGCCGTTTAATGAATTCTCAGGTGGAGAGGTTAAACAAGCATCCTATTATACTTCCGCCTAACCACAAATTTACCGTCCTGTTCTTAGAAATGATACACCTCGCATTTCTACATGCGGGCTTGGCAATGATGATGGGATGTGTGCGCCAGCAGTATTGGATTCCCTCCCTACGACGGGTAGCAAAAAAAGTAATTAATGCTTGTCTGACGTGCAGGCGCTGGCGCGGCGCACCCGTGGAGCAAATTATGGGTTCATTGCCCCCTAGCCGCGTAAATCCTTCTCGGCCATGGGCTCACACATCCGTAGATTATTGTGGCCCAATTTTGACAAGGCCGTCTCTCACGAGATCAAAAATGTCTCAGAAGACTTGGATTGCTGTATTTATATGCCATTCCACGAAAGCTTCGCATTTAGAAATCGTCGAAAATCTATCCTCCTCTCAATTCATTGCGGCCTTTGAACGTTTTGGTTCGAGAAGAGGTTATCCTGTGCACATGTACAGTGATAACGCTAGTACATTCAAAAGTGCTAGTCGTATCCTAGCCGAGGCTAATCGCTTTGTTCTTTCCGCTCGGGATTTAGAGGTTATCACCAATTTTTTATCGGTGCAGGGTACCTCCTGGCACTTTTGTCCCACCTACGCTCCTCACCGAAACTCGTTAGCTGAGGCTTGTGTTAAAAGTCTTAAATTCCATTTGCGTCGAGCTTTAGGGCAACAAGTTGTGCCCTTGCTTACATTGTACACCCTCTTAGCCAAAATAGAAGCTTGTTTAAACTCAAGACCGCTTGTAGTCACGTCTACAGATACGGATGTGAATTTAATTTTAACCCCGAATCACTTAGTCTACGGGCACGCGCTTAATACTTTTCCTATTGATACTGACTCGCCTCTTGTGCAGATTACTCCTGCACAACAGTTCCGCCATTTAAATAACAAATTAGCAATAATTTGGAAATATTGGTCGCGAAATTACCTCCACACCTTGCAACAAGGGTAAAGTGGAAAAGGGAGTCACCACCACTAGCTGTAAATGATCTAGTACTTTTAATTGAGGAATCTCCGCCCTCTCACTGGAAATTAGGTGTAGTGGAGAAATTGTTCCCTGATCAAGCCGGAGTCGTGCGTACTGTTGAAGTACGAACTAGCCAGGGCAAGTTATTGCGACCAGTACAAAAGTTATGTGCACTGGCTAGATCCTCCAACGAGTAAGCCCCAATCCATGATATTTATCTCTACTTTTCCCCCTCTGTCGACCAGAGATGCTCAGCTGATTTTTCTTTCGCTTCGCCGCCTGGTGAACAGGCGTACCACTATCATTTTTTAGGTCATACTGCGTGGGCCTGCCACTTGGTTTTTTTGGTGTTCTTTGACATTTTATGCGTTTTATTAATTCCTTGTTGTACTAATTGGTATAATTTTTTGATTAAGCACTGCTACAAATTCTATGTGATTTTGTTACTTCTAGGTTAAGGTAATTGTTACGAGGTACTCAGTAATGGTTCGAGGTGATTACAATATGTACGCTAGGCAAACGCCTATGCTTTCGTTTGTTGTATGCCCTCCTCACTCGTTTATAGTAGGAATGGAGTCTCTCAAGATAATGCAGAACTGTGGTGGACTTCTCAGTGCTTGTTGCTGAAAGAAGTGAGTGGGAGACGGACAGTGCCGAACCCGAGCATCGCCATGCGCCCGGCCCCAATAAATGTTAGCACATTTTGCTCGGCGCGGACAAGTTCCTGCGACTTCCGCCCACCTGGGCACTCTTTGGAGTGCTTCCCGCTAAATTATGGGAGTTCCATGCTAGACCAGGGTGTCATGGGGGCGCCAATTCCAAAATTCGCGCGTCCCACTTAAAAAAAAAAAATCCATCATCAATCAATCAATCAATCAATGAAATGGAATGTGAAGACATTAATTAAATCATTGTTTCCCCGCGCCTTGATGCATGTGACAGCTCTTCCGCCGCCCTGCCATGTTGCAATCAGCTACCCTCGCCGCCGACACCGGTGACGTCACTACATCACCACCGTCACCGCCGCCACCAACACCATCGCGCCGTCGCGCCCGTATCTCTCCCCCTGCCTACGTCAGCCCCCCCCGCCGCCAGCTAGCCGGCTGCCCGCCCCTCTGAGCCCTGCCCGGGGTCGAACCCGGGGCACCGGTCAGAGCATGTGCGGCCAGCGGGCGACACAGCTGGTGGAGTGTGGGCCAAGCGGATGGAGCTATGGTGGACCGGGAGCATGAAGCATCCACGGCGGTGAAGGGCATTTTTCACGATTTCTGCATTGAGACCCTCTACTGGACAGCGGTGTGATTTGTAGGAGCGGTGGTGCTGTGACAGTGGTGTGGTTCGACAACCCGGCCATGTGTGCCTCGTAACCTTTCAATGTTACATTCATTTGGTTTTTGTTTGCTGTGTTAGTCAGGTAGCATCGCTTGGTCAGTGTGTGCCTTTAATTTTGTGTTTCGCAACACTGCAAGAGTTTTGTGAAATTGTTAAAGTTTTGTGAAATTATTGTAAAATTTTTTTTGTATTCTTTGACACTCATTGAACACAATTTCATTTACTACTAGAGCAGTTTTCGATGGCTTAGCATCGCTAGCATCGATGGCTGCGATATTAGTCGTTTCCTGCGATATTAGTCGTTCACGTCGTCGTTTTGTGGTTTCCAACCAGCAGGAAACTGACGATGATAGCTAAGCCATCGAAAGCTGCTCTTCAAATAAATTACATTGTTGACAATGACGTCTATAACTATTTCATTTCAAATGCCACAACTCTCCGGTAAAGAATATTGTTTCTTGTAGGTTAATTTCTTTTCTTTGACGCGTTATTAATACTTATTACATTGTACCCACATTAAGTATGAATCATGCGTGAATGAAAAAAATAACCAAGAAGAAAGAAGCAAATGAATGAGCATTACTTGGCATTAAGAAACAAAATGCTCGGCTTTTATCTCCTCCACAGTAAGCCTGTGAATGTGAAAATTTATTTGCGTTAGTACAATTGAGCCTGGCGGCGTAAGCAGCTAGAGGGGTAGGGGACTTTATCTAACTTAAATTTAACTTAATTTTGTGACGCAGTTAAAAATACATGCACTTTGACATGTCTAACTTATTAGAAATAATCTTTTTTTAAATTTTAATGTTAAATATTGTGAGATACTTTCTTTGATGGAATAGATTTATTTTTTTCCTCTCTGTGTCTCTCCTCTCTCTCTCTCTCTCTCTCTCTCTCTCTTTATGTGTTTCTCCTTCCGTGTCTTTCCTTCTTTGTCTCTCCCTCTTTGTCACTCCCTGTCTGTCCTTCTAGTCTCTCCCTCTCTGTCACTCCCTTCTGTTTCTCTAGTCTCTCCCTCTCCCTCTCTGCCACTCCCTCTAGTTTCTCCCTTTGTCTCTCTGTCTCTCCGTTTCTGTCTGTCTCCCCCTCCCTCTCTCTCTCCTCTTAAGTTTACGCGTCATTCATTTCTGTTTAACATTATATGCACTATTCATATCACTATTCATTCACTCCCAATCCCTCACATTGAATGTTCAAGTTAGGTACGCCAAGATTCCTACTTGCAACTCTTGGTTCCATGAGGCACCGCCGGCGCTGTCGTCGGCTGCGACTGACGGAAACATAATAAACTAACTGAATTTACAAGAGAACTCGGCGCCTGAGAAAGAGGCCGTCAAGGGAGGTCAGTGACTTGCGGGAGATGTCACAGCCGTGACCAATGGCTGGTCAAAACAGGGGGTGGTTTTCGCGCCAGGGGATTGACCGCGCAGGAGGCGGGAGTGGGGGGCGCTGGCGGTGGTGATGGTGATGAAGGAGGCGTGAAGTTTGAAGGGAATAGGAAGTGGAACCGCAGAGGACGAGGGAAGGGGGAGAGGCAGTAAAGAGGATGGACGTGAGAATGGAATGGGAGGTGGAGGTGGGTGGGAATGACAAGACCAGAGAAGGGATGGAGGATGTGGAATGGAGATACTGGGGGTTAGAAAGAAAAGGGAGGGGTCAAAGAGAGGGGTTGGTGACGACAGAGGCAAGATGAAAACAGGAACAGAGATGGATACTGAAGTGGAAAAAGGTGAAGAGTTCGTGAGCAGGGATGGGGAAATAGCGGGAAAAAGGAAAAGAAATGGGGAGACAGCGTGGGGGAAGGTCCTGGGACAGGGGTAACGATAGAGAGCAGGGAAAGTTGTAAGGACAGGGAAAGATCGAGGAAAGGTTTAGGAGGGGACGGGGACAGCCAACGGATACAGGCACAGTGGGGAGAAGGGTGGTGGCACAGACTGAGGGGACGCAGGGGTGGAGAGAACGGAGAGAATAGAAGGGGCGGAGGGAGCACAGGAGAACGAGAGGATGGGGTGGAGGGGATGAAGGGTGTGGACTGGGCGGAGGGGACGGAGGGGCACAGAGAGCGAGATAGGTTGAATTGTCGGTGGGAATAAAGAGAGCGGTGTGGGAGGCGATGGTGACTGTGGCGGGGAGTCTAGTGCGGGCGGGGGCGGGTGAGAGCGGTGGACACACGAAAGCGGCTACGAACTTAATGGCGATGGAGAAGGCAGAGAGGGGGAGGCGGCAGAGGAAACGGAGGGGACATAGAGGAAGGAGGGAGGAATAGGGAGCGGAGGAAGGTGCCGAGGGGAGTAAATGGGCCGGAGGAGACAGCGTCTGGAGGGGATGTAGTGGTGGGAGGGACGAAGAGGGGGAGAAGGAGGGCAATAGGGGCGGACGGAGGGTGTGGAGCGGGGTAGCGAGGACGGTAAAGACTGGGGATGTAGGGGATGAAGGGAGTGGAGGGGGCGGTAGGACGGATGGGAAGGGGAATAGACGGGCAGAGAGTGCAGAGGGCATGGAGAGGATAGGGGGTAAAGGAGATGACGGGTGGAAGGGGCAGAGGGGGCAGAGCAGACAGGACGAGGGACAGAGGGGCGGAGGAGGCGGGGTCGGGACAGTGTCGCAGAGGGCGTAGAGAGCGGAGAGGGCGGAGAGGGCGGAGAAAGTGGAGAGGGCAGAGAGGGCTGAGAGGGCGGAGAGGGTGGAGAGAGCTGAGAGGACGGAGAGGACGGAGAGGGCTGAGAGGACGGAGAGGGCTGAGAGGACGGAGAGGGCTGAGAGGGCTGAGAAGTTTGAGAGGGCGGAGGCGGCAACGCGAGGCGGTGCGGGCGGCAGAGGCGCACAGTGCGGCGCGGTGGCGAGTCGGGGGGCGGAGGCGTGGGCGGCGCGGGTGGCGTGGCCGCCCAGGGGGAGGAGCTCCGTTAGGCGCTCACCCGGCGGCGACCGTGTCCGAGCCCTTGCGCCGCGCCGCCCCTCGGAGCTTCCGGGAGGCGCTTTGTGCGCAGATTTACGGGGTGAAACCGTGGGAGCGCCTGCGCCGCCACCGACCCCACCCCACCCCACCCTTCCCCTCCCCTCCCCTCCGCGTCAAGCGATGCCCCACCGCAAGCCACAGCGCCACCCCACAACTCTCTAGGGGCGCCTTTCCTTGTGGGGACCATAAAAACGTGCATAAGGAATGCGATTTCGCACAGTAGTGATAAAAATTTCAGTCGAATGTGCATTTTGCAGAGTTTGTAGATTATGCACCGACAGCCTACGTACCGACACCGACACCTGCCCCTACCCCTCCTCCCCATTCTCCACTCCTCCGCGTCAAGAGGCGTACCACCGCAATCCGCAGCGCCATCCCACAACTCTCCAGGGGTGCCTTTCCTTGTAAAAACCCCAAAAATGTGCACAAGGAATGCGAATACGTACAGTAGTGTGCAAATTCATTTGAATATGGTCATACTAATTAGCAAAACTCGTGACTCGACATTGCAAACAATAAACATAGCCGGGAATCAGAATTTTAGTTTTCTTTCTTTCTCGTTGAATACTGGGAAACTCAATTACTATTTAATATGCTCGATTTGTTATTTACTTTTATTTATTACTCTTCTTTCGTAATTATATTTTCTCATGAAGTAAACCGAAAATAGAGGGGGCGAATATGGAGTTATGAGGTTTGCTAGTTAGCAAGACGATATGAATTTTGGAGATTTTGTATATGATGCACCGACACCTGCCCCCACCCCTCCTCATCTTTCACCCCTCGTGTCAAGCGACGCCCACCCGCAAGCCAAAGCATCACCCCACAACTCTCCAAGGGTGCCTTTCCGTGTAAGAACCCTAAAAATATGCCTAAGGAGTGCGATTATGCACAGTAGTGTGCAGATTCATTTGATCATGCCTTTACTACTAGTTTAACGTGGGCCCTCTGACGGCTGTTTTCGTGTTAATCGTTATTTGCTAACCCCACGTTCATAATAAAACTAAATTTAAAATATCATGCAGGTGCCTGGCTTCTCCAATCACATTGACAAAAATGTTTGAAAAACTGTCCATAAACATTTATTACAAAACTAGGTATGCCGCGAATCTGAAGAATAAATTCGTAAAGATTCATCTTATGGTGAAAAGATTGTTCACTAATATACAATGTTTTACCTCTCTAGCTTTGTTGAAATTTCCCAAAAAAAGTATGTTTTTAGAATTGTTCCAGAATATTGTAGAAGAATTCATTTGAAAAAGTGTTATTCGTTTCGCCTATAATATAACTATTTATCACTTGAGCATGTGCCCAAAAAATCCAGAAGCGTTTTAGACGCAAAAAACACGCCAATCAGTTTTTGAGAATTCCCTTAGACTATTTTGTAAGATTCCGAACAAATGTAAGTAGTATCATCAAATACCATCGAATGACACCTCACTGGACTCCAATGATGGTCCGAAAGTGCCATAACTGTGAGCGACAAAACGACAAATGCAGATTTTCTAATTATTTTATTTAGAATTTTAAAGCTATTTTATTTTTTATCATTTTTATTGTAATCATATATTAAACGGAGATGGTTTGAACATTGTCTTAGCAGACTTATTGCAATTTTTTATTAAGTATCGAGTTATCAAACAACAATCAACGAGGAGAACAATCCGATCATTGTCGAGAAAAGTTTCACAGAGAAATTTCTCTTGAAGTTGGGAGATTATTAAATTATCATAATTTAATTATTAAGATTAATTATTTAATTATTATAATTTAAGGAAATGAATAATTGAAATCATCATAATTAAAATTGGAGTTGAAATGCTTGGAGTTAAATGGTTGAACTTGAAGAAAATACAAAATACAAGTGAACTATAGATTTGTTTCGCGAGATTTGGCGACTTCATGTCGATGCTCACAGGAAGTAAGTTCCACCTCCTCTCAGCGAGTGTCGCGCTCTATCGTCGTGTAAACGAAGTCCCAATGTCGGGGTGAAAGGACAGCAAAAGAGGATGTCTGGCCCTTTAAGAACTTCCCCTCCTCCCTCCCTTTCCAGAACCCCCGCCCCCCCGGTCTTTTCCTTCCACGCAAATGACGCACGTGGCCCCAACCGCCCGTCCGTGCGTCCTGCGGTCGTGTCGCACGCGTATTAGCGTGTTGGCCGACTCTTTCGGAGCCGCTCTCTCAAGGGTTCGGTGCGACTGAACCCCGCGGGACAATGGACCGAACCGCGGGTCCATTACTGTGCGGGTGACGAAGACGACGGGCGCCGGTGACAACGACCCCTCTGAGAAAGAGGGGAGGGGAGGGGGTGGCAGGCTGGCGTTCGACTTTCAGCTGTCGCCTTCCGTTGCGCGGGGATATTTATTGAGTATGCAGCCCCGGCGGCGGGGGTAGTCGAAGAATCGCGGTAGCCGAGGCTGGGGTGCGTGACCTGCAGCAGGGTACGCGGGGCCATAAATATGTTCCTGTAGAAAGAGATATTATTCGTACAATAGAGGATGCAATTTGCATCATCTGTTGTATTACGACTAATATGCGTTACGTGAATGAATTATAACCAGTCGTAACAAATTATAACCAAGTACGCTCTGACAGATGAAGAGTTTGAACTAAAGATCAGAAACAGAGTTTTCAAAAGTGGAATTTTGAATTTTCTCTATTTCGCTAGCCTCAAAATGTACAGTGTACTCGCAAGAACAAAATTTGGAAAATGATATACATATGAGTTATTGGATGTTCATATCATGAGCCGTAGTATTAAGATTATTTAAAATTAAGTGTATTTATTTTTACAGCACAGACTCCATTTGTGATATTTTTCGCCTCAATAGTTTTTAACAATCACATGACAATGCAATTTCGGAATCTGAAAAACACCAGTGTATGTGTATGTGTGTGTATGTGCGTGTAAGTGTGTGTGTGTGTGTGTGTGTGTGTGTATGTGTGTGTGTGTGTGCGTGCGCGAGGGTAACGGCGGACCTCAGGAAAATTACAATAAAACTGAAGCAAAATTGTGTATATGTAAGAAGCAATGGCCCGTGCACGGGCCGTCGCGCCAAGTACAGACGGACAGACAGACATGAAATTCCACTAAACCCATTACTTTGTTTGTGATAGTTAAAATTATTGGTTTCCTTAACTTTCATACAGCTCATTCTGAAACATATTGTATGATTATATTCGAAGAAATTGTGAATCTTAAGTTTCAGAATAGTCAGTCTGCCTTTCAGAGTACTCAATAACACACGGTGATTCAAAGTCACTCAATTCAACTGTTCGAGTTCCATTTGAGAAAAATTGTATTTTTTGTATTTCTCTGTTAAAAACACGTTTTAGCTATAGGAATGATTTTTTCTTAAATAATTGTTTTGAGAAGCACTAATGACTCATTTGCAAAATTTCACTAATATGTACTATTTTTCATTAGATGGAAGGACAGCCCATATTTCCCTAGTCTTAGTGTATAAATAAGGGCATTATAATTGTTATTCTACTTTCTGAGACATTCAGTGAATCCGAGGTATTAGAATAATTGTGATGTAGCCGAGGGAAAAAATAGAATGGGCTCGAGTCCCAATTCTTTGTCCCTCCTCTTCTCTCGTCTTCTCTCCTCTCTCTCTCTCTCTCTCTGTCACACACACATAAACACACACACACACGATTTAGGTTTCCGACAAGAGTACAACACAATAGAATAATATCTCAGACAATACAAGGTGACACAAAACTGCTACACTGTTCGACACAAAATGTTTCTGAAAAAGCACGTATTCAATCGATGGCTGAAAAGAGCGCGCACTAGAATCTCTTGACCATTTTCATCAATCAGTGACAAGAAACCGTTAAAATTGAAACTGGATTGCTCTTATACAAATCTATAACAAGACAATCGAACACTTAGGCCAGTTTCTGGAAATGCTACAAAATTTAAATCCATAGCAAATGTTAGAAAATAACGTTCTGATAAATACCCCAAAAATAGCAAATTCTGACTATTTAAAATAATATTCGTTTAATTGTCATCTAATTTGTAATTTTCACTTGCGCTTTGATAAAAACACGGTCACAAAAAATCTGACAAAAAAAAGTACAGTGCGGTGCATTCTCAATGTTATCAGTACCCTATGTTTAAAACCCCTAAAAAGCATGTACGCTGAGCAGGAAGAGATAAATTTTTAAGAAAAGGTTCCGAACGGAAACCTCACTCAAGGAACCACCGCGTTTCATTCAAAGCCGCCGAAGTCAAAATACAAGCTCGCCATTAAGCACAACCAAACCACAAACTACTTCCACTTCTGCCGTTGATGGCGACCTAAGTGCCACATCGCCCCATTCACTGCATCAAGACAGTTAATTACAAAACAAAGGAAGTGTGTTAGTCAGTGCCGCCAACCCCTTCGTCGACCTCACGACTGTTGGGTCAACCGCAATTGACGTATTGTGAGACTGCGGACGGGTGGAGACAGAAAAATGGATTTTTTTTCTCTCTTCGTCTGTTGGAACTGCCTTCGAGGAAGGACACAATAGAGCCAACAAATGAATACAAACAGATAGATTTCTTTCACTGCAAGATACGTCTTCATTTGGAAGAGGCAGCACGCTGAGATGAATCAATGAATTAGAGAGACAGTATCGAACGTCACAAATGTGAAAGCAATTAACCCTAGAATACTAGTGATGAGTACAATTTACTCACTAGCATATATACATGACATTCCTGTCGTGGATTGCCGAGATTTCTTCTTACCATTCCAATAATCCTACCATTAATTTACCTTTTCGATGTTAATGTACGTGTATTCTCAGTGTTGTTATTACATTTGTTTACTTACAGTAAGTGAATGTCTTGAAGTCTGAAAGTAAACTTTATTCACAACTAGTGGGAGGTCCAGAAGCGCGGAGCAATGTCAGCTAGTATCGTAATAAAGTTATTAAGTGATACTATAAACGTCTCTTCAATATTTAATTTTTTTTAGTCTTTTCATAACGTTACTTAGCGATAGTAATGACTTAGTAATTTACAATTGTTTCATGTATAAATTCTTCACTTAAAGTAATGAAATTTTACTCTTCACTTCTAATAAGCGATAAAATCAGCACGAGTATTCTAATTTAAGAAATAGAATACAGACGATTTATTTTTTTTCTTTTGTTTTTCTTGTAAACTGAAAGTCAAACGAATAACTGTACTATAGTTTACCTGTTGTTTCTGCAAATAATAGTCTCCCAAACATTGAATATTTCTAGTTTTGTTTATTTGATTTCTGCCTTATTTTATATTTTTGCCTTTCTAGAACGACATTTTACAAACTGAAAACGAATGCAAGCAGAGAGACCTCTTGCCCCAAGAGTCTTCATTTGCAAAAACGTATTAGAGAGAGATCAATATAAAAATAGTGAAGAAGTATTCCGCGTCCCATATGAAAAAAACAAAAACAAAACAATAAATGCGATTTTTTTCTTTTCATCGTTCTTGCAGCCTGTAGTTAAAATAGATAATACTCCTATGAGACCAGCATTCAATATAACCCGTGTAGTGACAATATGATATTGATAATCATAATATAGACAGATGATAATGTAGAAACCTGATCCAGGTCTGAGTAGAACATTTCTGAGTAAATGTACACCATAAGATTCCCCTCCTCTACGAGTAAGTTAATAACAAAAACAATTGCAAATTTTCGTAAAATCCTTGGTAGCACCCTATTTCCTTTTAGTGAAAGTGCAGTACAGTCTATTTACCGAATATTTTGAGCGTTACAGTAGGGTTGCAGTTCACTATTTAATTATTTTCTTTCGAGAGAAAGCTTGTTTGACATGAAGGTCGGGGTTAGTGACTTGTGGCTCCCCTAGCGGCGAAGAGGAACATTAATCTCCTCTAAAGCTTGTCTTATCTCAACAAAGCCTTAAGAATCAGTCAGAAAATGTAAACAGATATTTATCATCACATTTTGAGGAACAATTTTGAAAGGTATATTTGACATCTTTGTAGAAAACTTGTTACTGACATCCTTAGTACATGCTGTTTCAACGAATCACAGATTTCTACATTAGTACCTGAGAAGAACAATTTTCTTATTTGAATTTAACAACAGATTCTAACCAAATTCATTTGCTAATTCACAAAGAATGGAGATGGCTTCTGGAGATGGAACAATTTTGAAAGGTATATTTGACATCTTTGTAGAAAACTTGTTACTGACATCCTTAGTACATGCTGTTTCAACGAATCACAGATTTCTACATTAGTACCTGAGAAGAACAATTTTCTTATTTGAATTTAACAACAGATTCTAACCAAATTCATTTGCTAATTCACAAAGAATGGAGATGGCTTTCATGTAATGGTGAAATTATATAATTTTAGGAAACTAAAGAAAAAGTATCGTTACTCTGTTGATTAAAGTAAACGAAATTAATGCCACAAAACTCTGCAAACGCAAAAAATCCGAAGGTATTTAACATTTTTCAAATACTACCTCTGTTGCCTGAAATACTGACATTAATTTCCCATCAGATCTATTTTCATTCTTTATATCGATCTGTTATTTCGTATTTTTGTAGAAAGGAAATGAGTTAGTTCATAAGAAGAATGGTCGAGATGTTACGCTAAAGCTAAACAGCTAACCATTCTGGATTTCGTGTCGGGGATACACTGTTTCCCACAATCGGAAATGAACACATAAACATTGAATAACAACAGTGTTTGACAAGAAAAGTGTTTAGAACTTCCGTTAGAAGTCTCACGAACTCGCCCGTTTGAGACCTAGAACTCTTGTCAACCCTGAAATAAATGCAATTTTAAGTTTTTCCTTTTCTAACGTACAAGTGTAAGAAAAATGAACACAAAAATATTGAACAATTTCCATGTTTCACGTCGGATGATAAAAGTTAATTATAAATTTCCTTGGAATTCTTCGTTTGCCGACCAAAACTCATAACGGAAGTGTGGAAAATGTGTTACTAGACTTTTATTATTTATGAATTTTAACGTAGAGCAAAAGATAACACATAATAATGTAATATCTCTTCTGCATTACTTCGGATGATAAATGTTCATTAGAACTTTCGTCAGAACTCTTTGGGCGCTATTCAAAACTCTTGTCGTGGCTTTGAAGAGCCTCTTGCACGTTAGTTAGGATGTGTTGCTACTTGCTGGGAAAGTATATTTTAATTTTATCCATAACTTGAGGTTTTCTACTTTTTTTGGAAAATTAGAACTCTTAGACCGCCGTTCAGATCTCTTATAATATTTCAACTTTTTCAATTTTTACCCTCAGCTCTTTTTTCACTTTGTAATTATACTTTTTGTGGTAGTTTTTTCATTTTAACAGAGCGTTTTTGGCCACTTTCTGGGAATTCTAGAAATATTCGTTTCCGTCTCAGATGTGTCAAAATCATTAGGAATTTCAAAATTTACTCCTCTAATTTCACACACTTGTTTTAAACTAACTCAACAGTTGAAGACTAAATCATTTTAGAAGCCTATGTCCAAAGTACTGCTTTCTCTAATGTTAATGCATTTAAAGGGTGGTTATTTAACCCTAACTCTTTGGTAATTAAAATAAGGTAAATTGCAAAAGAAATAGTAAAACCTTTATAATCACTAACCACCCTTTTTACCTTAGTACATGAAACTATGGAAATCGCAATTAACAAAAGAAATCGTCTATCTAATGCAGTGTTTGATAAAAAAAGTTGATCAATTTGTGTCCCTGTTGTTCCATGAATTGAATTTAAAGTGATGCGAATTATGGGAAAAATCTTCCACTGCAAATGAATCAATCGACAAGTCTCACTACTTTTAGTATCGAAGAAAGAATATATTTCTAAAGGTTTGAGAAAAACAAATTGGAATTTGGTGTCATAAATTCAGTCCCCTCAAACCGAAACAGTTCGTTTTCAGTTCGTACTTTCTAGCAATTAGCTTAAAATATGACGTCCAAATCCTCAAGACGTGAAACCCAAACGGGGGAATTTTGCTGCGGGTTCACAAACGTGTTCAAACCGCAGCGCCCAGTCCAAACATCAAGGTCCAGAAATTAGGCAACCTTGACAAGAACTCGTTGGTCGCCTTGGGGTTTCTTGCAGGACAGCCTAATTTAAGTATCCGCAAATGATTTACACGGCTTTACTACATAGTAACACTGAAGAGAGAAGTTCCCGCCGCCTGCACCCAGCAGTCCATCACCTTGCGGCTGCCCAACCTCATTATAAAGTGGCAACTGGCGTTTTACGCGCGTTCCCAGAACGCGCGGAGCAAAGACGAGCGGACGAACGGTCGAGGGTGTCGGCGGGGGCTGAGGTGCACCCAGGCGACCGCCACGGCAGGAGACGACTGCACAAGAGTTTGGGAAGTGGCGGGGAGGTTTCTTGCAACTTATCGCGAAACCTTTTCTCCTGCTCTTCCGCCTCCAGTTCTTCGTTCTACTCAGTCCTCTCCATCTCCTACCCATTTCCCCTTCATCCTTCCTCCTTTTGCCTTTCTCCCCTCGAATTCCTCCTCCTCCTCCTCCTCTTTCTCTCTTTGTTCCATTCATCCTCCTTTTCCTCCTATTCGTTCTTCTCTTTCTCTTCTTCTTCCTCTTCTTTCTTCTTTTCCTCCTCTTTTTTGCTCTTCATTCATCTCATCCTTCTGATCGTATTCCTCTTCCTCCTGCTCCTTCTTCCCTTCCTCCCTTCATTCTCCTCTTTCTGATGCTTGTTCTCCTCTTCCTTGATTCTCCTCTTCCTCCTTGTTCTCCTCTCCCTTCTGATCGTTCTCCTCTAACTCCTGTTCGTTCTCTTCTTTCTCGTGTACGTTCTCCTCTTCCGTCTCGCACGAAAGGATAAAAAAGAATGATGAAAAGATGGATAAGATGATGCAGAAGAAGAAGATGGAACCATGAAAAAATTAACGAAAGAGAAGTAGGAGTAAAAGGAGAAAGAGAAGAAAGAGGAGTAGAATGAGGAGAGAACGGGTATGCGGGGGGCAAAGAGGAGGAGGGGAACAAGAAGGTGGAGGAGAAGAAGGGGAAGGGTGAAGAGGTTAAGAAGTGGAAGGAGAAAAGGATAATACGTACAAAGAAGACCTGAAGAAGAAGGAGGAGTACGAGGAGAGAAGAAGAAGAATGCGGGATAGAAGGAGGAGGAGAAGGAGGAGGAGAAGAAAGAGGAGGAGGAGGAGAAGTGGAAGAAGAAAACGGAGAAAGAGGAGTTGGAGAAGAGTGAGGAGGATGAAAAGGAGAACGAGGAGGAGGAGAAGAAGGAGAATGATAGTGATGAGAAGAAGGGGAAAGAGATGGAAGAGAAGGATGAGGAGAAGAAGGAGCAGGAGGAGAAAAAGAACAAAAAGAAAAAGAAGAGGGGAACCAAAAAAGAAGGAAAAGAGAAATTTAATTCCATACTCAGTACTTGTCAAGTGACAGGCACTCATCCACAGGCGCAAAGCCGACCTTGCCAGGCGCGCTAGTGGCGGCGCTGGCGACGGCAGAGGGGGCGGAGGCAGCGGCGAGCTGTGTAGTGGCGGTGTCGGCGGCGGCGGAGGCTCCGTCTGGGAATCACACGACTGCCCCTAATTGTGGAGGCGGGGGCACGGGCCCAGGGGGGTCGCCAGCCCCCCACTTATTATTTGTAAATCAGAGCTGCGCGCCGGCGCCGTTTACTTTCCGAAAACCGAAATACTTGGGTAATGGCTAAACGACGCTCCCACGAACCGCGGACGCCTGCAGTGGGTCTGCGCCCAAAGTGCGAGGACAACGTGGCGGACTGCCTCAACACGGGCTCAGGTTGCGTCATGAACACGCGGTAGGAAGACAATTGCCGAGGAAGAGGAGTTCATTTGAAATGCGGCATATTAGTCACAAAACCCGAATTTTGCATGGGAAGCAACTAATGGCGCAAAAGTTGACATATGTATGGCTGGCGCCATTTCTTATAAAGCTACAGAATCCAAACTATTTCTTCTTAAGATTTGCTGGTTTTATCTTGTCACGTGAATAAATTTTTATCTTTTCTTCCAAGAAATGTTTTTTTTTCGTGCGTAATGCTTTTCCATGCAATAATTGTTCAATAATTGAAGGACACTCAGCTAAAGTTGAAAAGGCCACCTAGTTTCAGAAAACCAAATCTTGTAACATTTCAACTGTATGAACTCTCATATTATTTTGTTATTCTTGGGAATGTCTACAAGGATTTGTGTTCTCGGCTGAATGGAATAACTTTACCTCTCTTCTACTCGTAGTTTTATTGTAATGCTAATAGATTTACATAAACGAAATACGTCAATCGATTAAATCTTTAGGCAACAATATTATTAGAATAATATTCAACTTTTTTCGTTTGAGGATTCACGCGGCATTAAAATATTATTGTGAATTTTTTCTCCCATTTAAATAGGACTAATGGATGTAATACGAGTAATTCAAGTAATATATGTAGTTTTTAATATTGAACTGATATATTACGATATTTTAATCGTTTTCTGAGAAACACGTTTTCCATTCTCTTGTCATATCTTACCGTAAATAAACATCAATTAAAATATTAATAAAAATTTACACTGTAGATGTTACAGCGAAACTGAATTAAAATTAAAAATGACATTTAAAAAATGCTTTTTTTTATTCCAATAAATTGTAACGCCAAGCTACTTTTGACAACTTATCAGATCCGTCGGTCACAGATACCAGTGATGAATTCAAAATCTCAGTACCTACTTTTCAGTGTTATTATTAAAAATAATTAATCTCTCATTGTGAATGATCATATAGAAGACCAAAGAACTAGTTTGAGATATTTAAAAAAGCATACTAATATTTATGATAAAATTTCATAAATCTCTTACTGATATCTAATGATTCCTTATTAATTGAAATAATATTTCAAATTGTTGAAAAAACAGACTATAGTTTTTCAAATTACGATTTTTATTTGAAACACACCAACCTCTTTATAATAAACTATTCAAGATCAATAATTGTCTTCTTAATTGTTCATTGTAGTCGTCATTGGATTCTGCTTCTTTATCTTCTACATATATTTTTATATGTTTCACATTTCTTAATAATATTTTGAGTTCTGTAACGGTATATTTCTATATTTCTCTTACATACTTAAGTTATGTTGGAATCTTAATAAAAGTGATTTTGAGAATAGTATTGTTTGTCAACGTCGAGTGAGCCTTTTACTTTGAGAGCTGCAGTCGGCAAACTACGTCTATAATAATTTCGTTTTCAATTTATGCGAAATTGTCTTCCAAAACAATGAGGCATTTCCACTCTCATTTACTTTCATAGGTATCTTTGTCAATTTTCCTCCAAATTTTCCCTGAAACACATATTTCCAAATATCATTTAAGAAAATAATTTCTTTTGATTCAAATATTACAAAATCATAAAACATGAAATTTTACACAAACTATTTTCCCTAAGCAAACCAACTTGAACGTTGACGTAAAAATCGTGAATTTTGAGTTATTAAATAAGCCTGTTTTGAAAAGGGACGATTTTTATTGTAAAATGGTTCATCAAGACAGTTTAAAATTCAGATGGTATATATTGAAATACTTGGTCTTATAGCGTGTTAGCCCATCTTAGAGAGAAAAATAAACGGCTTCGCAGGGACTAAAACCACTCTCCCGCAAAAAGTCAATATTTGAGACTGCATCCGAATGATTGATTGTGTTAGTGATTCCCGGTGCGTCAGCTGCAAAGGTCATTAGACCCGTAATTGTAGTGAATTGTTTTCTCTCGGGATGCGGCGATGATCTTCCCCATTGGATGATGAAATCCGGCGCTGACCTATCGTCGGCTAGTGAGGTTCTCCCTAACCAGGTGTCTCCCACCAGAGAGGCACCGCCCCAGCTGGGACAAGCTCGAAGTTCTCGACCAGTCTCCCGACATGAGTGATAGTGTATTACATATAAGGGGTGAAGATGGGCCAAGAAAGAGGAAGGGAAGATAATTTGTTACTGTTCTGCTCTGGAATTCGTCTGGTGTTGACCGGAGAAATCACGGAAAACTATCGTGCTACAGTTGTTACCACGGAAAACTACGAGCATCCGTATTATTAAGTTGGCTGTCCGGGTGACGCCGCGTCCATGGCAAAGGTGCCGACGTTTCGGTCGCCATTCTGCGACCTTCCTCAGGGCGTACTTAATATTGACTCCGGCCGCGGAAGCCTACGCTCTTACGAGCATCCGGCTGCTAAAACTCTCCTCCAGACAGCGACAGAACTCGACCTAGCAATCTAGCTAATGGCAAAAATCCTGCCACCAAGGACCTCCCGATCAGCGAACCAACGCACCAAGGACCTCCCGGTCAGCGGCACTGCAGTGTCATTCGATGCCCTGAGCCACCAATGACGCTGCATCTCGACGAACGTGCCTTAAACGGGTACCAGTCATTTTCTCTTCACACGAACAGGTTACGGGCCCACTGCTCGGCCAACGACGGCGGCGGGGGACGGTGCCGTACCGAGAGCCGACTCGTCCAAGCTCTCCGCCCCCGGCCGCCCTCCCGCCCCACCTCCTCCGCCCCCGACCGCCCCCGGGCCGTCGCCGCCGCCGCCACCGCCGCCGGGTCAGAAAAACGGAGGCGGCCATTAGCCAGACTGCAGTGGCGTTGCGGTGCGGACGCCGCCGCCGCCGCTGCGCCGCCACCGCAAAACCTGTGACCATTAAAACACACTTACGCCTCGCCTGCGACGGCGGCCACGGCGACGACAGCGTCGCCACCGCCGCCATCGTCCCGGGAGCCGTTTCCGCCGTCGCCTTTTTACGAGCGCCGTTTCGCAACTGTCTCCGCCGCCAGGCGACTGCGCGCCGCGTCGGGGCCCGGCCCCAGGGGAATGCTAAAGAGCAGGTAGACAGCTCTCCACCCGGAGGGCGCCAGGGGCACGGCCGGCTGATTGACACCTGTCAACGCTCCGGCGCGGCGGGACCGCCACACACGACTAGCTTCACCTTCCTTTAAGGCATTCGGCATTCGACATTCGGCATTCGGCATTCGGCATTCGGCATTCGCCGAGCAGCGAGTTACTGTTCGCCCGATCCGCAACAGTTGATGTGTTCGGCGAACGTTCGCTCCCTTTGATGTGTCCAAAAGACGACACGCGGTGGGTAGGGCGAGCGCCGAATTTTCGTCACTCGGCAAATAGGAAGTAGCTCATCCACACTACTTGGGATTCGGCGAACGGTTGCTCGCTGTTCGCCGAATAGCGAATGTGTGGAGCCGCCTTGACACGCGGTTGGTAGGGTGACCGCCGAATGTTCGTCACTCGGCAAATAGCAAGCAACTCGTCCACACTACTCGGGATTCGGCGAACGGTTGCTCGCTGTTTGCCGAATAGCGAATGTGTGGATTCGCCTTTACGTAGCGTCTGTGTGATGCGAGAATTTGATTAAGAATGGTTATTGCTGGAACTGTGTAACATTCATCGACAGATACAATACAGTAAATCCTCATTTGCACGAATTCCAGGGGACCGAAATCATCAGAGTTCGTGTTATAAAAATTCGTGTTACCCGAGTAATACAATGTCCGGTATTACCGTAATCCCTTGCCGGGATTGAAGGCTTGTTCGTATTACGGTGAAATTCGTGTTAAGCGAGTTCGTGCTAACGAGGGTTTACTGTAGAAATTTCTTCGATATAATTATAAAATTAGATATGTGAAGATCTTGTTAGACTTTGCTATATGGTACTGTATGGGTAAATGCACCAATCTAATAATGGTTTCCACAAATTGCTGTAGATTGTATTTCATAAAATTCAATAAAAAATATTTTACAGATCACACATAGGATTCTTGAAATACAGAATAAAATATACTTATAGAGTTAACTACCTTGAGAGATTAATTACTTTTGTAGTTAGACTCTCAGTATATCAACTATTATCTAGGTATATGGTCAACAAGAGCCTCTTCTGAATTTGGAATATCCAATCGAAAGATTAAAATTTTTACTCCACTTATGAATCCGCGTGAATTGCTGTGGTAAGCGCCTGTATACACCCAGACCTCACTGCAATGTCTCTAACTGGGAGGTCATAGGGTTCGAGACCCGACGATGTTACGATTTTCGAAACTAGTTACAGAGCTAGGTCGAATTCAACCGCTGTCTGGAGGATAATTCTAGCCACCGGCTGCTCTAGTCGGTGGTTTTCTCTTATCAACACCAGGCGAAAGTCGGAGCGGTAGCCTAAAAACTTGACCAAGAACCGCACGCCCTCTTCCTTGTCCTATCCTCACCCTTCCCTTTTACACACACTTGCAATCACATGCACAACACTATCACACACGTTGGGAAATCAGTCGGGGTCTTAGAACTTGTCTCGACTGGGTGGGTGCCCCGTTGGTGGAAGGTGCCTGGTTGGGGAAAACCCCACGAAGTAAGCCGGCTCCGGATCTTTCCAGCCCGCGGGAGAAGATCACCGCAACCTCCCGTGATAAAAATGCACTACACTTACGGGACTAATGACCTTAGCACGTAGTCACTAAGCAATCAATCCCGGGCGTTACCTACCCAGTTCTTTATTGGGAAACTGGAATGAACTTTGGACTTCTTTAGCGTTCTGTCGGGATGATATTAGCTACGCAGCGCTGCTAGTTCTGGATTATTGCCATATGTGAAAGGTAGATCGTTATTTTGAACGAGGTCGGAATTTTTTAGATTCCACTTTTATACTTAAAATGTAAAAAATTAAAGGAATATCAAGATGAATGAAATGTTACCATCAACATAGGAAACAAATGAGCAATGTAGTATATTTGAAGAGTGATTTGAGAACCCTTAGCACTAAATATTAGAAGTTTTCACGTGTATATTTTTATTTTTTCATAGAAACACAGTCTATCTCTGTTTGTCTTTAGAATAGCTTATTGATTACAACAATGAGAAATTGACATTGAAATTAGGACGGTCGGGCGTTAGTTCTGAAATGGTCTACGACTGCACGCCGTCTATCAACGCTGTATTAAAAATTATTGTCAACGGGGGAACATTTTCAATTTTATTAACGCTAAGCTGTTTAAACACATTTACACATGATTATTTGCGCAGACATCATTTTTTAAGAAACTGAATGACCTTCTGAGAATACAGAGGCCGAGAAAAACCAACGATACTGCTTGACTGCCTGCCGGATCCAACTTGTCAGAAAAGTTCTCAGCGTTGTTAAAAAACGTCCTTCATGTCTGGGTCTTACGAGGAAACAAAAATAGACACACTACTTACTGCATCATCAAGGAAAGAAACTTCCGGGTCAGTCGGGCCATAAGAGAGACATGGTGCGTTGTGTGACACTGCAACGACTTGGGTTACTTCCTTCATTATTTTCCTTTCCTATAGAATTATTCTACCGTTCTACATCTGCTTCACTTCGTTGAGTGAACTGCTATTTGCTTATAACTGAACGCTTCATCAAAGTGTTCAGAAAGATATTATTATTAGCTACTCAATTACGTTTTCCTCAACATCAGGGGAGCAATTTTCAATGACCAAAATGATTTGCAGATGCCACGTTGCTATGTGACACATAAGTGGAACGTTACGAAGAAAATTAAAGGTTCAAAAATTCCACAAATGACACAACACATGAAAAATAATTTAAAAGTAAGAATAAGAGAAATTTGAATGGAGATTATCTTACTTTGGACCATTGAATGCTCACTTGATCGACGTTCGTTCCATAGTGATCATCATTTCAGCAGCTGGAGCTACATTACGTTAGCATGTCCCTAAAATAACTACATTAATGAATCAGTTCAACTCCATTTACAACAACAACTAACTCCCTCATCGAATTCATGGACTGGTTTAAAAAACTCTCCTCACTCAACGATTGGACGTTTAACTCCTAGAACCGGGAGAGGTGATCAGGGCATCAACTTATGTCACTGCAGTGCCTCCGAACAGGAGGGCCTGAGGTTACCTCCGTGAAGATGGCCAGAAAAAATCTCAAAATTCAAATTTTTTTATGGATACGTTTGTCCACCGTTTGACCACATTTGACCACTCTTTAGAAAATTTTTACCAGCCTCCGTTCACAAATTAGAACAAAAACAAATTTTTCTGGCCAACTTCACGATTTGACGAAATTACAAGATTTTGCCCAAAATATTAAAAATATCGAAATTTGAAGTGCGCTTTTGTTTGTCCATCGTTTGACCACCTTTAATCACTAACTACATTATTTTTACCACGTTTCCTCCGGCAGATATTCGCGAAGAACGTATTCCACTGCACCCAGAAACCGTGAAGATGGCCAGAAAAAGTTTTAAAATGCAAATTTTTTTGGTCGATTCGTTTGTCCATCGTTTGACCACTTTTGACCACCCTTTAGAAAATTTTTACCAGGCCGGGTTCAAAAGTTATAGGCAAAAAACGTTTTTTTCCCGCCATTTCTCAAAATCGACGAATTAGCAACAATCAAATGAAAAATTCGAAACTTTTAATTTGCATTCGTTTCTTTACCTCCTAATGACCTCTTAATCACCTTCAGACGTGCTTTACCACCAACGGAACAACCCAAAAGAATTTCCAAAAAAGCGTGAAGATGGCCAAAAAATAATTCGAAAATGCAATTTTTTGGGCTAATTCGTTTGTCCATCGTTTGACCACGTTTGACCACCCTTTAGAAAATTTTTACCAGGCCGCGTTCAAAAGTTAATGCCAAAAAACGTTTTTCCCGCCATTTTTTCAATTCGAAAAAACAACAAGAAACACGCAGAATTTTCCGTACTTTTCTAACCTCTGAGTTTGTCCATCTTTGGAAAGTGATTGTCCATCACTTAAAATTCGTAAGCTACGTGTATTTCCAGAAATACAGGCGAAAAACGTATTTTTCCACAATTTTTTGTAAAATTCCCCCAAAAAACAAAAAATACATTCAAATTATATAAAAATACATTCACATTCGTTTGTCCATCGTTTGACCACGTTTGACCACTCTTTAGAAAATTTTTACCAGCCTCCGTTCACAAATTAGAACAAAAACAAATTTTTCTGGCCAACTCACCATTTGACGAAATTACACGATTTTGCCCAAAATATTAAAAATATCGAAATTTGAAGTGCGCTTTTGTTTGTCCATCGTTTGACCACCTTTAATCACTAACTACATTATTTTTACCACGTTTCCTCCAGCAGATATTCGCGAAAAACGTATTCCACTGCACCTAGAAACCGTAAAGATGGCCAGAAACAGTTTTAAAATGCAAATTTTTTTGGTCGATTCGTTTGTCCATCGTTTGACCACTTTTGACCACCCTTTAGAAAATTTTTACCAGGCCGGGTTCAAAAGTTATAGGCAAAAAACGTTTTTTCCCGCCATTTCTCGAAATCGACGAATTAGCAACAATCAAATGAAAAATTCGAAACTTTTAATTTGCATTCGTTTCTTTACCTCCTAATGACCTCTTAATCACCTTCAGACGTGCTTTACCACCAACGGAACAACCCAAAAGAATTTCCAAAAAAGCGTGAAGATGGCCAAAAAATAATTCGAAAATGCAATTTTTTGGGCTAATTCGTTTGTCCATCGTTTGACCACGTTTGACCACCCTTTAGAAAATTTTTACCAGGCCGCGTTCAAAAGTTAATGCCAAAAAACGTTTTTCCCGCCATTTTTTCAATTCGAAAAAACAACAAGAAACACGCAGAATTTTCCGTACTTTTCTAACCTCTGCGTTTGTCCATCATTGGAAAGTGATTGTCCATCACTTAAAATTCGTAAGCTACGTGTATTTCCAGAAATACAGGCGAAAAACGTATTTTTCCACAATTTTTTGAAAAATTCCCCAAAAAAACAAAAAATACATTCAAATTATATAAAAATACATTCGCATTCGTTTGTCCATCGTTTGACCACGTTTGACCACTCTTTAGAAAATTTTTACCAGGCCGCGTTCAAAAGTTAATGCCAAAAAACTTTTTTCCCGCCACTTTTTCAATTCGAAAAAACAACAAGAAACACGCAGAATTTTCCGTACATTTCTACTCTCTGCGTTTCTCCATCTTTGGAACGTGATTGTCCATCACTTAAAATTCGTAAACTACATGTATTTCAAGAAATACAGGTGAAAAACGAATTTTCCCACCTTTTCTTGTAAAATTCCCTCAAAACAACAAAAAATATATTCAAATTATATCAAAAATCATTCGCATTCGTTTGTCCATCGTTTCATGTCGTTTGCTTAACCTTTAGAAAATTTTTATCAGCCTCCATTCATAAATTTGCGCAAAACAAATTTTTCGGGCCAAGTTCTTGTCTTGATGAAATTACAAGATTTCCTTGGAAATATTAAAAATACCACAATTTGACGTGCGCATTCGTTTATCCATCTTTTGATGACGTTTCCCTAGCGATTAGAAATTTTTTACCAGCCTCCGTTGAGAAAATAGAGCAAAAACAAAGGTTTCGGGCCAACTTGACTGTTTGAAATTCAGTCATGGGACTGTTTGAAATTCAGTATTGGAACATGATTGAGCTGTATGAAACGCACTATTAGTTGCCGAATATGTTTTAGTAGTTGTATGAAAATAATTTGTTTTCGCACGTAATGTTGTAGAACTTGTAACGTGTTTCAGAAAAAAAGATGACATATGCGCCGCTGTGACAAAATTATTTTCTCAGGAGTTAAGTTTCGTTACAAGTAACGAAACGAAAGTCTGCGCGAATTTAGTTTTGTTACAGAAAGAACAGATCGTCTAAGACAGTTTCGTTTCGTTTCTTTACTGAAATGAAACAAATGTGACTTTCCTTTTCGTGGGTAAGAAACGTTGTTTCTTTATTTAGTTTCGTTATTAATATTTGTAGAAGGAGAAGTAACGAAAGTCGAGAGAGGGCCATTGAGAGGAGTTGTACACCAGACTACATTTCTGTACTTTATTTTTGTTTCAGAACAGAACTACTTAAACACGAGTTATTATCTGTACGTTTTCCTCTTTTTTTAAAATTTATTTGTTTTTTGTTGGGATGTACATAGATCAGTACAACACTCTTTCATATATGTTGATGACTTACTACTAACTTAAACTATGCTTAACCTAGTTCTACTATTGCTACTACAATGGGGTAGATTACTCATAAGAGTATCTACAGATCACAATTGTCTGAGAATATTTTTAGGAAGGAATCGAACGGGTATCTATTGTTTATTCTGGTCTGTGTGTTGTTTGTTGAGGCTAAATTGTATTGTTTGAGTTGATCTATTGAGTTTATGTTAGAGTAGAAATTATTGGATAGGCGTGCTATTTGATGGATGATTGAGTTTATAAATAATTCACTATGGAGTTGATGGTTTGAAATGAACCATGGGGCGTTGGTGAATATTCTGAGGAATCTGTTCTGTAATATTTGTATTTTATTTACATTGGATGGTGCAGCATTTGTCCAGATGGGGCAAGCGTATAGCATTATGGGTCTTATGATAGTTTCATATAGTGTTATTGCATTTGTTAGTGAAAGTTTGGAAGTTTTATTAAGTATTGGCTTGAGTTGGATTAATTTGATTTTAGCCTGTTGTGTTTTATATTGATGTGGTTTTTCCAGTTTAGTCTTGTGTCAAGATTTAGACCTAAGTATTTTATAGGTTGGTTTGATGGTGTCCAGTTTATTTGACTATTGTTTAATAGTAATGGGTGGGGGGCAGAGAATGGTCTCTATGAAACAATTTTTGATTTTCATTATTTGGATTTAGTTCTATTTTCCATTTTATTGCTCTTTCGTCTATTTTATTCAAATGTTGTTGAATTTTTGTGCTGCTATATGTCAGGGTGCAACTTGATGTGAATATTGCCGTATCGTCAGCAAATTGTGCAAGTTGAGTGTATCGTGTGGTGGGGATATCTGCTGTGTAAATATTGAATAGTGTTGGGGATAAGGGTGTGCCTTGTGGAAGTCCTGCTTCTATAGGGCGGGGGGGGGGGGGAGCTATGATTATCTATGGTTACTCTGTCTGATATAAATTGTGTGATAATATTTAGTAAGTATTTAGGTGTTGCTATTGTTTTGAGTTTGTATATTAATCCGGGGTGCCAGACTCTGTCAAATGCTTGAGATACATCTAAGAGTGTTACTATTGAGTGTTTCTTTTCTTGGAAGGCAGTGTGAATGTATTCAGTAATCCTTAGCAATTGATGTGCAGTTGAGATACGCTTTCTAAAACCAAATTGGTGGTTTGGAATAGCTTCTGATTTTGTTAGATGATTATGGAGTCTTTTTAAAATTATTTTTTCAAATAATTTAGATAACGTTGGGAGGAGACTTATTGGTCTGTAATTCACTGCGAGGCTATGATTTGTGCTTGGTTTAGGGATCGGGATTATATTTGATATTGTCCAAGTTCTTGGGAAATAACCTAGTCTGAATGATGAATTATAGATGTTGTTTATGTATGCGATTGTGGTTGTGGGCAGGTTTTTTAATATTTGGTTGCTAATTAGGTCATGTCCGGGAGCTTTTCTTTTAGGCAATTTTTTTATGAGGTTTTTGACTTCAGTAGGTGAAATGAATTTTAATCTCTGTGGGACGTCATAGTTGGGTGCTCCATTTGAATCAATTATTGCTTCGTGGTCTGGGTGTACGGGTGTGTTATTAGGCTTGAATGTTTGAGCGAAGTGTTCTGCTAGTGCTTCTGCCTTATCTTGGGGCATATTTTATACCTTGTGTCGTGTTGAGTGGCGGAATGGTTATTTTTTTATTTAGAAGACATTTTGAGAAGTGCCATAGTGATTTGTTTGAGGTATTTAATGTTTCTGTTTTCCTGTCAAAGGATTTTTGGATGTGTATATTTATTGCCCTTTTTGTTATTTCATTGAGGAGATTTAGTTCTTTTTTCTGTTGGGGAATTTTATTCTTGCTCCATAGCCTTCTAGTTTTATTGCGTGTGTTGATTATTTCTGTTTTCTCTTTGGGTAGTTTTGGTTTTGTCTGTTTAGAAGAATATGTGGGTTTGTTTTCTTGTAAGTGTTTTATTGTGTTTGTTATTATTTCGTTTATCTGCATGACTGATTTTTCTATTTCCATAGGGAAGTTTAATATTTTGAATTGTGGTGTCTTGGTTTTCACTATTTTCCTAAATGTTTCCCAATTTATGTTTTGGGTGATTAGTTTCTGAGTTGGAGCATGGGGGGGAGGTATAATTTTGGTGGTTATTACCGTTTTCTTCTATCCTCTATCGATAATTTAATTACTCTTAAAATATGTTCTGGCTCTTGTGGTAAATGTTTACTCGCAATACTCACCGTTCTGGATACATGGTTAACATGAAATAAAAACTTTGTTTGGTACGGATTACAGCGGAATTACCTAAAAAAAATGGGAAGGGGGGGCTATGTCCACCGACCGATTTGCTCGCAGGCCCACGACCCTTCCAACGACACCTCTCAGCAGCGCTTCTGAGAAGCGGCAGTGCCCTTCTCACCCCGCTCACGGCCGCACCGCCGCTCGCCCAGAATGGGAGGGAGTTCGAGAGTCCTACGCCTCGGTGACCTGCAGTGCCCTCCAAGTAAATGGACACTCTGCTGACAGACACGCTGATAGCGGCGCCGCGACAAAAATAAAGTACAGAAATGTAGTCAGGTGTACAACTCCTCTCAATGGCCCTCTCTCGACTTTCGTTACTTCTCCTTCTACAAATATTAATAACGAAACTAAATAAAGAAACAACGTTTCTTACCCACGAAAAGGAAAGTCACATTTGTTTCATTTCAGTAAAGAAACGAAACGAAACTGTCTTAGACGATCTGTTCTTTCTGTAACAAAACTAAATTCGCGCAGACTTTCGTTTCGTTACTTGTAACGAAACTTAACTCCTGAGAAAATAATTTTGTCACAGCGGCGCATATGTCATCTTTTTTTCTGAAACACGTTACAAGTTCTACAACATTACGTGCGAAAACAAATTATTTTCATACAACTACTAAAACATATTCGGCAACTAATAGTGCGTTTCATACAGCTCAATCATGTTCCAATAATGGGACTGAATTTCAAACAGTCAAGTTGGCCCGAAACCTTTGTTTTTGCTCTATTTTCTCAACGGAGGCTGGTAAAAAATTTCTAATCGCTAGGGAAACGTCATCAAAAGATGGATAAACGAATGCGCACGTCAAATTGTGGTATTTTTAATATTTCCAAGGAAATCTTGTAATTTCATCAAGACAAGAACTTGGCCCGAAAAATTTGTTTTGCGCAAATTTATGAATGGAGGCTGATAAAAATTTTCTAAAGGTTAAGCAAACGACATGAAACGATGGACAAACGAATGCGAATGATTTTTGATATAATTTGAATATATTTTTTGTTGTTTTGAGGGAATTTTACAAGAAAAGGTGGGAAAATTCGTTTTTCACCTGTATTTCTTGAAATACATGTAGTTTACGAATTTTAAGTGATGGACAATCACGTTCCAAAGATGGAGAAACGCAGAGAGTAGAAATGTACGGAAAATTCTGCGTGTTTCTTGTTGTTTTTTCGAATTGAAAAAGTGGCGGGAAAAAAGTTTTTTGGCATTAACTTTTGAACGCGGCCTGGTAAAAATTTTCTAAAGAGTGGTCAAACGTGGTCAAACGATGGACAAACGAATGCGAATGTATTTTTATATAATTTGAATGTATTTTTTGTTTTTTTGGGGAATTTTTCAAAAAATTGTGGAAAAATACGTTTTTCGCCTGTATTTCTGGAAATACACGTAGCTTACGAATTTTAAGTGATGGACAATCACTTTCCAATGATGGACAAACGCAGAGGTTAGAAAAGTACGGAAAATTCTGCGTGTTTCTTGTTGTTTTTTCGAATTGAAAAAATGGCGGGAAAAACGTTTTTTGGCATTAACTTTTGAACGCGGCCTGGTAAAAATTTTCTAAAGGGTGGTCAAACGTGGTCAAACGATGGACAAACGAATTAGCCCAAAAAATTGCATTTTCGAATTATTTTTTGGCCATCTTCACGCTTTTTTGGAAATTCTTTTGGGTTGTTCCGTTGGTGGTAAAGCACGTCTGAAGGTGATTAAGAGGTCATTAGGAGGTAAAGAAACGAATGCAAATTAAAAGTTTCGAATTTTTCATTTGATTGTTGCTAATTCGTCGATTTTGTGAAATGGCGGGAAAAAACGTTTTTTGCCTATAACTTTTGAACCCGGCCTGGTAAAAATTTTCTAAAGGGTGGTCAAAAGTGGTCAAACGATGGACAAACGAATCGACCAAAAAAATTTGCATTTTAAAACTTTTTCTGGCCATCTTTACGGTTTCTAGGTGCAGTGGAATACGTTTTTCGCGAATATCTGCTGGAGGAAACGTGGTAAAAATAATGTAGTTAGTGATTAAAGGTGGTCAAACGATGGACAAACAAAAGCGCACTTCAAATTTCGATATTTTTAATATTTTGGGCAAAATCGTGTAATTTCGTCAAATGGTGAGTTGGCCAGAAAAATTTGTTTTTGTTCTAATTTGTGAACGGAGGCTGGTAAAAATTTTCTAAAGAGTGGTCAAATGTGGTCAAACGGTGGACAATCGTATCCATAAAAAAATTTTGAATTTTGAGATTTTTTCTGGCCATCTTCACGGAGGTCCTGAGGTTCGAGTCCCGATGATGGCAGGATTTCGACACTAGCCGAAACTCACTTTCTGGAGGAGAATTCTAGCGGACGGTTGCTCTGATCGGTCATTTCATTCAACATTTGGGAATAAAAGTAATAGGAGTTGGTAAACAAGCAAAACATTAATATATATATAATATTAAAATACCAACCAAAGTACCAACGGATAGCAAGTTCAGTTGCAAATAACTGCTTTGCCCTGTTCAAATGCAAACAACTTCATTGCAGATAACAAGGAAATGAAAAAAATAATTCAATTGATACAAAATAATCCAATTGATATAAAATCATGTAATTAACGCAAAATAATGCAATTGATACAAAATTATACAATTAACACAAAATAATGCAATTGGCACAAAATAATACATGCAAAATTATGCAATTGTCTATTTGCAAATAACTTCTTTGCTAACAACTCAATATTTGTATCTATTGATATTTCAAGAATTAATTGGGTTGTAAATTTTCGTAGCGTACAAGTAAAAAAAACAAAACAATCTCATCAATGCAGGGCGGGAGCGCGGGTTGCGTCCCGCTGCGCTCCAAATCAGCAACTGCCCGCCCCGCTCCATATGCACACAATGGCGGCCCTTATTGGTTCGTTTCTCCGGATCGTGGCGACGAAGCCGGCAACTCAGCGCCGGGCGGGCGTGCGCAGAGCGATGCATAATGCATGGCTCCCCTGCGCTCCGCTTATGCGCAGATGCCTCCGAAAGGGGGGCGTCACACGCACAGCGTGACTCGGTGAGAAAGGCTCCTCACGTCCGGAATGGGGATAGGAATATTTTAACTGATTTAAATAAAATGTTCCTCGGACGTAACAGGTTGGTCGAGACTGTACCCAAAGTACAGGATGTCCCAGATCAAGCGCAGTTTCCTCAATTTTATAGGGTGGCGTCACATATACAGCGTGACTCGGTGAGAAAGGCTCCTCACGTCCGGAATGGAAGGAATATTTTAACTGATTTAAATAAAATGTTCCTCGGACATAACAGGTCGGTCGAGACTTACCCAAAGTACAGGGTGTCCCAGATCAAGCGCAGTTTCCTCAATTTTATAGGGTGGCGTTACTTATACAGCGTGACTCGGCTTCTCACGTCCGGAATGGAAGGAATATTTTAACTGTTTTAAATAAAATGTACCTCGGACATAACGGGTAGTTCAAGGCTGTACCCAAAGTACAGGATGTCCCAGATCAAGCACATATTCCGCAATTTTATAGGGTGGAGTTCTGGAGGGTGACATTCGGTGAGAAAGGGTCACGTTCGAAGTGGAAGGAATATTTTAACTGATTTAAATAAAATGTACCTCGGACATAACAGGTCGGTCGAGGCTGTACCCAAAGTACACGTGTCCAAAGCACAGGTACCCAAAGTACAGCGTAGATGCCTCCCTTTTATAAGGTTCTACACAGATTGACTCGGTGAGAAAGGCTCCTCATGTCCGGAATAGAAGGAATATTCTAACTGACTTAAATAAAATGTTCCTCGGATATAACAGGTCGGTCGAGACTTTACCCAAAGTACAGGTGTTCCAGACGAAGCACACATTCCTCAATTTTATAGAGTGGAGTCCTGTAGGGTGTCATTCGGCGAGAAAGGGTCACGTTCGAAGTGGAAGGAATATTCTAACTGACTTAAATTAAATGTTCCTCGGATATAATAGGTCGGTCGAGACTTTACCCAAAGTACAGGTGTTCCAGACGAAGCCTCCCTTTTATAAGGTAGCGTCCTATACGGTATGACTCGATGAGAAAGTGTCTCGTCCAGATTGGAAGAATTATTTTACTTGATATACGTCAGGCATATATGTCAGGCATCGACGTTACACAAAATACAGCCTGTTCCTGACCAAACATACGCGTTGATGCTTGCTACAGAGAATGTGAATGGATATGAATGAATGGTCCAATCATGTGGTTCCAATGATTGTGGGTTAAAGTGTAGGATTTGGTTAGTACCAACATACAGATTGTTTCTATGCAGTCTTTGATTTGAAATAAAATATTTCGCTTACGAGAACAATTATGATTGTACTCCTCAATTTTCGGTGGTAGTTTCTTTTGATTCAAGAAAACCTTTGAATTATCTACATTTTTGACCCTATTAACCATTCTGAACCTTATTTTTTTTATCGAAGGCTGTGGTAAAAAGCAAGTGGATGTAAGCTCTCACAATCAGCAATTACTGAAGCTGATTTTATTTTATTCGGCCGGAGCTTCGTTAAAGTGTATTGCAAATAAATCATTATTTTAAGAAAATAATTACAAATGCTTTTATAATTACCCATTTCAAAATTCCATTTGACATTCTTTTTAGCAAGGGCACTTTTTTAGTATTTTTCTACTATTGGTAAGTGCGATTATCAAATGTCTTGTGATATAGAAGTTGTAATATGACGTTGACAATAATTCATCCAGTTTATGAGAACGTACAATTCACTTCCACCATCGCATTGTCATTTTATTTCACCTAAGAGAACAAGATGTTGCTTCATACCAAAAAGGCAGCAAAAGGATGACGAAAAAAATAATATATGCGGAAGAAGTACACATTGCAAGAGATCGAAATGGACGAAAAAGAAGAAATATGAGAAGAAATAGTACAGTAGAAATAATAAAGAAAAGAAGTAATACTTAATTTTGTTAATGGAAAATAACTCTTGACATGTTTCAGGAAAACAGTCCTAGCAATACAAATGAACCTTTCACAATTTTCGTCTAAATATCCAAGTTTCCCACACCGTGGGAGGGCGAGCCCTTTCTGAAAGAGAATACGGAAAGTAGGGTGGGAAGGGTGGCGCTGCAGGCGGAACTAACAGGTGAAAGCGGAAGGGCCAAGGGCCATGCTCACGCCGCTTTCTTCCCCGGGGAGGGCTGCAGGGGGATGAAGGGAGAAAGGGCAGCAACCTCTGGGCCATTCACCTCAACTCCGAAGCAGGGCGAATGGATTGGAAGCATTTGGGACGAGGGTGGCTACCAGAGTGGGCACAAGGGCCGTGCTAAACTGTGGGGCAAAACAGAATTGAAATTAACATATTTCAAATATTTATATATCCTATCACCTTGAAATGTTCTTTACTTATGTGTACGTAGAAGATTAAGTGACTCATTATTTCCAATATGATAAAAATATCCTCATGCGTTTAAGAATCCTCCGAGCAAAATTTAAATTGCTTGTTTCCGTGCACGAGTGATACCTTCTTTTCTCGCTTGATGGCGAAAGGAGTGTAACGAAATTTTCATGGTCATACGGAAGAACGGGTTTGATTGCCTGAATCTCGCCGTATAAAATAAGGCAAAATTGAATTCAAATGAACCATGACAAAACACAAGCAAATACTTGCCCCAAGCACGATTGGAGACCGCGACGCTTCGAATCGAGATTCGAGCTTCGAATCAGAAGAATTTCGTAAAAATAGGCAGATGAATGGCGATGCGTAGTTGTTTGTGAATAAGTCTTATAATGCGAAAACGACGTATCATTACTCGGGATATCACGTAGCGTATAAAATTGCATCAGCGACTGCACAGTAATGCCCATTTAGCCTTTACCTTCCCTCACGCTCTAGCAAGGTTTCGTGGGAAGACTGTTCAGTTTGCGCGCGAACTGTCCAGGCGACGTAGCAATTGCTTCACGTAGTGCTAACTTTGTGTTGTTTTTTTACGTGTCACTTCTAATAGTGATGGGAGAGTGTGCCAGGGAAGTCATATTCCGTGGATGTCTTAGCCTTACTCACTGTAAATAACACGTAGTGAAAATAAATAGTTTCGAATTTCTAGGAGAAGATGAAGAAGAAGCTTTCGAGAGAAATGAAATTTCATTCGTCACAAAAAAATAAGACAAACAAAGATTATTCTGCGCAATAATAAAGCAAGATGTTATGAAGGACTGTCAATAAAAATTAACATAATTTAGAAAATGTTTTGACGTGTTTTCTATAGTAAGATTAAAACATTTTTTCAATCAGAATTGTAGAACATTTTTTACCTACAAAATTACATAGATTTTGCGCTTTTTTATTACTCTCCTTCCAAATTTTGGAAATGCTCTGCTGTAAAATTTCTTAAAAGCCGAATAACCTATATTCGGCTTTTATAAAATCTTGTCTTTATTCGTGTCGTTCTTTGAGAACTACTTTCTGTTTAGTCGTCTTGGCGAGGTGGTCAATCATTGATATTGGAGATTACCTGCATCTCTTCGACTTATGCAACAACTGGGGGCAGAACGAAAATAGAGTAGATTAACTATGTTAACCTAGAGAAATAGCTAGAGCTTTGACTGGTAAAACAATATTTACTTATAAATTATTAAATTAGGGGTCGGTTTAAGTGAAATGTCATTTTTTTCTTTTCAGTTCAGAACAATGCCGTTTAGTATAGAAAATAATTTTTTCTTATGACAAAAGAAAATGACTCATTTTTATTTGTAATTTTTTGCATTTTTCGTCGATCTCGATTAATAAGTCATTTTTGAACTTTTTCCGTACTTTTTAATGCACTTTCGCCGATTTCATCGATTTTAATGTCATTTTGATGAGACTTGCTTCAAACAGTATTTACGAGTTGCAACAAATGCTCACCCCAGAGTTCCTAAGTAGCTTATTCGATTACATCGCTCGTATATTGTAACGTCAACCGTTGTGAGTACGATGTAATCTAAGGTTCCTGTGAAGCCTATCGGCGACATTGTCAGTTCGGCCGATTTCGCGATAAATAAAGGCAGAGATTTTCTTGTAAAGAACAGTCCAAACCACAAGTTTGCAAGCTGGGTTCATTTGAACGAATAGAAGAAGCCTCGATTACATCAGTAACATATCGAACACAGAGTTATTCATCTGAAGTGGTTTTGATCAATTTTTTCGCGTCATTTTTGTTTGTTTTTAGGGCATTTTAAAAACATTTTAAGAGCACTTTATTGATCATTTTTGGCAATTTCTTTGTTTGAGACCATTTTAAAAACATTTTAAGAGCATTTCATTGATCATTTTTGGCAATGTTTTAGGCCATCAAAGTCCGCCCCCTAGTTCGGAGCATTGTCGCTGATACTGCAGTGGCTCTGACCTCGAGGTCTTAAGGATCCAGTCCCAGTAATGGCGGATTTTCGACACTGGCGACGTAGGTAGGTCGAGTTCAGCCACTATCTGGAGAAGAATTCGAGAGGCTGGCTGCTCTGATGGGTAGTTTTCCGTGGTTTCTTCGATCAATACCAGACGAATGCCGGAGCGGGATCCTATCAAACTTTTCCAGTCTGTATCCTTTTCTGTAGTTATGGACGATAACAATATATATTTTGAGAGCATTTTAACCCGGGAGAGGTGGCGGTTGCCGGAGTTACGTTAGAGGTGGCGCGGTGTCATTTCTGATCCCTGTAAGTTATTTCTTTATAAAATTATATTTAGCAAGAAATAAGTGCAAAATTAGCTATTTTAATATTAATCATTTATAAGGTCGTATTGATTTATTGCACTATTATAAACAAACATGCAAATGAGGAATTGACACAAATAAAAGGGAAAATTATCATTTATCTTTCATTTTATGTAGTGACTCGATTTACATTTCCCTGAATATTTCAGCGACAAAGGTTTCAGAAAATTCAGTAAATTTCATTTTCTAACATTGCCTCATGTAAAAACAAACAATTTATTGAAAATGCTTCAAAGCCAATCAGCACAACTTAGAAAAAGTACGAAATTTAAGATATTTGTATTGGTTTCACAAATATTTATAAATGAGTTATTAAATATAAAATTTTGAAAATATTTCAGAAAAAGCTAAAGAATGTGGTGAAAGGTATGTGAAATGTAAAGCTTCTGACTCGCAAAATTAGGCAACTGCAGCTAAGCAAAGATACGTGGGGTTTCAAGAGACCCCGCGCCACCTCTCTTGCGTTAATGATCATTTTTGGCAATGTTTTAGGTCATCAAAATCTGCCGCTAGTTGTACTTTTCTCGGTCGTGTAGTGTTTCATATTTCCTAGCCTCGCTGTGTTTTTGTTTCTTTACGTTCCAGCGCGCGAGGCGAACGCCCAGGTCGGAAGGGTGTGAGCGAGCCCGCGGCGTGGCGAACAGGTGAAAGCGGAAGGGCAGGGCGCTTTCTTTTCGCAGCAGGGGCCGGAGGGCGTTCACCCGCCCTCACAAAGCGCGTAAGGCGCTGACTTCGTGCCCTTTTCGCAGGCGGGTCGCCAACCCCGCCGAGCGAGGAATGCCTCCTTGGTCGACGACCCGAGCGACACAAGGGCTGATTTCCATGGCGATCTGCGGTGTGACGTATTTCCCCCAAAACAAGTGAGGTCAGTGGCCGGGTGGGTGGTGCGACACTGACCACTCAAGTGTCCTCCTTGTGTACAAGTGGTTCAACTTTACTCACTAATCAATGAAAAAATCTAATGTAAATATAGATACTGCAAAATTAACTTGGACTTCTATTACACGACCAACACTTACATTTGCCTGTCGCGAATGCCGGAGCAGTACGTAAGAAACGGGCCATGGACTGCGCGCGATCTTTCCTTCCTCTTCCTTGTTCTATCCTCACCCCTTACACACACACACACACACACACGCTAACATGCACTGCACTACCATACATGCCGGAAGATTAGAGCTTGTCCCGGTTGGGGCGGTGCCCCGCTTGGTAGGAGATACCTGGTTACGAGAAGACCCTGCTAGTCGACGGTAGGTCGGCGCCGGATCTCGACATCCAGCGGGGAAAGATCACAGCTACCTCCCGATGAAAATACATGCACTACACTTACGAAACTAGTGACATCATACGCGCCAGGAATCACGAACAAAGAACAGTTGCCCATCCAATTTGGAGAAATACTGACAGAACTAAACTGAATAATTTACAAGTTACACAAAATAAAATCTTACGAAAAAGAGTGAAAGCTTCATGGTTCATCTCAAACATGATGAATTACAGTTCATAAACATAGCAGTCTATAATAAATCAAGCCCCAGAGTTTTTCGATCTTCTTACATCTGCTAGTGCCAATGATTTCAATCTAGGTCAAACCGAAAAGATAGGGCTCCGAATGAAATAAAAATTTCCAAGAGAGTGGTTTCGCTCTTGTGATTGAATATAATGTAAATATATTAAATTTATAATTACTAATATCAAAACTCCTAAAACAATGTTATCTGTCTTTACAACTTCTATTAAAACTAAATGTCTTAGTTACCCGATGGGATAGCGTAGGTAGGTTAATAACCAAATGTTAATGAACTGACAAAGATTAACTTCTCCGAACAACATATATTGCTGACAGAAAATAAATGTTTAAAAAAACGTGTACTCCTCCAATTCTGATTGTTTTGCCGTATTTAAATATTTTCCAACAAGCTTTGTTCAACATGTTTTCCTTTTTTCTAGGAATCGATCATCACTTTTCTCAAGTCATAAAATAATTGATATTTTCTTCATCTGAATTCTTCAAATATTTTCTTCTTCGAATCCTAATCTTTTAAAACCTCCTTATCGGCGAAGATTTACTCTCAGCTTTTCTTCGTTTTATATTTCCATTGTTTTAAAGAAAACATCACCCAACTTACGTTATTGTTATAATCAATAAAAAATATTGGATCATCTCTTTTAGTTGCAGAGTAATTTGGAATGTTGAAGACTAATACACCAGTCAATTTGATGGAGAATTAAAAATTGACGTGTATCTTCAATTCAATATCAAGAATGCTATACATAAATTAAATAAAAGTATACGCTGCCAAATTTTCTTATTTCTTAGCAGTGTATGTGTATTCAAAGTTTTATTCAAGTCTAAAAATTATCTAAATTTTAAACCCTTAAATATGTGAAATGCCTTTGGTTATTAAGGGATTAAAAGTAATTTTCGGTCAATGAAGGCATAAGGCAAGTTGCATTTTTGACGAAAACCTATCCCAAAGTTTACATGGATGAAGGGCTTGTTTGAGTGACAGATAGTATAATTCTCCTTCACAAAACTACGTCTTTCATCACAACACAACGAAATGCCCATTTGAAATGTAAAAATGTAAATTATATGCGTGGCGTCAGGTCTCCAAACTTTGTGTCTTGGTAGTTCGTTCGAACGCTGAAAGAAATATTCCATCTGTTGTGTCTTTCAGCAAAATAGCAGTTTCATGGCCCATTGCATTTCAACGCATTTCAAAACAGAAAGTTCAGTGACTCACAAGACAGTGTGGGTAAGGGGGGGGGGCGAGAGAAACAGACGAAGAGAGGAGAAAAAGAAAAAAAGAGACAAAGAGAGAGCGAGTGAGGCAGGAGATGGAGAAAGAGAGAGAGGGGGGAAGGTAAAAGGGGGAAGGGAGCAACTGGGCGTAAAGAAGAAGCCAAGGGATCGACTCTCGATCGGTGTGACTATTGTTTTGTACTCGTACGATTTAAAAGCTCTAAAGGACATTTTCGAAGACTTCGGAAATATTTTCTGCAATTCCCGAAATGGAATAAGATAGTATAGCTTTGTTGCTCTCTGGTTAGATTCAAGATTGACATTACTTGCTTCTCAATAAAATCAATTCATAATTTTGTTCGTTTGCATCCGAAAAAAAGACTTTGTCATTGTCGATTCTTAGAATAATTCTTAGAAATTCCATTCAGAAATATAAGCTTTTGGGCGTCACAGAGAAAGATAATTTGTCGACAAACTTTTGTGCAGTAACGAAGGTGTTCTCAGCAAAAAGTCGTAAGAAACATTTGTTTATCTCGTTGTAAAGAAAATGCAGACGTATTTTTTATACATCTAAATTGACTCATATAATTATAAAATTTTCTCTTAATTCCTTTAATACCATGAAAAACTGTTCAAACAAATACTGACAAAATTTGCTTCAAGAATTTAACAGATTCCCTTGCCGAATAAAAACAAAACCTTTTACACACATATCTATCCGTTCGCCATCACGAATGAAACGTAGACCTAGGAAACAGCCATTAAATCGTCAAATACGTTTTCATTTTACTCGTTTTCTGCCCACCCAACCACGCATTTGCGACCATAAATTCGTAGCCGCCTGGGAAACAGTAAACCGCAAAGTTGACCAGAGTTTTCCGTGTACTGCTCGCCGGGGAAAGCTTCCCGAATCGGCTAAGAATAGGAATTATCGCGTCCGTTTCCGACGGAGTACGCGAAGGAATCCGAGCAGTGTGCTGAGCAGTCGCTTCTCTCACGAGGAAGTGATCTCGTCAGCCACTTCCTCGAAGCAGACGAACGGGTCTGATGAGTAGCAGACCCGGATTTATAGACAGGCTGAATCGCGGCCTTCACCAGCGAAAGGGTAGTACAGGGCTTTTCAAACTTTTTTCGTCCACGGCTCCCTTGAACTAAACCAAACTACCTGCAGCTCCCCTGGTAACAAAAAGTGTCAAATACAAGGTTTAATATAGGCTAATTAAAGATTCAACACAAATGAGTGTTATAGTAGGCTATTGGTAAAGAACTTGCTAGGTTCAATTAATCCATAGTTAATTAGAAAAATAAATCATATATACTACAAGCAAGATATAGTACGATAGTACAAAATACATAAATGACACAAGTATTCAAGTAAATCGAATCTAAAGATCATTTTTAATAAATCACCGTGACTCTCCTACCATAAGGCCGCGACGCCTTTGGGAGCCGCGACGCACAGTTTGAAAACCCCTGGGGTATTGGATAAGAATGGTGAAGCGAGTCCAGATATTCGTATATTTTGCTGTTCCACTGGCCACCTTAACCACTGACCACAGAATACTGAAAACGCATTTCAACAGCATCTTTCGTTTGTAGTTCATTAATAATTATTTACGATATACGTGTCATAATGCATATTATTATAGTTGAAGATTGGAAAAAGCCACTAGGCGAAGTTTGGTAAAGAATTAAGTTCTGTAATAAGGAGTAACGATATATATTGCAAAACGTTAAAACGTATCATCCACTTCATAAAAATTAGATTTAATCTGACATTTCGTAGGAAGCGTTTATTTAATCATCACAGTTTGCTTTTTGTAAGTGGCTACACCAAGTTCAGCCAGAAGAACAGTACAAATACACTTACTGTTTAGGTTTTAAAAATGAGTGACAGCTATGATTTAGATATCGAAATAGTAGCAAATGCTCATTACAAACATTAATTCCAAAAGTATCAAGATTGCTATGAGAGCGAGAGTATTATATATTTAAATACTGGCGTATCAAAAACAGTAATTTCATTTTGGAAATAACGTTATTGCTTACTTCTCTGGTAAGGCTGAAAAAGAAAAAGCGAGTAGCTTTGGTCACATTGCTCAATGTTAAGGAGTACAATTTCATTGAATGACAATACTAATTTAAGCAAGCTTGCGCAGCTGTTAGCGTATTTGAAGAGAAACACTGATGGCCACAAACCAAACACGTCAAGAATATTATCAAAAGAAGATATACATACATTTTAGTAGTACATTACCGCACTAGTGTCGTAAAAAAGTACATTATCGCTCTAGTGCGGTAAAGTACTTCATTACGAAAGTGAATATCAGGAAGCTAAACATTACCTAACCGATGTAAATAAAATTCGAAAAGAGATGCCCAGAGAGTAAATCGATCTCTTTCAATAGGTGAAGCTGCCTTTCGGAGATGGACTCTTTGCCTCCAAGCTTGCCTTTCGGAGATGGACCCAAGCTCAACTCTGTGCCCCCAACCTTACGTCGCCACTGTCTTGAATATCATTAGAAACATTCCTTGGGAATTCCATTTCAAGCGATGGCTCGAACAGTGGCTGCCCTTCTGGATGAAAAATCCAGCCTCCTTCCCTTCACCGGAAAATTACTCATTCGTCATTAGGTCACTCCCCCCCTCCCGCCTCGCGGCCCAAATGAGCGCCTGCCACCGCCCGCGCCGCTCGGACGTGCGTCTGAATCACGCGTGCGCTCGGAATGCCGACGCGTTCGCACGCCCGCACGCTCGCCTCACCTTGCCCCGCACGCTCGCCTCACCTTGCCTTGCCCCACCCCGCCTCGCCCCGCCTCGCCCCGCCTCGCCTCGCCACGCCTCGCCACGCCTCGCCAAGCCTCGCCACGCCTCACCACGCCTCGCCCCGCCTCGCCCCGCCTCGCCACGCCTCGCCAAGCCTCGCCACGCCTCGCCACGCCTCGCCGCGACTAAATCACCATTCAATGTCTCTACACATTGCCAAGTGTCAGTTCTCCGGGATAGGGCACGGTACTTCAGAAAACGCGATCACGGAGGATGCAGGAGAAGACGAAGGAGGAAGACGAGAAGAATGAGCAGAATGAGGAAAGAATATGGAAAAGCTAAAGGAGGAATAGGGAAGAAGGAGGAGGAGGAAGAGAGTGAGAGGAAAGATGAGAGGAAGAGGGGGAGAAAAAAGAGAACAAAACAGGAGAGGAGGAGAAATAAAAGTAGGAGGAGAGAAGAATGATTAGGAGGGGAATGTTAATAAATTAAAAAAGACGAATATGACAAAGAGGAGGAACAAAAAGAGGGGAAGTAAAAGAGGAAGAGAGTGAAAAAAGGACGATGAGGAAAAGAGATGAGGAGAAGAAAGAAAACAGAAGGGGACGAAAATAGAGGAGAAAAAAAGAGAGGAGGACGAGGAGAAGGAAAATATGAAGGAAAAGAGGGAAGAGGAAAAGTGAGGAGGAAGATGAGGAAGTAAAGAAACGGAGCAAAACAGAGAGGGAAAAGAGGAAGAGTTGTAGGAGAAAAGGAGAGAAGAAAAAAGAGAGAGGAAGATAAGAGAGGAGGAGGAAGCAACAGAAGAAGAAAAAGAGAAGAGGAGACGAGAAACGAGGGGCATGAAAATATGTAAAAAGAGGAAAATAGAAGTGAGATAGAGAGTTGAGCAAAGAAAAGGTTGGGGAAAAGGATAAGGAGAAGGATGAGAAAGAAAATGTATGAGGAGGAATATGGTGAGAATGATGAGAAAATGCGGGTAGAAGGCGACGAAAAGCTAAGGGAGGTAGGGGAGGAAATGGAGGTGAGTGTATAAGAAGTAGAAAATGAGGAGGGAAACAAGGATGAGGAGAAAAATGAGGAAATGGAGGTGACCGAATACGAAGTGGGAAATGAGGAGGAAAACAAGAAGGAAGAGAAAAAGGGGGAAGAGAAAGGAGGAGGAGAAACAGGAGGAGGAGAAAAAGGAGGAAATGGAGGGGACTGAATTCGAAGTGGGAAATGAGGAGGAAAACAAGAAGGAAGAGAAAAAGGAGGAAGAGAAAAAGGAGGAGGAGAAAAAGGAGGAGGAGAGAAAGGAGGAAGAGAAAAAGGAGGAAGAGAAAAAGGAGGAAATGGAGGTGACTGAATACGAAGTGGGAAATGAGAAGCAAAAACAGGAGGAAGAGAAAAAGGAGGAGGAGAAAAAGAAGGAGGAGAAAAAGGAGGAAATGGAGGTGACTGAATACGAAGTGGGTTATGAGGAGAAAAATAAGGAGAAGGAGAAAAAGGAGGAAATGGAGGTGACTGAATACGAAGTGGAAAATGAGAAGGAAAACGAAGAGGAGGAGGAGGAGAAAAAGAAGGAAGCAAGCGATTACAAGGCTACGCGCGCCGTGCTGCCGCGCGCTTTCCCATCGCTAATGCCCCTCGCGCGCGCGCGTGCTGGCGGAAGGCGTGTCGTTAGCCCTCGGGACCTTTCCGCTGCCGCCGCCGCCGCCATTTTGTGGTAACGAGCCCCCGTCGCCGCGCCGCCCCGTGGGAACTCGTGACGTCACGTACTCCCGTTTAAATGCCTGCTCCATGACGAGCTTCGAGATCGCCAGTGGGAACTGGGAAGAAAATGTGACGGGGATCGTGAGCTTTTTACTGGAAGGAATTTTAGTTTTGTTGCTTGCGGATCTGTTCTAATCGTTGGGCAAATTACAAACAATTGTAGAGTTTGAATAATGTTACGTATTGCCATGAAGGAAGTAATGTAATTCTAATGGTGAAGATTTCGTGGCTAAATATGCGTGTTCATTTAACAAGGCTTGCAATTTTTGTTTTATAATTTCCGCATGCTTCAAACACTTCTTAAAATTGAAAACAATAGCGCTTAATTTAGCATAATTTGTATTAAAATATATATTTCTACTCCCTTGATATTATTCTCTTATTAGAAGGCTGCATCACGTGGCATAATCATAGTCATTATGACACAGCTTCATTATAGTACAGGTGTTTGACCACAGAGAAGTTTAGAGTTGAGAAGTAATCAATCGTTGGTTATCATTCTACTCAAAGTTTCGTTGGATTGTGTATTTTTCTGTGCTGAGACAATCCGTGAAGGGTTGACGGCAAAACGCGCATACCCTCTCTCGTTTTCAAAATGCGGAAGAAAATCAGAATACTACTGTTCGTGGAATGTAGTAATTTTTAAGAATTAAAAATAAAAAAAAGCATATTGAACATTTAAGACATTTCTTTAATAAACTTATTGAATCATAACGTAACTGGTACTGCTCGTTTGAATTCGTTTTGTATTTATTCTTAACCACTTCTATCAAGGGCACCTACGTGACTTCTGTAGGACGTGTTGGCCGAATTCTGGACGTCAGCGGCTTCGTAAACCCTCAAAGTTGAACTTCTAATAGTTATTATTAGTAGCAGAAAAAGTACTGTATTAAACTCGATATAAAGCGTATTAATAGACTCGAATGAAGTTTTCAATAATCGCTCGTATCATAGTATCACTCTATTGTGTAAGAACTTGGTGAAACTCCCAGGTAATTCAAAAGACAGGGAAGTGCAAGAAATCGCTTTATTTGGAACAGCCCACATTTTGAGTAAAGTATTGAAGAGGCACCGACAGTCCCTAGATCGGCTCCTTAGGTAGCTGTTTGCAACCTGGAGTAGATTTTACATTCAGCCGACTCTTAGCATATTTAGTTGTGATGTAGAGGAATAATAATAATAATAATAATAATAATAATAATAATAATAACAATAACAATAATAATAATAATAATAATAATAATAATAATAATAATAGTAATAATAATAACAGTAATACGTAAATTAAGCCGATCCGTTTGCCAAGATCGCCAAGACAGCAGTGCAATAGCAGTTTCGGACCAAAGGATCGAGGGTTCGAGTCCCATCTCAGGCATGGGCGTATTTGTGTAAGTCTGTATGTGTGTGTCGTCCTTTCACCCCTCACTATCATCATTTCATCTTTCACCCCTACGGTTAAAAATGGGATCCTCCTAAACGCTGATCCCTTGAAAAATTACATGCACTTGTCACCGAGATAATGTTACGGAGTCGTTACATTATACGGAGGAGTTACGGTGGGATATGCACGCGTCTTCCGGAGCGGCCTATTCGCGGGCACAAAATACAACTAAAAACCTAAATTAAACAAAATAACTAAAATGAACCTACCACTCGGATATTAAAAATTTGACACTATTTACCCCCAGACAGAAATGATGTTCCCGTGGAACGAAAAATCGGGAGGAGTAGTGAACGGTTTACAAGTCAAAAATGTCTCTTACTATTGCGCGTAATTCCAACGCATGCTTAGAACGTACAGGAGAAATAAAAAAGACTAAATCCAGACTATTAAACACTCAGCATTCAGGTGTAATCTTAATTTTTTCTGACGTTTTTTCAAATTAATTTAAGAAATTATATGGCGATTTCATCTGAATACTAAGTGTTCAATACCCTTAATCCTCTGTTATTTTTTATCTCTTCTTCTTCTTTCGTTTCGGTCATCTAGAGACCACGCACCAATTTCATTGCTTCTTCCTCTGTCCTTTCTTCTTCCTCCAGTACTGTTTCATCTTCTTGCTGTGTATTACATTTTTTTAATCTCTATTTTATATTAGTTTTGAATCATCGAGTGCATATAGTTTACGAGTTGAAGGAAGAGAATTGAACCTAAAATCGAACCCTGCGAGACCTCACTTTCATGAATCGGGATGGTGAGTATATAATGTCCCTTATTCCAAGTACGGTATTTCTACTCTCTGAAAGTTACGAACGTGTAAAGGTACGGGCATAACCAATCTAAATCAATCGTAAACCAAATCAACTAACACAGTGCTTGTAATTACTGATTGTTTTGTATTAAACGCGAGGGAAGGAACCCAAGCGTATTCCCACAGTGTAATGGCTCCTTAATGTGGAGTGACCAGAGGGCGGCGGCGACGGTGGGAAAAACGAGTCGTGATGAGCCGAAGCGCCTAAGGGAATCCTTCCCTCTCACCGCAACGTCTGTGGGCGGGGCGGGGGCGGGGGCGGAGTGCAGGGCGGCCTTAATCGCCCCTGAGTGCACTCTGAGCGGTCCGCGATGAAGACGTTTGTCTTCCCTGTGGAGTCTGCTCCGGAAAAGGAAACGAGTCGCCTAGAGCAGACCGGGAGAGATGGCTGAGTGCATCAATCTGATGTCACTGCAGTCCCTCTGACCGGGAGGTCCTAGGCAGGATTTTCGACACTAGCTTGTCAGCTAGGTCGAATTCAGTCTGGAGGAGAATTCTAGCGGCCGGCTGCTCTGATCGGTAGTTTTCCGTGATTTCTCCGATCAACACCAGGCGAACGCCGGAGCAGTACCCTAACAAACGGGCCACGGACCGCGCGCAATCTTTTCTTCCTCGTCCTTGTCCTACCCTCTCCTCTTACTCACACACACACACTAACATGCACTGCACTACCACGCATGCCGGGAGACCGGCCGGGAGATTACAGCTTGTCCCGGCTGGGGCGGTGCCCCGCTGGTGGGAGATACCTGGTTGAGGGAAACCCCGCTAGTCGACGGTAGGTCGACGCCAGATCTCGCCATCCAGCGGGGAAAAGTCATCGCCTCCTCCCGAGAAATACACGCACTACACTTACGGGACTAATGACCTGAGTAGTTGACACGCCCGGAAACATCAATCAATCAAGCCTAGAGCAGTTCGGAATGCGGGAAACCTACACTTCGAGTGAAGAAAGGTCATGGTGCCGATCCCCGGTGGCCGAGATCGCTAAAGCAGCAGTGTCGTAGCGATCTCGGAAACAAGGATCGCGGGTTCGAGTCCCGCGTCGGGCATGGTTGTATTTGTGTTCGTCCTTTCTCTCCCTATCATCAACATATCATGTCATCTTCATATTCACCATAACATTGAAATCCAGTAGTGGTTGCTAATGACCTTGATGTTTATGCGACCTTAAATAACACAAAAAAAAGTCAAGGTGTCTGTAGGTCTGTCGAGTTGTCATCCAGAACGTGATAAGCGAGCGCTTGATATGAGTAAATCTCTACCGTCTGAGTATCTGACGATTTGAATTGATTGTTCCGACTTCACTGTATTCTTTTGCGAAATAATTTCAATAGATTACTCACCAATTGTGGTTCTGCGATTTTCGGAGAAATTGTCTCTGCAATGGAGAATGGTTTTAATGATTATTTATTAACTTACCCCGTCGTAAGAGGCATTCGTTTGAAAATGTTGTTATGTGACATTTTATGTTTCGTAGAAAAATGAAATGCAATAGCATGGTTTACACGAAACATGCCATACTTGCCATAACGTGCTAGTGAATGACATTGTGGCTAAGTGACATTATTTGTTAATTCTATTTTGAGCTATAGCTACTCCTTCTTCTTTTATGAACACAAATAATCTCTTTTCCGCCCAAAATAACAAATGCCGTTTTTTAAAGAAACTCAGAAGATAGGTGAGGGGAAGAGACAATGCACTACGATGCACGTATTGTCGCCAGAAACCAAAATAATACGACTAGTGCACTCAGTGCCCAGCGCGGATAATTGCACGTATTGTCGTCAGGTATTGTGCACGTATTGTCACGTATTGTGCACGTATGCACGTATTGTCGTCAGGAACCAAACTAATACGACTGGCGCACTCAGTGCCCAGCGCGGGTAAATGTTGCATCACTTATCCCAGTGCATCGCGTGGCCGTCGGTAGTCACCGAGGTGCATCGCGGCTCCTGCATCTAGGAGGCCGCGGGGCGAATCGCCCCGACCTCGCCGCCGCCACCGCCGCGTTTTTAGCGCGTCTGCAAGAAGCGCCGCGCGACAGCGCTGACGTCGCTTCCGTCGCAGCTTCCCTTCCCGCGTCGCGTCGCGTCGCGTCGCGCCGCCTCCGCTCGCGTTTTTCCCGCGCGCGAGATTTCTCTGCAGCCGCCGCCGCTGCCAACTGTCACCGCCATCGCGCCAGAGGTACGATTTGTCGTCACCAAGGAAAACTCTGCCGATGCCCGGAGGCCGAGTTCGCAAAGGCAGTAGTGACGTGGCGATCTCGGAACGAAGGATCGCGGGTTCGAGTTCCGCCTGGAGCGTGGTTGTATTTGTGTTCGTCCTTTCACCCTCTATCATCATCATTTCATGCCATATTCACAGTTACCGTAACGTTAAATCCAATAGTGGTCCCAAATGACCTAGATGTTGATGCGACCTTAAATAATAAAAAAAATTAACAATACAATTTTTCATATATTATTGGTTTGATTATTTCAAGGTAAAGTCAAATATTCCCGAATTCAAGAATTCATTATCTTTGTCCTTTCTTCTCACATTGTCCACTACATATCTGTCACTAGTTTTCAACTTGGGGTCTGCGTCCAAGAGGTCTTCAAGATTGACCAGTGATAAGCTAAAGCTCTACAGAGGCACGGTTCCTTTAATCCCTTTCATTCAATATAAATGTTACAAAAATGTTAGAAAAGTTACCTCCAAACCCATATTATTATGTCTGTAGATCGGAGGTATAGGACACTATGCCACATTTACCGAATTTCACAGGAGAGCAGTTTGAATATGTTTTACTTTGGATTTCGAAGTGTACTTCGTAATATTTAAAAGCACCGTAACTCCGCCAATTCTTGATGTAGGACACAGTCTGGGTAGAAGACAAGAAATCCGTGATTGTTCCAACAATCTCATTTCGGCAAAAAAAAAAAAAACTCCGACCTTCAAATATGATTTCGGGGAACTCAGGTGAAACTTATTTTTCTAGAAGTTGTATTTAATAAGTTCACTATAATTGATATTGAGAGTTCACTATAACCGAATTTACTACTGCTTATTTGTTATGTATGTGGGTCGGCAATAATGACTTCAGCTCACTATAACCGAAATTACATCAAAGTGCATTGTATCCAGAGTCGACTGTATTTATCTGGCCATCCCAGGACAGCATCAAGTGCCGGAGTGTCAACCCAGCGTAATAAGCAGCCCATAACCACATAATAACCACAAAATAAGTGCCTCAGAAAAATTACCAAAGCTCCGTGGTTCATAAGTAACGAACAACTACATAGAGAATTAAAAACAGAATCCATTCAAGATTATATTATCCAAATTTCCAAAAAAATCCTATGAGTTACTACAAGAATCCCGTGCTACAGCAGTTAAAATTTAAACAAAAAGCGTGTTCTTGCCAATTCCTTATTCTTCTGGCCCGCAGCTCTATGTCGGTGTGCTACGGAATCAGTCCACATACTTCACTCCTGAGCTCGAATGAGTTCTGTAACCATTCCGTCACCGCAGATGGATCTGTTTCTTTCACACATTGTCACCACCTCTGCTAAAATACGTCGTTCTCTCGCACAGTTCCTTGACCTACCTTATGAGCGTTAAGTCGCAACCGTCAGCACCCCGTTGAAAGTCGGCCACAACCACACCGTAACCCCGTCAGCGCCCCTCGCCCGCAACGAATAGCTTCCACCACCGCAACAAAAGCGTCTCGTCTATTTGTAACAGTTTGCTCTCGACGTTGCACCAAGCTGCATTCTCGCTGCATGGAGCGCGTTTTCCTCTGTCTCAGCAGACATCGACCCCGAGTGCTATTTTCTGATCCCTCTTACTTCCAGTCACTCAGTTAAGTCTTTGCAATTATTGGTAATGAATTGTAATGATAAGGGAATTGTGATATGCTGTATGTGAATGGACACATAAATAGGTTGTACAGTAATCCCTCAACATTCGCGAGAGTTAGGTTCCCAAAAAACCTCGCGAATGTTAAATCCGCGAATGTTAAGTCTATCTTTTAATGAAGAAAGGTGGGTTAGGTTCTTGGATATCGAAAAACTGTTTAAAAAATGAAAGAAAAAATCTGACAATCAATTACAGTACAACTGATTAAGAGCTACTACTAACAGAATTCACAATTAACATTCCAAAGGGAAGAAATAAAATAATGTTTGAAAATTATTTCGAAGTTGAAAATGATTGGACATAGGATTTGCTAATTTTTTTGTTTCATCACCTTTCTCGCTGTTCTAATATCAAAATATGAAAGAGTTCCTGCTTCTACTCTCTCTTAAATTTCGCAGTTATTTCCATGTTTGGATCACATTCGAATGCCAGGCCCACCAGAGCTTGTTGATTTTAGAACGCCATCAACAGTTTTGACATCGAAGTTGCTCCAGGACACAGTTTCGCTTCCGTTACTTCATTACCGTCGATGAGTTTTTCTTCGAAATCAATATTAGATGGAGTTTTTCTTCACTGATGATTTCCCGATGCTCCTGTACGATGAGCTCGTTACAATGAGAGTAGCTCAGATCCTGAATGGCTTTTCTGTTCATTTTGGCAAAACCCTTACCTCCAATTTGACGCAACTGAATTGAATTATTTTACAATTGTGTTATTCTATAAATGTGAATTGACATTTCATCTGTGTAATTTTGGAAGAAAGTTATACTGCGATCTCCAAGGTCTGCCAAGTTCGTTTCCCAGATGATTATGATAATAAAGGAAATGAAATGTGCTCGATTTCAAAGAAAATGTACGACAAAAAGAACCACTCGCGAATGTCGAAGTCGCGAATGTTAAAACCGGGAGCATTTCTCTAATCGCGAATATTCGGAACTCGCGAATAGCGAATCCGCGAATGTCCAGGGATTACTGTATTTACGGATAATCGTGCCAGCTGCCATTTACCGCCACCCAAGTACATATTTTTGACATTTTCTTAATTTTTGAGTTTCCTAATGGTAGAAGGGGAATATTAATTTTAGAACATTAAGGAATAGTAAAAATGGAAATTTTCTTGGAATAATTTCGACCTATTTTTATGAAAATGGCGTTTAAGTGCTATTAAAATGCAAAATATGAAGCTCTTCTTCAAAGGAACCCTTTGTGTTTTCGAAAAACTTCATTAGAAGTAATATTAAGCACTTTAACTCACAAATACGATAATGTTTACAAATTGTGGGAAACTTGCATTTTAACGGGGTGAGAAATATTTTATAAAAATTACATTTGTTTTTTTTACATTTGTGTTTACATTGCCCTTGCCTCAGCCACCACCCTCGTCGCCACCTCCGTTCTCGTCTCCACCGCTGCCATCGTCTGTGCTTCCGCCCTAATCCCTGACATCTCCCTCGTTTTCGCCTTGTCGCCCTCGTCTCTGTCTCCGCCTTCGCCTTCGCCTCGTCGCCGCTCTCGTCTCTTCCCACCTCCGTCCACCCACCCTCGTCTCGACATCTTCCACCGGGAGAGGTGGCTCAGTGCATCAATCTGATGTCACTGCAGTCCCTCTGACCGGGAGGTCCTACGTTCGAGTTTTCTAATGGTAGAAGTTCGAGTCCCGTTCGAGTTACGTTCGAGTCCCAACACCAGCTTGTCAGCGAGGTCGAATACAGTCACTGTTTGGAGGAGAATTCTAGCGGCCCGCTGCTCCAATCGGTATTTTTTCGTGGTTTCTCCGATCAACACCAGGCGAATGCCGGGACAGTACCCTAACAAACGGGCCACAGACCGCGCGCGTTCTTTCCTTCCTCTTCCTTGTTCTATCCTCTCCCCTTATATACACACACACACACACACACACACACACACACTAACATGCACTACACTACCACACATGCCGGGAGACCGGTCAGGAGCTTACAGCTTGTCCCGGCTGGGGCGGTGCCCCGCTGGTGGGAGATACCTGGTTGCGGGGAAAACCCCGCTAGTCGACGGTAGGTCGGCGCAAGATCTCGACATCCAGCGGGGAAAAGATCATCGCCACCTCCCGATAAAAATACTCACTTCTCATACGGGACTAATGACCTAAGTAGTTGACACGCCCGGAAACACGAATCAATCAATCAATCGACACCTTCCTCCAGTTTGCTTTGCTGCTGGCATCGTCTCTGCCTCCGCCCTCGTCTCCATTAACCATTTTCGCCTCGGCGTCCACCGCTTTCATTTCCGCCGCCACCCCTTCGTCACCGCTCCCATCACCTTCATCCCTGTTCTCAGCTGCCGTCGCTCTCGCCTCCGCCGCCTCCCGCGTCTCCACTGTCCTCCACTGTCCTCTCCACTGTCCTCTAGACCTCGTCCTCTCGACCTCTGTCACACTCTGCGTCTCCACCGCTTTAGCTATGTCTACCGCTTGATGAGCTACAGTAGTGCTAAAATAAATCGCATTACCTCGCTCACAGTTATTATCTGCAAAATAATACTGGAAACACACTACTTCATTTGCAAAAATCTAGTGAGTTGTGAAGGGAACGGAATCAGAAACATCTTATAATCTACATAGAACATATGGTTTTGAATTTGTGAGAGCTTATTGGATTAGGAAAATACAGAATGCCCATTTTCTTTAGGTCAGTGCTTTCCAACTGGCGACGCGCTGGCCACATGCGGCGTGCCGGACATTTTGTGCGGCCCGCAACTGCCTTGAAACATTTTAGTATACCAACCAAATACGTTTTCTAAGTTATTCTGTTATGCATTTTTATAATTGCATGACTGTAATTATAAATGTGACATATGTGAATTATAAATGAAAATAGGAATAATTAATTATAAATGGGCTATACGTTCTTTAATCATTGAGTATGTTGAATAAAAGTCGTATCTAATACGTTTTTTTGTTACATTATAATCTCAGTAGTTAGGGTAAAAACCATTTTGAATTAGGACGCGGCCCCGCGGCTTAACTAGAATTGGATATGTGTCCCACAAGCTCTGCAAAGTTGGATAGCCCTGCTTTAGGTGATGCGGTTTCTTTGAGCACAACTGTACTTCTTCGAGCCTTCCCTACCCCGTCTCCGGGAACGTCTTTTCCGCCTCCTCCTTATCCTGCGCCGCCGCCACCGCCACCTCCTCCCGCCTCCCCATCCCCGCCCCCGCCGCCGCCGCTGCCGCCTTCCTCGCCTCCGCCCACGGCGTTGTTTGTGCAGTAGCCCCGTCGCGCGTCGCGTGACTGCACATCCCAGCCACCGGCCTTGCAAGGAGTTGCGATTGGGTTTTTCGCGCCCCCTTCCGGGTACGGCTCAGTCGTTATATGCAGGGTGACCGATAGAGAAGTACTTGATGCCAGGTCTCGTGTAGCCTGGATATCGGGGAAGTTAAGTCGGCAGACAGGAGATAGTAGTCGCCCGTAATGGATTTACAAGCCACAGAAGTTGGGACGTGAGGGATACGTTCAACTTTCCCTAGGATTTAAAAATAGGCAGTAGAAAGATTTTCTCGACGGAAGGGAGCTTCAAGTAATAATCGAGTTGTTAAGCAGACGTAAAATGTGTCACGGCGACGACGATGACGACGAAGGCGATGACGACGACGACGACAACGGCGACGACGATGATGATGATGACATACTAGATTAGAGGTAGAGTCACGATAAATCAATAGTAGTTGTACCATGATTACCACCCAAATTGAAGGGGCAAAAATTATAATTAAAAATTCCGAAAGATCTCATATTTTTCTCTAAATGCTCTTCATAAGGTCAGAGATTTCTGGTCTTAAATTTATACTTTCCGAGTACGTAGCATCTGTTTTTTTGACAGACTCCGCTAGGAACCAACTTCGAATTTTACGCTTGTTGTTCGAATACCGTACAAATGAAGGTTCGACGTTGGAAATTTTGGGTAAAATTTTGGAAAGACGCAAGTTTTTACTTCGTGACGGCTCTTGTGAAGCACATTTCATTGATAAGATGCACGACTTTATGTTAAAGTAGGAAACTGAAAATGTCTTGCATTTTTAGTCAATAGCCCTGTGTGTTTTGCAATTTGAGCAAATGGGAATTGGGTTTGTAAGATAAAGTATACAATACGCACACTGACTTTTTGTAGTTCTGGAGAAGAGGAGGACAAAGAAGTAAAAGACGACAACCAAGAAGAAAAAATAGAAAACGAAAAAGAAGGAAGAAAAGAAGACGAAGAAGCAAAAGACGCGACAAAAAACTAGCAAAAAACGAAAAGGAATCGAAAGACGACGAAGAAAAAAAAAAACAAACGCCGCCGTCAGCAACGAAGAAGACGACGAGAAATAGGCTCAGTTCGTAAAAGAAGAAAAATATCAAGAACAAGGAAGAAAATACTACGACGAAAAAGAGACAGAAAATGTCGAAGGGGACGCGAAATACAACGAAGAAGCCAAGATTTTTCACAATAATTTATGTCCACACCTTCATTTCTGAACAGTCACTTATTTAAAAATTAATTATATATGCGCACAATGTAAATATGTATTTATTAATCTATATGCACAATGTAAATATGTATTTATTGATATGTATGATGTTTTTAAGATCTAATTTTAATTGCGAAGAATGTTTGTATAAATCTTTATAAAAGTGTTTAAAAATTATGATGTAATATAAATTTTAAAAACTGTTTTTATGAAATAGTTTAGAATAAGAATGTTAAGTAATGTTTAACGAAATGTAATCTGTAGATAAGTACTGACAGTAAAACGTAAAACACGTTTCAGATACCTGAAGATGGAAAAAAAACTATGACCCGATAAGAAAACTTTATGTAATTTAAAAGTTATGTAAATATTTTAAATGATTTATTTTAAATGTGATGTGAACATTTTAAAATAAGTGATTGTTGAAAAATGAAGGTATGGTCATAAATTATTGTGAAAAATAGAATAATAACAGTCAGAAATATAAAACATAAAAAAAGCCAAGACGATAATGCGTTTGTGTTTGTGGACTTTCGCCGAGGCTTTGGGAGAGCCGCACCATAGTGCGTCGTGGCCAAGTGCTTCTCATCTCATCGCGAGGGCTCTTTTTCTGCGGCTGGCGGCGTCATCGTCGGCGTTGGCGGCGGCGGCGCGGTCTGTCATCTAGCCGGGCCCTGGGGCACCCCGCCGCCGCGCCGCGCCGTCCCGCCCCGGGCGACTAACGACCGGAACGGTAACTGTCCCCTCAGACACCGCACCGCGCTCTGCCGCTCGCTGGCCTGCGCTTGCGCAGTTCGCACTTCGTTCTTGGGATCGGCGGGTAGGTCGCCGACGTCAGTGTATGAAACAGCCTACCGTTTGTTCAGAGGCAGGAGTGTGGAAAGTGTCTCTGCGGTTTGGTCGTCATTTTGCTGTTCAGCGGTTCCTTTGCGGTTCAATCATTTGTGCGCGCTCGAGTGTTCCTTTACGCTCGAGCCTTCCCCATGCGCTCGAGCCGTTCCCCTGCGCTCGAGCCGAAGTTTTGCGCCTGAGCAAATCTTCCGCGCTTGAGTCGTCTTTCTGCATTCGGTCTGTCCCTCAGCACTTGAGCCGTTCTTGTGCGCTTGAGGTGCCCCCCTGCTCTCGAGCCGTCGTTCTGCGCTCGAGCCGTCGCTGTGCGTCCTATCGTCGCTCTGCGCCCAAGCTGTCACTTTGTCCTCGAGCCGACGCTCTGCATTTGAGCCGTCCCTTCATGCTTGAGCTGTCCCTTTGAGCTTGCTTGAGCTGTCCCGCTTGAGTCGTCTCTCTGCATTTGATTTGTCCCTTTGCGCTTGAGCCGTTCCCCTGTGCTTCAGTCATCCCTCTGCTCTCGAGCTATCCCTCCGCGCTCGAGCCGTCCCTCCGCGCTCGAGCCGTCCCTCCGCGCTCGAGCCGGCCCTGCGCGCTCGAGCCGTCCCTCCGCGCTCGAGCCGGCCCTCCGCGTTCGAGCTGTCCCTTTGCGCCTTAGTCACCCCTCCGCCCTTGAGTCATCTCTCTGCACTCGATCTGTCTCTCTGCACTTGAACCGTTTCTCTACGCTTGAGTAGTCTCTCTGCGCTCGAGCTGTCCCTCTGCGCCCCAGCCGTTCCTTCGCCCTTGAGCCGTCCCTTTGCACCTGAGCCAACCCTCCGAGCTCGAGTCGTCATTCTGCGCTCGAACTGTCCTCAAACCGCAAACTCCGGCACCGCTACAGACGATTACAACTCATAACAAACAACGTGTACTCTCCTGGATGCACACACATCGCAGTGGTCATTTTCAAATTGTCGCTAAGCGTTTAGCGCGGGTGATTACCACCGCAATCCCTTGGAACGTCCGCCGCCGTCCCCCTTATCGCACGCGTGCGCGGGCGGGCGAGTGGGCGTGGCCCCGGGGCGAGAATGTATGCGCGCGGGCGCGCTCCGGGGCGTTGGTGGATGAGGCCCCGCGGGGCGGCCATCGGTCGCCCTCCCCACCGCCCGCCCCGCCGCCCGCCACACACGGCGCCCGCCCGCCCGAGGCCACACACGCTCCATGACTCGGACGATCTCTCCGCAAGATGGATTGAGGCGTTGACGGCCGCCGTCGCCGCCCCGTGCCGCCCCGTCCTGCCCTGCCCTGCCGCCTCCTCTTCCGTCCGCTGCTCCTTGTTCGTCTCCTGCTCCTGTTCCTCCTCCCCCTCCGCGTCCTCTGCACTCTCCTTTTCTTAGTCCTCCTCTTCGTGTTTATCTTCCTCCGCGTTCCGATTTGCGTGATTCTGCTCATTTTCTCCATTCTTGTTCTCTTCCTCATTCTTCTTCTCGTACAGATTCTCATTTCTCTCCTCATCTACGATGTTCTCCTCATTCTCATTCTTCTCCTCATTCCCATTCTTCTCCTGTTCTCCACTTTTCTTTCCGTTATCCTCATTGTTTTTTCATTATCCTCATTCTTCTCATTCTCCTCATTCTTTTTCTTCTTCTTCTTCTCATACTCTTCCTCGTTCTCATGCTTTTCCTCGTTCTGATGCTTTTCCTCATTTCCATTCTTCTCCTCAGAATCATCCCCTCATTCTCATCTTTCTTCTCATTCTTCTCCTTCTTCTCATTATCTTTCTTCTTCCCATATTCCTTCTTCTCCCTATTCTCGTACTTCGTCCCATTCTCTTTACTCTCTTTATTCTCTTTCATCTCCTCCCTCACTCTTCTCGTTCTCTTCCTTCTTATTCTTTCTCAGTTTCGTTCTTTCTCTATTTTTCGTATCTTCATTCTTTTCTTCTTTTTTGTTTCTTCGTTCTTTTCCTCTTTTTCGTTTCTTCGTCCTTTTCCTCTTTTCTGTTCTTTTCCTCATTCCCATTCTTTTCTCATTATCGGTCTTCTCCTCATTCTCGTTCTTTTCTCAATTTGTATCTTCTCCCTATTCTCATTTTTCTTCTCATTTCATTTTTTCTCCTCACTCTCGCTTTTCCTTATTCTCAAATTCCTTCTCTTTCTCGTTCTCTTCACCTTTCTTTCCCTCCTCATCTTCTGTTTTTCTCTTAATATTCATGTTCTTGTTTCTCCGCCTCTATCTTCACCTTCGTTTCCTCCTTTTTCTCTGCTTTCACCTCTGTCTTCTCCACATCCATCCATCCATCTCTTCTCCTTTCTAATGTTCCTTCTCCCCCGACTACTTGTTTTCATTCTCTTCTTCCACTTGCTTCTAATAATCCTCCTCTCCCTCTACAACCTCATCAAATTATTCAAATAATAATTAATAATTAATTTAAGATATTCCAGAAAATTCGAAGCATTATTAATTTGGTCAATTTAAGATTTGTGATTAATGAGTTTTCTCAAATTAATCTAATTTCAATCTTGAGGTAATTGTAGCAAATTTGAGCGTACTATAATTTTTTTGAAACAAAAATAATAGACAATACTTTTTTCCTTTCCCTCTGGTCACTATTTTCTTTCACACATGTGATTTAAATTAATATGCTTGACGCTACATCAATTAATTGCCCCCCCAACAGAAACAACACAAGACTATTGTTTTGTTTCCAAAAATTTTGAAGATTTTCTGTAGATTCATATCGCACCAAAAATACAGAGAGACAAAAAAAGAGAGAACTTTCAAAGCAGCCAGAGCCATCAAATGTTTCAGAACCCTCGAGATCCTGTAGATAAAACGTTTGATTCCCAGGGTTCTCTCATATTGCAGTCAGTCTACGCCACAAAATTTCTGGCGCTTGCATACAAAAAAAACAAATGGGGAGGAAATTAATTGGGTGCCGTGCACTCCCCCAAAAACAGGTTGAGAGCGGCGCCTCAGTTCATATTACAGGTATTCTAAGGGCTCGCGTTGTATTGTCTGCGGGTACAAGCTTTTAACAGGGTTAACTCGACGCTTTATGGGACCGGCGCAAGGTATAGTCTCCCCCGCTCCCGCTTTCTCCAGAAGGGCACCCTTTCCATTTTTTTTGGGCCGTTGACTCTCATTGCCTCGTCCGCATGGTTGGGGGTTGGGTTGGGGGTGAGGTAGGACGAGATGGGGTGAGGTTGCTTCTGGAATACCCTGCTGAGGAGAGGTGCAAATGTTAACTGGCTGTAGCCTTTGAAACTCACGCTTCACTTAAGTCCCTTGAGTGACACTGGTCCCATCGTGGTGTTATTTCATAACTTTCTATACCTCGTTCCTTCCAAATTATATGTTGTAATGCTAGCCCTACACATTTTAGCTCAGAACCCACCCTCTCCATATTGGTATTTATATGTCCCTCATTGCTAAGCTCAACGAGTTAATTATTTTTAAATGCAATTTTCGGGATTGGTATGTACCGCCAGAGAACTTGATATGCCTATTAGGTATTAGCTAGAAAGAGGGTAGGACAAAACAAGAAAGGTAACTCAGAGTCGAAAGAACAGGAAACCAGCAAGTTTGAGAAAGTTTGTACCATTCCGTGGGACTACTAGTTTACATCTCCAATATATTTCTAGAATTGAATTTTATTTTGCGTACTTATGATGAATAGTATCAGTAAATTGTGAACATTTTTCCATGACACAACTTTTTAATTTAATTACCCTTCAATGCACGTGTTAGTATATTATTTTTTTCTTGGAATAGTTTTGAAGCTATTTAATTCGGAAAGATTCATGATTTTTAGAAATTAAGTAGAAAAGTGTTTTATCGATGAGCAATAATTTCTCCCTACTTAGCTAGTACTTGTATTAAAGTGTTTTCAAGTATATAACATTCGCAGATTGGCTGAGAAGGGATGTAAAGAGATAAAATATTTATCATGTTTCTAAAAATAAAAGTAAAAACAGTTTTGATTAAAAGTAAAATCCAGTTTCAGATTTAAAAGTTTTTAACTTTATTAGACTTCTGCCTGCGTGTTTGAGTGTAGCACTGATTAGTGAGTAAAACAATGAAAATATCTATCAGAAGTAACTGGGAATTGAAAGTGACATATCACGAGAGACATAGAGCCCTCGTTTTACAAGTTCTATTGTCATTACTTCAAATTCACTCAAGAAACGTGTCGACAATGGCCCAGAATTAAAATATTATACTTTCATACCTCTGTCATTCCATTTCTTCATGATAGTCCTATTTCAATGCTTTATTTACAAAATTTCTAATTAATAAATAAAATTCTGTAAGTATTAAACAATGTTTGATATGAATGACGGAAACCTAAGTATCAGGTTAGGCAAGAATTATTCTTTGCATATTGGGCGTAATCCGTTCACATACAATCAAGTTCAAGTTTAACCTTCCGGTGGGCGCGCCTTTGATACATAAGCGGGCGCGTAGGAGCACTGCATGCTGCCTCGAGATCACTGTCTTGAAGTCCGGCATTCACCCGGTTTTTGATTGGAGAAGCCTTGGAAAACTACCGTTCAATGTAACCGAACGCTAGAATTCTTTTGTAAACAACTAATCTCGAGCTAACTATACAAATAGTATTGAAAATACCACCACCCTCAGGATTTGAACCCAAGACCTCCCGGTCAAAGGCACTGCAGTGACACCTGTTGGTATCCTGAGGTACCTCTGCTGATCACAACGGCTTGTGGTTTGGAGGCCCTTCCATAGAGCATCTCCAGATGATACTATTTTTTGTCTTGCCCTTCCACATAATGCAATGTAGCCGACCGCTAGAATTCTTTCCTAGACAATTAATCTTGAGATAATTATCCAGTTAGTGTTGAAAATACCATCACCTTCAGGATTTGAATCCAGGACCTTCCGGTCAGACGCACTGCAGAGACACCAGTTGAGGTACCTCTGCTGATCACAACGGCTTACGGTTTGGAGCCCCTTCCATAGAGCTTCTTCAGATGATACTATTTTTTATCCCCCCCCCTTCCACATAATGCGATGTAGCCGACCGCTAGAATTCTTTTCTAGACAAGTAATCTTGAGCTAACTATCCAGTTAGTATTTAAAATACCACCACCCTAAGGACTTGAATTCAGGACCCCCGGTCAGAGGCACCGCAGTGACACCTGTTGGTATCCTGAGGTACCTCTGCTGATCACAACGGCTTGTGGTTTGGAGGTCCTTCCATAGAGCTTCTCCAGATGATACTATTTTTTGTCCCCCCCTTCCACATAATGCAATGCAGCCGACCGCTAGAATTCTTTTCTAGACAAGTAATCTTGAGCTAACTATCCAGTTAGTATTGAAAATACCACCACCCTGAGGACTTGAACTCAGGACCTTCCGGTCAGAGGCACTGCAGTGACACCAGTTGAGGTACCTCTGCTGATCACAACTGCTTATGGTTTGGAGCCCCAGAAGAGACTATTTTTTGAGAGTGTTTCTCCAGAAGAGACTATTTTTTGTCCCCCCCCTTCCTCATAACGCGAACCTATCGGTTCTCCTCTGAATGACAAAAGGCGCAGGCGTGTCTCTTCCGGCACGCTCCGCTCTCCGCCTCTCGCTGCCAGCGAGCGCAAACACCGCAACTTCGCACAAACAGCGCTCCCTCCGAGCAGCCGACGGTCGCGCATCAAACTCACTCTCCCGAAAACAAACACACCCTTCTCCGCGTGTTGACTCGACTGTTGAGAAAACAGCCCCTATTCACAGCGCCACGGTCCGCGTCCTTTGAGAAAGGGGATGTGTATCGTTTTCGAGGCAAACTTTGTGGCTGCTTTCAACGTGTTTGCCCCCCGATGGAGGAGGTTGTGGGGGTTGGGGGAGTGGCACGGGCGGGAGGGATGCTGGCACCGGAAGCGACCCCTGGCGCTATCTGGGGACAAATTTGGAGGCCGCCTCCGGCGGTGGGGTGACAGGTGCGTGGCAGAACGCTACCTGCCCCCTCCGGGATGAAGTTGGCAAAGAAAGGTACTGCCTAAAACAGGCCCTTTTCTTCCACAACCTCCTGTAATTCATTGCGGACGAGGTCGAATTCCTTTCTAGGTGCAATCCGTACTCTGGATTTGTGTATTATTTTATAGCGTAGAAGGAAGAGCCGTAGAAAAGTTACGACAGGAAATGCTGCACATCCGTAAATATCCATTTGTATTATATTTACCAGGATCAGTCGTTGACAGTAGCATTGCCTGTCCTAAGGCAATGCTACTGTCAACCTTACTTTAATGTAACGACTGAATATTTCAATGTCATCACTCACATTGCAAACAAAATATATGAAGTAAATGACATGAAAAACAAAATGCATAAAATACATTATTCAAATAATAATCAGAACTCCCTCACCTCTTTGATGTTTTCCATAGATATCACAAGAATAATATGTAAGAAAGTATATTGAAGTCTTACAATCGATAGTCACAAACAATCCTTTTAACGATCACGAAACATGATGTTTTCTAAGCAAGACCAACTGCTCTTCCATTTCCTGCCAACATTCCAAATCGCAAGACGCCATCTTCTCGTTTCCATTCTAGCCGCACATTTCAAACAAGGCAAATTTCGAAGCTTTTTATTAATCAACGAAAGCTTTGATCCACTGAATAGAGAGTGATCATTTTTTTTGTACCTGGCTTGTTTAAAACCACACACTGGGAGCCGATAAGGATAGATATCAAAATCGTTCTCGTTAGACTTTTAATATATACGATACCCTTCCTTTCTGTGCATTTAACGTCACGAATTATTTTTTATTTTGTTTGCGTTGGTTGATTTGGAGTTTTGGAAAAGTGGAATCCTCTTATCGTATTCACCTTTGAACTGAAGACCCTGCGCTTTTTAATATTCAGAATCACAATATTTTTTTTCTCCTTTTTGTGCTCGTTTTGACTGGTGTGGGAATCAGTATACATTGAAACAGTTTAGTTTGGAGAAATTGTAGATCGTGAGTCATTTAATGAGGACAGTGATGAAAGAGGCAGTGATGGAAGCCACGGTTGTTGTTGTTGTTGTTATTGTTGTTATTATTATTATTATTATTATTATTATTAATATTATTATTGCTGTTATTGTTATTAGTGGTTGATGTTGATGTAGGTGATGATTTTGATAGTGGATATCGAGATTTTGATCGCAGATTGCGCAGAAGAGACGAGCTGCGAAGAGAAAATATGAAGTAGGAGTGAATTATGATAGTGGTGGTGGAGAAAATTATGGTGTAGATAGATGAGGTCATGGTGAAGAAAATGAATGACATGGAGAAGAGCATGATAAAGGAATGACGAAGATCAAAATGAAGGAGATGCGAATGGACCTGGCGAAGGACACGGGGAAGGACGTGAAGGAGGTCATGGCGAAGAACATGGAGAAGGGCATGGCAAAGGAATGATGAAGAACGTCACGAAGAAGATGGGGTAGAACGTGACTAAGGACATAGCGAAGGACATGGTAAAGAACTTGGCGAAAGATGCGGGGAAGGCGAATTTGGCATCCACGGCGACAGTGTCGCAAAACTCATCGTGACGGTAGCAAAGCGAACACCGCCGAAGGCGACGCAAAAGACACTGAACGCGGCAACAGAGAGTGAGTTGACAACCCCGAAACCAGCAACGCCTTCAGCGGAGGTTGGCGGTTGACGGATACAGATGGCATTGGTGTTGGAGACGGTGATGGATAGAGAGGCGACGGCAGTGTCTGCTATGACGGCGGCGGCGGCCTCTACCAGCGGTCCTCCGGCGGGCAGCCGGTGGTCCGGCGCGGGCCGATGGCTTAGCGGCGGCGCCGTTTACAACAGCAGCGGCGGCGGCGCGCACTCCGCTGCTTATCTGGCGCCATCTGACGGCGGCCGTGGGAAGCTCCGGGCAATAAATCTAATTAAACTGCGCCGCCGCTGAGTCAGGGGCGCCGCTTCATTACCGGCGGCCGACTCTGCGGTGGCGGTGGCGGTGGCGGCGGCGGCGGCGGCGGCGGCGGCGGCGGTGGCGGCGGTGGCGGCGGTGGCGGCGGTGGCGGCGGTGGCGGCGGTGGCGGCGGTGGCGGTGGTGGCGGCGGTGGCGGCGGTGGCGGAGGCGGCGGCGGTCGTGGCCTGTGATGGCGCCCGCGGCGGATATTGCGGTGGCGGTGGCGCAGGCGCTGTTCAGGGTGCGGGCACTCGTACGCGTTCCGAGGATGTGACAGTCGTAACCGAACCGTTGCAACCGTACCGACGTAACCGTATTGTTGTATCAGTGCCGTTATAACCGTATTGTTGGAACCGTACCGGTGTAATCGGACCTTTGTAACCGTACCGTTGTAAACGTACTGAAGTAATCGTACCATGGAAACCTTACCGTCGTAACCGCACCTTTGTTACCGTACCGTCGTTACCGCACCATTGTTACCATGCCGTAGTAACCCCACCATTTTTACCGTGCCGTCGTAGCCGTTGGAACAGTAACGTCGTAACAGTACCGTTGAGACAGTACCTTTACAACCGTACCGTCGTGAGCATGCCAAAGTAACTGTACCGTCATAACCGTAGATGTAACTGTACCGTCGTAACAGTACCATTGAATCAGTACTTTTGCAACCGTACCGTCGTAAGTATGTCGAAGTAGCCGTAGTCATAACCATATCGTCGCAGCCGTATCTTCGTAACCGTACCGTTCTAATCGTACCATTCTAACCGAATTATTGTAACCGTACCGACGTAATAGTACCGCTATAACAACACCTTCGTATCCGCACCTTTAGAACCGTACTGTTATATCCGCACCGTCGTAACTCCACTGTCGTAAGTGTACCTTTGTAACAACGTGGTATTCACACCGTCGTAACAGTTCCGTCGTTACCGTAACGTTATAACAATATCATTGTATCCGCAGCGTCGTAACTGTCCGTTACTGTATCATTATAACAGTACCAAAGTAATTTTAATGTTGCCAAATGTAAGAATGAAAACGAACGTATGTACCCACAAAAGTGTAAGTAAAAATGACCAAAAAAATAATTAAACACCTCTTTGATGATTTACCCGATGATCGTGACTGGATACGTTAATAGTAGTCGTGACTGATTGGTGCTGACAGCGGTGGACGGGGTGCGGGAGAAGTGTTGGTAACGGTGGTGGAGGTAATCTTGGCCGCAGGGTAGCGGCGGTGAAGACCTCAAAGGACCCGTAGGTGCGGATGTGGCAAAGGCTGCGACAGCCTTCGCCAGTCCAGCGGTAGCACCACTTGCACCGAAACCGGCTCGGTGCTTACGTAGCATCCGCGCTCCAAAAAGATAATTAGGCCACTCGTGCCGCCAAGCCATAGAAGGGGCGTGGTTGTGTGTTGAGGCGTGGTTTTTTGTACGTTTTTGCTCTTGTTTGCTCAAGGTAGATGACTCACAGTTGATCCATTTGCTCATTTGAGGGTCTTGATAGTTTTATCTCAATTTGGGATATGAGAATGTTCTGTGTGCGGTGTCTGTCTCATTTACCCTGATCCAGAGCGAACGAGATTCAGTACAGTAGTGCTAAAACAACAGCATCACCTGGCTAACAGTTGCAATCTGCAATGTAATCCTGAAAATACACCACCTGATTTGCAAATATCGAGTGAGTTATGAAAGTAATGCAATGGGAAACATCGTATAATCCACAGAAAATATTTATTATCATTTTCCACTAATTTTTGCTTAAAAATTGAAAGACCAGTAAAATAAAGAAAATACAGAATGTCTAATTTCTTTAGATGATGCAGTGTCATTGAGAACTACTCTAGGTACGTATCTAAGAGTTAGGTTTTCCTTGCAATTTCTTACCGCAGTATCGATTAGGCTAAGGAACGTCACTTATTATTATGTAAATACTGAGGATAAGAAACCGCAGAAGTGTGTGGTACCAAAATCTTGCACTTAGTAAGTTGTCTAAGGCAAGTTTTTTTCACACTTTGATTTTAGTGTGATAGTTAAAGAAAATTCACGTGTTTCTCATATGAGCATCAACATCACTATTCGTAATTGTATTTTAATAGAGAACTGGTTATTAATAATTATCAGTACGGGGTTGTCTATATCTCTTTTGCCACATGATACATCTGCGTCTTCACACTTTTCCTTCACGTGGGGAGTGTCGTTAAATCAAGAAGCATTTCCAAGATATCTCCCTGAGATCGGAGTCTTGACAAGGCTACTGGAATGTAATTTCAGAGCAGGCTTGCGAAGATGGTGTCAGCTAACTAGCTGGGAGGTGGTGGAAGATCCGGAGGGAACAGTAATTTTCCACTGAGAAGCTCACTAACAGTAAATTAACAGTGTAAACAACATTTCTTCCAAGATGTGTTTAGAATGTTTTGGAGACTTGCTTACATAACACACGTCATTCAATCTATTTTCTTGTTAAATATTATTTATCGATTCCTTGGGGGCTAGTGCGACAATTTTCAAATTTTATACGCTTTCATTGTTGGTAACCAAACTATTTTTGCAAGCATGATAACCAATTGGCATTTGACGTGAATATAATCTTTATGTAAAAAACATTAAGTTTTGTTAAATGGGATAGAGCAATGAATATATATTGAGATATGAAATAAGTTTCAAAATAAGGGTTCTAGTAGCTTAATGTAGAAACGTTTAAAATTGTTATAACATTATTAAAAATATGAATCTAATTACGTAGGTGTGTAGCTGCAATTGATCCGTAGCGACTATTAAAAATATCTGTGTTTGCAACCATCAGAGTGCATTCTGAGACAGGAACGTTTTCTATAAATGCATTTAACTCTAAAACCGTTAAAAATAGTTATTGCGTATTATTGCGAGAAGTGCTATCTATGCGGTGATCTGTGAGGCAAAGGGGGTATAAATGCCATGTATATACACAAATTACAATCTTATTCTGTGTTTTAAATTTTCCGTTCGTACGACTCGATAATAATTAACATAGACAGGTATGGATACACTATTTAAAATATATCGAGAAAAGTATGGTTGCAAATGTACAGGCAGATTGAATAATGAAGGATAACTCGTAATGATGGAACCATAGGTGAAATGACAGTACCCGGAGAGCACGTCATACGAGTGAAGAAGAGAAAATACACAAAAAATGTTAACGCAATTTTAAAGTGTGTTTACTTAATTCCCATAATTTTATAAAGCCCACTCCCATTCTACAGTTTTGAAATCAGTTACTCCTTGGTTCCCAAACAGATTCTCGAAATAATTATATCGAAAATATTACTACTATTTTTTAAAAATATATCGTAAATATATTTACCACTTTCCGTTGCACACTATCTTCCTTTACCCGTTTCCCCTGAAAATCACATTCTTCATTCTTCACTTCTCTCCTTCTACTGTTCTAGGCGTCGTCATCATTAGCATTCACCGCTTTACAGCGATAATACCATCATCGACAACTCTTCTCTTGTCACAGAAATCACCTCAGCTGGTGTCACCTTCATCTCTAACCGCTTCCTGCAACCACCTCCACCCCACCTCTTCCACCTGCACGTTTACTACCCTCTCCCTCGCCACAAACACCCCAAGAGCACCAATCCCTCGATCAGCTTTTTCGTCCAGTTTCCCTGATCCCGTGAGCAAATGCGGAAATGCTGCTTTGTTTTGCTTCTGGACATAAATGTAATTTCATTATCTGTGCACGTAATTTAGAGTTTAATGGGTAATTTCGTTATTCTAATTATGTTCCTCGATGTCGTCGAGGCAGAAGTGTATTTCTTCACGAAGGACATGATGAGGAATAAGAAGTAATAGCTGATTTACGTTTGAAAATAGATTTCATTACTTCGGAGAGTATATTTTGTTAACAATTCTGGCCAAAAAGGCTAATTTCTTTCTGTTTTCAGACTTCAACTTGTATATGGTTTAGGGTAGAGATCCCAGAATTAAAAGAACGTGAACAGAATACACTTCTCTCCGTAGTACGTCACATATAGTTTTTAACTGTTTTTGATGTAAAATAAAATAGATTAAAAAAATACCTTCGTCGACCCGATGACCAAGATCGCTAAAGCAGTAGTGCAGTAGTTATCTCGGACCGGAGGGTCGCTGTTTCCATGCCCGCCTAGAACATGGGTGTGTTTGTGTGTCTGTGTTGTACTTACGTGTTCCCCCTTCAGTTCCCCCTTCAGTCACAGTGGTCGCTATATAACCAAGATGTTGAAAAGCGACCCCCAAAAAGTACCTTCAAGACCACCGTGACCACCAAGATCACCGTGACCTCCAAGCTCACCAATAATTCCAAGAGCACCAACACCTCCCATAACACCAGTGCCTCCGAGATCACCACCACCCCTACTCTTCCCACCATTCCCATCACCGATCCTCTCTCTCACCAACGCCACCGTCTCCGCCGCCTTTCGTCCCAGCGTCCCGCGGCGGCGGCGCCTGTCTGTGACAAATCTCCGTCTCACGGCCGTCCCCGCCGCCCCCCGTCGCTCGCACCCCACCCCCTCCCCCGCCCCCGACTCCACGCAATGCGCGGCCGCGCGCGCCATCCCTTCCCCTCCACACCTCACCCGCACCCCCACCCCCGCGCCCATTGTAATGCTTATGCCGCGCGCTATTGAGCTCTTTTCTTCGCCCGATGACAAATGAAAGCGGGCGCGGGCAGGTGCGGCATTGTCCCAGCTCGGCCGACCGGCCGGCCGGCCGGCGCGTCGCCGCCGCAGATTAATTCCCGCGTCGGCCGCGAGACGGCGCGCGTGTGCCCGCCTGCCCGCGCCCCCGCCCCCCCGCCCCCCGCCTTCACCCATCGTCAGCGACGCTTAGCATCACAAAACGGGGCCGCCGCCTCCGCCGGCGGCGGCGGCGGCGGCGGCGACGGCGGCGGCGGCGGCGGCGGCAGTGGCGGCGGCGGCAGTGGCGGCGGCGGCGGCGGCGGCGACGGCGGCGGCGGCGCGGAGTTCCGACCTGCCGACCGACGGACCGACCGCCGCCCACACCGTTTCCCATAATTAAGCTTAACAGCCCCTCTGTTGCAGACAGCTCGCGGGCGCCGCTGACGGCCCGCTCTGTTCTTTGGGCCGCCCGTTTACCGCCCCGAGTGACGCCGACTTTGAAAGTCTCACACACTTGTCCACAAAGGATGAAATACAGGGCTGGAATAAAAGTGGCGAATGCCGCGCGCGCGGGCGTGCAGCACCTGCCTGTGTGGGCGCGTGGCGCGGGGCGCTCGCATTGTCTGCGCGTGCGCCGTGCGGTCGAACAGGTGAACATGCTTACAAGGTTTCTCTGATTAATTAGTTTTTGAGAGGTGGCCAGAAGGGTTTGGGGTTAGACAAAATAATAAAAAGTAAATCGGAAATATAGAGCGACAGCGGAGCAAATGCAATGGCGTGTTTTCGATTGATCCACGTGTTTTGACGGTTATCATGACCTTATAATACTAAAAGAAAGTTTGTCTTTAACTCACCCAAGCTCAAAAATGATTCTGAAAAGAAAAGAAATAAAATCAATAATGATTGCCAAGAATCTTCCAGAACTGCTGAGTTACCGTTTTTAGATCTGATGGCAGCACTATCACATAAGAAAGAAGCATTTTGTCTTTATCCCTAATTAAAGATCCTTGAAATATGTATAGGATTTATGTATAAGGATAGAGTTTCGGTATATGAAATTGTAGTATAAAATACACCTCATACTCTGAAGATTTCTTCTCTGTGGAAAATCAAAAGGCATGTCGTCAAAATGTGAAAGGCGCGTTTGGAGACTTCAACGCTCGGTATGCACAGTAACCCTACGGTCAGTGTGTTTGGATCAGACTCCACATCAGATCCATATCACCCTCCAAATCACAAACACTTGTTTGAGTACTTTGTTGAAATATATAATTAATAACAATAACAATAATAATGTCGATGATAAGTGCACTGCTCGGTCGCCTTGCGTAAGAGAGGAAATTGGAACCAGGATATGATCTCTTACACCCAGATGAGGAAGCGGACAGAAAAGACCATTACACTACGAGTCGCTAAACGAAACATTCCTTCAGTGTCTAAGCCTTGTCGCCATAACTTCTACAGATGGATGATTTGATAGGTATTTCTGAAGATATAACAATGATAATAGAGCACCGGTCAAATAACAGGTTGGGAAAACGGAAAAATGACGCGAACCTGCTTTTACCACCATAGATTCCCCACGGATTGGTCACTTCAACACGGGTCGCTCTAAATAGATGCACGGTCTAATTTGTGATTGATGCGTTGGTAATTATGAACATCCCATGAGTGAAATAAAACAGAAGAAAAAACGAGCAGACGAAACTGCAGAGGAAGAGGAAGACAACCCTGAAGAAGCCGACTCTACTGACACTGAAGATGCATAACATTTCGCAGTAAGAAATGTTCACCATTTCAAGAGCAAGTGCACTTGGAATTTACATTGAAAATAGAGTTCTACATTAAGGGAACCCGGAAAGCTCTATGCCTACAATGTTATATTCATGGAACATTTTGTTCCACACTATATCCACTAGAGGATTGATTTTTTACTGTGGTTTCTTGGCTACATTGTAAATGTTTTGTCATAGGATTTTTAATAAATTTTAATTTTTGTTGTAGATATGAATTTTTAAATGTGTAGAATATTTGCACCCACATTTTTATTATTATAATGTACATAATTTGTTCGAATAATAAGATACAATAAAAAGGGTATTACAAAAGTTATAGTTTAACTTGGTGAACAATATCTAAAAGTTTGAAGTCAGTAGCTGTAATAGTTTAGGAAATAATGTTCCTTATATGCCAAAAAACAACCTTACGGGAATTGGGCTTCAAAGTTTGGTATGTATTTCCATATAATGGATTTTCAGACTCATTCGGCATTTATTCTTGTAATTCCTTTATCACTGATGTCATAGTGTGTCTGGCTTGCTTCTCCGTTTCTCTCCCCTAATTTTCCCCCCTAGTTTCTTATTGTCTCTCATGCTAAAGTAAAAAAACAGAGATAATTTCACTTAGGCAAACATGCATAGCAAAGTCGACACGCGGTATATTATTTAATTAAAAAATACTTAGAAAGAACGTATTGATAAAATGAAAACATCATTGAAAAAGAAAAATATGGAAGATTTATAATTCGCTAAACAAGTGAAAATCGAATTTTTTTTCTTTTTCGCCTTCCGCGTCCCCTTAAAATCATTTCATTTGACTGAGTGAAACAATGTTTGTCCGCTTTTTTGCCAATCCGAGCCATAGCGCGTGGCCGCCGGGCCGTGTTCGGGTGACTCCCGTGGCGCGCCGGGCGGGGGCGGGGTGGAAGGGTGGAGGGAGGGGGCGGCGAGGGGTGGCGACGGTGCTGCCCCCTGCTGCGGGCGCGCGCATTCCGCCTGTCTTCGCCGCCGCCGCCGCCCGCCCCTCTCAATGGCTCCTAATATCTGATTCGTCACCGCGGAATTAACGAGCGCGAGGGCGCGCGCGGAGGAAGAGTTGTGGAGGCCACAAGGAGTGGGAGGTGGTAGAGTAGGAGGGGTGGAGGAGGAGCTGAGGAAGGAGGAGAAGAAGTTCAACGAGGAGCAGGGGGCGGTGGGGTGAGGGTGGTGAAAGAGGAGAAGGAAGAGGAGGAAGGGGAGGGGGAGGGGGAGAAAGTGGAAACGAAGGAGGAGGAGGAAGAAGGGGAAGTGAAGGGGAAGGAGGAGAAAGGGGAGGAGGCGGGGAGGAGGAAGGGAAGAAGGAAGAGGAGGAAGAGGGCAGGAGGAAGATGAGGGTGGGAAGGAGATAGAGAAGGACGAGAATAAGATCGACGTGGAGGAGGGTGTGGTGGATGAGAAAGAAGTGGTGGAAGAGGAGGAGAAAGATGAGGAGGAAAGGGAGGAGGAGGGGAAGGAGGGAAAAGGAAGGAGAAAGGATACGTGGGGAAAGAGGAAAAATAAGGGTGGTGGAGGAGGAGGAAAAGGAGAAAGAGGAGGAGGGGGAAGGAGGAGGAAGGGGGAAGAGGTGGAGAAAGAGGGGGGAAGGAGGAGGAAGGGGGGAAGAGGTGGAGAAAGAGGGGGAGATGGCAGAGTTGGGGGTGTGGTGGTGGAGGTGGTAAAGATGGAGGAGAGGGTGGACGTGAAGAAGGAGGGGGAGGAGGACCAGCGGAGGGCGTGGCATGCGTTCACTATCTGCGCCCCCGCATCTGCCTCTCCCCACGCCATCTCACAGCTCAGCATCCCCTCCCGCCGACTCTCCGTCCATCTCTTCCTGCTTCGGTCTCTCCCATCCCATCAAGTTTCGCACTATCCTGTGTGGTGTAGTGTTGTTCTGTGAAACATTAAATGTGGTTATTATATTGAAATTAATTTATTTTATTTTTACTGATACTTAATTGCTTGTTATTGCCTTCGATGTTGCTTGATATACTCAATGTAACTTCCTGGTTCGAGAGGACCGTGGTTAAGAAGGAAATACGAAAATATTTGAATGATACTACAGGTTTTCTTGTGGAAGGAATTATGAGAGGGAAATATGGAAATACAAGCAGAGTCAAGTTAACATCTAATTAATTAGCAAATACGTCAATTTGAATCATTAAAATTAGATAAATGAAATCTTGTTTGTACCAGTGAGTTAACTGCTTCTAATGACCCCAGGCAACAAGAACCTCTTGGTTTTGTTGTCGCCACTCGATCATTAGAACCCTTATACGTAACGCCCTTGTAATACCTTCTTTCTCCGCCAGTTTGTGAAAGGAGCGTAACGAAATTTGCTGGTCAGACTGAAGAGCAGTCCCCATGGTCTGAGTCGCGCCACGTAAAATAAGGCATCAATTCGATATAACTGGGAGGTCCTTGTAATCGAGTTCCGACGATAGAAGATTTTCCACAGTCATTGCAGGGCTAGGTCAAATTTAGCCGCTGCCTTGAAGAGAATTCTAGAGGCCCGTGGATCTGATAGGTTCTCCAGAAAAAGTACCATGTAAAAACCGAAAGAGTTCCCTATCAAAGGGCCCAAATCGCGCGCGACCTTTCCTTCCTCTTGCTTGTCCTATCCTCACCCCTTACACCAGGGGTCCTCAAACTACGGCCCGCGGGGCACATGCGGCCCGCCGAGGACATTTATACGGCCCGCCGGGTTTTTATGGTTTAAAGAATTTTTTTTCTTAAAATCCGCACATTTTTTTACTATGTGTTAGGTTGTCTAGGGATGGCAAAAAATCGATAGTTTTTAAACAACAATGTCTTCCGCCAGAAACATCGGTGTTTTTTTATTAATTATTTTTTAAATATTGTATATGTTCCCGTTTTGATTCTTCACTTCAAAATAAGATTTATGCAGTGTGTATAAGCATTTGTTGATAGTTTTTGTTTTACTATCGTGCGATTTTTCTAAGTCTGCCTCTCAAGGCCTGTCTTCACGATGGAATATGTCACGGTACCTCGAGTCTTTCTCAGTCATGCCGCTAGATATCGCATGACCTCGACCGTATCAAGCAGTGCTTGCGACCATGCGACATCTAGCGGCAGGACCGAGAAAGACGCGAAATGCCTTGTGATCGGCCGAAGGGGCTTAAGAGGCAGAGTTAGAAAAATCGCACTACATAATCCGGCCCTCCGACGGCCTGAGGGACAGTGAACTGGCCCCCCGTTTCAAAAGTTAGAGGACCCCTGCCTTACACAAACACACCTACACTAACATTCACTACACTGCCACACATTGCGGGAGACCGGTCGGAGTTTAGAGCATGTCGCGGCGGCGGTGGTGTCCCGCTGGTGGGAGATACCTGGAGGAAGAAAGCACCCTCAAGTGGACGCGAACAAGAAGAATTTCACGATCCTATGGAAGAGGAAGAATGTCCTAACCAGGGATAAAATTATGAACTTCCGCCGTTCTTTGACAGTGATTCTCTCACCAAATGCGTCCTCATTATCTCTTCCTTCTTTTGCGTTTAAATCTTCGCTATGTCCATTTCTAGACTAATTCTTTGTCTCTCTTCATTTCATCCCAAATTTGCCCGTGCTCAACCTCTTGCATCATCCGCGCCTCCTATGACATCACGGTGTCCTTGTATTCTGTTTTCGTCGTGATATGTATCTTTTTTTATATCTTCTGTATCTGCCTTCGACTTTGTTTTCATTTTCTGTTTCTTCTTGTCTTCCTCCTTGTCTACATTTCTTCCTTCATCACCTCCACATTTGTCTACTCTGCTGACTGTGTTTCCATGTTCTTGAAATAAGTTTTATTTTCGTTTCCACATTCTCCTCTGACTTCGTTTTCTCTTTCTGCTTCATTTCACTACATTTTTTTCTGCCTCTGCTCTGGACTCTCCCTGCAATTTATTGTGGCATTCGTGTATTATGTACCAAGGTGACGATGGTGGAAGGAGTTTGTTTAGAAAACATATACCAGAAGTGACTGAAGGTTTTTTCAGCGCAGAAAGAGAATTATAATAAAATAGCAGCACCCGGCAGATGTCCTGCTCTCTCTCTCTCGGTATTTCCTCCCTCTCTCTTTCCATCTCTTTCTGTGTTTCTTTTTCCCTTTCTTTTTCTCTCTTTTCCCTCTAACACACTCTCTTTCTCTCTTTTTCCACCTATCTCTCTTTTTCTCTCATTTCCCCTCTCTTTCTCACTTTTCCCCTCTCTTCTTCCCTCCCTCTCATTCCCCCCCTCTCTCTTCTCTCTCCCCATCCCACGCCATTCGCTCCATCCGCATCACTTGTTCTCCTGGGCCTCGCCCTGCGTCACACGGCAACGCACAGCAACAATGAAGCCCAAATTGATTGGTAATTGCATTGAACTCATCTTGTGCTGCAGCGCCGTCTAGTGAAGTTACAACAAAATGTACAGAATAAAAACATTCTCCATGTAAAACACGTAGATGTGCCTACTTTCATGTAGATCGATCAAGTTATCGGTGCTCATTGTCTGCAATTTTACTACTCTTGCTTGCGTCATGCAACTACCCTATAAGGTCTCGAGGATCCAGTTTTCTTTTGGGGGAAGTTCCGTTTCCCCCCCCCCTCTCCCATTCTTCCCCGAAGAACGAGGCCGTGATCGATTTGCCGCCGCGTGGGACACGCCGCTGCTTCTCGAGTTGCAGCGAACGAAGGCATCGGCGGCGGAGGCCCCCGTGGGGGGGGGAAGGAAGAAGTGGGGTGGGGGAGGGGGGAGAGGGAGGGGTGGGAACGGCCGGCGCCGCGGGATGTCTGCTCGTGCCTCCGGCGCGGGACCCCCGCAGACCTCGCTGCTCATCGGGGGTCAATCGGGAGATTGATGGAATCTTGATACAAAGATTGGAAGGAATTCGGATACCGACGACGAATTTTTCGCCCGCGGCTCGCTAGCGTAGGTGTCCTGCAGAGTTGCGGCTTGGCGTGCTTGGTGTACACTTTTGAGTAACGGCTAAATCCCGCTTAATCCCTGTTGAGTTTGGGGACAAAGCTTAATCCCTGTTAGGGACAAAGTGAACTCGAAGGTGATGTATCATCCCATAATCCTGTTTCTCTTCCAACTGTTACTCCATTATCATTCGTTTCACATTAACAGCATTGCCATTAATAATTAATCAATTGCATTACACCATAAACATTTTAAAAAGTGGGTATCAATTGGTATTTTAGGGTAGAGTTAATCCGACATTTGTCGGCCAACATTTTTAAAAGTTGGTGCAATATTGGCATTTTAGAATAGGATTAATCTGCCTTTTGTTCTCCAAAATTTGTTGGTCGCACAATATCAATCTCTCTACCTATCTATCTATATATCTATCTATCTATCTACCTATTATATATATAAGAGCTAAACTCCGACACCGTTGGACCGATCTCCATGAAATTTGGCACTTCTACGTGTTTTTTCATACAGAAGGTTTATGTGCTGTTAATTCTGTTGTAACTCCACTACATAGCGCTGTACATCAAAATATTAACTTCAAATGCAACCCGCAACACACTCGGCAGCATTTTGAATCTATATCATAAAATAACTCCTAAACGAGAAGTTCTAGGGCCTTAAAAACTACAATTCTTTAGGCCGAAGGCCTAAAAAACCGTTTCTCACAGCGTAGTATACAAAATGAGCTCTTCTCCAACATTCTATTACATTTTGGTGGTTCGGCGCTTCCCGGTATTACCTCACCTGCTCAGAGACGTGCAGAATCTGCAAGGAAGTGTGAATGAGAGAGACAGAGAGCGGCAGAGACAGTGAGAAAGGGAGATGGGAGGGGAAAGAGGGAGACGAAGGACAGAACAACGTCTGTCGGATTTTCCTAGTATTATACAGAGTCCAACAGACGTCACCGGTTTGAGGAGTGTTCGTACCACTTGGGGCATGTGTTTGGAACTTCGAGAGCGGTACAGATTTACTAGTGGAGGTAACTGCACACCCTGTCGTGTCTTTTCAAGTACTCGTTCTTTGCTTATTGCTATTATCACTATTATTTTATTATCGCCGTCATCTTTATTAGCCCCGGTGGTGGTTGGTGCGTGCGGCGGGCCGGGGGGGGCGGGGGAGGGGGAGGGGTGTGAGGGGGGCGGGGCATCCGTCAGGCGGCGGGGGGCACTTATTAGATTAGCCGTCGCGCGGCCGCGGGGCGCAGGGGGGCAGGGGGCGCGGGGGGTAATTGATTCCGGCCGGGGGGTACGAGGCTTCTGCGCCGGTTAGGGCACGCGGGCGGGCGGGCGGACGGACGGGCAGGGCTGGGCACACGCCTTTCCCACAGCTGTCGACTGCGTGTCGGCCGATCACTGTGGGGCTCGGATTACCCCGTTTCCCACGTGGGTAGGAGGCGAATCGAAGGAATTTCTGGGAACGGTGCAGTATTCGTGATATTTTAAACGTGTAACGTTTCACATGGCAAGGGCAGAGTGACGGGGGTTACTCCGAAGTCCCATTACGCTATCATCCTTTCTAAAGATCAAACGAGCTAAGAAACTAGTGATGCTAAAATAGCAGATACTTTCTCCCCAGGATTTTCACGCAAAATTACGCAGAAAGGACTCAAAATTCGCAAAATTGTGGATGACCTTATTTTAATATCTATCTTTAAGAAACTGATTTCACTCACAAAAAAATGTCTATCTTCTTAATTGTAGTAATATGATGTCAGAATCACTTACAGAAACAATAGATTCACTCCAGAAACATGTAAATTATTTATTATTTACAAAAGAAATGAATATATTTGCTCAGATAGAAAAACTGAGCGAGAAATAAAAAAGGAGTCGAATTGTATAAATGGAGTGCTTTTTTATTTCTCACTCAATGTTTCTGTCTGAACAAATATATTCATTTCTTTTGTACATAATAAATAATTAACATGTTTCTGGAGTGATTTTATGTTTCCGTAATGCACATTTTTGCCTAGAAATCATTTTTTCAAACCAACTTTTGAGTGTTTATTGCGGCTCAGTCATTCGGAATATCCTCGTAGTTTATTAGACAAAATATGCTTAAATTGTCTTAAGAGCTTATTTTCGAAGTTTCGACGTTTCCTCCCCCGAACATCTGTATAGAACTTACCATAGACATTCCGCCGCCACTCATTTCCACCGTGCATAATTCCAGAACTATGAATTCTGAGCCCTTAAATCCAGCATTTCGTGCACTAATTATGTTTTTTTTTCTCTTAATATTTACAACTGAACCTTTGTTGATTCTCCATTTCAGTTGTTAGGATACGTAGTACCCGCCCTCTATTGTTCGGGTTGTCAGGAATGTTGGAAAATGGATTCTAGTCTGAGGCTATTTTCAACATTTAAACCAATGATTTTAAAAGTGCGTAATATCTGGGTGACTCCCAGCACTAATATTTATTTTACCGCCTAGGAATACATTGAGTTACATCGCATGATAGCTTGTTGCAAAGTAATTGTCGTCTACCTACTACGATGCAGAACCACGCTTCCATGGCCCAATTCGCGGCAATCTGCCATGAATTCTGCTGTGGTCAGGAAGTAAAATTTCTCATGTGAATTTTTGGCGAAATTGAGTAAAGTACTGATACTACAAGTTAAGTATCTATATTTTATTTTAGTAAAACGACCGAATTCATGTTGCCTCCTTAATGTCAAAAAAGCGTTGAGAAACATATCTTAATCAGCTTAAAATATCTTGCAGCTCATTAATCTAACCCCTCCAAATTAAGGTTTTCTCCAAATTAAGGTTTATGACTTACGAACTTTTACCCCGTGACCTCAGAATTTCTTATCCCAACAAAATCTATTCCACCTCAGTGCAAATTCTCAAAAATCTTGTACAAACTGAGATTATTTCAACACCAGCATTGTCACTGTGTCTGCAGCAACTCTGATCAAGAAGGCCTAGAGTTCCAATCCCGATGTAAGTGAATATTCGACACGAGCTATTTAACTAGGTTAAATTTAGCCGCTGCCTTGAGAATTCTAGCTGTCCGTGCTCTATACGATAGTTTTGTGTCTTTTCCTACCAACACTTGGCGAAAGCCTGAGCAATATTTAAACAAACGTACCATGGACCTCCCATATCTTTCTTTCCTCTTTCTTGTCATATCCGCAACTCTTACGTGCACACACTTAGACCGCACAAATCCGGGACTCGAACCCTAGAACCTACGAGTCTGGAACACTGCAGTGACATCAATTTTCTGCCTTGAGCCACCTGAGCCGGTACACGTCTTGTAGTGTAGTGCATTTAAGAGTAAGCGTGTGTAAGTAAGGGTTGATGATAGGACAAGAAAAGGGAAGAGAAATTGCACGCGGTCCGTGACCCGTTTGTTAGGGTTCTGCTCCGCCTTTTGCCTGGTGTTCATCGGAGAAACCATGGAAAACTCCCGATCAGAGCGGCCGACCGCTAGAGTACTCGTCCAGACAGCGGCTGAATTCGACCAAGCTGTGTATAGTGTCGAAACTTCTGCCGGCGCCGGGACTCGAACCCTTTGTCAGAGGTACTGTAGGTCCATCAATTAACGCCCTGAGCAACGTAAGTCGGTTCATGTGTTCAAGGAGTGAGGATAGCACAAGCCAGAGGAAGGAAAGATCGCGCGATCCGTGGCCCGTTTGTCAGGATATTACTCTTACATTAGGCTGGTGTTGCTCGCAGAAACAACTGCTAACAAGGAATCTTTCTCCGCTCGATTGATTGATTGTTCGTGATTCCGGGCGAGTCAACTACTTAGGTCATTAGTCCCGTTAGTGTAGTGCGTGTTTCTCCCTTGGGAGGGGGCGGTGATATTTTCCCACTGGGTGTCGAGATCCGGCGCCGACCTACCGTCGACTGGGGGGGTTTTCCCTCAACCAGGTACCTCTCGCCAGCGGGGCACCACCCCAGCCGGGACAAGCTCTAGGCTCCCAACCGGTCTCCAGGCATGTGTGGTAGTGTAGTTCATGTTAGTGTAAGTGTATGTGTAAAAGGAGAGGATAGGACAAGGGAGAGGAAGGAAAGATCGCGCGCGGTCCGTGGCCCGTTTGTTAGGATACTACTCCTGCGTTCGCCTGGTGTCGCTCGCAGAAACCACTGCTAACAAGAAGCCGAGCCTTTCTCCGCTCGAGCGCTCCTCATCCGCCCCTGGACCGGAGGATAAGACAAGAAAAGGGAAGAAAAGATCGCGCGCGGTCCGTGGCCCGTTTGTTAGGATACTACTCCTGCATGCGCCTGGTGTCGCTCGCAGAAACCACTGCTAACAAGGAGCCGAGCCTTTCTCCGCTCGAGCGCTCCTCATCCGCCCCTGGACCGGAGGATAAGACAAGAAAAGGGAAGAAAAGATCGCGCGCGGTCCGTGGCCCGTTTGTTAGGATACTACTCCTGCATGCGCCTGGTGTCGCTCGCAGAAACCACTGCTAACAAGGAGCCGAGCCTTTCTCCGCTCGAGCGCTCCTCATCCGCCCCTGGACCGGAGGATAAGACAAGAAAAGGGAAGAAAAGATCGCGCGCGGTCCGTGGCCCGTTTGTTAGGATACTACTCCTGCATGCGCCTGGTGTCGCTCGCAGAAACCACTGCTAACAAGGAGCCGAGCCTTTCTCCGCTCGAGCGCTCCTCATCCGCCCCTGGACCGGAGGATAAGACAAGAAAAGGGAAGAAAAGATCGCGCGCGGTCCGTGGCCCGTTTGTTAGGATACTACTCCTGCATGCGCCTGGTGTCGCTCGCAGAAACCACTGCTAACAAGGAGCCGAGCCTTTCTCCGCTCGAGCGCTCCTCATCCGCCCCTGGACCGGAGGATAAGACAAGAAAAGGGAAGAAAAGATCGCGCGCGGTCCGTGGCCCGTTTGTTAGGATACTACTCCTGCATTCGGCTGGTGTCGCTCGCAGAAACCACCGCTAACAAGGAGCCGAGCCTTTCTCCGCTCGAGCGCTCCTCATCCGCCCCTGGACCGGAGGATAAGACAAGAAAAGGGAAGAAAAGATCGCGCGCGGTCCGTGGCCCGTTTGTTAGGATACTACTCCTGCGTTCGCCTGGTGTCGCTCGCAGAAACCACCGCTAACAAGGAGCCGAGCCTTTCTCCGCTCGAGCGCTCCTCATCCGCCCCTGGACCGGAGGATAAGACAAGAAAAGGGAAGAAAAGATCGCGCGCGGTCCGTGGCCCGTTTGTTAGGATACTACTCCTGCGTTCGCCTGGTGTCGCTCGCAGAAACCACCGCTAACAAGGAGCCGAGCCTTTCTCCGCTCGAGCGCTCCTCATCCGCCCCTGGACCGGAGGCGGCCGCGGCCGAGCCAAATCCCCTTCACGGCCGTGGCTGCCGCTCTCGGCGGCATTCCAGCTGGCATCAGTGTCCTCACCCCCGGCGATGAAGACATCACCCGGGAGGCGGCCGTCTCAAGATGCTCGCGCCGCGGTTATGAAGTCCGGCTTACACCAACAGCTTTTTAGCCCGTTTCATCGGTACGGAAAGAGGCTGGATGGTCACATTCGTCATTTCACTTTCAAAACACGCTTCACGGGATCAGTACTTGGAAGAGGTATCTCACGGTTGGTGGTGTATATTACGTTTCCAATACGTCTTCGGGACGAATTTTAAAGCATTGGCTTTTAGATAATAGTATTTCTAATAAGTAACTTGATGACTGCTTTTGATCACTTCATATCATATTTGATATGAATCATATCATTTCATTCATTCATTTTGATCACATCATATTAAGTGATTGAATGTATTTCAAGTTTTCTAGTAAAATTTCGGCAGGGAAGGTGTAAGTACTAACAAAGTAATTAGAAAAAATGTAAATTGGCAAATGAACCTGTTGTGGCAGAAATTGCTGTTGACGACTATTGTAATGGCACGATATATACGAGGATGCCGGAAAACTCCAGAAATGAATGTTCACTTTTCATGAGGAAGGTTCAATATTTTTAAAGAATTTTTTGCCCCCGCCTTCCCGCACACAGACACATGCAGGGACACCAAAGAATTAAACAGTTGAACCATGAGCAAAATAAAATGGACTAAAATATCGTGTATCTCAAGTTAGAATGTATTTCTGAATGAACACCTGTAACTTTTGTAATAAATGTAACCTATATAATTCTAATAGGTTGATTGTATAATTTTAATGAGAGAATCATAGTATTTAAACGTCGGCAAATCAGTTAATTTGTTTCTTTCTATCTCATGACCTCGGAAAATAGTTTTTTGAAACTTTAATGAGTGATAAACGTATCATACACATTAAGTAATCTATTATTTTTTCTGTCGCTTCATTAAGCTGTTTTTTTTCTTTATGCAGTGCATGGATACTCAATGAAATTGAAATGTAATTTGATGATTGAAGTACTGTTTCTCACTCTAAAATACCTAATCGCTCCACTGATATTGTATTTCAGATATCGAAAATGTTTAGCATTATATTCATACCAATTGCGTTGTGAAATTAACTGAAGTTGACAGAATTTATGTATTTTATGATATAAAGTCTCGGTCGCATTAATTTCTATTTGCAAAATGTACGATTCACTAGCGTAATGAAATGTTTCCATTCTAACAATAATAAAAAAATACATACATTTATTTTATATCTGTTATTTCATATCATTAAACACTGTGGCACGAAAATTTCAAACAGTACTGCGATAACACAAATATTAGACGAAGCTCCGAACTAGGCTGCAGAACCACCAGAAAGAAAATAATTGTTTTATTAGAATTATTGTAAAACCAGATATACAGACTTTTGCACTGCAAGCCACCAGTTTTAAGTAAATTCCCAGACTATTACATTTTTAGTACATTTGATTGATTAATTGTTCGTGATTCCGGACGCGTCAACTACTTAGGTCATTAGCCCCATAAGTGTAGTGCGTGTTTTTCATAGGGAGTTGGCGGTGATCTTTTCCCCGCTGGATGGCGAGATCCGGCGCCGACCTACTGTCGACTAGCGGGTTTCCTTCTACAGGGTATCTCTCACTAGGGGGGGGCACCGCCCCAGCTCCAAGCTCCCGACTGGTCTCCCGGCATGTGTGATAGTGTAGTGCATGTTAGTGTGTGTGTGTGTGTGTGTGTATGTGTAAGGGGTGAAGATAGGACAAGGAAGAGGAAAGAAGAATGGCGCGCGGTCCGTGGCCCGTTTGTTAGATACTGCTCCTTCATTCGCCTGGTGTTGATCGGAGAAACCATGTAAAACTCCCGATCAGAGCAGCCGGCCGCTAGAATTCTCCTGCAGACAGCGACTCAATTCCACCGAGCTAGTGTCGGAAATCCTCCCGCCGTCAGGACTCGAATCTAGGACCTTCCGCTCAAAGCGACTGCAATGACATCTCTCGCGTTTTAGTGCATTTGTTCTCAACAAATACTCTCCCAACCACTCCAAATCCGTCCACCACCTCGCGGCTTCGCTACAAGTCGCCGCCTCCGCCGCCGCGCCGGTCCGAACGAGTTTAGCGACAGGCGCGTTACGTGAGGGCTACCAGCGGCTTAGCGTCACGTCACGTCACGCCACGCAGGGCGCGTCACGGCACGAGGACGGGGCGGGCGACGCCGCTGAGGCTAAGGAGGCTCGCGCGGCGCGGGGGATCAACGTCCAACGGACGGACGCCTCTATCCAGCGCCTCCGCCCACGCACGACGGACCACTAGGACGTGCGGACCACCAACAAGAGGAAGGAAACGACTGTACAAACAAGTGAGAAACAGTACAATAATCCAAAAAACGTATGTATGCATGTATCAGCGTTGCCAGACGTACCGCTTTTGGCGGGATGCCCCGCTTTTGGGGACTAAAAGTGAACTCTATGAATCTGAGCCAGCGAAACTGTCGCTGATTCAATCAGTGAGAGCCGAAATCACTGATATCTTCAGTCGAAATGGGTCGTTTCGCTGACAATCAGCGAAAATGCGAACCTTTTCATAATGACCGCCAGTATTTCACTGGTCGTCAGTGGTAAAAGTGCCGTGCCACCATTGCTCACTGATCGTTCAATCGTTCACGTGCTGCTGTTTTCACAGATTTCGCTGATTCAAACAGTGAAGTTTCATTGATTCAAAAAGTGGATCCGATTTTCACTGATTTGTTCACTTCAATTCACTGATTGACAGTGGCAGGGTTGTAACTGACACTATAAGTGAATAGTCACTATCAATCAGTAGTTTTTCAGTGATTCAGACCGAGAGAGAATGTCCCGCGCGGTACAGCCCAAATCACGCTTTTATAAACTCTTTCGATTAAAATGGCCCAATGCAAAAAACAAAAAAAGAAAACAAGAAAAAATCACGCGAAAGAAACCTCAGCGACAGTAGCGGGTGAGTCGGTTGTCGCATGATGCAAGTGAGTCGGATCGTCGTGATAGTACGTCGTCGATTGCTTCATGGATCGTCGAGATAGCGGTGTCGACGCCATCGGAGATCGCAACGCGCTTTCATTTTTTTAACGAAATTTTCGGTCCTCATTTCGGACATTGGATATTCCAAACACCCTACTTGGGGAGTAAGCTGAACTTTACTTTTGTGCTGCTATTCCTTCACGCTTTGTTTGAAGATGAGTCAAGAAGAAGATAGTTCTTCGGACACTTAGTGTTTGTCGGCGCAAGACCAACCCATTAAGAAAATTAAACGTCGTATAACAAAATACAACATTAAATGGAAACGTGATTATAACTAGCTGTGCGAGGTAAAGTCAAATGAGTGTAAAGAGCGTTGTCGAGCGTATAAGAAAGAGTGGAATGTTTCTCATTGTGGACTAAATGATACCATAGAGCATTTGAAAATAAGCTTTCACATGAAGATTGCGAGGTCTCATGCTGCAAAACTTTGCAAAGTTAGGTATGTCTTCTTCTGGTTATGAAAATACATATAAAATATCAGCTGCTGAAATTTGATAACCCACTGACTACGTTGTTTGTGATTGAAATGTATAAATGTATCTGTATAAATGTATCTGTTTCGATACTTACAATTAAAATATTACTTATTATTGATTTCTTATTTTGTCCCACTTTTTCCAAACAAATCACGCTTTTTTCACTAAAATGTGTTAAAAATCACTACTTGGACGAAAAATATAACGAACTGGCAACGCTGGTATATATGTACTTTGCCACAACAGCTCTTTACGAGCTAAGGCCTACCAGCGGCGTCTCGGCCTTGTGGCCATGGGTTAACCCTCGCACCACATCTGCAATTTACAATCAAATACTATACATGTGGTCTTTTGAGACCCAAAATTTATTTGCAATTGGAAGTGGCAAACCCGAATATGTGTCAAAGCTAAGGGTAAATAATTGCTTTGGTATAAGAATTCATTTTATTAGTTATTTTCAATAACATAATAAATATAATTTATACATATAAAATATTTCATATAAAGTATAACCTCTACCCGAAGTAACCTCCATTATTGATGCATAATGCTTCAGAAATATTTACAATGATTTATGAAAGTTATTTCGAGATAAATCAAATACTGACAATATCGGACACATTTTTTGAAGTTCATGGCAATCTATTTCAAATGAAAATGGGAAAATAATATGTTATAACTTAGATCGAACTACTCGATGTAAGGAAAAAGATAATAACTGTAATAAAATTGGGAAAAGATGTGACAATGGTTTGGTACCTGCTTAATAAGTACACGAAAGCATTTCTGGAAGACTGAAATTATCCTGCAAATATTTTAGAAAATATTAAAAAATTCATGATGATGGGGTCCAAAAAGACCCCAAATACGGTATGAAGGTTAAGGGGTACGTGAGGTTAGAACATAGCCATTAGCTGCTGATTACTCTGATCGGTAGTTTTCCGTGGTTTCTCCGAACAACGCCAGGCGAATGCCCGAGCAATACCCTAATAAACGGGCCACGGACCATCTTTCCTCTCCCCGTCCTATCTTCACCCCTTACACACACACATTTACACTTACATGCAGTGCACAACCACATACGCCCTGTGACCAGTGGAGGGCTTAGAGCTTGTCCCGGGGGGGGGAAGTGCGGTATCTAATAAGGGAAACTCTCTGGACAAAACGCCGTAGGACTATCCCGAATCTCAGCATCCAGCGGGGAGGATTACATCCAGCTCCCGACAAAAAACATGCACTACACTTATGGGATATATAGTCTTAGGAGCTGACGTACGCAAAATCACCAATCAATCAATCTCTCTCGCTTCTTCCTTCGTCTCCTCCACGGCCTCCACCCCCGCCCCTTCCGTCTCCACCTCCCAATCTTTGTCTCCACATCCGCCCGCGCCATCGCCTCCGCCTCCGCCGCCACCACTATCACCTCCGTCTCCTCCTCCACTGTCGCCTTCGCCCCCGCCACCGTCCCCGCCTCCGCCATCTCCTCCCTGTCACCTCTGCCGTCCACGCCAGCGCCTCCGCCTCCGTCTCCTCCTCCTCGTCCGCCGCCGTCGCCGTCGACGCGCCGTTGCTTCTGAAGGCGGATCACAGGCGTAATCCTCCGCCGCGACGGCCCGCGACGCGCGTAATCCGACGGCCCGACAGCGCACGCCCCCCGCGCGGCGGCGACACGGAGCGCGGTGCTCGCCCTCGACCACTCAGGGGGGCAGCAGCTCTTGCACAGAGTTGAACGGTTGTTTGGTGTTGAACGATTGAATTAGAGTTGAACCATTGATTAGTGTTGAACGATTGAATTACAGTCGAACGATTGATTGGTGTTGAACGATTGAATTAGAGTCGAACGATTGATTGGAGTTGAACGATTGAATTAGAGTTGAACGATTGAATGATTGTGAATAGTTGAACGATCGAACGATTGAGAGCGTAGGCTTCCGCGGCCGGAGTCAATATTAAGTTGGCTGTCCGGGTGACGCCGCGTCCATGGCAAAGGTGCCGACGTTTCGGTCGCCATTCTGCGACCTTCCTCATTACGCCCTGAGGAAGGTCGCATTACGCCCTGAGGAAGGTCGCAGAATGGCGACCGAAACGTCGGCACCTTTGCCATGGACGCGGCGTCACCCGGACAGCCAACTTAAGATTGAACGATTGATTAGTGATTCCTGGCCCGTCAACTCCTAAGGTCCAACTCTTCGGTATCCTTCTAATTATATACAATCACTTTCTTAGTAATTGATATTGTATGGAATTTTGGAGACAATAGGTTAAAAAAATTCAAAGTATCATTATTAAAAGCAGTATTTGAATTGGAGCGCCGTGACGTGTTGTCAAGTGTAGTGAAACTGAGATGTAGAAAGCAAAGTGAAGTGCAAGTGTTGTGAAGTGAAGGGGAGTACAGTGTATTTGAAAGTTCGTTTATTTATTAGTTAGAATATCTGTGCAGGACAGCGATAAAATATAGAGTTAATGTCTCAAAATTGATGTAATATGTAAATTGTAGTGTTCTGCCACCAGGTTGTAAACCTATCTGCAGAAATAATAAATATCTATCTAAAAACCAAATAAGGAATATAGATGGGGAGGGGAGAGATATTTAAGACTATATAGAGGAAACACTTATTCTTGTTAAAAAGAACACACTTAACCTTGACAAAACTTTGAAAATTATTACAAAGTTTCGCGGCCCAATATTTGGTCGCTTCTTCAGATATTGTGTCTGGGAAAGCCGAATATTATCACAATTGTGAAAATCTTCAAGATAGAACATACATCAGTACAAAGTACAATTATAGACGAAGTGATTGTCTATAAATAGAAGTATACCGAAGATTTGAACAGAATTAACAATCGACGTGTGATTCAGTTTCTGAACGCCTAAGGTCATGAGCCTCGTAAGGGTAGTGCATGTTTTTACCGCGCGGGGGTGGCGGTGATTTTTCTCCCGTGGATGGTGAGATTCGACGACAACATACACATCGGCTTAAGGGATTATCCCCAATCAGGTGTCTCCCATCAGGGGGTCTTCGATCCAGACGGAACAAGCTTTAAACTGGCGGTTGGTCTCCTGAAATGTGTGGTGGTGTACTGTCTGTAAGTGTGAATGTGTGAGTAAGGAGAGAGGAGGCGACAAGAATGAGGAAAGAAAGATTTGCGTTTCGTGAGATATTTAATAAGGTACTGCCCCGGTGTATACGCCCGGTACTGATGAAAAAGAAGGCACGGAAAACTATGAACAGAGCCATTAGAATTCTGCTTCAGATATACTATGTGGTAACGGGGCGAGTAGGCGTTTGAGCGGGCGGTCGCGGGCGGGCCGTCGCGGGGTGGCGGGCAGCGAGCGGGTGGGCGGGCGGTCGCGGGTGGGCGGGTGGACGGGCGGTCGCGGGTGGGCGGGCGGTCGTGGGGGGCGGGTGGGCGAGCGGGCGGGCGGGCCGGCGAGCGGGCGGGCGGTCGCGTGTGGTCGCGGGCGGGCGGTCGCGGGCGGTCGCGGGCGGTCGCGGGCGGGCGGGCGGGCGGGCGAGCGGGCGGGCGAGCGGGCGGGCGAGCGGGCGGGCGAGCGGGCGGGCGGGCGGGCGGGCGGGCGGGCGGGCGGGCGGGCGGGCGGGCGGGCGGGCGGGCGGGCGGGCGGGCGGGCGCGGGGGCGGGCGGGCGGGCGCGGGGGCGGGCGGGCGGGCGCGGGGGCGGGCGGGTGGGCGCGGGTGGGCGCGGGTGGGCGCGGGCGGGTGGGCGCGGGCGGGCGGGCGGGCGGGCGGGCGGGCGGGCGGGCGGGCGGGCGGGCGGGCGGGCGGGCGGGCGGGCGGGAGACGGACGCCGCCTCCGAAGGCTCGGGTTTCGCTGGAGGTGGGAAGATTGGAGCGGCGATAGCGGCGCCGGCGACAGCACCTCTCCGCGGGCGATCGCCCGCCCTCGGGGCTTGCTGCCCCCGCCCTCGCCCCCGCCCCGGCCTCATCGCCCTTCGCCCCGGCTCCTGGCCTGATGGGAACGACGGCCACGCTATGAGCACACGGCTGCGTCCCGCTCTATCCTATAACCGCGACCATTGCACTGAACGAGAGCCGTTTCTTATAGATTCACATGTTGAGCAATGCATTGAAATCATTCATACCTTCGAGGATTGCTTTCTTTGTTTTAGTGTCTTTGTAGTAAGACTGAGTTTTTCGTGTTTCCAGTTGCGCGAACTTCCATCCTTATTACTCCCGTAAATGTAGTGCATTCTATATCCCTTATATCCCTGGAAGGGCTTGTGAAACTCCCATGCTGGAACGTAAGATACGGGACTGACTTCGCGGATTTTCACTCTCCAGATATCTCCGAAAGCGGGACACCGCCCCAGGCGGGACAAGCTCTAAGCTCCTGGCAGGTCTTCCGACATGTGTGATAGTGTATTGCATGTAAGAGTACGAATGTGAAAGGCGACAGGAAGAACAAGAATGAAGAAGGAAAAATTGCAGGAAGGAGAGAAGCGCACGGTTCATGGCCCATTTGTTAGGGTATTGCTCCGGCAATCTACTGATGCTGATTGGCGAAAACATGGAGATCTATCGTTCACAGCAGCCGGCCGCTAGAATTGCTCCAGACTGCTGCAGAGAATTAGAAATCGTTCTGAATAACTAGCTAGTGTCGAAAATTCTGCCCCCATCAGGTCTCACATCCTAGGACTTCTCGGTAAGAAGACTTGCTTGCATTTCCAAATCTAAAGTGAATTCGATTACCGATTCCCATTTTGATGTGCAACCACTTTGATCTCCAAAAAAACCCTTCAGTATCAATCACTGCTCTAATCTTTCTGAATATTATGTTGAATGTATTGGCTACTTACTCTATGATTGATTGATTGTTAGTGATCCCGGGCGCGAGAATGGCTGAGTTCATTAGTCCCGTAAGTGTGGTGAATGTTTTCATCGGGAGGTGGAGGTGATTTCGCCAGCTGTACGGCGAGATCCGGCGCCGACCTACGGTCCTCTAACGGGGTTCTCCCCAACCAGGTATCTCCAACCTGCGGGGCATCGCCGCAGCCGGGAGAATCTCTAAGCCCGCGAATGGTCTTCTGGCATGTGTGCTAGTGTAGTGCATGTTAGTATGTATGTGTATGTCAGGGTGAGGATAGGAGAAGGAAGAGGAAGGAAAGATCGCGCGCGGTCCGTGGCCCGTTTGTTAGAATACTGCTCCGGTATTTGCGTGGTGTTGATCGGAGAAACCACGAAAAATTACCGATCAGAGCAGCCGGCCGCTAGAATTCCCATCCATCTCCAGACAGCGACTGAAGAGCTGGAGACGGCGCTGACAAGCTAGTGTCGAAAATCCTGCCGCCGTCGGGACTCAAACCTAGGACCTTCCAGTCAGAGGCACGGCACTGACATCAGCTGATGCGACGGAGCCATGTCTCCTGGTAATACTTACTCTAGTTTCTATTCGCAGGAAAGAGAGAGTTCTATGGTGTTTTCGAAAAAGAAGTAAACTAGGCCTCGCAATATAGAAATGTGAACAAATACCAGGAAAAATCTCTGCTGTTATTGACTATTCAGTGGCTGTTTTCGTAGTTAGAAGTTAGTAATTTTTGCTAAGGAAGTGAGAGGAGATAAACAATGACAATTGATGATTCTGCAGATGAAGGAAAAAAGAGGGAAGTGCTTTAAATTAAAAGTAGCAATTGAGGGTAAATGCTGGTAGTATTTTAAAAACTATTGAATAAAGAAAGCAAGTAGAAATAATTGTATCAGGAACCCTTCAAGCTGCAGATCGCTAGATAAATATAAAGTATCTTTCACTCTCACGCAGAAAAACTTCGAAATTTCCTTTCAAAAAGCAAGCAAATGCAGCGCTGAGACCGGAAGTCAATATTTGTTGTGTTTCATAGATACTAAAAGGACGTTCGAGAAAGCGACGTCAATTATATATCCATAAACTGTAATCATTAGAACGAATATAGTACAAGAAAGGTTTAGAATGCACTTCCAAAACATTTTAACTTTTTACCAGGATCTTTTGAATCCTGATATTCCTCAAGAAAACTAAAAAGATTCGAGAATAAAAAGTTCGAATATTTGCTTACTTTCAGCTATTCTTTGAGTTCAAATGCATTATTCAAACAATACACAGGGAGTTGGAACATTTTCCTCAAACCTGTGAGCTGGATCTTTTGTCATCTATTATGATACCATTACTGCGAATAGAAATTTCCGCCGTTTTTGAAAAAACAAAGAAGCATTATACCGGCAAGGGATCGGAGTTAAGAAACATGAAGACAGAAGCGTACAATTATTTTGTCATCTCGAATAAATCGACATCTAGCAAAACGTAATTCCAAAACTAGTTTAAATGTTCTTTTTAGCATGTCTATGTCTTTTGACAAAATAAAATTTGCAACGTAAGAAATTGATATAAGAAAAAAACGTTGAATTTGAGTTCCTCATTTTAGGGTCGATAGGAATATATGGGTTAACGTGCTGAAATTGTGTTTTAGAACAGCATGGAAATAAGTCTCTTTCGACGCCAAATTTGCGGTAATCAGTTCAAAATTACGATTAATCAATGTGGCAAAGTCAACGAAAATCTTGCCACCTTCTCTACTTTCCCAGTATCATCGTTTTGGTACAGAGAAGTTTTATCCTTAATTGCCCAATTGGCGTTTACAAACCGTAAGTTTTATCCCATGGCACGCCACACTTTTCTTCCGAGAGAATTCACTTACGATTACGAAGAACAGTATATCACTTACGACTCAATATATCTGTGGTCAGGGGGTAAAAGTTCTTAAGTCAAAAATCTTACTTTGGAGAAAACAAGGATTAGACTACGGAGTCGCCTATGTTTCCCAAAGCCAAGCTATATTTCCAAAGGCTTTTTTGTCGTTAAGGGGGCAACATTTGAATTTGGTCGTTTTACTAAAATAAAATATAGATACTAAACTTGTAGTTTCAGTACTTAACCCAATTTCGCCAAAAATTGACTTAAGAACTTTTACCCTGTGACCACAGGTATGACGCGGTTACTTTGAGGTAAATAGGCAATTTTGAATTACCCTAAACTTTGCAATCATTTGTGAGCCCACGACTAAAACATCGGAAACCGGGAGGTCCTAATTTTGAGTACTGACGTGGCAGATTTCTGTCCAATCAAATTGCTGGTTTAAAATCTAGCACTGCCAGGATGGGAGTTCTAGGGCCAACTGGACTGATTGGCCGTTTCTGTGGCTCTCTCCGTCCACTTTGAGGCAGAAATCGGAGCAGTTCCTTACAAATCCACAGACCTTGCGCGATACTTTCTTCCACGTCCAGTCATCATTCTCATTCTTAAAGCGAACGATTGTTAGTTTGATGTTTCTTAAGGTAACTAGTAAATACTAAGGTAACTAGTTGCGTAAGTGTAGTGCAGGTATTTATCGCGGGATGTGGCGGTGATCTTCTACCAGGATGGCGAGATCCGACACCCAACAACACGTCGCCTTCTGGGGTTTTCCTCTTACAGGTGTGTCTCACCAGCTGGACACCACCCGGAACAAACTCTAAGCTCTCCACTAGTCTTCCTGCATGTGTGATAATGTGGTATATGCAAGTGTGTGTACGTGTAAGTAAAGGATGAGGATAGGACAAGGAAGAGGAAGGAAAGATGGCGCGCGGTCCGAGCCCCGTTTGTTAGGGCACTGCTCCGGCATTCGCCTCGTGTTGATCGGAGAAACCACGGAAAACTACTGATCAAAGTATCCGACCGCCGAATTCTACCTAGGGATGTAGCGTTTATAAAAATCCTGCCACCGTCGGGATTCGAACTCTGGGTCCTCCCAGTCAGAGGCACTGCGGTGACATCAACTGATGCCCTGAGCTATCTGAGCCGACCAGAGCAAACGATAAGTATATCACTATTACATGCAAAGTCCAGTCTTCTTTAATGTAGAAAGGCTCTAAAAGGCGAATCTGAGATCCAGAATGCAGAGCTTTGATGCCAGTGCCCCCCAGGCACATGTATGGTAGAATAATCTAAATCATAAAAATCGTACTTTGCAGAAATCCGGGGTATCTAACTAAACCAGGGTTTTCCAACTGGTGGCTCACAGTTCCATTTAATGTGGCGCGAAAGGTTATTAGACAGACGTGAAAGTCCCTTGCATCAGTGTCGGGCGAAAATATTGCGTCTAGCGCACGCACTCTACCGGAGTCAACATTCCCTTAATGTACAAATAGGTGAAGTTTAGATTTAAGAATGATCTTTTTCGAGTAAATTCATAAATTAAAAATAATCTCAATGCATTTCACCTGTGTTATGCATGTTGGGTACCTAGCGTCATGCATGGTTCCGCCCCACCCACCCCCCACCCGGCGCGGTTTCAGAGCAACCGGTCAAACTGCCCAACTCAACAATATGGGGAAGTAAAGTGTGGATCGCCCGACTAATGTAAATGTGGTCCGCAACCATTTTAAGGTGTTAGTTGTGACCCTTGAAGCCTTGCAAGTTGGACACCACTGAACTAAACCGTACGTTTCTCTCACACGGCCGGAAACTGCCAAGTTTTCTTGCAATTACTGCGCGCATTAGAAATTAGCAATGCAGATTTAGTCCATCTCTACTTTTGTTTTTAATGTATAAGTAGTTGCCGACAGAGCTGTACTAATACCATTCCTAGTCATCAAATAAAAAAATAACTAATCGTTCACCGACCTCAATTAATTGAAACATTTAAGAAACGAAAGGACAATCCATGTGGACCGTCAATTATAATCAGTGGTATCAAAAATCCCTTTTTGCGGACTTAAAGGATAAACGAAACGAAGAAGGTAATGCGAAACGAAGAAATGAAGATGAAAAGAAGGAAAGAAGAAACAATGAAGCGTACAAAAAAACCACGAAACAAAAACGAAAAGTCAAAGGGAAGGCTTATAATATGCAGAGAAGTCAATGCAAAGAAAGGAATTTGATGCAAAGAAAGGAAGGCAATGCAAAGAAAGGAATTTGATGCAAAGAAAGGAAGGCGATGCAAAGAAAGGAATTTGATGCGAAGAAAGGAAGTTGATGCAAAGAAGGGAAAGCAATGCAAAGAAAGGAAGACGATGCAAAGATTTAATGACGATGTAAAGGTGGGAAGATAATGCAACAAAGGCAACATGGCACAAAGAATCGGAAACGAATCAAAGAACAAGCGGAGAAGGAGGGACGAAACGAGGAAGGAAAGACGAAAATACAAAGAAATGTCGAACAAGAACATAAGACGACACGAAGTAAAAAGCGCGTCGGGGCCCGTAACCTTTTCTTCCCGTCGGAGCACCGCAAGTCGTAAAGGCGGGCGGGCGGGCGGCGACAGTCAGCTGTCCGCGGGTCGCCCCGGCCGTTGACCCACTTTTTTGCCGGCGGCTGTAAAGTTGGCGACGCTGCGCGACCGCGGTGACACCTCGAGCCGCAGGACCCGATCTGCAACGGGACCGCACCGCCAGGCCCTTCCGCCGACCTCGGTCAGAGCGCGTTGGCGCGGCCCCCGTTGCGTTATCAGTATACTGCGATTACTCTAACTGCATCCCTCAAGGCCACTCAAATCCTATCTTCGCGATGGAATATGTCACGGCATTTCGCGTCTTTTCTCGGTCTTGCCGGTAGAAGTCGCATGATCGCAAGCACTGCTTCATACGGTCGCGATCGTGCGAAATCTAGCGGAACGACTGAGAAAGACGCGAAATGCCGTGACATATTCCATCGCGAAGATGGGATTTGAGTGACCTTGAGGGACGCAGAGAAATCGCAGTATAGACATCGGATGTTTAGGGAAATGTCTATTTTTTTCTAGCGAACTTATTTAAAGGCTGATAATATATGTGCACGTATCATGCCAAATGATGACGTATGACCAAATTTTACAATGCTTATTTTTGCTTATTTTAGCATAAATGCCTATTTTTAGATAAATGCCTTTTCTTTAGAATTATTGCACGTTTTTGCCTTTTATGTATAATTTTTATATACAATGCTATCAGAAAATCGGCCTTGATCCAACCTGACCATTCCTTACGAAACCTTCAATTCACGTATTTGTTTCACGTATTTGTTTTTTGAAATTCGAGAGAATTCCTGAAAGTATACCAACATATTTTTCTCCATTTCCCTATTTCATAAATACTAGACATGTTCTGAGAAAATGGTCGATTGACTATACACCGAGGGTACCTTTTGAGTGGAATAAATGTAAATTCCCAGAAGGTTTCAGTATTGCTAATTTTGGACTTTTGGACTAAAATATATGCCAGACACATCAGTAGTTGTTCAGAAATGCTTCTCTGTATTCAAACTGATTTTGTCTCCCAATCGTTGCAGATTTGAAATTGCGATACTTGAAATTTTTTGGTAATATATTGCAATGGAGACTATTAAGAATAAAATGTAGAAGAGTTGTAAATATGTAGGGAGTTTAACAAATAATTTTTAAATTTATTGTGAATGTAATTTATAACTGCCTTTTTTCTCCTTATTCTTGACATTTTCAATACCTTTTTAGGCGCCTAAAAGGCGATTTTTTAGTGCCTAAACATCCGTTGTCTACTTTTCAGAGAGTTTTTGCACCCTCGAACGCGAAGCACTCTCGATTTTCTGCGCATGCGCAGATGCACTAAAGTGATGCGAAATGTGCACTGCACATGAGTAGAAGTTCGATAGTACTTAACGTGCGAGGGTTCGAAACTTTGCCCCTGACAGGAATCAGCAGTTGACGGTTTTCATCCAATCGGGAGCTTGAACGTCACCATAGTGACGTCACTGTAGCGAAATATCAGCTCCCGATTGGATGGCAGCGAAACAGCTGATTTCTGTGAGGGACAAAGTTACAAAAATCGCAGTATCTAGTGCAATTTTCCTAACTCTGCCTCTCAAGTCCCGTCTTCACGATGGAATAAGTCACGGTCGATAACCATACCCTTGGAAAGATATCCGCAGGCTCACTAGACCCACGTACTTTAGTAGAGGGGATCACAAGCACAAAATTCAGTTCAGGTCACAGAGAACAGATGTTGGAAAATTTTCCTTCACAAATAGAACAAAAACGGACTGAAATTAGTTCCCTGCGACAGCCTTGGAACCCTTTCCTCTAGGTGTTCAAAGATTTAAAAGTAAATTGATTAATGATATTTGTAAATTTTATTAGTTAGTAAGTTAGGTTTATTAAAACATTATTATTATTATTATTATTATTATTATTATTATTATTATTATTGTTACCGTTATTAATATTGTGATAACTATTAAATGTATTGCTTTATTAAATATATAATTATATTTTAAGTAGAAATAGAAGTGAAGTGCAAGTGTTGTGAAGAAAAGTGGAGTATAGAGTAATAAAAGGTTGTATATTTATTAGTCTAAAATATCTGTACAGGACCCCCCATAATACAGAATTAATGCGGTTATTGTTATTAATGCCTTTATTGTTTTCATTATCATATTATTATCATTATTATTATTGTCTTAAAATAATTTTAAGTTACATTGTATTTAATTCCTAATTTTAAAATGTAAATTTTAGAGTTCCGCCAACAGGTTGCATAAACCTACCTGCGTAAATAATATCTATCTATTTCGCGTCTTTCTCAGTCGTGCTGCTAGATATCGCATGATCGCGATCATTTCAAGCAGTGCTCGCGATCATGCGACGTCTAAGCGGCAGGTCCGAGAAAGACGCGAAATTCCGAGTGATATTCCATCGCGGACAGAAGGTCTTGAGAGGCTGAGTTAGAAAACCGGACTGTATTACTCGCGCAACTTTTCTTGAACGATATGCGGGTAGAGTGGGCGGATTGAAGAAATGTTGGTAGAATGCGGGTATTAGTTACTATATCAGCCACTTTTATGAAGCAATGCCAATCTCTGGAGAATCAGTCATGCCTTCGCAACTTTCTCAGTTTGAGTTCTGACATTCCCAGAAGTAGTTGTTGTTATAATAATGATAATAATAATAATAATCATTATTATTATTATTATTATTATTATTATTATATCTCCCACGACGAATCACCACCTTATTCAGTCATTTCTTTAGATCTTTTTGGAAAAAATCACTGACAGGAGTGCTAGTCTTCAACAGAAAATCGTTTCTATTTCGGGCAAATGAAGATGTGTTTGGAATGTTGTCATCAGTGCTCGCTGCGAGCTTTTTCCTTCAGCTGTTTATTGTGCCAGAGAGGAGGAACCAAGGTCGTCGTTCAAGAAAAGTTCGCGATTATTACGTACACCCTTGTGCATATTTATGTGATCACATAGCAATACACATGAAATATATTTGTTTACCAAACAGAAAAACAAATTTATGTAACATTATTAATATTTTACGTAGTGGCAGCCGGTGGGTCGCGACTTAGGAGGAGCGGCGTGTCTGATTCTGCAGGTCAGTTATTATTATAACTTTGTAATTTTTCTTTTTTAAATACAAAAAATGTCGGGGTTTTCCTGCCAAAAACAAATTTTGTCTGTACAATGTTTGTGGAGATACAAAGAAAATAAAGTAGTTCAGAACAAACACTTCAGAGTTATTCTCAATTTTAAATCGTGCACATTATTTCACAATCTTCTAGTGATGCATTAACTTCTATGGTTAATTCTCTGAATTAAGGCTCAAAAATTTTCTGATAATGTTTGCTGTGCCAAGTAACGCCGCTTTCTGCATAGTTCTCAGATGTTTTTCTTGCAGTTGCAAAATTTCTCCAGCTTTCTGCCAGTTTTTTGTGACTACACCATTTACGGACACTATCACAGGAACTATCTCTACTCTTCACAGTCTGTAAATATCCTTTAATTCGACAGCCAGTGGTTGATATTTTCGTTTTTTCTCTGCTAATGTCGATATTAATTTTTCATCCCAAGGAACTGCTACATCAACAATCATCGCTGTTTTTGCTGTTTTATCAAGCAGAACAATGTGAGGTCTGTTTGCTTCAACCGTCCTGTCAGTTATATTACTATTATTATTATTATTATTATTATTATTATTATTATTATTATTTCTCTATATCATGACTAAACATGTTAAGTATCGGCTGAATATAAAATCTACTCCAGGTTGCAACCAGTTACCTAAGGAGCCTATCTAGGGACTGTCGGTGTCTCTATAATACTTTGCGCAAAATGTTAACTGTTCCAAATATCTTGCACTTCCCAGTCCTTCGAATGCCCAGGAAGTTTAGCCTAGTTCTTACACAAATTTTGCGGAACAAATCCCAGAGATCCGATAACTATCCGGACGACCTGTGCTTTTACGCCCCACATTCCACTGACCACGATTTCTAAACTCTTGTATTTGAGACGTTTCTCTGCCTCCTTGGTTACGACATTTTGATCACAAGGTACAACATCATCTATAAGTAGACAGAATTTTTTCTCCAAATCCCGGATAACAATATCTGGTTTGTTTGCCGCTATCGTGCGATCCGTTAAAATTTGTTGGTCGTACAATATTGTATAGCGTCCAACCGATATTACCGGTTTGAGTGAATGTTCATGCCACTTGGGGCAAGTGTTTGTAACTTCGAGGGCGGTACAGATCTGCCAGTGGAGGTAACTACATACCCGATCGTATCTTTTGAAGTATTCGATCTCTGCTAGAACTGGACAAGCTGAGAGATATGATCAATGGTTTCTACCTGTTCCTGGCAAATGCGGCATTTGTCATCTTTTTGAGAACCGCTTTATCATTACGTTGTGTTCTCAACGCCTGATTTTGACAAGCTATTAGAACTGCTTCCGATTCTGGTTTCATTCTTCCCATTTTAACCCTAGGATGCATGGGCCTATGAAACTACACGAATGCATATGCAGGGCCTCCGAGGCCCTGCGACATTTTCACTCAAAAAATGCAAATTTTTTTAATATTCGTTTCTTTAGAGCATACATTTAAATAAAATTAAACCCATACCATTCAACAAATGCTTATTTATTGCAATATTTGTTAATATAACACATAATATTACACTTATTCATTGTGAATTTTTGTAGAATATCTTTACAAGCATGAGGAACAAACAATATGGCTATGTTCTTTGCACACAGATCTGTTACATTTTTCACATACCATTGTGCTTTTCCTGTGTCTTTCATATGGGCAGAAAGAACATCTTCTTCTTTGTTGCACACATCTAAATGTTTCTGGGGTGGGTTCTGGACGCACTATACCGCACAATGAAAGAGCATGTTGCAATGATTTGGGTAAATTTGGTTGATTCGCTCTCCTCTCCATGAGGTTTCTAACTAACTCAAACGACAAGTCTTTCAAGAATAATCTTCTTGTATCATTTCTTCTTGGATAAAACTCTAAATTTTGAGCTGAAAATATAATTTGACTGTTTAGTGCAGCAACGTCCATAACGTTCATCCACAAGACGAAAGGCCACCGCCGAGTTTGTCTCTTGCACGTGTAATTTTTCACTTTCTGATCCATTTGATCAACACCACCTTTTGTTTCGTTGTAAAAGCATATAATTTCTGGTTTATTTTTCATATTGTTGCTATCAATGGCCTTGTCGTGATGCATTGTGCTTATCAGAATTACCGCTCTTTTCTTTTTAGGCACATAGCTCACCATTGTTACTTTTCCCTTGAATCCAAAAAGGGAAGACTTTATCTCTCTCAGTGCAGATGGCAACATTTCTTTTGGTATGTCAGGCTTGTTATGTCTCAGAGTCCCGACAACTGTGATTCCTTTTTGAAGCATTTCTTCAGCAAGTGGAACACTACAAAAGAAGTTATCAAATGTGATGTTCCGTGATGAACCTTCAACAATCTTTGCCAAATCATTTACAACTCCTCTTGCCAAGTTCTTTTGTACTGGCTCGTTTGGCTTTCTTCCAGTGTAAATGGTTCCGTTTATTGCGTAAGAATTTTTTGAATCACAAAGCCAAAAAATTTTGATGCCATATTTAGCGGGTTTTTTGGGCATGTATTGTACGAAACTGCATCTACCTCGGAATGAGAGCAACTGCTCGTCAATAGTAAGATATGCATTAGGAGTCATAACATTTTGACAGTTCCCAATGAACATTTCCCAAACATATCTAAAGGCAGCAAGTTTATCTGTTTGGGCACGTGACGCTCTGGTGCGCCGATCATCGAATCTAATAACTCTTCTAATATCTTCAAATCTATTTACAGACATAGTAGCTCTGTACAGAGGGTTTTGCTTTTGATCTAAAAACAGTTCCCTAACTGGTACATCCCAGCTTTTCTCCACACCAGCAAGAAGTAATAATCCAAAAAATGCATTGATTTCATCAACGGTAATTTGTCTCCAAGTTTTACCCTTTTCTGTTGCAATTCGCCTTCCCTCTAAATTCGAACATAGCAATATTTCATCAATAATATTTTGAGTAACAAAATAGTCCCATGCCTGTTGAGGTGTTGAAGTAGTTATTCCTCTTTTAGGGCCAGAAGTTCATGTAATAATATTATGTGCAAGTGTACGAGAAGAAACTGGAGAATCATGTTGCCAAACAGTACCATTTCTACTTATAAATGTTCCAGCAGTAGGGGGGCTAGTAACACTCACCGAAATATCAGCGTCGCTTTCTGAACAAGAACTTGTGCTGTGATCATCACTTTCAATATCTGTCACTAAAGGATGATATTCTGGATCTAAATCTGAATCATCACTGTTTACATCATCAAGAACTTCCTCCTCAATCAACCATTCTTCCACCGTAGGTTCAAAATCACCAGCTGAAGCTGAGACGTAACGTCTATCACGTGAAAAAGCCATACTTCAAATTGAAAGCACACGGCGCAATTCCCACTCCTTGCCAAACTGTTTCGCAGCTGAAATCTTACTAACAATACGCAAGATTCTCCAAGATTGCTTGTCAACAATGGAAAAACACGATAACTTTGTTTCTCAGAATGAACCACGCATTGTAGAAGCCTGCTTATCGCCCCACGCTTCGAAATCTGACTTTTTCACGATAGGGCCTCAAAGGCCCTGCATATGCATTGACGTAGTAGAATTGTATTTTAGTAACTATCTATAAAACTTCTAAGAATTCTTCCTTTGCGAGAAGATCAAATGAAAGTAGAATAATCAATTGAAGATTACACATCCGGCCAGTTCTCATATTTCCAGCATTGCAGAGTAACAAGAGAAATAAAAACCGATAGGGCCTCGGAGGCCCTGCATATGCATCCTAGGGTTAAGCTACATAAATGATTGATATTTATTGATCATCATTCATTTTAGATATTGTGCATGGGGTGATTTGTGTCTCCACGAATACTTTATTATATTTTGTGTCTCACATTTCATGTTCAGCTTCAGAAGTTCAGTGTCTGTGTTATTCGGCGTGTCTTGCATTGTTTTCTTTGCAATGCTTCTTGCTACACTAACAATGCCTCTGTTTCCCATTCGTCGGTTAGATTTCATGACCTGCCTCTTTAGAGGGTCATCTTGATGACTGACTACATACTTTCCAATTCCAACTATTGCATTTTGCCAGGAGGTTTTAATTTGTCTGAGGCCTGTTCCTCCTTCCTTACTTGACACATAAAGTCTATGTACATTAGCTCAAAGGTGGGTGACATGATGCAATATTAGCAGTTTTCTGTTTTTTAGATTTATGATATTTGATTCTCTACAAAAGAAATATATAATTCACGGATTTCTCAATCAGAAATTACGTATTTTGTCTGGTGTTAATCTCACTACTAGAATAAATTTATACTTTGCAAACGAAAAAAACAACAAAAACGTAGAAAACAAAACATGTTCACATTTCTACTCCGCACTGGACCAAGCATAACTTCAGCCGTCATTTCGCGACTCAGTGGGCAGCAAATACCACCCATGAAGACGTATTCACATATTTAAAAACCATAATTTGTATTAACTATAATAGTATTTTACGACAAAGAAAAATTTCCGAAGACAAGCATGTCCCCATCATTTACGAATCCTTTGTATCAGTCAATTACAATTTTTTACAATAATTTAAATGACGTGATGTTAAAGCCTTGTCAGTAATTAAATTTGATTCTCTACAAAAGAAGAAATATATAATTATATATAAAACGAAATATATATTTCACGGATCTCTTGATCAGAAATTACATATTTTTCCAATAACAATCTCACTACTAGAATAAATTGATACTTTGCAAACGAAACGAACAATCATCAGTTAATTACAGTCAATTACAGTCAGTTCTATCAGACAATTACAATTCTTATACTATAATTTAAATGACTTGATGTTAAAGCCTTGTCAGTAATTAAATTTGATTCTCTACAAAAACGAAATATATAATTGTATATAAAACGAAATATATTATTCACGGATCTCTTAATCAGAAATTACGTATTTTTCAATAACAATTTCACTACTAGAATAAATTGATAATTCGCAAACGAAAAGAAAAAACAACATAGAAAACAAAACATGTTCGCATTTCTGCCCCGCATTGGGCCAAGGCAAAACGAGCGCAACTTCAGCCGTCACTTCGCGACTCAACGGGCGGCAAACGCAGGACGAAGTGGCGCCAACCAGACGCCACCGCCACCACGTGTGTCCCCTCCCCCCTGCCCTCCCTTCCCCCTCCCCCGCACCCCTCCCTCAAGCAGCACGCCAAGGCAAGGCAGGGCGGAACAGGGCGCCTTCGGAAAAGGACAAGGGCCTCACCAGTTCCCAAGGTGTCGGATTTCGTGACTTCGCCCTTTGGTGGGAGCTCTTATCTGATATCCCCAAAACCGAAGAAGACAGAGGGAAATCAGCGACGACTAATTTTGGACAGGGCTCTCCGGACGACCTTTGCAGGTTGCTGGGTTGGAACCGGTTCCCACTAAATTTGTTCCCAAGGTCTTTCGGAAGGCGATTTTGTTCAAGGAGGCTGCTCGTTACTTTCAGATAATATTCAATACGGATTTACATAATTCCTATTAATTTGTATTGAATTTCCTATGCATTTTTATATTGAATTTCAGATGCATTTTTTTATTGAATTTCCTATGTATAGTTCAGTATTGAGTTTACTATTCATTTTTCGCATTATCTTCTTTAATGCATTTTCCATCAATTAATTTTAGCGGGATAATTGAGGTGATTGGGAATAGTTAACGGTAAGACTTTCAAGGAGTAAAAATTAAGATATTTAATTCTTGCGTTTCTGTTAGAGGTTAGCAAGCCACTGGCAAAGTTGTGTAAGACAATATAGTAATGTATGGAGCATCTTTAAATATGTCTTTTTAAGTTGACCATTTGATTTACAGAATTGTTTGAACTTTCAATTGACTTTCCAGTAATAGTCACTAAAAGTTGCTTACCAATATATATATATATATATATATATATATATATATATATATATATATATATCCGCTCTTTAATTATTAAAAGACAAAATTGTAATATTTGGTATTCATTCATGGAATTCTAAAAACTGAAAATCTTTGAAACGCTTTAGCTATATCGGAAAGTGTCTGTCAACTGTAAACAATAATAAATTACTCACAGTTTTCTTTAACTGTCGTCAAAATTCTGAGCTCTTTGTATTAATCGAATTGCCTTAATAATGATGTAGAAGACCGGTTTCGCTGAAATATATCACATTTAGGACATTTATTTTCGAAATAAAAGTAGGGAGATCGGATTGTTTCTCTTGTTCTAAACGTTTCTTCCTACAATAGAAAGTAAGCAGATGGGTTATTTTAGCTTCTTCAAAACGTCTTCGTAACATTTAGTAGTACTTAGTAGCATTCCACTGATTTAAACGTTTTATTTTCAATACTCCCCTTCCCGTCATTTGCTGAGTCACATATAAGTAATTTTACTATATCCCTACCGCCGTCCCTACATTTTTATGTCGTCCCCAGGGCCAGAGGCGGATCCAGGGAGGGTCCATGGGAGGAGCCATGGCTCCCCCCAAAAGGCCTAGAGTTTTCTTTATTTATCATATATAAGTCTGTTTATATTTAAATCTATTTAATTGTATTTAATTTGGTCAAATTGTTATTGAAACCGACTTTATTTTTTAATAATTATAAACTTTAATGTACATTAATTTGTATTCTAGCCTGATGATGAGGTAAAGAAACCTCGAAACTGTTGCTGGATAAATGTACATTAAAGTTTATAATTATTAAAAAATAAAGTCTGTTTCAATAATAATTTGACCACATTAAATACAATTCCCGAGAGTTTTCGTTTGTTTCCTTCTTTTATTTGGAAAAATTAATTTAAATATTTATGATAGAATTATGAAATTATTTAAAATAATATTATATACTATCATATAAAGTACAAAAATAATATACAATATAATAACAATTTTCTGTTAATTTTTTTAAAGGACGCGTCAACAACTAGATCATTAGCGATCACTATTAGATTCAACTTTATGTAATGAGGATGAAACGATATGGCGATGATAGGGGGTGAAAGGACGAACACATACAACCATGCCCGAGGCGGGACTCGAACCCGCGATACCACAGTCCAAGACCACTACGGCACTACTGCCTTAGCAATCTCGAGCCGACAACAGATGTTCATTATTAAACAAAATCCTTCTCCGAATTCGAACCAGAATAGAGGACCCGAAAGGGCATCCTCACTCTTGTGTTAGATTCAAGAGTTAGACGTAAGTTTTAAATGTAAGTTAGCATGTAAGCCTTCAAACATATGGAAAAGTAGAAATTATACTGAACTATGTACAACCAACATAAATAAATAAAAATAAAAAAAATTAAAAAATTAAAAAATTTTTAAAAATTAAAAAAAAATGATGTCCCCTTCCAAAATGATCGACCCCTGCCCAGGGCGTTCGTTCGCGTGAAGCCAGAAGTCCTCCCAGGCTGTCGCCCTCCGAAGGGGCCCGTCGCCCGCGGGGCGGTGGGCGGGCGTTGGCGTCGGCGTCGGCGGCGTCGGCGGCGTCGGGGCGCCGTAAATCGCGGGGCGCGTACAGCTCAATCGCGGGCGAGAGGGGCGACACCTCGGGGCGATAGCATCGCCGGCGCGGGCGAGCGGGTGGGCCGGGGCCGGGCGACATGCCGTCTTTATCTCGGGATGCGGCGACGGCGGCGGCGGCGGGGAGCGCGGCGACGGAGGTGTGTAGGCGGAAACGACGGTTGGGGGCGGGGAAGACGATGCGAAGGCACGGGGGACGGTGGGGGATGGTAGGGGATGGTAGGGGACGGTGGGGGACGGCGGGGGACGGCGGGGGACGGCGGGGGACGGCGGGGGACGGCGGGGGACGGCGGGGGACGGCGGGGGAAGGCGGGGGATGGTAGGGGATGGCGGGGGACGGCGGGGGATGACGGGAGACGGCGGGGGACGGCGGGGGCGGCGGGGGCGGCGGGGGAAGGGGCGGCGGGGGAAGGGGGCGAGGCGAACGCCATGGCGGTGTCGGTGGTTAAATAGGAGGAAAATGTGAGTGGCGAGGGCGGCGGTGGCGGGGCGGGGCGGGGGCGGGGCGGGATAGGGTAGGGACGGGGGCAGGAGCGGGTCGCGGGCAGTGGGACGGCACGGCGGGGTGACGAGGACTGCGGGGACAGTAGCGAAGCAGGGATGAGGGGATGGCAGCGGAGGTAAAGGGGGTCGTTGGAGCAGTGGAGGGCGAGGACGGTGGGACGATAAGGACAGAGGGGACGGGGGGACGATGGGGAGGGAGGGAACGGCGATGGCGGTGTGGACGGTGAGGACGGCGAGGACGGCGGGGACAGCGGGGACAGCGGGTACAGCGGAAACGGCGAAGACGGCAGTGAGGGCGGGGACAGGAGGGACAGCAGGAGCATCGGGGACGTTGTGCACAATGAGAACGGTGAGGGCGGTGGGGACGTCGAGAGCGGCTGGAGGCCAAGGCAAAGGCACCGGCGACAGGGCGGGTCCGGCGCGAGCCGCAGTGACACCGGGGTGTGCGGGGACGTGGGGGTGGGAAGCGCAGGGAGGCGGGCGCGGGTGGTCCGGCGGAGCAGGGCGGGGTGGGGGGGCGGGGGCTGACGGATGCCCGCGCGTCGCACGACACGCGCCGCCTCCGCCTCGTAAATCGCCGCCGCCGCCGCCGGTGGTCCCGGGACGACGCCGATAGCGCGCCGCACAGGTGGTCCGATAACGCACCGCCACGCAACGCCTCCCCCGCCCTCCGACTCCCCCCTCCGCCCACTGGGAAGAGCCAAGAAAAGGGGGCAACGGACCGTATATCCGTAAGAAGAAAACTAGCGCTACAACAGCACATACTTTCTCGCATTTCCCCCACTTTTATAATATAACACACAACCACGCCTACCCCTCCCCCGCCATTCACATGGGAAGAGCCAAGGAAAGGGGCGCGACGGACTGTATATCAGTAAGAGGAAAACTACTGATACAACAGCACATACTTTCTCACATTATTTTTAACTTTTTCGATTTTCTAATATAACGCACAGCCACGCCTCCCTCTCCCCGCGACTCACATGCGAGGAGCCAAGAGAAGGGGACATCGAACTATATATATCCCTAAGAAAAAACTACAACGGCACATATTTTCTCGCATTATTTTTGTTTACTTTCTTCGATTTTCTAATATAACGCACCGCCACGCAATTCCTCCCTCTCTCTCAACTCACAAGGGAGGAGCCACGAAAAGGGAGCAACGGACCATATATCAATAAGAAGAAACTAGTGCTACAACACATACTTTCTCGCATTATTTTTTTACTTTTTTCGATTTTCTAATATAAAGCACTCCACACAACGCCTCCCCCTCCTCGCGACTCGCGACGGACCGTATGTACGAAAGTACTGGTGGAGCAACACATGCGCATACTTTCTCGCATTATAACTATTTTTTCCCTCCAATTTTCTAAAGTTCAGAGAGTTTAAGGAAAATGAAATCTGCCTAGTTCTTTTTAGCACCCTTTGCGGTATCCAAGGACTAAGTTAAATAAATACAAATTGTGTATTTTTTAGAACATTTTTTTAATGTTGGGATTTCATGTAAAGCACTGAAATATCAAAAGGTCCCCATTCAAACTCACGAGTCTTCGAAAAAATTTTAAGTATTCGAAAAACTTCGTTAGAAGTCATTTACTCAGAAATACAATAGTGTTTACAATTTGCTGGAAATGTGGATACTAACGGTGTCGGAGATCTCTCAAAAAAATTACATTTGTGTAATTTTTGAAAAAAACAAGAGAATACAGCAACATTAATTAATTTTATACAGTGCAATACGTACTATCGTATGAAAAGTTTAAAGGAAAAATTTGGAGTTATTTATGATAAAATGAGCGTTTCTGAAAATGTGGAATTTTGAACTAGTTTTCACAAAAAAACGGTTGAGTTTTCGAAAAACTTTACTGGATATTATTTAAAGCACATTTACTCATAAATATAATAATGTGAACAAATCGCCGCTAATGTAAATATTAACGCCGTGTAAGAAGTCAAACAATTTACATTTTTGTAATTTTTGACAAAACAAAAAAGAGAGCAATATGGCGTTTATGTCATGTCATAGAGTACATTAGGCCCTATCCTTACCAAAAGTTTAAAGAAAAAATTTGGAGTAGTTTTTGAGAAAATTTTTAAAATGTCCCGAGGAACTTCATGTAAAAAAACAATGTTTTTCAAAATCGCAGAGCTTTGACTCAAGTCACGTGGACAGGGATTTCTTCAATTTGGAAAAAAATCCACATACGCCGGCCGGCCGGACGGACGGACGTTTTGCCGTGAATTTTTTTTCGGTATCAAGGACCCAGAGAACAGGGATTCCGGCTACACCACCTTTTTTTCTTAATTTAGGAACTGGATTTATCCACTTTTTCGTTATCAAGGCCTGGCAATGAATTTTTCCTTCAGAAAATCCGCTATCTTTTCGCGCAGCGTTACATAACTTTCCCTATACTACGTATATTACTCCATATATACCTATGTATACGGGTAAATGTTGGACCATTTACTGATATTACAGCAGTTTCGACCATTTTGCGAAGGTCTAGAAATGCAATGATGTGAACAGTAGGTTAGAGTAAGGGGTGATTTCGTTAATTTTTCTTTCCATCAAAAATAGAAGTTAATGAGGTCAGACCTAACTTATGGAAACTATTTCGTATATAAAGAAAATGGATTTAAATAAAGAAGAAAAAAATTAAAATGTGATATAATGCAGGTATTCGATGGTTAAGCAGCATCGAGAACGCAGCTTGAGAGGGGACCCACGCCGTCCGCAAGGGGGGGGGGCAGGCGGGCGAGTGAGCGGTTGGATGATAACTGCGGCGAGGCGGTCACTACCCGCGGAACACATGAACCAAGCCCAAATTAATTTTCCGCGACGAGTGAGCGGTTGGATGATAACTGCGGCGAGGCGGTCACTACCCGAGGAACACATGAACCAATTAAAGCCCAAATTAATTTTCTGCGCATAGCGCTCGCCCATTGTCGTCGCAGAGTCCGTAACGACCGTCACTGTTGGGATTCTTTTTTTTTTTTTTAACAGCTTTATTTTCTGTCTGTTCAATCCATTGATTTTACAGAGCTTTTAATTATTGTTGGGATTCTTTTTTTTTTTTAACAGCTTTATTTTCTGTCTGTTCAATCCATTGATTTTACAGAGCTTTTAATTATTGTTGGGATTCTCTGGTAGCTTTTTTTTATTGAAATTTGAATTATTGATGAAAATTAATACTATCGCGAAAGAGCGACGTTTGAAGTGTATGACCTCTGCTCTTAATTAAACCCAAAGAATTGGGACGTCCAGTGAGGGAGGGAGCTAACCCACAAAATTCAAAATATGCATTTATGAACGTTCAATATGAACACAATGAATATGTAATTAATTCGATGTTTTGAATTTTGTGGGTTAGCTCCCTATCTCACTGGATGCCTCAATTGTTATAAACGATTGAATTCCAAGTACGGCGCAAAATTTAAATTAATTTGGCCTCCTACGTGCCAACACAATAGTTAAGCAGCGTTGAGTTTGAGAGGGGACCCACGCTGGTCGAAAGGATGGGGGCGAATGAGCAATCTGAGATAGGGGGCGGTCGCACTCTGAGGGGCACATTAACCAATGAAAGCCCAAATTAATTTTGTGCGCATAGCGTTGCCCATTGTCGTGGCAGAGCCCGTAAGAACAGTCATTGTTGGGATTCTCCGGTAGCATGATTTTGCGACTTAAAGTACTAATTCATTGTCATGTTCCTAAATTAATACTATCGCGAAAGCGCGATGTTTGAAATATATGTTCTTCGCTGTTAATTAGCACCAAAGAATTGTTATAAACTATTGAACTCCAAGTACGGCAAATTTAAATTAATTTGGCCTCCTACGTGCCCACACAATAGTTAAGCAGCGTGGAGTTTGAGAGGTGACCCACGCCGGCCGCAAGGGTGGGGGGGGGAGGGCGCGATCGGAGATAGCGGGGCGGTCGCGGTCCGAGGGGCACATTAAGAGGCGCCGGGCGACAGCGACGCGACGGGATGGGGGGGCGGCGTTCCCAGGGCGGGCGCGCCGTGTGCGGGCGGAGCGTCAGCCGCCGCGGCGACTAATCGCCCTAATTGCCGGCAGCGCCCCGCCCCGCCCCCCCCACGCCCATCGACACACGCCGACACACGCGCGCCAACGGCGAGCCACGCCTTGGGGAGCTGTCGCTGGGCAACGCTACGTCCTTGCATGGCTCTGTACCGCGCCGCCTCGTCCCCTTTCCGCCACCCCGCTCCGCCCTCCGCTCCGCCCCCGCTCCGCCCCCCGCTCCGCCCCCCGCTCCGCCCCCCGCTCCGCCCCCCGCTCCGCCCCCCGCTCCGCCCCCCGCTCCGCCCCCCGCTCCGCCCCCCGCTCCGCCCCCCGCTCCGCCCCCCGCTCCGCCCCCCGCTCCGCCCCCCGCTCCGCCCCCCGCTCCGCCCCCCGCTCCGCCCCCCGCTCCGCCCCCCGCTCCGCCCCCCGCTCCGCCCCCCGCTCCGCCCCCCGCTCCGCCCCCCGCTCCGCCCCCCGCTCCGCCCCCCGCTCCGCCCCCCGCTCCGCCCCCCGCTCCGCCCCCCGCTCCGCCCCCCGCTCCGCCTCCCGCTCCGCCCCCAACGAGCCACAGATCACCCGCGATCTTTCCTTCCCCTTCATTGTTTTATCCTCATCCCTTATTTACACACACACACACGTCCTCACGTACTATGCTAACACACACATGTCGGGAGATGAACTGGGAGCTCAGAGCTTGCTCCAACTAGAGCGGTTGGGGATAACCCCTCCAGCCGATGTGTAGGTCGGCAGTGGATCTCACCATCCAAAGAAGAAATAAATTGCTACCACCTGTGGTAAAACATATACTACACTTGTGGGACAATTGCCATAGCCGTTGTCGCGCCCGAAAAACTAATCAATCAGTCAGTTCGTCCACCTTCACTATTTTCTGTTATTTCACTTGTCTCTCCTACATCTATCGTAATGCCCACTAGTCCCCATATGTCGCCCCTCCTTGTACAGTATCGACACGCAACGACAATCAGTATACTACATAACCTACAAGCAAGGGACTTGGACAGGTGGGGGGTTGACTGCATCGAAGACAAGAACTTACCAAGGAACACATCTGCTGTCCATCTGATTAAAAGCAATGAACCGCAATATTGATTGATCTCCTTCGCTCTCTGAAGCTTGTCTACATTAGTTTTAATATTGTTTTTGTATTCAAACAAATGTTTCTCATTCCTCAGGGTAAAACATAAATTCACTTGTAATTTTTGCTCTATTACGCACGGATTCATTCTCATTATCTTTACTTCATCTAAATTATTTTAATTCCATTCCGTGAGTTATTTGCCCTTCGTTTCTCTAGTGCGGTATTAACTTTTCAGTTATTAAATAAAGTTGACAGATTTTGATGTTATTCTTACTTAAAATTCTTACCCATATTAAAAAATAAATAAAAAATAATGTGTACTTGTATTAATACAATATTACGACTTCCCGTTCTCATACATTTTATTCACCTGTTTTGGTTTGTTTTTGTTATTAACTTCATCTGTAACTATTTCCAACAAAGAACTAGAAACAATATACTATATTTGAGTGATTAACGTATTCCTTAATTGCATTCGCTCTAATTAAATACAATATAAATCAAATTTTCAGCATATGAAACAGCTACTTGAGAAGTTTTTGCAATAATTGAAAAAAGTAACTAAATAAATGAAGCACATTTAATAATAAGAACATCTGCATCTTAACTGCATTTATTATGTATGGCAGACCAACATTTTTAAATAAAACAAAATTTATACTTACGTTGGATGAAAATAATGATTTGATGGTGGATTTCTTGAATAATTTATTAATGTAATTTCACTGTAAAGCAAAAAAGTATTCCCTCTTCACAGTAGCACTTTTCACAAGAACAGAAGACATAATATCTTTCCAAAGATAATGCAAATCACACTAGTTCCCAGATCGACTACACATGAAATGAAATTTCTCTTTGCCACACAAAACAAAGTTTCAGTTCCGTGCCACGATTGGTGATAATATCAAGACAAGTGGATGCATTTTCTTAGAGTTCCATGATTATTCGGACAAGAGGTGCTTTCTTAAAATAAGTGAGAGTATCCATCAGTAACTTTCCTCACGTCTAGTAATTATTTCTTTAATGATAGGAATATGTTTATATATATATATATATATATCCACACACACATATATATATATATATATATATATATATATATATATATATATATATTCAATACTATTTTCTCATTTTTTTTCCTAGGCAAAGTTCAGGGAATAAAGAATAAAAATATTCATTATGCAAATATCAATTATTTTCTGATAAAGCCGGAGAAAATTAATGACAAAATATCAATGAATATGTCTGAATAACTGTTGTAATAATGTGTTGAAATTCTCTCACAAAAAGGCAATGTTATTTATTACTGTTTTGTAAATTTATTTGGACTCTTAATGACCTAAGTTGTGGATGCGATGCAAAATGGACATAATGGCTTATAGAATTCTTAGTTGAAACATAATGTTTTCTGAGAGATTTTTACATACAAAACATCATAAAACAACCTTGAAGTTCTATGTTTAAATAATTATATTTAAATAATTAACTACTGGAAAGTCAATTGAAAGTTCAAATTATTCTGTAAATCAGATGGTCAACAAAAGACATATTTAAAGATTCTCCATACATTACTATATTGTATTACACAACTTTGCCAGTGGCTTGCTAACCTCTAGCAGAAATGTGTAATCGGCATCAGGTATAGAAAACAATTAGGTGTATTAAAAATAAATTTATTTTAGAATAATAGTAATAGCGTTTGTAATTATTTAAAGATAGAACTTCCAGGTTGTTTTATGATGTTTTGTATGTAAAAATGTAAGACAGTGAGCATACTTTGATCTAACAAAGCCATTCAAAGGAAAAGTTCGCGCTACCCATACCGCTGACAGACAGTTGACAGCTGAAGGGCTTCTGGAGAGGTAAGAATTATTTGAGTGGAAGTAGGCATTTGATTATGTTATAAAAATAAGTATTTTTATCTTAAAAACCACGAACAATGTGTGAATAGTTGCACTAGAAAAGCTGGCGGGCATACGCACGCAAAATTAAATATTATAATGAACGAATCGAACCAAATAAATTTTAAATTCCGTGATTGGCCGTTTCCTTGTTTACGTCATTTCCCCGAACAGTCGAGAAGGGCTACTTTTCATTTTTAGGTTCAGTCTCTTGCTGGATTTTGCCTCTCGTGCTTGCCTATTAACTTCACGCGAATGGTCGAGACGATTTCCAAAGTTGGGACATGAAGCTTATAATGAGAGATTCTTCTATCTCCAGCATTAAAGTGAAAGGTTTCTACTCTAATTCGGTGCTAAAACGTTGTTTGTTGTAAGTTCGACGATTTGTGACGTGTGAAAATTGTGGATTGCGCCGCATTTTGATGCGTTTAGGAAGTTAATAAAAACGAAGTAAATCCAAGAAAAATAGTTGCGTGCGTGAACGTAAATTGCAGTCTGGAATACCTAAGTGAACCGTAGCTGACCTATTGGATATGGTAGAAGCTGATGGAACAAGCTCGTCAGCTCTGTGTAGATGTGTCTTGCTTGGAAGGGAAATGAAAAATCTTGACGTTTCGGGCAGATTAGGTAAGTTTTATACATTTTCATTGCCCATGCATGAAGTAATTTAAAGGAAGGTTATCAGGAATTAGGAAAATCTTCCAGATGCCCAGATCTTTCAACTCTTTATTACATTTTAAACACTTTTCCATTCGCGTGCTGTATTGTTGAAGCACAAAAGTGACGCATCAAAACTAATTGTCGCTTTGGAGGAGAACTGTTTTATTGCTTCTGAAGCGGTTTACTTCGCGTCCAGCGACGAAGTATCACATACTAATTTACCGGTTGTCTTGTGAACTATCTGTACTTTTCGTAATAAAGGAGCATAATATTTTTAGAATTTCTTCGCTTAACAAAAATTCCGAGACACGTCCTTTCTCTTTTGCATCGACGGCGTATGCAGTTAATGCAGAAATGACGCATTAAAAATGACTTCAAAGGGAAGGACAGTTCAAAACGCATTTTATTTTAATTAAAAGTGAATTGCCTTTTGTAAAGTTGAATATATGGATTAGAGTAATTAGTGCCTGTATTGTTATAATATGAATATTGAGAATATTTATGAAAACATAAGCCTTCTTACGGACTAGCTTTATTTTGTTTCTCAATTTATTCAATACAACATATAGCAAATTGTATCACAAAATGGAATGAAACATTAGTGAAGTACAACTTAAAATTAAAACTTAATATTTATTCTGTTAGGTAGATATGTCCTTCTTAACATTAGTATGACATTGGAGACTTTTTACTTTTTATTGACATGGAACTACCTGCGCAAATTGCTAAAATAACAAATTGTTATTTGGATTAAGAATGTTTTCATATTCTAATATGCTTAGGAAAATTCTTTAATAGGATGGGAATATATTAACAGTATCTTCGCTCTAGGAACCAATACCACTGCAAATGGAATAATTAATTACCTTCGCGACTTCATGAAGCTTTGGCATATAGTGATACATACCTAAATAGAAACAACAAACTTTGGTTTAAAACTCCGTTTAATAATTATAGTTTTAAATCAACTATCGATAGTCCGTAGATTTCTCAAAAATACACGTTTTTGATGTATTTAAAGTACAAAGTGTATTGACCTGTGCACATACGATTAAAATGTATGAAATCTTGACTAGACCACTTGGGCATACACACCCTGCGTTCTTCCATTTGTGTCCGTGAGACGAGTTCGTGAGGACTCCTGGAGACCTACGGCCTCCGACCTCTTCCACGAGTCTCAAAAAGGTTTCGACTGGTTTCAGAGATCGTGCCCACTTACGCTCATTTTCAAATCGACCAACAGTAATATGCAAACAGAACCGAAGGTTCTGAAGTCCGTAGAACCTAAGGTGGAGCAACAGATCAACAAAATTTAATTAACTCGTCTATTTACAGTCAGTTTGAAGTAAATTCTTGATCTTTACACGTTCTGATCGTTCTCCAAATATATAGTATATCGAGTAATATTGAGTTCGTTTTAGAAATTGATACATCAATCAGAATGCGTTAAATCTTGTGACACGACAACATTAAAACTTATTATACTTTGCTTTAGAAATTAATGGAGAACATTTTGATCTGTTCAGTGGCCGCTCGCGCCTTCAAGTTTGGTGTTTTACAACATAACCGTGAAATGGAGGTCGATCTACAGGTCTCAGCCGCTGTCGGTAAGAGTCGACACTAAAAGAGGTCAATGACTATGCGTTGCTCGGTTTTATAAAACAAGATGGAAAGTGGGAAACTAACCATGCAATGAATATTAGTTTGGGCGTGAAGAACTACCAAATATATTCTATTTGACCGAGACAAAATGTATTCTATTCAAAGTGCAATAGAGCTATACAGGAGGTGTGTAAATCAATTCCTTCTTTAAATTATGTAAATTAGCATTCTGTTTTTATCGTAACCAAGTTTTCGCAACAAAGTATTTTTTAATACAGAACGAAGAAAATTATGCAGACTTAAGGTTGTTTAATGTTAATCCTTCTCTACGAGAATTATTTATATAAAAATTGAATTAGTGTTGTATAATTTAAAAACAATACTTATTTTTTTCTCAATTTTAAATTGCACATGGGGACACCTTTTAGAATGTTATGGAAAACATGACGTAAAAATTGCAGTACTACAATGTTTTAAGGTGAAAGTTTGAATTATCTAAAGATTCGTACAGCGTTGCCATAAGGGAACGTCAGGCAGATGAGAATTAATTGGTTAGGCAAGGCCGGAGCCTCGCAACAAACTTGGACGTGCGTATCAAAGCATCAACTGGACCATGCAAGTATTAGGTTATGAGATTCCATTACCTAAGCGGGTTTACGTCGTCTCCTACGTTCTTGGAGCGAGCTGGTTCTTTCACGTGAGATACGATAAGAGAGAAGAGGCAAAATTTCTATTAAGAGCGGTTTTTCTTATTCTGCCACATGGCTTGTAAGCGATTGACTAATGAAACACTTACCCATAAAGGTCCATTACCGTTGGCTGTGTGCGATCGTGATCGACCGAATGCAAATTCGCTCGCATACTACTTGAGTCTGATAAAATCTTTGTTTATTGGATCATTTCTAAGAGAAGGAATTTAAGTGTAGATAAGAAATAACGTAGCTGCTGTTTCATGTAATGGACAGTCAATAGTGAGCACTTCACATTCAACGAGAAGGAAAAATAACAATTCCATTATAAAAACTACAGAAAGGTGTTTATTTACATTTCTTAAAATTTTCCTTACATTATTTCCAAGCACACTTATTTATTTCTTTTGAATTGTGCCTAATTAAACTGATAATTGTGAGTACTCTTGTTGCATCCTAGATATGATTTACTGCAAAAGAGTTTGTATATACTGTGAATAACGACGAACGCTTGTGTAACTAAATTCCAATTTCCTCTTGACCGTGATACTAGCGTATTTTGCTTTCGAAGATTGTGATTAGATCAATGAAAATTACAAAGCTCGATCATATCAGTTTCTATTGGTTAGAACCACAGACACACTCGCACATATTGGGATCTCCCCATTTGTGTAACAATTTCTATAACGCTCTGCCCATTTCACAGGCTGAAATATATACATTTTTATTTATCTTCAATATATTCATAGCAGAAAAAACTAGTTTAATTTAAAAATCAAAATTGGTTCGATGTCTATGAAATTGAAAGCGTTATAGACGATTGTTCTTCAGAATGTGTTGGCCCATTTGACTTCTGTTTATTTACTATTGGACTGACAAAACTGGAAACAACAATTCATTGTTGAAAAACAATTTAGAAACTATTGGACTGACGAAAGATGTAGAACACCTTAAATACGGCACTGAGTAGAATGTTTATAAAAATGTACTGTGAGTGACAAATAAAATTTTTAACTATTCTCTCGTATATTTTCACACTCCTTTGCTTTGAGTATGTGGAAAACAAAGACGTATCGCATGTAAGGTTTCCTTCAGTTTCAGAAAGACTGGTTTTTGATCATCAGAACAAATGTACCTCTCGTATTTACACCAAGGTTGCCAACCTTTCTTCTAATTTCCACCGCCTTCTTAAAAGCAACAAGGCTCCCTTATCTTTACATCGATCTCAACGTACATTCTAAAATTATTCCTCCGAATCCCAACACTCGTTTCTAATCCGCCCTTATAAAAGCGGAGAACAAACAAGGTCGGGGAAATGGGGGAGGGGGCAAAGCCCTTTATGGGGAGCAAGGGTGCCGCAAAGGGCGTGCCTCAGTACGCAGACACCTGCCGCACGACGGGCGCACAGTGGTCCCGAATGGTCAAAAGACGTTTGGGAAAAATGTGTTGAATAATATTACAACAAATATTAAAATATTTGTTTATGGTTTGAGTGTTAAAAGTGGCATTTTATTTTGGGAGTTGGAAATGTTGATACTGGCTTTTTATCCGTAGCCTTGCGCCATAGAAGAAGGTACGTTCGTAGTTAAACTTTGCTCCAAGCCTCAGTGTCCAAATAACATAATATATATAAAATATGCCAGCCCTATGTCTGGAAATTTGGGAAGGGAGTTGTGTTTTAGAAATAATGACAATAAAAATGTTGTTTGAAAATAGTGTCACCTTCCACTTTTACCCGTAAGGGTAGTTCATTGGTCCGCGATTTACATATACCATTCTCTGGGCCGGCCCGCAATTTACATATGGTTTAACTCTTATTTTCCTCGCGGTCCGCAATTTAATGTGGGTCTAAGTATTACTTTCCTCCTGATCCGCAATTTGTATATGGGTTTAAGCATTACTTCTCGTGGTCCGCAACTTACATGCGGGTCTAATTATCGCTTTCCTCCTGGTCCGCAATTTGCATATGGGTTTAAGCATTACTTTCCTCGTGGTCCGCAACTTACATGCGGGTCTAATTATTACTTTCCTCCTGGTCCGCAATTTACATACCGCGGCTCGAACGGAGCTCTTGGCCGAGGCAGGCAGGCGCCGGCCCACAGTGCGGCTGGCGTTATCTGGCGTGGGCGGGGGTGGGCGGGGGCGGGGGCAGGGGACGGCGGGCGCGTGTGCGCAGTCGGGCGCTTTGAGCGTGGGCGCGCGCGGGCGCGAGAGAGGCGCAGGCGCAAACACCGCCCGGGGCGAGGGCGAGGGCGAGGGCGGGCGCGGGCGCTGCGGCGGCGCGCGGTGTTTGCGGCGCAAACAGGCGCGCGCGCGGCGGGCGGGCGGGCGGGCGGAAGCGCGTTTCCTGCCCCGCGCGGGGGCGGCCGCGCCTGGCCTTCGCACACGCCGGCGCTGGCCGCTTATTTGCGCCTCGACCCGGGAAGGAGTTGGATTTCGGTGCGGGTTTCTACGCTGCTTCTTCTTTCTCCTTCCTTCTGCCTTCTACTTAACTTCTTCCTTCTACTTCCCTCTACGACTCTCTTCTGCTCTGTACGTTCCTCTGCTCTGTACGTTCCTCTTCTCTGTACGTTCCTCTTCTCTGTACGTTCCTCTTCTCTGTACGTTCCTCTTCTCTGTACGTTCCTCTTCTCTGTACGTTCCTCTTCTCTGTACGTTCCTCTTCTCTGTACGTTCCTCTTCTCTGTACGTTCCTCTTCTCTGTACGTTCCTCTTCTCTGTACGTTCCTCTTCTCCGTACGTTCCTCTTCTCTGTACGTTCCTCTTCTCTGTACGTTCCTCTTCTCTGTACGTTCCTCTTCTCTGTACGTTCCTCTTCTCTGTACGTTCCTCTTCTCTGTACGTTCCTCTTCTCTGTACGTTCCTCTTCTCTGTACGTTCCTCTTCTCTGTACGTTCCTCTTCTCCGTACGTTCCTCTTCTCTGTACGTTCCTCTTCTCTGTACGTTCCTCTTCTCTGTACGTTCCTCTTCTCTGTACGTTCCTCTTCTCTGTACGTTCCTCTTCTCTGTACGTTCCTCTTCTCTGTACGTTCCTCTTCTCTGTACGTTCCTCTTCTCTGTACGTTCCTCTTCTCTGTACGTTCCTCTTCTCTGTACGTTCCTCTTCTCTGTACGTTCCTCTTCTCTGTACGTTCCTCTTCTCTGTACGTTCCTCTTCTCCGTACGTTCCTCTTCTCCGTACGTTCCTCTTCTCCGTACGTTCCTCTTCTCCGTACGTTCCTCTTCTCTGTACGTTCCTCTTCTCTGTACGTTCCTCTTCTCTGTACGTTCCTCTTCTCTGTACGTTCCTCTTCTCTGTACGTTCCTCTTCTCCGTACGTTCCTCTTCTCTGTACGTTCCTCTTCTCTGTACGTTCCTCTTCTCTGTACGTTCCTCTTCTCTGTACGTTCCTCTTCTCTGTACGTTCCTCTTCTCTGTACGTTCCTCTTCTCTGTACGTTCCTCTTCTCTGTACGTTCCTCTTCTCTGTACGTTCCTCTTCTCTGTACGTTCCTCTTCTCTGTACGTTCCTCTTCTCTGTACGTTCCTCTTCTCTGTACGTTCCTCTTCTCTGTACGTTCCTCTTCTCTGTACGTTCCTCTTCTCTGTACGTTCCTCTTCTCTGTACGTTCCTCTTCTCTGTACGTTCCTCTTCTCTGTACGTTCCTCTTCTCTGTACGTTCCTCTTCTCTGTACGTTCCTCTTCTCTGTACGTTCCTCTTCTCTGTACGTTCCTCTTCTCTGTACGTTCCTCTTCTCTGTACGTTCCTCTTCTCTGTACGTTCCTCTTCTCTGTACGTTCCTCTTCTCTGTACGTTCCTCTTCTCTGTACGTTCCTCTTCTCTGTACGTTCCTCTTCTCTGTACGTTCCTCTTCTCTGTACGTTCTTCTCTCTAATTTTCTCTTCCCTCTACACCTCTCTTCCCTCTACCTCTTGTCTATATCTTCTTCGCTATGCCTTTTTCCCTCCTTCCTTCTATCTTTTTTCCTTCCCTCTACCTCATTCTTCACTATACCTCCTCCCTTCTTCCTTCTTCTCTCTTTCTCCCTCGTATTCCTTCTTCCTCCTCTTTCTCCTTCTCTCTCTTCTTTCTCTGTCTTCCCCCTCATACTACCTTCTTTTTCTACCTCTTTTCTTATACTTTCTTCATATTTAGGATACCCACATACGCACATACCTTAGTTTTGCGCGTTGTTCTACCCATCCAAACGAACAAGTGTCTGTGGTCACAACCTCGCGGGTCAAATTGTCACAAACTTACCAGCTAGATCTAGATTCTCATCCCACGTTTTCCGTAACCTGCCGACCAGAACGCGTAACCATGATCCAAATACGGCCTTCTTCAGGGAAGGTAGCGACTAGCCACTACTTCATTGCGAGTAGAACGGAATGCGTGTGGGCGCCTTAATGATACGGTTAAAAGTAGTCGCACTTACAAAGAGGGTTTAATCGTCGCTTATCCTGAGTACGTATTGGCCCCTTGTAGTTTCCAGCCTTTTGGCTACGCTGAAAACTGATATTACTATAAAATTAATACTTCTTGAATAATGAAATTGATATTGGAGAGTTTTTTGCCACCCGGAACGTAAAGCACTATCAATCTTCAGGGCACGCGCAGATGCACTAATGTGATGCAAAACTTGAACTGCGCTTGAAGAGAAAATAGATAGTGCTTAACGTTCCAGGTAGAAAAACTCTCTATTTTGTGGTTCTTGATATTTTGCCATTGACCTCTACGCCTCACTGACAATGTGACTTAATTCGTGACTTTAGGATCTGCGGATATTTGTGAATGATTGACGCTGGGAGAACAATTGAGTAATCGAATGGTCTGGACGGGACGGGGTGCAAAAATCGAAGAAATGGCGGTCTACGAAATAAGTGGAGTGTACTTAGCAAACTACCCAGGCTGACATTTGCATTCTATAATTGCTTTCATATAGGTAATGAAATGGGGTCTATTGACTGATGTTTCAAGATCTGTCGTAATATCTGCTTATAGAAAGCAATTTATTTTTCTTCGTTCGCTTGAGAGCGTAAGTGATTTTCAGGAGTGAAGAACAAAGTTTAAAATATGCCTCTTGGGTGTAAGGTCAGCGTGAAAGATTTCAGAAGTGTGATTCAGTGTTCAATACTCGGTTGGGGCAAAAATATTTGTAGCTTTGAAATACAATTGTTTTCTATAGAACTGACGAAAGAAAAAAACTGGTAAGCCAAGTATGCTGGACTCCGTGATGGGGAATACGTCATTCTAGACACATTTCTCCATTACCCGGGAGTGTAGATAATAAATAAAAACAGTGCTCAGACCGGAGGTAAGCAGCAAGCTGACAAAAGTCCGATTAATGAAAATGCCATACAAAAACATACATACACACTTACATATTCTCTGTAACAATTGCTTATTTCCACTTCATCGTAATGTATTTCTTTCTTTGCTGACATATCGATTTTTGCGTAAAGTAATATATTTATGTACTCATAAAAGGAAACTATCCTATGCACAACTGACCTTAGTGTTCACTTACGAAGGAGAAAATGGCAAATGGTAGTCACTTAATTGGAGATGACCGCGGCTCTAAAACTTCGTAAAGTAACGAGTTTACTAAGAACCTGAAGTAATTAGTTCGCATGATATTTTGCAATCAGAATCTTGGTAAGTAAAACCATCAATACACAGTGCTTAAAATGTTCGATAAATTTTAAAATGTTCATCTTTAATTAAAATTTTACGAATCCTCTTTCTACGGGAATTTTCGTGAAAGAGACTTTCAATTCACATCAGCATTGCCTCATTCGTTCCGAGAGTCACAAAGTCCTAATTTGTTGAGAAAATTCAAATTTCCTGCCAAGGTGTTCCACCGAGTTTGGTATGCCTTACAGATGCCCAACAAGTCTTAAATTTATGCGCTTGAATGATTGTGGGTCAACGAAACACGGTTTTCCGTGACGTTTTAAGTAAAATTAATCTCAAACCAACCATGTCTTTTGTTCACTCTTGAATTATTTTTTTTGTGCTAAATAGCACGATTTACTTCTTTGTCGTTTTGTGCTGAGAATTGAATGTTTTGGTATTAGAAGTACTTTAATTTAAAAACTTTCGGTTTACTCGTAAATTTATCTCCAATGAATATTCTTAATACTTAATTTTCGTACATCGTTCGTGAGCTGCAAAAGTGGCACTACTAAAAGCATCAGATGTTGAAGTAAATTAGTTTGAAGTTTCATCTTGTATAGAAATGTATCGTTCTTGCATTCACACTTCTGCCATTTGTTGGTGGAATACTGTACTGTAAGATATGATGCTGTTACTGCTGAGAGGTAGACCAATCTGCAATTCCGAAGAGTGCTTTCCTCGAAATTCGAATTTTTTAGTTGATGCTCAACGAGCGAAATTTCTTATTTACTCGTACGAACATACATGTTCAATATTTTTTAAATATTATTATTATTATTATTATTATTATTATTATTATTATTATTATTATTATTATTATTATTATTAAAAATGTAGTAAGATGCAATGTTGTGAAATCTCAGATGACTGTGCCAGGCACAATCGTATAGCCCAGGAAGCAATCCTTGGAACTTGTCAAATGTATTGCAAAGAAAAAACATATTACATCGCTTTCATATTTCTGTTTGTCCCGATTTATTTCGGTTTGTGTTAAATATTTATTTAATTGCAATTTTCTTAATTGCATGCGAACTAATGAATGTCGAGAGGTTTGTTGCGGATAATTCGAGGCTTTCCAAGGCAGGAGAGATGGGTGGTGTTGTGGTCGCCCCTCTTACCTCTACCGTTCAGACAGACGTTCAAATCCCGGTTGATCCATGCGAATATTGTGGTCGAAGTGGATATGAAGTAGGTTTTTTAGAGGCGGTACAGTTCCTAAATCACTTTTTCTACTCCCGTTGTATAATGCTGTCATTTGATGGATGCGACCAGTTGCGTAATGATAGTTTTATGATAATACAGATAATGAATTCATTTCGATACATTTTTCACTATGATTCTTGACCAATTACAGAGAAGGGATCACATATTCTTGACCAATCACAGAGAGGTTTACAAACCAAATATTGACACTTAATTAATCATTGGGAATATTTCTCGTAAATGTTTCGTTCGATTATGTACTTTAAATGTAAAATTACATTTGATATTATACAATGCTTGTAAGTTTTAATTAATTTTATTATTAGTAATCTTTCGTTGAATATTATTAAAAATAAATTGAATTATAATTTTACTTTGATCCTTTATTCGACACTAACTAGTCACCTAGGTCGAATTAGTCAATATTAGCTTGTCAGTCGCTGTCTGGAAGAGAATTCTAGCGGCCGACTGCTCTTATCGGTAGTTTACCGTGGTTTCTTCAACACAAGCCGGAGTAGTACCCTACCCCACGGACCACGCGCAATCTTTCCTTTCTCCTTCTGTCCTATCCTCACCCCTTACACACACACACACACACACACACACACACACACTGGCATACACTACACTACCACACATGTCGGGAGATTAGAAATTGTCCCAGCTGCGGCGGTGCGCCGTTGGTCGGAGATACCTTGGGGAAAACCCTGCTAGCCGACGGTAGGTCGGCACCGAATCTCGTCATCCAGCGGGAGATGACCACCGCACCCTCACGCAGAAAAATCACGCACTACACTTACGGGACCAATGACCTTTAGCTGTTGACGCTAAACATCAGAACAATCACTGAATATTAGCGGATTCGGATGGTATAACGGTCAGCGTATCGGATTGTTGTACCCAAGATTGCGGGTTCAAACCTGATCGAAGCCGTGGAGTTTTAAGAGCGAAATAATCCTTCGTATGCCTTCGGAGGGGAAGTAAAGCCGGCTGTCCCATGGAGTAGTAGATTTACTTGCATGTAAAAGATCCTCAAGCCTAAATGAAGCCTCTGAGCTAAATTCATATCGCCTGTTTCGTCGCCCGAGACAATACATTCTTTCTCCGCTAGATGGTGAAAGGAGCGTAGCGAAATTTGCGTGGTCAGACGGAAGAGCGGGCCTGACGGCCGGAGTCTCGCCACGTAAAATAACTATGAGAGGGCGTCGAGAGAAAGGGGAAAGAGAAGGAGAAAGAGGTGGGTGGGGAAGGAGGGGGTGGGGTGCCTGCGAAGGTGACGGCGGAGTGATGTCTCCCGCACGCCACCGCCTCCACCGCCGTTGTATAAACTCCTTGAACGCTTGTTTGCTCCTAGCAAACACTGCCCTCCACCTCCAAACATCTCTTCAAAGCCCGAGGTGCGCCATACCGTCCTTTTCGTACTGAGTGCCTTAATCTGACCTTCACTTACCTCCGCAACCTGGATGGGGGTGAGCAATGTTTTCTGTAAACCGGGTACTGATCCATGCGAATATTGTGGTCAAAGTGTTTCTGCAGTAGGATTTTTATAGGCGGTACAGTTCGTAAATCACGTATTAAAAAGCATCAAAACGTCGTGAAATGAAATGGGAATTTTGGGGAGTGATAAATAATTGAGCGTCAGCACATCTGTATGTTTACAATTCTAAGGATTTTTGTTTAGAAAGGAATTTGAGCTTGCTTATAAACCGAATTTTGTGATTTTTTTCTAAAAATGAAAGGCAGCGGGCCCCTAGTGTGTTACAGTTTACTATTATTAAGCTTTCTTATTGCATAAATAATCAATTTTAATAATATCGTACAATTAGTAGAAAGGGGATGAAATTATCGAAATGCGCGAAGGTTCAGCTAATACTCAAATTAAAAATCGTATTGACGTTCAACCCGCAAGAGGTCCCACGGAAGGATTTCGACTACAAACTGTATTGTACGTAAAGTTTTGTTTGAGAATTTTTTACACTCGTATTTTTTCAGTTTTCATATATCTACAAATTCCGTTGCTCGTCAAATTTTTCCTCGCTATCTGTTTATTCTTGTAATTTAATGATTAGCTTTATTGCAAGAGTACATGTTTTGAAAACGAGCGACGTTAGGAGCGAGTTTTCATATTTATACGAATGCAATAAATCAACATTATAAACAAGTTGCACACGCTATTTTTTGTATAACAGCATTGTAAATTTATAAGAGAATCAAACTTAATTTGGCAAAACAGCTTTCTTGTGACGTCTTGGGTATTTGACATCTAAAGCCCTCTGGAAAGTAAATTCAAGATAGCATTGTTGACATGTGTGCGAGAAAACTGTGGTCTGCTGTTCCATTTATCTTTTTCTAACCACGATTCTCCCGCTGTGATTGGCTGAACGTGTGATGACGCAATCATTCGCGCAATCATTTGTAAATGTTAATACTTCATCTGTACCGTAAAATGCCTGATTATGAACGATTTCTTGCAATAGAAAAGGTCGTTTTTAAAGTTGATAAACAAAAACCTCATAATTTCTTTATCATAGGTAATACCATTGGTAATAGGTTTTGGAATTTATCTGAGAATTTCCAAAGCATAAGTGGTATTTAACAGGACTATTCCATGAATGAAATTAGTCCAAGAGAGCTCCAAAATGTGTCAAATACTAATTTTATGTTAATGTACTTTATTCGGTTACCTTTCATATTTCGCAAATTCTACCATGGCCATCTACTGATGTAGCAGATGGGCAAGGTTAAACCGTGCGGTCGATACATAATCAATATCGAGATCAAAAAAACAATGTACAGACGATGACATGAAATGTATGTTTATTTTGCTTTAAAATAACAAACTTTTGATGTAACAAACATTAACTTTTAAAGTAAGAAACATTATATTATTTCAGTTGAAAATATATGTATGAAACACGCACTTTTTAAAATTACATGTTGAAGGACTTCTTTATTTTCATGTGCTTGTCTTAATTTATTTATGATTACCGAATGATGTTGCTCGTTGGCTTTCAGATAGAGCTTCAGTGATAATGTAATAGCATCGTGTATATTATTTCAGTAGTACACTTACCTTTTGCGGCTCTCACATGCAACCAACCTTTATAAATGAGGTCTCTAAAAAACGAAAATTTCACGTAGTCCTGACAAATTGCACTTTAACTTTAAAAATATGAAATATTTGTTTAAAGACACGCATCCAAATATTCATGTCAAATATACTTTCTATTCTCCGTGTTTTCTAGAACTTCACGAATTATTTCATTGATTTAGTCGTCAGACGCGTCACCAAATCTCGTCATGTTATAACTTGAATATAACTGAAAGCGATGTTAAAATCAGAGGTTAACACGGCTTATTGCACACAGCGGTTGATACTATACACATGATACTATATATAAGATACACGAGTCGGAGCTTATGATTGACCAGTAGGTAGGAGAGGTGAGAAAAATAGAATAGAAAAAGCGATCAGGTTTTTGAGGTACACCGCTCTGATTGGGGAATAATATAAATAGTTAAACACTGTTAGTTTGAATTTCACGAGTGGAGTAGTCCATGTATTTTTTTCATTTATTTAATAGTAAAATATGTTTTATGTAAAATAAAAAAAGATCAAAGGAAAAGAGGGCCCAGAAATTGCTATCTTGAGATCTGTGTGACATAACTACACACAGATAATATTTGGAATTAGAAAAATATGACATCTTTTCTGTTGCTTTGACAAATAAAATATCTAATTTTTTAGATACGTAAACTCCTGACTTTTATACTCACATACTGATACATTTGTTTGTTCCTATGATGCATAATTAAGTTCTGGTTCTGGAAGAGGTCGTAAATACAAAAATGCAAAATTGAAGTTACGTCAGTCTGACCTGTAGTCGGCCGCCCGCTAGTTCAGACTGCGCCAACCTTTGATAACATAATACTATTTAGCAGTGGCGTAGCCTGAGTTTCGGCTTAGGGTATGTAACTCGAGAAATGAGAAAATAATTTAAAACTTTAATTATAATTTAAATATTTCTCATTCATCAATACCATTTCTGACATTTTGATCAATTAGAGCACACAAATAATTTGTATATTTAAAATAAAAACTGATCCCGTAAAAGTAATAATGGCTCACGTACTTCATGTAGTTTACTGGTTGAAAGTAAGAAAAAGTTGACTTATGTTCACTACCTAGCAAAATATAAATGTGTGTCCTCATACTTCAATGAAAAGAGTACTATCAAACCCAATGATTTTCAAAATTGTCCAATTCATATCATTTCGAACCCAATGGAATTGCCATAATTTATAAAATGGAAAACAATGATCTATAATGAAAATATAATAGGAAAGAGAAAATCAATCAATTTACAGACACGTAATGAAAAGCAGTTGACAGTTGTCCTTTTTGCTGCTTACATCAAAAGTTTCATCCAGTATGTGGGGGACAAACGAGGCTTTAGAAATTTTATTTTTAATTTCACAGGACATTACCGTGCTTACACTTGAAATTCAATGAATCTGAATTTCTGGTGAAATTGCACGAAACACTGGAATTTTCATATCATTCTTGTCAGTTTTATCATATTTCATTATTTCACTTATATATTACATGAAATTTCCGTCTTTTCACTATGGCTAGAAAATACAACTCGAATGAAGTGTGACAGAATTTCCCTATTTTCCCATCATACCACCGTTGTATTGCTCAACATAGCCTGTGTTGACTGTTTAAATAAAATTCTATCCCCTCATATTTTTTACAAATATTTTTAACTGTTTCTCACGTGCTATAATTTGTGCACAAAAATACGACTCCATAATTATGTAGGCACTTTGGATCGCGTGGTGCTCGCCATTCCAGGGCACAGATGTGTATTGCACAGTTACATACCCTTGTACATTCAACCAGCACGATCCCTGACCTAAATTGACTACAAATATTTAGTTGCTAAATGCATTAAAATAAGGTGATAAAACTTAAATAAAGGGACAATGTTCATTAATTAACCTTGTTCTTTTACAAACACCGACGAGAACAATGACGTTTCGCAAAGTTTCGCTTTTTCGTAGGCACCACGGTAGGCACCCTGGATGTAACGGGTCACGGTGCATCTGATTCACAGCGCAGGCTAGGCGGCATTTCAGAATGATTCGTTCATCCTTGTGAAGAATCGAGTTCTCAATGGCGCAATGTTTGAAATATAATGAAATATTTTGTAGAAAAAGAAAATAACAAATTGACAATTTACAATCATTTTAAAATAAAATAGCTGATATTGTCAGGGTATGTAACACATCACCCACATCCATGGACGCTACGCCCCTGCTATTTAGCACCGTAATCTGACCTTCACTTACCTTCGCAAGTTGATTGTAGTTAGAATTGTCTTGAATAAACTCTAATATTATAATGCAACGCAATTTTATGAGAGAAAATAGGAATTAGCTGATGTGAGAGGTCATAGTGAATCATGAAAACTCGTTGCCTGGCAATGTTCTCGATGACTCAACAGGCGAGCGTTTGTTGCCTGGTGTCTCATAGCAACGACGTAGGGCGCAATTTAAGCGAGTCCAATGGAAGAATACATATCTCTTCATCGGCCGTAAGGATTCTGTTAGCATTCTCGCCGTTCGTTTCATGTGACCTTCTAGAAGACCACTGCCTGCACTAGAATCCACTAGAAAATTCACATCTTGTTAGAAAACTAGCATAATGTCTGTCTACCTATCGGCGCAACAACCACTGACGAAGTCTGGGCCTACCAGCGGCTTCGCAGGCCTTGCTGCCATGGATTACGGGGTACGTGTGATTAGTACGTAGGCATCCCTGCACCGTATTCTGGTCTTCTCAACCTGAGAAATGAGTTTTCTCCTCGTCACACAGCAACATATACTGGAAAACGCACATTATAATCTTGTCCGACCGAGAATCGAACCCGCGGGTCGCGCCGTGGAAAGCAAGCACGCTGACCATGTACTATCCGCTAGGACAACTAGTACGCTAGATTTTTTGGCTTTATTTAAGACCGCATGAACTATGAGGTCATTAGCGACCACTATTGATTAACGTTAAGGGTATCTATACCGAATGTTGTGATATTGTGATGGTGTGGGGTGAAAGGACGAACACAAATACAACTATGCCCGAGGCGGGACTCGAACACGCGATCCTTCGGCCCGAGATCATCACGGAACTTCTGTCTTAGCGATCTCGGCCACTAGAATCGGCAAAAGAGGGATTAATTCAACCTTAAAATCCTAAATAAATAGATAAATACACACTTTTTCATGCACATACACACGTACATACATGCACACATATGCAAATGTATACACACATACACACGTTTGATGTGATGCAATAGGCAAAAGTTGCAATGTTTGTCAAATAATCATCTCATGAATATCATTATCTGTACAGCGATTTTCTTAACTCTGCCCATGACAGGAATCGGCTGTTGACGTTTTCATCCAATCGGGGAGTTTGAACGTCACTGAAGCGACATATAAGCTCGCGATTGGATGGCAGCGAAGCAGCTGATTCCTGTCAGAGGCGGAGTTGAGAAAACCGTCTTATCAGTGGTCTCTCGTCGTCCTGCGAGGCGTACGGCGCAAAAAGGAAGACCAGGCGCTTTGCGTGCGCGCCGCCGCCATGTTGGCCCTTGGGGCACGCCGAGCAAACTGCGCGCGGCGTTTGTTTGCGCAGCGCGTCTCGCGAGGCGTTTGAAGAGCGCCGCCGCGTGCCAAATGCCGCGGGCGCCCTCGCCGGCGGCGCACAGCACTAAAAGGACGAGGACGAGGACTTTAATGAAATGGCATTTGTTTTCTTTTCACTTGGACGGTGCATCAACCGGCTAAGCGACATTTTTGATGTCACTGCAGTCTCTGACCGGAAGGTTCTACGTTCGAGTCCCGACGGCAGCAGGATGTTCGACACTAGTTTTTCAGCTAAGTCGAATTAGTCAACACTAGCTCCTCAGTGGCTATCTGGAGGAGAATTTTAGAGGCCGGCTGCTCTGATCGGTAGTTTTCCGTGGTTTCTTCGATCAACACAAGCCCGAGCAGTAACCCAACAAATGGACCACAGACGGCGCACGACCTTTCCTTCCTCTTCGTTGTCCTATCCTCACCTCTTACACACACCAGACACACAAGACACACAAGACACACACACACGCACACACACACACACTACACTACCACACATGTCGGGAGATTAGAACTTGTCCCAGCTGTGGCGGGACCCCACTGGTCAGAGATACCTTGGGGAAAACCCCACTAGCCAACGGTATGGCGGCACTGAATCTCGCCATCCGGAAAGACCACCCCACCCTCATACGGAAAAAACACGCACTACACTCACGGGACTAATGACCTGAGCTGTTGACGCGCCCGGAATCAGTAACAATCAATCATTGAATATGAGAGGGCGTTTGGAAAAAAAAAGAGATTTAGACGCCATCAGTTGCATTGGACCATGTGCTAAGTGTACGCAAAATTTTGGCGCCTAATTTGTAAAAGTAGCCTTATAATTAATAAAAAATACAAACGCCATCAGTCACATCAGGGATTTTATGTTTCGCAACAACCGGCTATAAAATTAGATCTTCAAATCTGCTGTTTTTAATTTGACTTTATGCAGGTAAGCGCCAGATATTTCACTCATGTTTGTGTAGTTTGGCGCTTCAATGAATGAAATAATTAAATTACAGTTTTTAGAGCTGAAAATGTAATAAAACCTTTGAACACGATTATCTCAAAACTTGTATGATGTCGCATAGCCGGTTGATGCATAACACTGTCCACTTCATACTGCGATATTTTAACTCTGCCTCAATAGCCTTCTATATCAGTGTTGTCAAGGTCGGTGCCACGAGCGGGAGCCCGTGGCAAGAGCGTCACAACGAAATCGCCCCTCCACGCAGTTCATTACCCCGCCACCACAGACAACACCATCGCTATTGTAAAACGGTGGGGGGGGGGTTAGTAATAGTGTCCTCTCCCGACGCTAGTGGCGCAGAGAAGCTCGTGACATCGCACGGTGCCACGACGCGTGCCATTGTCACCAATAGGAGACTTGAGACCACTGCTCTATAAACACGATGGAATATCACACGGCATTTCGCGAGCAATGCGATACCTAGTGGCGCGACTAAGAAAGACGCGAAATACCGTGACATATTCCATTGTGAAGACGGGCCTTCAGAGGCAGAGTTAGAAAAATCGCAGTGTAGAAAAATGTCGTGTAGTATAAGCAATCACTTTATGTTATGACAAAGCGAAATTGCCCATTTTTATGTTATTTTTTTTTTTATTTTTCGTCGATTTTGCCTAATAAGTCATTTTAGTCGCACCCGCGTCCGCCTCCGCGCCTGCAGTCTCACTCACACGATAACAATGATGGCAAACTGGTAATGATGAAGCTGACAAGCTGACAGTGTTGGCAACGATAATGTCGATAACTATGCAAATGCTATGCAATAAATGTCGATAACTATGCAATAATGTCGAGAACTTCATAATTGCAATGACAACGATGCAATCTCTGACAATGATGTTGGCGTCGAAGCTGACGAAGACATCGAATGTTGAAAATTTTTTGTTTCATTTATTAGTGAAAAGCCTGTATTTATTGCTCTAGGTTTTTAAGTAGCTGCTTGATTTTAAACTTATTGCGTGGTTTCCAATTAGCTTGCAATCTACCTCTGATAATCCTCGCTGTATCTGACCCCACATTGTCGCACATCTTTCCATATCTAGAATTTTAGCTGATCATTCAGAATGAGATCATATTACTGAAATATTAATTTTACTTTTGAACTAAATTTGGATTTAATATTTTATATTTTGGAATATCTTGGCAGTAGCTTATTTGCAGTTTATTTAAGAAATGTGTTTAAGTAACATTTATTAAGGTCATATAAAAATGTGTTTATACATACTTTATGCAGGTCTATGCACTATCACATTGTTACTTCTAAAATGTAACCTGTAACGTTGCCGAAATCGCCTTATATGTAAAATCTAGACTATTCTAATGTAATATAATATTACAACAAACAATGATAGTGCATATATCTGCATTGTGGTTTGTATTACGAATTGACGGTGTGTATACAACCATAATGAAGATATTATACCGAAACTGTGGCATAAATAAAATATTTTTGTAATAAAAAGGCAAATGACCTACAGTGAAGATATTTCATTATGGTTGCAAAACGATGTCAAGAAATCATACTTGATAATTTTTTGTATAGTTAAACAGCCGGGGACAATACAAAAATGTTTTATCCTTGCCTTTTCCCGTTTCTACCAGGTCGGCGCTAATGGGAGCGGGTTCATTTTTACTAATTTTCCGCACACTCCATTTTTATACTGATTTGGCGAAGGTTTTGCGGTCGGATTCCCTTTCTGGCGCCAATCACAGGGGACACACAAGCACATTACACGTACACAACACACACAATCACGAAGCACAACCAACCATACCCAAGGCGGGATTCGAACCCACGATCCTTAGGTTCCGGATCGGCGGTCAATACAAGAATACATTATACACAAATATAATCCTAACACAAACAATACACATGAACAAATTGGGCACAAACAATGTAGAAGAAAATATTACTGTATAGTAGGTTCTTATGATTATGTTTATATTATTATATCTATGTTCTTTTTTGCTGATATTATATTCTTATGATTTTGTCTATTCAAATAATAATAATAATGTATGCCAACTTCACATTCCCTGTAAAAGAGGCCTTCGCTCTTAATGGGATCCCAAATGCTAAAATTAAAATTAAAAAATGAAAATAAACATAAACATAATAAAATAATCCTGTGTGATGGGAAGCTAGTTGCAAGCAGTGTAGGCAAGGGAGTAGTAGTTCCCCCCTCTCTTCTTCCTGAAACTTTCCTGCTCCTCCTCTACATCCTTCGTCTTATTCTCATCTACGTTCTTCTCGGTTGCCCTCTCACCTTGTCCTCCTCAATTTCTTCTATTTCTTCCATTTTATCCTGCCTCATACCGACGAGCAGTGGTCGGTGGAAGAATAATGCCTTGTTGCTACGTAACCACGAACAATGTTACGGCTTTTCTGTGGGTTTCCCTAGCATTGTAATGACAATTCTAGATGCCGCTGTCTTTGTTACGTCGCTCGTTTAATGCAACTGGTATCCCGTTTCCGCGATGCCACTAGCTTGTTACGTAGTTAAGCTGAGTCACCAGGTATTTTAAAGTTGTTATCAATGATTGAAGATGGTTCGTCTTGTACGTAATGGCCAAAACTCACCTTCGACCGCCAGGGCCTGGGTTGAACACTGGCCAATCCGTATGGAGTTTATGGTGGACAAAACCAACTCATGGCAGGTCTTTTCAGGATTTATCAATATCCGACGCTTCTCGATATATTTTTGCTCCATCATTCATCATGATAGCTTTCATCTACTCACTAGACAATCATTAAAGAAGCTCAATGAAATCAGTAGTTAAAGGGCGTGCAAGCTCCTAATGAATGAATGAATGAATGAATGAATGAATGAATGAATGAATGAATGAATGAATGACATAAAGAAATGAAAAATAATTCATTAATACGTAAATACATACATAAATACATAAATGCATACAGAAATACATAAATTCATTCATGAATAAATAAAAAGATAAATAAATAAATAAATAAATAAATGGGCAATATTTGAATACAATTCAGGCTTTGGTGTAATCTTTTTCATCATAGCGTTTTGGGCGACGAGGTCTCTCGGTCTTCACCGTCGCGTCGTCACAGATGCCGCTCATACCAAGTAGGCTCCTGTGGTTGGAGAAAGCTTGTCTACAAAAGTGAACAGGGTGTAGCATGACTGGAGGCTTTGGTGCTTATGGCGTTGGCAGTGTCACTAGCTTTATTATGCCGTTTTCACTGTGACACTACTTTGGCCATACCGTTGCCGTGCTGAGTCGGCAGATATTTTTAAAATGCATTATCAAGGTTTGAGAGGGCGACTTGAAGCGTAATGACTAGCGCATACGACTTCCACCGCTAGGATACCGATTCGATCGACGACCAATCCTTATATAGTGGACAAAGAGAGATCTTGGAGGAAAACATACTGAACAACGCGAATTATCGGTAGGGTTCTAGAGCTTCTACCTTTCACAGTCTCTTATTCCACCATTACTCCAGTATTCATCTCTTCTGTATTAATAGGAAGCATAATTTTTCTGCACATTTCGTGAGAACAAGCGGATGAAATGATAGACTCAGAAATGGTCTTCAATTGAAAACCATGGTCCACAGCTGTGCAGATAGTACTTCAATCATCAACATTTTTGCTCTAAATATTAATTGTTCATCCTCAAAATTGCAGTTCCGAAACAGTTGCTACGGACCAGGTCATATATTGCTACGCTATGTGGCGAGCAACGAAAGTTTCTCGTTGAAACTAGCGAATACCCCGCACGCTTGTGTGTGTGTGGATTGGGGTGTGATTTAATTTGTGGTGAACTGAAGAAAATCTGACAATTGCGTGCCTTTAAGATGTGATTTTTCACAGCTGGCTCTGCTAGTCGCAGTATCTCCTTTTTGGTCAATCAATGACCTCAGTGTTTGGAGGAAATTATTGATGTTTGAATCTCTAACAAACGCGTCACGTACCGCGCGCGATTCTTCCTTTCTCTTCCTTGTCCTATCCTCACTTTTTACTTACACACACACACACGTGTCTATGCACTACAATACTACAAGTCAGGAGGCCGGTCGAAAGAGCTTGTCCCGGCTGGGGTGGTGGGAGATCCTGGTTGGGGAGAACCACTTAAGCCGACCTGTACATAGGCCGGCATCTCACCATCCAACAGGGCAAGAACATCGCCATCTCCTGTGATAAAAACACGCACTACACTTACGGGAATAATGCCCAAAGTCGTGAACGTACCCGGAAACAAGAAATAATCAATATTTGAGTAAAATTCATGCTTCGGTCAAATCAAATGGACGATAAGACTTTGCACGTCGAGCTTCCTCCATCAGTGTATAACGGTCAGCGTATCGGATTGTTGTACCCAAGATTGTGTGTTCAAACCCGATCGAAGCCATGGATCGGGCGAAAAAATCCTTCGTACGCCTTCCTGCCGAGGGGAAGTAAAGCCGGCTGTCCCATGTAGTAGATTTACTGCATGTAAAATATCCGCAGGCCTAAATGAAGCCTTTGAGCTAAATTTCAAATCGCCTGTTTCGTCGTTCGAGACAATACCTTCGTTCTCCGCTAGTTGTTGGAAGAAGCGTAGTGAAATTTGCGTGGTCAGACGGAAGAGCGGGCCTGATGGCCTGGGTCTCGCCACGTAAAATAAGGCATTAACTAACTATCAGTGTAGCATCACATCTGCTGCCCATACGAAGGAGGATGCCTGCCCAGAAAAAAAAAAAAACTCGTCCCCACGGGCGAACGGAGTGTGGCGTGGCTGGGGGCTGGCCGGCGGCGCTAGTGCCGGCGCTGGCCGGCAGGCGCGCTGCGGGCGCCGCGGGGCATGATGGATGAATCCGGCTCATTTAGGAACAATCGCGCAGCGGGCCGCGTGCCGGCGCGGCGCGGCGATGGCGGCGGTGGCGGCGCCCGGCTGAATGGGTGACGTCAGCAGTGACCTGTGACCTCGCGGCTCCATTGAGACGCGGATGTGGACGCGGCTGAGCCTGGCTGGCCACGGGGCGGCCCGCAGCGCTCGGCGTGGCTAGCTCGGCTTCCACCAGTTCATCCTCCACTTTCTCCTCCTCTACCAATTCCCTCCACTCAACATTTTTTAACTTCCAGTTTTCTTCCTACAATTTATCCGCTTTCTGTTTTATCACTTTATCCTTGACTATCTCTCCTATCAGTTAACCCTCCACTTTCTCCTCCTCTACCAATTCCCGCTACTCAACATTTTCAACTTCCAGTTTTCTTCCAATTTATCCGTTACTTTCTGTTTTATCACGTTATCCTCGACTTTTTCTCCTATCAGTTCATCCTCCACTTTCCCCTCCTCAACCAATTTCCCCTCCTCTCCTCCACTTTCCCCTCTTCTACTCAAAATTTTCAACTTACAGTTTTCTCCCAACAATTTATCCGCTACTTTCTCTTCCATCAACTTATCCTACACTTTCTGTTCTATCAATTCCCCCTACTCAACATTTTCAACTTCCAGTTTCTTCCAACAATTTATCCGCTGTTTTCTCTTCTATCAGCTTCGTTCACGTTCTCCAATTCAACCACCACTTTCTCCTCCACCAATTCCCTTACTCAACATTTTCAACTTTCTCTTCTCTTACCAATTCATCAATATTTTATCTTCCTCTACCAATTCTTTCTCCCCTTTCTCCTCTTAAACCAAGACCTCCTTCACTTTCAATCATTTACAAATTCCTCCTCTTACCAATTCCTTGTTCACTTTCTACTCTTGTCTCTCTTTCAATTTCTTCTCTACCAGCTCGGCGTTCTACTTTTTCTCCACCGTTCGCTTTTTCCTCCACTTTTCAACCTCTCTCACCTTTTTCGTTCTCCTCCTCCTCCTCCTCCTCATCCGTAGTCTCCTCAACTTGCTTTCCTCCATTTCTTTCATTTCCTCCATCTGTTCCCACCCCACTTCTTCTATTGGACGGTATAATCTGTTTTAATCTCGCTATCCTTCCCCTTTTATTTACTTTTCTTCTCCTTCAACTTTGTCTTACCCAACTCTTTTATTCTTCATTCCTTTTATTTCAACCCCCAATTTTCGTCGACTCTTCCTTTTCTAAAATTTCTTTCTTCCATTTTTTTGCTCATACCTTTTCATTTCCTTTCTCTGTAATCTTATGTCATCTACATACTTATTTTGATCCTCCATTTTCTTCTTGTCGCATTAATCTTTTTATCCTGTTTTTAAACTTCTGCTTTCCCTTTCTACACTGCCCCTTTCTTCTTATTTCACATAATCTATCCAATGCCTTTTCCCTCCCGATTTATTTCCTCTTTCATTCTTATTGCTTCATTTGCACATTTTGTTTTCCTCGTCCATATTCATTGCATCCCCCTTCTTATCAGTGATTTATCATTGTTGATACAATATCAGTTGATTCGAAAATCTTGAAATTCGTTATAACAAATTCCACAACGACTCATTCGTTATCTGCCGTATTAATTTGTCATTAATAATTTATTTTTTTATTCCAGTTCTACATACGTTCACTTCGTGGAAAATAGTTTAAATCAAAAAACAGATTTAACTACAAGCAAATTAACCTACTCTGTACTCAGATGTTTAGAATACGGTATAAAGATAATGATTAATTGGCAAGAATTGTTGCATTATTTTTATTTCGTTAACTTCTAAAACTTTTTGAACATAAGGCGCCGATCTTTTCTGTTACAATCTAAATTTCGATTCATTGAAAGATTTTTTAAAGATGTAAACGTTTGGACAGAAAGAAAGGCATTGTTTTTTGTATAGATTACTACGAGAAAATTCGTATTATGTTGAGAATGAGTTTTTATTCTTAATATGTATTGACATAAATAGACAATTAAGGCTTCAAATTGTAAGTGCCTGACGATTATTTGGGTTTGGGTTTATTTTGCACACTGCGCGTTAGATTAACTAAAAAAGGAAATAAAGAAACGTAGTGCTATTTGAATATTCTAGTTAACATTTCGTTAAACGCAGCCCATATTTTTGTGAATATATGAAGTCATCTACACTTTCAGGTTTCTAGAATTATTTAAAATCAACGCAGCATTCCCATATCATTTCTATGGTTTACGTGTTAATTTTGGTTGCAATTTTCCTACTGGACATTTCATTCAAATTTACGACATTTCGTTTTTTAAGTCCTTTATTTTTTATTCCCAGGCATATTAACGGTGAATTTTATGCAAATTTTTAAAATTTCCTATTCGTAACTCAAACACAATTTCGTAGCTTCGGAACTTCCACAGCAAAAAGCAACCCGCTTAAATAACTCATAACTAAAATATCGCATCGTTCAGCATTCTTCTCATACACGATCATGTAGTATTGCAATCTCGTCGGAAACGAGTTACTGCATTTGTTTCCAGTCCACCTCCGTCGGTCACTCCGTATATTTCACGCGAGGCAAATGCATTTCGTGGGTTCATCAGTTGACAGGGGAGGCTGCTTGTTCTGTGATCGTACACGCTCCGATGTGCCTCCAATGTCCCCAGAGGACATGAATAAGGCCGAACACGCCCAGCGCCGCCCGCCGCCCGCCGCCCGCCGCCCGCCGCCCGCCGCCCGCCGCCCGCCGCCCGCCACCGCCCTGGTGACAAACGCACGGCCGTACCGATGCGTCGCGGATTGTCGGTCGGTCGGCCGGCAGTGACTCGCCGAGAGGACCACCTTTGTTTCAGAGAGTGCGGCCGACGTGTTCATAACTTTCCACACGATTCGGGGAGTATTTGGAGACCCCATAAATAAACACGCAGAGATAAAATAAAAGGCGCGGGGACGGAGGTGGCGGCGAGGTGGCCGAGGAACCAGTTGTGGAGGTGATAGTGACGGTGATGGTGAAGGAATTGCGGTGAATTGGTGACGATAAGTGACTCCGACGATAAGTGACGGTGACGATAAGTGACGGTGACGATAAGTGACGGTGACGATAAGTGAAGGTGACGGTAAGTGACGGTGACGGTAAGTGACGGTGACGGTAAGTGACGGTGACGGTAAGTGACGGTGACGATAAGTGACGGTGACGCTAAGTGACGGTGACGCTAAGTGACGGTGACGCTAAGTGACGGTGACGCTAAGTGACGGTGACGGTAAGTGACGGTGACGGTAAGTGACGGTGACGGTAAGTGACGGTGACAGCATACTCACAAGTGAATATGGTCGCTGTAGTGAGAACAATGTGGTGACGGCTATCTGGTGATAGGATGAAGGGATTTGAAGACGAGGATCTATCAACGGTAATCTTATGATGGTGATCAGGTCATGAAGATATCATGACGGCTGAAAGGTAACGATAATAATGATAGGGAAGTGATGTAATAACGCTTTAATGGTGGTGGCTGTGGTGATGGCAGAATCTTCTTAGCACGGCAGCGAGAGCTGAAACGCGGATGACCGTTAATGAGGAAGACGCGAGGGCGAAGACAAGACAAGAAATGGGGAAGAAATTGCAGTAACAACTAAACACCCTCTTATTCACATTTGCCACAGTTTCAGAGTTGGTTTCATTGGCTCGAATGTGCAAAGTTGGACACAATAAAGTAAGTTAATTCTTACACATGTATTGGATAGCAGCTCATGTTACATTCCTGTATTATCTTGATTCAGGTTTCTCTACTTTCCGGAATAAGAACTGATAGTTTCGAAGGCAGGAGGAGTGGACAGAAATACTCGAATACCTCAAGACTTCAGCACGGAGAATTTTTTTTCTGTTAACTAGTTTTCGCTTACAACCCGTAACGATTTTTACAACCCGAACATGTTCTGTCTTCTTGCAACAATTGTGTGAATACAATACTTGAAAAAATAATAATTGATACACTTGTGAAATGTTATTTACGAAAATTACTAACAAAACGAAATTATTTCAAAACGTAAAATCGTATATTTTAATCTTGATTTATGAGTTATTTCGGGTGTTAAAAATCACACCAGCATGTTCTGCACAACGAGGTGAACAAATGGTTCGTATAATTTTGCTGAAAAACATTTCGTTTCATCTCATGAATTCGTCAGCAAAATTTCATATTCCATTACGTTCAGAAGAGTGTCCTTACGACGAGTGTCCTTGTAAAGAATGATATTAAACGTAGCGCTTAATATCAACGAAGAGAAAATTTAACTTCACTGTTCGGATAAAAACGACTTGTTCTTGATCTTCGACTTCTTCACTTCCAGAAGGAACCCGTGCCTGTTCCGTCTTCACAATATTCTTTTGTTTTTAGTTACTGCCGGGTTTTCTTAGGTCTTCCGGCTTCTATTTTCCCGGTTGGTTGATAGAGCACTGTCCAATGGGAAATTCTTTTGGCGTCTATTTTCGAATGTGTTTTTTCCATGAATCTTTGTAATCATCTAGTTCTTCATTTATTTTATAAAGATTTAAAATACAAAAATTCAAATTTAACTGTAGGAATTGAAAATAACGACAGGCTTCTCTATAATCGGTACGCCAAGAAGTTTTGTTAATATCTCTACGTTCGTAGTATCTGCAAGTGTGTAAATAATAATAATAATAATAATAATAATAATAATAATATCGTCTTTATTTCTGGCGAGGCACAGGCCGTAAGGCCTGCTGTTCCGCCTAACCGCTTAAATATTTACATTTACATAAATTACAATTGAGGCGTTCGGATGGAAACAATGGTAGCTGACATTTCACGTTACGTCACGCTGACATTACATCGTATTAGCTAACGGAAGGGTCCTGCACACAACTAATGAAACATTTACTTTGAATGTATTTTCATTGTCAATTTTTTGGACTCTAAAGCTAACATATTATAAAGAGAGCCCATGTTTCATATTTACAAGAAGGACGTGGAATGTCACTAATTTTATTTTCGCAAAACGCCGGAAATTATTCCTTACACCCTAATGCCTCAATTGTGGACGAATCACAATAAAAAAGGAGAGCATATTTTACATTTACATGACATACGGTATAATGACCTGCATCTAACAGCGGCACAACATATTTCTTGTGTCAACGATTTTACAAGCAGGTAAACCTGTGCCTAAATACGAAGTACGCAATACACTTTCGAAAAAAAATAAAAATAAATAATAATAATAATAATAATAATAATAATAATAATAATAATAATAATAATAATAATAATAATCCCATATGGCAGTCGCGTGACGAGACCCCCAACCCCTCCAACCGCGTGCCCCGCACTCCGGATGCGCGCCCTATCAGATGCTCCCGTATGTTGGGCGCTGCAAGGGGGCGTGGCCAGCCTTAGAAGGGATCCTCCCCCCAGGCGCTCCCTGGGGGCTCGCCCCCTTTTGATACGGGGGGGGTGTCGGCGGGGAGGGGGGATCTCGCCCTACCAGGCGAGGGGGCGCGCCCCCATTCGCCCAGGGCACGCGGGGTGGGCGATTACGAGAGGGGGGAGGGGCTATTATTTGGTTTTATTGGCGCTCCCAATAAGACGGAGCTCCTGAAGGAGCTGCTGTAGTAGAGCAGGAGGAGTAAAGATGTCGGGGGTTCTGCCGCGTGGAGGAATAATAGCTGTAGGCTTTTTGCACACGGTTCTGTTTTCGTGCAGATTCTCACACAGAAACCTCAAGATCCAATACTAGAGTATAGAATCTTGGCCAAATTGTCTGGGCCAATGGTCATATCTACAGACGGTCTGCATGTTTTCTGTATGAGTTGCCACTACACGCCGCCAGAGGTTCTGCCGGGAAAAGGAATTGCCGAATTGCGCCGAGTACATTCATTCGTGATATTTGTGTACGTGCGTTCTGGGCTACTTTAGGAATATTTTTCAGGTATTAATGGAGTGAAAAACTAAAAGCCGTCATACCGGGAGAGGTGTCTCACTGCATCAACTGATGTCACTTCAGTGCCTCTGACCGGGAGGTCCTAGGTTCGAGTCCCGACGGCGGCAGGATTTTCGACACCAGCTTGTCAGCTAGGTCGAATTCAGTCGCGTCAGGAGAAGAATTCTAATAGCCGGCTGCTCTGATTGGTAGTTTTCCGTGGTTTCTCCATCAGGCGAATACTAGAGCAGTACCCTAACAAATAGGCCACGGACTGCACGAGACCTTTCCTTTTCCCTTACACAGACTTATACTAACATGTACTATACTACCACACATGCCGGGAGACCAGTCCGGGGCTTAGAGCTTATCCCGGCTGGTGCGGTCCCCCGCTAGTGAGAGATACCTGTTTGGGGAAAACACCGCTACTCGACGGTAGGCCGGCGCCTGATTTCGTCATCCAGTGGAGGAAGATCACCGCCACCTCCCGATGATAAAACATGCACTGCACTTACGGGACTAATGACATCAGTAGTTGACGCTCCCGGAATCACGAACAATCAATTAAAAGCCGCCAACGTCGCATGGTTTTAGCTGGGAAGGCTGTCGAGGGTGTGCAGAGAAAGCGCTCCGAATTTAGGAAATCTTGGCTGCAGCAGTGAGATTCCACATTTGTAAGAGGCAGTGAAACAGATGCCCGGAAAAGCCGAGAAGTCGAATCGCCAATTCATAAAATCTCACGAGTCTCACCTAATCAAACGAAATTGAACAGGATGGACGATTCCCGTTGTAAATAACGAGTCTGCTGCTGGAGGTTCTAGAGTCAAATTGTATGTTTTCTATATGAAAAAATTCGATCACTTTGAGAAGTTTTCCACTGCACTTCACGCACATTTGCACTGCACACTTCATGGACGTCCAACCTGTGCGGAAATTGTACCGTGAAAAAACAAATGCCTAACGTGAGGGATTTGGTGGGATCTGATAAAACCGGAGTAGAAAGTACCGTATTTGTTGGAGTATCAGATGTTGTATTTTAAAAATGTTTTCCTTAAATGGAGTACTTTTTGTTTGCCAATATTGTTTCTGAAATGTCAAATGATGGCTTGTTTTGTAGTAGAAATGGTTTCAAATTCTGAGAGTGAATGTAATGTGCATTTAACAAGATGAAGCACAATGTTTGTTTATAATATGTTTGTATGCCTGCATTGCGAAGAAAATTCTGGTCTCTTTGCAGAAGAAACATTTCTTACATGATGCTCACTGTTTTAGTGTGTTTGTTTCAAATCCCACTGCAGAGATGAATCATATGATTGAATGTTATTGAAGTGACTCCATTTTCACGGATAAAGGTTGGATTATATTTCATATCCATCAAAAGCAATTGTAATGAAACGGAAGTAAATCGAGGAAATGTAAGGATAGTGAGCTTTGTTGAGTTTTGAAAATCTACAAAAATAATGAGATAAATTATATCAATTAAAATGTATTAACTTGTCTTTTCCTGTTCTATAATTTGGTTGCGAAATTGAAATGTCAAAAATGCTTTTAATTACATAGCGAGTTAAACTAATCAACAAATCAACAGCTCACAGGAACAGTTTTCTGTTTAAAATATTTCAAGAGCGAACTTTTTTCAGATGACAATGATTTTTTTATGAAAAATCCATATTTTATTATTTTAATATCTTCATCCTGACATTACGAAATAAAACAAATGATGTATTGCATAGAGCGTTAATAAAAAAAAACAAATGTCTTGTCGATACGTGTTGTATTGGAAACAGACCTACGCATCCAGGTGAGAAGTGTCTACATTCTCAAGGGGCATGTAAACACGTTTTTCCGCCTCACTCTTGTAATCAAGACGTCTGCATGAGTAAAGACCAGCACTTCATTTGTCATTTTCTCTGTCTCCTGATGCACTTACCTACCGTGAGAGCCTCCGTACGTCTGCTATTTCATGCCTCTCTGCTTAGCAAGGGGTCTCGGGTAAAAAAAACACAGTGCCTACTACAATTCTTGGAGCAACCAAGAAATACTAAATACTCAGAAATTAAGTGCAGTTCATTCCAATCAAACGTGACATAATGTACCTTCTTCAATCATGATGTGTGATTATTTACCAGCAAGAAGAATGTGGTTCAGTTCACGAAATTCTATAACTTAATACATTTGTGTGTTATTAGGATGATTATTTTATTTCGAAGATTTAGGATGACATTTTAAATATATCATGCTTATCATGATCATGATATAATCATGCTTATCTTAAATACTGTTTGTTAAACTTCTTTTTTGGTGTTACAAACTGTTTATGGCTCTTAGTATTTCTATGTAAACTGGTGTTAATGGTTTTGAGTGTTTTAGGCCTATTATTTTTCATTCAAGAGGTCATGTTTTTAAGAATACAATTAGTATTATAGTATTATTTATACTTTAAATTGTAATATTCAGAACCCATGGTAATGAAATTTCTTGATTACAAGTATTTAAAATAGTTGTTTTTTAAAAAAACAATTAATTTTTTTAACATACCTTTCTCGTTAGTGATTTACCATACTTAGGATTGTAGTTGATTAAATGAGTAATTGAAGCAATTTACATAAATAACAATGCATTTCGTATGTAAAGAAAATTCTGCGGAATCATATTGACCTTCATTTGAGAACTTTTGTAAACGTTTCAAGATGTCCAGATTGTTTCACGTACTACCTATAATCTCATGATGACGATGCAGATATAGTAACGAATGCGGTTGATGTTTGTAAACCAAGGTGATAACAGAGTAATTATTCAAACAAATTCGTTGTTTGTCATCAGATGTACGTCATTTTATACTTTCCATAATCCCACCTTCTCAGGAAACAAATAATGTAGATAATTTTTTTCGAATAAGTATTATGATACGCTATCTTTCGGTACAACTCACCGACGTCAGACAGCAAACCGACGGCTTTGAAAATCGTAAATCGCCACTATACTTTGAGTGATTTTTAATTTTTAAGTTGCAGTAACAGTAACTGAAAACCAAAATTTAAACTATATTGCCCCCTAAAATCACGCTTGCTTCCACTGTAGGGCAAAGCCTTCTGAACAGCTGCTTGAGAGGCAGTAGATAATTACCTCTCCAGGTGGCCGAGGCAAGAGGGTGACAGTGTCGTGGGGGGGGGGGGACTAAGACGTCTTTTAGCCCTGGCGAGAGTGTCACCTCGAGCCCCTGCTTTTATATCCTGAGGCGCTATAGAGGTGCAAAAGGACGGAGATAACACGTCACGACACCAGCGGTAAATATACTGGTTCGCAACCTTAGGGAAGGTGGTGGATCGCGGAATTAAAGTCGTTAGCGAACTTCGCAAAATGTGAAAGAAAAATAAATTTTTGAGGGCGTTAAGCCAAAAAAATATTTCCTTCTTGTTGAATGAAATATTTTCAGGGATTTTTATAAAAGTAGAAATGTCGTTATCATGACTTACATTACACCATGAAGTATACGATGACGTTGCTGCTTACATAATATTTTAAGAATATTTGAATAAAACTATTTCAAGATAAATAGCAAGTAGTTCTTCAAGAATTCTTCTATTTGTTCTGAATCCAATTCTCGTCTTCTAGTTGTTTTCAACCCAATTTTTCTTAGTACTCATGATTAAATATATAAATTATAATGCATTTGATATTCAAGACGACGTTCATGTGAAACAAGTTACCCAAATTACTTTTCACAGGCAAACTTACTTCGTATTTTAACTTCGTATTTTCGTAACTACTATTAAAGATATATTCTTAATTTGAATTTAAATTACTTACTGGCACGATCATCATGGCACTATTAGTAGGGTTAATAGTTCCCAAAATGGGTGTGGAAAAGATGTTCCTGATTCTCTTCCAGGGAATTTACTATTTTTTCTAGTATCAAATAAACACTACATTTTACTGAAATGTTTGCTTTTTGATTTACTTTGGTGTGTCTTAACAGTATTTGTTTCATGTTTTTTCGAGTATTTCTTACATTTAAATTACAAAATAAGTTTTAAAGTTTGAATCCATTTAAAACTTCAGTACACCTAAGATGTGATTGTGAAGTCACCATTGCATTCATGAATATGTATTTAAATATTTGTACATAAGTATTTAAAGTCCTATATCCTTAATGTTCTTATCGTAAAATAAGTCAGGGAAAGTTAGTATTGTTGCCGTGTCAATACAGTAATTGGATGGTGGAAAAGAAAAATTACTGAAGAAGCATAATATATTTTTAAACTCTCTATGGAATAACGCACGAGTTTAATAATTTCGAATCAACTAAGATTCGAAGGTTTCTTGGAATTGAATGCATCTCTAGAATTCTTATTATTCTTTGTAACCTTATCCTTATCCTTTTTCTTCTTCTCCTTCTCTTTCTCATTCTTCTTCTCCTCTTTTTACTCCTCCTCTACCTCCTCCTTTTTCCCATATTTCTCCTCCTCCTTCACTTCCTCTTCCTTTACTCACTCCTCTTTCTACTCCTTCCCCTATATCTCCTCCTACTCTTCTTTCCCTTCTTTCTCCCTCACCTCCTCCTTCTTTTTCACATTCTCAGTCACTTCCTCCTTCTCCTTTTTCACATTCTCCGTCACTTCCTCCTTCTTTTTCACTTTCTCCTTCTCTTCCTCCTCCTTCATCTCCACCTCCTCCTTCGTCTTCACCCCCACCTCCACCTCATCCTCCTCTCCCTTCACCCCCTCTTCCTGCTCCTTCACCTCCCGCTCCTTCTTTCTTCACCGTTGTCCACCGCCCCTCCCTCCAAGTCGAGCTTGCAATCTCCATTTCTTGAACTGGCAAAGTAGCAACAGACCACCAGCATGGAGGCGTCGGATTTTCCGGAGCTTTCGGCCGGCCTTCTTCCGCGCAAATCCTCCGAGAGCTCTTTTCGCGTCGGCCGGCGGCTCCCACTCGTGCCTAATCCCCGGCGACCCCCTCGCCTCGCCTCGCCACGCACAAGAGGGGCCCGCGCCCCGCGGCGGAGGGGCGGAGAGAGCTCTTGCGGGGCGCAGATAAAGCGCGCTGTTGTGTCTGCCGCAACTATAGAGTAAAGATGTACATCTTTAGTCTATGCCGCAACACCTCTCCGTAAAGGGACGCGGCGGTGGCGGTGGCGGTGGCGGCGGTGGCGGCGGCGGCGGCGGCGGCGGTGGCGGCGGCGGCGGCGGCGGCGGTGTCGGTGGCGGCGGCGATGTCGGTGGCGATGTCGGTGGCGATGTCGGTGGCGATGTCGGTGGCGGTGGCGGTGGCGGCGGCGGTGTCGGCGGTGTCGGCGGTGGCGGCGGCGGCGGCGGTGGCGGCGGCGGCGGCGGCGATGGCGGTGGCGGTGGTGGTGGCGGTGGCGAGAGCTGATCTAGAGGGGTCGTCCATAAATTACGTAACGCTAAAGGGGAAGGAAGGGGGTCTGAGGCAGCGTAGGGGGTATTAGTTAAGTGTTACCTAACATTAATATACATTTTTTTACAGTTGCTGAAATAATTCTTTTTTTTTTTCGAGGGCTGTAGTAAAACATTAAAATATTAACTAATTAATTTGTTTTAAAAACATAAACTAATGTTATTAGATTGTTATTAAATTGTTACAATAAATGGAAATAGTTTTTCAACATTTATTTGAATCTGTAAGATTGCGAAAAAAACATTCAAAACTGTTATGAAATGTATTCTAGAATCCATTTAAATTAGCTCTGTAGACTCTCGCTCTTGCATCACCCTCGACGGCGTGTGCACAGCTGATCAACCATTTATTGTCCCAGCATTCTTCTTTCACTCGCAACAAGCCGTAATCTTATTGTTAGGTGCAGCTAGCATCGCTAACTAATTTCTACTTCAATTATCATTCATTTTAATATTCAACACAAGTCAAATAAATAGAAATTGTTTTTACTGATCTATAATTTGTTTTCACTTCTTGCATTTAAAAGGGGGGGAGGGTTTTCTCAAGCGTTTCGTAATTAATTGGGGGGGGGGGGTACAAGTGTGTGTTACGGGTGCGTTACAAGGGGAGAGGGGGGTATTGGAAATACTCGAAATTTGCGTTTCGTAATTTAAGGACGGCCCCAGAGGTGTCAGAGGTGGTGTTGATGGTGGTGGTGGTGGTGGTGGTGGTGGTGGTGGTTGTAATGTTTGTGGCGGTCGTAATGGCGTGGTGATGGTGGTAGTTGTAATGTTTGTGGCGGTCGTAATGGCGTGGTGATGGTGATGGCAGTGGTGGTGGCGGCGCGTTATGTGGTGAGGGCGGAGTTGGTGTCTGTGGCGGTGACAGTGCGTTTTATGGTGTCGACTGAGACGGTGGCTAGACAGTAATGGAGACGATGGAGCGATTATAACACATCAAGAAAGAGAAGAACGCAGATTGAAAATATGATTTTCAAAGGTCGTTCATTATATCTTAGGAAATAAACATACTGATGTGTGTGTCAACAAGTTTTTACGTAAAGGAAAGAATTGAAGGGTAGATAAGGTAAATTTTTGGTTAATTGCTTGTTTTACCTGGTTACTGGTCCAATATAGAGTGCCTTTCAATTATTCAGAGATTATTATTTGAAAGTGCTGCAAAAAAAGTCTGAACGACGTATATTCAAATAATTGTATTATCTCCTTGGCGTGCTCTCCGAAAAAAAGTTTAGACTATTGAACTCTAATCAGGGCATATCGCTGGCAATTTATACATTTATCTCAATTAGATCTTGTTTATAAATTTATCTCAAATGAAAAATATCAAACTGTACACGCTTCATGAAAAAGCCCTCAGAAGACACACGTAAATAAGAAATCCTTTAGCTTTGAATATTCAAATGGACACTTCCGTTCCAATTCATTGGTTTCGATAGCTTTTACCTGTCGGCAGACTACTAAAATCCTTGCTCTTATCGGCAGTCGGCCGTTAGTAGCAGCTTCTTATTCCTATGTTCGGTTGCATCATTTGGGAGTGGAAGTTCAGTATGACGAAAAACTAATCAGAATTTTATGAGAACGTACTGGTTCTTTATTCAATGACAAAATTATTTTAGATAACTGTTTTATGTCAATATTAAATGTATTAAAAAATAGTTAAAGCAGCAAAGTTTCGGAAATTATTTCCGTCTTCAGGCGTCAAAACAAATACCTGAAGATGGAAATAATTAATTTCCGAAAAGGTTGCTGATACAACTATTATGTATCACATTTAATATTGACATAAAACAGTTATCTAAAATAGTTTTATCTTTAAATAAAGGAGCAATTGATTCTGATAAATTTGAGATCTAGAGACATAAAAATAACTATTACTAAACAGAATATTGTCTATGGACGTCCATCGTTTCGTCCTCTGAGAGGAATACCATCACCCACCGTGCGGAAGCGGCTCTCGAGAGCAGGCCGAATAAAGCGGGGCCCGGCCGCAGGAAAATAGCATCAGGCGACGGCCTCGGAGGAGGAGGACAGCGAGGGGGCCGCCGCGCCACCCCCGCACGTGCCGGCGCCGGAGGTGGGTGGTCCCTCGTCTCCGCGCGCGTTCGACCGCGTAATGGGCCGTGCGCCGTGCGCGTGGGCGGCGCTGAAAGAGGACACCGCCGCTCCACCCGCCTATGTGCGTGCGTGTGTGTGCGAGCGTGTGTCCGTGTGTGTCCGTGTGTGTGTGCGTGTGCGCGTGTGTGTGCGTGCGTGTGTGCGCGTGCATGTGTGCGCGTGCATGTGTGTGCGTGCATGTGCGTGCATACATGTGCGTGCATACATGTGCGTGCGTGTGTGTACGTACGTGTGTGCGTGCGTGTGTGTGTGTGCGCGCGTGCGTGTACGTACGTGTGTGTGTGCTTGCGCGCACATGTGTGTGCATGTGTTGCGTGTGTGCGTGTGTCTGTGCGCGCGTGTGTGTTCGCGCGCGCGTGTGTGCGCGCGCGTGTGTGTGCGCTTGTGCGCGTGATTGTGCGCGCGTGTGTGTGTGCGTGCTTGCGCGCACATGTGTGTGCCTGTGTTGCGTGTGTGCGTGTGTCTGTGCCCGCGTGTGTGTTCGCGCGCGCGCGTGTGTGCGCACGCGTGTGTGCGCGTGCGTGTGTGCGTGATTGTGCGCTCGTGTGTGTGCTTGCACGTGTGTGTGCCTGTGTCGACGTGTGTGTGTACGTGCGCGTGTGTGTGCGCACGCGTGTGTATGTGCGTGTGTGTGTGTATGTGCATCTGCGTGTGTGTGTGCAGGATTCTACGTGGAAGATTAGGCACGTCATAGGCTGGTCATAAGCAGGTTTCCAGTTCCGAATTTCGGGATCAATGGAAGTTCCTTGCCTTCAGACTTCGATAGTGCTTGGATTTGGGCGTAAACTTCCACAAGCATCGAGTTCAGGTGTAGATCGGACTTGAAGGGGAACCACTCGGGAGCTTAGAGCTTGTCCAGGCTAGGACGGTGCTCCGCAGAGGAGAGACACTTGGATGGGGAAAACCCCGCTAAGCGACGTGTAGGTCTTGGCCGAAACTCGCTATCAAGCGGCGGAAGATCTTCACCCCCTTCCGTATTTATAAACATTCGCTGCACCAAAGGGGGTAATGATCATAGCTGTTGACGTATCCGAAAACATCCATTAATCAACCGAAACGATAACGTAGAAGTGCAAGAAGAATAATCTCGATTTATAAAAAGGAAAGTTTTGTATCATTTACAAGAAACCATATACACTTAACATTTGTGTTTTTAAGGTAAATGAACAATTGCTAGGTACGGAATTACCCCCGTTCGTACATTGTGATACAAGGAAAACAGCAGGCGCCAATACATGTTGCACTTGAATATATATTGTCCTCCTAATGCTCCTAAAACATTTTTAAAATGCCCTGAAAACAAACAAAAATGAAGATATAATTCTTTAACCTAGAGACTGTCAGTTTTCTTGTAGTATTGTTATTGGTAACAGTTCCATATCTTCATTATAGACAGCCATTTTTTATTCAAACACGTTTATTACATTATCTTACAATGTTCTCTTTGCGACGTTTCGAAGGTTTTTGCCTCCATCTTCAGACTAATTACAGATTCTTACTTAGTAAAATAACTAAATTCTAAGCCACACTAGTGGAACACGTGGCAAAACCAAAATATAATTCTTTAACAGAAATGAAGTAAAAATATTTGATTAAAACCATATCAGATGAACAACTCAAACAGTGAATATATTACTGAAGTAATCGAGGCTTCTTCCTTTTCTTCGAGTGAACTCAACTTCCAGACTTTTAGTTTGGACTGTTCTTTAAAACGAAATCTCTGTCTTTATTTATTGCGAAATCGGCCGAACTGATAATGGAACCATAGGTGTCATAGAAACGTTAGTTAACGTAGTACTCACAACGCTGACAGAAATTACAATATATGAACGAAAAAATCGAATAGACTATTCATAAATTCTGTGGTGAACATTTGTTGCATCTCGTAGATAATGTTTGAAGCAAATACCATTAAAATAATATTAAAAATCGACGAAATCTACAAAAAAATGCATTAAAAATTATGTATAAAGGTAAAAAATAACTTATTACTCGAAATTGACGAAAAATGCAAAAATGACGTAAATGTGGGATATTACACTTTTTGTCATAACATAAAATGATTTTTTATACTAAACGGCATTGTTCTGAAGTGAAAAAAATGACATTTCATTAAAATTGTAAGGATAGGTCGTTCTAATTCTGAATTTATATCGTGGGAACCCTTGGAAAACCGCAGAGAGAAATCGCATCTTGTGCGTTATTCAAAGCAATAAGGGGTGATCGTCCGTGGGGTGAAGTTCGGGCAAGACCATCAAAACCAACATACGTCGCGCGGAAAGATCATGGCTTCAAAATTCGGCAAAGAAAGCAGAGAACAGATGTAGGTAAATTCTCATTTATTAATAGAACTATACAAAGTTGGAACAAATTACCTGCAGCAGTGCTGAAGACTTTCCCTCAGAATGCCAAAAATTTTAAAATTAGATTAAATAAATTGTATTTTTTTAGAATATGTTAATATTAAAATTATTTTTTGTGTTATTATTTTATATTAAGACTAGCTTTAGCATGATAGGGTCAATACATTAATTTTGTAAAGTTGTATTTAGTAACATATAAATATTTTAATATTGTTTGAAGTTCGTTTTGTATATTTGTTGTATTTGTGTAGCTTGATGTTTGTTTTATGTTGAGTAATTTCTTAGAAAAGCTACCACCGGAAGTATTCGATGTATTCCTAAGTAGCAAAATAAATATTCTATTCTATTCTAAAATCCGCCCCCTACTCGTAACTAAACTGAGCCGCTGTGGTTTTCGTCTTCTTCTTCTTCTCTGCCTCCCTTTTCTCCAACGTGTTCTCTCGTCAGGTATGCAAAGGACGCGCGCGCGACCCGCCCGCATACGAAGGGCGGGATGACAGCCAGCGCCCTCTCCTCTCCCCCTCCCCTATACCCTCTCCACCCCTCTCTCCGGTCAATTACGAGCGCATTCTGGCGGCGGCGCTAATTTGAAAACAATCGATTAATAACTCCGCGGTATCGAGGGTGGAGGCGGAAAGCTGCGGGGACTCGAGGGTGGAGCCCGGTTGACCCCGGGTCACGCAGCCGTTGCCGTGCGCTCGACGCGACGGACGACGCCGCAGGATCTGACAACTTCACGGAAAATGCGTAGGAGAAAATGTGGAGACTTTAGGGAAAAATTGGGGATATCAACGAAAATGACACCTACACCATCCTCTTCAACGTCCTTTGCACTATTCAACTACAAAATGTAATCAAAAACTTTGGAGCCATTTTTTTTTAATTTTGAAATGTTCTAGAGGTTTCATGTAAATTACTCCCTAAAAATTAAAAATTTCAAATTCCAGGAGCCACAACGTCAGTCAGAACGATTGGGGAATATCAGTTTTGAAGAAAATCGGCTGGACGGTTTAGGCGCTTGCGTTGACCACGGGCGGGCGGGCGGGCGGACGGACGGACGGACGGACGGACGGACGGACGGACGGACGGACGGACGGACGGATGGACGGACGGACGGACGGACGGACGGACGGACGGACGGACGGACGGACGGACGGACGGACGGACGGACGGACGGACGGACGGACGGACGGACGGACGGACGGACGGAGTTTTGCGTCAATCGATTTTTCATCAAATCCATCAAAACATGGATTCTGACTACACCACAAGTAAGAGGATTTTTTTCTAAATTTAACAACAGGATTTATCCACTTCGTTACCAGAGCCCAACAATGAGTTTTTCTTGCAAAAATTCGCAGTTTTCTGCCTCACGATAACACAACTTTCTCTTCTTACGAAGTATTCGCACTATTCTACCACACATGTCAGGAGCTAAGAGCTTGACCCGGCTGGAGCTATGCCCCGCTGGCGGGAGATACCTGTTTGGCGAACCTGGCAAGTCGGTGTAGTTCGGCGCCAAATCTCATCATCCAACGGAAAAAGAATCACCGCCACCTCCCGTGATAAAATCACGCACTACACTTACGGGACCAATGCTCTAAGAAATTGCCGCGACTGGAGACAATAATTACTCATACTCAACACTAACACTTTTTTCTTTCCTTTTTCTTTCTTTCCTTTTTCTTTCTTTCCTTTTTCTTTCTTTCATTTTTCTTTCTTTCCTTTATCTTTCTTTCCTTTATCTTTCTTTCCTTTATCTTTCTTTCCTTTTTTCTTTTTTCTTTTTTCTTTTTTCTTTTTTTTCTTTTTTCTTTTTTCTTTTTTTCTTTTTTTCTTTTTTCTTTTTTCTTTTTTTTCTTTTTTCTTATTACTTTTTTCTTTTCCCTTCTTTTTCTTTTTTATTTTTTCCTTTATTTCTGTTTCTTTTCCTTTCCTTTTTTTTCTTTTTTATTACTTTTTATTTTCCGTTCTTTTTCCTTTTTCTTTTTTTCTTTATTTCTTTTTTCTTTTTTAATTCTAATACGAGGTCCCAGATGAACACTAATCCGAGTCCCCAGATGGAGATCGCGCCGGGGGCCTCGTCGAGATGTGAACCCGGCGCCTGTCGCCTGTGGCCGGTGGCGCGTGCGCGGTGCCCGGGCGACGCGCGGTGGAGCTTTGCCGAGCGGGGCGGACGGGGCCCCCGGCCCGCGACAGGCGACAGGCGACAGGCGGCGCGCGCCCGACCGCGCTCAGCGCAGCCGACAGGCTGCGCCCGGACCGCGGGCGTTCCTCAAGGGCACCGTTTTAAGACGCAACTACACATTCTGTATTTAATACGGAATGAATTTTGTCCAATTGCTAAGATAGTTTTGACATAGCAATTATTTTAGTTACTAGAATGGACTTTTCCTTGAGTTTAGGTCAGCTAAACATAAAGCCAACGTTTCAGCTTTTATTAAGCCTTCATCAGGGCTACAACAACCGTATTTTTTTATTCACTAAGTACGATTTAGTATTAGATTAAGCAATTTATTGTAAGTAATGCATTTTTATTTCACTGTCCTAAACTCAAGAAAAAGTCCATACTATTAATTAGTGGTGTCAAGAAATCAAGCACGATTATTTAGATACATTTGTTTTCTTCTTAGTCTTTAGTTGTATTTGTTGCTCTTAGGCCAAGCACAGCATGTTAAAAGTTCAATTTTTACCACTGATGCTGAATGATAGACGATGCCCGAATGTTCAGGTATTACCACAACAAAGGAAACCAAGCCAGTCTGGATAGAGGAGGTCGCTAGAGCTGCAGGGTCGTAGTTACGTCGGTTCGAAAGGTCGCGGGTTCGAATCCCGCCTCGGGCATGTGTGTGTGTGTGTGTTTCTTACTTGTCGTATCTCCCCTACAGATACCCCATTGTAAGAAATCAAAGCGGTTGTTGCATGACCTAAGAGTTTTAAAGCGATCTTGAAAAAAAAAAAAAAAAAAACAATTGTTCAGTTTCTGCTGACAAGTAGGGTCTAACTGTCCGAAGGCATGTAAGTATTCAATAATAAAGAATCCACCAGGTCGACCGGGAATTGAACTCAGCACCCAACAATGAAGGCAAATGGTCTCACCACCACACCATATATATCCTTCCCTTCACTTCATATGACCACTGTTAACATTCTTAGAAAAAACACTTCGTAACTTCGAAAATATTTCTTTACAAAAGCGTACTAATAGCGAATTACAATATTTTTTTAATAAATAAAATATTTTTAATCATTTAAATAAATAAATTCATTTTAAAAAAGTAAAATCCAATGTATAGTTAACTTACAAAAGTTCCAATGTTCCGAATCATATAAGAATGGTCTTGAATGACGATTTATAAGGGTTTAAGTGCTTGTTTCAATGATCTAATAATTCGAATTATCCTCTGAAAACTTTCGAATTGTGTATAGAAAGGCCAAGACAGGTATTGGGTTACTATACAAGTATGAAAGTTAATAGTTAGTGAAAATGTCATGGCAACTATTTTCCCAGGATAATGAACATCAAACAAATATACTATAATAGTCGTATAATTTAGAGGTCATAGAACAATCAGTCTAATGTAGACCTAATATGTTTCTAAAGTTTATTTTGTGATATTACTGGATGAGCAAAATGATATGGTTGCGTAATACTGCTAATTAATTTTATTTGGAGTACTTGTAACGTTTAGAAATAAGATTCTTTCTTTCTGGGAAGCAAATTAATCCTAGTTATCTTTCAAATGATTGTGATATTTGAAATGATTAATTTCGACATTTGGTCATAAATGAGAACGTTACCTACCAAGTATCGAAATTTCATTAATATATTTTACTTTCATCCGGGCAGCAAGACGCACATACGATATTTCAATATTCTCATCACTCATCTTCTCCAATAATCAAATCGTACTGCACTCAACGAACAATATATTACGTGTACATAACTTCCTTGAAGGTGAAAAACATATCCAAAACGTCGATATGCAATAGATAGGGTAATTCTTATTATTTACCAGAAACACATTACAGGAGTGTACAGTTTTTAAATCGTACACTCCGAAGTATATTTATGAATTTTTGGTTGTTTTTAGAGAAAATGGGTATGGGTTTTTGTAATTCTTCTCTTAAAATTTCTGCTATTGTGGCTTCTTAATTTCGTGGGTTTACTTGAGGTTGCCAACAAAAATAAAATCTTTTCTTACCATCATGGCTCGTTTTTTGAATAATATAAAACTTGAAAAATATATATTTTCGCTAAAATAATATACTATTACTTCGATACGCTATACGGTATAGTAAGTAAGACTATAACAGTAAATGAACATGTAACATACCTCTAGCAGACGAGCTGACTCAGAATGTTGGTTAAAATTGATCTTCTTGGTTTCTTCGAGTTGTAAATAATTCAGTTTTTTTTACCTGATCACTTTAACTTAGAAGTAGGGTGTATTGTAATTGTGTCCTTTGTTTAATTATGATTTCAGGAAAAATTAATAATGTTGTTACTAGTCCCCAGACCGTAGCAAAAGCTGGTGCTTACCCTTGTGAGTTCTCGCTTTTTCTAATCAGATTATCACAAAGGTTGTGTTCCTATTAATTTTCATCGACATTTCACTTTAATTGATGCTACGAAGATCAGTTAGCCGGCCCTGTGGCCGAAATCGCTAAGACAGTAGTGCCGTAGCGATCTCGAACCCAAGGGATCACGGGTTCGAGTTCCGCCTCGGGCTTGATTGTATGTGTTCGCCCTTTCACCCCTCGTCATCATAAGGTTTCATCCTGATAGATACCATAACGATTCAAATCAATAGTGGTGGCTAAAGATCTAAATGTTGATGCGACCTTAAATAACAAAAAAATCAGTTATTTAATTAACTGTGAATTAAATGGAATTATTTTTCAAAAGTTTAGTATTATTGAATGAACAGTTATTTCGAGATTTTCTGCAATTTTAATCGAAATGAGCAATGGAATGCCGTTAAAACGCCTGCTTTCTGAAGGAAACAAACGCGATTTTTTTAAAGTAGAAATCGTATTTGAGGGGAAAGATCATGATGCCCGGAATCCCCGTGTAGAATTCCCCCTCTCCCACCACCTCTGGGCGACATATGACTATCTGCACACGACACATCGGTCGTTAACTCGCAATCTCTCTCTCCCCTTCCCCCTTCACCACATAACCATCGACCTTTCAGTTTAATTGATGCTACAAAGATCAGTTATTTAATTAAATATAAAAATTATTGTTCCAAAGTATTGTCTTATTGTCAGAATAATATTGTTTGAAGATTTACAGTAATGTTAGTCGAAATGAGCAATGGAATACCTTTCTAATGCCTGCTTTCTGATGGAAATAAGCGTGATTTAAAAAAAATAGGACTCGTATTTGGGGAGAAAAGATCATGATCCCCGGAACCTCCGTGTAGAATTCCCCTCCCCCACCACCTCCGGGCGACATATGACGATCTGCACACGGCACATCGGGAGTTAACTCGCAATCTCCCCCCTCTCCTTCCCCCTCCACCCTAAACCATTCGCGAGAGGCCTGTCGCAGCAGGCTTTTAGCGCTAATTCGAAAACAGTTACAAAATAACCCGACCTGGATCGACCCCGTCAAGGGACGGGTGGGTTACGCCCCCCTCTCTCCCTCCTCCCCCTCCAGGGGGGTGGGGCTACCCCCGGCCGGCCGGCCGCCGCTCAAAGAGAGCGCGGATAAGGGAGGCGTATATCCGCCAACCCCCTGCCGCGCCGGCACAATACACGCCCGCAGCGATGGGCCCCTCCCTCATGTGCTGCTGCCTGAGGGGGGATGCTGTCCTCTTGAAAATTGAGGGGCGGGAGGAGAAGGAGGGGGAAAAAGCTTTTACAAAGGTCGTCGGCACATTTTCAGCTAGTTACTGCTCTGAAAAGGTTGCCAACGTGTTTGTTGTGTCCCGGCTAACAGAGTTTGAACCGGTGTCGAAGTTCTGTAACCGAGCAGGCCGGCGTGTTCCACAAGGGTGCCAGGCAGTGAGATGTCACGTGACCTGGGGGGGGGGCGTTGCGTGAATGCGTGCGTGTGTTTGTGTGTGTGTGTGTGTGTGTGTGTATGTGTGTATGTGTGTGTGTGTGTGGCAGATGTCCAACGAATCACAATAAAAGTGAATCTGATATGGTTCGAAAATGCTGCTGTTGATGTCGAGTGTGACAGATGTGACACAATGAAAAGTATTTTGTTTGAATAAGAAAGTACTTGCTTTCAGTCGTAAAACACAACTCGCAACTCACACGTGAGGTTATTTTTTTTATATTTCCGAAGGTAAAGCTACATTAGCATCGAAAATTAAAACAATCCATTTTATCAGTTAAGTTAAATTGCCAACTTTTAAGTGTTCAATTTATCAAAAATTTACATAAGTATCCAGATAAAATATTGACATAGTGAAACAATGGTTTTCCATTTATTCTATTAATAACTATTTAACTCAAAAACAACTAATTAATTTAATTTGTTTTGATTTGTTTGGAATCGGTATGTTAATATTCTACTGATGTTGCAGGAGGTACTTATTCTCCTCCTATATTTTTTTCTTCGATATATGAAGATTGAGTAACATAAAATTTGTACATTAAACACAAATATTTATTAATTAAAAATGAAGAGTGATTTTTAAAGTAGTATTTCAACGTTAAAATAATGTTAAATATTTAAAAAATATTTTGAAAGTATGCGATCATCAGTCTACATTTCCAAAAAGATTCAATAAATTTAAATAACGCAGAAAATATACAAAAACATTCCTTTAATGATATGAGTAAGTATGAGTTATAATAATCTATGTAGACTTAGGATTATGGTAGATATTAAAAAACTCGAATCTTAATGCATTGATGAACATGAGTGCTATGAATCCTAACAAAACCCGCATTTGTCAACAAAAAATTCTGCTCTTCTCGAGATTTTCGCATTTTTGTTTCTGTAAAACTTTTAGCTTAACAACATATTGTAGTATGACGGGAAACATTTGATAATGCAAAGTGAAATCTAACGTAATTGAGATCAGTTTCCAACAATTATTGTATACTTAACACAGTATTCTAATGATCCATGGGATCCTACAGCCAGTGGTCAAATGTAACATATTTAAACAAAAATTATAGTACCTTGGAATATATGCAAAATGGATGACACACACAGTTTGATATTCGATTCCTGTCATCTTATTACAAAACAGGATTTCTCTAATCGCGAATTACAGTACAATCTTGGTTTTTATTATGTTGTAAATGACTGTTAAACCTAGCACTGCTCATTGGAGTCTACTGGACCCCAACAATATTTCAAATTAACACCGAGTGGAAATTTCTGACGACAGCTGCGTAGTGATTTACGCAAATTTGAATTAAACAGCTTAACCTCATGCTTTTTAGTATCTTTTGTTGACATTACAGTGCCGGGGATAGAAGCTAATTAGTCAATGGTGCAGCTAGGATCTACTGGAACACAGTGTGTAGTTTTGAATTGTTCTACACACATACGATAAAATGTCGATCATATTGTTTCTATAATACATATTCGATGTGACAATGGAAATTCATAACATACTCGTTCCATCTGCATTCTTTCAGAGGTATTTGTAATAATTCTGATTTGAGCACAATGAAATCTGATCTGACTCATGCATAATTTTCTGAACCTTTTGTTACATTAAAAATCTTTGGTATCCGTGATACCTCAGTTTATGTAACAAAATGTTAGTGTGCAGTTTCAGGGTTAAATCGAAGAAGTCAGTCATTTCTAAATTTAATATTAGTGAAATACATTTGAGTTCGTTTTCACTGTACTATTAATTTTTATAAAGTATGATCTAAATTTATTCCTTATTAAGCAATTACAACACAGAAAATTAGAGAGTATATTTAATTCAAACTCAGATTTTTGGAAGGTTCGAATGATTACTTGTGATCTGTACACAAAAGTAAGTGGAAGATTTATAAAAATCTTTTTGTATAAAAACTAAAAGCATTGAGTTTCTTATGTGCCCTCATTGTTCATTTCGAAATTCATGAATTTGATCTCACAAAATTGGCAGTTGCCTCCATAACTCGTAATGATAGACTGGAAGATGAATAATTAAACTGTCAGATGGCTGGTGTCCATCTTTTCCCTTATTTTGATGGTGAACAGGTTGCGTAAATAACTACACCATTATAATGCACTTTTCGATTTAATACAAACTGGCACAATATTTCGTATTTCTTCTCAGAGATCCACAAAATACATTCATTTTGAACTACAACTAATATTTCTCTCTTCCTTCGTAAAACTTGACAAAGGTCCATGACACAAAGTAAACACAACAACCTTAAACATCATGCATAGTCTTTTTTTCTCTGCACACACAATCACTTCACACTGTTCAAGGTCTGTGGTCACAACGATGAGTTTGAGAATAAGCATTGTACTCGACGGAGGAAGAAGTTTGCATACCACACACTTCAAGGCACTCTTCTCACATTTGAATACCACTGTATTTGTATTGTCACTGATAACGCAACATCAAGACCAAATTCAGTGTAATAAAATATGAACATTGCACGTAATTTTTTAATGTGAATATAAAGATGTTTCTTGTACTCGTCAATTATTTGATTTTCCACTCCTAGCCTTAATATTCTATGTACTCTTTATAAACATAATTGATTTTGACTTTTCTTAAATGTTTTGCCAATGTAAATTTAAAAATTACAAAAATATAAATAACTATTTGCTCATTAAATATTCAGGAACATACCGTATGTCCTACATTTATATTTACGAAAATACTGCACTTTACAGAATAGGAGAAAAAAATGGAAATAATAAGGCACTTCATGCTGAATAAAAACTACTATTGTTTCTTAGGAGAATGAAAAATAGATCAGGTTTAATAAGGCATCGCAAGCTCATCGTTATTATTTCAAACAATATTGTTAAGTTGTGAGTGTTTTATCGGCAATTTAAACTTCTTTTCGCCTTCAATATCTAAATGAACGCTACAAATATTGTTAAACATCAAATTTCGTAAGTTTTTACATTCATTATTGAGAAGATAGTTTTGAAACCTGAAATACAGATGTTTAAGCCATAAATGTAGTCACATTTTCTAGAAATAGTTTTTTGACAAATCGTGCAGTGCTAAATATTTTCATTTTCTTTTGAATCAAATTTGCATATTTCTCGAGATCATTTACAACTGTTGCATGTAATGGATTTCAGTTACCCCTTTAATTTTAATGCACTCAAATATCATAGAAAATAATTTTTTGGAATTTGTATTACAGGAAAATTGAGCTAAAAATGATCGGGACATGACAAGCTAACCCAGCAAGAGCAGAAAATATCAGACACAAGCGTCTGGAATATGACAGTAAGTGAATTAGCTCTGTGTAAGCCTGGCCTACATTCATATCGAATAGCCAACACGCTGTTTTACGTCAAGGTGTAAGTTTCTCTTATAGTTTGGTACTTTTGAAAAATGCTTCCTTTTATGACAATGTTGAGTGACAAGCTATTAAGTTTCATCTCAAAGGTAGCTTTGTACTTTTCCACGTTTTACTTCTTTAATCAATTATTTTTTTCAATTATTCGTCGTATAGTCTTTATTACATTACGAATCATTTTCTCGTGAAAATGAAGTCTGAAGAGAATAAAAATATGACGTTCAATTTAGAGATGTTTGTGTCTTAATGCAAATAATGTCATCGCAGCTCTTTGGATCTAATCATTTTCAAACGATCTGAGGCCGGTCTCATGTGTCAGTCACTCGTGATTAAACGAGAGAGGGACAGGGGGAAGGGGAGCAGGGAAAAGTGTATGCCAGGGGACTTGAAGGATGAGAAGCTGAGAGGGAGAACCGAGAGTTGATAAAAAAGGCGAGAACAAAATTCCGAATGAGATCGGGTGGCTGGATGGAAGATAAAGAGATCCAAAGCAGACTGCGGAATTAGACATATCTTTTTGTCATTTAAGCAAATTATGGTAGTGAATTCATGTTAACGATAGTATAAATTAATTTTTTTTTAAATCCGTGATGGTAGCAGATATTTTGTGGTAATCCATAATGTGAGTTAGAAAATATCCCTAACTCCCATTATTATTTCCTAACTCACATCAATTAAAGAAAATATTACAATGCGATCAAAATTTATATTTAAAAACCTTAGCAACGTTTACAATCACTAAAATTTGCAACTAACTACTAATATGTCACCATCTACTCTGATAATTGTTTTATTGGCTATCCCAGCGATGAAATTAACTTAACATTTTTAATAAATCTACCAGTACCGAAATTTTACTTTTAATTTTTTTATTTTACGGTCTACAAATAGTCATTGTAATTACACTGAAGCTTTATCACTATGTTATTCAATTTATTTTTAAAAAAATCATATCAAAATATGAAACGATTAATTAAGCATTGTTCTTCAATGGCTACACAAGAAGTTTCGAGAGTTAAGAATGCATATCATATGTCGTCTTGAAAGAGAGAAGAGACTTTTCCTCCTTTAGAATTGTTTGAGAAGTCATCACACCGAGAATCTCTCCTCCTACCTCCAGCAAAAACAGGGGTAGAAAAAAAACAGAATTTCATACAGATAGGAAAAGGGGATGGCACCTACTTGCTGGAACACATTATTACAATCGTAAACGAATAAACCGTGTTTTAATTGATGTAATGAAGTCCAAAAATAGTGCTTTATTTCCTAAAACGTAACAGCTAATAACCTAAAATTTTAACAAACGAAAGCTATTCGTTAACTTTAAGGTTTACAAATGAGATTTTAATTACTTCATACACCTCCTTCTTGGAACCTTTTTTAAAATTTCATTGTAACATTGCGTATTCTGGAGCGATAAATTATTTTGTAGTGGTTTCACGCAGCAGTGACACCAGTTAGGCGAGAAACAATTATATTTAAACCGCGAAAAATGAACGCTCAGGCGACTGTTTAATCTTAACGGCTTTCCACTGTTTTAATTGACGAGATGAGGTAGCGAAGGCGCAGGCGGGAGAACACTCAATTGGGAGAATCAACGCGACACGCGAATAACATTTTAAATACAAACAGCTAAAGGAAATTGATAAACAAAATACATATGGAATGACGTATATAACGTGTTGTGAATCAAAAAGTTATACTACCTCATGTAATTACGTTAAGTTAGCTTCGCAAAATAATAACCAATAGCTTCCCTTGCGCATTTCCAAGTCGACGGCAAAGCTCCTGGCTTTGCCCCCGCGCTTAGCATAAAATATCTTGTAGTACACAATGGGTGCAACTTTTTACATCAAAATACAACCATGGCTTTTTTCACCCACTTCTCTCGTCTACTATTTAAATATTTCGCCGCAATCAAGTAGTACACACATGTGTTCCATTTATCCATATGATTTAACTGCACGCAGACTGAAATGTGGGAGCGGGTGTGGAAATCAAATAGTAAGCACGAGCTGAGAGGACGGGAAGAGCGCGGGGGAAGTGTTGCTACTATTCACGTGTGTTTAAGTTCGTAAGAGATATCTTTCACTCGTATTTGTCTTGTATTCCTTTTGAAATGTATTTTTTTCTTTTTTTTGCCAGTATTTAAGACAAATATCTTATTTCTTCTTACACTTTTTTATTACAAATATTACAAAAACGTTTTCTACGATTCAATTTCTACGGTTGAATCGTAGAAATTTGAATCGGTTGTATCGTAGAAATTTGAATCGGTTGGATTGTAGAAATTTGAGTCGGTTGAATCGTAGAAAACGGTTTTGTAATATTTGTAGTAAAAAAGTAAGAAGAAATAATATATTTGTCTTAAATACTGGCCAAAAGATACACTTCAAAAATATAATAGCCGTGGCATGTAACAACATCTGACTGTGCTGGAGGAATAGTGAAGGGGCTGGGGGTACTGTGACAGAGCGGGGAGCGGGATCGGAAGGAAATAATGGGGAAGGTGGTGACAGGACGGAGACAGAGCTCAGAAAGTGGAACACCTCCCAGTTTCATCCCACGGTCAACTTTTCGTAAGTCCTTCTGCCTTCCCACAAGCACGATTGCGTTCTATTCGATTTTCCCCGTGAGTGCAAGAAGAGCTCTCTCAGATACTCTTGCTTGCAAGATAGCCATTTCGTTTTCGTATTTGAAGAACATGAATGAGAAAAAGAACTAATGGCCTTTATCGATGTTTATTTTTTATAACTACTATTTTACTGGTTAAATAATACGAAGAAAGCTTGCTATTTTGGAATTGAACTGTATCGAATGTTTTTATTTTATTGGAACTAATTTCTATGTAAGTTGTGCTCCAAGGAGTGAAAACGAGGCCATGGTCGTCTATAAAATTATATAGAATTAAAATAAGTATGATTCAGTTTGGTTACACATACAGTTCCAAAGATTCTGCCATTTTCACCTATTCGAGGTTTTCTCTCAAATGGTGAGAGCGCTTCTATTTGCGTTACTGAGATTGGAAATTTAACAAAACAATTTCTTCGTACTCCATCCGAAAACAGTGGCCGGAATACAATCGGTTTATGCCATTTCAGGTAGCCAAATTTAAAGTGGATGCAATGGGAAACTTGACCGAGAGATGCAATCGGGGCGATTTCCTAGAAAGTGAAGACAGGACCATGGAAGGGGGAGTAAAGGGTTGAGGGAGTGAGGACGGGACTGGGCTAGCAGAGATGGGGTTGCGGATCATTGAATCAGGGGTCGTCCATAAATTACGTAACGGTAAAGGGGGGAGGGGGTTGCATACGAGCAGGGGGTATTGGATTGGGGTTACGTAACATCGATATTTTCTTTACGTTTTGTAATATTTGTTGTAATAATTCCTTTTTGTCTTACACTAAAACATTAAAATATTATCTAATACACACCCTAAAAAACGAATACAATTTTTTGAATGACCTGTAATATATTTTTTCTCCTTGTATTAAAAAGTGGGTTTTGTCGCAAGCGTAATTACTACGTAATTATTTAGGGGGGAGTTCGAACACGCGTTACGGGTTGGTTACGAGGGCGAGGGGGTTTTCAAAATTCTCTAAATTTGCGTTACGTAATTTACGGTCGGCCGTAAGAACTCTACTCGAAATGGGTGAGAAGAGAATCGCTCGATTACATCCCAGGGCCTCGGGATGCATTCTGGACGATACTTTGGGTCGGGGAAGGACGAAACAATTTATTTAAAGTTTTTTATTCATGACCAACTTATGTCCATAAGTAACTTATGTCCTTCCACCAGTCCAGAGGATACTTCGAACCACAGATACTGCATATCTGAACAGAAGACCATAGCTCCTCCCCACGTTAGATTAACCCATAGAAATGTAGAAAACAGTTTCAATAAATTACGAACATTTAGTGCAATGAAATTTAGTGCAAATTTAGTGCAAACATTTAGTGCTTGCAAAATAACAAGCTTGAAAGCAAGAAAAGTTGATCATGGGATGCAATCGTCCTAAGTGTTTTTGGGAGGTAGGTAAAGTTCAGAAAAGTTGGCCGCGGTTCGCAATCGGTCTATGCCTTTTTGTGGAGGTGTGTAAGAGGTTTAAGAATAGTTGATCATGAAATCGATATACCTCCAAGGAAGCGGGAAAGATGACGTCACAGGATGGGTCGCCGTGGGGTGGGGACTGGGCTGCACGTGGCGTTGCCGGGACGGGGCAGCGGGGACGAAATAGATGTGGTGCGGCCAGCCTGGCCCGCAGGTGTCGTGCTCTACCGCGACGCAACCCGAGCGTACTCACGCTGAAAACACGTGCTGCAACAAAGCCGGGAAGACAGAGCCCGCGGGCGCGCTTCAAATAAACCAACACAACGAGCGGGGTACAGTCGCTGCCACGCCGTGGTGAGACCCTGGCCTCCCGGACGGCACCGCTTCGCACCGTCTTGTACCGCGTCGCACCGCTTTGCGCTGCTTCGCACCGCTTGGCGCCGCTTCGCACCGCTTTGCGCCGCTTCGCACCGCTTTGCACCGCGTCGCACCGCTTTGCACCGCTTCGCATCGCTTTGCGCCGCTTCGCACCGCTTTGCGCCGCTTCGCACCGCTTGGCGCCGCTTCGCACCGCTTGGCGCCGTTTCGCACCGCTTTGCGCCGCGTCGCACCGCGTCGCACCGCGTCGCACCGCGTCGCACCGCGTCGCACCGCGTCGCACCGCGTCGCGCCGCTTTGCGCCGCTTTGCGCCGCTTTGCGCCGCTTTGCGCCGCTTTGCGCCGCTTTGCGCCGCTTTGCGCCGCTTCGCACCGCTTTGCGCCGCTTTGCACCGTTTTGCACCGCGTCGCACCACGTCGCACCGCGTCGCACCGCGTCGCACCGCGTCGCACCGCTTTGCGTCGCTTCGCACAGCTTTTGCGCCGCGTCGCACCGCGTCGCGCCGCCTCGCGAAGCTTCGCACCGCATCGCACCGGTCTCAATCACACAGGCGAATGGCAATAATATATTGAATAATTTCGAAATGTCATATCCAATTTGATAAAAAGTAAAATGTTCTGTTGTAAAGAATGTGTTTGATTGTTATGTATCCTGCGGATACAACTTTCCTACAATAATATCACTCAGTCACTGAGACGTTTTATAAAAGAACATATCGAGGAGTTTCGAGATGTGGCCTAGCGCATTGTCCTGATTCATATCTTAGGAAGCTGAAAGTTCGACCTAACTGTGGAACCTCCTAAGACTACTCAAATGTTGAATATGTGTGACGAATTTAATATGAAAATAATATTTAGGCGTTTGCAAAAATATTACAATTTTTATACATTTACGAATGAAAATAAAATTTTGTTTCGGGTCTATATATTCTATCTATTCTCTTGCCAGCCATTGCTCTGATGGGATATTTACAGTGGAGGAAATTCGTAAGTAAAAGAAACTTAAATGTGAAAATAGTTCTTTATGCAGATCGTATACGGATTCGTAGGGAAGAATTGCAACGCCTTCAGAAGAAAAATGCGTTTTGGAGAATTTCTCTTCTTGGACAAACTTATGTCAAGAACAAATAGTACGGGCACATACATCTTCTGCAAGATGGAGGACAAGCACAAAGAAGTTAGTAATTGAGAAGTGCTTGAAAATATACTAACCAATTTGTTTATCAAAAAATTTTTCATACTTTAAAAATACAGTGAAAGAAAAAAAAATAACAAAAATAATTATACTGCTTTGCTAAATATAATTAAAACCAAGAATAAATACGGACAAACGCCGGGCAGGGATTTGAAAAACACACACTATCCTTTGGGTTTCCTATAGTTTGCACCATAACGCAACGTCAGTGCTTGATCATTTATTTTCGTGACAATTTAGACTCGACTGTGCCCTATGAATACGCAGTCGTGAACACGACATGAAGGGCTACCTTCATCCCGAGTTTCGTATAATTCCGAATGTTCCAACTTTGGGTGATTTCTTGTGAAGTCTCAACGACGGTTATGGATCTGTAATATACCAAAATATAACCGTGTTACACATTGGTATGGGAAAAAATTGATAGTAGCTCTAATTTCTTTGCCGTTATTGCACAAACTAATAAACAATATGATTTCGAAATAATCATTCATATTTTTCTTAAGTCTCTATTTTTTGCTTTGAACTCTGTTGTAAAATTGAATTATGTAACTCCGCTCTCTTTGCCTCATGTTTTGAAATTTTTCTGTGAAAATTTTTAATGGTTTATGTTTTAATTTGGGAAGTAGTACGTCAGATTAATCACGCATATATAATTTCATTAATAAAATAATATATTGCATATATTCGCAATATGTATTGTATATATTCGCTTCATTTGCATAAAATTCTTGCGTAAGTTTTTGTAAATGAAACATTTGTGATTTTTTTGAAAGAACGATTATTACGTAAATATTTCTCGTGATAACCTAGTATATTTCTTATCTTTGAGATGGACAAAAAGATGTTTCTAATTTATTTCCCAAAACGTTTTAAATAAGATCAACATTATTATGTAATACAGGCAAAAAGGATGAATGTGTAATGAATTTTCCCAACTCGAATTGTGTTATTTTCAGCCATATTTGAGACAAATAATTTAATTGAACAGTTTCTGTATTGTCAGACGTGCACCTCTTTCAATGTGCTTATTTCATGGGTATGTTCTATCTCTATCAAACGTACTAACACAAAATATTTTCGAGCAATTTGACTCACCCCGGATTATTTTTTGAAAGTGATAATAATAACGCATTAATATACATCAGTTCGCTTCGTGCTTTGAAGTAAATATACGGTTTATTCCAGCAGAATTTTTATATATATGCAAGTGTTTTGTGTAAGCAATAGCTTTACAGAGGTGCAAATTGAGACTTGCTTGCAGTTGTAAACGATTGAGAGACTGAATCAATAGACTGCACAAAATTTTCAGTAAAATATCACTCAAACTTTCATCGTACCTGCTTTTTAAAATTTTATTATATTCGTGCTGTTGATGTGTCGACAGCAATATTATTAACAGCGTGTGCAATATTGCTCCATCTATTGCAATTTTGGAAGGAAATCTCTTCATTTCTACAGCGTACAGTCATTTACATTTTGATAGCTTCATTTTTGTTCGCCTTTTTGAAGTTCATCGACGTACTTGGTGTATTTCATGAAAAGATACGAGACAAAACGTGTTTTTACCTCGGGTTAAAATTAGTGTTGGAAAGTAAATCTTAGTTCGAGGAAATTAAAATGTATATGTTTGCCATATACTTACTAAATTTTTTGATATACTTTTTAAATTTATTTTATTTCGGAAGATTATTTTGTATTAAACTTAAAAATCTCATTGTATCAACGAAGTGACAAAAAGTAAACTCGTACTGTCTTATAAAAGTATATCAAATTATCTCATTTTCCCTATGTGCTTTCTCAAAGTCCTTAGTAAAAAGATCCCGGATGCTTATCATATTTTTTTGATTTCGGAAGGTCGTTTCATCATATTGTTGCCATCGAGAGCGTTGAATATTTGGACGCCAATTTGCTAACAATTTCTTACAAAAATTAATAGCAGTATTGAAATGAGACACTTAGGTGAAACTGCTGCGTAATGTAATGGAGTTCATTAAAACTGAATGAGTAATATTTAGTGCTAAACTATTTCATGATGTTAAATCTCTCGTTATCTTTTCTATAACACAGTAAAAGAACTTTGCGTAAGGCGAAACCGCCATCGTACTGTCTCAAATTCGTTCTCTGTGGCTTGAAACAAGTCTGCATGATTCCATTCAAAATTCGTCTCCAAGCTTTCAAGATGTTTGATTACTTGGATAAAACTAAATAAAAATACAGCACGGTTGTTCTATAGACTACTGGAGTACCGCACTACAAATTCTCACGAAGACTTATTCACATTGATTCATTAATGTCTGATATCAGAAAAAGTAATAAAATTGATTTTAGAATGCCCATATTAGTGGATTAAGATGAAATGTTCTAAAAAAAAGAATTTTTCGAGCTATTTCGTTTTCGGGTAAGTTGTTTACCCATTTGTTCGAAAGCTTTAAAAGGAAGTTACAAATCAATTTCGCACGTTAATTTTTCTGATAAAAAATAACACTACTGATATTTTCTCGCAAATACAATAATTACAGCTAACAATAATTACAGTAATCAAACACGAAAATAATTACAGGTTCTATACCATACAAGCGTAAAATGGACGGAATTACTGGGTATAAACGATAGTATATCTTTACGTTCTCACCAACACGATTTTGCGTTTTCAGTGGGTGTATAACGATATTAATGTGCCCGTATTTTAGGGACAAAAATGTTGTCAGATGAAAATTCAAAATTGATTTTTTTTCCTCAACCAATTATGATTGAAAAACATTCTAATTTTTTTAACGGAATTTTTGCAATGAAAAGGAATGTACTTAGTGCAGCTTAGCTCGCTCACTTTCACGTCTGCTGATAGAACTTGCTTTCAACGTGAATTGTTTGCATACGTTTTAAAACTTGAGTATTGTGTCTGAACACATACACTTTTGAAAATGTAAGATACTATGCAGACGATTGTTCAGCGGTAAAAGGAGATTGACTCTTTGCGAGATTTTTTAAATAATTAAAAAACTCAAATTATGATGAAATCAAAATAAAGAAACATTTTCATACTTCTTAAAAAATAAACAAAAACAAAAGAAGTATTGAAGAAAAGGTTGAATGATCGTCAAAATAGTATCAAGGCAATTTATTTTTTGTGCCACTTCCTGTCCGTTATAAGATGAAAAGTTTTGACAATTCGATCAATGTATGGATTTTGAGATTTCGAAAATTTCCTTCTTGAAACCAATTTTCTTAAGTAGTTTTGGATTCACATTTTTAATACTATCAAATTTCATAAATTTAAAGGCGTTTTCAGAGTTCATTTGAATGTGATGTTGATATTTTCACGTATTTATATCCTGGGACTCCACATAAATTTTTCAAAGCTATCAATGTCAACTTCTGCAAGTTTTCAATTCATTGATATTTAAAGCGTGTAAATAAGGCCAATCGTTTTGAATCTTATATTAAGAAATATTCTGTAATCTCTTTGCGGATTTGAATGAAGAAATGTTATTGGAAGTAAGAGTTTGTTTTCATTTCACTACGGAGCATATTTCAATTGGAACTGGAAGTATAGAACTGCATAATAAATGAAAATATCAATCAATGAAGGTGTATAAATGCATCGATAAAAGTGCAAAAACGTATTATTACATTTGGAAACACATTTAATGTATCAAAATACTATTGTAGAACTTATTAGAAAGAATGCATTGACATTACATGACACGTCTGAAACACATTGTCTACATATTCGTTAGTAATTGCCAAATGGTAGAAGTATGCATTCTTTACGAAAGTAAAAACAATTGGTTTAAAAATAGGACAACAAATAAATGTTCTCGATATAAAAATCTGTTTTCGTATTTGTACCTAATGTTGATGTGGACATTAAGGGTTTACTACAAGAACTGACCAAAAGTCCAGAAATCACTGTCTAAAAATTACTTTTAAATAATAATATCTTAATTTTTACACATATACATTTTTACGTATTTGATTTCAAAATGAATAGAAGAAATTTAAATGGCCAGTCTTTACAGTATACCTTCAACATTCATGTTTATACCATAAATAATTTGAAGACGTGTCAGCACAGTATTTCCTTTTTTCTTCTAGAAACTGAACCAGATTTCAAACTCTTTTGTTTTATAACACTTCCTTCTTATTAATCTCTTGAACGCCAAGCACACATTCCTCAGATAATCAGAAGAGGAAATTTCCCCTTCTGAACACATTTCCTACACATTTCAAGTGAACAATCGCACTTCTCTGCACAGATGCACAATTATACCTAAACAGAATTAAACTTTCTCGTCCTTAACCTATTAAAATATTCACATACTTTCCTACTTTTATTTCCATTCGCTCATATCTTTTATTAAACCTGAATAAGAAACACCTTCAGTGGTCTCTTTAACATACTAACTATTAGTTCACAGAACTGATGGTTGCTTTCCAAACATGCATTATGTTGAGTCACAATTTCTAACACTATTCCCCGCTGTTTACGTACAACACTGACATATCCTTTCAAATCACGCACTGACACCAGCACAGACGCACGGATCGTAAGAGCACCGACTGTCGCTATTGCACCGCCGAGGACGAGGCCATGGAAGTGGATGCGGTGGCGGCGGCGGCGGCGCCCAAATTGTGCGTGAGGCTGTGACGTCGCAGGTCGCAATTGCGTCGGAACACCTTCCCGCACGTGGAGCAGTTGTAGGGCTTGATGTCGGTGTGCGTGAGCAGGTGCGTCTTGAGGTTGGAGCGCTGGTTGAAGGAGCGCGCGCACACCGGGCACTTGTGCGGGGACTCGTCCATGTGCAGGATCCGGTGCACGGCCAGCGTCCGCGACTGGCAGAAGCCCTTGCCGCAGTCGCCGCATTTGAACGGTTTCTCCTTGGAGTGGATGTACCTGCCGGAAGAGAAAATACTATATTAAAAGGTGCATTGTAATAGTAAATAAGAAGGAAACATGCTGACGGGAATATGTCAGGTTAAACAATAATTTAATTCGAACGTAAATTCTCAACAAACAACTAATCCTTCAGTAGAAAATTCATAGATTTAATCGTGACTTATACTTAATTCTTAAGAATTAATAGATCAGAGGTGAGTTAAGTGTTCAAACTATTCGAGTAAATAATAATTTCAAAAACTTTTATTTCCTTGATGAATTTCGGGAAAAAACGTGCATTTATTTGTAGTTGTAACCGAATCAAGCAGTTTCACTTATTGAAATACATTACTAATATCATTTGAAATCAATGGAATTTTTACTACCACAACAACATCAACAACAAAACAATTGGTGTCGGCGAACCTTGAGGATATGGGACTAGCGGACACGGGACGCGGAGGAGAACCAAGATCAGAGACCGGGATCGGAGCATTGTGATATAAATATATAACTGTATTGTTTCAGATTCGGGAAAACAAGCTGAAGGTCATACTTTCGTATCCAGTATTGCAACGTGTTAGTTGTCTAGTCTTTCTGAAAAGGCACATGCTTTGAGTGATGTAATAGATGAATTAGTGAGTAATGAAGACGGAATAAGGTAGTCGAATGAACGGCAAAGAAAACCGAAGAATCGCAATAAAACTTACACTCCTGAGAAACACTTATTGTTTACAACAGAACCCACAAGTTCTGCAAGGAATGTGAAGCAAAGAACTGCCATTTGAAATGTTTGTCGCTACGTTCGTCACAAGTTATCCTTAGATCAAACGTATTTTCTTCTCAGAAGTGGGTTTTAAAATGACATGTACAATTAATTTTTATCACGTTCTTTCATGCATTTTTTTGAAGATGTAATATTATAAAAGAGTTACATACATTATTTTGTGTACTACATTACACATTTATGGTAATCGAAAGTTCATTTTAGAGTTTTCAGCGAAGTTGCACTTCCAGTTGCCTTATTATAAGGGATGACATTTTTTACAAAGTTCTCCCTTATTTACGTTGCAAATCGATTACAGCTGTAAATAGATTGTACCGATGGTAGATACATCACCAGTAATGTTTGGGGAATACCATGCATTCCAATTGAAATATAGTACAGAAAATAATGTTTCTATTTTAAAATTGGGTGAAAAGTAATAACGCGAAAATTTTGTACAAGGCTATTTGTACACGAGTATTACGTATGGATCAGACTAAGTTGGTTAATCATAATACATGTAATGAGGTAACCAAGGTTAGACACTATTATATTTGGTTGAAAACATATCATGCCGATGAAGTATAGGTTTCTTAAATGTATTTTATATTTTATTGTAAATATTAGTAACAGCGTGATATAATTTGCATTTTATTGTCCTTATAAGTAGGCCTACAAACGCGTGTCAACAAAACACACAGGCAATGATTCGTGAAGAAAAAGAAGTGGCGTAATGATTTGTCCTACAAATTGCCATTTTACAAGCATTTTAACTTATAACTACAGGTAGTTTAAATAATGGTCTTCAGTCAAGTATTGTTCAAAGACTGGGTATAAAGTAGTTTTTTACGCTACAGTGCAAAGAACACGAAGTGTCTTTAAGGCATAAAATAACGAGTTTTCTACATTACACTTTGTTTATTGCATCATGCACAAATTCAGTATACTATGGTTTTCGCTCTTGTAGCGTGTCAGTAAATGCTTTCATCTCTTCTATAATTCTGTTCCTGTACTTCTGTATAAAGTCAAGTAATCGTCAGTAAGTAGTGCCATCTGATGTTTCAAGTTTCTAAGAAAAATGCAAAGTTTGCATTTTGCACGAAACGTTTGCACGAAACGAGTATCGCATGCTATAGTGTATTAATAAATTATTATTGTCAATTGTTATCCGTTCTTGAAACCACCTGAAATATAGATATCTACTCTCTCATTCTCTTCTATAAAAGCCAATAATATGTTTGACTCAAAATGTCCGATATAATGATTTACAAATGAATTCCTCAAATCTATTAATTAGAATATCGATGAGTGATACATTGAACTATCGTCAGTAATTTTAATCAAACCAATAGCCTATGAATTCGAACTGAATTAATACTCAGACATAATCCGCTTTGCGCGGTTACGTTGTTTGCTATTTTTAACATAGGTACGTGGAAGCACGTCAGAGATTTGTGATCAAATGTTATCCACATACTAAATGAACATCCTGCATCGTATAAATAAATCATTGACATAAAATTATCCAGTTAACGTTATTTGGAGTTTGAACTGTCTGGTATTATTTACTTCTGTTCCAGAAGTTTTAGAGCAAGACTTACAATTAGATATTTCTATCAGTGCATGCATTCATCGCTTTAGGACAAAACTTAATATTTCGATGCTTCTCTTTGTAGAAACGTTTTGGTCTTTTTAGTAATAACTGACATAAAGCAAATTCCTTAATATTTTTCGAAGTCACTTCACGAACCACTACGATCTTCAGACATTATGAATTTATTCATTTCAACTTGGCTACCCATAAAAATTCACAACCTATTCCTTACGTTATATCATACTACGTCATTTTTTAACTTGAAAATTAGTTCGTCTAAAATGCACTTTAAGAAGGGGAAGATTTGTAAATAAAATATTGTGTATAAAACTCGTGCGTGATTTTGAAGAATTTAGAATAAATTATATATAAAATGCGCTAATTTATAAAATACAAATATCAATTAGCGCATTCGTTTTATAAGAATCAATCTCAAGCTTATATAATCAACCTATAGTTATCGGTTAATCTACGTGTGTACTACATCCGTTTTGCGAAGGATGTAGTTCGATTCCGGTCACAGGAACTGCAGTGACGTCAATTGTTGCCCTGAACCACTTCAGTCGGTAGGGAACTTAAGGACGTGTAGAGACCGATGTGCAAGGACCTTCGGCCCTCCCCGTCTAGCGAATGCCGTTTGTGACTGGGTGGGTTTGGACGGGACACTCTCACCGCAAGTACTTCAGTCAGTATTGGTGGAGATGATAGGTTGATGATGATTAGGGGGCAGATTTTGGTGACCTAAAACATTGTCAAAAATGATCAATTAAGTGCTCTTCAAAAATTTTAAAAATTCCCTAAAAGCAAAGAAAACTGACGTAAAAAAAGTCGGCAAAAGGAGTACGGGTGAACAACCCAAGCTTGATACGTCACTGATGTAATCAGGGTTTTGCTATTCGTTCAATTAAACTCAGCTTGTAGACTTTCGGTTTGTACTGTTCTTTTCAAATAAATCTCTCTTTAATTGTCCCGAAATTGGCCCAAACAACAACAGCGCTAATAGGCGTTACAGGAATCTTAGATTTCATACACAGGCTGACATTAAAATTTCTGAGGAAAGAAACCGAATAGGCTATTCAGTACTTCTGTGGAGAACATTTGTTATATCTCGTAAACATTATTTGAAGCAAGTACCACTAAAATTATATTAAGATCGATTAAATCAGCGAAGAATGCATTGAAAATGACGGAGAAAGTTAAAAATTCTTTATTAAAATCCGCCCCGTAATGATGGTGATGATGATGATAATGGAAGGTGAATGAACTGATGCAATCAGCAGGCAGTTACGTAATGTGTTGCTTAGACATTCGCCTAGAAATGCTCAGGGAAACACCTGATTGGAACAATCCCCCAAGAACCCGATTCTAGCAGACTCGAACCACAAACTTCGCAGAGGTGCCGGAGAGACGCAACGCTACTAGCTGTGAGCTAAATCAGCCTGGACTCCCGATATGAAGGGTGTTGCTTTAGCATTCGATTAGAAACAATCATGGAAACGCCTGATTGGATCAGTTCCCCTACGAACGCGATTCCGGCAGACACGAACCACACACTTCGCAGAGGTGCCCGAGAGACGTGACTCTACTAGCTCTGAGGTAAATCAGCCCGAGCACGCGATATGTATGATGTTGCTTTATCATTCGCCTAGGGATGGATCAGGAAAACTCCTGACTGCAGCGGTGCCCCTATGAACTCGATTCCGGCAGGCGCCAACCACAAACTTCGCAGAGACCCGGGGAGTACTGGCTCTGATCTAAATCAACCTGAATACCCGATATGTAGGAAGTTGCTTTAGCATCCGATTAGAAAAAATCATGGAAACTCTTGATCGGAACATTCTCCTTAAGAACTCAATTCCGTCAGGCGCCAACCGCAAACTTCGCACAGACCCTGGCGGTACTGGCTCTTAGCTCAGCCTGAGCACCCTGTTGCAGGCGCTAACCGCAAACTTCGCATAGGTGCGGGAGAGACGCAACCCTACTATCTGCGATCTAAATCAGCCTGGACTCCCGATATGAAGGGTGTTGCTTTAGCATTCGATTAGAAACGATCATGGAAACGCCTGATTGGGTCAGTCCCTCTACAAACGCAATTCCGGCAGGCGCCAACCACAAACTTTGCAGAGCCCCTGGCCGTACTAGCTGCGAGCTAAGTCAGCGTGGGCACCCGATATGCAAGGTGTTGCTTTAGCTTTCGCCTAGAAACGATCAGGAAAACTGATGGGAACAGTGCCCCTACGAACTCTATTCCGGCAGGCGCTAACCGCAAACTTTGCAGAGGTGCGGGAGAGACGCAACCCTGCTAGCCGCCCGCTAACTCAGCCCGAGCGCCAGGAGGGCAGCGCGGCCCGCAATGTCCCACTGTCGTTTTTACGGTCGTCGAGCGGCGGCGCGCGGGCGGGCGCGGGGGGTGGCGGCTCCAAGAGCGTTTTTTCCTCGGGAACCGCTCATCACCCGCCGCGGCGGCGAGAGCGTGGCCTGGGAGAGCCGGAGGACGCGACGTGCTGCGCCGGGAACCCCGCTGGCGACCGCGGACTCTCCGCGGGACACCGCGGGGCCCACGCCGCCGCCGGCGCCGCGTCGCCGCCACGATAGACGTACACGCCTTCCGATCTCACCTTCGTACCTTCCGATCGAAAGACGCAAATGTTTGGCGTGAGCCTCACCACCCATACCAACATGAATATACATTTTTATTATTATTATGTTTATTTTTCTCATTTTCTTGGTAATTCATATTATTAATGGTCTTAAAATTGATGTACATTCTTCCTGTTGAACCTGGTATATAATTGGATGCGTAGATGGTACGAATAGATATATATTTTGACCATAAAGGATCAATCAATATTGAATTCAGGAATTAAAACCTCAAATACATTTATTTTTGGCTCAACGTTTCGCACGTTGAGTAAATGCAAACGCAAACGTATTTGAAGTTTTAATTCCTGAAGTCAATATTGATTGATCCTTTATGGTCAAAATATATATTTATTCGTACCATCTACGCATCCAATTATTATTAATTGTACAGATTTACAAAATCAAAGCACAATCAAAATACAATATTTATACAACATGAAACACTAATTTAAAATGCATAATTTCCCAGAAATTTCCGAACGATTCTTGATGTTGCTATCACCACTGCTTTCTGCTTAAGTTGGTAAATATCCACTTTCACTCCCAGATGTTGAAGGCTCCGCATCAATGACACCTGTGCTTGAGAGGATTACTGCAATAATTTCAACTTTTTCAACATGGCATTGTTTCTTTATGGATTCAGTGAGTTCTGAGTACTTATTAATTTTTTCGGCGTATTTACTTTGCAGGTAGCTAGTATTTGGGATAGAAATATCAGCGCGACATATTTCTATCTCTTGTTAAGGACAGTCAGATCTGGTCTGTTGTTCATTACCGTCCGATCTGTTAAAATGGTTCTTTCCCAATAGAAACGTCATTCTTCATTTTCCAGCACACTCACAGGTTGATACTTATAATATGACACTTTAGCTTCAGTGAGAAGTTGAAATTTCTCAGCCACGTTTGGTGTAAAATCTTGGCCACTGCATCATGCCGTTGTCTATATTCTGTTCCACAGATATGTGTGCATCCCGAAGTAACATGTTGAACATGTATTATTGTTATTATTATTATTATTATTATTATTATTATTATTAATTGAATTTGTTCAAAGAATTGGTCACCCCCGACCGGGGCTCGAACGCGGGCCTTCTGGTTTACGCCCAGCGGCTGTAACCACTAAGCAAGCGAGGCACCCAATCCTTTGAACAGTTTTCACGAGCTAATTATCGCTCCTTTTATGTATGCACTTGTCACCTTTCTCGTCACCTTGTTCGACGCAATTACGGTCGGAGAATATTTTCCGTAGTCGTAAAGAAATTCAAATTGTGACCATTCTGGTCACAACATATTCTCCGACCGTAATTGCGTTCAACAAGGTAACAAGAAAGGTGACAAGTGTTGTTGTTATTGTTATTATTATTATTATTATTATTATTATTATTATTATTATTATTATTATTATTCCACTACATCACGACTAAAGATGTTGTGAGTCGGCTGAATATAAAATCTACTCCAGGTTGCAACCAGCTACCTAAGGAGCATATCTGTGGACTGTCGGTGCCTCTACAACACTTTGCGCAAAATGTGGGCTGTTCCAAATAAAGCAATTTCTTGCACTTCCCAGTCATTTGAATCACCTGGGAGTTTAGTCAAGATCTTACACAAATTTGATGAGGAGTGAAGGGACCACAACTACGATCATGCCTACGCAAGACTCGAACCTGCAGCCTTCCGGCGCAGACGACGGCTACCTCTAGCGTCTGCACCGCGTACTCTACCCAGAGCAGTACCGGCACCGCGTCGCCGCGACGATGAACATACACGCGTTCGAACCTTCCGATCGACAACACGATTATATTTATTATTATTGTTGTTGTTGTTAAAAATATTCAAATTCTTAGCAACTATGATGGACTTTTGGTGAAGATCTGCAAGAATTTCTAAATTAGACAAAATCAAGAACGTTACAATACGGGAATCCATGAAAATTGATTACACATTATTCGACTTTATACGAGTACAAATGAAACAGCTTGAATGGTATGGTCATGTCCAAAGTACGGAAGAAATACGGCGTCCAATGAAATTATTAAATTGTATGCCTGTTGGTAAAAGGAAAGAGAGTTAGATCGAAAAGAGCATGGATACAAGGCGTATTGAAGACAACGAAGTAAAGAAATTTAAACACAAAAGATTGTAAAAATAAAATAAAATGGAAGAAATTATTTAAAATAATATAACAAAATAAAAAATGTACATTAAATGGTTATAAGAAAATGTATTTTAATACATTGTAAATATATTGAATCAATTAGTTTCTGATTGCTCAGCAGTTGCTGAATTTTCACACTCGGTTGAAAGAAACTTATGACAACTTCAATCATGCTCGACTCCCAAAAAATTTGTGCAATGTGACAGTCGCCCTGTATTACTGACTTTTACGTTTATGACAAATGTTTTTCTAATTTTAGTTTTACAAGTGTTTCATTGTAGTTATAGGAATGAGACTAGTGACTGAAATTATACGTATAATGGAAGTTTATAATAATAATAGTAATAACAATAATTGTTATTATTAGTCTAGAATTTTTACATATTTTTAAATTATTAGACATCTAATTCTTGAATAAGACGTCTAATGACTGTAAATAAAAGAGAAAACCATTGTACCTGCCTACATTTCAACGCTTTGTAGTATCTTATTTACAATGAACATACAGATAGTATTCGTAATGAGACAATGCAATATTTCCAAATTTCAGAATTACCGTTTACTGTTAGATTCCTCAAATAATGTCCCTCTTTTATAAACCTTCTTAGAGAATGGACCTTCGCGAATAAACTAAGAGTTCTGAAGACAAGCAGAAAGCAAAGATTACAAATGTTACAGATAACAACTAGGACAAAAAACGTAGTCATGTAACAAGCAATATCCGTAAATATCTGGGAAAACATTATCAGAGAATGAACATTTTACTTATAGTTTTCCTCATTGTTAAAATTTAATACAGTTCAATTATCTGTAGATACAATTCGTCTGCAATGTCACATAATAAAAGAGAGTACTGATAAAAAGAAGGTTTACCGTTCAGTAATGTCTCCGAGGTATATATATATATATATATATATATATATATTATATGTATTATATATATTATATATATATAATATATATTATATATTAATATAATATATATATAATATAATATATATATATAATATATAATATATAAATATATATATATATATATAATATATATTATAATATTATATATATAATATATATTATTATATATATTATATATATTATATATATTATATATATATATATACGTACATACTTTGTTAAATAATATGTTGAAAAGTAGAGCATTTGTCTAAAACCTCTTAGTCAGTCAGTCCGATTTCATGACGCTGGATACGTTACTGACACTCTGCAATAAATATTTTGATATTGTGAGTCATTGTCCCAAGTAATGGACATATCTTCAAAAAAATTATATGTTGTGGGTATACTTTTCATGATTGCTTGTAATACCAATCTACCGACATGTCGGAGTATTGCGAGAACAACTGAACTCGAACATAGAACGTGCACGATGAGGTTAATCCAAGTAATATTGAAAGTTGTATATGCATGGTTTTCTCCTTAATAAACTACCTTGTTTATTTTTTCACACCAAACATTTCAGGTAAATGAACCAGATAATATAAAAGCTAATGAAATTGAATATATTCTATTGATCGTGACAGGCTAACTATTCTTTTTGCTTATTAAGAATTTATTGTAAAGGTAATATAGCTGAAGAAAACAGAATTTCACACGAAATGAAGAAATGGGAAGTCGTACATACTTTTAACGATTCTTTTACCGTAAAGGAAGTTGAAGAACAGTCAATAGCACTGAAATCAATGTTTGACGTGATGTTCTTAAATTTAAAATAATTGATATAGACAAGCATTTGTGTATTGATTTATGAGTATTTTTATCTTTTTAAAATTGATTAAACGATTGCTATGTAGTTATAAGAAACAACATTAAAACGTTGATACTGCCCTCATGAATATTCTGATCAATTCAACATTTGGTGTTCTAAAAACAGACAATATTAGTTACTATATTTGTATTTTATTTACGTCTACTTTTCTCATGTTAGTGTTCGATTTATTCGTAAAATTAATTACACTGACAAAGACACTCCATATCACTGAAGGAGTTTTCGAAAGTACAAGTTCCGTACTTTCTGGTTTATACACGACGTATATTACTCTTATAATTATTACTATTATTACTAGAGTAATAAACACGTAGGGTAATAAGGGTATGTACGCGATGTAATAAAGGTATCGTACGCGATGTGAAATATTTTGGTTGCCAATTGTTTGAAATGTGAAGTTCTCAAAGTGCAAAACAATGAAAGGTGGGAATGAACGAAGTTTCGAATTATCCAAGGAAGGTGTCCTTCTGTGTCATCATTATTATTTAACAAGAAACGTAGAGTACGTGTTAATTTTAGTACAGAAATTTTTTTACATGTCGATATTTCATGCAAACATTTCATGTACGTTTTGAATTTCCTTCACTTGTGTTTTGTTACCACATTAAACTCTTAACATTCTGTAAAAATGAGAAATATAATGGTTGTACTTGTTCTCGAGTATGGGGGAGAAGAGCTGAAGGGTGGGACAAGCGAGGCGTGCGGGAGTCGGGGCAGACTTCATCAGGAACTGTCGACGGCCTCAGAGGCGGGGGCGGGGGCGGACCGCCCAGCGCGGGCTATGGTAATTTCCTCAATGGCATTCTAGCGCGCCGCCGCCGCCCGCCTCCAACCTCAGCGCCCGCGCCTCCGCCCCAGTGCCATCTAGTGATGCGACATCGACAACGAAACATCAGTGTTGCCAAACTTCCACGCCGAAAATTAAAACATCCATTTTAATAATGCTCCGACCAAAAGCCATCGATGTTTTTGTACATTCGTGTTTTTAAAGCTGGTTTAGTAATCTTTAACAACAAATTCGTGTGCAAAAATTAATTCATACATTTTGATTTATAGTTCAAAATTTAACTGAAAATGAAGTTCATCTCTATGAGGGAAGTTAAAAATAGCAGGGCGTCAGGATCATCTCGATACAGGAATAGTCTGCACTATGAAGGTAGTACAAACCTTCGTATGGTTCAAGCACGTAGACAGTGATGCCATCGTTTTTATTTCATATTTTAACTTTTACAAAATTATGATTGTGGGATTTTTTTCATCCCCGAGCAAAACATGGAAATCGTAAAAAGATAGAGCACAGCATCGATGTGCAAAAAACATAGACTTCAAGTACATCGATTTTAAAACATTTATAATTTTATAGGAACACTGATGTTTTGGAAACGTCGGCATCGATGTCGTATCCATGGTGCCATCTTGCTTACGACCCACCTTCCCCACTTTGCACCTTCGAAAGGCGTCCACCACCACCATCACTATGGACATCGTCTCCTATATAATTTCAGTAGTATACCTTCCCTTTCCGGCTCTCACACGCAACCAATCTTTATATATGAGGTCTCTAAAGGAACAGAATTTCACGTAGACGTGACGAATTGCGCTTCGACTTCAAAAATATGAAGGATTTGTTTGAAAAATGCATCTCACATTTACCAGGGTAGGAACATTGAATTGAATTGAATTGAATTGATGTTGTATTGTACGTGGTGAGACTCAGGCCATGAGGCCTGCCTTTCCGTCTGACCACGCAAATTTCGTTACACTCCTTTCACCAACTAGCGTAGAAAGAAGGTATCCCTTGGGCGACGAAATAGGCAATTTGACTTAAACTCAGAGGCTTCACTTAGGCTTGAGGATCTTTTACATGCAAGTAAATCTACTAACACGGAACAGCCGGCTTTACTTCCCCTCGGAAGGAAGGCGTGCGAAGGATTTTTTTTCGTCCTTTCGAACCTGCGAAATTTCCGATACGCTGACCATTACGCCGTCGATGGCGCTGGAAACTACCACCGTCTGCGATTTAACACGCACTACACTTTTGGGATTAACGGCCTATCCGCCTAACCTAACCTCACCGATCGATTAAAAGGGGTGCGCAGTCGAGAGAAGGGGCGAGCGGGCGAGAGCGTTGGCTAGCGGCCGGGACGGGACGGGGCGGGCGTCCGCTCCGCCGCTATGGTAATTTGGTGAATGGCGCGCGCTGTGGCGTCTCCGCCCATTCACGACGAGAGAGCCACGTTGCGGGGACGCCCCGGCCGACTCTCCCTCCTTCTCCTCTACCTCCACCTCCTCAACTTCCAACTCCTCTACCTCCACCGCCATCTTCTCTACCTCCTCCTTCTCTACCTCCTCCTTCTCTACCTCCACCTCCCATATCTCCACCTCCTCTACCTTCTCCTCTTTTACCTCCTCCATCTCCACCTCCCCTCCTCCACCTCCTCTACCTCTACCTCCTCCATCTCCTCAACCACCTCCTCATCTACCTCCACCTCCTCTACCTCCCCCACCTCCTCCTCATCTACCTCCTCTCTCTCCTCTTCCCCTACCTCCTCTTCCTCTACCTCCATCTCCTCTACTTCGAACTCCACAGCGCATTGTCTCCGCGCCGCGTTCGGTGTTTGATTCGAGAAGATGGCGGCGGAGGAGGAATGGCACGTCGCGGCGATTGTGTGTGTGGGAATGCGATACTCGAAATCTAAAAATAGCTGTTAGTCCAGTCAGCTGGTTGTCAAGAGGGCCCGATCCACGAAAAAAATCCGGAAGTTTTTTTTCTCAACGGTTCTATTTGTTTTTGAGGGTGCTGGATTCGGATTTGATGTTTGCCACCTCAAACCGTTTTTCAGCGTGCTCCAGTGCCTAAATCATTTAGCAGAAATTTGTAATTAAAACATACATTTTGTAGGAATATTTATGTACTATAATTATTTCAATAACAATTGTTCCGATAAAACGCGTAGTTTTGAAGTTTGTAGCGAAAAACTTAAAACAGGGTGAAATGTTTAGTTTTTTGCAATTCTCTGTGAAGCCGGCTTTTTTGAGGTGACAAATATCAAATTCGAATTAAGCACCCTCAAAAACATACAGAACAGTTGAGAAAAAAACTTCCGGATTTTTTTTCGTGGATCGGGCCCTTTTGAGAACCAATTGACTCGACTAATACCTAATTTTAGATTTGGAGTATCGCATTCCCACACACACAATCACCACGACCTGCCATTCCTCCGCCGCCATCTTCTCGAATCAAACACCGAACTCTAGTAGATGTAGGAAGGAGCTGGAGGAGTAGGAAGGAGCTGGAGGAGTAGGAAGGAGTTAGAGGAGTAGGAGTGGGAAGGAGCTGGAGGACTAGGAGTATGAAGGAGCTGGAGGATTAGGAGTATGAAGGAGCTGGAGGATTAGGAGTATGAAGGAGCTGGAGGACTACGAGTAGGAAGGAGCTGGAGCAGTAAGAGTAGGATGGAGCTGGAGCAGTAAGAGTAGGATGGAGCTGGAGCAGTAGGAGTAGGGAGGAGGAGAGTGATCATCCAGGGGAGGTGGGGCAGAAAAAGAGGAGGAAGGAGATGGCGGGGTAGGAAGGAGATGGAATCGAAAAAGGCGAGGCGGAGTTGGAGGAGGCGGGGGTGGGGGCGGGGGCGGAGTGGGCGGCGTCCAAATGAAAGGGCGCGCGGGGGCGATTCCAGCAATGCCGCGTGCGCGCGCGTGATCAGAATTAGCACTTGAATGGGCCCTCCTCCCTCGAGCGCCCCCCCCCCGCCCCGCCCCCCCCTTGGCTCATTCTTTACCTCCTGCATTCCCCTCCACCACGCCGTCGCCGCCTCACTCAACCACACTTCGAACGGCGAGGAGCAATACACAAGGACTCAAGCAAGTTTGGGCTAATCTAAATCCTGCTTCACTGCCTATCAAAGTGCTTGCATGAATGTATCTGAAACACAGTTTTTCTACTATTTCTGGTATTACATTTCTCGTTAATAAATGAAAATAATAATGATATTAACAAAAGGATAGTTTTTTGAGAACGATAAAACATAACACTCATCGGTATGATGGTATAATTCTACTCATCTAAATTTTCGCATTACCTTAGTTGCTTATTGCTTTTGTTTTGAGAACATGGTAACTTACATAAACAGGCACATACTTCTACGTATTTATGCGTGAGGTTTTAAGTTGTAAAATGGCTTGAAAACGAGAATATTTTGAAAAATGCATTGCTGTTCTCTACAGTAAGGTATGAATTGCAATTTGTGCTTTTGCTCTTTCAATAACTTTAAAAATGTATATTATAAATTTACGTTTGTAAATTTACATGTTTATTTAGTTTTAACCAAAAATATTACAACGTCGGAATGTCAAATTAACTGTACACATTGAATTTGAGCTAATTAATACTTAAGATAAGAATGTTAATTTATAATTATTTACTACAAACACTTTGATTGATTCTCCCTGAATATTTATACCCCACTTCATGTTATTCAAATCCAAAATCCAGGAACCGAACTGTCGCCATTTGCATTGTTTACGGTGATTTAAAATCGCCCGCCCCGGCGGCATTTCGGTGGGGGGGGGGGCGATAACCCACGACAGTCATTGAAAGATCGACAATAACCCTCCGGTGTTTATGCCCGAGCAATATTGTCGCCTTGCCGCCTGCCCCCCGTCGTTTAATGCACTGTTTACTACATCGGGCGAGGTCGGCGCGCGCGGACATCGAACGTAAATTTCATTCCTCTCGGAATGCGAAAAAACGGCCGAGGAAACACGTTGGTCTCGCCACGCGAAACTTCTGTTCCGATTCAAACACCTTTCTCTTTCGCTATTACAATAAACGCGACGTTGATAGCGCAACTTCGGCGCCACGGAGACCGGTAAAGATTGCGGGGTTCGCCCGGAAAACGGGGCCCCACCGACTCAGGGCACGACCCCGGCCGAGGGGGCCCAGCCGTAACTTCCCGGAAATGAACTCGGGACTCTATTGAAGGAGTCGCTGTCAAGGTGAATGAGACCCGATCTTGGCAACGGAGCAACGGATTGGGGGGGAATAATTTGTGGCGTAATCTGTGAGTTTTTACAACTCCCGGCGAGCCATCAAGAACGCGCTTTGAGGTGGTATCCAGTATCTCAGAGGTTTTATCGGGGCGGTAATGGGCGTTTGGGAGAGGGTTTGACCCGTCGGGGGTCCACGTGGATGGCGGAAACAGGAGAGAATAGACTTTGGAAGTGGAGGGGAAGTTGACTAGGCACCGTATCAATTCAACTCGTTGTCTCGTGATCTAATAAATACTCTAATTAAATAATTTCGATGCATTTTCGGAGAATATTACAAATTGTGGTGCGCGAATTGGAAAGAGATCATTCGATGCCGTTACACTCCACAAGATAAGGTTAAGTGAGCTTGGTGGTTTCAGGGTAAGCTGTAAGTTCATCTGTAGGCTTGATTTTCTTTATTAACAGACGAATTCATAAGTAACACTTAATGAGAATGTTCCTTAAATGGTCGAAACTTATTCGCAAACAGCTTCCATTCTCTAATGAGTGGGATACAAATGACAACTCGTTCGTTTGCGAAGAAAAGGAACATCAATGATATCGACAATCTATTGGAAGTGTACATTGGCGAAAGATTTCCAAACCGAATGGTCAAATTGGATGCTCTTTGCATGGAAAATATTGATTGCGTAAAACTTGTAGCTCCTTCTTTAAGCAACCATTTATTGGGTAAGGATTTCCTTGTTTTTCACATATCGAATGAGAATTTGGTCTAAAATGTTCATATGTCGTTTTAACTACCAAAAACATGGTTTGGTCAACATGATCGCAGATTCTTTGAATGTAAATAATTAATTGAATTGAAATCGTCCGAATAAATTGTTGCGTTGTGTTTAACTGTGATTAATTTTTCCGATTTTCCTTCAGAATTCTTTCTCTCAATCTTTCGTTCATTACTTGTTTCATGCACTTACGGTTACAGATCTGTTTTCCGCAATCACTTATGTTTGAAAGAAAAAGAAATAAAGAAAGCTGTTGCCTCGGCACTATACTCTACAGCAAAGATGGCCAACTTTTCAGTATATAAAATCTACCTTTTATCTTAAAAATGTGTCGCGATCGACTTGTCATTGGCGTAGTCTAAGGGGGAAGAAAGGGTGTGAAATGCATACTGTGTTTATACACTGTGTTTCAGTATAAGGTGCATTCCAGCAAGATATCGGTAGATCAGTAAAATATATGTTCAAAACTATTTTTTTTATTTTTTAAATAATCCAGCCCAGATATTACGAGCGATCGACGATCGACCAAAATTGGCCTCGCGATCGACTTGTTGGCCACCCCTGCTATACAGCACCTTGCTCTACAGCACCATTCAGCAGCACGCATCTGAATTTCAGAAAAAATAAGGGAGTTGGTATAAATACCACACAACTTGTATCGCTGACCAAATCGCGGAATAAAATTTCATCTCCACGAAGGCGAAACATTTTTCAAGCGTGAAAGGGTCGGTGTGGCCTTCGAATCGATTTTCCTCATTTCCCGATATTTTTTGCTGCAAAAATGTAGGTAAATCCCATACGGTTCGTCCTCAGGTCCGGGGTTCATCAATGCATAATCAGATCAATGATTATGGCCACATGATGGCTTTTTGACTTTGTTCGACATAATTTCATTCTTGGAATAGTCCTATTAAATACCACTCGTTCTTAGGAAATTCTGAGATAAATCCCCTACTCGCTTCGCGAGTAGGGGATTTATCGACAATTTCCAAAGCATTAGTGGTATTACCTATGATAAACGGATTATGACAAGCTATAAATGCATACTTGAATGAATGAATAAAAAATAACGCAATGAATAACCAAGCAAATTACGCAAAAAATTAATAAAAGAAAAATAGAAAATACAAATGAATCAAAATACTCGTATAATGCCACAAAGTGCGACGAAGCGCGCGAATTGAGCGGCCTGTTCGATCGATCGATCGATAGATCGAATGAAAGTCGTCTGTGGCCCCGCGGCGCTGCGGTTGGGCGCCACACCCACCGCAGGCTCAATAAAACCGGACGGCGGCGGAGACCGGCACGGGCCGTCGCCACACACGGCGACTGTCGCGAAGGAGGAGGCGGCGGTGGCAGAGGAGGTGGCGGCGGCGGTGGCGGCGAACAGAGCGCTGGAGGTCGCCAACGCGGCCGCACCGACCGCGGCCGAAATGACAGAGAGGAGGTTGGCGTAGGCGGAGATGTCGGTGGATAAGAGAGAGGAGGTGGGAGAGAGAGAGAGATGGAGGTGGCGATGGTGGCGGAGGGAGAGAAGACAGTCCACCTGGAATGGTGGTTTGATTAATTGATTGGTGATACCGGGCTTGTCACCTCCTAAGGTCATTAGCCCCATAAGTGTAGAGCTTGTTTTTGCTTGGGAGGTGGCGATGATCTTCTCCCGCTGAATGGTGAAAACCGGCGCCGACCTACCGTCACGCTTGAGGGGCTTCCCCAACCAGGTATCTACCACCAGGCACCGCCACAGTCGGGACAAACTGTAAGTTCCCATACGGTCTCCCGGCATATGTGGTAGTGTAGTACATGCGAGTATGTGTAAAAGGGGAGGGGCAGGACAAGGAATAGCAAAGAAAGATCGCGCGGGGTCCGTAGTCAGTTTGTTAGGGTAGTACTCTGGCATTCGTTGGGTATTAATTGAAGAAACCACGTAAGTCTACCCATCAGAGCAGCCGGCCGCAAGAATTATCCTTCAGGTTGTGGCGGTGGCGGTGACGGTGGTGAGAGCAGTGATTCTGGCAAAGGAGATGGTGGAGGAGGTAAGAAAACGTTGACGGGAGTCACAGAAGTTAGTGGGGTGAAGGCTGTCGGGGATGATGTGTGTTGGAGGTGATGTCTGTCGGGGATGTTTGGTGGAGAAATGTTGGAGGTGATGTCTGATGGAGGTGAAGGGCAGTGGAGATGATAGGCTGATGGAGGTGACTTCTTTAGACGTGATACTGTAGGGCTGATGGCTGTAGAAATAAAGGCTATGGGCTGAGGGGGTGAAGGCTATGGGGCTGTAGAGGTGAAGTTTATGGGGCTGATAGCTGTAGAGGTGAAGTTTATGGGGCTGATGGCTGTAGAGGTGGAGGCTATGGGGCTGATGGCAGTAGAGGTGAAGTTTATGGGGCTGATGGCTGCAGAAGTGAAGGCTGTGGGAAAGATGGCTGTAGAGGTAAAGGCTATGGGGCTAATGGCTGTAGAGGTAAGGCTATGGGGCTGATGGCTGTAGAGGTGAAGGCTACAGGCTGATGGCAGTAGAGAGGAAGTTTATGGGGCTGATGGCTGGCAGAAGTGAAGGCTGTGGGAAAGATGGCTGTAGAGGTAAAGGCTATGGGGCTGATGGCTGTAGAGATGAAGTCTGTGGAGCTGATAGCTGTAGAGATGAAGTCTGTGGGGGCTGATGGCTGCAATGGTGAAGACTATGGGGCTGATGGCTGTAGAAGTGAAGAGCTGTGGGGCTGGTGTCTGTAGAGGTGAAGAGCTGTGGGGCTGATGGCTGTAGAGGAGGATAGCGCCGTCGGCGATTACGTTGGCAGCGAAGGTGGCAGCAGAGGCGCTGGCGGCGGAGGCGGTGAAGTTGCCGTCGCCGGCCGCGGCTGTCGCCGTCCCTCCCCCCACCACCGCCGCGGGCGAGACGGACGGCGCCGTCGCTGGGGCGGACGCCGCCCATAAAGCACGCCGCCACCGCCGCCGGGGGCCTGGGGGTGGGGGTGTCGGGGACAGCCTCGCGCCCTTCGGAGGCGGGGCCGGAGAAAAGGACGCCGGTGAAGCAATTAGATTGTCAATCGACACGACTGATTTTTCTTCCGTTCCCGGGTGAAAGGGCTGTCTCCATGGGACAAACCTTGACTCACTTAGAATGATGTTTATTAGTCTCCGTATTAATTTGATGATAAAACGGAGCCATAATGAACTACATACAATCGCAATTCCACTAACTAATGACTAATCAACGCCTTACTATGGAATGGATGAATGATTTGATGGATTAGTAATTATAAAGATGAAGTAATTGTGGAATGAGAGCGGTTACGAGGAAACCTGCCACAATCCCGCTTCATCCAATAAATTTCCTCGAGTACCGACCGGATTTGGATGCCCATCCCAGACTTGTAATCTGACCGCTTCGGAACGAGTCTCTGTGTTATAATAATAATAATAATAATAATAATAATAATAATAATAATAATAATAATACGTAAACTTGTTGCAAAAGTATACTTGATGTTGCTGTACCTTGCGATCAAAACGTCGTTACCAAGGAGGCAGAGAAACGTCTTAAATACAAGAGTTTGTAAATCGAGATCAGCCGAATGTGGGGCGTAAAAGCACAGGTCGTCCCGATAGTTATCGGAGCTCTGGGATTTGTTCCGCAAAATTTGTGTGAGAACTTGGATAAAATTCCCGGTCATTCCAAGGACTGCGAAGTGCAAGAAATTGCTTTATTTGGAACAGCCCACTTTTTGCGCAAAGTATTGTAGAGGCACCGACAGTCCCTAGATCTGCTCTTTAGGTAGCTGGTTGCAATCTGAAGTAGATTTTATTTTGAGCCGACTCATAACATCTTTAGTCATGATGTAGTGGAATAATAATAATATAAAATGATGCTGATGATAATAAAAATAAATAAGTTATCCCTATAGCCTATTTATGCCAATATTATTGCTCCTATTTGTTCTCTGATGATAGTGTTAACCATATTCTGGAGTTGTTTCATTTATACCACATTCTTGTGAAGAATACGGACAGTACTCATGAAGGAAGTAATCTCGTTATGATCGGCTTGTTATCATTCTGTGATGGTCGGTGCTTTATAAGACAACTTGAGCTTATTACTAATATTTCTTTCGTTTCACTTTCCCACTTTCCCTTGACACTCATTTGTACATGTTTGTATTTTCTGAAATTTTGTCTTCGATTTTTTAATACGAGTTTTTCTACTCATATTTTCAAAGGTAGGAGGCGGATTATTAAGATAGTAATTGCTACGAAAACAATTAATAATACGTTTCGTTGTAAGGTTGATACGTATAGTACAGTACGGTTTATATTTTTCTGTTTGTTAGACTATCATCGAAGGACGTTTTCCTTTACCTTGGAAGTATACGACTTACTTATTGAACTTCAACACAGTATTCTCTAGAAATGCTTTATTATCCTGTAAATCATTACACCTTCCTACTTACTAAAATTCACAAGACGATTATAGTACGTGAAATTCCTCTGCAAAATACATTTGATGTCTATCCATTCCTTAATATCATGATTTCGTGGATCAATGACATTTCGTTTTAATTTTGATGAATCTACATTACTTTCAAAGATGTACCCCTAATTTACAACGTGCATTACTAAAAAGTCAATACTTCAGATAAATGAACAATAATAGCAGATCGTTAATATCATAATAGGTCGAATATTTCCATGAGTCCATTAATTGTTGACTTCTTTTAATCTGTTGCTATAATATATACTATCATTGAGTTCTCGCAAAAATTAAGAATACGCTTCGAAAATATCTTGAAAGTTGTTTAGAAACAAGCCTTCAAATTTACTTTTCTTAAACAACAATAGTAGTAGAAGAGATGTACTTTTGTTACAAGGTGGATGTGTACTATGAGTATGATGTGGTTAAATCACTGAAGTAACTGTCGTTTCCATGATTACCTAAAGAAGAAAGAACAATAGATAACAAATTGATGTACTAGGCAGATTGTCTAGGCATGAGAGCACTAGAGAACGTAGATAATCTACATTCTCAAAAGTACCATCTCGTGTTATGTCTGCATTGTTCGGTAATGCGTTCTATCTTCCTGTAACTGCATTTAAAAAGTTATATGCACTTGTACGCCTGCGTGTGCGCGGCAGACACGAGATTGCGATAACAAAACACGCGTTGCCAGGCGTGTAAGAACAGGTTCACAAATCTTCCTTGAGTGGGAATTTGCTCAGATAAAGCTGGCAGAGGTTTTATGACAAAAGGTCACTGAATTCAGCAGTATTTTTTAGTTAGCATATTAAGATATCCTCTCTGGCACTGGATTTTACATTGAGAGGAGGTGTGTTGAAACAATCTAACATTATTCCTGTTAGAATAAATAATTAAAACGTGAATGTACTGAAAAGTGGAGTACATTATCCTTTTCAAAAGTAAACTTTTATTTTCGGCTACTAACTAAACTTTAAAATTGTCAACTGATAAATATTATCTGTTAAGATAAAAGAAAAATATTAGTGAATATAGTTGCATAAATATGTATAATATATTATGGTGCTCCTTCACGTAATTGAATATATTAATACGAAGCAACGTTGTTTTAAAGGAAGAGTTCCTGCTAGAGAAATTTGATCAAACACGCTGTTATTTTGCATTCCTATTGATAATATGGCAAATGTACATCGGATCTGTATTGAGATGAAGGGTAAAACGTCAAAAATTGAAGGAATATAGTCATTACCATTTAATAAATGTAATCCACGAAATTAAAAGAAAAATCAAAGATAGTAAAATTTTTTACTCATTTAATGCTAAACACAAATTATACTCAAGTACATACATGCAAACATTTTCTGAAAACAATTCCGTGTAATGAATTAAGAAAAAACTGAGAAAAAACATTTTCAGATGTTCTGGTTTGTGAATATTTGCCCGAATTATTTATAACGTATTAATAATCCCTCATGAACTGAATCAGATGGGTTTCTTCAATGAATGTTGTAACAATGAAAAATTAAAATAGTTTCACTAAAGTTGACTTTTTATTTCTTAATTACTAGAACGTCATTGGGCACTACCCGTACGCATTGATTACTCAACATTATACATCCATGAAAAATCTATTATATTTTTTCGGATTTGAATGTCTCAAAATATTATTTAAATATTGACAAAAATCTCATTAGCTGCCACACATTTTTTCAGGTAGTGAGGAATATTCCGTCGTTTTCAAAACTAATGCATACAAAATGTTTTGAAACATTATTTCGTATATTGATGTAGGATACTATAAACAACACCTCTTCCACTCCAATAAACACAGAATCATGCCAAAATGTATATTATATTTATCAACAAAAAAATATGGGCACAAAATTGTTGAGTAAGTAAATGTCTGATATATTTGCTTTTTTTTTGTCGGCTGTTTTTGTTTATTTACACATATCCTGTTTTCTCGTGATCTCTTTTACTTTCCTACATTCAAAACATAGACTTGCAAAACCGTAGTACGTAATTGCATTCTGTTAAATTGTTCTAAATTTTGTTGAAAACGAAATAATGACCAATTAATTAAATTTAAAATAAATAGTTTCAATGAGGAATTGTTAACGTCATATTCGCAAATGTATAACGAAAAAAGAATAGAATTTAGAAAAAGTATCTTTGAAGAAATGGAGTTGAATCTACCAACACTATCTGGAAGTAACCTTGAGGTTGATGGAGAGGGGAGGGGCGTTAGAAGTTAATTTATGCTTCAGGTGAACTTGAGCCATAGGCGGTCTAGTCACCAACAACGGGTCTCGTCTACATGTTTTATCACTCGCGAAAACGGTGGATCGCAGGGGAATATGCGCAAATATCCGACAGAAACAAATGGTCACTACGTAAAATTGTCAGAGAAGTTGGAATATGCAGTTTCGACCGCTACTCGTATTTCCATATACACATAGACTTCAAGCGAATGGGATAAGTTTACGACATTCTCTTGCATAAATCTTGATTCTACTTCAAGTGAGGAGAAACAGTTACTTGGAGATGAAATGACGTCCGCGAGAAAGTGATACCGAGGGTTTAAGGTAAGCAGTTGTTGTCATGACACGTTACCCGTGCTGAACCGTTACGGAAGAAAAAAACTATACGCAGGGTTTTCGCAGAAGTGAAATAGAAACGAAAGTAATATCGTCTCCAAAAACCGACCTGCATTTTTATTAGAAATGTGTAGTGTTTCGTATAAAAAATAAAATGTCTGTATATCGTTTTAAATAAATGGTGATTTTTAGTTAATAATATAGTCAGTTTCAATATGAACTTGTGTTATTTTGTTACGTACAATATATATATTGGTTAATAATAATATAATATAGCCAGTCCTGTGGCCAAGATTGCTAACAGTAGTGCAATGGCGATCGAGAACCGTAGTGTCGCGAGTTCGAGTCCCGCCTCTGCTATTGGTTTATTTGTGTACGTCTATATGTGCGCCGTCCTTTTCACCCCTCACTATAATCATTAATCATCATCATCATCATCATCTCATATACCCCCAGGGCTAACAACCCTGAGGGATAAAAATAGGATCTAGCTGAATACTGATCCCCCTGATGAATTATATGCTCAGCATCCCTGCGTGGTCCGAAGAGGCCTTTCCGCAAGTAATACGTTTACCGATAGTCATATTTTGTGTTACGGTGAAAGCTTTTCCTTACTGTTGAAGCTCAAGACAGCTCATTTCCTACTCTCAAACTTAGTTCTAAAGTATTTAACTGCAAATAAATGTCAGTCATCCACCTATGCCTACAAGCAATCGATTATATAAGGCTGTAGAACAAAAGTCAAATAGCGTGAATTATTGTAAATAAAATCTTCGTACTATCGTAAACAAGTACTTCCTATTAGTATTTTCTCTTCTTAAGTGATCATCCATGGACACTACGCAGACGATGGTGAATCCTGCAGACCCTTAAACACAAACGCAATTTAATTCTTCCATTTAAATATTATAAAATTGAATGTAATCGAATGAATAATTAGAAGCCAAAGTATCGACATCCTTGAGTATGAGAACCATCGGAACGCTTCTGGCCGATGGACGCCATTCTCAGGAATTTATTGTAGAACGTCTCGCACGTTCGAAGAAACAGGTGATCAAGTGGAAGAAGAATGGAACCTGGATGACGACAGAGGTAGCAACGGCACCGCTAGGGCCTGCGGTAGCCTCATAGGGCAAGGGTCAGACCGCAGGCTCGCGCTCTATCGGCAGGAGGGAGGATTCTGGGGTTCGGAAGCCCAGGAGGGGGTCCTCGAAAGGAGGGGGGGGCAACCTACGGGGCACCGGGATTCCGAGAGGTAGAAATTGACTCAGGTAGGAATGTCACAAAATTTTATGCAGGACCTCTTCTCACACCGTAGCAAGCGCATTACGAAGGTAACTGATGGCCGTAACTGACGGTAGCTACCTCGTGGGGGGAGTCGAGTTCCGAGTTTTGAAAGCGGCCGAATTTTGACATCGCCGCGTACAACCACTAAATCTGGAAGTTCGGCTTCTTTTGAGTGTCGAGTTGACTTCTTTGTTCTTCGGGGATAAGAGGCTAGTATATTCCAGACGATTGTAGACGATAATTCACATACTGTTTCTCAATATTTTCTTTGTGTTAATCGTAATAACCTATAGAAAACTACACGTGAATGATAACCAACGCAGAGAAGTGGGAAAATTATGGATTTAGGGGGTTGTTGAAATAATGATTATCCAAAAAGTATTTCGAAAATAAAACAAGCAAGTAAATAGCATTTTGGTAAAATCGAAAATTTACAAGTTGAATTAATGCTTTACATGTTATTAGGAGTAAAATGCACGAATTAAAACTGATTTCAGTTTTTCATTAATACGTATCAATAACGTTTTAGTACATTTTACATAACTTTTAAATCAGTGTAGTAAATGGATGATGTGTACAACATGTCGAAAATTACTGCCGTAGTTTACGGAATATTTTGAGATATTTACAGAAATTACTTTTACTGCAAAACTTATTCAATCCTCATACATATATGCTGTCGTATGGGAGAAACATGGCAGAAACAGAGACAGAAAGTATAACATAATAATTATAAATAAAACAAATTCATCACGTTATATCAAACGAGTTATTCAACATTTTATCTACGACGTCCTCAACATGTTTTTTAAATTTCATTTTAACCCATTTAACCTGACAAATCAAAATATCTCGAAAATTACGCATCGTACAAACAAAATGTTCCGGACAAAAAATTAATATCTCCAATGGGGACATCTGCCTGAACTAAAATAATACACAGAAATTCAAAAATAAGATTTTCTGCAATTCTCTAAACTTATACTTTGGATTGAAAAATAAACACATGAATGTGTTCGTTTCGAGAGAAATGAACTTTGTTTGTTTTATTGATCTGGCGTTAGTATCAAGCTTCGTAAACATTTTACGATGACATTTAAAATAACTTTTTGCGATTGTATTTAAGATTATTTGTAACAAATATTAAAAAAAACTGTTGGTTGTTAATCATATTTTTATTAACACTTACGTGTGCGGTTATGTTTAAGAATTATATTAATTTTTCTTTCATTGTTGGCTGTATAACTATTATTGTGAATTGGTAAGAATACGCAATTCATTGTTACGTTCGAAAGCACACCCGAATTGGAGTACATACATCTGTTAGCTCACAGTCGTAGACAAAAGAATCGATGACACCCGAGGTAGCTCCACATGTGGCTACGAAACCGCAATGGGAGACGCATTTAATAGGATTGGCCGAAAGAAACGGGATCTGCTGCATGTGGTGGGGGTCGCATGCAGGAAGATTGGGAGGCGCTCGTGAGCTCACCGCAAACGGTGCGTGCGTGCGTGTGCAACGCGAAGGGCGGAACTGACAGACGTGTTAAACGCAGGGAGCGGCATTGAAACGGTGAGTTCATGCGCGCAGTGACAGCGGCGGCGGGGGGGGGGTGATGTGGATTACATGGGGCGTCGAGGTGAGGGCTGGAAAAAGACTGCGAGAAGGGGTGTCCGGGAGGGGAAACTACTTGACAGCTGATTCGTTTGGAGGGGAGAAAAGGGCTGCTGAGGGGGCTACGGGAAGCCGTGCTTCCTAGTCGCGGTTTCATACGTCAGCTTTCTTTTGAAAATCACTGATTTTTTTCAATCAGTCTTTCTTTCATTGCATTTTCTTTCTTTTTCAAATTAAGGAATCTAATCTTCTTAGGTTTTTTTATATTATGTAAAGAATTGTTAAAAATGAGAATTTCACTATAGAGAACTTCTTGCCTCTGCAGAACAATTCAGAAAACAAAAGTTTGGAAAAGTTTATAAACGAGAGATAAGAAAAGTTGTACGTCCGATTTAAGTACGCTTAAGTATTTTAGTGTTCACATAGTATTATTGTGTCCATAGTATTATTTTATTGTATATATATATATATATATGTATTATATGTAAAGAATTTGCCACCGGGCTTAATGCCCAAAGCAAATTAAATAAATTATCTATCTGAATGGCGAGATTCTGGCGGGGTTTCCCCAACTAGGTATCTCCCACCAGCCGGGACAAACTCTAAGCCCCCGACCGGTCTCCCAGCATGTATAATGGTGTAGTGTATGTAAGTGTGTGTGTGTGTGTGTGTAAGGGGTAGGATAGGAAAGGAATGAGAAGGAAAGTTCGCGCACAGTCCATGGTCCGTTTGTTAGGTACTGCTCCGGCATTCGCCTGGTGTTGATCGGAGAAACCACGGAAAACTACCTATCAGAGCAGCTGGTTGCTAGAATTCACCTCCAGCGAGTGAATTCGACCTAGCTGACAAGCTAGTGTGGAAAATCTTGCCGCCGTCGGGACTCGAACCTAGGACCTCCCGGTCAGAGGCGCTGCAGTGACATCAGCTACCTCTCCCGGTGGGAAGAGGAGAGAGAGGAGGAAGGGAGGAGGAGGAGAGGAGGAGGAGGAGGAGGAGGAGAGGAGGAGAAGGAGAGGAGGAGAAGGAGAGGAGGGAGGATGAGAGGAGGAGGAGGGGAGGAGGAGGAGAAGGAGAAGGAGGAGGAGAGGAGAGGAGGAAGAGGAGGAGAGGAGAGGAGAAAGGGGAGGAGAGGAGAGGAGAGGAGGAAGAGGAGGAGAGGAGAGGAGGAAGAGGAGGAGAGGAGAGGAGGAGGAGAGGAGGAGGAGGAGGAGGAGGAGAGGAATCGGAGGGGATTCCCGCGGGAGCCGCCGCAGCCGTTGAAGTCTCCAGCCGCTGTCGTCGGACATTCGCCGCCGCGGGGGGCGGGGCGCGCGGGGCAGCGACGGGGGGCGGAGGTGAAGGCGGGTAGGGGGCGGAGCAGGAGGGGAAGGCAGGGTAGCGATGGAGGGGAGAGCAGGGCAGCGCTGAGGCGAAGGAAAAAGGACAGTTGATAAGGAGGGAGTTGTTAACGTCATTAGTCCGATGTGAGCAAATAAGGGCCTTGCAACTCTCCATCTCCATCAGGGCCTTAACTCTCAAACACCCTATAATAATTTTCACATATTTCTAGAGATTTTACTGGAAACCACCTTCCGAAGCTTTGTTATTTTTGGTGAGAATTTACGCATGCAATATTCTTTCATTTTGTACGAACTAATCAGTCGTCTGATACACACGCTCTTTTTGTTTATCTGACGTCATATTGATAAAGGAGACAAATTCGTCTTTCATTTAGACCCCCACCGCAAATAAATATAAAATGTTTCGAATTCTAGTTGGATTCAGCAACGAGCTAGAAAGCCGTAAGGTTTAGTATGCACCACGGGCGGCATCCGACCTCTCGGGCCGGAGGCTCTTGGGTTAGGGGGTCGCCCTGGGGACGAGGGCGTCTACATGGCGCCGTAGATACATAAATAACTTTTGTATTACTCGTAATGTACTGTTTACTTTCAAAATTATTAATTGTATAAAAACTGGGAGTACTCTTGTATTATTAATTATTGTATTATTAATATTATTGTTTATTATTATAATAATCTTGTTTTACTATTATATTTCATTTTGAATATTATCTAAGATTATTGTATTTATAACTTGCCACCGGACAACAGTCCATTTGCAAGATAATAAAATTATTATTATTATTATTATTATTATTATTATTATTATTATCATCATTATTATCATCATCATCAAAACCGGGGACAAAGCTACCATAGGAGACGCTAGTGTCGCCGGGTACAGCTGCAGATTAGGCTTGCCAACTTCCGCACATAAAAATTGGTTGATATCTGATAAATGTGAAAAGTGTCTTCTAAATGCTCAATTTACATACCTATAACAAACCGCTAAAGAAAGCGCGAACATCGACTTTTGTAACATGACGCGCCTGCTTGCGACTCGCGAACATACGCAGCAGCCACGCACGTTTGAAGTATCGTTGGCAACAGTTCGTATTTTAGTTCCTGTGAGAAGGTACCGCAGGAGAGGGCGCCACTGTAATAGTCTCCGCCACGTTATATGGGAGTTAAAAGGCCCTGAAGCAAGTAATTGACGCGGTTTAAGTTTGTAAGTCCAGGAGATAGTTGCGCCTTATATTCAAAAGTCTGTTATTTGTGATGCAGGCAGCCATTCAGTACTCTTCGTTGTACCACATTCATATGAATACAGTTCATGTAAATAAGTTATACCTCTTTTGTAAACAGGAGAACACATACACCAACTTGAGCGAAAATTCATTTGATTCTATTGTTCTTAACGGAGGCGAACCATTAAGAGCAGTTTTTCAAACCATTTCCCAAGGAATCGATTGTATAAAAGAACCAATTACTGTAGAAGAACAAAAAAGGGCTATAAATCAATGTACCTGGCAAAAATTGAACATCTGGAAAAACTCTAGGTTAAAACTACACTTGATCCATAGCAATGTTTGGTAATATCAACCACACATCAAAAAGAGGAAAAAATCAATGTATATTGACCAGACTAAGAACAGGCCACTCCAACTTGACACATTCTCATCTCACGTCAAAAACACCAGCGAACAGATGCCCTAAATGTGAACTGCAATCTCTATTTTCCACGTGTTAACAGAGTGTAATGATTCCAATGTGAAAGAACTGGATTGCCTGAGAACATCAAGAACTGTTTGGACATTGAAATTGTGTATGATGTTATAAGCCTTTTGAAATCGGTGTGCTAAACTAAAAAGAAACAGTAGTAAATCCTTTCTCAAATCCAATATGTCAAGAAGTAAACTGTACATAACGTTATAAGAAAACTATTTACATATAAGTAACATATTTTAGAACGTAAATGTAATATGTAACAATAAAAAGGTAACTTAAGTCGCTCATGACCCAGCAGTCGATTCGACTATAAATAAATGAAAGGAAAAGAGCAGTTTATCGTTCGTCTGGTTGCAATGTATCGATATAATAGTATAGTTTTATTAAAAGCGTAAACGCCAAAAAGCAGATAATAAACAGACTTAAGAATTTCTAATGAGTTTATACATGCTATGCAACTTTTCCTTATCTAATTGTAGGTTAAGACGTTCGAAGTTTTATAAACTTGTAACATTTCAGATTAGAGCATTTTTATAGATAGTCCTGGCTCGGTATCTCGGTAAATTCAAAGCAATGTCCATTTGATAAATGATCAATAGATATTACCCTCACTATTGAATAGCTGCCGGAAAAAACGTTGTAACCCTCACTTTTCTGGAATGTTGGATTTCCTTGCAAGAAGATCGTATGAGGTCTGAGCATATAGGAAACTATTTTGGCAAACATTAACATTATACTCCCTTTTTTCTTCTGTTTTAATTTCGCCACGAGTCGCACGGGTGCATAAACGTAATAACGGAGGAAAAAAGTAGTGTGTCGCTAAATTTGCATTTTGAGGGTTACAACATTTTTGCCGTCAGGTATTCAATTATTCTACAGAATCTTATTTGTTGGAGATTAAACTCTATTCGTTGGAGATTCGTTGGAAGGGCGTTCATCGGACGCGGAAAGCAACGGGAGTTGAAAGAGTCAAACCGGAAGAAGAGCTTCAACCGAGCCGAGTAATTTGAGTGCGCCGCCTGAAGAGACGACCATAAACGCGACATGGAACCCTGCACTTTGGAAGCAGGGACCTCCCAGCTCGGACGAGGCGGAGGCGGAGGTGGCGACGGGGGCGGAGGTCGAGTGGTGACGGCGACGGCGGCGGCGGCGGCGGCGGCGGCCAGTGCGCGGCGGGGGGCGGTGCCATGGTCCCGCCCCCGCCACCGCCGCCGCCGCCGCCGCCGCCGAGCAGTCGGCTCGTTGGCGATAACAATCACAGATCGATCGGAGACTCATGAATCACTTTTAGAGAGTGGGAATTATTGTTCCAACGGGGTGAATAAGGCGGCTGTTCTACTGGTGATGGTGAGTTCATCCCGTAGCGCCCTCTTCGGGAAATTTCGCCCGCTTTGGCCACCTCACCCGCCTATCTGAGTCTCACCACGATCTAGTTCCGGTCAGTTTTCCTCGCAGTCTTTCAGTTAACCAGGATCCGGGTGTTGTCATCTTACCTTCGCGTCTAATACTTTTAAGAAACTCGCACACAACCTTTTTTTTCAAATTACGCAGAGAGTGAAGGTTGCGGCGAATCTGTCTTAACAACAGGCTCAGAAGGTTACACAGAGGGGAGGCTACCCAATTACTAGATCTTGGTACTAACAAAATGGGAGGTGATGTCACGCCTAAAACATTTTAATATCTCCAAGATTTCGTTAGTCAATAACATACTGCCGTAGACCCGGATGGACAAAGGTGAGAAAAATCGCTAAAAATTACTTAAACATAACGGATAATTCCAGTAATAATAAAATTCCAAAGAAACGGGCTTCAGAGCAGTAAATTACAAGAATAAATAAAGCGATTGTACAGTGTAGCAATTTATATCATACAGCCTTTTGTTATCTAAGATCGAATGTCGTTGAAAAGAAATCCTTAATGTTCTCTGATGTTTATTTCCATCAATATTCACTCTAAAACGGTTCCAATATATTTGAAGGGTCTGTCTGTGGTAGCAATCATATGCGTCATCAAGATTATACTGAAAAATAAGTTACAAGTTTCAAAATGACCCAGGCTCCTGAGTTAGGAACAGATGCATTCGAAATAGAGCAACATTTCATACCTTCATCATAGCAATATTCCAGCAAATGTATTAATCGATATTATAAATGTTCTAAGAGTAGTATCTGAATATGACGTAGGATAGTATCAATCCTAGTGCATCATTTGTGTACACGAGCTGCTCCGATAATTATTTTTCATTTCGCAGTAAAGGTGTCATTAGTCATTTCATTGACATGGTAGTCACTATTTGGAAACCGAATAGGGACATTACAACTTTCTTAGAAACATTCCTGAATGCTGAAAAATTTCTCCAAGAAAAATCAATTGCACAGAAAAAGGAAAGAAAGGAAGACGTGGTAAGAATAGAGCCTCTCATAATTTTCCCAACAAAATAAGCTCATCATCAAATGAGTATCAATTCCATATCTAAAATGCTGTGAAGTATTAAAAGCATTAAAAGCTTCAGAAAATAAAGGAAATGAAGAGCTGTTGGTTCGGGATGTCGATTATAGTCGGCAATTAAAATCAATCCACACGTCAAATCATTAACAAAATCCTAAATATTTTAACGGTTTAAAAAATCAGTGTTGACTTTAGAATGCATTTGTTATTTAAATTTAATTTTTCCGCGTAAAAAAAGGTCATTCAAAGTTGTAATATTTTAAAAAAATTGTCGTCTTCAGTTTCGAAATAACATCTGTTTCAAGATTACGATAATAAAAATTACAGTCGAAATTACGGTTTCGAAATATTCAGTCAATATATGTGCACAAATTGTTTTAAAATCAATTCACGAATTTCAATAGAATTGTTTCAATAACAGGCAATGTGAAACAACAAAAAGTATTTTACAAACCTTGTATTCTTTTCACGAGATTCTCAGGTACTTTGTCAACGCTCAGAGTTATCTTTCATCATACAGTTTACGCACTTACTCTATCGAAAACGCACTGAGATAATTGAAAGCATTGCAAATCAGCTTTTAATAATAATAATAATAATAATAATAATAATAATAATAATAATACCTGATCGGTCTGATATTACATTCAATAAAGATAATAGTAAAGTTGATATTATTTCTACGATTCCGATAATTTAAAATATAACATATACATGGAATAGAAGATAATGCATGGGGATCTCTCCAAATCTATCACACATCAATCGAATACAATAAAAGTGAGATTAATTCCTATTATAATATCGAATAATCGACTTAACACGGAGACCAAGCTTCAAAAGACTTCGATTTTCATGTAAACTTGTGGAAAATGGCACAGAAATTTGCTAGACTGCTATCATGTCTTTCTGTTCCTAGCGTTAGCCCGCGTATTTGCTGGGTCTGCAAGCATATATCAGCGTGCTCTGTTTATGACAGTAGCTTAGGATGGCAACCCAGTACGGATTGGGGAAGATTATGGGAAGGTAGAGGGAGGGAAATGTCACACACGGTTCGTGATCTGTTGTATAGGGCGCTGGTCTTTCATTTGCCTGAAAGAGACGCCACTGCATGAATGAATTAGCCTATACTTGGGTTTTCATTTCTTGGCGCGTGGGTGTCTTCACGATGTTTTGCGTCGTTGATCTCACGGTATTTTGCGTCGTTCTCAGTCGTGTCGCTGGGAATCGCATGATCGCGACTGTATCGAGCAGTGCTGGCGATCATGCGACTCCTAGCGGCATGCCTGAGAACGACGTAAAATACCGTGAGATATTCAATCCTGAAGACAAGCTCCCAGGCGCCAAGAAATAAAAACCCAAGTACAGTGTGTCCCATAAATGGCAAAGGCCTCCTGTAAGAGGGGAAGATCTTGTAAAATTCACGTGGTGAGCTATTTCACGTAAGTATGAATTAGCACTGAACATCTGCACTTCCTAAGAGGTGTCTTTCAGAATCCTTCCAAATTGTTGTACACCTCGCTGCACTTGAGAATTGGGTCTATTGAAGTAGTCGACCCATCTGATTCTTGATCTTCCAATGTATGGATCCCACACGATGGTCATCAGAGCCCATCTGTCTTGGTGGAGTCATGCAACATGACCGTCCATTTCCATTGAATTCTTGCAGACTGCTGCACAAAGATCTTGAAGGGTTTGATAACGTGGAGTACTGCATTTGACGCCACTAATTAACCAATATTAAATACATCAATTAAACTCACGACGCCCTGCCTAAATCGAACCCGCGATCTCCCGAACATTGATAGTTTCTAGGATCGGCCGATGTTGGTATATTTAACACATTAACGATTGGAATTCTTGGGAAATTTATGTGAAATTAAATGTGATTAAAAATTAGGTTAAAATTACAACTTCATTAGATCTGTAATGAGCAAATAACCTAGTCTGATATTTCTGTTATCGGCCGGGTGTCATTCAATATCTTTCGCAATACATCCATATAAAAAATAAATACCATTTCATGGTATGCGTAAATGTATTGATACAGCATATTTAGTTACAACTCACGCGTTTGAGTTGTGTTTAACAGACGGCGGACTGTTACGATCCTCATTACGTTTTGGCTGCATTAATACGATACAACAGTAAGGCATTGAAAACAATCACATGCGCAGTGTTACTATATTGTCATTAAATTTTACGAGCACTATTGAAAAATGAAGTGTAAATAATAATAATAATAATTATTATTATTATTATTATAGTAATAATAATAATAATAATAATAATAATAATAATAGTAGTAATAATAATTATGATAAAGCGGTTCTCAAAATTTCCCCAGATGATAAATGCCGCATTGGCAGGAACAGGTAGAAAGCATTGATCATATTGTCTCAGCTTGTCCAATCCTAGCAAAGACCGATTACTTGAAAAGACACGACAGGGTGTGTAGCTACCTCCACTGGCAGATCTGTACCGCTCTCGAAGTTCCGAATACATGCCCCAAGTGGTACGAACACTCACCGAAACCGGTGACGTCTGTTGGATTGTGTACGATATTGTACGACCAACAAATTCAAACTGATCGCACGATAACGGCAAACAAACCGGATATAGTTATCCGGGATTTGGCGAAAAAATCGTGTTTACTTATCGATGTTGCTGTACTTTGCAATCAAAACGTCGTTACCAAGGAGGCAGAGAAACGTCTTAAATACAAGAGTTTGGAAATCGAGATCAGCCGAATGTGGGGCGTAAAAGCACAGGTCGTACCGATAGTTATCGGAGCTCTGGGATTTGTTCCGCAAAATTTGTGTATGAACTTGTCTAAACTCCCAGGTAATTCAAAAGACTGGGAAGTGCAAGAAATTGCTTTATTTGGAACAGTCCACATTTTGCGGTAAAGTATTGTAGAGGCACCGACAGTCCCTAGATCTACCCCTTAGGTAGCTGGTTGCAACCTGGAGTAGATTTTATATTCAGCCGACACATAACATCTTTAGTCGTGATTTAGAGGAATAATAATTAATAATAATAATAATAATAATAATAATAATAATAATAATAATAATGTGAATGTCGTGAGTGTGACAATGACAGCCGGCCCCTGTCCCACCGCCTGCTGTCCGGCAGTCCTCGCAAGCGCCTTGCGATTCCGCGGCTCCTCATGCGCAGACGCGTTCTATTCCGGGCGCCGGCCACGTGGCCGCGCGCGGAGCATAAACGCTTCCAGGAACGGCTGCGGCTTAGCGAGCGCGGGCCGCGGCCCCGGCCCCCGGCGGCGGCGGCGCCTCGCACGTAAAATCCGGGACCTCGGGGGCGGGGGCGGGCGCAGATGAAGATCGCCCGAGGGCGGGGGCGGAGACACGCGGCGCGGCGCGCCTCGCCGTGCGTCACCGGATAACATCGGCGGCGGCGGCGGCGCGGGCGGAGGGGGTGGCGCCGAGCGATGGCCGCCCCCCTGCTCCGGACGGGTGGTCCGCGCGCGACGACGGATGCGGGGGGGGGGACGCGCTGGAGGCGGCGGTTGAGGTGGTGGTGGTGGTGGTGGTGGTTGGTGGAGGAGGAATGGTGGCGTTGGTTGGGGTTGGAGTGGAAGTGGCGGCGGCGGTGGTGGTCTTGGCGTTTGTAATGGTGGTGGTTGTGGTAGTGGAGGCGACGGTGATGGCGATGGCGATGGCGGTGGAGGCGGCGGTGGAGGCTGCGGGGGCGGGGCCGCAGGCGGCAGGGGCGGAGGCGGCGGCGGGGCGGAGGCGGCGGCGGAGGCGGAGGCGGAGGCGGAGGCGGCGGCGGAGGCGGAGGCGGCGGCGGAGGCGGCGGCGGAGGCGGCGGCGGAGGCGGCGGCGGAGGCGGAGGCGGCGGCGGAGGCGGCGGCGGAGGCGGCGGAGGCGGCGGCGGAGGCGGCGGCGGAGGCGGCGGCGGCGGCGGCGGAGGCGGCGGCGGAGGCGGAGGCGGAGGCGGCGGCGGCGGAAGCGTCGGAGGAGGCGGCGGTGGAGGCGGCAGCGGTGGAGGCGGCGGCGGCGGCGGCGAAGGCGGTAGTGGCGGCGTCGGTGTCGGCGGTGGTGGCGGAGGGGGCGGTGGTGGCATAGGCGGTGGCGGCGGCGGCCGTGGCGGCGGCGGCGGCGCGAGGTGTGGCTTTCAAGGCGGCCGGCGGGCCGGCGAGGCGAGCCGACGCGAGGCGGCGTTTGGATGTGGCCCAGGTGACGACGGCGGGAGAGGCCAAAGCGAGGCTGGCGTGTCATCGGAGATGGTAGGAGAGATGGCGACGGCGCCGTCAAAGATGGAGGAGGGGGAGGTGGTGGCGGAGATCAATGGATGTGGCGGAGGAGGTAGTGGCAGAAGGGGTGGGGCAATGGAAGAGGAAGGTCGCACCTGGAGAGGTGGCAGCGGCGGCGGTGGCGGCGGCGGTGGCGGCGGCCGTGGATTTGGCGGAGACGAAGCAGACAATGGAGGCACTGGTGGCGTTGAGTTTGCGGCGGTGGAGGGGGTAGTCCTGATGTCGGAGGGGGGGAAGCTCAATTGATAGAGCTGGACTGGCGGAGGACAGGACGGCGGTAAAAGGAAAAAGGATAACTCCTTGCGCATGGAAGTGACGGTTAAAAATAGAAGCAAAGCGAATGACAGTGGCAATGTTGTATCATAGAGGAAAGATGTTCCAGTCTTTCCTCTATAGTTTTACAGTGAGAGGGGGCAGATAATTAATGGCGTAGACATGGTGACTGTGGAGGCTAGACGGAAGAGATAGGTGACGGTGGATGAGGGTGAAGTTGAGTTGGAGCGGTTTGGAGGATTGACTGTGAGAAGGGCCAGCAATGAGAAAGGGGCAGGGGCAGATGATAAAGAAGCTGAAGGCGATTTCAGTTATTATTGTTTTAACGTCAACAATATGAGGAAATGACTATGGCGTCTCAAATGTCGGCCAAGGTAGATGGCAGGACCGAATTAATTTTTTAAGGGGGCTCTCAATTTACTTGACTGGATTAGAGTGCCACAATATAAAGTTATTTAATGAAATTTAATGTGAAAATGAATATATGATTTGAAAATTCAACATTTATATATTAAAAATATGTTCACATATTTACAAACGAACGTAAAACTTTATTGGAACATGGCAAGGACCGCACGCGATCTTTTCTTCTTCTTCCTTCTCCAATCCTCTCTCCTAACGTACACACACGCTGCACTCCACTCCACACATGTCGAGAGTCCAGAGCTCGGCCTGGTTAGGACACCACCTCGGCCGGGTCAAGCTGACCTCCACCCAGCTCTGCAGATAGTCGAAAATCCTTCCACCATTTGCACTAGAACCCTGGAACCTCCCACTGCAGTGACATCAGTTGATGCCCTGCGGCACCTCAGCCAACGCGACGGCGGAGACGGCAGTTAAAGCGGCAAGGTAGTAGTAGCGGCGAAAGAGGCGCGAGCGATATTGGTTTCAAAGCGGTGCTGTGGAGGTGGATGTGGTTGGGTGGGTGGTGGAGGCGGTGGTCCAGCATCGCGTGTCTCACTTCAGCGGCGCGGCGACGTCGGTCTGCTGGGCCGTACTCTGGTGTCTCGCTGCCGCCGCAGGGGTGCCAAACCTCCAATTCAAGCACTGATTCCACTGTCTCTTTGAGTGTTGTTCGTGCAGCCAGTGAATGTCAAAAAGTACTCCTTAAATATGCTAAAGCTATTATACAGTACAGTCGATCATTTGGGGGGACGTCATAGATTTTTGTTAAATAATAAAGATATTTATTATATTGTATATTAATTTTGTAGTGTGATATGATACTATACAATATTGTTTAAAGAATTACATAATTTTAATATAAATAAAAATATTGAATCAATTGTGCCAGATAAAGGAAGGTAACAAACTAAAACCGAAGGCCTTGGGGGGTGAGGCAAGGGGGCCGTAGCCCTGTATCCGCTACTGAGTAGTTTTCGTGTAGATTGGACGTACAGAATACGTGCAGTCCATACTGCACGGTTTCCGGATGAAAACGTTTAGCATATTCAATTGTGTCATACAGAAAATGTCCGTACATTCTGACCCTTGCTCCTCTAGCGGAAGAAACGTTCACTAACAGATTTGTTTACGACGGAAATCGTCGATCCGTTTCAATTTTGTGGTTAGGTTTGGTACGATTTGTGAGATTTTGTGTATTGGTGATTCGAGTGCCCGGCTTTTCTGGTGAGTTTATTTTACTGCCTCTTGCAAGTGTGAGGTTACTGAATCTCACTTCTGCAGACATCCTACATTCGGAACGTCTTTTTTTCATATCAGCTAAAGCCGTAGGTGCGACGGCCTTACTATGTTTTTCCTACTCGTATTTCATGAATACTTAAAACAAATGGTAATAAAGTAGCCCAAAAACAGGGGGCGAATTTTGATGACTTAAAATATTGCCAAAAATAATCAATAAAATGCTCTTATCAAGTTTTAAAAAATACCCTAAAAACAAAGAAAAATGACGTAAACATTTTTATCAAAGTCACTTCACATGAACAACTCAAGCAGTTGGATATGTTTCTGATGTAATCGTGGCTTCTTCATTTGTTCAAGTGACTCAGCTTCCAAACTTTTGGTTTGGACTGTTCCTTAGAAGAAAATCTCTGCCTTTATTTATCGCGAAGTCGGCCGAACTGACTATGGGCCCGACAAGCGTCATAGGAGCCTTAGATTATATGCACTCACAACGGCTGACATTACAATATATGAGCAAAGAAATCGAATAGACTACTCAAGAATTCTGAGTAGTCTATTCGATTTGCATCTGTTAGTGAACATTTTTGCATCTCCTAAATATTTTTTAAACAAGTACCAATAAAATGATATTGAAATCGATTAAATCACAAAAAATGCATTAAAAATTACGTAAAAAGGTAAATGATGACTTATTAGTTGTAATGGACAAAACATGCAACAAAATGACCTATAAAAATGAGTCATTTCTTTTTGTCATAGCATAAAATTAATTTCTATGCTAAACGCCATTGTTCTGAGGTGAAAAGAAAAAAACTTATATTTCATTGAAATCCGCCCCCTACTCATAACGCACAATATATAAATGTTTCAAATGAATGTACTCGAACGACGCAAATCGTCAATTCATTTGTGTGCCGGTAGAGACCCTGTCGGCGTCTCGTGGCAATTCAAAACATGCAGACCTGCAAACACGACGTTTGGCTTCTTATACTTCGAGTTAAGGAACTTTAAGTTTGTGCAGTTTCTGTTTGAGAATCTGCACGAAAACTGTACCGTGTAAAACGGCTTCAAGGCTCGTGGGTAGGTTAGGATACACATTTAAAAACAAACTATCCTTATGTTTTTACCTTACCAAATTGATTATCAAGATTGCTGGTCGTGAACAACACTGTGTTCTTGTAAACCTTATACACGTCACACACGCTAAAAAACGAGCATACCTTGCACAGACCTAGACCTCCCAGGACGGATAGTATGTTATTTAGATTTTCCGGGTGATCTCGCATCCTGGATTAAGTTACAAAGATATTGATCATCTAGGCATAACGCAGACTTGATGAAAACCACAAACGTACCGAAAACGTGGAGGAAGTAATGACGGAATTCATTTGAATAAACGAGGCAAGTTTATGCTGGAATTGCGTGTTTTGGAATTTAGGACGTCTGTGATTCTTGGATGAACAAATACATCAGAAACTGTAATTGTAATTATTTATTTCATTTTTAACAAGATTTTTGGACTGAAGATCTTCCGGTTGTCTACCACAAAAATAAAACGTAAAAAAAATTCGAAACATCATGATACAAAACTTGAGTATATCGGCCCTTGAAGTTTAATATGTTTAACATAATGTCGAATAGGAGCAGATATTCTGTTTTAACTTTCTTACGTGTTAGCCGTCTGACTAAGAAGTGGGAACTATGAAGTTATTGTTCGGGAACACATTAAATGAGTTTCAGGTAATTGTTCTTACTATAAACTTCCATAAACTTTAATAATAAAAGCGAAATATATCTTCGGGTTCTCGCACATAACTTCTTACCCTTGTAGAAATACATTGGTTACACCTCACAAATCTTCATACACCTCACAAATCATCAATTTACTTCCTCCCTGTTCTTTCCTTTCGTTGAATATTAGTTTTCAGCTGTTTAGAGGAAGATTTTATACACTTAAAGAAAGTCAAGGACACTAGATGTTAAAAAACGATTGAAGCATTTGTAAATAACTTTAATGTTTGACAGAAATAACTCAAATTTTCAGTATTTCACTAAATTCTGATTTCTTATCACATTCAAGAATATTGTGAGATTTGCAAATAAATATTGTAATAACTACCAATATTTTAATGGCAATACAATAGGCATGAAAATAAAAAAGCATTTTCAAGAAATAGCGAATAGGAAACGACCAAGAAAGTTCTTTTATTTAATTTTACTGAAGTTAAATTGTGTAACCAATAACAAAATTTGTATCCTACCATAATATACGAGAGAATAATTATACTTAAAATTGACCATTCAATGATATCACGTTATCAAAAAGTGATTAATATGACCAAATGTGACAAAATATTTTCATACACATCAATTGGATTGAGTAAATCTGGATTTCCCTTTATGCAAACATTGTAGTTTACAGAATTTCCTTGACGAATCGAACAAAATTTACTAACTCAAACTGAGTTCTCTTAAAACAGCAACATTAATTTTAATTCCTTGCGTGGCAATCGGCAGAAAAGGTTACCCTAGTGAACGAAAATAATAATGCAAGATAAAATTACATTGCATATTCAAAATTTGAAATAAAATTTCCCATAAATATAATCAAGTCCATCTGTAATTTACAATCAAGTAGTATACCTGGGGCCTTTTGCACCCCAAGCTCTTTACTGACAATTGGAAGTGGTAAACATGGATGTGGACGGCAATATATGGAGTGTAAATGATTGTTTTTATATAAGTATACATTTTATAAGTTGTCTATAACATAATATATATAATTTATTCATATTAAATATTTCATTCAAAGAATAACTTCTACCGTACGTATCCTTCATTGTTGATACATAATGCTTCAGAAATATGTATTATAGTTTATGAAAGTTATTTCGAGATAAATCAAATATCGACGGTATCAGAGACATTGTTTGAAGTTCATGACAGTATATTTCAAATGAGAATGGGAAAATAACAGGCTACACTTTGGGTGAAACCAGCCACATGTAACGATAAAAGATTAATAACTCTAATAAAATTTGGAAAATATGTGAAAATGGTTTGGTACCTGCTTAAGTGCACGAAGGCATATCTAAAAGACTGAAATTACCCAGCAAATATTTAGAAAAATATTAACAAATTAATAATGATGGGGTCAAAAACATCCCAGAGAGCTAAAAGGATTCATTAGATAATATTACTTCTTGGACCAAAGATTGCAGTTCCTAATACGACACACTCACGATTATCCATTAAAGAAGAATATTCCTCCATCTACTAATGATCCCAAAAGAGCTCGTAATTGAAAGCGCTAAAAAGCATAGTAAAAATTAAAAATCCCACATAGCGTGCATAACTCGCTGGGAGATTTATGGCCTAGTCCGCGGAACGTGCTACGTGCTACGTGCTTCGGTCGAAATATAACGTGCGCTGAGAGGAAGGCTAATCGAGGAACAAGTCTATTAAAAGCTCCATCATTTGATCCTTACAAATTGACCGCCATATCCGACTTTTTTCTTGTCTTATTTGCATGAAAACCTAAATTGGGTTCATATTTTCCACTCGGATACGTCCAATTGAAATATGAGTTTGGATAATTAATTACGTAAGCTGGATTGAATGGAATTTTCATCAGTTCGGCGAGGTAGATGAATATCTGATACCTGTTTGAAGGGGTCGCCGCGGCGAGGCGCGAGGGCGCGGGGTGAGGGGTGGGGGGTGTGGGTGGGGGAAGAGGAGGGGATAGAGGAAGGGGCTAGTGCCAGAGATTCCCGCCAGGCTGCGTGTACTTCAAGTCGTTTGTGCCGAAGCGTACCGTCGAGCTGTGAATCGTGCACCCGATAGCACGTAGCTTTAGAATGTCTTTCGATGATACAGTTTTCTCTGTCAGCAATTTTCTTATGGAAAAATGTAATGTTTTGCGTGACCTTTTCTTATCGATACAAATCAATTGGGTCACTTGTAGAGGATTGCCTAATTACAAATTTTCTGTGGCGAAGAATTCATATCTTAATTGATGTCATTATTGAAATTGAACTAAAGAATAATTTTCTAAACGAAAAAGAAGCATATTTTTGAAATCTGATTCATTAAAATAAATATAAATTAGTTAAAAAAGTATTACATGTACATCTAATAAATCTTCCCAAATTTTAAAGGCGAAAATTTTGAAATAGTTGAACGTTCATAGTCGTAAATGGTACAGGAATACATCACATACAAAAGCAAAATAAACAAAGAATTAATTTTATTTCTGGTAATAGGTTTGAAGTAGTGTGACGTAACCGAAGCAATTACACAAAAGAGAATGTTTCTAACATTCCTGTCTCACGGTTCCTAACCTTGAGGTACGCCAACAGGATACAATCACATACAAGTCTAGAGCCCATTCTTAAAAATAAGTTACTGAAATTCATTTCTCTCTCATCTTCCAAAATTAATATCCGCAAATCAATTCTCGAATGTTTTACCCTATTTCGATCTACTTGAGTTCTTAGAGAAAATGAGTAGTAATGATTATCCCACATTTTTTATTTAAACGATGAGCAGCTTTAGTTATCTTAAACATCCTCTTTAAACATTCCATCCGGCAGCTTTTGTCAAATTCTGCCTCGATTCAGACGTATCTCAAAATTCGTAAATATCCGTTGCGCACTGGACCTGACCTTGTGGTACCCCAACCGTCCCAACAGTCCACCAACGGGCCGGAGCCTGCGGAATTATTTTTTCCTCTCCCCACCCCTCGTCCACGATCCGACGGTGTGCCAGCCTCTAAGTACGCTGCGTCTTCACGCTTCGGCCAAGCGTATCCCTCTCTCTCTCTCTCTCTCTCTCTCTCTCTCTCTCTCTCTCTTGCTCTCAGTTCCCGTGGAATCCCCCCCTCTCCTCTGCGCTTGCCGCCCGCGCCAGCCGGCCCAGCTTGCTGTGGCTCGTGCCACACCGCGCCCGCGTCGTACACTCGCTGCCCGGTGCCGATGGCTCCTCCCGCTCCGTAGCTCGCGTCGTACACTCGCTGCCCGGTGCAGATGGCTCCTCCCGCTTCGTTGCTCGCGTCGTACACTCGCTGCCCGGTACAAATGGCTCCGTAGCTCGCGTCGTACACTCGCTGCCCAGTGTAAATGGCTCCTTCTGCTTCGTTGCTCGCGTCGTACACTCGCTGCCCGGTGCCAATGGCTCCTCCCACTCCGTAGCTCGCGTGGTACACTCGCTGCCCGGTGCAAATGGCTCCGTAGCTCGCGTCACGAGCAAAGGAAACGCCAACGCCTCGCTTGAATCCAGGGTTGCCAAGTGTGTTGCGAGCTCTTTCCCCAACACTACTACGGAATTTCCCCAAATAACCTCTCCAACGAAACAAACTTTCCCGAAATTTAAAACTGTAATTAATCTCCAAATTATGAACCAAAGACATGACTGTCCCTGGCGACTCCATTGTCTGTCCCCTTAAAATCAATAATTCATATAAACCAATCATCGTCCTCTAAGCTGCTCGAAGCCATCTGATCTTCGTTTTTCTCATGTCACGTTTCTCATCTTTCTTTAGAGCTGTCGATCATTTCTCTCTCTTTTTGATACCCAAAAAGAGAGAGAATAACATCTATTGTTTCTTTCTTATTTATTTATAATTTAGAAAATAATATTTATATCTCGACCAGTTATGTAAATAATTTTCCCCCAAAATCTCCAAATACTTGCCTACCTCCATTTATGTTCTCCAGTCTTTGCCCACAACGAAAAAAAAACATTTTGGGGACAAAATTCCCCAATCTGGCAACGCTTCTTGAATCTCCTTTGATGGGTCCAGAGCACAAGGGGGTATATGTGCTTTGTTTGGTATATTTTGAGTTCGGTGTAGGAATGTAAAGTAAAATCTCCTTTATTTCCTGAATAAATGATGTTCCAAATATTTCAAACAATTGCCCTATTCTAGCTGTGGGAGGAGTATAGTGTTTTCCATAGAGTATAGTATAGAGTAGTCCATAGCGTTTTCTAGAGTCACTCAACTCTGAACTCGATTTTCTCAGTGCCCCTTTTAGTGCACTTATATTCCTTTGAATGGCACCGGGCGTGTGATCAGCGTCAACATTGCTTTCTCTGAAGCATCGTTGACCTGGATTACCGACTGTGGGAACAATAATCATTTTAATTCCACAAAAATTGAGATTCTGTTCGAACCTGGTCAATTGTGCTATGGACTATCGATGCTCAGATGAGCTAAATATCAACATTTTGTGTTTTGTATAGGTCTCGTTTGGTGAATTACGACCTCAGACACTAACACAAGTTTACTGAGTTTAGAACGCCTCGTTTCCGAATTGGTGTCCGGTGAGAACTTTGGGAAAATTCCTTTACTTCATCATCAAAGCATTATTGATGCAATATCAGATTATATTTTATCAGATTCACAACAAGGAAAGAAATCAACATGTGAATCGAAATTCTGTAATGCAGACGTTCTTGAAGTATATGTAGTTGGTATAATCTTGCCACATATTGAATAACATACATCATATGTGTCAACAATATTGCAAAAATATCAATTTCAATAAGTTGACGATTGTATGAAGCTGATTTATTGTTCAAGTTCCCAACACATTTTATGTTTTCAACAGATAGCGAATGTTGATATTCAAAGGACCATTTTTGACCAGATAATACGCTTCACTGCAGTATAATATAGATTGTAGACGCTCTCAATAAACATCATTTCCATGAAAATTGAGTTTCTCACAGTCCCAAGCAAGCAATATTGTCTGCACCAGTCTTCTTACGTGATAACGTTCTGCCCACCGCCAAGCGAGTGTTTGCAGACTTCAGTGCACGCTAACTTTATAGAATTGTATTTATTTCTATTTTCGACTCGTCCGTAGTCCCATTCATTCATTAAGTGAAGTTACTTTTAAATTAAATTTCATGAAATTGATAATCCAGTGGCATTATGTCTTATAGGAGTCAAAGATGACCGATTGATTTTTAGGCCTACATTTGAATATAAGAATGAATGAAGAAAGAGGTTAAGGTAGTGTCGTGATCATTTCTACAACCGAGCAAGCTCTTTTTCCTTTCACTGTATTTGAGAAATATATTTATATATTTTAATACTAATACTATATTATTTCTCAAAATATTAACTTGTTCGTAATTAAACATCAAACATTTGAGTCTAAATGAAAGATTTTGATTTGAACATTTAATTATATTGAACTTCAAAATACCTTTAAGATTTTCAATATTCATTGTCCATTCAGTTCATTACACATAATTAAAGTTATTTTAAGGTGAATCATGGTTTCAGAAAATGAAAGTTTGCTTCCTCAGCAAGGACTGCGGGAAGATTTTCATTAAACAACTGAAATCCCCATAGTCATTTTAATTTTTCTCTATTATTTTATATTTTACTTTACTATATTTTATATTTTACTCTATTATTTTATATTTTATTTAATTTTGATTCTAGGAATACTTTTCATTCATCTTTTATTATTAGTAGTGGAAAAGTCAAATCTGTCGCAATTGACTGCACAAGAAATGCTCATTATTTTTCTACCAAGTTTCCTACACTGTGTCAGAGACGAATCCAGGGTGTGTAAGTACGGGGGACTCTCCTCAATCCGTTTTTTTTTTCAATTTCACCGTGTTTGTTCCAAACAATTCGAACACATTAAACGTATTATTTCAAAGAAATATTTCTATTCAATCCGAGTGAGTGGAATTTCGATAAAAAATTCACGTTTTAAAAAAGTGTCACGTTTTTTTGAACAATAAATGAGGGACAGGAGAATTATAATTGCTGTCTCTGATGTAGTTGCTGTATTCGTCCTTGGACAATATAATCGTACTATCCTCGTACGTTTTTGGTAGCTGAATAAATTTTATAGTACATTTATGATTATCTCCTTCCGTCACAACTTTCAAGAAAACAATGAAAAATCAACGAAACTTACACAGTAATGAAATATAAACTGATTAACGTCGAACAATGTCATTCATGCAGTACTTTCTGGAATATGTTTACGTACATAGCCAATAAATAAATATCTCTCGCACCATTTTTCTTCCTTGAGACCATAAGGAAATATGGGTTGTAATTACCGTAATTTTGAGTATAATTATAATAATTTTAGGTTTTAAAATTAACAACATGTATTCGGACTGGATTTAGTTTTTACTCTAAATATTGGTTAATTGAAAATCTTTTTAATACATTAGGCCATGAAACTTCAACAACTTAGTTATAAAATGCATTTAATTGCAATATTTTAGCAATTTTATGCATACATTGTACATAATATACACATTCTACATGAATACAGATGCAAATTACATACGCCATGTATTCAAACTTTTGTTTGAAAACGTCAAAGTATCATGTCTAATAAACTGTGTTCGCATATACAATAAAAGACCCTGCTGCCTGTTTGTGCGGCACCAGTGTGCCCGTCTAGAGTCGCATTCGCGTCCACTGTCTTTGTGTGTGTGTGTGTGTGTGTGTGTGTGTGTGTAGGGGCGGTGGGGGGAGGGGCGAGGGCGGCACGGGCCCGAGCGGCGAGGCGCTTTTCGTTCTGCTCAAGTATTCCAGTTTACGTCACGCTCGACATGGTACTACATAAAATATCAACGGCGCTCGCCAGCGCGCCCGCGCCCGCGCCGCGTCGTCGTTTTTGCCCTCGCCCCGCGATGAGCGAGCACGCCGCGCCCCTCTCGCTCCACGCCCCGCACCTCAACCCTCGCTCCTTTACCCACGCCCCTCGTCCGACGCCCCACGCCCCACGCCCCACGCCCCTAGCTGCTTGCCCCACACCCTACACCGAACGCTCAACGCCTCCATGCATCTCACCCCGCGCACCTAGCCCCACGCCCCACGCTCCCAGCCTCACGCTCCGAGCCCCACGCTCCGAGCCCTACGCTCCGAGCCCCACGCTCCGAGCCCCACGCTCCGAGCCCCACGCTCCGAGCCCCACGCTCCGAGCCCCACGCTCCGAGCCCCACGCTCCGAGCCCTACGCTCCGAGCCCCACGCTCCGAGCCCCACGCTCCGAGCCCTACGCTCCGAGCCCTACGCTCCGAGCCCCACGCTCCGAGCCCTACGCTCCGAGCCCTACGCTCCGAGCCCCACGCTCCGAGCCCCACGCTCCGAGCCCCACGCTCCAAGCCCCACTCTTCAAGCCCCACGCTCCGAGCCCCACGCTCCGAGCCCCACGCTCCGAGCCCCACGTCCCACCCCAGGCACCACGCCCTTCGTTCCATGTCTCATGCTCCACGCTGTACACCGCTGCACGCCTGCATGCCTGGATTGCCGTGGATTTTTAAGGGCAGAAAAACTTTCGTACGCTTTCCTTCGGAAGGGAAGTAAAGCCGGCTGTCTCATGTTAGTAGATTTACTACATGTAAAAGATCCTCAAGACTAAATGAAGCCTCTGAGCTAAACTCAAATTGTCTGTTTGTCGCCCAAGTAATACCTTCTTTCTCCGCTAGTTAGAGAAAGGAGCGTAACACTATTTGCAATTGTCAGGCGGAAGAGCAGGCCTTATGGCCTGAGTCCACGTAAAATAAGGCAAAAATTAATTCTTTACCCTACTCCAGCCCATATTACCTTTCTAATCACAACCCCCCTTCCTGCCCATATACTCCTCACGATCACTCCGCCCTACTCATTTTCATGACGTTTCACCCCCGCGCTCTCTCAATGCTACCACTGTACCCACACTCCCTCATTCACTCTATCCTGTCCCCCGCCGACACTGACACTCACCATCCCACTCTCTGTTTCGTAGCTCTAGCCCGCTCCGTCACACTCTGTCCGTCTCTGATACTCACCGCCTCCCGTTTCCGTTCCATCTCCCCATCCTCCTCCTTCGATGTTTTGTCCCCCATCCTGTTCCACGAACAGCCCTTCGATTGTCCGACCATCTCTCTAGTCCTTGACCTGTCGTACTTTCATCCTTCTCGGCGTAGAGTCCCGTTTTTTTTCCCATCTAATGCGTCCGATCTTAACCTGCTCTGTCCCTTTCTGCTTCATCCCACCAGGACTAAGCCACCCTGCCCCGTCCTATATTTTTTATTCTGCCCAACTGTGTCCCGTTTTATTCTGAACCGTAATCTCTTTTCGCATCCCTTCTCATCCTGACGTGATCTCCCGTTCTATCTCATCCTGGCTGCACTGTCCATCCAGTACCCACAATTATCGTCTTATCCTATCCCGTTTTTCCCTTCCCGTTATGTATTTCACCTTCCGTTTCCCCAAATAACACATCTCTCTTCCTCTGTCGTGCTCCACCTTCATCCAAACTTCATTTTCCCGCACCGCTCCCCTCCCCCATTCTACAGTCTCTCCGACCCAGCCCCAACTCATCTCCATTCCTCACGTTCTGATGGTCCCGCCCTCTCCGCATCATTCCCTTTCATTTCATCTCTCACATTTTCTGCCTCGTTCTACCTTGCAGTTAGATGACCTGATTCCAATTTACGACTGTATTTTACATGAAACGATGTCAACGTTTTTCCTGGTTTTAGTACATAATGATCACGGCAACGCCATTAGTTCAGCCACTGGTGTTCTTACTTACGAACGCGTATTTTACTTGTGTACTCATTTAATCAAAGCTTCGCGGGTACCTCTTGGTCAGCGAGCTCGCTTTTCACTACGTGGCCCTAGGTTCGAATCCCGGTCGATGCAAGATTATAGTGTGCTTTTTTGCAATGGCCAGTGAATGTTGAGATGTGTGACGATGTGAAAACTTACTTCTCAGGTTGAGAAGACCGGAACACGGCGTGGGGATGTCTACGTGCTAACCACCCGTACCTCCTTAACCCATGGCCGCGAGGCAGGGACGTCGCCGGTAGGCCTGAGCCCGTTCACGGGCTGTTGCGGCAAGTACATGCATACTTACAAGGAAAACCCATCAGACGTTGTTCTGCCCTTCATCTCCCTCTTTCCCCTCCCATCGCCCTTTCTCACTGTCTCCCTTCCTCCTTACCTCCCTCACGCAGTCCCTGTCAGTCTGTCTGTCTCTGTGTGTCTCTGTTTAGCCGCTCTCTGTCCCTCTCATTCACATTTACTTGGAGATTCTGCACGTCTCTGAGCAGGTGAGGTAATAACGGGAAACGCCGGACCAGCAAAAATGTAATAGAATGTTCAGGAAGAGTTCACTCTGTAGGTTACGGTGTTAGAAACGTTTCTTTGATTTTAGTTTTTAAGGCCCTGGAACGCATCGTTTAGGTGTTATTTAACGATATAGATTGAAAATGCTGCCGAGTGCGTTGTGGGTTGCATTTGGGGTGAAAAATACGTAGAAGTCCTAACTTTCATGGAGATTGGTCATACGGTGTCGGAGTTTACCTCTTATATGCCAAAATTCATGGTACAGGCACACGTCGTGGCACTGTAGCATGCCACGAGCTTCTCTGAGCAACTAGCGTCGGGAAAAGGAACTATTAGTAACCCCTCCGTTATACAATAGGGATGGCGTTGTCTCTGGTGGCGGGATAATGAACTGCGTGGAGGGGCGATTTCGCCGTGGTCTCCCGCTCGTGGCATCGACCTTGACAACACTGATATACATACTTTATCAGTTTGAGCGTCTTTTGAAATGATTCCATTACCCAGTCCGTAGCCGCGCCGCTGTCGCAGGGGGGGGGAGAATGAAAGAGCACCGAGCTCTTGCGCACCGGCCTCACGCCGCGGTGGTCTCCCCCTCCCCCTCCCCCGCGTCTCCCCCTCCCCCCGTTGTTCCGAGGAATGTTCCCGAGCGGCGGGCGGGCGGTCGTGCCGGGAGGTGTACGAAAGCGAGCTCCGACTTGCGCTCTGTAAAATGCTGCCCTTGTAAACAGACGGTAAGCGACGCGAGATCCGCCTGGGTAATGAAGTGGCTCGGACAGGTTTCTGTTTCTGCGATCGTGTTTTGTAGTGCATCAAGAAACGTTCGCTCATGAACATGCTAAGATCTGTTTATTTGCATTTTATCGTATAATTTATATTTAAGTACGTCAAATTTTTTAGGGATCAATATAATTGCCTTTGTATAGAATTTTTGTAAAATTGATGGTATTTCTTAAAGAGATGATAAATACTTTGATCCGTTTTTGGTTTTGAATAAAAACCAAACGTACTGAGTGTAGGTAAAAGATCTCGATATTTGAATGATGTACTGTATTATTTTAATCATATTTTGTTGATTAAATAGTTTTAAATTTATGTTTCTGTGACCGCGTACCGAAGTGGATTAAATAATATGAAACGATAAATCTCATAAATATGCTCAGGTAACTTACTGAGATTTATTTCATCGTCTGATTTCTTTGATATAGTATTCTCACAGACATGTTTTTAAAGATTAAAGTGGTATTTCAGAGGATACTGTGCAATGCTGAAAAATAAATGTTCCCATTTCAAAATTATAGTCATCTTTTTAAATCTTTGGTGTCTAAATTTCGACGGTTGTTGAATGGAATGTGTAAAACATACCGTACTTATTCTAATAAAAAGTAAAATTTCGAATTTTCTGGAACCAAAAAGATTCAGTGCAAAAATACATTTAAAAAATACCCCATGGAAACGTATAACGATGAACAAAAAGTAATGTTATTGTTCACTGAATCACTATCATATTATAAAGTTGGAAACCTATGTTTTTACACTGGTCATTCTAAAGTGTGTAAGAAGATAAAATACTCTGAATCTTACGAGTAGTTTTGCAATAAACTTTGAAATACAGTTTTTATCCAATATCATAGTGACAATGAACTTTCATTAATGTACACGAGTCAAAAAATCACTAATCTGAAAAGACGCAAAGTAAAATTGTGTATTAGATTAACATTTTCTTTACATTAAAGAATTGTAAACATTCTATTGAGACACATTGGCATACATTAATACATTCCAAGTAAGTAAAACTGACAGGAACCTGCACGAAATTACACTGCTAGTATATTGTAAACTTTCTGCTTGCCGGTAAGATTAAGATGGTTAAGATATTATGCTATGTTTTTGCAACAACAAAAATCATAAAGCATCTGGTTATTCAAACTGTTGAAACAAAACAGATCTGTAAAGTAAATGAGAAAGCAATGAGTTGCTGATTTCCATTTAATTATAACACATCGACAAAGACGAAATCCATAATTAAACTTTTAACTTTGTCTTCTTTTATGTTACCATTATCTCATAAAATTAACACTTTTAACAGGAAGTCTTGATAACATTAATTAGCAATACTACTAGCCTAAGACCGACTTTGATACTATAGTGGTTATCATGGCGGGCTACTGATCCTAAGTTCACGGGTTCAAACCCATTCAAACTCGAGGGATTTTTGAGGTGTCAATCGGCTTGTAAAACAGATCCCAGGAAAGGCACTTGGCCAATACCGGCAAAATTAAATCCTCTAGTAATTTAGGACCAATCAGAGTTTCGGTTTGAACTACTGGATAAGATTGCAGATATAGTCTGCGCTATCTGATTTTCAAATCAAACGCCACAATTGGCGCAACTAGGGCCCCTAGGGAAAGCAATGGCAAATTACCCTAGGTATACTTGCCCAGGATAAGTCTCACAAGAAGGCGTTAGGGGCTTTTAGAGACTAGCCTACGCACTAATTACTGTATGGCATTAAAGGCAGAAGGCATGGCATAGTGTATGTCATTAAAAGAAGTCTAGGCACAAATGTGGTCAATTTATTGCGTAGTGGAGTGGGGTGCATAACCCATTTAATTTTAATTATGTGAATATGAATGACTGAAAAGCATGTTAATATGAGCAATAAAAAACATTTTTTTAATTGCTAAAGAATGAAGGGTTCTCCAGAACTGTCCCCGCCATCGCCGCCATCCTGTGGCTATGGGAGGGGAGTACGGGTTGCATGCGGTTGGGAAAATTAGCATCCGCAATATTCAAGATGTGAGAGGCAAAACTCAACACGCGGACACGTAAACAATAGAAACAAAAGATGCAGATGTATTGTTTGGTAATGCTAACTGCAAATGCATTGAAGTGTTGTCCTTTAACTTGTAAATGTGATAGTGTATCTGGAGCCAATTTAACAGTGAATGCCTTCTGCTGTGACATCACTAGAATCTATGTACCCAACAAGATCAGTTCGTTAACGGTTTTCTTTAACAGTCATCCGCCGGCCCTACTCCGATTGAACCCACCTCTCCTCACCTCATTGACGACTAATAGCGTTGGATCCCAGAGCCACCGCTGTGTATGTATGTGTGTGTTGAAACAACAAGATCAGTCTGTTAACAGTTTTCTTTAATAGTGATCCGCCAGCCCTACTCTCACTGATTGAACCCACCTTTCCGCACCTCACCGACAAAGACCTAATAGCGTTGGATCCCTGAGCCACCACTGTGTATGTGTGTGTGTTGGAACAAGATCAGTCTGTTAACAGTTTTCTTTAATAGTGATCCGCCGGCCCTACTCTCACCGATTGAACCCACCTCTCCGCACCTCACCGACGAAGACCTAATAGCGTTGGATCCCTGAGCCACCGCTGTGTATGTGTGTGTGTTGAAACAACAAGATCAGTCTGTTAACAGTTTTCTTTAATAGTGATCCGCCGGCCCTACTCTCACTGATTGAACCCACCTCTCCGAACCTCATCGACGAAGACTAATAGCGTTGGATCCCTGAGCCACCGCTGTGTATGTGTGTGTTGAAACAACAAGATCAGTCTGTTAACAGTTTTCTTTAATAGTGATCCGCCGGCCCTACTCTCACTGATTGAACCCACCTCTCCGTACCTCATCGACGAAGACTAATAGCGTTGGATCCCTGAGCCACCGCTGTGTATGTGTGTGTGTTGAAACAACAAGATCAGTCTGTTAACAGTTTTCTTTAATAGTGATCCGCCGGCCCTACTCTCACTGATTGAACCCACCTCTCCGCACCTCACCGACGAGGACTAATAGCGTTGGATCCCTGAGCCACCGCTGTGTATGTGTGTGTGTTGAAACAACAAGATCAGTCTGTTAACAGTTTTCTTTAATAATGATCCGCCAGCCCTACTCTCACTGATTGAACCCACCTCTCCGCACCTCACCGACGAAGACCTAATAGCGTTGGATCCCTGAGCCACCGCTGTGTATGTGTGTGTGTTGAAACAACAAGATCAGTCTGTTAACAGTTTTCTTTAACAGTAATCCGCCGGCCCTATTCTGATTGAACCCACCTCTCCTCACCTCATCGACGACTAATAGCGTTGGATCCCAGAGCCACCGCTGTGTATGTGTGTGTGTGTGTGTGTGTGTGTGTGTGTTGGAACAACAAGATCAGTCTGTTAACAGTTTTCTTTAATAGTGATCCGCCGGCCCTACTCTCGCTGATTGAACCCACCTCTCCGCACCTCACCGACGACCTAATAACGTTGGATCCCTGAGCCACCGCTGTGTGTGTGTGTATGTGGATCGATGGCGGGCGCGATAGTGTCACGGAGCACCTGGAACGTGGCTGCCCCGCGATGACAGCTACAACGTAATAACCACCAGGAGAAATGCCGCACCGGGAGTGGTTCGGACAGAGCCACACACGACCACAGCCCTCCCTCCTCCCTCGTTTGTTTCTCATTCGCGCGGAGGAAGAAGGCACATGGCGAAGTGTAACACTTTTCGACACTAGCCAACTAGCTAGGTCGCGTTCCTGCCGCTGTCTGGAGGAGAATTCTAGTGGCCGGCTGCTCTGATCGGTAGCTTCCATGATATCTCCAATCAACACCGGACGAGTGCTGGAGCAGTACCCTAACAAACAGGTCACGGACCACGTACGATCTTTCCTTCCTCTTTATTGTCCTATCCTCACTCCTTACATACACACACATACATTAACACGCACTACACTGTCACACTGCGGGGAGACCAGTCGGGTAATTAGAGCTTGTCCCAGTTGGGGCGGTACCCCACTGGTGGGAGATACCTGGCTGGGGAAATCGTTAGCTGACGGTACGTCGGGCGCCAGATCTCGCCATCAAGCGAGGCAAGATCACCGCCACATCCCGAGCAAAAATAACATGCACTACACTTGTGGTACTAACGAACTTAGCAATTGACGCGACCTAGAATCACTTGTAAATCAATCAATCGATCAATCAAAGTGTAATGGAAGAATGTTGCGTTAATGAAATCGGTACAATGAAAGCGTACGCTTTGGCGGCCGGATTCAGTATCTGCTAAGTCGAGACACTCCACGTCTTAAGCAGCACGGGTGCGAAGGTTTTGGCCGAGCCATTCTGCGACAGTTCGAAATGCCCTGAGACTCGTTCCTCGGTCGCGGCGCGGCGCCTCTCGGACAGCCGAGTACTTAAGCCGTTCTTGGATGCCAGTATTTTTTCATTATTGTTATCGCTCAATTGTTGTGGGTATTCGTAAAGAAAATAAAGTATTTGAAGCATGATGTATATATATGATGTATATGATGATGTATATATATACATGATGCATGATGTATGATGCATGATATGATGTATGATACATGATGCATGATGTGTGTATATATATATATATATATAATATATATATATATATATATATATATCAATTAGCAAAATGTCATATCGTCCTCTGCTGGTGTCCTTGAATGGACATCCGCACGATTCCTTTTGCCACTGCCAACTCAACCACCACTAGCAATACAAACGCATCCACTATACACATCACTGCCGCCGCCTCCACCTCAACCACGATCACCGTCACTATCATCTCTGCAGCCGCAGGTGACTACACCACTATCCAACACAACCAACACAGCTATCAATAACATCATCTCCATCACCATCCGTAATCGCTACCTACCCCCACCTCAATCTCCATCACCATCAGTAATCGCAAACCGCCCTGTCCCCTTCTCCTTCACCATCAGTAATCGCTACCCACTCCCACCTCCACTTGCATCACCATCAGTAATCGCTACCCACCGCGCCACCATCTCTATCTGCATCACCATCCCCTCCCGTCGCCCCAGTGATCGTCGCCGTGGCGCTTTCCCGCCGTCCGCTCGGCCGGCCCCCCGGCGCGAGGTTCGTGTCTCGATCGGGCGTCGGAGTCTCTCTTGTCCTCGCGTCGCGCCGCACGCCACGGGGCGGCGGTGGGGGCGGGCGTGGGGGCGAAGCCCAACGCCCTCCCTCCCTTCTCACTCTCCCTCCCCCCGACTAACTCCTCCAAGCCACCCTCACTGCCCGCCATTCCTCACTCACTGCCCGTCCTCCCTCCCTCACTGCCCGTCCTCCCTCGCTCACTGCCCGTCCTCCCTCCCTCTGTCACTGCCCGTCCTTCCTCCCTCTGTCACTGCCCGTCCTCCCTCCCTCTGTCACTGCCCGTCCTCCCTCCCTGTCACTGCCCGTCCTCCCTCCCTCCGTCACTGCCCGTCCTCCCTCTCTCCCTCTCTCACTGCCCGACCTCTCTCCCTCTCTCACTGCCCGCTCGCCCTCCCTTCCTCTCTCACTGCCCGCCCTCCCTCCCTCTCTCACTGCCCGCCCTCCCTCCCTCTCTCACTGCCCGCCCTCCTTCCCTCTCTCACTGCCCGCCCTCGTTCCCTCTCTCACTGCCCGACCTCCCTCCTTCTCTCACTGCCCGACCTCCCTCCCTCACTGCCCGCCCTCCTTCCCTCCCTCACTGCCCGACCTCCCTCCCTCCCTCACTGCCCGCCCTCCCTCCCTCTCTCACTACCCGCCCTCCCTCCCTCCCTCCCCGCCCTCCCTCCCTCCTTCACCACTGTCCCTCCCTCCCTCACATCACTGCTCTCACTGCCCGCCCGTCCGCCTTCTCTCTCTCTCACTCCCGTCTCCTCCTCCCTCCCTCACTCCCTTCTCCTCCTTCCTCACCACCCGCACTGTCCGCCCACCCTCCGCTCTCCCTCATCGCCCTCCCTCACCACCCTCCCTCTATCACCTCTCCCACTGCCCTCCCTTCCTCACCTCCCGCGCCTTTTGACTGTTCGGCGGCGGTGACGGCGGCGGCTGCGGCGCGGGCGGCGGGTGGGGCAGACAGTCCCCGAGAGGTCATTAAGTTTTGATTTTTATGGCCGTAAATATGTGGGAACAAGGACGGGACCACATTTCACGCGGCGGTGCGGCCGAGCGCGGCGGCGAGGGGCGGGGGCGGGCGGCGGGCGGCGACGACGCCCGGCGAAGCGGGGCCGAGCAAGCGGGGCCGGACGACCGGGCGGTCCGCCGAGCGCTTGTTGACAAATGCGAGGTTCCATTACTCGCGCGAGCTTCGAAAGCGGGACCTCGCACGGGGAAGTCGAACTGACACTTTTGTCTTCGAAACGAGGTGCGCGCAGCTGATCGTTTTAAGTGCACCGTAGGCAGGAACACTGTTGCCTCTCTAATTGACGTGATTTCGCCCGGTGACAGGCTGTGGTGTGCGACAGCGCCGGAAGAAATACACGGCTATGCAAATTGCGACGTCGCACCTTCTCGTGAAAGACGACAAATTGGTGAGAAGTTTTCTGTGTCGTGTCTACTTGGCTGACCAGGAGATGACGCCGCCTCCTAGGCACAGATGCCCACGTTTCGATCGACATGCTTCTTCAAGGCGAAGTGCGAATTGGATTGCCAGGGCGAAGAGCGAAGTGCGAATTGGCCCATGCCAATCTTTTCGCCCTCAGGAATGTCCCAGCATGACTGCCGAAACGTTAGTATCGGTGCCTACAGTGCGATTTTTCTAACTCTGCCTATCTTCACAATGGAATATGTCACGGTGTTTCGCGTAGTTTCTCAGTCGTGCCGTTAGATATCGCATGATCGCGACCGTATGAAGCAGTGCTTGTGATAATGCGACATCTAGCGGCAGGACCGGGAAAGATGCGAAATGTTGTGCTGTTCTATCGTCGTCCTAGGGGCTTAAGAGGCAGAGAAAAATCACACTATAGATGGCGTCTCCCGAACAGCCAAGTTGATTCTAAGGTAGCTGCAGAGGAAGCATATGCCTTAATTTTCTGTGACTCGTTTCATTCACGGTTGTTTCTTTTTCAACCGAGAATTTGCTGGTTGAAATCTATGAGAGTCAGATTGTTATTCGTCAAATTTAAGTGTGATTGGTCTTTTAAATGTATCGCACGCAGAAACAATGTTACCAGCCTAATGACTGTGATTCGCTAGAGAGACGCTTGGGTTTATAACTGTGTTGAAAGTAATACGGGGATATGCAAATTATGGCGTCGGTCCTCTCGCAAAAGACGCATCAAAGTCGTAAAATCTTATTAGTTTTTGCGGTGCATTCCATTCGTGATCCGTTTGCAAACTGAAGAAATATAAAATGTGTGGACGAGAATGGAAATCTCTAATATTTTGGAGACAGAATCACAATTGGTCATGTACGGTCATTTACGTTAACAGCAGTTTATTTTTGAGATTTGTGGGAAGTGCGATATTAGATTGTAATAGCACGGATATGAGTATGAAATTGTACACATGTTATTTTTCTTCTGGAAGATGCGTCCAGTGTTTGCTGTTTTTTGTGACGTTTGATGAATTTGTTCATTTTCAGTATAAATTCATTATATGCTTGTCCTGACATTCAGTCGTTAATTGCAATTGATAATTTAAAAAGTGTCCTTCAGGGAGAAAACATGACAGTCTACCATTTTCAAATAATTTCAGCAATGCTACTAGTCGTTATCTCCAATGGTTTATATCTTCATATTTGTTTCATTAGCCTAGATTTGATTATGACAAAATGTTATCTGCAGTTACATATCTTGTATTCTGTTGTTCATGGAATACATTCTTAATTTATGAACTACAAATATTCATTGCGTATTACGTAATGTAATATTGGCAATAATTACACTGCCTGTATTCGTTCTTCGGCGGGGTTTGTTCCCGTTTCCATTAAAATACGCAAGTGGAACACAATGCAAATCACACTGTCATTAGAAAATACGCAGCTATGCAAATTGCGCCGCGAGATTCATAGCGTCATTCAAATTCGGGGCGGCTGGCGGCGGCCTGATTTATGGTTGATTCGTTCGTTAGTCTATGAACGATTCGTTCGGGCCGCGGTGCGTGTGGGCGGGGGAGGGAGGCGTGGGCGACGGGGGCGGGTTGCGCGGCGGGTGGGCGGGCGGGCGTGGGCGTCGGGGGCGGAGTAACCCTATACCAGCAGCGACGTAATTAGGCGCGTTTAGCCATCCTGCCGGGGGTTAATTAAGGCCACGGGGGCCATCTGTAGCCTTCACGGGCGGCGGCGGCGGCGGAGGCGATGGCGGGGCAGGTAGCGGGCGGCGCCGAACTGCCAGAGGTGGACTCCGGCGCTTCGTCTGGCGCCTTGAACTTAAGGGTTGCGCCGCCCAAACGAACGGGTCGGGAGTTGCGGCTTAATCCTGGGGTGACCCGTAAGTGAGGTTACCATATTTTTCATAGTAAAGAAAAAACAGCGGAGATGGCTCAATGACAACGTCCGTTGCTCATGAAGCGTCTGGCCTTAAAAACGGGCCATGGACCGCACACGATCTTTCTTTCCTCTCTTGTTCTGTCCTCTCCCACTACACGTATTTACACTAAAATGCACTTCCTTACAACATATCGGGAGTTAGGAGCGGTCGCCAAGAACGATCGGGAGTTAGGAGCTTGTCTTCGCTGAGTGGAGATAAGTGGGAAGGAGACCACTCGCATGTCCACTTGAAGGTGGTCCCCCGATTCCACATTCCAATGGTTGACACTAGGATATAGCATGCACTACACTTACGAGACTGGCTGCAATACGTCGCACGATCGGAAGCTCTAAATATTCGCTCGTAGTCATAAAGTGGACATCAATGACCAAGATATTTTTATTTTATTACGAAAGGTAACAATTAACTTACTTTTAGTTTTGTTATTTATTTTGATGAGTAGGAACATTTCTTACACAGTTTCAACACAATGTCTTATTTTCCACAATACAAACACTATGATATAAACATTTCATAACAACTAGATATACTAATGAGGCAACACAATTCAAACTCTTGCAACATCCTCTACTAACAAATTCAACACAGGCTTGCAAAGCGATCTCTGATGACTTTTCCATCCAGAATGTTATTTTTGGTTCCACTAAATTCTGGACTAATATTTGTATTTTTGCATAACATCACAGAAAACGTAAAAACCTAGATGTCAATGCGAGCATTCAGTATGATTTTACCAGTACTTACGTAATTTCTTATAATTTTACAAAAAGATCGTGAGATTTCTAAAAGGAAATCCACTCGGAAGCTCATTTTTTTATATAAAAATAAAATGTCCAAAGAACGTATGGTAACATTGCCTTTAGGGTAGCGGTCAAAAGTTATCTTTCTACCTCTGTGAACCGGAGATCAAATCTGTAACCATACCATAAAATAATAATAGTAGCATATTATTGACCACTCATTAAGCCTTACATTTGGCGCGTACAAAAACTTAGCTGATTCAAGACTAGTTTCATGTCGCCTAAATATTTGTAGAACGTAAAAACCTCGCGTAAATGAGTACCCCAGATATTATGATTAACCGAATAACAATTATATCTTACCCCAGTGGCAGGAAGCTACCAAATTGTCTTCTTGCTATCAAACCCGCTGGAAGGATGAATTTTTGAAGGGTGAGAAGTTCGTAGAGCACCATGTGAATGAAGCCAGGCAGTTGCCCGGCAGCAAGAAATTGTCCGAGGCAGGAAACGACACAAATAATGGATATGACTGTAGTCATTGTTATGTCGCTGCCTGGCGACAAATATGATATTCATGTTTACTTGGTAATTACGGGAGCTCATGTGGTGTTAAGAAATGCTCAGTAATACATTCGTGTTTGAGGTAAGCCAGTGCACATGTACCGTAGAATATTGACGGTAAATGCAACAACAGTATTTCTCGTTCTAAGCTTTGAAGAATACATATTAAGGTATTCTTACTTGCACCGCAAAGACATCAACTAAGATAATCCAATAAGTTCTAAAGAGTACAGAAATGAGCACTCTGAGATAAAAAGAATGACGATAAACTTGAATAACCAATGTAAGAATGATGATGTGAGGCAAGAAATCGTCATCCAAACGATAAGAAAATGGATGTTCCCTATCTGTAAGGCAAGTAAAAGATTGGAGTCCACACGCAAGCAGAACGTCAGCTAATAGGTACGCTTTGTTGGAGAAATACCTGGAGATAACTTTATCGTAGAAGACAGAAAGTAGAAAGGATTCTTAAATTAATACAACAGGTCATATGCTTACAAAAATTATCAAAGCAATTTTAAGTATTGTATAAACTATTCCTCTTGATCAGTACTAATTGCTAGTGAAACTATGGAGAAAACTATATGAAAACATTGTATTTTCCGCATAAAGTCTAAATATTCCACTGAATTACGTAATTCCAGGATAAGAAAACTTGATTAATAGCCAATTCAACATATTACAAGTACTTATCTATTAATACTTCAGAAGTTAATATTTTTAATTCAATATGTAATATTTTTATTTATTTTCGGATAAGTTATGTAACACGAGTTATTTGTCTGTTCCAAAATATTGCTGGAAATAGAAGGAAAGACCCAAGTTGATGTGTGGATACGTTTGAGATTTCATAACATTTTGCAGTGTAATGCAAAATTTTCATTGTAAACTTATTTGATGTTCTAGAATAAATTCTCAAATATCTGTAGAACAGTAGTTTTTACTATTAAGAGTGATGAAATTTTTGGTATTATCACGGAAATTATTTTATAAGCAAAACTTAATAACACTTGCGGATGAGAGATAACCAGAAATTTACACAAAGATATATTTGTAAAGAAAAGAAAGGTTAAAAAAATAGATCACGATTTTAGAACAACTAACATTTTCTGATCACGTACTAGCTGGAACTATATAAATTTTATCCGCCTCAGATCTACCAGATAAATTGTGATGCTCAAAATATAATGAATTGACGCATCATTATGAAACTTATGGCATGTATGAGCGGCAACGGCAATTTCTAGATATTCCTAATGTCTCTGTTACAAACTTCCCATCTAACGCTCTCTTGTATAATGCGCCTCCGTGGATATTTATCGCCCACCATTAGGGGAAACTGATAGGAACACAACCGAGATGCGACCTTTCGCTGCTCCCAGAATAACTTGATTCCCGGGAGAAGTCTTTGTGACCAGCGTCTCATTAATATCAGCGAGACGCTCATATGTGAGCGCGTGTGTATTCAAATCCGTCTAAGTACACCGCAATAAAATTACTGGCTCCGGGCCGGCTCGCAGCGTTGGAGTATCATGTTTCTTCCCGGACAAGCATTTTCCATCCAGAGCCTTGGCTTTGAAGTATTGCGTTCTTTGGGTATGCGCGGGAACGTACTGAATTATTTAAAACAACATCTAATACTTCATTTACACTTAATGTAACTCAAAACATAGCTTGCGTCTGACGAGGATGCATTTTTCTTGGCGAGACTCAAGCCGCAAGGCGTAGGTTAGCTGTGGAAGTGGCAGGACTGCTGGAAATTTCAATGCGCGGTTTACACAGAAACTTCGGCGATTCTAAATTCTGCATAATGTCACCTTTCTTTAAATCTATGTAAATCATATGTTCCTCTTTTTTGTATTACATAATGTCAGTGGCTCAACGAATATTTTTCTGCGGGGACTGAAGATGTAGGTTGCAGCCGATTGGAAAATGTCTTATAAAATATTTCAATATATGTATTGAAATGTAAATTTTATATTAATCACATAATAACTAATCTTAGTGGAAAAATTATTAGGAATTAAAATTTAAGATAATTAACTTCTGCTCCTTTGTAGGAGAGGCATTTATTTGGCTACTCGAACAAGTTTACGAAGTTGAGATTAAAAACTCCTAAGTCTATCTTTTATTAAGTAACGTTAATAATAATTTCATAATGGTATCATAGATGTAACATTTACATAACTGTGTTGTTTACAGTGTGTTCATATCTGTGTTGTTTTTTATGGGTTTTAAAGTGTAAATTGATTTTGTATGTAATTATACCCTTTAGATATAGTTTATTATATAATCCGTAAAAATTGTATGATTTTAAAATGACAATTACAATATAATAACAAAAATAGTAACAACAGTAAAATGCCATTGTTACTGACGCTTTTATTTAGACTAATGCTTTATATTATTTTTTGACGAGAAGTATTAGTTAAGACTTATATCCGACCCCAGTTACGTTCATTAAATTAATTTTTGTTTTAAAAAATAATTAAAGGAGCAAGTGAAAGAAAACGACTTAAACAAAAAACGACATGTGAAGGTAAATAACCGTCTTTAAATTATAACGAAATAAAAAAGTACAAGAGCAAATGGAAATCTTCGTAAGACACATCAAATATTAGAGAAGAGAATTTCCTCCAGAAAAATTATTGTAACTGACCCCCTATGCCACCCTACATCACCCAGAAAGCATTTTTCCTCCAGAAGTTAAACGCTGTTAAACGGCGCGCCACCCTCCGCCGATTTCAGCGAGCTGCCTTCGTCAATAATTGCCCTAATTACGTCTACGCGGCTAAACTGTATCGAAGACAGGTTGTGTTTTGTACCGCTCGAAAAACATCAGGTTTGGAAGGTTTCTAGGGCTCTTACCGAAAACCAAAACCGCACTCCCGTTGTTGGAGCTTTGCGGGACGCCGACCCGGCTGTATTTGTAGGTCGAAATTGAAAGGCCTACCACAAAAAACGTGAGAACTCAATTCCAAACAACTAAAAGGAGTCTGGCCCCCATCGCAGATACCGGGAAACCACCGCAGTCGGAGATTCATCTTTCTTAGGCGCCACCGTGAGTCGGTGCAGAGAAGAAGGGGAAGTAGAAGACGAAGAAGAAGACAAAGAAGAAATAGAAGACGAAGAGGAAGAAGTAGAAGACGAAGAGGAAGAAGTAGAAGACGAAGAGGAAGAAGTAGAAGACGAAGAGGAAGAAGTAGAAGACGAAGAGGAAGAAGTAGAAGACGAAGAGGAAGAAGTAGAAGACGAAGAGGAAGAAGTAGAAGACGAAGAGGAAGAAGTAGAAGACGAAGAGGAAGAAGTAGAAGACGAAGAGGAAGAAGTAGAAGACGAAGAGGAAGAAGTAGAAGACGAAGAGGAAGAAGTAGAAGACGAAGACGAAGAGGAAGAAGTAGAAGACGAAGACGAAGAGGAAGAAGTAGAAGACGAAGACGAAGAGGAAGAAGTAGAAGACGAAGACGAAGAGGAAGAAGTAGAAGACGAAGACGAAGAGGAAGAAGTAGAAGACGAAGACGAAGAGGAAGAAGTAGAAGACGAAGACGAAGAGGAAGAAGTAGAAGACGAAGACGAAGAGGAAGAAGTAGAAGACGAAGACGAAGAGGAAGAAGTAGAAGACGAAGACGAAGAGGAAGAAGTAGAAGACGAAGACGAAGAGGAAGAAGTAGAAGACGAAGACGAAGAGGAAGAAGTAGAAGACGAAGACGAAGAGGAAGAAGTAGAAGACGAAGACGAAGAGGAAGAAGTAGAAGACGAAGACGAAGAGGAAGAAGGGGAAGGAGAAGGAGAAGGAGGAGAAGAAGATGATGATGCTCGCCGGCTTCACACACTCGTCAGACGTCCGCGCGGTAATGAGGGGGTGGGCGTGCCGGCGAGCCCGTGCTTCCAGTGAAGAGCGTGTGACATGCCGAATTGATTCCTGCGGCGAGGCGGCGAGGGGCGGGCCCGGGTGGGCGTGGGGGGGGGGGCTGCACGGAATAAGCGGTGAGGTACTGGAGTATACGCTACGTGAGGTGCCATGAGACACAACGGAAAGAATCGCTTCCCCGTCGGTGTGACGCGTGAGGTAGGATGTCGTTGTGGTGGGGTATTCTGGATTAGCGACGTGGCATCTCTTTGACTGCTACGTTCTGGATCTCTAATCTACTCTTTTTGTTTGATTTTTATGATTAGAAGGAAGTTTGAATCGTTTAGATTGGAAAGACATTTACAAAAAACTGCAACGTTCTTATGTTCAGGAAGGAATTCAGTGTTATGGGAAAGGGGGATACTTTTTCCCTCTCGAAACTAAAATACATGCATTGACACCTAAACATACAAAAATCAAGAATTCAATTGATTATAAATACTATTGTTCATTTCTTTTTTCCTGGTTTTACAATGTAATACGTTCATCTTACCATCATATAAAAGTAATTTATGTCATAAACGTTAACTTTTAGAAAGGAATCCGAATGCATTTAATTCCTCCAGCGAACTTAACTTTAACTATATGACGAGACGTTTTGATGATTTTCGATCACTTTGATTGTCTCCTAACATTTTTACTAGCACAATTAATTGAAATAGTAGCAAACTTTAGAACTATCTCCTATGATTTTTAATTACGTGGAATATTTTGATTCACTTTGTAACACTATTTGTAACTTTGTAATACAATAAACTTGGTAACAATAGTGTCTTTTTTCACTTTTTTCTATTCTTTCTTTCGCTCCTGATAAAACAGCAGGGAATAACTTAACTATGAAAGTTCTGAAGGATGAACAGTAAGACACAGGCATGGGCGCGATAGTGAAAGCGGGAATGAGTAAACAAGCTGTAGACGACTGTCATGTGAGAAATGAAAGTTCGACCAAACAGATAAATCGCTGCGAGTGAAAATGTACTACGCCAAGAGATATCTTTCTATAAAACGAGTCTCGAGCAAGTTATTGACATACAAATAAGCAAAAAACAAATATTGCTTGTAATTAACATTGCATTAAGTATTTATTTCGCAATTCTGGCACTGGCTCCTTCGAATTTGGTTGTGACATTGAAAGCCTCTGCTCAACAGTACGATTATCGTTGTTGGTGAATGGATACTTTGCAACTCTTCTTGGAATATACCTGATCAGCTAATGATATTCATTTGTTCTTTCTTCTCATTTTGTAATCTTAGTTTTAAAGTCACTAATGCTAAGAACTGTTGTAGTGAAGCCTAACCATTGAATCGGTGACGATTGGATGGGTGACAGTGGCTCTCTTGGAGTGATGACGATAATGGCAGTGTTGGCGATTGTAGCGATGTTGGCGGTGGTGCTGAGGTGATAGCGGCGAGGGTGGTGCTGGTGGAAGAGGCGGAGAGAAGTGAAATGGGGACTCAATTAATGCCAAAGATGGTTTAGATAATATTCAAAATAGGAACGTTCTATATATTTAAAACGACCTAATTTTAAATAGTAAAAGTTAATACGGTCCATAGAATTGTTAGATACATCATATTAATAATTTCATGATACTGAAATATTATTAATATATTACTAATAATAATTATATTTTCAATAATATATCACTAACAATATGTTAATTATATAATAATAATTAACAGTTGTGAATAGAAAAGTTCGAAAGGAAATGATTTCATGACCTCAATGCAGGTTTTGTAACATGTAAAATTAGGTTTTACTGTTACAAAAACTTCAAAATTGTATTAATATTGTAAATCGTTTTATGGTTCTAATTTCGTTTTTGATTTTAATCTCAGTAAATGATTAACCAATTAAAACTTAAAACATTAAATATATTTCATTGTGAGTAGTAGAGTAAATAGCAAAAAAAAAGGAATAAACTTTTAGTCTAGTGTATTGTAATAAGGAAGCTATATTCCCCATTATCGTTAACTGACGTTGCCAAAGCGTACGTGTACCGATATTCTCACGAGGCATTGGAATTGTTCGCGATTTGAAAAAAAACAATATCTTTGATGGGCGGTCATAAGGGTACAAGTCAAAATCCTTATTTTACAGTAGAGCGGAAAAACTGTTTCAGTTCGTACTTTGAATATTAAAAATATTTGCAATGTGCAGATAAAGACAGCGTTTTAGAGTAGGATTTGAGTAGCAAAATTCTTACCAAACGTAGATATCGAGCTGATGACGACAAAAATGCAGATATCTCGATTTTGCCAAAAGAAAATGACTGGTACTCTGATGACCGCGCATCAAAGACATATCGCCCGTGTTTTGCGTGTTTCAAACCCTACGGCACGGCGGCGGTGTTGTTGTTGTTGTTGTTGTTGTTGTTGTTGTTGTTGACTCCGGCAACAGGCGCGGTGTTGTTTCGTCTGCGGCGGCGCGGGCGGCGGTAAAGGCCTCTCTCCAGCGCCCCGGGCTCCAATTAGATGGGGCGTGACCCCCCAACCCCACGTGCCCCACCCGCACCCCCGCCCCCCGCCCGCGCTCCCACGACCGCCCGCCCGCCCGCCCGCCCGCCCGCCCGCCCGCCCGCCCGCCCGCCCGCCCGCCCGCCCGCCCGCCCGCCCGCCCGCCCGCCCGCCCGCCCGCCCGCCCGCCCGCCCGCCCGCCCGCCCGCCCGCTCGCCCGCCCGCCGCCGAGCCTGAGAGACGAAGTGCTGCAATCGCTCATTAATGAGCCGGCGGTTTACACCCGTTTACTGCGGGGGAAATTCTAAGCATTCCAAACGCACAATTAGCGACGCATCGAATAAAATATTCATCCTGCTTGTGCCTCTCGAGCTCATGATGGTTAAAGAATGTTACCATGTAATGATTGTATTGCTTTCCCGCTAGGGAGAAATGAAGGTCAGGCTAATATCGTTGGGTGAATATGCTGTTGGATACTATAGAGTATTTGTACAATTGAGAAGAGAAATTGACGTAATAGTTATCTCATTTAATACTAGGATGCTAATGTACGTGCTGAGAATTTCTACTAAGTATATTCAATGATATTGTCACTTGCCCTAAATTTCACGATTTATCTTTTCAAACTAAAACAGAAAAATAAGACTACCAAAATTCATCCTGTGTCCATTATGTCTTTAACTCTATGCTTATGTCCTTGCCCATTATGTCTTTAACTCTCTGTTTAGCTGTTATCCGCCATACGCTAATGAAACAAAAGTTAACTTGCGATTCCAAAGAATCCCTTTTATAATATAATATTCAGGAAAGACTAATTGATGTGTATAACGATTTTCTTGAATTTATGCACAAGCGATGTCATACATTTTTAGAAAGACGTTATTAATTTTATTTTTATATAATTGTAAGTATAAATAATGCATAACCAATTATCCAAAAATAAAAAAAGTTTGAAAATGTGATTTGAAAGAAAGCTGGTGAGAAAAGCTACAGAATTGGTTACGGACAAGAATATTCGCAAGACAATTGAACAGGGGTAGCAAAAAACGAAAGTTAGCAAGAGACGAAAAGCTTTAGAATTAGAAAAAAAAATCTAGATGGACGTGCATTAACAAACAGCGATCAATGTATTCAGAAATATATTATACACGAAGAAACGAGAGGGAACGGAAGAAGAAATTTGATGATTACATTCATCTTGAACGGCATTATGACGAAATAAATGCAGACCTCAAAGAAATGGAAATCTAATTTAAAAAGTTATTTAAAAGAAAATTCTCGTGAAAATAATAAAAAGAAAAAATACCTGAAATTTATATTGTATTTTACTTTAAAAAATCTCTAATCTTCCCGAGATGCAACTTGTCACTCAATTACAGGTCGTATACCAAATCGTTCCTTTCGGTTATGTGCTCTTCACCGAATTTCCATCGTCAACTCTTTCCTCCCCTGCATGGGCCCGTCCGCCCTTCCTCACTCACTCACCCACTGACTCCCTCACTCATTTCCTTCCCTCCTTCCTTCCTCCCACCTTTCCTCCCTCACTCATTCCCTCACTCTACCTCACTCTCTCCCTCTCTCCCTTCCTTCCTCCTTCCCTCCCTCCCTTCCCTCCCTCCTTCCCTCCCTCCCTCACTTCCCTCCCTCCCTCACTTTCCTCCCTCCCTCCCTCACTTCCCTCCCTCACTCCTTCACATCCCTCCCTCCCTCCCTCACTTCCCTCCTCCTTCCCTCACTTCCCTCCTCCTTCCCTCACTTCCCTCCTCCTTCCCTCACTTCCCTCCTCCTTCCCTCACTTCCCTCCTCCTTCCCTCACTTCCCTCCTCCTTCCCTCACTTCCCTCCTCCTTCCCTCACTTCCCTCCTCCTTCCCTCACTTCCCTCCTCCTTCCCTCACTTCCCTCCTCCTTCCCTCACTTCCCTCCTCCTTCCCTCACTTCCCTCCCTCCCTCACTTCCCTCCCTCCCTCACTTCCCTCCCTCCCTCACTTCCCTCCCTCCCTCACTTCCCTCCCTCCCTCACTTCCCTCCCTCCCTCACTTCCCTCCCTCCCTCCCTCACTTCCCTCCCTCCCTCCCTCACATCCCTCCCTCCCTCCCTCACTTCCCTCCCTCCCATACTCCCTCCCTCACTTCCCTCCCTCCCTCACTTCCCTCCCACCCACACTCCCTCCTCCACTCCCTCCTTTCCTCGCCCCCTCCCTCCCTCACTCACTCCCCCCACTGTAATCGATAGGCTCGTTATCAGCCAGGGCGATGCAGAGGCGCGTGCGCGGGCGTAGGGGCTGCCAGGCGACGGACGGACGGGCGGAACGGAGCCGCTCGGCGCTCAGCTGGTTCACACGCATTCCTAAGGCGTCGAGTGACACCGAGACGCGGCGGCGCGGGCCTCGATTATACGGAGATTTCGACGCTCGGTCAAGCGACGAACCCGCTGCACGAGGCAAAACCAAATAGACCCGACGACGTTTAGAAGAAAAGACAGCTGGGGCGATATATCGGTTGTGCCCAACCACCGGTATTCTTTTTTTTCATTATATCGATTTATTTATATTGAAATTTACATATTACACATATACATGTTACAAATGTTGACAATACAACATCGATTTCTACGTAGATTTTTCAAATACCATGTTTATTCTTTATATAATTACAGAACTTGATATATTAATATAGAAAATTTATTTCAGCACATTGGTTTTTGCTTAATGACCTGTTTCATTACGCGTAAACTGATGGGAAGGCATGTGCCACGATTTGCGGGAGATTCCAGCGATTGCTCATGCGTTGAAAACGTGTCATGGGGCAAACATACGGGCCGAGAGGGTTACTCGAAGGACTAACATTGTTTTTATCCACGATCGATATTTTGTTTTCAACGTACTAGTAAATTATATAGAAAACATGTTTCCATTTATGGCGAAGTATTGAAAAATACTCTTTTTATGTGGAATTTCTTATTTAATTAAGTATCGAATGTCAATTACGCATGGGTCTCGCTTATGTGATTTCGACGCTCGTTCAAGACGCGAATCCGCTTCATGGAACAAAGATGAACAGATCCAGAGGTTGAAGCAATTTAATAATGCTCAAAGAAACCGCATCACCTTAAGAAAAATGGCGTTCTGTATTTTCTTAATCCAATACGCTCTCAAAAATTGATAATCATATATTTTATGTACATTATATGATGTTTCTGATCCCATTACCTTCAGAACTCACTCGACTTCTACAACTTTCAGGATTATATTGCAGATTACAACTGTGAGCAAGGTGATGCGGTTTTTTTAGCACTCTTGTACAGTTCTTTCAACAATAGTTATTTATGCCCTCGGGAGGGTTTTAAGGGTTGTAATCGAGTAGCAGCCATAAGTCCAAAACCAGAAGCTAAAAGTTTCCCATTGACATTAGTTATTTAAATGAAAAAAGTTAAGAACAGCTTGACAAGCTCTGACTACTCGATCAAATTCATGTGCCTTACTTATCTTATGCTGACTGTCTTTAATACGCCTATGTAAAGAACCAGTAATGGTCAGTTTGAATTGACGTGTATGTGCATAGAGATAGGGAAGTGCGTTACAAGAGGGAGGGGATATTGAAAATACTCGAAATTTGCGTTACGTAATTTATGGACGGCCCCTATTCACGTGTTCATTATCGGAATTTATGCCTTGCACATTGCACGGTTCAAAAGAATCTCCGTGAAACTTTCCGTAAGGCCAGTGCGGTTTCACGACCACACACAACCCTTTCGGCGGACGCCCGGTCGGCCGCACGCCTGGCATTCCGAGGGGGCCTGCGGGGCGGGGGCGTGGTCGGCGCTGCGAGGTGTGGGCCGCGGGATTCGCCTCGGCTCGTTGGGAGGCGGGGAGCCGTGGGACCGCCGCAAGGGCTGATGCTCCGATCCGGAAAGGGCACGGCGCGGCGCGGAGAGGTGCGGCCGGGTCACGGACTGCGCGACCCGCGGGCGCGGGAGGTATGCGGCCGGCGGCGCAGGAATGCCCCTCGGCGCACTGCTCGCTCCCGCCCCGCTCCGCTCCGCCCCGCCCCGCCCCGCCCCGCCCCGCCCCGCCCCGCCCCGCTCCGCCTCGCCCCGCCCCGTCCCGCCCCGCCCCGCCCCGCCCCTTCACCTGCCTCCTTCCCCACCCCGCCCCGCCCTCTCACCCTGCCTCCTTCCCCAACCCGCCCCGCCCTTTCATCCTGCCTCCTTCCCCAACCCGCCCCGCCTTCTCACCCTGCCTCCTTCCCCACCCCGCCCCGCCCCTCCCCGCCCCCTCACCCTGCCTCCTTCCCCACCCCACCCCGCTCTCACCCTGCCTCCTTCCCCACCCCACCCATTTGCTAACAATATCTTTATGTCCACTTAAACAAAAATACTATCTTCACTAAGTTCAGTTTGCACACTTACAATGTCTTTGGTTACACTAGAAAGAGTTGCCATGTTATTTTTATCATTTTCGCTCATAATCATCTTCTTGCCATGCCAGAAATGAAACTTGGCTGGAACTTTTTTGAATAATGTAAGCACATATCAACGGGCTAAGGACAATGATTATATTTCAAAATTTCATACCACACTATTAAGTTGGCTGTCCGGGTGACGCCGCGTCCATGGCAAAGGTGCCGACGTTTCGGTCGCCATTCTGCGACCTACTGAGGTAGGGCGTAATGCCGAGGAAGGTCGTAATAATTAGGAAGGTCGCAGAATGGCGACCGAAACGTCGGCACCTTTGCCATGGACGCGGCGTCACCCGGACAGCCAACTTAATATTGACTCCGGCCGCGGAAGCCTACGCTCTCATTCATACCACACATTCCACACTTTTATGTGTTTAAAATTACATCCAGGAGGTTAAACAATGGAGGAACAATTTGCTTCTATTTTGAGTTTTGTGTATGTCTCGTATACCTGACGCAAGCACACAAAATTTAATATCAATGATCTCTAGTATCCTAGCAGTTCCCAACACGATGTTAGGTGAATGATACTGCGCATGCAAAATAACGAAACTAAATTTACGTATTTTAGAAGTCGCTTAACATTCGTCAAACACAGTCGACACGCGAGAACAACATCCAGTGGCAATCGAACCGAGTACTTCTTCACCGGCGCATAAATTGTAAAACCTCCAGAGACTTTTATCAGCGTCTTCCGAAACATTATCCGACGCCATAGACGGCTACATATCATAACAGTTACAACACCCGGACATTATGTTAGACACGTAGAAATACGAGTTCGAATTGAATGTTAGATTGCCTCCAATAAGACCCACACGAAGCTACAAACCCACGGAACTAGCGACAGTGGCCGGTACCATCCAGGGCCCCTTGTGCGTGCCAAGGCCCCGTAAACACTTTAGCGTCCTATTAAACTGACAAATTCTCATCTCCGGCTGCGACCGAGGCGACGAAACGCATGTCCGAGGATGCTTCTTCCTAATGTGTACAAATCACGAGCCGATAAACACGTGTTCATAAATATAGGTTAATAAATACATCACAACATCAATAGACTAAACAAATAGGACGATTTATCGGAGGGAAGGCGGGAGAAACAGGGCAGACAAGCAGGCAGGCAGGCAGGCAGGCAGGCAGGCAGGCAGGCAGGCAGGAAGAGCACAAAAAGCTTCGAACAAGCAGAGTGGTTAGAGTCCCGATGAAGAACACAGTGGGTGAGCGAGATAAGTTTTGTGGATAAAGGTCGATAATGCCAAGTGGATTTATTGTTATGTTTTTTTTACTAAAATTGGTCGATAATGACAAGTGCATTTATTGTTACGTTTTTTTACTAAAATTGTTTCGTTATGAATTTGAGAGTGCCAGAATAGCAAGATTCTCGGGGCTAGATGTGGATCAGCGGGCTCGCTTTCCACTACCTGGCCCTGGGTTCGATTCCCGGCAAGTGAAGACTATAGTGTGCGTTTTCCTTGAAAATGTCCCAGTATGTGTTGCTGTGTGACGATGAGAAAATTAATTTCTCAGGTTGGGAAGACCGGAATACGGCTTGGAAATCTCCACGTGCTAACCACACATACCCCCTTAACCCGTGGCCGCCAGGCAGGGACGTCGCCTTTAGGTCTGAGCCCACTCAAGTGCTGTCGCGGGAAGTACTTACATACATAGAAGATGAGGATTAGTATGCCCCTTTTTGCGCATTTTCAGTACATACAGTACTATCGGGGTAAAAATCTCAACAAAACAGAAGATATCTCTAAATTAGTTTAATTTTTACCCTTTTTTGTTTTTGTATTAGAATTAAGAATGTTATATATTTATTACTGAAAATCCATGGAAGTCAGCCATGTCGAACTAATATTTTATAAATTCCTTTTTGTAATCCAAGATATTAGGATACTTCTACGTATTTTAAAACTTTTAATTATTCGGACTATTTTTTTTATCTCCCAAAATTTGTGATATGATCAACTTGAACTCTTTCACCTATTAGAATATTTAATATCCAAGCTTTTGCTTCGAAATAAACATATTTTGGAAATTTGAATTGCCAAGTCTGCATACATTATTTTACGTAGTGAAATATTCTGCTTTAACATTTTCTATTTTCCCTCAGAAATTGAAGATATTAGGGTGACTATACATTACTTTGCCTACTGAAATATTTAATTATTTTGAACTCTTATTTCACATTGGTGTATTCGAGATATTAGAGGTCCCATACATGATGTCGCCTACTGAATAATAATATTCAAACTCTTTTATTTTCCCCCTTTGAAATTCAACGTATCCGAGTCCCTTTGCCTTATTTCTTATATTCTAGGATATTTTATCATTCACTCTTCTTTTCCCTTTTGAAAATCAGATATTAAAATCTCCAGTTCTTGCTTTATCTGCTTTATTTCAGCGCTCTTATTTTACCTTGTTTAATTTGATATACTCCTAGTAGTAGAGTACCCATACATGATTTCTCCCACTTACGTACTTAATACTCAGTCTCTTTAACGCTCATATCAGTCTCACCTCCCAAAAATATGAGATTTCCGTAGGTTTTTCACATATACTAAAATACGATTCGTATGCTCTTTTCCCCTTTGAAATTCAAGATATTAGGGATTTCTCGAGATATTAGAGTATCCAATTTTTATTTTATGCAGTCTTTTATTTTATTACTCTTTTACTTTTCCCTTTGAAATTCGAGATATTAGAGTATCCAAACATTATTGTACACAGTCGTTTACTTTATTTTTACTTTCCCCTTTGAAATTCGATTTAACAGAGTATCCAAACATTATTTTACATAGTCGTTTACTTTATTACTCACTCGTTTAGTTTCCCCTTTGGAATTCGAGATACGCGTTTCCCCAATCATTCCTTCGCCTCGTCGCGCCTGCGACCGCGTCCACTGCGCGGGCGGGGGTGGGGGCGGGGGCGGGTCTTGGTGCCCTAATGGGCCGCGAGGGGCGCGCGTGTCGGCGGTCGCACGGCCCCGTGCCCCAATTAGCCCCCCGCGCCCGGCGAGGGGCGGGGGACAGGCGTCGGGTGGGCTGGCTCGGCGCGGGGTGCCCCAAGGCGGTCGCACGCGGCCTCGCTTCACTCGTTCGCGCCTCGCCTTTACAGCTTCACGGCGACGGCCGCAGGCGCCCGTGGAAAAGGGTTTGCACGCGAAGCGAAGTAAATAGCATATTGCGAAGCAATGAGGGAATGATGGGGAATATAATAATATTTAATTAATACTGTGTTACATACAGCAACTATACTACTTTACATCAATACATCATCGTTTCTTAATATTGTGATTTGCTCGTTCCTCACTCGTATTATTTCATACTCGTGCATTAATATACGAGTATGAAGGAAAACGAGCGAGGAACGATCGAATAACAATATTAAGAAACGATGATGTATTGATGGGGATTAATAGGAATAGGAAGTGATATGAGTGAGGAACGATTGAATCACAATTTTAAGAAATGATGATATATTGATGGTTATTAATACACGAGTATAAAGTGATATTACGGTACGAGCAAGGGACGAGCGAATCGTAAACTTCATACGAACGTGCGCGATCGCCTTAGGTGGCTGAAGGCACCAAATGATGTCACTGCAGAGCCTCTTACCAAAAAATCCAAGTGTTTGTGTTCCGACACTAAGTACGTAGCTAGGTCGTATTCTGACGCTGTCAGGAAAAAGCTGCTCTGAACGGTAGTTTTCCGTAATTTCTCAGTTCAATATCAGGAAAATGTCGGAACAGTACCCTCAAAAACGCGCCATGAACCGTATGCCATATTTCCTTCTTCTTCCTTGACCTAACCTCAATTCTTACATTTACATTACACTACCACATATGTCGAGACCCTAGGCAGGGGCTTAGAGATTGTCCCCGGTTAGGGCGAGGCCCCAATGGTGGGAGATACTCGCAAACCGACATGCAGTTCGGTACCGGATCTCGCCTTCCTTTGGGAAATCGTCACGGCCTCTACCCAGAATAATTCAGTACACTTCAGTACACACAGCCTCTGAGCTAAATTCAAATCGCCTGTTTCGTCGCCCGAAAGAATACCTTCTTTCTCCGCTAGTTGGTGAAAGGAGCGCAACGAAATTTCCGTGGTTGGACGGAAGACATGGACTGAGTCTCTCCACGTGAAATACGGCATAAATTCAATTCAGTTAGTGACGAATGACCATAGCAGTTGACGCACCCAGAAACACGAATTAATAATTTATTCTTGCGAGCGTCGTTTATTCTTACCCATTACGTTGAATTTTGTAGACTAATCATAATTATTATAAGAGAAACTTTTACTTTGAACGGTTTGAACGGCAGCTGGCGTGCATAATTCAGCCAATGCAATCTACCGGACATTCACCCATGTCTCCAAGGTGGCATTGGTTACCAACAGTCTGTCTTCAAACGAGCAGTACACGAGTTACGCTATAATTCAGTTTATTAAAGAAAAGTCATGAAAGTTCAGTATTTTCTTTTATTTCTTAACCCTTTGCACTCGTAAGGAAATAGCATAACACACCTCCTACAGCTCGTACGGCATGTCAGAGATAATAATGACTACTAGCTCGTGTCAGTACGTAATGTGACATGTCCCACAATTCATAGGGCATGTCTCAGATGCCACACCAAAATCCCTCATTAACTCCTTGGACATTCCACAGATGTTCACGTACTTTCCTGATATGTAAAATAAAGTTTTAATTGTTGAATAGATCCTGGCTACTATTCTATTTTAAAAAATATTGACGCAATGATGTGAAAACGAGCTGGAACGGGGGAATGCCGAGTATCGGCTTCGAGCTTTGCCGCCTTTTTCCATTGTCATCTTTAGCGTCATTGTAGCCTTACGAGTTGTAGAACCTCGCAGAGGTCAGAAACCTCTGACTGCAGAGAGTATTCATGGGCGGCAAGTCACACATGCCCTGCGAGTGCAATGGGTTAATAACTTAGTAATTTATTCAGTCCCCGTGGCAGGATTTATTATTCTGATTTTTGGATCGTGTGTAGTTTAACGTCACCTCTCCACGGTATGTCTCAACACAGTAATTCGCATAATCCAAGCAAACTATTATGAAAACGATGAGCAACGATTGATCACTTCTCAACTGTAAACTTCTCTGATTGATCAATCACCTGTACTACATTGAAGACGTATAAAAATTATCAGTATGCAACGAGCTGCAGCCATCTAATAACGTCATTATGCAAAGGGAGCAGAAAAAAATTATTATATAAGATTCATTATAAGTTACGCGCCATCCATAAATTACGTAACGAAAATTTCGAGTATTTTCAATACCCCCCTTTTAACACACGTCCCTATCTCTATGTAACGTAGCGCAACGCTGTCTTAGACCCCCTCCCTCCCCCTTTAGCACTATGTAATTTATGGATGATACGTTATAATGCTTGAGACGTAGAAGGCATACCCAAAATTCAACAGCAGGAGCAAATTATTACTCAATTTAAAACTTTCTAGCTATAATTTCAGGTTCATAGTAAATAAATAATACGGATATATATTATTTTAAAACAATGTTATTGTGCTCGGAATTGATATGTGGTGATGGGTGTTGATTGTTGTCTTTCTTTCTCACCTATGTTTCACAAGCGCATATGGCGCACACACGATCATCAATTCCTCTCATGTGTGTTTTTGCTTCATTCGTTTGATAAAGAAACGAAAAACTTGACTGTTGTTAATGGATTGTTCTATATGGCGACGAGTTGAAGTTTTACTAGAGCACTCATGCAAATTCCTTTTAACCTTTATTCTCCTTATCTAAAACGAGACTTAACGAAATTGATCTGACCACCTCATTTGATAATTCTCCTATCTCATACTACAGTCGAATGGTTTACTATACCAAATTCGTAAACAACTGTTATCAATAACGATGTAAATGTGTGATTAGCACACTCAAGTGCAAGTTATAAGAATCTTTATTATAGCTGTAGGGCTCTAATGCATTTATTACAGCCCAAATTGTATAATGTTATGATGACAAAAGTTGTGTTGCATGAAACAAGTGATTTCAGAATTCATTCATTCCTCTGATTTTTTTAAAGTAGCAATTTAAAATAGCATTTTAAGTAGCAAAAAAATATTATTTTTTTGTATTCTTCTTAAAATATTCGCGTAAGCTTGAAATATCCATGTTTGATAATACAAAATAATGAATCTGAGAAGTAGGCAATTACATCCACCTCATTAACTTTCTTTGCATTTTTGTAAATTTCAGAGGATATCTTTACAGTCTCACAAATGAACACAGTTTAAATCCAACTTATTCTCACCTAAAGTTGGTGACAGCGTATACCGGACATATCACGTATCACACTGCAAGTTGACGTGCCAAGATTTTTGCCTTGCAAATTTGCTGCAATGAGCTGGTTTTGGTAACATGCCTTAACTGGTATTGCTTGAGTACCACTCCATTAAAGTCATTTCATACTGACGTTAAAAACAAATGTATTTTAATAATAGCTGTTATTACGGTACATGTTTTAGAACATTGATTGCTAACGGAAAATAAATGATCAAGTAGCCGGTCATTACCTTGTCCGTGGTTTTTGAATTGTGGACTTCCTCCGTACTACCCATTAGTATTATAGCAAAATTGAAAGGAAGTTGCGCATTTCTCTAGTTATGCATAACGTTGTCACACCTGTTACGAAAAAATGGTTGTTAAATTTTTCAACCCAAAAAAATATAATAATCTTTTTCAGAATTAATGTAATTTTTCAAAATTCGAAGAGATAACCTATAAATTCGGGTACTTCTCCGGAGCAATTAGGAATAATTATTATTTTATGAGACAATGACAGGTTGAGTATGTGCAATTATTGATCGAAACTTAACAAAAAAAAGTCCACAGCTGAAAATATAAATTTTGCTTGAACCATCGTTCAATTGCAAAACAAAAGACTCGATTGTACTAATGGAAACTGATAATCGTGTGTTCTACACTCGCATGCGAGGGAGAAAAACACAACTCTGAAAATTCGTCAACTGACTGTGAATTATTATGTTATGATCTTGTTGACAATAACTTAATCAAAATTGTTAACAGCTCTTGAATAAATATCAAATCCACTTCTCTGTCATTCCAAACTTCACATTTTCCGCGAAAGAGACGCTCAGTTACAGAAGAATTTTCCGTCATCGCTCAAGGTCGACCCGATAATTAGCTTTTATGGATACTTCGGTACTGTTCTTCCCTTCTCGACCAACCACTCCCAACTTGCCGCCAAACCTACGGTATTTATTGTTCAATCCTTCTCCGAAGAGCAAACACCCAAACCGAACAAAGTTCGTTCCCATCAAAAATCCCATCTAAGGAGCATTGACTAGCGTCTTGTTGGTTACCGCTTTACAATGCCGACCATCTCTCCAACTCCGACGATGGCTGAGAGATAACACACCACCGTCATTAATCATTATTGGAATGATTTTCGCTCTTTCACCACAACGCTTAATAAGCATTTGACGAGAGCTTACGTCGCTATGCTACAAATATCTCACCTCTCATCACATTCCAACATCTTGCCTCGGACAGGTACGCAAATCGCACGGTTTAGTTAGAACCTAATAGCTTGTAGATGTTTATCTGTTTACGGGTGGTGGTATTAATTGAGTGATACGGTCGGATAAGGTCGGAGGGGGATGTTGAATTGACTGGGACTTGTTACGCAGGCCGCTGATTGTTATCGCACTCCCACGAAGTGTTGAAGGTAAATGCAATGAGGGAAGAAGAAGAGTTCCTTTTGTTAACATCACTACGATGCAAGAAAGGCAGGCGTGAACAGATTATCTGCTAGCCACACGTCTTGGCTGCATCAAATAAACATTTCTTAAATGCGAAAAAGCGTTTGATATTATGTTTCAATGTAATAACTCAGGGATAATAATTAATGACTCTGATTTCTTGAGTTCTTATCCTTCTATCTACTACATAATCTTTCGTATTTTGTATTTTGGAAGATTATAAATGGTAATATTTTGCAGGTGCGTTATCGTTTTCTTTGTACTATTCACAAAATTTTGTGAAAGAATATATTTGATACTCTCACATTATAATTTGTTGAAAAATTAACAACTGTCAGTTAAGATATAGTAAAAAAAGCTTTTCAAAGTCTAATGCTATTCATGTCAATCAATAGCTTCTTTCAACATACAAACGTCGAATGGCATTTCATTTCAATTTACAGTAATACACTTGTCTAAAGGATTGTCAGTTACAAATAAAATAAAAATTTAACTGCAATTTTTACCAAAGAGTTGATGTTATTAAGTGCTTGTTGAATGTTAATGTTCTCTTCAAATCAAGTGTCTATGATCATATTAGTTTCTTTGTCACGACGTCTTAATCGAATGCTTTAAACATTTCAATTTTATTAATCATTACTACAATATTTATTTTAATAATAATTTGTTGTAGTTAAAATTGTTCTTTGGAGTTTGCGTGGGTTCCACAGGCGCTTCTGTTCGCGTCCCAAAGATTTATTTTTCATGTTCCAACAAATATTTGTAAAAGAACAACTGAACACGGCAATAGTCAATTTGCGCATTTTGATTGGGGTTTTTATTAACTATGTCTTGTGTATTTTATAAATGATAATAGCAAACTCATTTCGAACTTGAATCGCGCTCCGTAGTGTTTGATATTTTATAAAATAAGAACGAAAATTATCCAGTAATTTATAAAATTATTTTATTTTAAGTTTTTATTAAAATCATTTCCAGAAATCGATTTTCGAAGAACGCTATCTCATGAAAAGATCATTCTAATGCAGCAGCGAGTGGAAGTAAAAGGCGACCTCACTCGTGATCCCGCAATAACAATAATGACGTCCATTTTGTTTCTCGGCGCGACACGACAGCGCTCAGTTGTTCGAAGTTGAGACCACCCAGTCGCGCGGGGTGTTTCCTCATACACCCTAAACCACTTCCACGTAAATGCAGTGCCGGCCTTCCTCATCGCTCTTGACCCCCAACCTACACGCGCCCGCTCGCTTTGGCCGGCCCCGCGCCCGTTCAACCGTTCCAATATACACACACACGCATGCACACACACACAGTCACACACGTACATACACACACACACACACGTACACACACACGTACACACACACACGTACACACACACACGTACACACACACACACGTACACACACACACGTACACACACACACGTACACACACACACGTACACACACACACGTACACACACACGTACACACACACACACACGTACACACACACACGTACACACACACACGTACACATATACGTACACACACGTACACATACGTACACACATACGTACACACGCATACACACACGTACACACATACGTACACACGCGTACACACATACACACACACACGTACACACGCATACACACACACGTACACACACATACACACACCACGATGACTTATACATTACACACATACACTCACATGTACATGCACACACACACATCTATGCACAAACACACACATATTACGGACAAACGCACACACTTATGGATCACTGTTACTATGAATTGTACATTCACAGACACACAGTACTAATTAATTACACGTACCTTCACCCACAAACCACAGGTCACTTACACATTTTCACATACACCATGGATCACTGACACATACACTCAAACTCACGTATACTCTCGCCCCCTCCCCACGAATCACTTACTTACACACACCACGGATCACTTACTTCTATATACACATGCACACACACGTATTTACACAAAAACACATACACATTATGGATCACTCACTTATATTCACCACACACAGGCATGTCACACTTGCACACATGCACACAGGCACTGAAGTATTACTTGTACACACCTACTCTGAGTATCCCGAATTTCGTACACATACACACACCACTGGTCACTTACATCTTCGCACATATACCCTCGGATCACTTACACACTTGCATATATACGCACGAATCACTTGCACATGTAGACATGGATCACTCACACACTTGCATATATACACACGAATCACTTGCACATGTAGACACGGATCACTTACACACTTCGACATATACCCTCGAATCACTTACATATTTGCACGTATGCTCACGAATCACTTGCACGTGTATACACGGATCACTTACACACTTGCACATTTACACATGGATTACATACACCCCACACGCACATAAGAAACATTCTCCCTCTCTGTGTCTCTCTCTGTCTCTGTGTCTCTCTCTGTCTCTGTGTCTCTCTCTGTCTCTGTGTCTCTCTCTGTCTCTGTGTCTCTCTCTGTCTCTGTGTCTCTCTCTGTCTCTGTGTCTCTCTCTGTCTCTGTGTCTCTCTCTGTCTCTGTGTCTCTCTCTGTCTCTGTGTCTCTCTCTGTCTCTCTGTGTCTCTCTCTGTCTCTCTGTGTCTCTCTCTGTCTCTCTGTGTCTCTCTCTGTCTCTCTGTCTCTCTGTGTCTCTCTGTCTCTCTGTGTCTCTCTCTGTCTCTCTGTGTCTCTCTGTCTCTCTGTCTCTGTGTCTCTCTGTCTCTCTGTCTCTCTGTGTCTCTCTCTGTCTCTCTGTGTCTCTCTGTCTCTCTCTGTCTCTCTCTGTCTCTCTGTGTCTCTCTGTGTCTCTCTCTGTCTCTCTGTGTCTCTCTCTGTCTCTCTGCCTCTCTCTCTTTCTCTCCCTGTCTGTCTCTCTCGATCTGTCTCTCTCTATCTGTCTCTCTCTATCTGTCTCTCTCTATCTGTCTCTCTCTGTTTCTATCTCTCTCACACACACGTACGCACACAATGAACGCTTGCACGCTCACCCACACCGCGCGCCGCCTACCCGGGGCCGAAACAAGCGCGCGGCGGCGCGACCGGGTTGGTCGGCCATTAAGAGCCGCCCATTCACGTCGCCGTATCAGAAAGCCCGCGCCTCCTTATCCGACGGCACTTTTCACGCGCCGAGACGGTTCGGGCGACGAACGCCCTCCAACGGTGATTCGTTTGGGGGATCGGCTCTCCCGGCGATTCCTTCGCGTGGAAATGCAATTAGCAGTGGCTGTGATACGGTTTGGTGTTACGAAGTTTCGAGATTTAAATTCGTTTTTCGTCACTACATTTGATTGCCGAATCGAGAAAAGCAAAATTTAAGTATACACATTAATAAAAAATACCCTCATTTTAATTATTTAATAAATTAAAGTCTTTTATTAAAATTGTTTAAGTATTTAAAAGTACCGTTTGGCAAATTGAACATTTTTTATAAACTTTCCATTTTATTGAAAATACCAATGTTTTCGATCTCAATTCGTTTTTAATTTTTAAGTTAAAAAAAATATTTCGTTCCTCATCAGCAGATCATGCTTTTCAGGGAGTTGGACTGGTATGAATATTTGGAATTTTATCCTAATTTTTGCTATTTTTATTTTATTTAACTGTAACCTTTGCCCGATAGTGATTATACATGTAGTTTAATTATTTTGCTTGTTATTTTGACGGGATTTTGTCTTAAACGGCTTTGAAAATATTTCTCCTTATTTTTTTTAATAGACCTGAGTATAAATGCTTATGTTTGTCGAAAATTGTCTTTAGGGAAACGGGAACGAATACTGATTCTTGATTTTTGTGGATTTGTCAAGGTTCAAAATAGGGGTACAAGGTAGGAACTGTAATTTGGATGAAAAAATATTTTTTTGGCGTGTGACCCTTTATTTGCTTCAACGCTTAACTCGATCGATGTGTCTTCCCACCATGCCAAATAGGCGCGTTATGGCGTTCGGGGGATATGTTTAAACGATTTACACAGGTTCTGTACTGCATTTGGTTTGGCAAATCAATTTTTTTAATAAACTGGTTGGTTTTCGCAGAAACATTGTGCACCTCCATTTTGTAGAATATACAAACATTGTTTTGTATACAGTAGTGCTCAATAAAGCCGCAACGCCTCCAGAAATTAGGCATTTTGAATTTTCTGTATTTTACAGATCTCTCAACTCTTAAGCAAAAATTAGTAAAAATTGATAATCATATATTTTATGTGCATGATTCCGATTCCCTGACCTTCATTACTCTCTCGATTTTTGCAAGTCAGGTAGTGTATTTTCAGATGTATTTTTAGATTACAACTGTGAGCGAAGTGATGCGGTTTTTTAAGCACTACTGTACGTGCTCATTTTTTTATATGTTTAAAGTAGAATTTCCTGTTAAGTAATTTGTCTAATTGTTATCATTAGTAGTATTTGTAGTAGTAGTATTATCATTATTATTATTATTATTATTATTTATTTATATTCGTGTATATTTATATTCCTAAGCAGGATGATCCTGCAGCACTTAAGTGCAAAGGGTAAATTAATTAATTATATTCGTGTAGTGCAGTGCAGTGCAGTGCAGTGCAGTGCAGTGCAGTGCAGTGTTGTGTAGTGGAGGGAAAGAAATGCGAAAGAAATGCATAACAGTTAAGTGTTGCGAAGCGCAGTGCACTGAAGTGAAGTGGAGTAAAATGAATTGGAGTAAGGTTTGCGCTGTGAAATCATGTACTATTATTCTTAATTATTGTTTTTTTTCCTAAATTAAGTACTCTCTTGTAATTTAAATATTCTGCCACCAAGTAATGATACTTAATTGCAGAATTAATAATAAATCTAATAATCCAAAAAAAATTGACAATTTTCTCCGTTATTTACTTCAACGCTTCCCTCGGACGATGTGCCTTCCCGCCGTGGCAACGCGGCGCGACCACGTGCCGGCCGGGGCAGCGTCGACGGGCCGCGCGAAGGTCTCGGCCGGCTGAGGACGCGACCATAATTCAAGGGGGGAGGAGGCGGAGAGGAGAGCGAAAGTGCGCGCGCACTTTTACTCGCCCGGCGGCGCGGCGCGACGCGACTCGGCCCGCACGCGACGACGAGGACGCGCTCGCGCGCACGAAACGGAAAACGCTCGCGCATGCGCTTCCGGCCCTCCGGGGGATGATAGTGGGTGAGCGCTTGGGGGACGGGCTGATTAGTGCTGGCAACTGGATGATAGGATGGATGAATGATGACGGACTGAATGATAAGATAGGCGGGGTGTAGTTCAAAACCCATCAGTTGAGACCGGATTTTTATGTAATTACATATTTTTGGTCTTCGTGCTTCCTAAACTCTAAACCAGTGCTGTCAAGGTCGATGTCACGAGCGGGAATCCGTGGTAGAGTGCACGATGAAATCGCCTCTCCACGCGGTTCATAACTCCGCCGCAAAAGACAACGCCGTCCCTATTATAAAACGGCGGAGTTTCTAATAGTTTCCTCTGAGTGAAAGATTTCCTTCCGATTATTCCCTGCCTTTTCAACCGGAGCCGCCGAGTGATAATAAATAAATAAACTAAATAAAACACATGGAGCCCTACTGAAATTATATTCCCTTATTAATAAAAAGCCATCTCTAAAAATTGAAAATTCTCTGTTGCTTTACAAATCAGTATTAAGACCCTCCCTAACTTACGCAGCCCCAATCTGGGCAGGAGCCGCTTCTTCCGATCTGAAACCCTTACAAATCTTCCAGAATGAAATGCTTCGTACAATTACCAATGCTCCATGGTATAAACTAATTGACAACTTCATAGAGAACTAGACATAGAACCCATTGCAAGTTACATTTTCTGAGTCATCCAAATAATTTTCTAACCTTCGAACTGCCTCTTGCACCAGCCACTTTAACCTCGGAAAAACCAGGGATGCTCCAACAAAAATAAAATCTCTTCTCCCAAAAGACGTTCCGTCCCCCATAACACACAGAAAATTTTGTGTCACCACTCTATATTTTTATTTCTTCTTATTACCTACAATTTCACAAAATTAACCACAATCATCATATTCCCAGTGGGAATGTCCTCGATCAGAAATAGAGAAATGATGGTGACCTAGTTTACAGATACTTGTAACTTCGAGCCACTATCAATTATACATAAAAGCTAATACTCACGTGCAAAGTGGTATTTCCACTGATCTCTTAAAATAAAAAGCCTCCGAGTGACCTCCGGTTGGTTTTTGACCGCGAAATTCAAATATCTCACATTTTTCCTACCTCGTGTAGTTCCTTGAACCAAACGATGTGTTCATAATGCGACAGGCTTATAAATGAGTAGGAATTTCTGATCAACACATTCTATGTATGAGGAAAAATAACCTTCTGGGACGATGTGGCTCTGGTTACCTGTCGAGCGTCGTCACCCGGAATATTGACTCCTACGAATGTCCATGGCCTTTGTCTAACTTTGCCAGGATGTGATTTCTAGCATGGTGGCTATATATTATCATATGTATTAAAAAATAACATTTAGTAATATCAAAAAAGAGTATTATTAAATTTGTTCAAAGAATTGGTCGGCCCGACCGGGATTCGAACCCGGGCCTTCTGGAGAAAAAAAGAGTATGTAAATTAACTTGTTATTTATGACATGTGCTGTGCCATTACAAATTCTATGTCTAAATTGTTTGACATTTTATTCCCTACGCGTCATACATCAAGCTCAGACCGGTAGGCAACAGATATCTAAGCACATTCTGATTGACCCAGTAAATTGAACGAGTGGAACCGGACCTCCCATTCTGTTTATTTCCTCCGACGCGTCGGTTGAACCGGAAATAACCGGAAGTGCTGTGATCGCGAGCTCCGATTCATTTACTCGGAGGCCAGGCTTCGCGTGGTTCCAAAATTAACCATCGGTTTTGATGATTATTGTCAATTAATATTTTATTTTCATAATTACATTAAAATACTATAAAAGTGATAAATTAATAATTTCCTCACTTCAAAACCATTGATTCTATGGGCAGGTATCTCCAATTTAATTTAAATCTGTACGACATAAAAATATCATTTTTAGAGAAGAAACAAACGCAGACAAACTTCTTAAATTAAAGCACAATTCTTCCCGAAGCAGAAGTAAAACAAGCGGATACGAGTGAGATTCAAGTATCAGCTTCACACCGCTCCCTGCAGCCTCCATCGCCCGCACAGTAATGAGGTTCTCCATTTTCGCGGAACATGCTTCGCTTAGAAATGCGTCATCTTTCCAAATGGAGCTTGGGCGAGATTTGAAGGCAAATTGCACGCTTCCAGTTGACAACTGAACGCGAATGAAAGATTAGGCTGCTTTGCACTTGGAGCCGCCGCCGCCGCCGCCGGCGGTAACCGAGAAGGCAAAACAGACGAAAGCGGACTGAGGTGGACTGAGAGAGCGAAGGATGAGGTATAGCCGCCCCCGCAACCGCTTTCCAGGGAAACGGGTGGAGGCTGGGAGAGCGCGGGCCTACAGGGGTGTACAAATTCCCCCAAACGAGGAATACGGTCAGGCACCAAGGTCATGGAGTAGAAACAAAGAATTACAGAAGAGTCTCTATAATTCGAGTCGCAATTGTTCTACTTTCCCATAAATCCGAGTTAAATCCGACTTACCAAGAAATTATTTAAAAGAAATATTTAAAACAAATAAATTTATTCCCGAAAAAAATACCAAGACATGAAACATTTTCTACATCTGTTTTTTATTGTTGTTTGGCCATGAGGTACGTATGACAATAACATGCGGTAACTCCAGCCTTCAATGTGATGTTCAGAAGATGCGGAAAAGAAACAATGCACTTATCCAAAAAGCCATTGACAATTACAGATGTAATTAACTTATCTTCAGCAATTAATGATATAATATTATGCGAGTACATTTTTTATTCAAATACACATACTTTGAAATTTAAAAGTTGTGTTTATTTTTCTTATTTAATAAATTAATCATTTTCGATCATTTGAGTTTTCATTAGTTCGAGCTAGGCCTGATCCCGTCCACCTTGAATTACCGAGACACTACTGCAATTGCATTCAAATAATGTTGGTTAAAGTAACACCACCAATGAGTTTTAGGTCAGTATTAAAAATGAGATGTATTCTTTTAATTAGAGACAATAAATTACTCTTTAATCTTCCACAAAGTAGTTTCTCCAACACCAGCCCTCCATTCATTTGAGTCTTCGGGCAGAGTTCCTCTTCTGAGTGACTCTCGAAAGACAGATTTCCTTGCCGCACATAATTTTTCAACGATTTTCAAACAATTTTTCAAATTATTTACCTAATTATTGTGTTCAAATACGATCTTTTACCTGATAAGGTAAATAAACGATTTCCGAAATGTGGTACACCACATCTTATTTATCGAATGTAGTGCAATAAAAAATCCTGCTCGAAGAGTAGTTGATTGTTCCTACAAGGGTTCATTTTTAAGAAATAATGCATATTTTTGATCATTCCAAGACGATCTCAATGACACAGAGGCCTTGGAGATAGTAGTACGTCATTTGTAAACCTTTGAAGTAACACGGGGCTAAAAACTATGGGTTCGGGTCCCCGCAAAGGGCATGGTATTTTTATTGTATTGATCTAGTGTGGTTGACGTCTCACAACATAGTAACGAATCTCAAATGAGCCGTCATCACACTCATATTTTATTTTTAATACATTAATGATCCATGTGTATGCTAATACCTCCTATCACATAATTAAGAACTTAATTCAACTTGTTATTTTGGAATTACAAACTTGTGTTTGAAATAAATGCTTTGAAAAATTGTTGTACGATTTCTACTACAAATGAGCATAAACTGAGCAATATGCTCTGTCCAGTTTCAAATTCTGAATTCTAACTTAAATAAAATGTATCGACTCATAGAAATTACGATAAAATATTTTTCCGATGGCTTAGATTTTCTTTTAAATTTTTCGCGGCCATTAGAAACCTTCACTAGCTGCGGGCCTCTATTGCGACCGATTATATTGAGCTGTCACAAATTGCGTAAGGATTACCTCGCTCCATATTTCAAGAGTGCGGCTAAGTGCCAGTTCGAACGAAACTGCAATTTGAAATGGATTTGGCGGATGGAACATTTAGGCGTTCTCTCAAAATAATCGGTTGTGTATGATGGTACCTTGCACCCAAAACTGGCTAGGTAGCTAGCTAGGAACAAGCCGTGTTTTGTCTGCAATGGTAGATCGGAGCACGTGTAGCCTATTGACTTCGATTTTTTCCTACCTTCGGAGCGTTTACCCCTGATAATTAAACTTGTGATTAATTAGTTATTGATAATTTAAATCATTTTGTTTACAACCAATACGGTTTAGTTCGTTTTGTTGTGTTATTCTTTCAAAAAAGAGATTCTCACTTATTATTGCAACTTTTCTGGTTGTGCAAAACGAAGTGGAATAAATGTGCAAAATTATCCTTGGTTGTGAAGTATATGTAGCATAACTTAATTATTTGTTCTAATTTTATTTTTACTTCTGGAAATTTACAGTCTATTCATTCATTTTAACTGTTTTTTTTAGATTTTAACAATGAGAAACCGATATGAAATAAACGTACGACTGAAATGATGATATAAAGTTGGATTTTATATCATTGTGTGACCAACACTATTCGCTCTACCTCCCACAAACGTTGCTGGGAGACAAGTTTCAATTGTCGGCTGAATTCGTATTTAGGCCTCGATATGAACTGTCGTCTGGATTTCAACGGATTTTGCCTTGCGAGTGGGCAGAAGATGTGGAGCGTTGCTATTCGGCGGTGAAGCCAATGACGTCACTGACTCTCCCACTGTTCTTTCCCGGCCGCCCCCGCCCCCGCCCCCGCCTCCACCCCCGCCCCCGCCCCCACCCCCGCCCCCGCCCCCACCCCCGCCCCCGCCACAATGGGTGGGCCGTTCAACGCCTCGGGCGCCAAACAACTCACTGCTGTGATGCACCTTTTCTTTGAAGTGACGTCATCGTGTGCTGACCCCCTTTTTGCACCACTGGATATTAAACTTATTCGCTCCAGGCTGCATTATTTCACTATTTTACTAAACGCTCTTTGGCACTGCCAGCGACGTTCCAATCCGTTGCGTCTGTAACTTAATGATATTTTCGGGTCCTTGTAATTGCATTATATTAGGTCGTATTTATGCTTATTGTGTATTATTATAATCTATTCTGCTATTAATATTTTTACATTCATTACAATTTAATTAATCGTTTTCATTTTTTCTGGTGTATGCCACAGTGTTGTGAAATATGCTTCCAACACTATTAAAATAAGTATTTAATTATGTAATGTTTTATGGGTTCGTGTGTTGTAAATCATTTTATTATATATAGTTCAATTTTTCGACTATCAGGTTTGCAACCGATATGTTTTTGTCAGTGTATACAATCATTATCAATGTGCTATTAAGACTTTAAGTTTGTCATTTATAAAAAATAATCACAAAAGATAAAAATTAATGTTGTTTCTCTTTTGGACATTAAAGAAATGGTTAATATTTTTTTCTTTTTTTTTTTTGCAAACTTGTAATTTTTTAATAACTTGCCAATTTTGAAGTATGAACACTTTCAGTTAATGCGAGTAATTGTATTTGTAAAAGATTTGTACCTTTGGACGATATTAAATCATGTGACAAGAAATTCTCACTGATATTACAATATTAAAATCCTCAAAATCATTTAGAACTGCAGGTAAGTCATGCTGAATTTAACAAGTTGTCTAAAATATCCTCAATCGCTCACGATGCAAACAATCCATTGATATCTCTTACATAAATCTATCAATCCGTTCAGTCGATTGAAAGAAAGAAAATTCTCTTCCTAGGAACTGAAAAAATGGCGTTGAGCTTCTTTTTTTATGTAACTTACTCAGATGCTCCCAAGTAGAAATAGATGAATTACAGAAATTTGGAGAGAATGTTTAATAAATAAATCCGGTTAGGAATGCGATGAATGCGTAATGATAAAATTTAAGTTTTTAGAAATAAGTTTTATATTATAACTAAATAGTTTTCCAAAGATAGAACGGATATTAGTGTAAGGTAGATAAATATGTGAAGTAACATCGTTAACAATTCATAAAACGATTTGAAGATTGTGCGAAAAATAATGAAAGAGATTATGGTGGTTAATAAAAATGAAGACTGCTATTGATATAAGAATTAGTTACAAATTAGTTATTATTCATAGGTAATAATGAAAATTACATAACAAAATTCTTATTCTTTAATTTTCCTTTAATACATTTTTAATTATTAATTCCATTTTATACAATCATAATTTTGAAATAAAAATAAGAATTTTGATAATGAATGAAAACATTTCAGAGCCTGGTTCCAGTATTATAATCCCTCACTGAGGCGGAAAAAAATCCTTTTGTACTTCATTTACTACTTCACAAAGATTCATGAAGACTTTATATGTATTCCAATTTAAGTTTAAATTACCATATATAAAAGTCATGTATTAAGTATGAGGACGGCAGAAATGTACGAGGTCCGCGAAATGCATAGATTTTCTTTGGAGCAATCGTATTAGAAACACACAATCTAATTATTTTCAACGAACAAGACAACGAGGCAAAAATTTGAATGCAAATGGAATTTTGTGAATAAACCAAATCTTGTCGTGCGAAAAGGAAATCAACAGATATTATAATTTTTTACGGCTACCATTTCGAAACGAAGTTAATATTTCTCCAGTTTCGTAGGACTGAATAGTCAATGAAATTCACGTTGAGTTTGGCCTTTGTGTATTTCAGCTTGAAAAATTTCGGCCAACGGAGCCTGTTTGATTTCAAAAGAATTCTTTATAGCTTGCACATGTTTTTGCTTATTTTCCCGCAGTATTTTTTTCTTTATCTGACACACGGCTTACTGCAGTGGCACCTATACTTCAAATATAATTTGCTTACATTCGATGATACATTTTAAACCAGTTTTATAATGCCACAGGGCCATATATTAAGGATCTGTTCAACTGTTCTGTGGGTGTAATGCTACACGGCTTCCTTTCAAAGCCCCCCTTAATAAAATTTGATATCGGTCTGCTTTCTAAAATAAAAGCGCAGATAAAAATCACAATTTTACGTCGTAGCAATAACGGAAACTTTTACGACCTCGTCAGGAGACAACATGGCGGTTGTTTGAAGATTCCCGAGGACGGTCGTTATCCAAACTTTCCAAGTAGTTTCAGAATGAAGGAAGGAAAGCAAAGCTCAAGTGTGTTAGGAAACGAAATTATGAACTTCTTCCAAATTGAATCCAACGAGTATTTCGTGAGTGTAAAACAAGTTCTTTGAGTGTTTGTCATTATCATAAGCGTGCAGGAGTCAAACTGAGTCAAGCGGAAGCCTACAATGGAACGGGATCATATACTAAGCCTACAGCCTCGTGTGAGAAAGACCACCAGGGTTTCAGGCTACGGCGGCACCTACAATGAAAAAGGAGAAATCTGGTTATCTTATTTCACTGCGTCCAATGCGGGAAGAGTTGGACGGTAATTTAAACTTGTATTAGATTGTATGTACAGTCTTCATGAATCTTTGTGAAGTAGTAAATGAATTATCCAGTTGCAGAACTACAAGAGAGGCTTATGTAAAACATTGATTGTAATATTTAAAGCTTAATAACATCCATTAGAATTATTGTTGCTGGTTTTAACAGTACAAATAGATTATTTTCGCACTGCTTTGCATCGTAATTCTCGCCTTGGGAGATTAAATGAAGTGAATTGAAAACTACAATTGAAGATGCAATAAGTTAATGCTGAAATTTGAATTGAACCATCATCAATGTGTGAGGAATACTAGGTCCATAAATGCTTAGAAATTTGAGCTCATTTAGCAGCACACAAAACAAACGAGTGTGGAGATAAACGTCTAAGATTTTGTATAAACTTATTTTAGGTTTTCCTCCATTTCTAAAGCAAAAACATATTTCTTATCAGTCTGTATATGTAGAACACAGGGAACAATTTTAAAAATCCCTCTTCTTGGGAAACTTTTTGTAAAGATGATTTTAACAATACTGTTAAATATTTTAAGAAGATTTTCTATATTTTGTATCTGCCTCTTCAGGTACCTAAAAGATACAGCGTTTCTTACATCTTTAAATCAACATTTTGACTTTTAAAATATTGACCCATTACACCACTGCCCTGAGAATACAATCCATATAAATGAGATTCCCAGAAGGGATTTCCTCTCACATAAAAAATTGGGTTGAGTTTAATGGCAAGAACCTCGGTGATTTTGAGTTTTATTTATTTACTTATTTGTCAAAAAATAGTAAAAACTGTATATGACGTGTGGGGGAAAGAAATTTATCTGCGCACATTTTCTTGAGGACCAGAATTTAAAAAAAATTAATTTAGAAAATAATTATTTTAGAAAAATAAAAATATTTGAAAAATGTTTTTTCCCGAGTTATAGAAAATCAATTTCAACTGTAAATGAACTACAAGCAAGAGGAGTGCTCAACAAAACGTGCGCACAGTGAAGCTACATTTACGTCCAGAAGCAAAACAAGGGGCCATCTCAGCATTTGCTCAATCGATCAGGGAAACTGGACAAAAACCTGATCGAGATGGGGGTCATTGACCCGGAAACTGAAGTACATTACTTGTTACAGGTGTATTAAATATTTTTTTAATGTATACAATGCAAACATAAACTAATTCATTATATATCTTTGTTTTGTTACATTAAACATTATTTTTCTTTTTCACGTTAATATTGTATTACTTGTAGTGTTTGTATCCTGTTTCAAACCTGTAAAGTGGTTTATCCAGTGCTCGGGTACAACAAATAAAAAAAAGATTCTAAAATATAACATTTTTCATTGTTAAAAGTGAATAATATTTGTAGGTTTTGTATTGTCATAAAGCGTTTTAAAAATATGCATTTACTTTCTTATCAAATTTCCAATGGCAGTCACTTATAACATCAATATAATATTTCTTCATTTAGTGACATCATTTTCAGAATAAGTTCCCAAATATGTATAAAAAACTTGTTCTCTTCACCTGCTAATTCCAAAAACGTGATGGACGATTTAAATTGGTTTACGTCATACACGATGGCTAACCTTTTCCATTATCACATAATCGCAAGATCGAAACATTCCCCTGAATTCTAATCTACAACTTTAGCGTTATGCGGATGTTGTCATAGTAAAATTCATCGTTTAAGTTGACATAAAACGGCAATTTTTTATATATTTTTTATGTTTTATTTTAAAGAAGTGCACTGTAGAATTATATCAAATTAGGATATATTATTTCTCTCATTGCTTTTATTATTTTCTCATTGCTTTCACTATACACACAGAATAATACTACACTTTATATTTACTTTAATATTTAATGAATATTGAAGACAAATGTTTTATAGACGGCTGGGAAAATTAATACAAAAGCAAGTAACATCAATAACTTCTATTTAATGTGTTTGGTTTAGGACGAAAATGCAGTGTCACCCCTTCTACTTTATTAAGCACTATAATTTAATCATTTCCATAAAAAAACTTTTCGAAATACTGTTCTGTTATATCGACTTAACACAGAGGAACGAAAGGTCATTCTTAACCCCCGGCATCCGTTAAGAAAAGATCAATCGAAACAAATGAGTTGTAGATGAAAATAGGGGATGAATAATTTACTCCAAGAAAACGTATTCCTTATTTATGTTATTTTTCTTACACGAATATAGCATTATTACGAAATAGTCGATATTCCACATAACGAACTTAGTTGTTAAAAATCTCAGCTAATGCTTCGGTTTACAAACGTCAACTGGGTCAATTATTTGCTCTACAGCGGCGCAAAGACTACAAAAATTATTTTATTAAGAAAAAATTCCATTTATTATAAACAATCAGGTTAAAATTTATTAAATAAAAACTAGGAAACTTGGTTTATTTCACCACCAAGTCGTAACACAACGTTTCAGCGATCTGTTCGTCTCCAACGATCCCTGAAACGTTGTATGTGAAGACTTTGTGGTGGAATAAACCAACTTTCCTAATTTTTATTTAACGAATTATAACCTGATTGTAATAATGGAATTTTTTGTTCATACAATTATGGCAAACAATCAATAAAAACTTTATGATTTTACCCTCCAGCCTCCCCTTTGGCGGTTTGGGAATCGGCACCTAGTCACTTTCCCCCTCCCACCGTCACCAGCCCGAAACAACACTCCGGCACCTCGGAGCCCAGACCGACGTGTTCCTCCATTTTGGAATTCCAGCCGGAATCGGACGGCGCGTATATTAAGATGTCCCCGCCCACACCCGCACCGTTGAAACAAAGACGCGTCGCTCGAGAATCTTCTTCTTCTTCCCCTCCTCCCTCCCCTTCCCTGCCCCTCTCCCCCTTCTCCCCGCCCCCGCCCGCGCCACGCGCCGTGGCGGAGGTCACGTCGCCGCCCGAGGCGACGGAAATGACGTCACGCGCGAAACGACCCGCTCGCGAACAAAACAAACACGACGCCCGCGGGCCATCGGCTCAATCACCCGTCTCCCTCCACCATCCCAACCCTTTCTGCCGGCGGGACGGCCCACGCGCCGAAATGAAATTGGGTGAGAGTGACGGTGTTTGGAGGGTTGGTCGGTAAGTGAGGTGAATGTATTACCAGGCCGTGGAATTTTTTTTGGTGTAGGTGCCAAGAAGATTTAGGAGGCGACAGAAATAGGCATTCGTAGCAACTGATGCTGGAATTTCCTCAACACAAATAAAGGATGGCGTGAAATATATTTTTATAATATATAAACTTTTGAATACCACACTATAAATTCGTATAATGCAAGTACACAAGGCAGGATGACATATTTCTCCTGCCGTTTTAATAAATATACTATAACTGTTATCGAAATCCCCGCCTAAAATATCTATTTGTTCAGAGTTAAGGGCGTTTAATGAGATTAAGTCGTCATTTTATATTCCTTAAACACTTTTAACAGTAAATAAATATTTTTGACGGGACTTTTTAATCACTCATAAAGCTGCGTCTGCTGCGAAGTTGAAAATTTAGATTTTTTTACTTCTTTCCTTTAAATGCATAAAAATTTCGATGAACTACTTAAAAAATAATTTCATTTATTAAATAAACCGAGATACCTTGCTCCATTATTATATCAACTAAATTTCCTTTTTCTCCTCAATGACTTCTCAAAGTAAATGTGACAGTATTTCATGACAAATAAATCTAAAATATGTTTGTTATTAATATTTGTCTGAAAATATAAGTTGACACAATATGTACAAATGTAATGGAATGCATTTTTAGTTCAATTACATTATTAATCTTAAAGCACATAGACACATGCTTGACAATATAAAGCTAATGGTTTTAAACAAAAATGAATTTAATAAATCATTTGTAATTATGTGGTTAGGTGCTACGCCTATTTTCGTGTAACGGCAAGGACCGACGCTTTAATACGACCCAGACTGTACCACCACGCCAACCTCCATCATCTCGGTAACATGGGCACGCGCCAAACAACCTCGTGTGCGAAGCGGCACGCAGAAAAAACTTCCATCCCCCAACAAAACTATCGCTAAACGATAGCACTTCGCTCCAAGACCCTTGTTCCAACTTAACCCCAGGAACAGGATAGTCGCGTTCGAGAACAGGTATATCCAGCCGGCGCGCGGCAGAGTTACGAAAAAAAAAATAGACGATCGAGAAGCGTCGCCTTCGGTCACGTGACCGCGATGGCAGCCCACCTGGGATGCCGCGGTGCCCCATAACCTCACATTACAGGCGCGAGGTGCCGCCGAGGGCTGCGTTGCTGTATCGACGGCTTATTGGTAATAGTTGTGACTGACAAGTCGAAGCATAAACAGAGATTACGTCGCCATCGCTACCTGGTGCTGGAACTCTGTAACTAGCGGCGGCGATGGAGAGGGCGGGACGGGAGGTCGTAATGCGTGAGGACGGACGTGGCTTGGGGGACGGGTAGCTTCCTGAGGACAGCACCACGCCCCTCTGGCATCTCACAGGGTTTGGGCTCTCAGAGAGCGGGAAGAACGTCGGAGAGGGCGCAGTTAGTTTGGAGGAGACTCGTTCAAATCTGAAGTGGGAACTGTGCCCAAGTGTTTTAAAGTGATGATTCTCAACCGGTTTGGTGTGGTTGGTCCCCAATAAGCTAGCTAGGTTTGGGCATGGGGTCTCTGTATGTTTCAGCGGCCACACATTTTTTTTAGGTATACTGAAAATGAATTTTATTTTGGGAAAGCGGATTAATAATTTCAACACAAACACCAAAAACTAAGCAATACACCTCAAAAACACCATTTTAATGTTTGAAGGTCAATTGTTGTTTATTTTAATTTTTGTATACAAAATATTTGTGGCCAATGAATGTTGTTAATTTTATAATTAAAATTTCTAAATTCCATTCATAGAAGTTCCATTTAATAATTCACTCCACAAATACACTCCTCAAATAAATTCCATTCAATAATTCACTGCATAATTATTGATGGAATGCAATGCAGAAAACACTGGCTGTGAGAGGGCACTCATGTGTGAAATATGCGTGTATATATGTGTATGAATAATATGAAAATTCCTACGTGTGGCGAAAATTTCGTTACGTTATAAAATTTTATTTGAAGGATGTGAAATGTGTAAGAAGTGTGTTCATAAATGTTTTCTATACTCCTCAATTCAAAATTATTACCCAGATGTTCACTCTGCACTCCATGCGGTCTTCTTGTAACCAATTGGATTAAACAAATCATACCAATTTAAATATTATTTCGTAAATGATAAATGTTTTGTAACAGATGTACGGTAACAATTGTAATGTTATTGCAAGATTTCCCTTGAAAACAACAAAAGTTAATGTGAAAGACCTTTCGAAAAAGATCATTATTGCAATTGAAATAACTTATTAAATATTTACTTGTACTTGTTCTATTAAGCTGTTCTACCGTTTGTCTTTCTGTTTCGTAAATTAAGCCAATGACAGTAACTAACAGCTCTATGACCCACCAAAAACCTATAATCTCTCCATCGAGTTTTCAAGACGTTCTTAACAATTGTCTAATGCCACATGTGTAAGAAATTCGTAAATATCTTCAAGTATGTTAAATATTGCTTAACAAAACAAATTGTGCTTGCTACTCTACATAATTGTTAATGTTGTCTATTTCGATGCTACATTACACTCTTTGCCACATTATTTGATCATATTACTCTCTTTTGATTACTTATTAATTGTAATTTTAAACATTTATTTGATTTTATATCTCCCAGATAAGTGTAAATAAAGCAAAAAAGTAACTTGTGTTCTTACAATTTGAAGAAACAGATATAGCCCTCGGAATAACCTAGAGAAACTGAAAATGTGAATTAGATTTAAGAGATCTGTCTACAAGTCACTTTCCGCACAATTGATCTTTGAATAAGAATAAAACATCCGTTTTAAAGAAATCTTGACCGAATTTCCGAAGAGAACATTTTTCCATAATGAAATTCTTTTTGTTTTAAATGTACTATCTTTCCTGTTAAATTTCATGCGGCCTTCTAAAGCATTTTCGAAGTATGTCCAGCATCCGTTCTTGGAATTCCTCTCCAATTATTCTTTCCAGAAAGTACACAAAACAAAGAAGTATTGAAGAACTGATGATTATGTCTGGTTGTTCCCAGTATACGCTGACCAGGACAGGAGCACTTCCACCACTACGTTATCTTTCAAGCAAGTTGTTAGAATGGAGACTGTATTTTTAGCAATTTTCCGACCAATGTTTCAAATTGCAGAACAAGTAAAGGAACAGTTGGTGGAATATTACTCTGTCTCATGATACTTAAAGCAACAAAAAATTATGGATAAAATGAAGATATTAAAAACAAACTAAAATGGTTATTTATGCACCAAGGGCTTTATAAGGATTCTAATGATCGAGTAGGAACAGAAAGCCATCGGGTCAAAAGCCCTCGGCCTTTTTTTTGTGGACCGAAAACATTAGAACCAGTTAACGCCCGTGGAAGGCACATGATTTTATTTTTTACCTAATAATAAATAATGCATATTTACTCCATAATATTATTAATAGAGGTCAAGAAATCAAGCGCGTGTTTACTTATTTATTACTTAACTAGTGGTTCCTTGATTGGTTAGTGATTCCGGGCGCGTCAACTACGGAGATCGAGTCCCGTAAGTGTATTGAATGTTTTTTTCGTCCGACCCACCGGGGGTTTCCATCCAGCGCCGACCTACCGGGGTTTTCCCGGACAGGTATCTCCCAACAGTAGGGCACCGCCCCAGCCGGGACAAACTCTAAGCTCCCGACCGGTCTCACGGCATGTGTGGCAGTGTAGTACATGTTTAAGTATGTGTGTGTAAGGGGTGAGGATAGGACAAGGAAGAGGAAGGAAAGATCGCGCGCGGTCCGTGGCCCATTTGTTAGGGTACTGCTTCGGCATTCGCTTGGTGTTGATCGGAGAAACCACGGAAAACTACCGATCAGAGCAGCCAACCGCTGGAATTCTCCTCCACACAGCGGCTGAATTCGACTTAACTGACAATAACTATTTGTTTTATGATAATTTGTTTATCACAACCCTACGCGAATGACTTGTCAAGATATGTTCACATTAATACACGTTAAAATACAGTGAAGAAGGCGAGATGTAACAAGAGCGGAAAAACAAATAACAAATTAGATCTTATCATGTTGGCAGCTTTCATACCATTCAATTAATTTCAACAATAAAACAAAGTAAATATTTCATTTGTTCTTGGACGTGGAAAAATATGTAGCGAAAGTCTACAGGAGTACATTAACACACACATAATCATTTTGTAATTTATAAACAATTCAAAATGCTTCGGGACTCTGGTAAAACATATATGTGAACTTGCTTAACTCATCACGGCCTGCGATCGTTAAGGTTTTAACATCCCATAGTCTCTTAAGAATAATAAAAAATAATTTTGCTAAAGATGGCACAGGAGGAAGAAGAGAAGAACTGGTCTTTCTTATTCAATTTTTTTCTCGACAGAGATTTTTTTCATAAGAATTACGAATAGTATTGAACGACACAGAGGCAGAATGGAACAGACTCGAATGGTCATTTTTTTTATCGGACTAATGACATTACTGTAATTGGTTTGGAGAGTGCTGTGTTCTTGCGAATGCGTGATTAAGAATTATCCCGAATTGGTGTGAGTTCCTCTTCTTTCCATTTTACATTAGCTTGTGTAATCATACATGCGACCTATACAAACAAACAACAAAAACTTTCTTAAATTGTATCACAGACTATTTTGGACGTTTCCACAGTACATCGCACAGAGCCGGATTTTTTAACCACCCCAAACTCTGTTTATGCGCTTGTTTCTGAGTGTCGTTTGTTTTGTTCGCCTTTATAGGGGTTTCTGACATTGAACTATTTTATTCTTGTACTGTATAAGGATGCCTTGATTCATTCATTAACATTACAATTATCGAAACGTCTTGTTTTTTTTCTGTAAATGAAGATACAAATAACTCATATTCCACAATCTATACTTCTCGTCGCATAATGTCCCACTTTATGAATACGAAGTGTGACTGTGTATATAAAATAAACTAATTCAAATACGTATTATTTTCATTCCTTTTCTATCATTCGCAACTGAGAAGTACTCTTTAATTTCTGTAGTTTTTCATGTAACAAAGCAACATATCAAGTACAATAAAACAAATACGTATAATTTTTGTGATTTCTGTGTAAAATTTCGAAAAGATATAGAACTAGAATTTTAATTGATGTCAATGTGTGAACACTAGACAGCCTATTAACTTTTGCTGTTGTATGATTTCTTTAGATAGAATGCCAAATTTTATTTTATTTGTCGTTTGGGGTTGCTTTCAGGGAGACGACCTTTGGCTGTAGTTCCGTACCAGTTTTTCACCCCAGGCTTTCAGTGTATACCAGAGAAAAAATGGAGCAAAGCACAGGTTTGAAAGTCTTTTTGGATAATAGAGTTTTTCTGTAGATATTTGAATAACAATAACCTATAACATAATTTAGCAGGGATTAGAATGAAATGAGAATGTTTAATTAATCTAAGGTGATTCTCAATTTTGGACTGTGAAAAAAGAGACTATGGTATTGTCACTTTATTACCCAATTAACTCAAACGGAATTATTACTTGGAACACACATGCATAACATTTGTTGTTTGCAATCTATGTACAAGTCATTTGGTTACTTTAAGTTTTAGGCTTTAATCAATTATCAGTTTTCAACAGTGACTTGATAATTTGATGCACAGTCAGAAAAACATTTCGTACAATAAGTAAATACTAAGATTAGCAAACTACACGCGAAGCTGGATATGTAATATCAGGACTATTTATAGGCATTATAAAGAGCAAAATTATATTAAGATAAAAGTTTTAGAAACTAACTCGAGTGATCTTGATCTTTATGAATTCAAAATTGTATTCAAGAAAATTCATTTATTTAACATATTTTGCATTTATTGTTAAAAAGTAATTAAATTAGTTTTGTTTCTAAACACGAGTAGAGTGCATGCTGAGCATTGCTCTTTTGTCTGGTGAATATTTCCCTAATATTTCGTGAATATTAATGGTATGTTGTCTATTAATTTACGCCTAAAAATAATGATCAACCAAAAACCAGGGAATAACGAACAAAGGAATAAAATATATTCTGTTTTTATGAAGTAATCATGGCAGAAACAGCAGAAAAAAGTACAATGTAAAAAACAAAACATAGCCGTCACACAAAATGCGTTATGACATGAAAGGGCACGGTTTTACAAGTGGTGAGTACATGTAAACATTCACCCACACGACAATCAATAATAATTTCGCTTCCTCAACATTTCACTGTTGCCTAAACAACTATTAATCACTTGTAAGGTATGAGATGGAGTCGACGTGAGATTCCATTTCACTCATCGGTGCCCACAAACTGGAAACTTCATTTACAGACTAATGATTCTCCCTCTCACCGTGCCAGTTTGCCGGGGAGCGCAGCTTCATATTCAAAGAGGAGGTAATGATCACTGATTACATTGATCGACTGTCATCACTAGCACGACAGGGTATTTCATTATTCATCACTGGCATCTTGTATTGAAAATACGAAGATAAAACAAAACGATGAAGAACCGGGCTCGTCTTATAAATTTCTATATCTAACGTAGTGTTTGATCGCGATGCAACATTTTGTGAAGAGTAAAACGTTGATAATTTATTTCTTGTATTTGCAAAACAATGTATAAAAACATTATATTACCCAGAAATGTTGCTCATATTAACTTAACAAAAGTGGAATCTAAGAGAGAAGTCCGTCTCATTTCAAGTTTTGTTAGCTCTAAGTCGAGAATTAGGCCTCAATCACGGCATTGCTGGACGTGCAATATTATTACTTCTCCAATAATGGCTTGTTTTAACGTCTTTACAAGTCGATAAATGGTAAGGAATACAAGTCGCATAGAATTATAGTTTAGACAATGGCACTTCATTGATTTAAAAATGATGGAAATCATATGAAAATAGTGAAAAATATAGTGCGTGCGAATGATGTGATAAATTAATCAAAGAAAACTATTAATTGTACACACACTCGAGCCTGTGGTTTTTGATTTGAAACCTCAAATATGGATATTCAAGTAATAAATTGCAGTTATTCAGTACATGTATGTAATGAACGCTTTAAACCTAATAATAATTTAATGATATTAAAATTTAGCCTAACTGAATGTTTCAGACAATCGAATTTTGGCTGAAACGAATATTCTTGTTTTGTTTCCTTATAGAATATCCTCCTGACTAAAATATTCTTGTATTGTTTCTAAATAGGATTTTGTCGAATAGAATGTGGGTAAAACTGTAGCCAATTAATATATATTTTTTGTAATTTAAATTTTGTTACATAATTTTTGATAAATTAAAATTTTATTGAACATTGTCATTCAAAAAATATATTTCAAGTTCTACGTAAAAGCTTTTTGAAAGTAGGATAACTTCATTTTCTGTGGCTATCAGTTTTATATAGTTGTACAGTTGCGCACATTTTCTATTCAAAAATCTGAAAGAAACTAAAGATTACCATTTGAACATTGAGAAGTTTCAGTTTTCTTATTGTTTTAGAGATGATAAGTGTTATTAGTGAAAACAAATTTACTCCTCCTTGATAGCAGATAGTGAACATTTAAGCAAAAAGAAAAAAAAAGTAAATTAATGTAAATGTGTATTTTATTAAAGATGAAACTGCTTGTGACTTCGACATGACATTTTGCATAGAAATGGCAGTGGCATTGCAATTTAGCTATTTTTAATTAATACAAAATATCTTTATGAAAAATTGAATAAATATATCAAATCGGGTTTCCGTAAGTAATACGTCTTCTCTCAGAGTAAATATTTGTGCATTAAACTGGAATGAAATGGATATAATTGCAAACCTAGGGGTAAACTTGTTGATACTTTATCTCTTTTCAAGACTTAAATCTACGAGATATTCGACTTCAGAAAAAAATACTGACAGTGCAGATAAGACATATCAGTTAAAGTAAATAAATAAAAATAAATTATTCATTTACCAGTTGCATCATCCTGCATTGCAGATAGGTTAATAGTCCATATAATTAGAATTACCAACATGAGAAAAGGGACATCACTAATAGTTTTTCGAATTAATAATTAAAAAAAAGTATAGAATTTCTTTTTCTTCTCATGCGCATGGGGTTAACGATCTCGCTCAGACGAATGCAAGCGATTATCAGACACTGCAAATGGACTTATCTGTCTCCATCGGCAGAGGAAGAGGGGGGGTAAGGGGGAGGGGGCACCACGTGGTGGCACCCCTGCGCGCGGTGACAAGAACACGCGCTCAGGCGCCGGCGCCAGTGGCACCAACTGTACGCACGAGGCTTGAGAAGTGTCAGGTTATGGGACGGCGACTATATTCTACGGAAGCATACGCCATATACAAGTGGACGTTTTAATTGGACGTAATACTGATTATGTAGAACATGCAGTTTCGGTTGTCACAATACGAACGTGAAGTTGTAGCATGTGTCTGTCGACCAAATACTGTCGGTTGAGAATGGTACACAGGATTTTGGAAGTGGTGCTCACCTGTGGTCGCGCAGGTGGTCCTGGCGGCGGAAGGCCTTCCCGCAGATGTCGCACGAGTAGGGCCGCTCGTCCGTGTGCGTGCGTTCGTGGATGAGCAGGTTGTAGCTCTTGGTGAACTGGCGGTTGCAGAACTTGCAGATGAACTGCTTCTTGGGGCGCGATTTGGTGGTAGAGGAGGAGGCTGAGGTGGCGGCGGCGGCGGCGGCGACGGCGGCGGCGACGGCCGCCGTGGACGGGCCGCCGGGGGCCTGCGACCTGGAGGCACCCGCCCCCGGCTCCACCGCCGCCGCCCCCGCGGGGGCGGAAGACGACGCCGACGCCGCCGCCGTCAACAGCTGCTGGTGGTACATGGCGTTCACCAACAGCGACGGGTACGAGTTGTCCCCGGGGAACACCGGGAAGGTGGAGACTTCAGGCGGGGGCGGCGCGGGCGGCGGGGGCGGGCTGGGCGACGTCGCGTCCTCGTCGTCCTCCTCTTCGTCCTCGTCCTCGTCCTCCTCGTCGTCCAGCAGCGCCAGGTCCATGTCGGCGAGGGAGGCGGCGGCGGCGGCCGCCGCGTCCCGAGCTTCGTCCTCGGCGGGGGCGGCGGCGGCGGCGGCGGTGGGCGCAGCCAGCCGCTGCAGCGCCAGGTACGACTCCAGGGCCTGCAGGTACTGCGGGGGCTGCAGGAGCGACGTCATCATCGCGGACTGCAGGGACAGCCAGCGCGACAGGAGGGTCTCGACGGCGGCCGCGGTGGCCGCGGAGGACGAGCCGGCGGCGGCGGACGGCGGGTCGCCGGGCGAGGGGTCCGCCGACGGGGCCGGGGGCGGCGGAGGCGGCGGCGGCAGCGGCGGCGGTTCCGGCGGCGGCTGCGGCTGTTGCTGCTGCTGCTGCATGGCTGATACCGCAACGCGTGGACGCACGAAAGCGCGCGGGCGGGCGGACGCGCGGACGGACGCAGCGGGCGCGAGCGCCGGGGCCTAGCGACGCCGCACGTTGCGCGCCATGTTGCGGGCCGGCTGTCACCGCCGGGGCGGGGCGGGGTGGGGGGAGGGGGTGGGGCGGCGACAATGGGGGGTGGCGGTGGCGGCGGCGGTGGCGGCGAAGGCGGCGGCCGGCGGCGGCGGCGGCGGCGGCGCCTGAGCGGGCAAGAGGAGACTGGCCGAGCCGTTCCCGCCACGGGACCACCGCCGCCGCCGCCGCCGCCGCCACGCCGGCCAGCCGCGCGCCGTCTGGCGGGCCCGCCGCGAACCTCCGCCCGTCTCTGTCTCGCTCTCTCGCCCGACCGTTGGGCCCTCGCCGCGCCGCGGAGCCGGGCGAGGGGCGGGGAGGGGCGGCGTGGGCGGTTGGGCGGTGAATTATCTCTCGGATGCGGAGGCGGATGGTTGCGCGGTCAAACAACCAGCCAACAATAATATGTACGAGTCTCTGCGTGTAAAGGCGAGAGCTAGCGCATTTTCCGAATGCTTTTCGAAGTTGCGTAAGGACGCCGCTGAGCAAGAGGGCAAAGCATGGAGGCAGGGACGGATCTTGCGGATCATTTCGGAGGGGGCCATCACAGATTTTTGTTAAATAAAGAAACATGTTATTATAGGCCTATTATATATTATTTTGTAATGTGTTTATGATACGATACAATATTATTTTTTGAAATAATTAGATAATTCAGAGATAAAAAATATTTAAATCAATTTCGCCAAATAAAAAAGGTAACAAAAGAAAATTCTAGGCCTTTGGGAGAGGGGGCATGGACCCCATCCCCCCTCTGGATCCGTCACTGTATGGAGGGACGGGAAGGGCAAATAATCCTTCAAAACTGGATCGTCGCACGATCAAATAACCAACAATCAGTACGTACGACTCTACGTAAAAGCGTGTTATAAAATTCTTAAAATACTTTTGAATTTAAAAAAATAATTTATTACATATTCCGAATGCATCAACTGCTGAGGTAATTAGTCCCGTAAGTGTAGGGCCTGTTTTATCGTAGGAGGTAGGGGTGATCCTCCCCCATGGGTGGCGAGATCCGGCGCCGACCTACCTGCGACTTACGGAGATACGTCGGTGGGTGAATAATCATTCGAATGGAAGGGATTTGTTTATGCGATCAAGCTTTCATCGAACAATTATTTGAAGCGAGGATTGTCACATTTTCTGAATATTTTGTTAGCAGCATTTTTCGTATATTTTGAAAGGGCTTGGCGAATGGAGAACACAGTTACGACATGATGTTTTTTCTAAGGAGAAGATAACCATGGTGATAACCATGTGTGATCTAAGATAACCATGGCGATCGAACAACCATAAATGAAATGAAGGAGACAAAACCTAAAAAATAAAACATTCGCGGTTTCCAGACGATGCCCGGGGTTATCGAGTGAAATCTGATATGAACGGGTCGGGAATAAGCGGGGTGAGTGATTGAGAGAATGAATCAGTTATCTTTCAAGTCGAAATAAGTAACAAACAATTACTTTACAGTTGACACCGGTAATAGCGAAAATTTGGGGACAACATTTTCCACAATGATCGATTTGATAAACATAGAGATACAGTAAAATACATTAACAGCACGAACTGAAAATTTCAAAATATTCATTTGTACTTTAAAATTTATTATTAAAAAATATTTTCAATTGATTGATTCGTACGTTTTTCTTTAGTAATTTCTCTAGAACCTTCTCCAGAGTCCGTGCTGTCTGCGTACTTGATTCTACATAGTCGACTGTCTCTAAGTACCTCTGTCTCTAAGTAACATCAAGTTGAGACTGAAGCAAGCAATTGCGTGTCCTCGCCGCCATTTGCAGCCCTTGCGGGACACGACCTTTGTTTCCGCAGTGAAACTGAGTGGCACAAGGTAATCAGTAAGGTCCCCATTCCGGATCCGCTACCTTCACTTCAGAGGAGTCTTCTTCGATTATGATCTTTGGCCGATATTTTTTTTTCAAGACGCCTAGTGTTGTAATTTGTGGTACTGAACCGATATATTATTTTCCAAGAGGGAATTAATTTCCTGTTCGTTGTATTTCTTACAACCGAGTTTCACTACAACTCAGGTTCAGGTTCACTATAACCGAATCTACTTATGCTTTTTTGTAACGGGTGAAAAGGGACCAGTTCACTGTAACCGAGGGTTCACTATACACTAGTTCACTTATAACCACTGTACCAAGTACCCACTGTACCAGTCGACTGTACCAAGTGAATGAGGTATAAGCAGGTAAAGCTGCACAAAAATGTTTTGCTAAAGCACTGAGAACATGAGGTCATGACCCTAGAAACGTTTGAAAGAAAAATTGCATTATTCAAATTATGGAAACAATTACTGATAGATAATCTTGGTCGATTTTTGTAGGTAAATCCGCGTTACACTGTGGCCACAGATGTTTACCTCTCATCTGCACGTAGTACAAAAAATGAGAAATCCGGCATGGTTAGCCGAGGTCGTTAAAGCTGTAGCTGCCTCAGCTTGAAGTGTCGCGGTTTTGAATCCCGCCTCGGACATGTTTGTTTGTTTGTTTGTGTGTGTGTGTGTGTGTGTGTGTGTGTGTGTGTGTGTGTGTGTGTGTGTGTGTGTGTGTGTGTGTGTGTGTGTTGTCCCTACAGTACCCTTAAAGTTTAAAAATCGTAATAGTCGTTAAAGACTAAGTTGTTGAAAAAGTGACCTTGAAGAAAAAATGAGGGGATGCATGGCTAACCGAAAGTTTTCCTCATCTTAACTTCTTTAAATGCAAAACATCATTACTGTGATGATTTTGCAATTCATGAGGGGGGATCAGCATTACACTGGATCCTATTTTTACTACCCAGGGTCGTTAGCCCTGGGAGTATGGAACATGAATGATGATAGTGAGGGGTGAAAGGATGGTACATACACACATACAGAAATACATCCATGCCCGAGGCGGAACTCGAACCCGCGATCCTGCGGTCCGAGATCCCTACGACACTGCTGCTTTTGCTATCTCGGCCACGGCGCTGGGTTAGGTGCTAAATACTTTAAAAGTTTTACAATGCCAATAATACAATATGTCACAAATGCCAATAATGTAATTTGTGAAGTTAAGTTTTTGCAGTGTGTTTGGTACATTACTCGCGTATTCCCTCGCCGCCTTTGTCTCTCTCTATATAAAAATAGATGTTGGTATATAAAAGAGTTTAACTCCGGCACCGTAAGACCGATCTCCATGAAATTTGGCACTTATACGTTTGTTTGTTTTTTACCGAGAAGGTCTGTGTGCGGTTAATTCTATTGTAACTCCACTGCAAGGCGATGTAGAACAAAACTAAATATTTCACGTCAAATGCAACTGCAACACTCGGCAGCATAACGTTAAATAACTCTGAAATAAACGTTCTAAAGCATTAAAAACTAAGATTGTGAGGCCGAAGGCCTAAAAGGAACGTTTCTCACATCATAATCTACAGGATGGGACCTTCATGAACATTCTATTACATTTTTGCTGGTCCGACGCTTCTCGATATTACCCCACCTGCTCAGAGACGTCCAGAATCTGCAACTAAATGTGAATGAGAGGGACAGAGAGCGGCAGAGACAGACACGCAGACAGTCAGACTGAGACGGGGACAGAGAGAGACGGAGAGACAAAGAGAGAGAAAGAGAGAGAAGAGAGAAAAGGGAGGGAGGGGGAGACAGACTGAAAGGGAGAAGGAAGTGGAAAGAGGAAGATGAAAGGTAGAACAATGTCTGCCGGGTTCCACTAGTCACACTAGTTCCGCATAAAGAGGGGCTACGAAATGACCTATATTTTTTTGCAGTATTTGTAATTCACGTAACAAATACATCCTTACAACACCTTTCACAAAATTTATCACAAGTCCAAGTTTTTCCTGCATCTCGCAAAGCAAGGGTGCGGGAAGCTGGGGATTCTGCCTGTCTCAACAAACAGATGCTGATAACTTTCACAATTCGATTCCGTTACTATTAGCGTGCCATTACCACTAGCCTATTACTATTAGCGTGCGTTGATTATCCGAACTAATTGGGACCAGGTATAATTCACATAATTAATAATTCAGATAACCGAATATAGTGTCTGTTGCCTAAAGTTGCACTAAAATGTGGTGGGTTTTCTGCCAACAATGAACATTCCGAGTGAGTGACAACTGTTAAGCATTTATAATCGGTTGTTTGACAGTGTACCGTAAGTTCTCTTGCACTTAACGGTGGTGAAAAGCGTTATTCTGCTAATAATAAACATTCCGAGTTATTAAGCATTTATTGTAGGATTTCTCAAAGTTCACTGAAGTCAGATGATTAACGTGTACTGTATCGCGTAAATATTTTATCACTGTCAATCATATCGGGGATCATTATCAGTATTAAGTATTGCAAAAGAGAAGTTCTTTGTTCTATCTGAGGAAAAAGATCAATAGCAAAATGTGTAGCAATTTGAGAAAGGTTTGAAATGTTAACGCTTCATGTAAAATATCTCCAAGCGTGAAAATATCTGTTTCACATTTGCAGGGACACGAGATTATCCACATGGATCGGGGAATATCAATTTTGGTTAAAACCATTAGAACGGTGTAACCACTAGCGTTGACCATAGACGTTTTGCCTCAACCAAGTTTTCGGTATCAAGGACCCACAAACCGTGTATTTTGACTACATAGTGTGATAGATGAAGTAATATGTTACGTATAAAAACAAGGTTAATCCACTTTTTCGTTATCAGGGCCCCCCCAATACGAGTTTTCTGGCGGAAAAATACCACATTCCGCCACAACATTGCAAAACTTTCTCTTTAATGCAGAATTACGAAGTTTGGAGAAAAAAATAAATTGAACTTTTGAACGTGTGTTGCTGAGGACGGTGTTAAATGACATCGCAAACTCTATAACCTCTGTAAAGAAAGGAGATAGTTTTCTTCCCAGACAATCGCTTACTGCGGCACCAGGATCTACTGGTGTCTCCCCATTCGTCTATCTTCTCTTGCAACCACTCCATCAGTCACCGCCTGCCGAGAAACCTGCACGAATTCATTTCTTAAATGAGCTCATACAGGAGATGTATACACCGTACATTTTGGTAATTGTGGACAGGAAATATTAATTTATATAGCCTTAACATCGTTCACAACTCTGAGCTTTTGGAGTACTCTTACGTGTGAATGGAGTTAATCGTACAAAAATAAAATATTTCTAATACTAAATAGAAATAATAAAAATAACAAAACCCTAATCGTTTATTCTGTTTTAAGTAACTACATCTATGTAAAAGAAAATCAATAAAGGTGACATAGATTCTTTTTGTGTAAAAATCGACAAAATTTAAAATGTAAATAATCCTCGACTTCAATAATACAGAACTTAAACGTTCATATTTTACCACTAAGACACATTCAAAACTAAACATGAATTCTATTATTTAGTGTTAAACCTAATGTTAATAATTGTGACCTTTTAAAACACTTTGTACTATTATTTTTCAGTGACGTATTCCTTTAAATTAATTATTTAATGCTTGAAATTTTATTCGAAAAAAAAATTGCCGTTTGGAAGTGATTAAGATGTATTGAAATTATTAAATCAGACGTTACTAAAAACTTAAATGTGGTAGGTATTTTCTTTCTTAAACTTCTTTCCGTGTTCTTCCACATCTCTTTATCCAATATGCTCAGAAATGAATAACAAGCTATCAAAAAAATACTCGAACTAATTTTCACCACAGAGAAATATTAATTTCTCCATCTTAAAAGAGGTTCAATAAGCATGCGACACTTTATCGAACAAATAAACAACAAACTAACAAGTGGTGAAAAAACCACAAATTATTTTTCACATTCTTTTTAATTATTGAGTAACATTTTAATGCTACGATACGTATCTCACTAATGCTCAACTATCCCGTGAAAAATCTTTTCTCTAAATGAAGCGTGCGATATTACATAAACGCGTTACTTAAATTGTCTTTCATTGGGCAAAGTTTATTGACCAGATCCTTTAAATATAGGTCCCTCAAATTTGTTCTCTAAGATTCAGTATTAAATTCAATATTCAGTAAGATTCAATATTAAATATATTCAGTAAGATTCAATATTAAAACTTCATGACTTACGTACCTTTTTAAACAGAGATGTCCATCTGTAATTTTCTTCAATCCTCATAAGTGTTGTTAATAGTTACCTTACAGATGTGACATAATGCATTTGTGAACACAAAACTTTAATAGTTATTTAGCATGTATCAAGGGCGTTAAGTAGATGTTTTTGTAGGGATTGGAAGTCGCCTGAAGGGCAAGAAATCTAGTAACATCCGTGGTACATACAAAACTTTTTGATTTACTAGTTCGTTGCTGAATCAAATAGCAATTCGAAACATTTTACAATTTTTCTTCGACTAAGGTGAAAAGACGCATTGTAATAGCAACTTGTCAATACGACGTTGGATAAATTAAAGTTTGTATCTAATTACTATTGCTTAATCGTTATTAGACTGATTTGTTCGTACAAAATGAAAGAATATTGCGAATTTCCTGCGGAAATTCTCGCAAATTCTAACAAAGCTACAGACAGTGGTTTCCAGTAATATCTCGAAAAATATATGAACATTTTTATGGTGTATTTGAGAGTTGTAAAGCGCATAGTTATGGTTAGGTCAGGACGGAAGGACATAGTGATGGCAAGGACGGGTCATGGAGAAGCTCATTAATGAGTGGATCGGTGACATGAATGAAAATGTACAGTCGCGGCGAACATTCGAGCGGGTAGATTGAGAGCGACAAGATTGTCGAGAGCATCGGATGAACGCGGAAGATGTAGGGTACGAATGATCTTTGAAATGATTGCTTGGAGTGCCAGTTTTAAGTGAACGTCTGTTTTAGAATTCTTGCTTTGTACACCGCCGAATTCTGAGCTAATAGAAACTGATGAATAAAGACCGATTCCGATCTGAAGAATGTTCCGGAGTCAAAGACTTGATGGATTGAATAGTGATTCCTGTGCCGTCAACTGCAAAGGTCATTAGTCCCGTAAGTGTTGTGGACATTTTTATCGCAGGAGTTAGCGGTGACCTTCCCCCGCTGGATCTCGAGATTCGGTGCCGACCTACCTGTCAGCTTGCTGGCAGATAGATCGGCGGCGGTTATTACGATGGTAGGTTCCACCCCACCCCCCTGGTGGTAGGCTACCTCAAGCCAAGCACCGTTTCAGCCGGGACATGCTTTAAGCTCTCGATTGGTGTCCTGTCATGTATCTTAGTACAGCACATGTAAGTGTGAGTGTAAGCGAAGGGTGATGATACGACACAAAAGGGGACGAAAAGATCGCGCGGTCCATGGCCCGTTTGTTTGGATACTACGCCCGCGTTCGCCTAGTGTTTACAAGATAAACCACTGAAAAACATCAATCATGTCGGCGAATAGAATTCTCCTACAGACAGCAGGGGAAGTCGACTTAGCCGTGTTGCTAGTGTCGAAAATCCTGCTACCGTCGGGACTCGTACTCTAGCACCTTTCGGTCAGATCAAAGACTAGAAAATTCTATTCAATTTACAATGCATTTACGTTTACAATGAACGAATTGCTTGAAAATTATATTTATATTAGTCAGGGAGAAGTAGTCCAATGTTGCCTGGGTGACTATTTATTAGTGACTTTTTGCTTGGGTGACGTTTACTAGAGAATAGTAGAAATCAATTCAATTTCAGTCAACGAGCGCAAATGTAGCCTAAATGATTTCTACCGCCTGAGCAAAAGGGGCCTAACTACCGTGAATAGTAGGAGATGGTAGTTAGGCCGCTTCGGCCCCCGAGGCAGAAAGCAGTTAGACCCTGTTAAGCGCGTTGCCTTCTTTATGGCGTAGGATGGAATTAAATTTTTGTATCCAGCTCCCTCATTTAAAGGCCGAATAAAAAACTGTTCTACACAAATTCCAAAAATGTTCCAGAAATATTAAATTCACTCGAAAAATTTAAGCTACGGGCAAAATTTGGGAAAATTGTTATATTTTATAAGATGTGAATGGCAGAGAAAATGCGGAAACGCAACCAGCGGGATTCGCATGACTGTGAAAGACATCAGAAGAGAGAGAAAGCGAGGAAGAGAGCGAGGGTGCGGGAAAGCGTGGGAGAAGAGAATGGTAGGCAGCAGGGGTTACGGGAGTGATAAATGTGCTGGAATGAAGACAATGGCCTCTACGATTAATTGATTCGTTGATCGATCGATACTTTCGTACACACTCAACTGCGAAGGTCTCATCGGTATGCAGTGTAGTGTGTAGTGTGCAGTGTGTAGTGTGCAGTGTGTAGTGTGCAGTGTGCAGTGTGTAGTGTGTAGTGTAGTGTGTAGTGTAGTGTAGTGTAGTTATCCCCGGTGGCGCTGTTCCTTCGCTGCTGGATGTCATCCGGCGCCGGTCTACTCGTCAACTTGCGGGAGATTTCCCCTTCCAGCAATCTCCACCCAGCAGAGTACCGCTCCAGCCCGGACAAGCTCTGTGTAAGCTCCTGACAGACCTCCCGATATGTGCGATAGTGTAATGCATGTAAATGTGTGGGTGGATGAGGATAGGACGAGGAAGAAGAAGAAGAAAAAGAAAAGACTAGCGTACCCGTGCGAGAACTCTCGCACCCTATACCCTACTCTATTCCTTATTTTTCCATTGCCATATTAAGCCTGTAATATATAATTTTCTTAATATCCCACTTATCCTCCGTCACTTGTTCTATATGTCATCTTGTAATTGATAACAATACAATACACACTTCTCTTATACAAACTATTCTTATTGAACTTTATTATCGAGCAAAGAATTGCAGCCATGTAATTCAATCGCATAAAGAATCAAGTAATTGGTGATTTCACATACAGATGCAGATTCTACAGGCTCTGAACAGGTGGGGTAGAATCGAGAAGCGTCGAACCAACAAAAATGTAATAGAATGGTCAAGAAGATCTCATCGTCTAGCTTACGGTGTGATGAACTTTTTTAAGGCTCTAGAACGCTTAGTTTAGGAGTTATTTAACTATATAGGTTTAAAACTCCTGACGCGCGTTGCGGGTTGCATTACATTAATATTTACATGCGTTTTTTAAACAAATCCTTCATATTTTTAAAGTCAAAGTGCAATTCGTCACGTCTCAGCCGCAAAGGAAAAGGTAATTAACGAAATAATACAGGAGACGGTCGTGATGATCCGTGGCCCGTTTGTCTATTATTGACTGGCAAAACCACGAATAGCTACCGATCAGAGCAGCCGGCTTCTTGATTTATCTTACAGACAGCGCCTGAATTCGACCTAGCTATCTAATACGGAAAATTCATCACCGTTGGGACTCGAACCCTAGGACCTCCCAATTAGAGTCGCTGCAGAGACAGCGGAAATGCTCACTCTGAGCTAAGCACCGGGAGATGTGGCTCAGGGCATCAACTGATGTCACTGCAGTGCCTCTGACCGGAAGGTCCTAGGTTTGAGTCCCGGCGGGTGGCAGGGTTTTCGACACTAGCTTGTCAGCTAAATCTGGTTCAGTCACTGTCTTAAAGAGAATTCTAGCGGCCGGCTGCTCTGATCGGTAATTTTCCGTGTGGTTTCTCCGATCACCAGGCGAATGCTGAAGCAAGACCCTAACAAACTAGCAACAGACCATGCGTGATTTTTCCTTCCTCTTCCTTGTCCCTGACTCCTTACACACACACACACACACACACACACACACACACACATGCGCTTACACTAACATGGACTACACTACCACACTTGTCGGGAGACCGGTCGGGGGCTTAGAGCTTGCACCGGCTAGGGCGGTGCCCTGCTGGGTGGGGGATACCTGGTTGAGGAAAGCCCTGCTAGTCGATGGTAGGTGACGTATTTTGTCATTCAGCGGGAGAGGATAACCGTCACATGCTAGTGGGAAAAAAATTCACTTCACTTACGAAACTAATGACCTTGGTAGTTGACGCGCACGGAATCACTAACAATCAATCTGAATTAAACTCAACCGGTGTGTCGAGAACGCTGAAGTGCAAATAGATGAGACATAGGTTCAGTGCGGTCGTTGAGATGGCTGAGAGTTGCAAGATGAGAGGTTCGAGCAGTGACAGAAGGAGACGGACTGAAACCCTGGCTGAAAGGATAAAAGGTACTGTCTGCGACGTGACAAGACAAAAGACAAAAGTAACTTTAATGGAGCGTCACTCCAGGTACGTTCAAGGCGCTAAAGAGCTACAAAGACATGTTGCGAAAACACAACAAATAACTAGTGCTACAACCGAACACTCTTTCTCGCGTTATTGGAAACAGCTACGTAATATTAAGTTGGCTGTCCGGGTGACGCCGCGTCCATGGCAAAGGTGCCGACGTTTCGGTCGCCATTCTGCGACCTTCCTCAGGGCGTAATGCCTACGCTCTGAGGATTTACGCCCTGAGGAATTACGCGCGGAGGCATTACGCCCTGAGGAAGGTCGCAGAATGGCGACCGAAACGTCGGCACCTTTGCCATGGACGCGGCGTCACCCGGACAGCCAACTTAATATTGACTCCGGCCGCGGAAGCCTACGCTCTCAGCTACGTAATATTTAAATATTGCAATTTTCGAGATAAACGAACAATATCCGAAAATGGGACAAGCACCGTATTTCTTACCGTCCCTTATAACATAAGTGGAAAAAATTTATAGTGGAAAAAATTTTCTTGTAAATTTCAAGTGTAAATTGCGCAAAAACTACTTGTTTTTTCACAAAATCGTACATGACCTTTTTTAATGAGTTAGTTTTGTACAAAAGACAGAGGCAAAAATCTCTATCTTCAATTTTGTAATTTAATTTTTTTTTTGCGATTTTCTAAAAATCGAGAATTACAACGAATGTGAGACCTACACCATTCATTTCAACGTCCTTCGCAGAATTCAGATACAAAATTTAATCAAAAAATTGGAGCCATTTTTTTGAAATTTTTTAAAATGTCCCAGGGACTTCTTGTTAAGTACTCCCTAAAACTGAAATATCGGTTTCAAATTCGAATGTCCGTGATATCAACCAAAACAATTGAGGAATATCAATTTTGGAGAAATTCGGCTGAACAATTTAGGCGTTAGCTTTGATCACAGACGGCGGACAGACTATTTTTTCAAGAACTAACCAAACAAGGATTCTGTCTACACCACGTGTTAGAGGATTTTTTCTATAATTAGCAACTGGATTTATCCATTTTTTCGTTAGCGGAGCTCGACAATGAGATTTTTTCTGGCGAAAATTCGTAGTTCTTTCGGGCAACATTACATAACTTTCTCTTCTTGAGAACTCCCTTCTTAAGGCCGAGAAAATACAAAGTGATGATCAGTTGATGTTCTAAGCCACATCAGACGGAAGCTACGATTTTCGAAAAATTCGCCACACCATCGAGTCTGGAAAATTATGACCCCCCGGGTCAATACACTGCACCGACAACGTTTCTGTGGTCACGGGGTAAAAGTTGTCAATTTTTGGTGATATTTTGTTAAGTACTGAAACTACAAGTTAAATACCTATATTTTATTTTAGTATAACGAGCAAATTCAAATTTTGCCTTCTTAACGACAGAAAAGCGGTGAGAAATATCGTTGAGCGTAGGAAAAAGCATTGGCTCAATAATGTAACCCTTGTTTTCTGAGATTTTTGTCTTAAGCACTTTCATCCTGTGACCCCAGCTTTGTCACCGAGCCATCTCAGCCTGCGCGGGGAGCGGCGGGGTGGCGGCGGGTTGGCGGCAGAGGCAGCGGGTTGCCGGCGTTATGGTGGCGGGGGTGGCGGTGGGGACGAAGGCGGCGGGGACGAAGGCGGCGGGGTGGCGGTGGGGTGGAGGCGGCGGAATGGCGGCGGGATGGTGGCGGGGACGGAGGCGGCGGGTAAGTGGAGTGGTGGCGGCGGGGGCGACGGTTGCGGCGGAGACGGCGGGGCGGCGAGGTGGCGGCGGGGTGAAGGCGTCGTGGCGGCGGGCGCGGCGGGGACGGCAGGGGTGGTGGGGGCGGCGGGGGGCGGCGGGGTTGGCGGCGGGGACGGAGGCGGCGGGGTGGCGGCGGGAACGGCGGGATGGCTGCGGGGGCGGCGGGGTAGCGGCGTGGTTGTGGCGGTGGCGGGCGTGGCGGGGACGGCGGGGGCGATGGGGGCGGTGAGGTGGCGGCGGGGGCGGCAGCGGGGGCGGCGAGGGCCCCGTCTGCGAGCGGCCCGGCCGGGCGCTCTCCCCGTCCAGCGGGCGGGCGGGCGGGCGCTTGGCTTCGTGTCTGCGGGTTCCGTGACGGCCGCGGGGCACACGCCCAGCTGTTCCCCGACTTCCTCCCACGCCGCCCCGCGCCGCCCCGCGCCGCCCCGCGCCGCCCCGCGCCGCCCCCGCCGCCCCCGCCGCCCCCGCGCTGCCAGCATCTGTTACCTCTCGGCCACGAATGCGGAACGGACACGAGCCGCGCGATACGGGAAATTTCAGAATCGTAATTTCGGAGCAGCGCCCCGGGCGATGATTACACAGGACTCGTGTCAAGCGGCGAGGGGAGGGGGGAGGGGAGGGGAGGGGAGGGGAAGGGATGGACGATGTCAGACCGCCCAGCTGCCTTGCGTGGCCTTTCTTATTTAGCTTGTGTTAGCGAAATGTACCGGTGACGTATATTTTAATACTCCCTTTCCTTGCACACAGTCCCTTTACTTGAACACTCATTGGAATGTTCAAATATTAATTCATTTATTAATTATATTTTTTGTTTGTTTATTGCTTTTTTAATTTATTTTATTTCTTCACTTATTTTATTTACTTATTTATTTATTGATATTTCCGCCTCTAGAACTAGGAGCGCGGATGCAAATACGCCCACGTGAAGCATATGGTTTCTAGTCTCGTGTAAGGAATAAGTGTGAAGGTGGATGGTTTTCACTTTTCCATTAATAAACTTCCTTAACGGGGAAAATAAAATTTACCGTTTAAGATTGATTACAGCTGATGATTCTCTAGCATATGCCGTAGATTTTGAATAAGGTAACGTACTGAAATATTAAACCAAAACGCTTTCAAATTCAAAAGAAAAGCGAGTATTTATTTATAACAAAAAAAAAGGACAACATCGTTTGTTAACTGAAAAGAACAATACATTTACTTAATTTAATAATTTTTAAAAATAATTCCTTCATTTATCTTCTTTACTTTTCAATAACAAAAATACTTTATGTCCAATTCCATATGCACATTTTACTGTATCGACTCTCCCAAATATTCTACTCCATTTACTTTTCCGTAATATTCTCCTCAATTTTGCCTTCAATATCACATTGCATTTCTCACATTAAATTCCCCACCGAGTTAAGCCACCCCGACTGCAATGCTCTCTCAATCATATCCGTCTTCACTCCAGAACATACATTTCTTCTCTCTGGTTGCTGATTCCGTCCGTCTTCTTCAGCCGACCGTCTCCACGACATCACAACATTGCCAGCTTGTGATTTTAGTAGGCCATTCCTCTTCATATTGTCTTGACTAATCAAGTATGGACGAGATATAACATCAAATTTCGACACGTTATAGAAGTGAGTTTGTAAATTGATACGAAACAAATTTTTCTTGTAAATTTTATTTTAAATGTTGTTTTATTTAAACAATGAGCATGAAATATTATAAGAAACCCTCACAGAAATGTAAATGCAAAAATATTTTTCACTCACAATATTTTTGCACACAAAAATTGTTATTGTTTGAACACTTGTAACTGATGCTTAATGAGCTTCGAAATAACAGAAGGTTCATTATTTCTTATTCTTTCGGTATATAGAGCAGCTGATGTAACCGACGATTATTATGTAATAAATTTATTTCACTTTCAGCTTACTTTCCAGCTTTCTAGTTCCAGATTTCAGCTTTTTAGTAGAATGGCTATCTAGCTTACTACCCAAATTTTCAGTTTCATCGAAAAGGCATTGCTAGTATTTTCCAGAACGAATAGGATTTTTTAGGCACTTTTGTGAAATAGGAATTTTATGTACCATTGATGTTATGTCTTGATATCATGAAGTCATGAAATGTATAATTAATTTAGAATACATCAAAATAGTAAAATCGGAATTAGCCAAAAACTCTGAAATATGGACAACATACAAAATGGAATTCAATAATAGAGAATCAATGGATTTACTAATAGATTCTTCTGTTTATAATGTTACTATGTTTGTAATCATGTGGCAGGATTTTAGATATTAGCTACAGAGCCCGGTCGAATTCAGCCGCTGTCTGGAGGAGAATTCTAGCGGCCGGCTGCTCTGATCGGTAGTTTTCCGTGGATTCTCCGATCTACACCAGGCGAATGCCGGAGCAGTAGCCTAACAAAAGGGCTAAGGACCGCGTGCGATTTTCCTTTAGTCTTCTTATTCTACCCTCACCCCTTACTTGCAAACTCACATGCACTATTCTACCACACATATCGGGACACCAGATGGGAGCTTAGAGCTTGTCCCATCTTGGGTGAAACCCCGCTGATGGGAGATACCTCGAAAGGGAAGCTCCGTGCAAACCGACGTAGGTCGCTGCCAGAACATCACCATCCTTTGAGGACAGAATCACCGCCACCTCCGGGTATAGAACATTCACTGCAAGACGAGACTAATGACCACAACACTGACGCGGATCCAGCTGATCATTTTCGAGGGACCATGGCCCCTTCCATCGTGGATTTTTATTTAATAATAAACATATTTGTTATTATATTGTATTATTTATGTACCGTAGATATACTATACAATATTATTGTTTAAATAATTGCGTACTTCGAACATAAATATTTAAATCAATTTTGCTGAATGAAGGAAGGTAAACGAAAACTATACTTTGGGGGGGTGCATGGTCCCCATACCCCCCTCTGGATCCGCCAGTACCACAACAGTAGAAGTGTGCGGAAACATCAATTTAATAGTTTTTTTAAGTAATAGTCATTTGATTAACATTGAGAGTAACCCCTATTGAAATTATTAAGAAATGCTTTTATTCAGAATAAAAAACAATTTGAATGTACATTTTTCAAGAGTGGGTCTCAGAAGCCCTAGAAATGCATTCAAGTAGTTTCTCGGGTACATGCTTGACTACGGTTAACAAATCAGTATGGCGCATTGGAAAGCACGTTATTCTTATTACGAAACTTTAATTCATATTTATATCGTTTTATTGCGGGAATTAGGAAAATCGTCTTGCTTGTTACTTTTTATGTATCATATTTCCTGGAATGCTTTGAAAAGTACCGCATCCAGGTTGAGTCATTCATTAAAGGAACTCTGCGTATTGTTCAAAGGTAGAAGAAAGTAAGATCGTGAGAGTTTTAACGCACGGCACTTGGTACTCGTGAATGTTGCGTGAAAGGTCTATGAATGTGGCGTAAATTTCAAAACGGAGCGCACAGTCTTGAAATTTACACAACATTCACGGAAGCACGCAAAAAATGACGTAAATTATGAATAATGTATATGCCTTAAAAGCGTTTGTGGAAAAAAAAATTGACGGTAGTGAATGGGTGTTTACATGATATTTATCATCACGTCATTTGTACTCTGTGCTTAGATCAGGTATTTTTTACATGTACTACATGTTTATTTGGTATTTACATTTCTTTCGCGTTATCTCCTTGTACGTTCACGTTAAATTCACATTACGTTTTCAATACGTTTACTTTTCGTTCTTCATAATGTTAATGTATTTACGTTAATGTTAATTCGCTTAGTATGAGAAAGTGGTCGAAGAATGTATAGTCACGTTCCGGTGTACTACTGTTTGCTTTCTGACAAATGAATGGCACACGACACTAATGTAAACGGTTTCGCATGTACAAATTAACAAGGCCGTAAAGGAACCTCGTGGAAAATTACAGAGCATCTCAACCTTCGAATGCAGTACGGCGTGTAGCAAATATGATAATTTCCCCCATCCCCTTCCCATTCAGTCCGGAATACTTATTATAAAGCCGTTATATCTTAATGTACACACTTCTTTGGAAACGCCGCATACATGTTGTGAAGTCAGAAAAAAGCACTAAAGCGCATTTATACAAAAGCTGAATCGAATAAAAAGATAATTTCATCTGTTTATTAGGTTGAAAATGCGTGTAGTGGAACGAATAATTTATTTAAATATTTCTGCAAATACTTATTTTGAAATTTATGCAGTATATACCCCGATGTACGCGAAGTAATCGTGATTTGATAAATGAACTTACATAGTCTAAGATGCGCGAAAGAAAGAATAGAGGTGGCGACTGGAGAAAACTTTGTTTGACGTATCATGTATGTTTTCACAATATTTACATCTCCTGTTTATTATACTATTTATTTTACTTTAATGTTGTGTTTCGATATTTGCATGAAAAGCAATTTGCATTGCTGTTTTTTAGCATCACGATACTTGATTTGATGATGTTGTTTACATTACTAACAAATGATATTATTTTTAAACATCACGTTACATTTCTCGTATTCTTTTTTTACGTTTGTTTTGTCACTGTTTTCTCGGAAGTGGCGTTACTTGAACAGAACGTTTCTTGAATACTACGTTACGTTGTTTTGCCTTTTCGTTCAGGTACCTACGTGAAATCTAGGACTTGCTTTTCTCTCTTCCTTTCGGAATTCAGTGATCGTGCGCATTTGCAAGTTCTCTCTCTCTCTTTTTAAATTTAAGGTCGCATCAATTACTAGGTCATTGGCGACCACTATTGGATTTAACGTTAACTCTTAAGATGACATAATGTGGTGATGATAGGGGGTGATAGGATGAACACATAAAACCAAGCCCGAGGCATTGTGCCGGATCGGAAGCGTCACCACGTGCGTAAATCAACATGCCGACTTGTGGCCCTTCCGGTAAAGCAGGAAAGATGTGTGAAATATTTCATTCCATTTGATATCCTCGATGAGTGTATTTTTTTCGAGTTCTTTTTACTTCATATTAACATTATATCAGGGTACTTCAACAGTATGCCACGCTAAGCGAGCATTGCGATACTTTACCTGAACATTACGTTGAGTGATCATTATGGAACTTTAATTGAACAATTTTTACAATGATTCTCGAACATTACATTACTAGAACATTACGTTACTTAAACATTACGTAATGTTACTTGAATTTTTCGTTACTACTTTCCTTGAGCATTACGTAACGTTTCTTGCATATTAAACGTAATCGTACTGAAATTTTTGCGGAAATATTTTAACACGTTACTTTACGTCTGTTGCGTTTTATTTTTAGCGATCCAAAAGTGTTAGCGTTTTCGTTTAGAGACCCAAAAAGTCCGATTTCTCGTCCAACAAATCCTACTGCGCCTTGACAAATAAGTGCACAGGCAAAGGGCATCAGGCAATACCGAAAAATCAGGTAATGCGTTTTATATTTTCCCCTTCTATTTACGTAAAGTTCATGTAGGATGTACTTTATCCGAATACTATTTTCTTCATGTAAATCTGTAACTTGAACGGTACGTCACGTTACTTCAGCACTATGTTGCATTATTTGAGCACCTTCTAACGTTAGTGGAACACTATACTGCGATTTATTTACAGCTGTCTCTGACAGGTTATCAGTTGTCATCCAATCGGAAGTTTACATGTCACTACAATGTCGTTACTATGATGACGTTCAACCGCCTGATTGGATGGCAACGTAGCAGCTGTCTTACGTCAGAGACAGCTCTAAATAAAATTTACATTACGTTAGTTGAATATTACCTTTCGTAATTGAACACTACTTTACGTTACCCGAACACTATGTTACGCTACTTAAACACTACGTTATGTTACTTAAACACTACTTTACGTTACCTGATTATACGTTACGTTACCTGGTTATACGTTACGTTACCTGGTTATACGTTACGTTACCTGGTTATACGTTACGTTACCTGGTTATACGTTACGTTACCTGGTTATACGTTACGTTACCTGGTTATACGTTACGTTACCTGGTTATACGTTACGTTACTTGATCACTAAATTACATTCTTCATCACTACGATACATTGCATGAAAACAATGTTTCGTAAATATAAGCAATGATATTTTAACATGTTACTTAACATTTACGTCGTTTGTTTTATTGTTGTCGTTCCGTTTGAACGTTCCATTTGAGTAAGCGTTTTCGTTTAGGGACGTAAAGGCGTCCGATTTCTCGTCCACCGAATTCTCCTCCCGCGCCTTGACAAATGAGCACGGCGGCGCGGCGGCGCGTGCATAAGCAAATATGGCGTCCGGCGGCCTTCCCGGTAAATTTAAATGCCCTCGGAGTGTGATTTTTCCTCCAATTTATACAAGGTTGGATTCATTTCAATTCCTCGGAGTGTGATTTTTCCTAGATGCTCTCGGAGTGTGATTTTTCCTTCAATTTATGCAAGGTTGCACCAAATGCATATTATTCGAGTAATATTTCCTCACATTATTGTGTTGCGTAACATGAACAATGCATCAACAATTGAACATTACATCAGGACACGTAATGTTACTTGTGTACTACGTAACGTTACTTCAACAATGTTACGTTACTCAAACACTGCGTTACGTTACTCGATCACTGCGTTACGTTACTCGAACACTGCGTTACGTTACTCGAACACTGCGTTACGTTACTCGAACACCGCGTTACGTTACTCGAACACTGCGTTACGCTACTCGAACACCGTGTTACGTTACTCGAACACCGCGTTACGTTACTCGAACACCGCGTTACGTTACTCGAACACCGCGTTACGTTACTCGAACACCGCCTTACGTTACTCGAACACCGCGTTATGTTACTCGAACACCGCGTTACGTTACTCGAACACCGCGTTACGTTACTCGAACACCGCGTTACGTCACTCGAACACCGCGTTACGTCACTCGAACACCGCGTTACGTCACTCGAACACCGCGTTACGTTACTCGAACACCGCGTTACGTTACTCGAACACCGCGTTACGTTACTCGAACACCGCGTTACGTTACTCGAACACCGCGTTACGTTACTCGAACACCGCGTTACGTTACTCGAACACCGCGTTACGTTACTCGAACACCGCGTTACGTCACTCGAACGTTAAATTTACGCAATGACATTTTTAACACGTTATTTAACATTTACGTTGTTTGTTTTATTGTTGTCGTTCCGTTTGAACGTTCCATTTGAGTAAGCGCTTTCGTTTAGAGACGTAAAGGCGTCCGATTTCTCGTGCGCCGAATCCTCCTCCCGCGCCTTGACAAATGAGCGCGGCGGCGCGTCGGCGGAGCGGAAGCGGCGCGGCGTGCATAAACAAACATGGCGTCCGGCGGCCCTTCCGCTCCCACGCGCGTGCGCCGCGGGCCGGGGCGTGCGGCGCGGCGCGGCGCGGCGCGGCGCGGCGGGGTCCGCGGCTCGAGCCCCCCCGCGGGGCCGCTGATTGCCGCGCGCCGGGGGCGGCGGCCGCGCGGAGGGGGGGAGGGATGGAGGGGGGCGATGGTATCGCGGCGCCGCGTGAATTCGGCGATCGAGCGGCCCGCGGGAGGCGCGTGCGTGCTCGGCATAGCCCCGCGGAGGTGGAGGGGGGGGACGGGGCGGTGGGAGGAACTGAGGTTTGGGGGGCGCGCCTTGGGCTAGGACCTCGCTCCGGTTTGCCTGCTGCGGCGTTGTCGTTTGGATTGTCGTGTCCATTCCTTTCCACCTCCCTTCTCACTTTTAGTCCTCCACTACCATCTGTTCCTCCACCCAATTCTACTCCACCCCGTCTATTCCTCCAACTTTTCTTCCTCTCCATCCCCTTCTTCCCCTCCATCCCCTTCTTCCCCTCCATCCCCTTCTTCCTCTCCATCCCCTTCTTCCCCTCCATCCCCTTCTTCCCCTCCACCCCCTTCTTCCCCTCCAACACCTTCTACTCCTCCATGCCTTTCTATCCCTCCATTCCCTTCTACCCTGTCATCCCTTTCTACTCCTCCGTCCCCTTCTACCCCACCACCTCCTCCGACTCCATCATCCCCTTCTACTTCTCCCCTCTTCCAGTCCTCCTCCCCTTCCTTTTTCATTTTTCTTCTTTCGGCATTCTTTCTCCCAGCCTCATTCTCCTCCTTCCTTCGCCCCACGTATTTCTTCCCATTACTCTCCTTCGTCTTCTCTCTCACCTTCACATCGTTCTCCTTTTTCTTCTACACTTTTTGTGCTGTCTCTCCTGCTTTTATTTTTCCCCTCCTCCTTTTTCGGCTTCTCGTTTCTCTACTTCTTCTTTCTTCTTCTTTTTCTTTCTTGTCTTTCCGCTTCTTTCCCGCCTACTGATATATTTTTCTGAACATTTTTTACATTTCATTCTTTCTCTTCTCCTTTCTCATTTTTTCCTGTCCTTTATTCCCCCTCTTTTTTTGAAACTTAACATTCATTTCTTTTCGATTCTCATTTTGAGTCCTATTTTTATTACGAGATTTACGAAGATTCAGGGTGCATGTGGAAGAAAAATCCGATTGCAATTGGTGGTGGGTCCTCAACAGTCTGGGTATTCGGTTGTGTAAAGTCTGGTACGTCAGCCAAGAGGTGCTGATTTCATGATTACAAAGCAGTCCATCAATTCACGAAAAAAAAAAAATTAAAAATGCATATAGAAACAACGTTCAGAAGAAATCTTGTCTATTACAAACCAGAGACACCATTGATAGTAACAAGCTTTGGAAAGTGAGTTTCTATTATCGCAAATCAAAGAACAGACGTCACTTCGTTGAAACCGAGAAAGCATTACGCAGCTGATCAAACCTTTACCTTAACTTTGCTAAAATATTTTAGGAAAAAATAGTGGGAAAATGTGAACTTTTTGATTGAGTTATTTGCCCGCGTAGAGAGGAGTCCGGCCCCACTGTGAGCGTGTGGGCAGCGGCGGCGCGGCGGAGGCGGCGGGCTATCTGGTCGGCATCTCAAGCGCACGCTAATACAATTTGCCCATAAACAGACGCCCAGCGCCGCGCCGCGGCCCTCGCCGCATACGGCACGGCGCCGGCCATCCACCCCCCGGCCCCCGCGCCGCCCCCGCGCCGCCCCCGCGCCGCCCCCGCGCCGCCCCCGCGCCGCCCCCGCGCCGCCCCTCCTAGTCCCTCCTAGTCCCTCCTAGCCCCTCCTAGCCCCTCCTAGCCTCTCCTAGCCCCTCCCCGTCTCCTCCCGTCCCCTCCCGCCCCTCCCCATCCCTCCCCCCCTCCCCCACCCCGCCCCTCACCGCCCCGCCCCGCCCCGCCCCGCCCCGCGCCCATGCCGCCCCCGCGCCGCCCCCTACACTGTCACCCTACACAGCCCCCATCGTTATCACCCCTCAACCATCTTCCTCAGTACTGACCCAGTGTATTTAAATTTGCCATGTTGTCTCTACCACACATGCTTCGCACATAGTGCAGCCCGCAACCCGAGTTCCCACCCAGCCGTTTTCTTGAACTTTTGCTATAATTGTCGAATTCACAGGGATCGAGGAGAATTGGGGTTGGCGGCTTCTCCCAACGGTAGTTTTCCGTATTTTCACCGCTTAACACCAGACGATTGCCAGGGCAGTAACGTAACAATTGGATCCCGGACTGCAAGCGATCTCTCCCTTCTATCCTCACCCCTCTTTTACACACACATGCACTACACTACCATACACGTCGGGAGAATAGTCAAGTGCTTAGAGGTTGTTCAGTCTGGGGGGTGTGGGCCAGTATTTGGTCCTATGGTAGTAAATCACATCACACGATGTGCAAGCAAAATCCTGTCGCATGTCGTGGATCGTTGATACAGAAAAATCGATTCACTGCAAAATGTGTCTGGCCGTCAATGGGCGTCTTCAACTACAATATTGTATACTTTTTCTTTAATGATGTCCGTTCCTCAAAGCTCCTAAACAATTTTTCGAAACTATGAGAAGTTTCCGCGTAATTTTGAGAGTAATATAGGCAAAAGTACGAACAAATATAAGCAAATACAGGAATATTTTTAAATATTAATTTTCTGAAAAAAAAGACTCCAAATTTTTTCTTTAATTTTTCCTCGGTATTTTCGAAAATTTCAAACAAAAGTTAACTCTGAAAAACTACACTGTTGATGACAGATGTCTTTTCCTTAATGAAATATGTTTTTTCAAAGATTTGAAATAAGATAAATGAAAAGTATCTCACTTTGAAAAAAAATTGTAGAAGCAAGGTTTTAACTTTTTTAAGAATCAGTTAAAGTTAGATTTTAAGGAACCGATTTCAGACCTCAGGATGGAGAAAAAATGTTGCTGGTTGGAGACACTTGAAATACTAAAGTGTTATAATTTTGCTTTGCCAATACTGTGAGAAAGTATGTGCTGTTCTAGCGCCACTATTTTCCTTCATTATCCTTCTCATGTTCTGTATACACCCATCTTCTGCACTTTCAGCTCCACTGCTTCCATCTCACTCTCTCTTGTCTTCTTCACCTCCTCCACCTCATTATCTAGCTCCTCCGCCCACTCATCCTCTTCCGATTCTTCTACCTCCCGGTTTCCTCCGTCTCCCCGCCCTCCGCGGCGGCATGTCGTTAGAGGGGCCGCCAATAAACTTTATGTTTACGTCACGCCGAAGAGGTTCGACGCCAGGACCGCGTCAGGCGCTGCGCTCTCATGATCGCAAGGGGGATTGGGGTTCAATTGTGCCGACGAGCTATGTGGCAGCAACGATTAGAATCTTCAGACTCGAGATAATAAGCCAGTCTTCCTCAAGAACTTGCGGTTGACGCATACTTTTCTTGAATAAGTGTTCCTCACTGCCTTGATTATTATATAAATTGGCATTCGCTGTAGAATGCAAATTTTCAAAAACTCAAACATTATTTTAAATTCTATGCAAATTGATATGAAATGTGATAAAACTATGGTGGTCATAGATTCATTCATGGAATTTTTCCTAAAAATAATATTTAAAAGGGTAATGAAGACAGGACATGTTTTACAACTGTGAGGGTTTTCAAGTTAATTTCAAGCGTTATCGATTGGATGAGTATTCATTACGCTTTTGAAATCAAAATTTGAATTTCTACAATTTCTTACGGGTTTCTGCAGTGAACATTTTGGGTCAGTGCATTTTTAATGTTGGCTAAACTGGCTGACAAGCTACTTCAATAATCTTGCCACCGTCGGCATTTGAGCATAGAACCTTCCGGTCAGAGGCACTGCAGTGACATCAGTTGATGCCTTGAGCCACGTTTCTCGGTTAGGCTCCCCACTAGTCTCCCAAAATTTGCGGAAATGTTGTAGATGCTAGTGTAAGTGTAAGTGTATGAAAGCAAGTAATGGGGACAGGACAAGGAAGAGGAAGCAAAGATCGCGCAATGGTGACCATTTTATTTGGTTACAGCTCCTGTATTGATGGTCCTGATAAATCACGAAAAAATACCCGTCAGAGCAATCACTCACCAGAATTTTTCTCCAGTCAGCTGCTGAATTCAACCTAGCTATGTAGCTAGTTTCGAAAATCCGCCAACTTTTTTACCCGAAGCGTGAGATCTTCCTGTCAGAGTCATTGCAGAAACATGCCAACACTGACTCTAAGCTAAACACAGCAGTTAACACAGTGATCGATACATACCACATCGAATGATTAATGCACAGGTTACGGGTGGCCAAAAGTAAGCAGTTAGTAGGAAATGAATACGAAACAAGAAACTTAAAGAAAATAATTGGAACCGTTTTTGAGAAAATTTTGAAAATGGACGGGGAGCTACTCGTAATGTACCCCCAAATTTTAAAGAATGTTTTTCAAAATATCAAAGCTTTGACTCGAGTCAGATGGACAGGCATTTCTTCAATTTGGAAAAACTCTTACTCATGGTTTAGGCGATAGTCGTGTTCACAGACGGACAGACGGACCTTTTGCCGTCAATTGGTTTCTAGGTATCACAGACCTACAAAAGAGGGATTGTGGCTACCCCATGTTCACAGAATTTTTTTTCTTAATTTAGCAACTGGATTTATCCACTTTTTCGCTATCAGGGCCCCGCAATGATTTTTTTCTGCCGAAAATCCGACGTTTTTTCGCGTAGCATTACACAACTTTCCCCAATACTACGTATACTACTCCGCGTATGAATCAGTATATGTTGCTGTGTGACGATGAGAAAATTCACTTCTCAGGTTGAGAAGACCGGAATAGGGCGTGGGGATTTCTGCATGATAACCACACGTGCCCCCTTAACCCATGGCCGCGAGGCAGGGGCATCGCCGGTAGGCTTGAGCCCATTCATGGGATGTTGCGCCAAATACATATATGGGAAAGTAAAAATGTAGTTTATAACCCTCGTTGATTAGCGCAAACCTGATTCATTATGTTACACCCCATTGGTATTAACGTGATGAGTGCAACCAGCAGGTGACACCACCTCCAGCCCTCAAGCAGTTGCTCACCCCGTTCGCAGGACGTTAGTAGGCCATCCCCACCCGCACCCCCCGGCGCGCTCAGTTCGTTGCCCCTCACGCACCCCACCCCACCCCCACCCCGCCCCACCCCTCCGCGAGGCGCGCCCCCGTCCGGGGCGGGCGCGCATTAAATTTTACGTGCGTCATTTGCGTAATGGATCGCTTTAATGGTTGTCGAGTAGCCGCGCCGGGGGTGGAAGCGACGAAGGCGAACCCCTGCTGGCCCGGGCACCTGCCGCCGCCCCCGGCCCCCCCGCCGCGGGGGTGGAATGCGGGGGCTGCCGCGTCATCGCCCGCCCCCGCCCCCGCCGGGCGACCCTTAATCTAATAAGCGCGCGCACGCCCTGCCTCGACAGCGGCCGGCCGGGAGAGGTGGCTCAGGGCATCGACTGGGGTGACTGCAGTACCTCTGATCGGGTGGACCTAGGTGCGAGTCCCGACGGCGGCAGGATTTTCGACACTAGCATGTCAGCTAGGTCGAATTCAGTCGCTGTCTGGAGGAGAATTCTAGCGGCCGGCTGCTCTGATCGGTAGTTTTCCGTGGTATCTCCCATCAGCACCAGGCGGATGCCGGAGCAGTACCCTAACAAACGGGCCATGGACCGCGCGCGATCTTTCCTTCCTCTTCATTGTCCTACCCTCACCCCTTACGCACTAACATGCACTACATTACCACATATGCCGGGAGACCGGTCGGGGGCTTACAGCTCGTCCTGGCTGGAGCGATGCCCCGCTAGTGGCGCTGGATCTCGGCCTCTAGCGAGGAAAGATCACCACCACCTCCCGATGAAAGAACACACACTACACTTACGGGAACAGTGGCCTCGGTTGTTGACGCGCCCGAAATCACGATCAATCAAACGACAGCGGCCGGGTCCCGATCGCTCCTCGCATGGGTTTGGGTCTGAGCGCGTGGGCTACGGTCGTTGCCGCGCCCACACACTGCCTACACTCATTCGGATTGCCCATTGATTGATTGATGATGCCGTACGCGTCAGCTGCTAAGGTCATTAGTCCCGTAAGTGCAGTGCACGCTGTTAATGCGAGAGGTCGCGGTGAAAGGTGAGACAGCTTTCGGACTGGCACCGTGTCAGACGGGACAAGCTCTAAGCTTCCGACTGAATTCCCGACGTGAGCGATAGTGTAGTGATTGTAACTGTGAGTGTACGTAAGGGATAAGGATAGGATTAAGAAGAAGAAAATATCGCGCGCGGTCCATGACTCATTTGTTAGCTCGTCATTCGACATTCGCCTGGTGTAGAGCGGAGAAACCATGAAAATCTACCGATCAGATAGTCCAGTACCTAGAATTTTCCTCCGGATTGCGAATTCGACACAGGTATCTAGCTATTGTCGCTAACTCTGTCACAGAACTCGAACCTTAGTACGCCTTGATGCCTCATTCGAGACGCCCCGTGCCGCCACAGTTCCGCTACCACCTTTATTTCCAGTGGCGTAGGGGGGGGGGCAGGGGGGGCGGCACGCCCCGGGTGACACCATTCTATGGGTGGCACCAATTAAAATATTTTATTGTTGGAATTATATAATTTATATCATTTACCTAAAAATGTATATATTAATCAAGACTAGCTGATTTGGCTCTATTGTCAATAGGAAATGACATTGCAAGAAGCATAGATTTTAATGAAGTTATGAATAAGTTTGCTGCCCTAAAATCTCGTAAAGAGGTTTTATAAATAACATACATTTGTTGATAAATATTTTAAAATGAAACATAACTTATTTAAAAATTATATTACAATTATTCTTAATTACATAGAATTTTTAATACATTATAAATAACTATGACATACAAATATATTTGTATTATTAATAAAACATGTATAATTATACAGCAATAAATATTTTTATACTTAATTTATGGCGTGGGGGGGGGTAGCACCAACTGAACTGCTTATTTCGATATTTCTCGATTCGCTCCAGTCTCGTTTTCCGACTCATGTCTAACCAGTTACCGAACCGCCCGGAACTGCTGAGCAACTCGCAACTAGTTGTCGAACCATTCCCGACTTCTTTCGGAATCCTTTCAATTCCTTCCCGTCTCGTTCACAATCCGCTTTCGGTCTCCTGTCGATCCGTTCCCGTACCATTTTCCTCCTCTTTCCCATTCCGTCCCGGCCCTTTCCCAAACCGTTTTCGATCCGTTTCCGGACCTTTCCTGTCCCGTTGCAATCCCATTCCCTTCCCCTTTCCGTTCCCCTCCGAATCCCATGACGTCCCTGACCAGTTCACAACCCGTTCTCATGCCGTTTGAATCCCGTTCCCGGTCCCTTCCCGACCCGTTCTCGAAGTTCGATCTTTCCAAAGTCACAAATTTTCATGTGTTTAACGTCGCTGTATGTAGGGTTCTTGACGCAAAGGAATTGTCAGCTCTAACCGGTGATTTACACTGAATCCATGACTTCCAGACGAATATCGTAGCAGCACCTTCTACAAGTCGCCATGGGCCGCGCAGTCTTTCATTCTATTCCCTTACTATCGTAATCATTTCATAATTTTTCCCAATTCCGAACACCGAGGAACCGTGGAGGGTAGCCTGGTGGGCCCTGAACCTCACTCTGCGGGTCTGAAGTAAAGATAAAATATATTTAAAAATAAAAATAAATGCAAAATTTGCAAAGGAACACAATAAATCAATATCTATTGATGTCATTGACCTGCAAAGTTGTTAGTAAAAAACACGAATAAAATGTTTCCGGACGAGAAGATATTAACAACTGGGTCTAAAATTTCGAAACGCGTAGTCTTAGTACTTTCTGGAAAGTTTCTTAAGTTTCTGAAATATATTTCATAAAGTCTCCTTTTCCTCTTCTTAATATCAATATTACAACTTGCATTCACGATGCTAGCGAGAAAATAGACTACTTATAAATAAATAAAAACTCATCCTTGGATTTCAAAATTTAAGTGTTAATGTTACCTCACAATCAAAATTCGTGTGCTAATGTTGTATAATTCCCTTAATTCGATATCAAAATACTAATACAAATTTTCAAAAGCTATTTACTTTCATCGTGAGGTGATCTTACCTGCTACGTGTGATGTGGCACGAAAGAGGTGTGTTGCGTCGGGATGTTTTCCCCACAATTACTTTTCAATAAACAATGATTCCCATGACATTGTTTTAGACCATCTCTGCGTCGTAAGTAATGGCAATGTACATTTTGTGAAACAAAATAGAAACGGTAAGTATTATATAATGTCCATTTTCCGGCATGTTTTCAAGCACGTATCCAATCTAAATATGATGTATCTGTAGTATCAAATAATAACATAATAATATTAAATAATAATAATAATAATAATAATAGTGTTTGCTTGTAGATGTTGCTGTACCTTGCCATCAAAACGTCGTTACCAAGGAGGCAGAGAAACGTCTTAGATACAAGAGTTTGGAAATCGAGGTCAGCCGAATGTGGGGCACAGGTCGTCCCGATAGTTATCGCAGCTCTGGGATTTGTTCCACAACATTTGAGTAAACATTTGGCTAAGCTTCCAGGCCAATCAAAAACCTGTGAAGTGCACGAAATTGCTGTATTTGGAACAGGTCACATTTTGCGCAAAGTATTGTAGAGACACCGACAGATCCTAGATCTGCTCCTTACATAGCGGGTTGCAACCTGGAGCAGATTTTATTTTGAGCCGACTCATAACATCTTTAATGTCGTAATGTAGTGGAAAACTTATAATAATAATAATAATAATAATTATTATTATTATTATTATTATTATTATTATAAATAATTATAAAAAGTCCGTGGTTAATAATTGAGAGCGAACTCAACAGTAGGAGACGTTCCTATATTTAGAAGAGGTTGAATTTTTTGGGGGGGAGGGGACAATTTTCTCTGAAGGGAGGCAACGCGTGCTCTCCACCGCTGCCCCTTCGTGACCTGTGGCTGGGGGTCGGACCCCCGCTGAGTGAGACCCGTTAACGATTCACAGAGCCCGCAGTTTCTGGCACTGCACCTGTCCGGGCCGAAGAGGTAGAGAGCGAGCCACTAAAAACGCTGAAGGGAGATTTGTTTCAAGGGATTTGATTTTGTTTTGTTTGTCCGGTTTTTTCATTGCTTGCAACACATCAAGCGCAGAGAGTGTAAAATAGTTTCAATACTTCTGAATGCATGTACTTAGTTTTCGATAATGCAATGGTTCGTAATTGTATGTTGTTTGTATTTCGTGCATGATTGATTCCAAAACAGAAATACGATGAATGAAAGAGAGACGGATGTTTCTGTTATCAAAATATTTATTTAAGGCTAAAGATACTTTCGATAGCTTGGCTATCATCCTCCAACCTATCTGAAAAGTACATTAAAAGTTTTGAAAAGAAGGTTGTATAAATTATTTAAAAAATTAGTAATGTAATTTTTGTAAATAATTTATACAACCTTCTTTTAATTTTTTTTTTGTATTTTTCAGCCAGCTCTGAGGATGATAGTCAAGCTATCGAAAATATCTTTAGCCTTAAAAGAAATATTTTGATACTAGACAACATCCGTCTTTCATTCATTTTTGAAAAAAAAAGTTATCTACATCACCAACAGATATACTAATATACTACTAACAGAAATACGACTATAGTCACGGCCTACAAGAATAGGAAGTCACATGTTGGCAAAGTGCCATTGAGACTGCCGACCTGATGAAAAGCGCAAAAATCAATGGCTAGAAGGGAATTAAACGTTCGTGAGTAAGGATGTAAAGTTCCACCAAGGATTTTTGGGCAGAGATGAAACTGAACGCTTTATGCAGAATGAAGTATTTTAAATAAAAAAGTAATGTATTGTCTGAGCATTCGTTGATGGCATCACAGTGAGAAATTGAATCGACTTAAATATTTAGGAGAGTCATCATACTCGGATTGATTTATTATACTTGAAACAGTGAATAATCTCTTTGAAGTTAGCTTAAATGAAGGACATACATTGATTTCAAACGTGAAGAAGACATACCACCACTGTTTTGTCATTAAATTGCTAGTAGAGCACACCAAAGCACAAATCCTTGATTATATGAGCATTTTTTCTATAAAAAGTAGCACAACTGTTAGAACAGTTCCATAGACCCTGCCGACTTCGGTGCGGTCCAACCACCGTTTGCTTTACACAGGCAGCTAAACACACTTTAAGATGAAGATTCAAACCGACGCAAGTCGTGTGTACACTCTGGTCAGGAGTGTATAATGCTTCAGCAATCACCGATGTAAAGTGGTGCCAAGCGAGGACCAAGGGTTTTTGCTAAATTACGAGTAAATTATGTTTCAGGTAGTTCTCCTGCAATTTCAACTGATTTCAGATTCGTTATTAAAACCGAACATCGATCAGTCGTTCAATCAGTCGTTCAATCAAAATATATATTTTATCGAAGACTTTTTCGCAACATCCGTAAGCGCAAGACAAGCTTTGGCACTCTTCCGGTCGATCGACTGATCGTGGTGTCTACTGCATCCTGTTCTGTCTCGAAACATAACGCGCACCGAACAATTGGTTCTGGACAGCCCGCTGTCCTTCGACTGATCTCTCGCAGTGTCGTCAAATGTTAACGGGACGCCAGCTGCTATTTAATGGACTGTTGGTCGTAGAGTTGTCTTCGTGAATTTGGCGTTTGAAGACAAGGCAACGCCATTTCCCCTGTGATCAAAGATCTATGATTATTAGGGGGAGGATTTTTATGAAATGTCATTTTTTTTCTTTTCACTTTAGAAAAATTCCGCTTAGTATAGAAATTCATTTTATGTTATGGCAAGAGGAAATGGACCAATTTTATCCGTCATTTGTTTGCATTTTTCGTCGATTTCGACTAATATGTAATTTTTTACCTTTTCCCGTAATTTGTAATGCATTTTTTGCTGATTACATCGATTTTAATATAATTTTAGTGGTACTGGCTTCAAATATTATTTACGAAATACAACAAATGTTCTCCACAAAATTCCTGAGTGCCAATACCTGGTAGCATATATGATTTCTTTTCTCAGAAGTTACGTCAGCCATTGTGAGCATTTAATTTAAGGTTACTGTGAAGCCTATCAGCGCTATTGGCGTTTCAGTCAGTCCCGGGATAATTAAAGACGGAGATTTTCTGGTAAAGAACAGTCCAAACCAAATTTTGAAAGCTGAGTTCACTTGAACGAATAGAAGCAGCCTCGAGTACATCAGTAACGTATCCAATAGTTTGAGTTCATCTGAACTGTTATTTATCACCTTTTTTTACGGCATTTTCTTTGCATTAAGGGCAACATTTTAAGATCATTTTATTGATCATTTTTGGCAATATTTTAGGTCATCAGAATCCACCCCCTAATGATCATTACCCGACAGGCCACAGAGTTGCACAGTGCATTCCTAGCTGGAAGACTCTTGGAAGAAAATATAATTCATTAGGGTTGCCGAGTATGTCAACGAATCCTATCCTCATCCCTTACACTTTCATGCACTACTACATTGCCACACATGTCGGTAGACTAATCGGGAACTTGAAGCTTGTCACAGCTGTAGCAGTGCGCCCTGGTGGGAGACATCCGGAGGCCTGCGCTGAATCTCACCATCGGGCAGGGGTAGAACACCGCTACTTCCCATGATAAAAGCAGGCACTATACTTATGGAACTAATAACCACAGAAATAGTCGCTCCCGGAAACAAGAAACAATTGTAGGTAATACCATGTGTGCTTTGATAATTATCGATAAATCATGTCCAACCCTAAAATAGTACATTATGAAACGATGATGAAATGATGGGTATTAATACACGAGTATTGTAAATTTCACACGAGTGTATTAATATCGAGTTTCGTACGGTACTTTTTCTACGACTTTAATAAGTTAAACTTTTACCATGAATAGTTTCGTAGCAGTTGATTCTGCCGAGGCCACCTAACGGACAGCTAACTAAATCTACCCTCTAATGCTGCTGCAGGTGGCTGTGGTTACCTGTCCGCCTGCGAGGGAGAACTGCGCTAGTCATATATGATCAAATCAAATGTCGATCAAATTTATTTGAAATAATATTCCACGAAAAATACTACTAATAAAAGAAATTAAAACTATTGAGCATAATATAATATCAAATGCAATTTTAATGTACACAACCGAACGAAATATTTGCTAAAACGATTCTCATTGTTTAATTCAGTGTCAATACTTGGTTTGTAAGCGCCTCTGTGATTGGTCAAGAACCTGTATCATAATGAAAGCTGTATCAAAATGACTATCAGTATGCAAGTGGTTGCAGCCATCAAATGACTGCATTATACAATGGGAGTAGAAAAAAGATGCTGTTACCGCGCGCGTCACCCGAGGCGCGCGCAGTCATATAGAGCGAATTTTATAAGAAAGAGCTATTTTGACAGCTAGTGCTGCCAATATAACTAAAGGTTTTGTGTTTGTTTTGTCCTTGAGCCCATTAGACTCTCCTTCCTCCATTCGTTCGTTTGCAGTTGGCTAACTTGTAAATGGCTTGGACGCTTTCTTTTGTGATGGCCTCGTCCGGCGAAAATATAGTGCGCCACGAGGAATAATTGTTGAAATTAGGAAGCGCAGTGCTATGTGATCTGTAAAAATAATTTTTCCCCTTAAACGTTTCATTGAATTTACATTTTGTGTGATAAGTATTATGTTTATTTTAAAACCGAGTCTTGGATGTGAGATGTTTCCGGCAAGTGGCGAGCTGTGGCGAACTGTGATTGTGAGCGTTCCGTGGTTCCGTGCTTCACGTTTTACAAATTTCTTGTTTAAAATTAGACGGTTGTGAACCATGGGAAGCCGTGATGTCTGAACGGGAGCCATAAACACTTTACAAAGAGGCGTGGCTGAACAGCTGTCGCGGCGGAGGGATACTTCGGTGATGTACCTGTGATGTTGAATGAAGTCGTAGGCTTCCGCGGCCGGAGTCATGTGGATGATGTTGGCTGTCCGGGTGACGCCGCGTCGAAGGCTGTGTTGCCGACGTTTCGACCATCTTATCGTGGTCTTCCTCAGGGCTGGAATGCTCGTGGTCTTCCTCAGGGCTGGAATGCATTCCAGCCCTGAGGAAGACCACGATAAGATCGTCGAAACGTCGGCAATACAGCCTTCGACGCGGCCCGGTCAGCCAAGATCATCTACATGTGATGTTCACTTGTTCAGTGAACTGTCACTTCGGCTCATTCTTATGCGGATTCTTCTATACCAGGTGGCGAACGCATCAGCTGCCGCCTCGGCTGCCGTCTCAATCCCAGGCCAGCATTCCACAGCGGCAGAATTTTTCCCCGCGGCGCCGCGCGACGGGCTGTAAATCGTAAAGACCTCGCGGCCGCCGTCGCCCTGGGGGCGGCGTTGGGGGCGGGGCGGGGGCGGGGCCGGGGGCGGGGCCGGGGGCGGGGCGGACCCTCCCAGTAGCGGGCACACCGCTCCGCCCACTCCCACCAACCTCCCCCACCTACTTGCGATTCCAGCCCCTACGTTCCCCATTCCGATGTCGGGGCCCCCTCTGCCGTTTTAACGGATGGAGGTTGGGGGCGGAGGGTGTTTCGCCGCTTGGTAATGAAGCACGTGAATCCAATTATGGCGGTAAGCGCTTCGTTATAATATTTCAGTTTTTTAAATTCTGTTCCTGGGAATGGTTCCGCGGTGGGCTGGTGGCTTCTGGGAGACGAGGGCTGCAGGTGTCAGGGGAGGGGCTATGTTCTCAGCGGTTTTTCTTCTTCAACTGTGAGAAAAATACTCGGCCTATGTTGAGAGAAGTTTAACTGAACAGCATCGCAGAGCTGTGAAACATCTACTTCTCGAATCTCAAAAGGGGCCGTCCATAAATTACGTAACGTACATTTTCGATACCCCCTCTCCCCCTTCTAACGCACCCGTAACACGCGCTTGAACCCCCCTAAACTGACGTTTGTGACAACCCCCCTTTTAAATATATACCAGTGTTATGTAACACTTAATATCCCTTACCTCTAGCGTAACGCTGTCTGAGACCCCCTCCCCTTTTAGCGTTACGTAATTTATGGATTACCCCAAACAGATGGGAAACGTCATATCGAGATTCAGATTGCCAGACACATAAACTTCGTTGATGAACAAAGAAAGAGAATTCGAGATACGAGTATAAAAATAATTTTGATAGTTGACATACGAGTAATCGATGTTCTGCTGACGAATAATTTGGCTTCAAATCAGTTTCATGAAAACTGTGCCAGGGTACTCACATGTCTGTTCTGTAACACTAGCCAAAGAATGAACGAAATAGGAACGAGGGTGGAGAAGAACGCATCTGAGTAATTCATGTGTTCGTCAATGGGTTATTTGGCAAGAAATCAAATAAGGAAAGAAGAAAAAATAGAAGAACGATAAGCATGATTTGAATGTTGACAACATAATTTACAAATTTATGCAGAAGTTATTACAACAATAAGAACAATTGCGAACTGAAATGATTGTAGTAGAACAGGTATGAACTTATAGAAATACGCCTTGATCATGTGACGTAAGTATTACGTTTTCGGTAACAATTCATTATAAATGTCAATAAACCGTCATGATAGTTGTTTTTGTGTGTGTGTGGGGGGGGGACGTAGGTATTTTAATTTCAGTAAACATTTCAACTCTGTAACACAGTAATTCTCTAATGCTAAAATTCTTTTATTAAATGTATTGTAGGCATCATTTCTCACATGATTGTATTTTAATCAGTGTACTTCTATTGTAATGACCACATCATGAAGCACACACATTGCGCAAATTTATACTGGATATGATATAAACTTTAAATACGGCTCTCTGAAGATTATGAACTATATCACTATATCTGACTTCGACTGCAGAACTTGGACTGTGAGAAGTCATCTGGGCAAGACATACCAAAGCATTAATTATTCTTGGTTGTGGCGAATGTCAAACATAATATCTAATGGACATTACAATGAATTGTTGGATTCGTTCAAGAGATATTTCATTTATGATTCTAACTTTTTGTCCGGTGGAAGCTAAGCTATGCACACAGAGAATGGATCTTCGCGTCTAACATGATGGTTGGGTGACCAGGCTCTTCCTTCTCATTTAATATGCAAACACATTGAAGTGGGGCGAATGGGCACTCAGCGTGTATGAGAATGAAGAGTGAATCTGATACTCAATAAACATTACATTTATATTAATATATGGTCAATAGATTCTTGTATCAAAGTGAGCTGCAAGCTATTTGTAGACATTTAGGACTGGACGAACAAGCTGTCTGTCTGCCTCTCAGCATGTGATACTACACGTAGCATTTAATATGATTCTTTATTATGAGATATTAATTAAAGTATTATAGTTCGCATTTAGTTGAATATGCAAGTATATCAGATCGGTTAATAAGTTATTATTTACTAGTTTCTTTACAACAACTGGAACCAAATTACAAATTACTGTAAATTTTATTATTTTTTCCCAAATTAGTAAAGAATCATCAGGCAAAACTAATTTGGTCGCGATCATTTGTAAGATTTGTTCAAACACACGGAATCAACCAAAGTCCAAGTGGAGATTTCCCAGAAGAGCACGGGCGACCGCAGACCGCCAGCGGTTGGCAGGCGTGCGGACCTCGTCGCAGTGGACGCTCAGGGGTTCGAATCTATGCGACCTCGCCCTCTCCCCCTCATCTCCACCCACCCATCCCGCCCAACCCCGCCCGCCTCCCCCCGCAGCAGCATCGCAGCCGCCCGCCTCCGGCGCCCTGCCCACCCCCCGCCCGCCCCAGCCTTCCCCGCTCGCCACCAGCACCGCACCCGCCTACCTCCGGTACCCCGCCCATTCCGCCCGCCCTGCCGTCCCAGCCCGCCCGCCCCCGCCTCCGCACACCACTCCCGACCCCACCCAACACCGCCTGCCCGCCTCCGGCGCCCCTCTCACTCAGCCCATCCTGCCTGCCCCGCCCGCTCCCCCGCCCGCTCCCCCGCCCGCTCCCCCGCCCCGCCCATCCCACCCCCGCGCCGCCCATCCCCGCCCCGCCCATCCCCGCGCCGCCCATCCCCGCCCCGCCCATGCCCGCCCCGCCAATCCCCGACCTCAACCCCGATCCCATGCCCGCGCTCTCACCTACGCCCCCGCCAATTCCCCCGCTCCCCTCCCATCCCGCGCGCCCCCGACTGCCCCTTCCCCCCGCTCGCTTCCGCCCCGGCCACTCCAACCGCCCCGCCCTGCACATCCCTCCCTCCCCCACGCGCGCCCCGCACCTCCGCCCCCGCACCCACCCCGCCCCCGCACCCACTCCCGCCCCCGCACCCACCCCGCCCCCGCACCCACCCCGCCCCCCGCACCCACCCCGCCCCCGCACCCACTACCGCCCCCGCACCCACTACCGCCCCCGCACCCACTACCGCCCCCGCACCCACTACCGCCCCCGCACCCACTACCGCCCCCGCACCCACTACCGCCCCCGCACCCACTACCGCCCCCGCACCCACTACCGCCCCCGCACCCACTACCGCCCCCGCACCCACTCCCGCCCCCGCACCCACTCTTGCCCCCGCACTCACTCACGTCCTCGTACTCAGTCCCGCCTCCACTCCCGCTCCCTCCCCCACTCCTGCCCCCAATCCCTCCCCCGCCCCCACTCCTTCCCCGCCCCCGCACCCACTCCCGCCCCCGCACTCACTCACGTCCTCGTACTCAGTCCCGCCTCCACTCCCGCTCCCTCCCCCACTCCCTCCCCCGCCCCCACTCCTTCCCCGCCCCCACTCCCGCCCCACCCCCGCTCGCACCCGTTCGCGCTTCCGTCCCTGCCCGCCCCCGCCCGCCCCGCCCCTGCCATCGCCGCCGCGCCCCCGCCCATTCTCCCACCCATTGCCCCGCTCCCCTTCCATCACCACACCCACTGCTCCCCGCCCCCGCTCGCTTCCGCCCCGCCCACTCCACCCGGCCCGCCCTGCCCGTCTCTCCTTCCCCCATGCCCGCCCCCAACCCGAACCCCGCCCCCGCCGTCGCCGCCCCGCCCCCGCCCCGGCGCGGCCCTTGCCCGGGTGCTCGCGGCCGCACGTAAATTAAGGAATTTCCAATTTAGGGGGCGCGGCGCCCCGACGCCCGGCGGGCGCGCGCCGCGGGGGTCCCGTGCCCCGCCGGCCCCGCACCGGCCCCCCGCTGGGCGCGCGCGCCGCGCGACCTTATTGAAATTTGGGAGAATCCGCTCGAAATTGAATCGCGGTTCGGGGGCCCAGCTTTCCCGGACGTCGTTCCTCACCGGCCGAAAATAAATAAGCTAAGAAATAAGGGTACGGTAATTTTTTAAACCAAAAAAATGGAAATTTCCTCATGTTCTTGGTTCGTCTAAAGCGTAAATATTATTAGACGATGTTAATAGGTTTTTGATTCGAAACGTAAAATTACGTATACCGCAAAAATTACCTTTCAGTCAGCTACTAATAAAAACAATTCTTTCAGGGACTTCTCAATGTTTAATTTTTAACACGAGTGCTAAAAGTGAGTTGATACTCAAATGTTCAGATGAATGCAACAATGGAACAACTATACTTTTGTCTCACCGCTTTAGCTACTACTGAACTTAATGTATCATTGAATGGTTTGTATACTTTAATTAAAATAAAAGGAAAATCAGTAAGGCTGTCTAAAATATAGTGTATGATACATATGGTAAAAGTGATTTCATTTAATTCGTAGGCTATTCGGCCTATCAGTCTCATGTCGCGACCTTTCCTACTCGCAAAATAAAATAAAACCTTTACTCCTCGTATCATAAATAATAATTTCCTACTCCCATTTTATAATTCTCATATTGGATCGCTGCAGGTCTTTCCAAAATGATAGTCATTACGGTTCATGTTCATTATAATACTACTAGTTTTTGACCAATCACAGAGAAGAGTACAGTTGGGAAGTAATAAATCATTGGACACAGTTCTATTCTGTGTCTTGTTGGATTGACTTGTGTGCCAAGTCAACCCATGACAGGGTGACGGTAGACAGCGTACGACCTTCCCCTGTAACCGAACCTCATAAGGAAATCAGAATAATGAATCCTCCTAGGAGGATTCTATCATTTATTAAACTGGTAAGAAAAATGAGCACGTACTAGACTTGTGTGCAGCTAAGGCGCACTATGCTTACGCCTAGCCAATGACACATGAGAGACCTAGGTGAATGTCCGCTAGCACGAATCGGTTGATTATAGAATGACAGCCCCCACATAACCTTTCAATGTAAAAGTTTAACTTAAAATAGCTATCATTAGTGAAAGAAACCAATTCTGTGTAAAACTCGAAGTAACGGGGACTATTAATACACGAGTATGAAGTTCACGGTACTATAGAAATAACGATAGTGTATCAGTGGACAATTGTTTAATGTGTAAATGTAAAGCATCCAATGGTGAAGGGAATGAACAAAAGACTTCAGTAGTTCATGGCATGTCTTAAATTAATTTTATTAGTTGCAAATCTTGTAAACATGGAGCTTGAGAGTAAGATGGTGGTAGTGATTGTTTTCTCGATAGTATGTGGTAGTATGTGGTAGTACACAATTTTATGATGTTTTTCAACATGCAACTACAGTATGGTGATAGATACTAGGAAAATTGGTATTACTTTTGGTTCTTCCTTTCATTTTTTCAGTTACAATAACCTATGTATTTGAATTTTATTCTAATTTTTGCAACATGCGTTTATAGTAAAAAATTGAATTTTATCAACAAACATTATGTTCACAAGTAAATTGATCAACAACCGACCAAGGTAAAATCATTATTAGGGCTTTCATTTTCATCCAAATGAATACTGAATAGAAATTGACCCCAAACCTGAAACATTTGTAAAATTGGACTGCTTTAGCAAAATGTCACCTATTTATCATAATGAAGATATTAGCCAGAATTTGAGTGTGTGCCATTAATTTCAGTACACCGAAAATGGTTGTACCAACGTTACACTGCGAAAATTTATAGCGATTGAAAACGTCATTTTCATATTCTATTTAATCCATATGGAATACAAATGATGCAAAATTATGAGTGTAGAAACCGAGAAGGGATAAGACAGAAAAGAGGAAAAAACGGTTTAAAGCTGACAAATTTTGTTAAGGGACGAAGTATCGGTGGAGCGTTTCTTGGTTGCCAAAACCACAACATTAAGAAATCAAAAATGAACTTTAAAATAAAAAAGGCGCCAGTGCCAAAATTGATAAATACTTAAGATATTCTTTGTTAGAAAATTGAAACATAACGAAGAAAGAGAATTCTAATCAAAGTCAATTTAATTTCTCATATGCAGAAGAATAAAATTGACATCAAATAAATCTTGAGAAGTACTGTATGTATTTGACTTTTGACATAACGCGTCTTCTTTTTCAAATTACGAACTTCTTTTGCCCATTGCAAAAATACGGGTTTACTTTATTAAATGCCCTTGTCTTATTTAATGAGCATTACTTAATTTAAGAAGGCAAACTCTGGAAACTTTCAGTGGATCTGAATCTAAAGCTTCTGAAGCTTTCCACACGAGTCAATACTGTCACGTAAATGGTAAAGCCGCAATAATAAGTATTATTAACCTGGATTCTCTATAAACCTGAAGGTGCATGTGACAAAATTGAAAAAAAAATTATAATTAGAAAAGTGTCGAATATCAACAAGAAGTGCGTATAAAAGATATTAAATTCACTTTACCTTCTGTAATACGATATAATAGTTTGAAAGCAACATCAATGATCAAATCAAATAGCATCTTAAAATATATCACGCTGCGAATTCACTGCATGATGAACGACTGATCCGTTTGCCAACCTTTTTGCTTAAAAGTGATGTATTGAATTACTTCACACATTCCCAATATAAAATAACATCTTAATTATCCTAATTTATGTAATGTTCTACTCACCAACTTCCCTAAGAACCAAAAAAGTGTGCAAGGTTGGGAGTGGAGTATTGATCACCTCAAAACTTTCAAAGGGGTCGCACAGCCCGATGCAATAAAACACATTTCAGTAGATATGGTCAATTAGATATTTACCCTCTTTTTAATCTGACAATTTCGGGAATTATACACATTTAAAGAAGAATCTCTCCAAACCAAATGGCAACCATGTAAAAATTCTACATAAAATCAACAGTTTTCGTTAAAAGTATCATTATACGTGTAAGTTCGTTCTCCTTTAATGTTTATTTATTTCCATGTGAAATATCATATGTAAATTTTAAAAAAACATTTTGGGAAAGGGTGTCCAGAGGGGTCCAGAAATGTGGCTGCCATCTTGTTCTAAGCTGCGCACTCTATGCTACGTAAATTCTTAATTTCGGGAGGCAAACGTGTGGAGGACTCTTGTAGAACTGTTCGTAGAGACAACCATCTCAAAGCCCATGCTTTGGTGAGAAACCCTCAACGTTGGCACCTCTCCTGAAGCGCACAGCACCGCAGCGCGGGCGAAAGAGCCAGCCAGCGAGCGAACGAGCGAGCAAAAGAGAGAGAGAGAGGGGGAGCGAGAGAGGGGGTGGGAGAGAGGGGGACAGCAGGCGACGGGGACTTTACGGTTCATCAGAGCCGGCACGTTTTACTCCGCTCATAACTCTGCGGCGCCGACAGCAGGCGCGGTCCCCATTACCGCAGCGCCGCGCAGCGGGGCGCCTCTGAACTATGCCCGGCCGCCACCCTCGTCAGCCGCGGCGCGGCGGGGAACCCCGGCCGGACCCCCGCCCCGCGCCGCCCCGCCGCCGGAGTCACCGCCGCCATTGTCTCCGCTCCCGAAGCCGCCGTCCGGGTCCCCGCACTGTGGTTCCACTGTCCGTTTTCGTACACCAACTTCCAATCCAAATGAGGGGTTTTGGGACGGCGTCGTGCCGAAATTAATGATCTGCTATATTTTATTGTAAATATCTGTCGACAAAAATGGAAAATATAATTTAATACTGTACCCGTGTATTCTCAATTCCTACGCTTCATTACACTCATTTACGGATGTATAAATGTATATATATTTTTAAAATCACCAATGACGATTTGATCTAATGAAAGTTGTCCCCGCTCCGTGTTTTCATTGTCCGTTTTCGTACACCAAGTTCCAATCCAGATGAGGGGTTTTGGGACGGCGTCGCAGTCGGGCCGGAATTAATGAACAGTAATATTTTATTAATAAATATCTGTCAACAAAAATGGAAAATATACTGTAATCTTGTACCTGCGAATTCTTAATTCATACAGTTCATTACACTCATTTAGGGATGGATAACTATATATATTTTTAAAACACCAATGACGATTTGACCAAACGAAAGTTGTCCGGCCCTATGGTTCCACTGTCCGTTTTCGTACACCAAGTTCCAATCCAAATGAGGGGTTTTGGGACGGCGTCGTGCCGAAATTAATGAACAGCAATATTTTATTAATAAATATCTGTCAACAAAAATGGAAAATATACTGTAATATTGTACCTGCGAATTCTTAATTCATACAGTTCATTACACTCATTTAGGGAAGGATAGCTATATATATTTTTAAAACACCAATGACGATTTGACCTAATGCAAGTTGTCCCCGCTCCGTGCTTTCATTGTCCGTTTTCGTACACCAAGTTCCAATCCAAATGAGGGGTTTGGGGACGGCGTCGTGCCGGAATTAATGAACAGTAATATTTTATTAATAAATATCTGTCAACAAAAATGGAAAATATACTTTAACCTTGTACCTGCGAATTCTTAATTCATACAGTTCATTACACTCATTTAGGGAAGGATAGCTATATATATTTTTAAAACACCAATGACGATTTGACCTAATGAAAGTTGTCCCCGCTCCGTGCTTTCATTGTCCGTTTTCGTACACCAAGTTCCAATCCAAATGAGGGGTTTGGGGACGGCGTCGTTCCCAATTTAATGAACAGCAATATTTTATTAATAAACATCTGTCAACAAAATTGGAAAATGCAATTTAATAATGCATGCCCATATTCCTTATCCATACAGTTTATTACGCTCATTCAAGAATATGTAAAAAGGTTTTTTTAATCACCAGTGTCAAGATATGATCTGAATAAGTGGTCCCCGCTCCATGATTCAACTGTCCGTTTTCGTACACCAAGTTTTAATCCATGTGAGGGGTTTTCGGACTGAGTCGTTCCGAAATTAATGAACTGCAATATTTTATTAATAAATATGTCAACAAAAAGAGAAAAAATAATTGAATACTGTACCCCGGTATTATTAATTCTTACACTTCGTACACTTCCTTACACTTACTACATTAGGGATGTGTAAATATTTTGTTTTTAATCACCAATGGCGAATTTACCTAATGAATGTTGTCCCGCACTTTGGTTCCAGTGCCCGTTTTCAACAAAATTGGAAAATGCATTTTAATAATGTATCCGCGTATTCTTAATTCATACACTTTATTACACTAATTCAGGAATATGTAAATATTTTTTTTTAAATCGCAATGATGATTTGACCTGAGTTAATATTGTCCCCGTTCTTATATTGCCCCCGTTTCTTAGTTACACTGTCCGTTTTCTTACGCTAAGTTCGAATACAAATGAGGGGTTTGGGGACTGAGTCGTACCGAAATTAATTAGCAGCTATATTTTTTTTAATAAATTTCAGTCAATAAAAATGGAAAACGCAATTCAATGATATACACTTGAATTCTTTCTCCCACTCCGTACATTTTATAATACTCATTTAGGAATGTGTGTACACATTTTGTAATCACGAAAGACAAGCCGTGAGCTGGAGGAATATTGTCACCGCACAATGATTCCACTGTCTGTTTTCGTATACCCAAGTTTGAAGCCAATGGAAGTGTTTTGGGACCGAGTCGAGCCGAAATTAAAGAGCAGCGATATTTAATTTTTTTATTTTTTTGATAGCTTTTTTTGTTTTTGTTTTGTTTTGTTTTGTTTTGTTTTGCGACTCGGACATCATGGGGCCACGAGATACGTACATCGGAGCTCAGACTTGATTATCGTGCATTTAACCTTCTTCTATAGGGGAAATCAGCATTTGAATGTTGATTCCATTTTTATATCTCAGGGTTGTTAGATCTTTGGGATGGGATGAAATGATGATGATTGATGAAATAGACACACACACACATACAAAGGCACACAAAACCCACCCATGCCAACAGCGGGACTCGAATCCGCGATTCTTTGGTCGGAGACCGCTACTGCACTACTATTGTCTTAGCGATCTCGGCCACCGGAGCGCCGATATTTTATTATTAAATATCAATCAACAAAAATGGAGTTTAATAAAATGGAGTTTAATAATACATGTGCGTATCTCAATCCATCCAATTTATTACACTCCTTAAATAATGCATAAATTGATTTTTTAATCACCAGTGATAAGATTTGACCTGAATAAATTTGGTCCACTGTCCGTTTTCATACACTTAATTCAACTCCAAATATATTTGGGAACTGAGTCGTGCCGAATTTAATGAGCAGCGATATTTTTTTAATAAATATCAGTCAACGGAAATGGAAAATGTATTTTAATGATCCGACGCGTATTCTTAATTCATGTACTTTACTACATAGATGTAGATGTACTCATAGATGAATTCATGTACTTTACTACATAGATGAATGTTTAAACTTTTTTTTTACCAATGACAAGATTTGACCTGAATTAAAATTTTCTCCGCACTATGGTTTTCATTACCTGATTTCTTCCACTACGTTAAAAAGCTTCACTAAGGGCTGTTGTAACAAAGTCTTACGCCAAAATAAAGGAGAAATATTTATTTATTAAGGGTACAACTTTATTAAATGTGAACAATTTGAATAAAAAGAAATGTTTCAACAAAAAATGTATAAAACAAGAATATAACAACCGCAATAACGACAATGTATGTGCCTGTTTCTAATCCATACTCTTTATAAAACTCACTCATAATACGTCAATATTTTTTTTTTCATTTCATCATTGCGAAGATTGACATGAACGAACATTTTCTTCGCTTTAGGGTTCCTCCGCCCAATTTGGTACGCACTTTTAAAATCCAAACGGGTTTAAGGACTGAATTAATAAGTAGCAAATATTTGTTAGTAAACATCAGGCAACCAATGTAAAAAAGCAAAAATTTAAGAACAATGTACGATTGTATACTTGATCAATGTCCTTTATTTTACTTATTGAAGAATGTGTCAATTTTTTATATCATCAGTGATAAGATTTAAATTTGATGAACAATCAACACGCACTCTGGCTCCACAGGGGGTTTTGTACATCCCTTTCAAACTCAAAGGCACTGTTTTGTGATTAAGATTTGCACCGAAATTAATAAGCCGTTATTATTTATTAATATCAATGTGAAATGCAAGAATTTAAAAACAGAAATGTATATTTTTAATCCGCATGCATTATTAATTAAACAATAATTACGAGTGTATTCCTAATCTATGCACTTTATTATGGTCTAAAAATGTGCAAATAATTTTTTTCATAATATCCATGACAAAATGTTTCCTCAAACCCGCTTTGTTGTTCCAATGGACATTTTCGTACATCTTTCAAATCCAAATAAGCTCTTTTGTGACAGAGGGAGGTACATAAATTAATGAATAGAATAATGAAAAATTTAGTTTGTATCCTTTCAATTTCGAAACTTGCTAATATACCAAGTGCAAGTGGAGGATCGATGCATCAATAGATTGATATCGAGGGCTTCTGCGGCCAGAGCCATGGGAATAATATTGACTGCCCGAATGGAATCTTATCATGATCTTCCTTAGGGCTGATGTGATATAAATGAATTGTTTAGGTGACATCAAGCAGAATAGTGGAAATTACCGGAAGGATCGCATCGCACAGAAGGGAGATTTGTAGAAACGTTTTGACAGAAAAGTACTGAACAGTCATATAAAGTACATACAGTTTCATCATCCACAATATAGCAATTGATAAAGTTCTTTAGTCCACAACCATTAAGATCAGCAATCCTGAAAAATGATAGTTCTGAGAAAAATGTATGAATACTATTTCCAAATAATAATCAGAACTCCCTCACCTTTTTGATGGTTTCCTTAGATACCACAAGAATGATATGTAAGAAAGTCCATTGAATACTTACAATTGATAATAACAAACAATCGTTTTAACGATAACAAAACACGTTTTCTAAGCAAGACCAACTGCTCTTCCATTTTTTTGCACACTTGAAAATTGTGCATGACGCCATTTTCTCGTTTCCATTATAGTCACGCATTCCAAAGCTAATTTCGTAGCTTTTTATTAACAAAGGAAATCTGCGATCTGTTCAATGTAAAGTTACCTCTATTCCATTTTTTTTCGTATCTCTCTTAATTAAAACCGTTCACACGGAGCCGATCCAAATACTTTTTTGACGGGTGTTGTGAAACTAATAGATTCCTAACGACTCATTAATAACGGGAATGAATAGTAATACATTGAACGATTCGCAACCACAAACTCGCGTTGAATATACTTTTATCAGCTTCATCGAAAGTGCTTTAAGTTTTTGCAATTTTTTAAAGAAATAAAATGAGAAACTGCTTTATTTTAAAACAAAATATTTTTGCATTAAAGTATAAATACAAATACATTTAAATTACGTGGAAATATACTTCAATTAATTTTTGTCTCTAATAAAACAACTGTTTTGGCGATAAGTATTTTTTCTCAACCGTCAATATGCTATCCAACAAACCATGAAATCACGGAAACATTTTTTCTCCCTTCCACCATTGTTTTGGAGAATATCTAAGGAAATATTTGGCAAATGTGATTGGTGTATTTACCACTTTCGACTACGGGATTCATAGTCACGAACCTCTGATACGCTAAACATCATACCATCGATGCTGTGACCTTTCGTTTCCCCATGTCCCCCAGCATCGTAGAAGACATCAAAAATAATATCTGGCGAATATGATTGATGATCCTTTTTCCACTCCAAAACCTCACCATCCAACTCGGAGATTACAATGATATGTTGCGATAGCCATTTAACTATTTAATCACCAAAATCACCATTGCTTTTCTTCCTCAATTCCACTTACTTATATCTTTGAGGATATCCAAAGAAATGTCTATAGAAGATTATCGGTCTTCACCTTAGGTAACAAGTTCACACACGAACTATGATAGCTCATCACAACCATCGAATTACGCAATCCTATTCATTAATCGATTTCACTGTTATCCTGAAGTCCTGAAGGACATCCGAGGATACAGACGAAGACGATTAGTGTTATTCCCTATTTTTTTTACCGGGTTTGTACTCATATTCTCTGACATGCTAAGTATTACACTATCAAATCACCAAATACTATTGCATCTTCAATTCCCTCATTATCCTAGATGACATTCAAGGAAATGTCTGGTGAGGACGATTGATTTCTAACTCTTTAACTGGCAATATTTTAACTTACAAACTCGGATTTAACAGTCTGATGTACACGTCTTCCATACATGAAATCACCGAATCCGTTGTCTTTCTCAATTCTGCAGTTATCCTGAAGTATATCTGAAGGAAAATATTGATTATTTTTATATTTGATACAAATTGTTCTGTACGTTCTATTGTCTCAATTCTTTTGTATCTTTTGTTATTGTGTTACTGTATTATTTGCATTTGTTGTGTTATTTAAATTGTATCTTGTGCTAACTATTATACAAGAAGTTATGTGTAATGAAATTGTTTATGATAGAGCTGTGATTAGGCACAGCAATTTGTAATAGGATAATCCTGTAAGCAAATTACTAACAAAATTGAAATTGAACCGAATATTTTTTTAAAATCTTTTAACCAACTGAGTTCACACTCACGATCTCCTTTAAAATAGTCAAATATGAATACCATCACTTCAGCAAATCACCGAATCGTTTTTATACGTCATTAATACCCTTCCCCACTGGGTCATCTAAGGAAGTAACAGCATAAGACGATTAGTGTTTTTTACTCTTTAATCAACCGGGTTAGCACATACGAAGTCTGGTATAACCGTCTTGCATCAGCAATTTACCGAATACTTCTTGTTCCTCAAAAACATCATTACCCTCGAGGATACCTAAGGAAGTAACTACCAAAGACATTTTTGTCGTATAACAGTTCGATGTTCATACAATCGCATCAGCGAATCAACTAATTCTCTTTATTTCTCAGTAACACCATTGGTCTTGAGGACATCCAAAGCAATATCTGACGAAGGCAATTGACGTTTTTACCCTTTAACCAACTGGGTTAGCACTCGTGAAATCCGTATACAGATTGATGAACACACCATTGCACCAGCGAATTACCTAATTTTTCTCTATTCCTCGATAACACCATAGCCCTTGAAGACATTTGAGGCAAAATCTGGCAGAATGTGTTTGGTGTTGCGATTGGTATTTCTTAGACTTTACCCGTTGGAATTCGCACGTACGAAATCCGATGTAACAGTCTCATTAGTAAACCATCGCTTCAGCAAATAACAGAAACGATTTTACTTCTCAACACCAACATTGCCCTCGAGGTCGTCAAAGGCATTATCTGACGAAGACAATTGGTGTTCATTTATCCTTCAACCAACCGAGTTCCCACATACGAACTCCGGATTAACAGTCTCATGAGCGAGCCATCGCATCAGAAAATCGCTGAATAATTTTTATTCAACACCACCATTACCTTTCAGAACATCCAAGGCAATATCTGACGAAGACAATCGTTTGTTTCTTCACGATTCAATCACCCGGGTTTTGCTTCTACAAACTCTGGTATAACAGTTGCATGGAAAATCCATCGCACAAGCAACTAATTTACCAAATTCTTTTTATTCCTCCATTGTCCCCGAGCGCAATCAAGGCAGAGTCTAGCGAAGGAGCTGGACGTGGGAGGCTCGTTTGTGCAGTCCTCCGTCAATATTTGACGAAGACAATTGTTTTTTCTTTTTACGATTCAATCACCCGGGTTTTGCACTAAGTAACCCGATATAGCAGTTGCACGAAAAAGCCATCGCACCTGCAACTTACCAAATCCTTTTTATTCTTCAACAACACCATTCCCCCCGAGGACATCCAAGGCAATATTTGACGAAGACGATTGTTCTATTACCCTTTAACCAATCGTGTTCACTCTTACGAAATCCTTTATACAGTCTGATGAACATACCATCGCACCAGCGAATCACCAAATCCTTTTTATTCCTCAACAACACCATTCCCCTCGAGGGCATCCAAGGAAATATTTGACCAAGACAATTGCTGTCGTTTTACCCTTCAACCAACGGGGTTTGCACGTACAAACTCTGGAATAACATTCTCATGAAAAGCCACCGCACTAACGAATTACCAAATCCTTTTTATTCCTCAACAACACCATTGCCCTCGAGGGCAACCGTGGCAGTGTCTGGCGCAGGCGCTGGACGTGGGCGGCCGCTTGTGCAGCCCTGCGGGCGCGGCCGCTCTCCGCTGTAGCGCCACGACATTTCGACGGCGCGTGTCGCCCGGGCGGCGGCGGCGGCGGCGGCGGGCGCGGCCGACTCGTAAACCCGGACAGCGCATAACTTATCGGCAGCGGTTGCGGCGGGCGGCGCGGGCGGGTGGTGGGCGCTGGGCGACGGCCGAGCGCCCGATGGTGCGTGGGCGATGGGGAAGGTAGGTGGTGGGCGTGCGCCGGTGAAGTTGGGCGGTGGTTGGGTGACGGTGATGATCGGTAGTGGATGGGTGACGGTGATGTTCGGTTGTGGGTGGGTGACGGTGATGTTCGGTAGTGGGTGGGTGACGGACATTGGCAGTCGGTGGGTGACGGTGAAGTTCGGCGATGGATGGGTGACGGTGAAGTTGGGCGGTGGGTGGGTGATGAAGTTGGGCGGTGGGTGGGTGATGAAGTTGGGCGGTGGGTGGGTGACGGTAAAGTTTGGCAATGGGTGGGTGACGGTGAAGTTCGGCAGTATGTGGGTGACGGTGAAGTTCGGCAGTATGTGGGTGACGGTGAAGTTCGGCAGTATGTGGGTGACGGTGAAGTTCGGCAGTATGTGGGTGACGGTGAAGTTCGGTAGTATGTGGGTGACGGTGAAGTTCGGCAGTATGTGGGTGACGGTGATGGTTGGCGGTGGGTGGGGGACGGTGAAGTTGGGCAGTGAGCGAATGGAAGTGAAGTTGACGAATGGGTGAAAGTGAAGCGATGGATACGCGACAGTAAATTTCGGCGGCGGTTTAACTTTGGTGAAATTCAGCGCCGGACGGTGAGGGTGAGCTTCGGATGGGTGATAGTGAAGTTGAGCAATAGTTGGACGACAGTGAATCGGGCAACGAGTGGTCGATTGTGAAGTTGGACAGTGGATGGATGTCGGTGAATTTTGGACATGGGTGACAAATTTAAGAGAAGGGTGGTCGACGGTGAAGTTGAGCGTTGGAGGCAGTGAAGTTGATCGATGAGTAAACGAGGGTGAAGTTGGGCAATGGGTGGAAGATGAATTTTGGCGATTTTTGAGCAATGGGTGGGCGATTGGAAAGTTGAGCGTTGGGCGGGTGCCGCTGAAGTCGGACAAGGGATGGGCTTAAGGTGAATTTTGGCGATGTGTGAGCAAAGCAGTTGAGTGATGGGTGGACGTCAGCGAGGTTGGGCGTTGGATGAGCTACGGTGAAGTTGCACGGTCTTCAGGGCAGGTGGAGACGAGCACTTAAACACTGCGCTTGTGGACACGCCTTCGGCCGGCCGTGATCTATGCCAGGAGATAACACCTGGGTACAACCTCTCTAGCGGTTTGAGGTGGCAGGTTGTACTTGAAAGGTCGTGTCTACCCTTGACTATTATTTCTCAAACTTTTACTTCGCCCACCACCATGATCCGGGGGCTTGGAGCATTGTTCAAGTATGCGAAGACGTAGGCTGTGAGTTCGACTCCCGTGTAAAGTAAGGTTGTTTTTATCACGTCGACCTTTTGGAATCCCGGGAGGGGTTAATGGAGTCCAATTAACATTTTAGTGGTTTCGAGTTGATTGATGACAAAGTCTCGTTAACTGAGTCATCTCTCAACATGCAGTTGAGATTTTTTATTAGTTTTTTTTTGGGAGAATGCAGGACGAGTATGTATGTTCTATTTGTAGCAAATTCCGAAACAGTTATAAAAGTATATATTACTCTGAATGTGTATATTGCAACTTTTGTGAAAACATATTAGAACTACAAGAATTAAATTCATGAAAGATTTTGGTGAAATTACGAGCAAAAACAAAAAAGGAAATAAGCAATGTAATGCCGCACCTTGAAAAAAAAAAAAGAGCGAAAACGTTTTGAATGCATTTTGAGTGGGCTGACAGTCATTTTGTTTTTAATAATTGTTCATTTAATTAATGTTGATATCTTTTTATACTGTTGTGTGTATTTTTAAGTAACTATTTTCTGCTTAACTGCTTTCTACTGCTAAGTAGGGGCTTTAGAACACAAACAGAACATTCTTTATTTATTTTCTTAGAATAATATCCAAGCCTTTCATGAAATCATTCGAGGATAATATAAAGGCGGTTCTTAAAGCTCTGCAATATTAAAATTACAATATTTATCTTTTCATCCACATTTGTTTATTTAAGTAAGTTTATTAAGTAAAAAGGGAATTAATCTGAGAATTTCCAAAGCATGAGTGGTATTGAATAGCACTATTTCACAAATGGAATTACATACAACAGAATTCCAAAATGCGTGAAATATTGAAAATAAATGAAAGCATATTAAAATCAAAGAGGAACTATAACTAATAAGTAAATTATTTTTTTACGTATAATATCTGTTTATTATCGTGTAAGTGTTGTTTACATTTTATGCCACATATTCAACTTGGATGTAGTAACAGTGTAAACATGTGTCCCACAGCCCTGACGAGGGAGTAATAAAGTTACGAAACTAAACGATAGTGAACTAATTTTTTTCATTGAATGACCAAAAAAACATGAAACATTCCTAATAGTCATAGTAAGTATCACTAGTTCATTTGAAATTAATCGATAAATCCATTCCATCATCGCATTCTGACTCATCTCATCCCGACTCGAAAATTTATCGACAATTACAAATTTTCACACAATATTACTTATGATAAAGTTACATTAGTAAAACATTTGCGATTGCTAGAGGCTGATAAATTCTTGAAACTTCATGGTAAATAATTCCTGAGTGAAATAACCAATGTAACTCTGACGTGGCCGGAATGCTACTACGTGCTTCGGAGCAAGCGCCAAGAAGTGTGCAATAATAACTCAATCTGATATAGTCGATACTCGTAACCGGGATCGACAAAAATTCGGACGATTCATGCCGTGAAATGCCGCGTTCGTGACAATGCTAATCTTCATGACAACGTAAATTATGTCTTGCGAACCGATTTCTTGTCAGCAAGAAAATGATGTGTCATGGAGGAAAAGTTATGAGAAACGGACACAGGCTAGTTCAGTATTTAGTGATGACCTACAATACTCAACGACTGTATTGGCCTTTCCCCAGAGTAAATTTTAGAATGGCAATACGATTGGATTTTAGTTGGGGATGATTTAGAGTGTGGATATGAAGAGCTAAGAAAAAGGTTGAAAGCTTTGAGAAACTTTCGTTACCCCTTCAAACACATGTTCACCTGAATATCGATATTGAATCTTGAAAGTGCTTTCCAATACGTATTGTGTGTGTATATATATATATATATATATATATATATATATATATATATATATTGAGACGAAAATGGACGAAATCCATTCGTCCCATAATAAATCTACAACCAGCCCGAACACCATAAGGCGCAGGCAGCTTTGAAAGCCGCGCGCCGTCGACGTCAGCGGATGACGAAGGCGTCGAATAATTTCGAAGCCTACAACCGGAACCGATGGTCGCCAATGAGGAGAGAGCCGAAAATCCCACGATAGCCATTGGTCGGCGTAGGTCACGCGAGGAGAGTAGGACAGAGGCAGCCTGGTAACCGATGTAGAATTTGGTCTTCTAGAAAGAGTTTCCGACGAGGCAAGACGGGTCTTCTAGGAAAAGTTGTCGACGAGGTGAGACGTGTAGGACGTTTCTTCTAGGAAAAGTTGTCGACGAGGCGAGACGTGTAGAATGTTTCTTCTAGAACAAGTTTTCGACGACGTGAAACGTTGCTTTTAGAAAAAAGTTAACGACGAGATGCAATATCCGCTAGGAGCAGTTTTGTTCTAAAACAGAATTCATGACCAAGTATAACGTGAGTCGGTGCGTAATTCACAACTTCCAACGCCACCAGAACTTTCAAAGTGCACGGGAGCAAAGTGAAACGAGCCCGATGTTCAAATCAAGAATTATTTAATGAACTGTTGTCCGGAATGAGTTTGTGAGGAAGAAAATTAAAGACGTCTGAACTTTCTGAACTGACGTGTAATTCGCATTGAAGGAAAACGAAGAAAGAAGAAGGGAGAAGATAGAAGAAGAAGGTACAGCCGAGAAGTTGGTACGTGACGTGGAATACAGCGAGTACGAGAGGCGCCGCGGTGCAATTCACCGTTGCATCCCGAGGTCGCCATCGGGCCCGCCGCTACTCCACAGGCTCGCCGAGGCTTCCATTTGTTCGAGCGGCCGTGAAGACAGCGAGGTCATCGCTACGCCCTTCCCGGCTGCTAGTGGGCGAACGGGAGGTCTCCGGAACGCGCGCGAGAGGGGGAGGTGTAACGGTATTTCACCGCCATGCAGCAAACGAGGGTGAGTACCTGTAAACTTTGACACAGTGCTGTAAAAATACAAGGTATTAGCAGAAATAGGAGAGGCTAATGAGGACAATTCTAGATTTGGATTTGGTCTTTCTTTCATGTTCAAAGGGTCGTTCTAAACAGAATTTAAAATAGAATACGATGCTTACATGCATCTAAACCAGAACAATAAGTAACTTTGTTAAAATCAGTCTTTTTCTTTATCGAAAGAGTCAGTGTACATGTGCTTTTATGTGAAAGGCAATAAGTAATGCCACACTAATTTAAGTAGTAATGAAAATCTTAAGAGAATGTTTAGGTAAATCCAGCTGGAAATAGGATTATCGAAATCTCTCTTAGGTGTAATGTGTACAGGCAGTGTATGGCAAAGCAGTGGTTTGCCCGCTGCATGTTGTAATGTTATGTAATCAATTTTGGTTAATGAATGAGATATAAAGCATTTGTGGATTGTGATTTTCCCTGGTCACTAAACCATGTAGGATTTCCTAGGGAGGGAGCATCCTATAAAAGAAAATATTTTGATAAACAACCGGCAGGGCCTGGCGACGAGGCGGTGACTGGAGCGCCGTGACGTCCTGGTGACACCCACGCCAGAAGCATTTGATTCTCGTGGGGTATATCCGCCCTAGCCCATCAAAGGTTGGTTAGTGCCGGCATGTCGAGAGATGGCATGTTCCGTTGCATTAAATGGCGCCCGAACAGGGGACTCGAAAGTTAAATTAGCATTAACTAATGATAGCAGGAGAGAGGAAATTAATATTTGCATCATTAATAAGGCTAAAATTTAGGGTTTCCAAAGTCCCAGATAAGATTGTGTAGTGACTTGTCAAATCAAAGAGGGAACACACACAATGCTATGAATAAAATTAAAGTTAAAAGGAAATATTGAAAGGAGAACGATACTTGTGAATGATGTACGGTGTTCATAGTTGTTACAGTGTTACAATTTATTGCAGTGTACATGTCATGTTTTGTGTTTTATTTTCAGCAGTGTGATAAGTTCTATTTCTATGTGATTTTGTTGTGGAGTGTATAAATTATTCAGTGTGTTGTGAGGGAGGTAATTTCGTTTCCAACAAATATCTTTTGTGTAAAGAATTGCTGTAAACGGGTACTCAACCTCGTATCATGGCGGATAGATTCATGCAAAGTAGAGGCTTAGTGGGGGCAGAGGCCGCTAACAGTGACGAGGAGGAGGGGCAGCGCGAAGTGGAGGCAAGGCCGACCGTAGAACGAACGCCGACCGAATCTGCTCGCGGAACAGAGCCATTAGAATCGTCACCGGAAATGTTAGAAGGGGAATCACCACCCGTTAGCCCGGATGACCCCATGCTAAACCTAATGAGGGCATTGTTAGGTAATTTCCATACAACCCTTACCAATAAGATAGAGAATATGCAACAACAAAACCACGCAATAGCTGCAGAAATACAACGCGACATTCAACATGTACAAGAGAATGTTCAACGCGACATGCAACAGGTACAAGAAAACATCCAACATGTACAAGAGAGTGTTCAACGCGAGATTCAACAACAAAACCAGGTGTTAGCTACGGAGTTGAAAGAACAGCAAAATGCTTTAGCTACGGAGTTGACAACCAAAATAAGTGCTGTTAACGACAAGGTCGAAGCAATTCAGCGAGCACAAGAAACGGGGGCAGCCGAATTGAAGAATGAAGTTGACAAGAAGTTAGAGGCACAAGCAAGAAAAGTAGAGGAACAATCTGAGAAGATTGAAACTGTACAAAATAAATGTGAAGAAATGAACACGCGAATTGATTCAATAACTGAATTCGTCGAAATTCGTACGAAACGACATGAAGACAAAATCGCACAAGAACTGAAAGGGATTTCAAATCAGGTAGAAGTGGGCACACAAGGACGTTTGAAAGTGCTAACAAAACTAAACGACTTGCAAGCAACGGTAGATACCATGCCGGCAGCTGTAGGTTCGACGCACCCGTTAAACTTAAATGTGCCACCTACCTTGAAGTTTTCGGGATTGCCCGAAGAACATCCATATTCGTTCTTAAAGGCACTAGATAGTTTTATGGCTCTTAGTCGCTTGCCAGAGCAATATAAAACGCATTTATTGTACCAGATTTTACAAAAAAATGCAAGAACATGGTTAGAAACGCTTGAACCGTTTCCTCAAACAATTCAAGAATTTAAAATAAAATTTTTAAATAGATATTGGAGCGAGGAAATTCGACTCAACCACAAGATGACAGTTATGAATACGTACTACAAGCCGACGCTAGGAAGCATGCGCGATTATGCGGCGGGGAAGATTGCTGCACTCAAGTTATGTTCGCCACCTATGGAAGACAAAGAAATTATTTGTTTATTAACAAGACATTTCCCATACAGCATACAGAACTTGATAAGAAGCATAGCTCCGCGTGACATTGAGGCATTCCAAAGCTTGCTAGGTAATTATGATATTACAGCAGATAATGTCATGAAGGGAGGCAAGACTAGTACGACGATTAATGCCATCAGCACGAGTGTGGGAGGTCAAGAGGCAAAATCATCGAAACAGAGCGATCAACCAAACAATAAAAAGAATGATCGAAATACGGAAGAAAATAACTTTCGGAATGAAACGAAAGACCGAACTTCAAAACCAGGAGGGGAGAAGACTAATAAAACATACCCTCAAAACAAGCGCAAGACTAAAGAAGAAGAGAATAATGAAGAATTAGGGGACAAACATCAATGTCAGCCATCAACATCGGGAAACTGCCACAGTTCGATGTGAGCGGGAACCCCATGTCGAACAACGTTCAAGCTGAATACAACGTGGTTCCTGTAATCTCTGTAGGTGATCCACCGACGGGTGTCATATGGAATATGGTCACAACGAACGAGTATCCATATCGTTGTCCGGTGATTGAAGTATGCTGCGGCGACGTGGTGATGAAGGCGTTAGTGGACACTGGCTCCATGGCAACCATAATGGATGAAGACGCCTACAATGCGTTAAGGGAATCGAAGATTGAACTACCTCAATTGCCAATTAAAAGTACGCGAATTACAACTGCGATTGGAAACAAGTCGAGCCCGATCAAAAAACAAATTTATGCACCATTAGAAATAGGAGGCAAGGTCTATGACACGCCATGTCTCGTAGTAAAAGGACTCACGTACGCAGTAATTTTAGGCATTGATTTTCTCGTGGAGAATGATGTAATTGTAGATACCAGAGCCGCGAAAATTCTGATAGGTCGTGGAAACGCGAGAATTAACACAGTGATGAAATTTGATGAAGAAAAGTTAATTGAAAATGAGGATGAAATAGATTTATGTTCGTCCGCGACAAATGACTTGATTGAATCAATTGAAGAGAAAGTTAATTCCGCTGATCTCCTCGACAAAGAACAGAAGGCCAAGTTATCGAAGTTACTCATCAGCGCCAAAAGGGTGTTCGAGAAAAATCGCGAACCAGTGAAAAATTACGTGTTTCGTATCCAACTCACAGACGAGACGCCGTTCAAAGGACGCAGCTATCCTATACCAGTGGCGTACCAAGAAGCAATTTCAAAACAAATTGAAGAAATGTTAGAAGAAGGCATAATCAAAAGGGCGACTACGGCGTATGTCAATCCAATTGTAATAGTGAAAAAGCAGAACGGCACATTGCGCTTATGCTTAGACGCGCGTTACTTGAATTCGCTGACAATACCGTATAGGGACGTACCGCCCAAAATTGATGAAATATTGTTACGATTCGCCAATAAGGGGTACTTCTCATCAACGGACTTCAGCAAGGCATATTATCAAATGAGGTTGCATCCGAAGGATCAGAAATACACAGGGTTCGTCTACAAGGGGCGAAGCTATGTATTTCAACGTGTCCCATTTGGATTGCGTAACAGTGGAGCTGCGCTGGTTCAATGTTTGGACGAGATTATGAACAATGCTGGGTTACAAGACACCACTCTTTACGTTGATGATATCTTAGTTCATTCGACAGATTTTGAACGTCACCTTGAAGCATTGGGAAAGTTATTACCATTGTTGATTCAAAATAACTTGGTATTAAATCTTGAAAAATCCCATTTTTGTGTACCACAAATCAAATTTCTGGGATATGAAATCACGAAGAATGGAATTCAAATGGGATTGGATAGAATTAAAGAAATCGAAGCCATACCCCGACCAAAGAATAATAGGCAACTAAAGAGAATTTTAGGAGTCTGCAATTATTTTAGCAGGTTTTGCTATAATTATGCTCTAACGATAGCTCCATTATATCGATTATTGCGAAAAGATCAGAAATGGGAATGGACGGAACTTCAACAGAAGGCGTTCGACGATCTTAAGCATATGTTTTTACAAACATGCACGATTTCACATCCAGATTTCACGCAGCCTATGTATCTACAAACAGATAGTAGTGATTTGGGTGTGGGAGCGATGTTGTACCAAGTCATTGATGGGGAGACAAAAATCATCAATTTGGTCAGCACTGCTTTAAAAGGGCCGCAGATCCGTTTTACGACATCGGAGAAAGAAGCCTATGCCGTTGTTTGGGCCCTAACTAAATTAAAGAATTACTTAATGGGGAGGAGTTTTGTCATCAAAACCGATCACAAAGCCCTAATCTTTTTAAATCGTTGCAATTGGCAAAACGATAGGCTGATGAGGTGGTCACTGTGGCTACAACAATTTGACTTTCGAATCGAGTATGTCGAGGGGCAGAAAAATGTATTACCTGACTTACTCAGTCGTCAGTTCCCAGCTCCAGAGACGAATATCACCCATAAAGGCGTCGAACAAGTCAATGCAATCGATCTAAAAATTCCTCAAAGTTTTCTATGGGATTGGTCCACATTGGCAGACCTTCAAATCACGACGACGAAATTAGTAAAGTCAAGCGTGTGCTTGAGGGAAGAGGGCAAACAGAAGACGAAGAAGTCGTGACGAAATTGCAGAGAGATCCCGAGAGGTGGAGATTGACCAATGACATGGTGCTGATTCGATTGGACACCGCTCCAATTACCTACAAAATTTGGATCCCAAAAGCGCACGCGGAGGAACTAATTAACTATGTCCACGCTCAAGCCGCACATTACGGGTCCACAAAAATTAAAAGCATTATAAGCGAACTATGTTATTGGAAAAACATGGATAGGGATGTGAAACGAGTAATCAAGTCGTGCGAGACATGCATGAGGACAAAGTTTCCGAATCGATCGTATGCGGGTACAGTGACACCGATCATTCCCGAAGGGAAAAATGATATCATTGCAGTCGATTTGTACGGGCCATTACCAAAATCGAGGCGCGGGAATAAGTATATCATGGTCATCATCGACTTGTTTACAAAGTTTACACAAGTGTACCCCATTAATAAGATCACCACTAACCAGTGTTTACGACAGCTGGAGAAATATTTAGCAATAGCAGGACAGTATCGTAGAGTCTTGAGTGACCATGGAACTCAATTCACTAGCCAACTGTGGAAAACAGCATTACAAGAGAAAAATTTAACTCCAATTTACTCGTCCATTCGCCACCCGCAATCAAATCCAAGCGAACGGGTGATGAAAGAAATGTCGAGACTGTTCCGAACTTATTGCAGCCAGAAACATGACGATTGGACCGAGTTAGTGCCCCATGTGAATCGATGGTTGAACCACGTGCCGCATGAAAGCATCGGGATGAGTCCATACGAGGCCCATTTCGCCCGCAAACCACCACATGTGTTGGGATATCTAGACCGTGAAGATGTGACCGGACCGGAACCCTACCACACGGAACAACAAATTCTGGATAGGCTCCGCAAGGCTGCCGAAGAACGGAAAAAGAAAGTAAAAAGCCGACCATATGTGTTTAGGGTGAATCAAAAAGTCATGCTACGAACTCCAAAAGTATCAGTACCAAGGCTAAAATTATTTGCTAAATTCTTTCACCTGTACGAGGGACCGTACACAGTGACAAGATTGGTAGCTCCAAATGCAGCCGAATTAATAGATGAAGACGGAAGAGTAATAGGAACATATAACTTCTTCAACTTGAAACCTTACTAAATAACGGGTTGCTGATTCGAATGATCAGGTAACAGAAAGATGAAAAGTCGATGGGAAAAATAAAAGAATTCTTGAATAGTTCTCGTTGAAGATTCTTCTCCATCATTTTAAATGACCGTCGAAGAATCTTACCGTTATGGGGGCAATGAGACGAAAATGGACGAAATCCATTCGTCCCATAATAAATCTACAACCAGCCCGAACACCATAAGGCGCAGGCAGCTTTGAAAGCCGCGCGCCGTCGACGTCAGCGGATGACGAAGGCGTCGAATAATTTCGAAGCCTACAACCGGAACCGATGGTCGCCAATGAGGAGAGAGCGAAAATCCCACGATAGCCATTGGTCGGCGTAGGTCACGCGAGGAGAGTAGGACAGAGGCAGCCTGGTAACCGATGTAGAATTTGGTCTTCTAGAAAGAGTTTCCGACGAGGCAAGACGGGTCTTCTAGGAAAAGTTGTCGACGAGGTGAGACGTGTAGGACGTTTCTTCTAGGAAAAGTTGTCGACGAGGCGAGACGTGTAGAATGTTTCTTCTAGAACAAGTTTTCGACGACGTGAAACGTTGCTTTTAGAAAAAAGTTAACGACGAGATGCAATATCCGCTAGGAGCAGTTTTGTTCTAAAACAGAATTCATGACCAAGTATAACGTGAGTCGGTGCGTAATTCACAACTTCCAACGCCACCAGAACTTTCAAAGTGCACGGGAGCAAAGTGAAACGAGCCCGATGTTCAAATCAAGAATTATTTAATGAACTGTTGTCCGGAATGAGTTTGTGAGGAAGAAAATTAAAGACGTCTGAACTTTCTGAACTGACGTGTAATTCGCATTGAAGGAAAACGAAGAAAGAAGAAGGGAGAAGATAGAAGAAGAAGGTACAGCCGAGAAGTTGGTACGTGACGTGGAATACAGCGAGTACGAGAGGCGCCGCGGTGCAATTCACCGTTGCATCCCGAGGTCGCCATCGGGCCCGCCGCTACTCCACAGGCTCGCCGAGGCTTCCATTTGTTCGAGCGGCCGTGAAGACAGCGAGGTCATCGCTACGCCCTTCCCGGCTGCTAGTGGGCGAACGGGAGGTCTCCGGAACGCGCGCGAGAGGGGGAGGTGTAACGGTATTTCACCGCCATGCAGCAAACGAGAGTGAGTACCTGTAAACTTTGACACAGTGCTGTAAAAATACAAGGTATTAGCAGAAATAGGAGAGGCTAATGAGGACAATTCTAGATTTGGATTTGGTCTTTCTTTCATGTTCAAAGGGTCGTTCTAAACAGAATTTAAAATAGAATACGATGCTTACATGCATCTAAACCAGAACAATAAGTAACTTTGTTAAAATCAGTCTTTTTCTTTATCGAAAGAGTCAGTGTACATGTGCTTTTATGTGAAAGGCAATAAGTAATGCCACACTAATTTAAGTAGTAATGAAAATCTTAAGAGAATGTTTAGGTAAATCCAGCTGGAAATAGGATTATCGAAATCTCTCTTAGGTGTAATGTGTACAGGCAGTGTATGGCAAAGCAGTGGTTTGCCCGCTGCATGTTGTAATGTTATGTAATCAATTTTGGTTAATGAATGAGATATAAAGCATTTGTGGATTGTGATTTTCCCTGGTCACTAAACCATGTAGGATTTCCTAGGGAGGGAGCATCCTATAAAAGAAAATATTTTGATAAACAACCGGCAGGGCCTGGCGACGAGGCGGTGACTGGAGCGCCGTGACGTCCTGGTGACACCCACGCCAGAAGCATTTGATTCTCGTGGGGTATATCCGCCCTAGCCCATCAAAGGTTGGTTAGTGCCGGCATGTCGAGAGATGGCATGTTCCGTTGCAATATATATATATATATATATATATATATATATATATATATATATATATAAAATACTGATACGTAATAAAATACTGATAAGTATTTATATATAAAATATATAATAAGTATTGAGTTTATATAAAATACTGATAAGTATTGAGTTTGTAATTTGAATAGAAAAAACTATAAAATTTGAATTGATAAAAGAAATTTGAATTAAAACATAAGTCCGAATAACGTCATATGAACGGAAGTAAATAGAAAAAAATAACATTAGAATAAATTACTTAATTTTACAGTATTTTTGTTGTGAAGTATGCAATAAATAACGTCCCTGAACATTTAATAGTGTGATAACTGAGTTCTTACCAACGTCACTGTTGTATACATTTCAAAATTAATTCTGACCACCCCCTTGAGAATTAATATAAATTTTAAATCTAATTGTAGTGAAATAATTTTATGATAGGAATATCCAGATGAAACTAATGTACACTGATACATGGACCCACAGAGTTGTCATAAAAGCCCTGAACAGGCACGAGGAAAGCGTGAGGACAGGTACATGAAGGGTTATTTTGGCCAATACGAGAAAGGACAGAATAGAAGAACATCATAACACACGAGAAACAGATCGATTTACCACACAGGACACAGAAAAAACATTAAGACAAACAGGTGCAGCAAAGGCTCTATATACCATCTAGGATAGATACAAGATAGATGCGTTGAGTAGCTTTCCCAATATCAAACAGAATCGGAACAAACTAAAGAAGCAAGACGACCATTTTTAGACATAACGGAGGTAAAACATTGAAATACACTTACAAGAAACAACAACCTCAACAAAAAGACGTGACTGTCAGAACGGACGTGTGAAGCAAACTGTTGAAGGACAAAAGAGGTTAGAAAAGACGTCTGTAAGGCCAGTCGCAAAGGTTGTTATTGCGTCTGTTCTGACGACGCATCTGTTTTGACTAGTTGTTGCTTGACGGGTCTGTCACTTCGTTATAATTGGTGATTGTTACTTTACACGAACGCGCTTTCATTCGTCTCTGTTCTATCCCTTCTAAGGAGGTTATATTTAGGCCGCAAAATGAGACGCAGGTTCGTGACGTGACGCAGGGTGACTCGTGGTGAGTTTCTGATAACTGCTATTACTCGCGCTCGTACGCAGGTCCAATAAGAAGTTGTTATCAGAAATTCACCATGAACCCTGCGTCACGTCACGGACCTGCGTCTCATTTTGCGACTGGCCTAAATATAATCTCCTTAGAAGGGACAGAACAGAGAAGAACGAAAACCCGTTCGTGTAAAGTAACAACCAATAATTACAACGAAGTGACAGACCCGTGAAGCAACAAATAGTCAAAACAGATGCAATAACAACCTCAGGAGAGAGAAGACCAGCGAAGATGCAAGAGGAAGCAGCCCCGACAACCAAACAACACAGAGACGTAAGTCACTCTGACAATGACTCGTAAATCAAACACTCCCATAACAGCTTGAAAGGCAATCAAGACAGAGAAGTACGTTGGAACGGATGTCAGAAACAACAGTAGTAAGGCAGTTCTGAAAGTCATTAAAAATCCCGATAAAAAAAGCACCGACATATCTGAGACGTACATCAGAACGGACGTGTAAATCAAACATCCGCAGAACAGAGACAAACGCTAACAAAAACAATCGAAGCGAGAGCTCCAACAACCTAAGAGAACTCCGACGTACATCAGAACAGTTACCCAAAACAGCAGTAACCGGACAGTTAGTGACGTCTGCAAAGACTCACGAAGAAACGAGAAAGAATGTAAGGAAAGAAGGAAGGAAGAAAGAAAGAAAGAAAGAAAGAAAGAAAGAAAGAAAGAAAGAAAAAAGAAAGTAACTGCCCCAGTAACTAAGCAGGTCAGAGATTAGGGACGTGCATCACAACGGACGCGTTAATCAAACACAGAACAGCTTTAACAATCTAACAGGACAGAGACATATCCAAGGGCGCAGTGGCGTAGCTTCAGTTGGTGTCACTCGGGGCAAAACTAATGGTATCACCCCCGCATAAATGAAATATAAACTATTAAGGAATAGTTTATATATTGTTTAATAAAAATATATTTGGACATGACATTTATTTATAATATATTAAAGAACTGCATTTAATTCAGAATAATTGAAATTTAATTTTTAAGTAAATAATCGAAAACTAAGTATAACTAATAACTAATTAGCAAGTACATGTTTTTATAAAAGTATTGTTTAAATAAATCATTAAAATTATATTATTCCAAATATAAAATTTTCTAATTGGTGTCACCCCTAAAATGACCGCCCCCCCTGCCCCCCTGCCCCCACGCCACTGAAAGGACGAGTAAATTCAACACTCGCCGGACAGAGATGCACTCTTAGTATGATACCCAAAGTGCTAGCCACAACAACCAAAGAGAAAAGAGACGTACAGCAAAATAGTTACCGGAAACACCAGCAACAGGACAGTTAAGAATGCCTGCAAAAGACTCGACAAAAAACAAATTGGTACGAGAGCGGAGACGTATGTCACAACGGACGCATAAATCAAACACAGACAAGAATAAACAGCCTAACAGGACACATACGAACGACACAACCGACGACCTTTAACATCCTAATTGGACGGAAACGGACCTTAGAACGGAACGTGTAAATCAAACAACCGCTGTCGGTTTATTGTTCGTGAGGTCATCAACTGAGATAATTTGTCCCGTAAGTGTAGTGCTTGTTTTTTCTCGGGAGGTGGCGATGATCTTCCTCTGTTGAATGGCGAGATCCGGCGCCGACCTACCGTCGACTTGCGGGGTTTTAAAAAACCAGGTATCTCCCATCAGTGGTGTACCGCCCGAGCCGGGACAAGCTCTAAGCCCCCGATCGGTCTCCCGGCATGTGTGGTAGTGTAGTGCATGTTAGTGTGTGTCTGTGTATGTGTGTAACGGGTGAGTATAGGACAAGGAAGAGGAAGGAAAGATCGCGCGCGATCCGTGGCCCGTTTATTAGGGTACTACTCCGGCATTCGCCTGGTGTTGATCGAAGACACCACGGAAAACTACCGATCAGAGCAGCCGGCCGCTAGAACTCTCCTCCAGAAAGCTACTGAATTCCACCTATAGTGCGATTTTTCTAACTCTGCCTCTGAAGTCCCTTTGGCCACGATGGAATATTAAACGGCATTTCGCGTCTTTCTCTGTCGTGCCGCTAGAAGTCACATGATCGCAAGCACTACTCGATACGGTCGCGGTCATGCGATATCTAACGGCACGACTGAGAAAGACGCGAAATACGGTGATATATTTCATCGTCTAGACGAGACTTAAGAGGCAAAGTTAGAAAAATCGCAGTGCTGCTGACAAGCGAGTGAGGAAACTCCTGCCCCCCAGACACCCGAAGCGCGAGTCGCGACGTGCCAGGCACGCACCCTCGGGGCGCGGGCGGGGTGCGCTCGGCGATGAGGTGATAAGTGCGCGAAGGGGACTGCGTGAAGGGGAGGCGGGAAGTGCGGTCGTAGAGATGCGTATCGCGGGTGTCCATCTTCCGTCCGTCGCCCCGCCCCCATCGCCCATCGCCCGTCAGCGGCTAATTGGCGACCGCCCAGGGCGGCGCGCGGCACCGGAAGGACTCCCGCGGCGGCGAAGCCGTGCCGAGTTAGCACCCCGCTACCCGGTCGTTCATTTGGGCAAAGCCACCACGAGCTGCCACTTCACTATACCGCGATTTTTCTAACTCTGCCTCTCGTCCTAACGGAGCAATATGTCGCGGTATTTCGCGTCTTTCTCAGTCGGGTTGCATGATCGCGGCCCTATAAGCGGTGCTTGCGATCAAGCGACTTCTAGCGGCACGACCGAGAAAGACGCGAAATGCCGTGTGATATATCGTCGTGGCCACAGGGTTTGAGAGGCAAAGTTAGAAAAATAGCACTATGTACTGCGATATTTTCATAGCTGCCCCTTAAGGCCCGTCTTTATGATGGAATATGTGACGGTATTTCGCGTCTTTCTCAGTCGTGCCGCTAGATAACGCATGATCGCGACCGCATCAGACAGTGCTTGCGCGACCGCATCGGACAGTGCTTATGCATCAGTTGACGACTTCTAGCGGCACGAGCGGGAAAGACGCGAAATGCCGTGTGATATTCCATGGTGCCCGTAGGGGCTTGAGGGCAGAGTTAGAAAAATCGCCCTATAATCTGTTGTTACTCCCCCACTCGTGTTAGGGAAAAAATCTTTTTTTCATTCGACCGGCTTGGGTATCTCAGGGTATCAATTGGAGGCGTTATTTTAATAGTGGTACAAGTCCTATTGAGTGAACTCCATTTTCAGGTCTGTGCAAGTGTTATGCATTTATTCTGAAAGTGATAGAACTCCAAGTTCTTTCTGTGGACGACATAGCGCGTCACAATAAAAGTCAATTATAGAAGATTGCAATCTCTTTATTTTGATAGAGGTACACCTCCAATGGTACAACTACGTGACGTGGTTTTCTACGAGTCTCGTCATGAGTGATTTTTGAGATATTTATAGCGTCTGCAGTGATGTGATGATAAAGTTTCATCTAGATTTAGTGTTGGGAACAACAAAAATAATATAATTGTATGGCATATTTTTCATACACAGAAATTAAACTTCTCTGTGCGTCTCATCTCGTAATCTCGCGAGAGTAGGTCACCGCAGCCAACCTCAATAAAACATGCACTGCTCTTACGGGACTAATGACCTTAATAGATGACGCACTCAGAATCAGTAATCAGTCAAGATTGGTGCGAGGCTGGGCGGGCAGGACAGACCAGGTAGGAGACCATAGTAGGAGGAGGAAAAATGAGAAAGGACAGTGTGGGCAGTGGGAGGAACAGGGTGAGATTGGACGGGTAGGGCAAAGGCAGATCAAAAAGAATCAGGGCGTGACGTGGCGAGGCAGGGTGGGGCGGGGAAGTTAGTCCAGGTGAGGTAGGCGTGGTGGGGCGGGAGGGTAAGAGGGAACAGGGTGGAGCTGGTCGGTTGGAACGGGGCAGGGTGAGATCGTGCAGGATTTGGGAAATCCGGGCAAGGAAAGGTGAGGGATTGATTAATTGAATGATTGTTCGTGATTCCGGGGGCGTCGACTACTGAGGTTATTATTCCCGTAAGTCTAGTGCGTGCTTTTTCCTCGGGAGGTGGCGGTGATCTTTCCCCGCTGGATGGCGAGATCCGTCGACTAGCGGGGCGTTTTCCCGCAACCAGGAATCTCCCACCAACGGGGCACCGCCCCAGCGGGGACAAGCTCTAAACTTCGGCGACAGTATGTTGTTTGCGGTGAAACTGTCGTCTAAATAGCCAGGTTTTATTCGAGAACGCAATGCCCTTTGCAAACGATAAGTACTTGAACAAGCCCGATTGGGACTTACGGTTTCCACAAAGCTTGGTTAAGGAACCCTTCTCTTGAATATTGCTCCAATTACTAGCACACACTTTCAGCTTAAGGATCATCATAATGCCAAGGGTATACAAAGTAAGTTATCGTGGGTCATGTTAATTGGTTGCGATGTTAGGTCCCAGGATGTGGCGGTAGCTCTGCGGGGGTGGAAGAGAACATAAAGCACGCCGACCTGTGATCTCGTGGAATGCGAAGAATCCCGCACTAATTGTCAGAGCACGCACCGCACTGTGTCAAGAAACTGAGAAAGCGTTTATCTAATCGCATCAAGAAAAGTTTCACACACGTACTTTACTCGAGTGAAACGTGTGCTTCTAGCATGTAATTACTGTGTCAGACGGCATTCCATCCAAGGGAAGTATGTAGACCCTCGTAACAATTTGGGAGCTTTAATGGGCCGAAAAACCAGGCAGAAAAAACGATTCCTCTTACTTTCGAAGTGATTTTAAACCTGATGTGATAGAGATCCGGCGGTAAAGTGTTCTTTGGTTAAACATTCTTCAATCCTTTCTAGTAATCGGCGTGATTTCTCAAAATGCGAAGAAAAATGTCTGTGAACGATAGTTTGTTCTCCAATAACGAGTCAAAAACAATAATTTTGACCAGGGATGGTTCTTATTTATACATTACAACCAGAGATAAAAAGCATTGTAATGAGAAATAATAAATTAACTAAATGAGACCCTTACGATTAAACGCACAAAAGGAAGAAAACAGAAATTATAATAGAAAAGTACTGCGTAAGCAATAAAAGGAAAATTGAAAAAAACAAAAATATTGTTTCGTGTTGTTCATCACTTATTCTTCTAAACAGATGAAATGAGAAGACAAGTTTACAAACTCTGGAACAATTCGTTCTGGACAAAGTTTTTAAAGTTTTTCTGGATATATAATTGAATTTTTTAATATTTACCAAGGTCTGTACACGCTTGTTGCTGTAGACTAAAGTAGGAAATCTGCCATCCAGTCTAACTTAAAAACGCATTGAATGAGATAATTAAAACTAGTTGAATGTGGCGTCGCCGACACTGTCAACTAATTTAAAAGTATTTTCGTGTGTTGAAAATTTCTTTCATTGGTACTTCATTTCTTTCACTCCAAGCTTTGTTTAAACATGTTCTTACAGTATCTGGCATGGGACCTATCAAAAATCATAGTAACTGTTAATGTTATACTCTCGTTCAAAAGTTCCCAACACCCAATGGTCTTGTGTATTACCTCCAAACGGGATATGAAAGGTAATATTGCAATTTCAAAATTATAATCGCCGTAAAAATACTTGCATGTATGAATGATACCAATAGTTAGAATTTAGTATAGCTGTATTTTTTACGTTTGGTTTTCTAATATGACCATACAAGATCAATTTAGGTGGCGTTGGTTTAATTCCCAGCATACTCCCTAAGATCGCAGCAGCAAAATGCGAAAAAAACACATTTTTTGAAATTTCTTTGAATCTTATGGCTGGATCCGAAAACAAATTACCATTTCCCCATCAAGAGACCGAGACCAGTTTAATGACACCTCATGTTTCGATTGGTGGACGGGAATCGGTCTAACATTGAGTAACGAAACCGCATTCACGCACACACGCAGTTAGTAAAATACTTTATAGGGATTACTGGAAAGGTTTTGTAAAGGGATTCAGACGTTAGATGAACATATTCTCGCGCTTGTTCGCGCTAATTACGAAACATCGACTGCTTCCGATCGATCGATTGCAACTCGCAAAGGAGAACGACCAAAATCATTTACAAATGTTTTATATTTAGTAAGGAAAATGTAATTAACAAATGGGGTCAGATAAGTGTCCATTATATTCGTTTTAATATATTAGTAAAATTTATTTTAAATACAGTTAATAAGAGCAAATGACGACACATCAAAGGCCCACTACTTTGCCTCTTAAAGAAAAATTCACGATATTTGGTTCAGTGGTGGATATTTGGTATGTTTCTTTCTAAACGAAAGCCTTAGTATTTGGAACATATTTCTAAGTAACCAATATACTCTAAATATTGATTTAGTATTTGAACAACTTCCAGTCATTCAACAGTTTTCAGAGAACCTTAATTGATTCTTCTGCTTCTTTGAATTATTAAAATCATTATCATCTAATTCATTGCAAATTCGAGATATGCAGTTGTCACAAGTTCGTAATCCTAGAAATCCCTTCCTACTAACTAATTGTAGAAATACATTCCATTATAAATCTCTTATACCTATTTATCATTGAGAAGAAAAAACACAGAGGATAGCAAAGGTTGGCGCGTGGGAAAGGAGTGCCTAAGTTTTCCCACTAAAATGAAATCTAGAACAATAGCTAATTAACTTCTAAAGTTCTTTAATAACTTGCAACTGAACTTTTGTCAATTAATCATCTTTTTGATGATGATAAAACACATCCATTTCAGATAGTTTTTACTGTCCCATTAAACGATACAATCTTTTGCGTAATTATTTTTTTATCTCCAAGTTTAAAGTAGTAAAGTGCAATTTACAAAAAGTGTGCACGTTTATAAATAACGATCCTGAATAATCAGAAACACTTGTTGCTGTGATACAATACGTCCTCAGCCCAAACGGTGCCGCGCTGCCAACAGTGGAAAGTCATTCGAAACACCAACATCATCGGAGAATTCCAGCCACGCGCCAAGGAATGTGGGAGTGTGCGGGAGGTGACAAAAGACTGCGCCCGAACAACTCGCGGCATCCGGCACGGGTCCCTGTGGGGACGCGCAGGTGGGGGGAAGGGAACGTGATGAAAATGGGCAAGGGGAAACATCTGATGCACTACTTCTCTACAAAGCAACAATCCGGCTACTTTATGCTTGTCGCATCTGGACCAGTGCCGCCAATACCAACCTAAACAAAACTATCCGAAATAGTCATAAAGATTAATTACAAAAGCACCATAATCAGTAACAACTGCATAATGATTTAAATAAAAATAAACACAATAACGACCCAAATAGTGTATCTTGAACAACATTTTTACACAAATCTTCCCTAAATACAACCTGCATTCTGTTATAACCTACGTAGGTAAAAAATCCCAATTACCAAACGAGAATTATAATTAACGGATTTCACGTTTATTCACTCTACAATTTTTTTTGTTAACTGGAATAACACTTATCAGAGATGTCTTTTGCTTTCTATCCTGCCATCTTTTTAATACTTATATTTAATTTAATATTTATTTTAATATATTTGTAATGTGTCGGTCGACGGCGAATCGGACGACGGCGAATCGGACGACGGCGAATCGGACGACGGCGAAACGGACGACGGCGAATCGGACGACGGCGAGCCGGACGACGGCGAATCGGACGACGGCGAATCGGACGACGGCGAATCGGACGACGGCGAATCGGACGACGGCGAATCGGACGACGGCGAGCCGGACGACGGCGAACCGGACGACGGCGAATCGGACGACGGCGAATCGGACGACGGCGAATCGCACGAAGGCGAATCGGACGACGGCGAATCGGACGACGGCGAATCGGACGACGGCGAATCGGACGACGGCGAATCGGACGACGGCGAATCGGACGACGGCGAATCGGACGACGGCGAATCGGACGACGGCGAATCGGACGACGGCGAATCGGACGACGGTGAATCGGACGACGGCGAATCGGACGACGGCGAATCGGACGACGGCGAATCGCACGAAGGCGAATCGCCCCCCGAAGGCGAATCGCCCCCCGAAGGCGAATCGGATTAAGCAAAGGAGAGAGAAAAATGTTCCGTAGGACAGGGAGCCAGCGAGTCTGTGGGCGTGCGGGCGATCGCGAAGGACCGGCCGCGGACACCTGCGCTCCAGGACACGCGTCGGCGCGTCGGTCGCGTGGGCGCGCGAATCCCGTGTGGGCGCGCGGGCGGGCGGGCAGGCAGGCGGTCGAAGGATGGATGCGTGGGTGAATGGGAGGGCTAGCAGGCGGGCGGACGGGCACGCCGAGGGCGGATGCACGGGCACTGGGCGGGCGAGACGCATCGAAGAAGGGGAAGGTGCGGCACTACTTTTTTTGGAAAGCCAGCTCCGGCATGCAGATAGTCCATGCTTTAGGTCAGCAGTATTGTATTAAAAATAAATACGTTGCAGTACTTTGGTGGTTAGGCGGAAGACCGATCTTGATATCCCGAGGCTCGCCATATCAATAAAGGCATTTTATTATTATTATGTTTTATTTTCTCAACTTTTACATTGGTTATTTTATAAAAGTTCGGTGCTAGCAAACAGAAAAATTTGTACAATTTTACAGATATTTACAGGTATATACGATATATATACAAGTATATACTTTTATGAGTTTAAAATTTTCTCACAATATGGCAACAGTCTAGGATGACTGCTTTTTGTAGTTCATAATGTATACTACATGGTATTTTTAGTTGTAGTAGTGTTGATTTCAGTTTGGGGATAACTCCTTCTCCGATATGACGAGTGGTAGGATGCTGATGATTTCTTGTTTCCAGAGACGTATAATTTCTATGGCTAGGTCCATGTATTTCGTTAACTTTTCTTGAATTTTGTTTTGTAGATTATGAGTATTGATATTGAATTATTATTATTATTATTATTATTATTATATTTATTATTGCTTAGACCAAGTATTGATGTCAAATTAAGACAAATCTGTTTGATTGTGTGAAATACAATGGAATGTGTAGAATTCAAGGTACTTTGTTTATTGCGGAGACCGAATAAACCAGAGCTTCACCAGCGACTTGTAAATGCGTCAGCGAAGCGAGTCATTAGCTATATCAAATTGACAATTTTTAAGCTAATCTAACCCACCTACTTCAGCACATACAACGCTTTGAACCACCAATCGTCTTAGAGCGCATTTTGCACTTTCGTCTTTAAGGTTTTGCCTGAGCTGTTCGTCAAAAGAAGACTGGCAGACAGGTGTCTGACCAAGGGTGGGTGAATGAATGAGCGATAATTGGGTGAATGGGTGGGTAGATGGTTGGACGATAAGGGTCGGGTTTGGGATGAGTTGACAATGGGTGAAGCTGTGAGTGAGCAATATGTGAGTGGATGCGTGGACGATTGCTGGGTCGATGGGTTGGCAATTGGTGGGTGGTCGGGAGGAAATTGGGAAGGTGGATGGACAGGATGAGCTACGGGTGGGAAGATAGTTAAAGTACGAGAGAAACAATGGTGGGGGGATGAGTGAAACAAGGATTGATAGATGGGTGGAAGAAGAGCGGATCGGAGATCGCTGAATGGACGGATAGGCGATAGGTGAATGGCGATAGGTGATAGGTGTGCGATGAGTAAGTGGGTGAGTTGGCGGTGGGTGAACGATGGGTGGGTGATAGGGTCTGTGAGTGGGAACGAGTTGGCGATGGGTAGGCGATGATTTGGTGGTGGGTGGGCAATGGGTTGCCTATGGGTGAGCGATGAGTGGACAATAGGTGATCTCTGGGTTGACTCTGGGTGGGCGATAGGCTCTGAGGCTGGGACAGCGTTGGCGATAGATGGACAAAGGGTGGGCGGTTGGGGGACAAAGAGTGAGAGAGAGGTTCTGTGGGTGGGATCGCGTTGTCGATGGGGGACGATGGGTAGGTCACGGGTGAGCGTTGTTTGGGTGGACGACGGGTGAGAGATAGGGTCTGTAAGTATGAACGACATGGCGATGGGTGAACGCTGGTTGGGTAATAGTGTCCGTGGGTGGATCGCTTTGGCGACGGGTAGGCCACGGGTGGGCGTTGTTTGGGTGGACGACGGGTGAGAGGCAGGCTCTGTAAGTACGAAGGAGTTGGCGACGGGATGACTGGGCGTCGTGTGGGCGCGTGCGGGGGCGGCGCGAGCACGCGTGCCGCCGCCCACCCTTCGCGTGCGCGGGCCGGGCGCCCTCTCGCATGCCGAAAGGCACTTAGCCTCGCGGTCCGCTTGGACCTCCGGCTCACGCCCACGCACCCTGCCCCCTTCACAACGCACGCTCGCTTCCACGCAGACTCCGAGACGCAGCCAGGGCTCCGTCACACAATTACGCAGACCGGCGGTACTTCCGTGAAGGCTCTAATGAACACGCGGGATAATGTCAGCGCCGTTGGTGTTGAATAATGTGACGTCGAAATAGTTATTTCTACTCCCATTGGATAATTCTGTTATTTGATGGCTGCAACCCATTTCATAGTGATATTTATTACGATACAATATTTATTTTGATACATGTTTTTGACCCATAAGCTTACAAACCAAATATTGACACTTCATTAATCATTAAGAATATTTTGAGTACATGTTTCGTTCGATTGTGTACATTAAAATTGTATTTAATATTATATTATGCTTTTCAGTTTTAGTTTATTTTAAAATTAGTATTTTTTCGTGGTATATTATTTAAAATAAAGGGGATCGTAAGTTCACTTTGATCCAATTTGACTAGCGCAGTACTCCCTTGCAGGCGGAGAGGTAATCTCAGCCAACTGCGGCAGCATGCGAGGGTAGATTTAGGTAGCTGTACGCTAGGTGACCTTGGCTGAATCAACTGCCTCGAAACTATTCATTGTAAAAGTTTAATTTATAAAAGTCGTAGAAGTAGTACCGTATGAAACTCGATGTAATGGGTATTAATACACTCGTGTGAAGTTTACGATACTCGCTCGTATGTTAATATCACACTCGTGTATTAATACTCATCATTACATCGTTTCATAAAGTACTATTATGTGTCAAGGCCGAAAAGTGAATGATTTTGGATGATTTGGATTTGGAATCGAGTCCAAAATCATTCAATTTCGCACGATGTGCATACAACTATTTTTCGTATACACTTCTCATTTTGGGGTTTGACTTTTTAGAGATCTCATTTATACCACGAGGTTTCGTCGTGTACATGATGATGTTCTACATTATCGTCTTTGAAGTTGCCAATAGTCACATTTGTTGAAGCGTGTAGAATTTGCGGGTGGTTTTGGCGATTTGTTCCGTAAGTACGGAGTGCGATATTTCAGAGATTATAATTGGGGAAGCTGAAGCTGCTATTGAGAGTTTACTTCCTCAACTTGATGTTGACGTACTTGACGTTGCTGTGGAAATCGTCGTCTAAAATTCATTCTTGACCTAGGCCGCCAAAGCTCATCTTTGTGGCGTAAAAATGCTCTGCCAAATAAGGGTTTTGAAGTGAGGATACGAAAAAAACTTGTTTGCGAACTACCAGGTGCCTTCAAGACTGATTAACATGAAGTGTGATAAAAAAAGGAATTCAGCAGTATGTTGTGTTCGAAAATGGAAAGTATCATTAATGAATCAATATATTATTGATTTACTTGTGAAACTTCTATATTAAATGGGGTTGTATGCCGCGAAATATTGTGAACGTTACCATTGGATATTTACATCTTTTGCTTCAAATGTTAACTAGTTGAATTGGTTAATTAATATTGATTATTTGCGCAAAAAACTGTACCCGAATGTTTTTTTAATTGTTCGTGTTATTACAGCATCATTGGTGTCAGACGTTGATATTATTTTTATGTATATTATTAAGAATGCCCTGGTATGCGAATGCGATAGAATTTTAAAATCATTTCGGTCGTGGTCAGTTTACAATCATTTGCATTTCCACAAATTTTCCTTGACAGGGCAGGCTTGTCAAACATCGATGTCACTTCCCATTGCACTTTCGTCGGCTTCGTGGATTTTTTCTCACGAGATTTAATCATAGGATTTACTTGATTTCTCTTAAGTTTCACACTGTTGTAGATCTTACAGTTACAGATGTCGTTCCTGTTTTTATTTCTGTGATGGGCTGTCATAAGAATACAAGTCATTTTTGGCAAAATCTAGATGTGCTGTCATCATCAGCACAATATCTAAGTGTGGTAAAAATTGTACAACTCAAATCCTCCTCTAAATCCCTGTATTTTTCTGCATTTTTATTGCGAATATTTGTAATATTCAAAGTACGAACTGAAACAGTTTATCCTCTCAACTGTAAAATAAGTTTTGGTTGACTCGTACTCTTAGGATTCCCATCAAAGATTTTACGTCCGTGTTCGTCCATACGGGGTTATTTTATCAGCCCCTGAATGTGATGTGATACTGAGAAATTCTTACTTGGCATCAAAGTGGTTCCCATTGTTACAACATAATTGTGACTCTCAAATTCACCTCCGGGAAATGATCCATCGTAGGACAGTCATATTCATCCATTGATTACGTTGTTCACCGTCTGAGCGAATATGAAATCGATTAGCAATCTCGTAAAAACTTCCACATTATGACAGCTACCAGTATCACTCCATTGCCAACATTAACTGTTTCTCCATATCTTCAACCCCACCCTTCTTCTTCTGATCTAATTGTCTGGGCTATGCTTATCCCGACTCGTAGCTCGACTTAACAACCGCGGATTTGTGACAGGTTGTAACTTCCCCAGCTTACAGAGACTGTTCCACATTATCACAGTCCTCAGTCCCACAAACCCTCTTTCCTTACTAATGTGCTAAATCGACAAAGAGATGTTGTTACAATACGATTTCTTTAGTTAGGCAATCATGTTTAAATTACTCAGTTTTAATATAATTGACATATTTACAATATAGCAATTAAATACTTTGTTGTTAATATTACTATATTATTTTAAGTAGAATTATCAGAGAAAATAAAAGTGAATCGATATTTTTCATTTTTAATACGTGATATGTAGGGCATGATTTCTGGCGGAACGCGACGAAACTGAGCTGAAATAATTGTTAAATTATATAATAAATATATAACTGTTTCCATTAACTTAGTCATTAATTTGAGTTGCATTCCGGGACCTACAATTTTATAAATCAAGCAATGGTGATATCTGACGAATTGTGCTAGATAACAGACAGCGGAATGTAAGTGACTTAAACATAGATTGGAGCAACGAGCATGTCCTTGAGTCGAGGCTTGTCACTGCTTGCGGAATAATGTACTAGTTCTGAATTTATAAATATATTTTTCTATGTTTTTGAACTAGCTCCACTTGGGTCCCTGTCGCGTACACCCGTCCCTGAAACTCCCCAATCTAATCCATCTGGTCCCACATCGTCCGATCGATTCCTGTCACCTCTCATTCTACCCCTTTTCATCCCGTCCCATTCTATCCGTGATCGTGTCCCAACCCGTGGGACAACGTCAAAACTCTGATACATCTTAGTTCTGTTCATAGTCCCCTCAACTCGAACAAAGTCGTCGACCTAACTGCAGCCGCTAGTATTATACCTTTCTCATGTTTACCTGCTCCGTTTTCTTGACGTCCTTCCCGGTCCTTTCTCATCTCATCTGTCCGTCCCAAAGAGTCTCGTCCCTTCTCACAACGTGCCAAGACACACGCTTGCTGGACATACGAAGGTTTGTAGACCCTCAGAAAATTATAAAATACATACAAAGAAAATTAATTGTGTAAGTAGTTAATATATTATTCCTGTATATGTAACGATGTATGTAAATATGTATTTAATGCAACACAAATAGCCGAGGAGGCTATAGAAATCAAATGTTTTTATCTACCTCAGCTTGCAAAACAATTCCACATTACCTGAGGCACCAGTGTCTCATACACCTTACAATTTATTGAACACTCTTGTACCACAAACATCCCACATTTAATATATCAAGTATTCTCTTTGTCGTAAATTTCTCACCTCTCCCATCCTACGTCACACTCATCCAGTCTTTCGGATGTAGTTTCATTCAGTTTCACATTCCTTCAGTCTTTCAGATTCAGTTTCATCTCGTCCCGTTTCGTTCCGACCGAGCCGGCTACAACCCGCGCCTCCCCGCGCCGCCAATACCGCCATCCCGCACCCACCTTCCCCTCTCCACCCCGCCCCGCCGGCCCCGCCCCGCCCCCCCCCCGCCCTGCCCCGCCCCGCCTCGTCCCGCTCCGTACTACCCCGCCCCGCAACATACCGCACCTCTCCGTAACGTCTCGCCTCTCCGTGCTCAGCCCCGCCTCTCCCCTCCCCTCCCCGCCCCCCCCGACCCGTCCCGACCCGACCCGCCCTATCCCGTGTAACGTTGCACTCTGCCAACAATTTTCTCTTGTTGCATCTGCTGTTACATCTACTGCAGCTACTTATTTTTTTTAAGTAGTAACACTTCAATTCTCATTTTTTTTAGCTTTATATAATTCTCTTGTACAATGTACTTCAATATCTTTACATATTATACCTTCTGACTTTGTATAATATTAGAATTTACAAATTTCTTTAGAGGAACAATCTTACGTTCAATTCTCTCTCTATATTCCTCGATATCCATCAATATATTCTGGTTGCTAACCTAATTCCCGTAACAAGCGAGGTACATCACATGTTACTAGTTTACGAAATAACAATGTAAAATGTAAATAAACATTAGGAATGTACGAAACGTTACACCCGTCCCATCCCGTCCCGTCCCCTGCCGCCTCGCTCCGCCCCGACAATCCCCGTCCCACCCCGCCCCGCCACGAACCTCCCCGTACCGTCTCCCGCTTTGACGCGTTCCGTCCCGTTCCGTCTCATTTCGTGCTGCCGTGTCCCAACAAGTTTTGTTATCCGCCCCGTTCCATCCCAGCATCTTAGCGCCTCCCCGCCCCGTCCCGTCCCGTTCCATTTCATTCCATTTCGTTCCGTCACATCACTCCCGTCCCATCCCATCCCGTCCCGTCCCGTCCCATCCAGTCCTGTCCCGTCCCATCCCGTCCGGTCCTGTCCCGTTCCTTCCTGTCCCTTCCCGTCCCGTTCCTTCCGTTCCGTTCGTCGCGTCCCGTCCCGTTTCGTCCCGCCCGACCCCGTCCCACCCCATTCCATCCAAGAACCAAACCGCCCAGCCCTACCATGACCCGTGTCGCCCTCCGCCGCGCCACACCGCCCCATCCTGCCCCGTCTCATTGGTCAGCGTCCCTCATCTTCGGACAGTGTGTACTCCTCTCAACCCCCACAAACTCTTCCATGTTACCGCATCAGCCGGGGCCGTCCCCTTCGCACGTGTGTCCTGCTCCGATCGTTTCCCTGCCACCCACTCCATTCCCTTACCGGGACTCTCCCGCCTCTCCTGTCCGGACCTGTCCCGTCCCAGGCAGGACACACCGGGAGAGATGGCTCACTGCATCAACTGATGTCACTGCAGTCCCTCTGACCGGGAGGTCCTACGGTCCCACTCCCGTTGGCGGCAGGATTTTCGACACTAGCTTGTCAGCTAGGTCGAATTCAGTCACCGTCTGGAGGAGAATTTTAGCGGCCGGCTGCTTTGATCGGTAGTTTTCCGTGGTTTCTCCGATCAACACCAGGCGAATGCCGGAGAAGTGCCCTAACAAACGGGCCACGGACCGCGCGCGATCTTTCCTTCCTCTTCCTTGCCCTATCCTCACCCCTTACACACACACTAACATGCACTACACCCACCACACATGACGGGAGACCAGTAGGAAGCTTAGAGCTTGTCCCGGCTGGGGCGGTGCTCCGCTGGTGGGAGATACGTGGATGAGGGGGAAATCCCGCTAGTCGACGGTAAGTCGGCGCCGGATCTCGCCATCCAGCGCGGAAAAGATCACCACCACATCCTAAGGAAAAACACGCACTAAACTTACCGAACTAATGACTTCTGTAGTTGACGCGCGGAATCACGAACAATCAATTAATCAACCAGGCAGGACACGAGATCGACAACGGGCGAGCGGCACCTCAATCGACGCCAGTGCCTCACACCCCCGCGCCCTCGATTTCTCTCGTCCATTTGCTTTCCTGGCGCGAGCGTTGTTCCCGGAAATCCCCCGCCTCGTTCATCACGTCCCTCAACGTTCCGTCATGTTTTGTTCCTTTCGTCCCACCCGCGTCCATACGGACCCGTCTTGTCCAGAGTCGTCTCGTTTCATCGGACAGTGTCATATCTCCGATAAGGTTCTTAGTTCGGAAGGTTAGCTCGGAATGCTCTTAGTTCTGGCAAATACGCTCGCGAATTATCCCAGCCTCCGCCGCTTCATTAGTTTCTGTCTACCTCGTCCCGCTCGTTGCATCTCTTCCTGCCCCATCTCTTCCCGCTCCGTCTTGTCCCACATCGTCTTGTCGAGTCCCGTCTTGTCCCGCTCCATCTTGTCCTGCCCCATCTTGTCCTGCCCCATCTTGTCCTGTCCCGTCATGTCCTGTCCCGTCATGTCCTGTCCCGTCATGTCCTGCCCCGTCATGTCCTGCCCCGTCATGTCCTGCCCCGTCGTCCTGCCCCGTCATGTCCTGCGCCGTCTTGTCTCGTCCCCGTTTTGTCCCGCCCCCGTTTTGTCCCGCCCGTGTTGTCCCGCCCCCCGTCTTGTCCCGCCCCCGTCTTGTCCCGCCCCCATCTTGTCTCGCCCCCATTTGTCCCGCCCCACTCCCGTCCTGTCCTGCCTCGTCCTGTTCTGTCCTGCCCGCTTGTCCTGTCCTGTCCTGTCCGGTCCAGTCCCGTACCGACGCCCGCCGCCGTCCAAAGGCAGATGCCTGCAACGGACAGTCTGTACTCCCCTCAACTCGCACAAACTCTTCCACATTACCGCATCCACCGGCGCCACACCCTTCCCACGTTTACCGTGCCCCGTTCGTTTCCCTGCCACCCACCCACTCCCTTTCCTTCCCGGTACTCCCCCTCCCTGCCCGCCCCGTCCCAGGCAGGACGCGCGATCGGCGACCGCGGCAGGTAGGCCGGGTGCGAGCGAGAGCGCCCGCGACGGAGGAGGAGAAAGAGGAGGTGGAGAGTGGGGGGAGGGGGGCGCGTAGCATAGCGCACGGGCTGGGCGGGGTCAAGGGTCGCGGCCGGCCGGGCCCGCAGGCGGAGACAGCGCATGGGAACGCACCGGCGCGCGCCGCGGCGGCGGCGGCGGCGGCGGCGGGAACACCCCGCGCGCGTCTGAGGAATGCGGCGGGCGGCGGGCGGCGCGGGCGGGCAGGTGCTGGAGCCGGGCGGCGACTGTACCTCGCCGCCGCCGCCGCCACGGCGATAAGTGCGGGCGAGCGCCGTGCGGCGGCGCTCGTGTCGAGCCGCGTGCGCCGCCCCGAGCGACGCCCGCCCGAACCGGCCCGCCGCCGCCGCCGCCGCCGCCCGCCCCCGCCCCGGCCCGCGCCCCGGCGAGGCTCTCCTCCGCGGCCGTGGGAACCGGCCCGCGCCGCCGCCGCCGCCGCCGCCGCCCGCACGCGCCGCGGCCGGCACGCGCGCGCCGCGCCGCGTCGGGCCCTGCCCGGCCTGGCCCGGCCCGGCCCGGGCCGCACAGCCGCGCCGCGGTACACTCGCGTGCGCTGGCGGCGGCGCCCCGCGCCCGGCCCGCGCTCTGGTGGACGAGCGCGACGCGACGCGACGCGACGCGGGATTCCGCCACAATGCAGGGTTGCTATGTGCTGTTAACAGTGAGCTCTACAACGAAATTCGTGTATTTATTGATAAAATTCGTGTATTTATTGATGTAAAATATCTGTAGAAGACCACCATAAAATGTAGAATTAATGCGGTTATTCTTGTTGAAGCCTTTATTGTCTTCATTGTTATCATATTATTATTATTATTATTAATAATATTACTGTCTTAAAATTATTTTAATTTACATTGTATTTAATTCTTAATTATAATATGTAAATTTTAGTGTTCTGCCACCAGGTTGCATAAACCTATCTGCGGAAATAAATTATCTGTCATCTATCTATCTATCTATCTATCTATCTATCTAACACTCCGTGCACAGAAATCGTGACGGACCACCATGATGGTGAACATCTGTTCTATCCTAGTTACCTCAGAACCAAATAGCGGGAAATAGGGTCTCATTCCAATTTTAAAATTCTCTTTCATGTTCACTAGAACTTAGATAAAGTTGAATGTAATCAATATTTTATACTCTGAAATTTCAATTTACCTACAATACTAAAACAAAATCCATTTTTTCATGTTCTCCGTAGTTTGTGTTCCTTGATAAAAATATTTTTTACAAAGAAAGTGCAACAAAAATATAAATTAATTTTGATGAGTAAAAACAGAAAATGTAGCTTTGTCTAAAAGTAATTTTAATATGTGAGAAGCGAATTGAAAAGTTTCTCTAATATTACAAAGGAGTATACAGTACTGCTTGATGCAAATATTTTTGAACAAACAACTCGTGATAATAAAATGCTGAATTTTAATAAATACGAAAACCATGTTTTCTTAATGGAATTTTAACGTTGGAAGTGAGAAGGGTGTGAAGTTGAAATTTTCTCTAGTTATAAAATAAAAATAAAAATTATAAAATAAAATAACAATAGGAAGTGACACATCGAAACCAACGCGAAAGAAGTTGTGACAGTAGTCGACGGATTGCAGAATGAAAACCGTCTATGCCTACAGAGTAATCTGAATGAATCCTAGCCCTTTTGAGAATATTTTCGCCTCCAATTTCGTCGATTTGAATATTCAAAGTGGAAAAATCCTAAATGAGGCACCCAAAAACGGATTGTGCCTCTGGCAAGGACAAATTAGTACTTTTCCAAGCTCGGCCATTGAACTCTGTAGGAGGAACAAACCCCCCTCCAAGTCAATTCGCATCGGGAACAACATGAACTGCAGTTCACGCTGGGGAAATGTGGCCGCAAAACGACGCTTCTCTTGCGGCCATTTTCGAGGAAACATGTTTTGACATATTTTAACTCCCTATTGTCAGACGTAAAGCGTATTAAACCAATTTTCAAATCACACTTTAGAAAACCTATTAACTGAATGACATTGTTCCATTTGTATTTTTACTTTCATTTTCACAGCATTGTCTTAAGACACTTCCAAATTTTGGAAGTACTCTCTAGGTTCGAGTCCCGACGGCGGCAGGATTTTCGACATTAGCTTGTCAGCTAGGTCGAATTCAATCGCAGTCTGGAGGAGAATTCTAGCGGCCGGCTGTTCTGATCGGTAGTTTGCCGTGGTTTCTCCGATCAACACCCTGAGAATGCCGGAGCAGTACCCTCTCAAACGGGCCACGGACCGCGCGCGATCTTTCCTTCCTTTTCCTTGTTATATCCTCACACCTTACACACACACACACACACACACACACACACACACACACACACACACAGTTTCACTAACATGCATGCCGGGAGACCGGTCAGGAGCTTAGAGCTTGTCCCGACTGGGGCGGTGCCCCGCTGGTGGGAGATACCTGGTTACGGGAAAACCCCACTAGTCGACGGTAAGTCGGCGCCGGATCTCACCATCGGGTGGGGAAAGATCACCGCCGATGAAAAACACCCACTACACTTACGAGACGAATGGCCTTCGTAGTTGACGCGCCCGGAATCACAATCAATCGAAGTACTCTCCGGAAATGGCCTCAAAGTTGGAGAGACCCCTCTCATTCCGAAGCCGCAAAGTGACAGTTTTAACCGTATCATTTTATCCGTCCGGTCAAATACAAGCGTGTCGCGTCAAACTAGACTTCTACGGACGTACCCCGCAGGCGTTCACCGACACCGCTTCCGAGTTTGCACGAATTTCGTGTTTAACTAAATTCCAAACGCGTCCTCAGGCACCTAGTTTTTTACGTCCGAGTTTGAATGTCAATCTGTATTCCGTCACGTTTAACTCTATTCCAACACTTTACTGTAATATAATTTCAATACATGAATTGAATGATAGCACAGTATCAACTAGAACGAAGAAAATACTTTGGGGAATTTTAAATATGGGAAGTAAACTTTAAAATTTCGAAATTCGGAACTTTCGAGTGTGGTGGCGAATGGAAGCCAGGCAAAGACGCAGCCGTTGAAGATATGGTTTTGGGGAGACCAAGGGATTCAGAGGACTGGTGAAAATCATCGATAGGGAAGTGAAATCTACGAAAGAGATAATTTAGTAATGTTCAAAGTTGATTAAAATTGTAAAAGTGAAATAAAAATCAAACCCATAATCTCATTAGTTTATGAACAGTACAATTGCACAGATGTGCAAAATTGCTTAATGAATGTTATTGGATGTTAATTAGTATGATTGTAATTTTGAAAGACTATAATGAGAAGGATAATGCGAAGATTTCATAATTGTGTTACGTGTTGTTAGAAAGTTTACACTGTTAACTCACTGTTAACGATACTGAAACGCTTCATCATTACACAATAATTGCGCATTCTAGAAATTGATGATACAACACCGTGCTGATACGCTGATACGGATATTAACCCTGCAGTGGTAACGTTTGGTCTACCATACCCAGTGTAAAATTTATTTCAGCGTATCTTAAAATAGAAACTTACCACTTCCTTGAATTTTCGTTTACCTTTCAAAAATACGATTTTCTTTAAAATTATAATCGGTACTGTATTTCATTATCAGTCATCGTTGAGTAAAAGAGTAATTTGTGATGTAAGGAAACTGTTGACCCTTCGTTACCACTCGTGGAACTTTTTTTTACAATGATTAGACGGTTTTGTTAGCACTTGATTTCCGAACAGTTTGTGTTAGTGATAGTTTTATATATTGCTTGTGTGTTACTCATTCATGATTGAAATGGATGTAAGACGTGAAGTTAGAGCTGAGAAAATAAGATGGATGTTAGACGAAGTGCTGAATGCATCGAGTAAACGTGAAAATGATAATGGATATTGAGATTTCTGTTCATATAGTGAGCACGATACTGAAAGTTAGGTAGAAGGTAAACGGTGAATATTGATTGGACATTAATACCAATTACAGCTTACTCGTCTAAGGAAAAGAGAACATAACTAATGGAGAAAAGCAATAGGCAGAATAAATATTCACACGTGTCGTAGTAAAATTATTTCTACACATTTACCAGCGGTGCCGCAATTCGTAAATAAAAAGCTCAGACGAAGATGTACTGTATGATGATTGTGTCTGAAGATCACTCATACATTATTTTACTTCTCGTCTAGAATAAATACATTTTGCTAAGAAAGAATAAAAAATCATTTCTGTGAACAGTTCAAAAGAAATGTTTCAATGGGTCTCTCAGACCCAACGTTACCACTAACGAAACTTTCTTACGTGTTACCATTGTAGGGTAATTTGCCTACTTCCGTTTTGTTTCATTCACGAAATTTTTTCACGAAATTTTCTGCAATTTCTTTGCTTTATTTTTTTATCCGCGAGGGGGAGGGTATTCTAATCTGACGACGCTGATTGCAGGGTTTGCACCCAGGACCGCAGGCGCGTGCTGTCGATAGCGACGCGAGGTGCTAACTTCGGCCGCTGCCGCCAGGGGCGAACGAAATCGCCCGCCGCGACGGCCGCCCCAATTAATCTCGCCAGCGAAGCGACTCGGGACCCACGGAATCGACTCTTCTCGCGAGCGCCTCGGGCGACTCCCGCTGCGAATTTCCGCGCGCAGTGAACCGTTTTTGCAACAAGAACAAAATCAGATATTGACGAGAATCATTGTATTTTTGCACGGAATGTTCCTTATTTTTGCTCAATCCCTAGTACCAAATTTGCTTTATCTCTAGTACCAAATTTGCTTTATCTCTGGTACCAAATTTGCTTTATCTCTAGTACCAAACTTGCTTTATCCCTAGTACCAAATTTGCTTATCTCTAGTACCAAATTTGCTTTATCTCTGGTACCAAATTTGCTTTATCTCTAGTACCAAACTTGCTTTATCTCTAGTACCAAATTTGCTTTATCTCTAGTACCAAATTTGCTTTATCTCTAGTACCAAATTTGCTTTATCTCTAGTGCTAAATCTGCTCTACTTCCAAAACTATTGTTTTTACTTCTAGTACTAAATGTTTCCTTCCAACTCTTAGTACTAAAAAATGATCCCGAACTCAAGTACTAAATTTTCTCTACTAATGGTACTAAATTTTCTAGAACTCAAACCTACATTTTCACCCTTGTGCAACAAAAAAGTTTACTCCAACCCGAATTCTAAATTATCTTATGTTCGGAATGGATTTTGGAGTCTCACATAACGTTAAATTAAAATCTTTAACTGTGAAAAAAAATCTTCAGTAGATCTTCATCTCGCTGTGTCAACAATGCACTTCACTGTTCTCGACGTCCTCTTAATATATCAACTTAAATCTGAAGTATGTTCATAAATACTGAACTTCTGCGCAGTGTAAAATTTTGTTCATGTCATAGGAAGTAATACAATAATGATGTGTTAGTTATCGTTGCTCTCTTAAAATACGCATATTTCACAACTTTCTAAAAAACTACTTCATTGGACTCACAGTTACCTTCATAAAAGTATAAATAATTTATCATTACCAAAAAGTTATTTATTTTGACATATGAAAGTTTTAAAGTACTTGATATAACCAATACCAATGCAATGCTTACGAATTAATTTATGCGTACCTTCATACCTTTAGACCCTAACACTTACGAGTTTTTCTTCCAAGTGAACGCTACGTTGCATCAAAGCTTCGGCAGAAAAACTTTTGAAAGGAGATTAAAAAAAACTACCGCAAGAAGACGGGTACGTACACAATGACCTGGACCTTCTTCTCTAAACTAATATGTAACTGGCGGGTGAAGTCATCCTGTTTTTTCGTATGTCAATAATCCCTGCTCTTTCCTTTTCCTTATAACAAAAACATGGTGTCTTGGACGAGTAAAATGACAAATAACTGGTAACTTGTATCAAAGTAACCATTGTTTTAGTTTAATGTTTAAAAATAATATTTTATCAATATACATTTTTTTGTAGGTTTAACAAATGCATGTCGAGCATTGTAAATTCTCTTGCAAAAAGAATTATAAGTTACGAATGTACTCTTTAATCAAAAATTATATTAACATGTCATTGAACAATAAAAGATTTAAACAGATCTTCCGTCAGTAAATTTCTCTTTTCGTTAAGAGCCCCTTGAATATAGAAAAACCGCGTTTTGTGGCACATTGTAAGAGGTATACTCTTAATAAGATATACAAATTGATGTTTTTTTAATTCGCAGGCAGTTCGTTATCCACTCTCTAACCGAGAAGTACACATACCATTCACAGATTTAAATTCCGAATATAACCGTCAACTGGTAACTTACAATATACTCTGTACGCAAACATGAATATAATAATAATAATAATAATAATAATATAAAATGTCTTGATTAATGACGAGGCTCAGATCATTACTCAACCACTTGGATCAATATACTTTTATACAGATTTTAAAAAAATTAAGAGGCAGGGAAAGCTGCACATTTTGGTCCTTTCTACGTCTTGTAGTACAAATTAGGCATTTCTAACTGCAATTTTATTTCCTATTATGCTATTTGTTGGTGCATAATAGTTATTTATATAACAAGGAGTTTAAGTAGAGCTTTATTCACGAGGGAGAACGGTTGTGTCCCGAGAGCAGCCCGAAGGACGATGCAGTACAGTAGACGGCGGGCATTCTTCTGGGGGTCACCTTTAGGAGGCCGTGATTTTAGTTGGTTTGCATCCTGGATGAAAGAATAGAGGAACTTTTGAACCAGACAAACGATATATATTTAGAAGCTGAAAATGAATATCTACAAATTTTTAATGATATCATGAAAGAAGCAGAATTGTTATCTTAAAATTATTCTCTTAAAAATCGAGACGTATCTTCAAATGCAGGATGTTTCTTCCAATGAAGAAATGACAGGAAAGTAAGAAAAGTTTCAGAAGAAATTGTACTTGCGAATTTTAACAATAAATCAAAACATACAAGTCTTAATCCTTTTGGAGGTATTATTCAATTCCGCTTCCCTCTTCCAGACCCTTTTCCTTTCCGCGTGCAAAGCAGACTGGAGGGGAGTCATTAACCCTGGAGGTGAATTACATTACTTATTAAGGGTATTTTGTAATTATATAATGCAAAAGTAAACTAATGCGTTATATATAATTCCTAAAATAAATATTTTTCGGTTTGATAGTCAGTATAGTCTGTATAGGAACAGTAATGCAGCAGAAAACATCTTACTGTGAACTTGAAACTGTTTAGATTAGGCCAAAATTGTTGGGTTTTGCACCCAAGAAATCGCCAGTTAGCGAATGCAGGAGTAACATTAGTAGTAGTAGCAGCAGCGAAAGCAGTAGCGAAAATGAAATTCCAAATTCCGAAGCAAACATCGCAAATTTTCCGCTTCCCTCTGGCAGTCCCTTTCCTTTTCCACCTGCTGAGCGGAGCGGAGTGGAGTGGAGTCATAGACCCAGGAGGTGAAGTTCATTACTTAATATAGGAATATTAAGTTCTTTTAAATTATATAATGCAAAAGTAAACTAACGCATTACGTATCATTCCTAAAATAAATATTTTTCATTTTGATGGTTAGGTTAATCTGTAATTGTAAAGAACCAGTAATGAAGCAGATAATTTCCCTCCCCCCATACGTCATATACAGTTTTTACTGTTTCTGGACAAAAAAATAAATATTTTTCTTCGAACCTAAAATTGTTTGCATTAGGCCGAAATTGTTAGATTTTTGCACCCAATAAATCGACAGTAATATAGTAGTGAAAATGAAATTCCAGATTCCGAAACAAACATCGCAAATTTTCGACTTCCCTCTCGCAGTCCCTTTCGCTCTCCGCGTGCAGAGCAGAGTGGAGTGGAGCCATTGACCCAGAAACGGAACTACATTACGTTTTACGGGCATATTTTTTAAAATTATATAATACAAAAGGAGACTATTGTATTTTATAATCATTCCTAAAATAAACATTTTTCGTTTTGATGGTCAGTTTAATCTGTAATTGTAAAGAAACAGTAATGCTGCAGATATTATCCTCCCCCCCCATACGTCCTCCAGTAGTGCAGTGGTGAAAATGAAATTCCAGATTCCGAAGCAAACATCGCAAATTTTCCGCTTCCCTCTTGCAGTCCATATCCCTCTCCGCGTGCAGAGCAGAGTGGAGTGGAACCTTTGACCCAGAAGGTGAAGTACATTACTTATTAAGGGTATATTTTTTAAAATTATATAATGCAAAAGTAAAATAATGCATTATATATCATTTCTAAATTTTTCGTTTTGATGGTAAGTTTAATCTGTAATTGTATAGAAACAGTAATGCAGCAAATAATCTCCTCCCCCTATACACCATACACAGTTTTTAATGTTTTTTGACCAAATAAATAAATATTTTTCTTCGAACTTAGAATTGTTTAGATTTGGCCGAAATTGTTCTGTTTTGCCAAACCCAAGAAATCGCCAGTGATGTAGTAGCGAAAGCAATAGTAGCATTTGTAGTAATAGTAGTAGCAGCGAAAGCAAAATTGAAAATGAAATTCCAGATTCCGAAGCAAACATCGCAAATTTCCCGCTTCCCTCTGGCAGTCCCTTTCCCTTTCCGCGTGCTGAGCGGAGCGGAGCGGGGTTGCAGCGTGGACGGCGGCGCCACCAAGCGGAGCGTGGGAACTGCCGGGCGCGAGTTTCGCGCTGTCCCCGCCCGGGGCGCGGTCGGCGGCGGGGGCGGAGGAGGCGCTGGAGCGGCTCGTTACTGCGGGGGCGGTCCGATTCCCAACGCCCCGCTCTCCTCGCCCCCGCGCCCGGGCCGCGCAATCCCGGGTTTATTAACGAGAGGCGGCCGCGCGCCCGGGAGAGGCCGCCCCGCGGGACGAGCGTGTGAGGGTAATTGACGGCACGCTCCGAGTCCGCCGCGCCGCGCCTCGCCCCGCCGCTCGGCCACGGGCCGTGCGAGAGATGCACCGCCGACAGCTGGTGTGCCCCAGGGGTCGCGTCTGCGGAAATTGTGATATTCGTATACGAATTTGTATCATACGGGTAGACTGCGAATTTTTAGTTTTTTTGGGTTTTTTCTCTCACTACTTCTTTCGGCCACGGGCCGTGCGGGAGATGCACCGCTGACAGCTGGTGTGCTCCAGGGGTCGCGTCTGCGGAAATTGTGATATTCGTATACGAATTTGTATCATACGGGTAGACTGCGAATTTTTAGGCAAATGTCCATTTGTTTTTTTTTTCTCTCACTACTTTTTTCGGCTACGGGCCGCGCGGGAGATGCACCGCCCACAGCTGGTGTGGCCCAGGGGTCGTGTCTACGGAAATTGTGATATTCGTGTACGGCATTCATGTGATTTGTCCGATGGCATATAGGAATTTGTATCGTACGGGTAGACTGCGAATTTTCAGGCAAATGTGTATTTGGATATTTTTCTCTCTCTACTTTCGACCACGGGCCGTAAGGGAGGTGCATCGTCGACAGCTGGTGTGCCCCAGGGGTCGCGTCTGGGGATATTCTGATATTCGTGTTCGGCACTCATGTGATTTGTCCGATGGCATATAGGAATTTGTATCGTACGGGTAGACTGTGGATTTTTAGGCAAATGTCTATTTGGATATTTTTCTCTCACTAATTTCGGCCACGGGCCATGCGGGAGATGCATCGTCGACAGCTGGTGTGCACCAGGGGTCGCGTCTGGGGAAATTCTGATATTCGTGTATGGCACTCATGTGATTTCTCCAATGACTTTTCAGAATTTGTATTATTTGGGTGGACTGCGGATTTTTAGGCAAATGCCTATTTTGTTTTTTTTCTCTCACCACTCCTTTCGGTCACGAGCCGTGCGGGAGATGCACAATCGGACAGCTGGTGTACCACAGGGGTCGTATCTGGGGAAATTTTAATATTTCTTTATAGCGCTCCGATTTGTCCGATGGTTTTTGTATCGTATTTTTGTATCTTATCGCCAGATTTCTAGGCAAATGTCTATTTTGCTATTTTCTTTTCATTACTTCTTTCGGCTACGGGCCGTGCGGGAGATGCACCGCCGACAGATGGTGTGCCCCAGCGATCGTATCTACGGAAATTGTGATATTCGTGTACGGCATTCATGTGATTTGTCCGATGGCATATAGGAATTTGTATCATACTGGTAGACTGCGAATTTTTAGGCAAATGTCTATTTGGATATTTTCCTCTCATTACGTCTGTCGGCCATGGGACGTGCAGACTATGCGCCTCCAACAGGCGGCCGGAGGTGCTCGTATCTGGTGATAATGTGATGTATCTTTTTGGGTCTCATCTGTCCAATGACCTTCCAGAATTTGTATCGTATGGGTAGACTTCAAATTTCTAAGCAATTTCTAGCTTATTTTGCTATTTTCCTCCCACTACTTCTTTCGGCCTCGGGCCGTATGGGAGATGCATCGTCGACAGCTGGTGTGCCCCAGGGGTCGCGTCTGGGGAAATTCTGATATTCGTGTATGGCACTCATGTATGGCACTCATGATTTCTCCAATCACTTTTAAGAATTTGTATCACACGAATAGACTGCGAATTTTTATTCAAATGCCTTTTTTGCAATTTTGCTTGGCGACACATCTCTCGGCCATGGAATACGCGGCCTCTCGCAGCCGGTGTACCTCAAGGCCCATGTACAGGGATGTGATATTTCATTATATGGTATGTGTCCAATGGTGGTTAAGAACTTATGTTACTATTTTCGTATTTTGCATGCCGAGAGCCATATCTCTCGTCCACGGATCATGGGACCTCCGATAATCGGTGTACCTCAAGGCCCATGTCTGGGGATATTGTGGTATTTCATTACATGTGGTTTGTCCAATGACGCTCAAGAAATTATCATGTGAGTAAACTGCGAATTTTAAGGCAAATGCCTATTTTGCTATTTTGTTCAGCAAGAACCAAATCTCTTGGCCGTGGGCCATGCTGCGGATGCCCCAAGGGTCGTATCTCGACATTTGTGATTTTTGATTCGTCACTTTCTCTCGCTGGTTTTTGTCCAAAGAACTTCCACAATCTGACGGGAGGTCCTGTGTTTTGACTCATGATGACAGCAGGATTTTCAACACTAGCTAGATAGAAGACAGACACGGAATGACTGCCCTGATGAGTAGTTTTCCATGGTCTCTCAGATCAACATCAGGCGAATGTCGAAGCAGTGTCCAACAAACGTGCCATGGACCGTACGCCATCTTTCCTTCCGTTTCCTTGTTCTATTCTTATCCCTTACACACATGCCCTTCACTACTACACTGGATTCTCTGTTATCAGGAATCGGACCAAGTTATGCATTGTTGATCAGTCTTCGATGAACTCATCAAAGAGAATCTGATCGCGCAAGTCACATTGGACTTTCGTTCTGGTGCGAAGCCTTGGGGTAGTCTTCTCTGCGTTTCAAATTCATTGGACTTCTCAGAACATTATATCCTTACTACCTTTCATAGCCTTCACACGAGAAAGAGAATCTCTTACTGTTGCTTTAACAGCCCTTCTTGCATGACCCTTTTCCTTTCCTGGACCAGGGAGACTGACTCATCATCGCCGACGAGGCTTGAGAGACCAGGCTGATTTGATTGATCGATCAACTTAATCTTGTGTTTTAAAAACAAGTATTTTTATTAATTCCCATTAATCAGAAAGATCAAGTATGAAATAGAGAAATTAGAAATTTTTTTGTTGCTTTAATGTAATTATGTGTATATTAAAAAAATCGAAGTTTTTTAAAATTGTTTTTCATGGAAACATTAATGTAAATAAACCTTATTATCTGTATTCTAAACATGTATTTTGCTGTCTTTTATAGATAGAGGAAAAATAGTTTTTACGATCGCAAATTGATAAAAATTATCCAATACCGTTCTATATTATTTTTGTAATTATTAATTAACGTTATTGCTAGTTATGTCTCTCAATGTAGATTCTTTAGGTTAGCTCTCGTTTATTGAAACTTCATTTGTGAAGACTGAAAAAATAAAATACCAGTGTAGTTCCCTTGTGTGACTAGTCTTTACGGAGTAGCATTATTATATATACAATATATACACAATCTATTTCTAATTTACAAAAGTAGAAACTGAAAGAAAACTATGCAACCTATGGCCTTTTGAGAGCTATCGATGGTGTCGTTAGTAACCCGAGAACTTGAGAAGAATCCAAAGACAAACATTTTTGATATTGGCTGAAAAATACAAATATTTTATCGTGTTTTTCGCATATTCTCATCTTACGCTTACAGATTGATTTCTCATATCCAGTGCACTACTGACTATAACACATCTGACGTCATGTGACAGTAACGCTCCAGGGAAGAGGTCGCCCCCTGTTAAATATTTTCTATTCACGTATTGCGTAATGGAACACATTTTTATATTCTTGATATGTAAAGAACTATTGTACACTAATATATATATATATATATATATATATATATATATATAATATGTTATTGCAGTATTTGTAAAGTTTATTGTTGTTAAAAATTTAATTTATGGCAGTGTTATACGAGAGTATTTTAATTATTGTTCTTGAGCAGTCATCATGCTATGTTTTGGAAAACTATTTTCAATAGTTTTGTTGAGCAGTATTTTGCTCCTACTTGACAACTACATACAATTTTATCGTAAAGTATAAGTGTCATCAAAACTTATTCACAGATATTGGTATCATTTTCTTCGTAGAAAATTAAATTTATATATTTTCCCTTCCTTAAGTAAATCTCAAGATAGACTAATGGAGTGAATTATATTAAAGGGCCCCTGAATGAAGAATATCACGGAGCTTGTGTGGTCCTGCCAATATTAGATAACGAACCAGTAGCAACTGTTGAAATAAATAGAAAGTTCATTTTCTAGCCCTAGAATGACTATGAATGCAAAATTCACGCCAATCTATACTGCTTGTTTAGAAATTTAATAGTATACTTTCGTCGGTCGAGAGCTTGTTTTAAGCGCATAAAATGGATTTGAAGAGCCCTAAATCTTCTAATTTAGTATCACCTAATCACTGCCGTATCTTACTTGAATTTTGTCAGTAGTATCAAACATGGTTTGCTTAGCGTCAGCTTATTTATTCAATAAATGTCAAGGATTGTTTCTTCACAGAATACTAATTCCATTGATTAACAGAACAATTCTGTTGTCAAGTTGCAGTGACTTCCACATATGTGTCACCAATGTAATAAAATACTCATAAATAACTTCCCCTTAACCCTCCGGCGGGCGCGTCCCATCATTTCCCGACAGCAGGTGCGTGCGGCACTCCGTTCCGCGTTTATCAGCTTCGATTTTCGCGTCAACCGTAATTACTTTTGTTATTAAATGTGAAGGAAATATTCTTTATTCATGTTTTTATACATTTCATTTCATAATACTAAATACCAGACGAAATAACAATATTAATAAGAATCTGATCCATGACTCGCTCCCTCCGTGTCTTGGCAGGTGTTACATGTCGAGGGATGAATACGGTGCAAACGTGTCTTCTAACGTTTCTTCGGAAACAACGCATTTAAATTTGAATTAGTAGTTAGTACTCCAAAATCTGTGACATAAAGCTCAATAACAAAAGAGCAGTAAGAATTCTAATGGATAAAATACGCAAATATTGTACTTTCATGACAAAGAGCGTGCGGTACGGAGTGCCGCAACCATTGCAGAGTTCGGATTACCAACGAATAACGGTCGATCGGCAGTGTGTAAAATCGTGATTTGAGTGTGATGAGGTTGAAAATATAATGAATGATTAATTATGAGCTCAATAGGGCGACACGAATTATTTAAACGAAATCAACAAAAATGTAAGAAAGCGGCACTGAGTACCGCTACGCGCTCGCCGGAGGGTTAAGATAATTTTTTATTCAGTTCACTCTCTTTGTGAATTGATGTTTAATGACATCGTTTAAATCTCTGTGTTTCTCAGATGAATTCAGTTTCGGCAGGTCTATCAGCAAATTTATTAATCTCGTTTTATACGTTCTACACATATTTTAAACTTCTTGGATATAAAATGGTATTTATTTCTACCACAAACAATAAAGATTTTTAAATGTCATAATTTAAGATTCAAATGTACAATTTGATTCTACGATAGATGATTGAATCATTTGGTACAGAACCAAACTATGATTATGTGGAATTGAAGAATGTTTGACATTAATAATAGTAATTTTTATTCTATCATTCTAATAAGTTTTGAAAAAAAATACAAAGCATTCCCCAACACCAAATGAAGGATTCTGCCTAAAGAAATTTCATGTGGAGATTCAGAAAGGTCCAAAAGATCGCGATGCCTTCATCGCTTATACCTAGCACGTACGTAGACCATTTACTGGCTGTCGTAACACGCAACTGATTAGGGCATTTGTCACGAAATGACAGTAACTGCCTGATATAGAGGAAACGGTTTTCTGTAGCACGAGTCTACAGCTCTTCGCCGAAGAGAGAGTCAGAATTTTAATGTCCGTGGCAAATTAGCCGGCGTTTAATGCACAACTTGACCTGTTTCAACCGTGGGAGAGTTGTGCATTGAACATCGACCGCTGTGAAATCCGTGCGTTCTGAAGTAAAAATCTCCGAATGTGATGCATAGCACGAGATTTGAGGTCTATTTTCCGGGTTTCGTCGTCTTTTTCTGAGTTTTTTAACAAGAGATCAGAAGTTTTTCTTCTACAGCACTTTTCAGAGGAAAGCAAAGCCGCATCGTATATCCACACAATAATTTATCTCTATCTTTTCTCACTGACAGTTCCATTTGCTTGTAAAAATAAAATCATAATAATAATAATAATAATAATAATAACAACAACAAAAACAACTGTTTAGACCAAAGCGATTACATCGCACAAAGGGAAGAATTTTCAAAAAGTACAACCAAAAAATACATCTGTACTGCGCAAAATCGAGAACATCAAGAATATTGTTTCATGTTGGTCAGTACTTTTTGTCCAAGGCCAGTGAAATGAAAATATATAACTTCTAAAACAATTCACTGTGGACACAGAATTAAATATGTTTATTAAAATACAATTAAAATGTTTTATATTCACTTGAATGCTGTAGTGGACTACACCTTTAAAGCCTTAACCGCCTTTATATAAAATCCTGATTCATAACACACAAATATAATTACTGAAATTTGTTGTAAAGAAACACACATGACAAACGATTACTGGACATTGCGTTTATATGCATTCTCTAATCCTTGCATTTAAGATCACTGAACTTCAAACTTAAAAACACGATTTCATTACTTTACTAATGATATTTTCATCGCTTTTGGTGAATCGATTGCATGCAACTGACACAATAATACGACGTAAATACATGACAGCAGACAAGTGTTCATTCTACTACTTCAAATGATTGATTGATTGTTAGTGATTACGGGAGCGTCAACTATTGAGGTCATTAGTCCTGTAAGTGTAGTACATGCCTTTCCTTTTGGAGGTGGCGGTGATCTTCCCCCGCTGGATGGCGAGATCCGGCGCAGACCTACCGTCGACTAGCGGGGTTTTCCCCTCAAACAGGTATCTCCCACCAGCGGGGCACCGCACCAGCCAAGACATGCTCCAAGCTCCCGACCGGTCTCCCGGCATGAGTGGTAGAGTAGTGCATGTTCGTGTAAGTGTGTGTGTGGAAGAGGAGAGGATTGGACAAGGAAGAGGAAGGAAAAGATCGCGCGCGGTCCGTGGCCCGTTTGTTAGGGTACTGCTCCGACGTTCGCGTGGTGTTGATCGGAGAAACCACGGAAAACTACCGATCAGAGCAGTCGGCCGCTAGAATTCTCCTCCAGACAGCGATTGAATTCGACCTAGCTGACAAGCTTGTGTCGAAAATCCTGCCTCCGTCGGGACTCGAACCTGGAACCTCCCGATCAGAGAAACTGCAGTGACATCAGGTGGATGCACTGAGCCACCTCTCAGCCACCTGACAACGATAACGAATCTGAGGCCCATAACCTTTCATTTACAGAAATAATCGAGATATTTTTTTCAGAATAGCTCAAATTGTTTCGGAGCAAACCTCTATTTTAAATATACATATTTATAACAGTAAAAGCAATACAAGTTGTAATAATAATGATGATAAGAAAAAGAAGTGCAAAATTCTGACAATTTGCATCGTTTGTTGGATGGAAACGCTATTTTTTTTCAAACACATTTCTTCGGGGATACATCAATTTTTAAATATTTTCTGTGCACATAAGACGAAGAATAGACATTTGTGATGTGTGGTAAAAGTAACATTTTATTTTGCGAGTAGAAAATGCCGAATGGCATATGAATCAATCCTGTGAACAAAAATAATTACTTTTACCACGTGTTTCATACATTGTTTTTTAGATAGCCTTACTTTCATTTTACATTAATTCAGGAATACGAATCACTTAAGGTCAGTAGTACCTGATGCGATGAGACGAAAGTATAAGGTATTTTGTTACTTTTGTGCATTTACAGTTTTATCTGAACACTTGATAATCATCTCACTTTTAGCACTAGTGCTAAATTGTTTAAAAAAATTTGTTCTACCCTTGTTCAATTACAGACATAATTTTACAAGGTATTGAAAGGTATTCCAGATGCGTTGAATACATAAATATAACTGATTCAAGTAATAATCAATTTTAATATGAATTAACTTAAAGGGGACAATTTAACATTTGTACATAAATATTGTGGGATATCCTTACAGGGATCTCTAACATCTTGTTTTAATTGATTAAATATAACTTTTTAAATTATTAATTAAAAAACAATGGTATAGTATGTGTTATTTATACATAGTAGTCACATAATGGAGGTTGTAGTAAATGTTTTGAAAATTTAAATAGGATTCTTTAAGTTATTGAATATGTTTTTTCTTAGTTTAAAACGTTTATAAGCTTGGCTAGAGTGTTAGGATGTGTAGAAATTTTTTGAGATTTTTAGTATATATGTTTTTATGTTTGAATAGAGAGTTTTTTGTGTAGTAGTGCTAAAAATTGAAATTTTAGCACGCTACGCTTGCTCTGAAAGAACCGCCTTTACTAGTGACTAAAGTTTTCATGCGTTTTGTTTGTTGATAAAAGTGACGTCGATTTCCTGCCATATTTGCCTAGAAACGATGAAGCAAGACGTAACCGTTTCTACAACAGGTCCGCGCTCGCCTGTCGGAGACCCAACTGAGTAAACACCTTGCGTTGCCATGGAAACTCCGCGTTCCAGGTGCTCATCTAAATACAATGGCCCGCCTTAATGAAAGGGGCGGAGCCCCGTGTCCCTCCCTCCCAGGATTCTGGAAATGCTTCCTCCCCCCACCCCCTCCAGTCGCCTTCCTTCGTTCATTCTCCAGTTCGGAGCCTGCTCCTCCATGAACCTTCTCACAGACTGGGCCTCTGGCGCAATGTCGAATACTTGAAACAAAGCTACCAACCTTCATTTACCGAGGACACTGAATGCATTCTTGGAAATAAAATTGTATAAAAATCTGTGCTAATGCAGAAATTTATTTGTCTCCCTATTTAGAAAACTATATGAATTTTACACCATTCTTGAACGATTTTATTATAAAATGCATCATTCATTTCATCTCTAGAGATGAAAAGAGGAACTGATGATGATAATGCGAAATCCCAACCAACCTCACATTTTCAGTTAGAAGTATGTCGATTAATTCCTGCCATATACCTATCACATGCTGAAAAATAAATTGAATTAGGATATGACAAAACCCTCAAATTCCACCTTCAAACATTTGTCCGTAGTGAGAACGAGTGTGAACGAAAATTTAAAAAAAGTCATTTTTCTTAAATCGAACTTTGGTTGTCATCTGCCGTTATTATTCTGAATGTCTCAAATATGAAGTTTACAAGAAACTGTATTTTTTAATGGAATCACACACACATATCAAGTTGATGTTGATGATTGTGACAAGGTGAAACAATACATCCTTCTGGTACACTTTCCTCACAAACTCTTGAAGAAACACTTTCCTTACTTTTTATTCTCTACCGTAAGTGAAATGTAATGATCTGAAAATAATGATATAGTTTTCAATTTGTTATGAGATAATAAAGAATCATGTAATAATTTTAACCTTTGACTAGGTTAAAATCATTACATGTACAAAGGCGACGTCTTCCAAGCGTTATTACAAAGGTGTAGTCTGACACTATTTTGGGTAAAAATAATAAAAACTCATATTTACAATGAAACTCTAGATTTAATGGATTGAACGTGTATCATATGAAGTTACAAAATAGATTTTAAAGGTGTTTAAAGACACACCTAAATAACTTCTCAATCATACAGTTGCTTGGTGCTGTCTTCACATGGCCTTTGAGAAACTTTGACAATAGTATGTCGTTGTGTGACTTTTGTTGTGATCACCGTCGTCTCATTATGATTGCTAAATGTTCAGGACAACACTTAAATGCTACAAGGCAAGGAATTCATTTTTCATTTTTGGTTTTCGTAATACAAGCAGCAGATAATACGAGGATTCGAGTTTTTGAGTTTTTTCAATATATTGTTTTAGGTTGGAGTACGATGCATCAATGCTTACACGATCCGTTAGTGCAAGTTGGAAGCTTTCTTAGACGGCAATGTTTAATTCCTGTCAGAGACGGATTTCGACGCTGGAAACACTTTTAACAAAACGACACAGCCAAAGTGAAAAACATCCCAGCCCACTGGGCCTCACGGAGGCCGAAACGTCGGCAGGCGAGAGAAACCCATTTCCTAGAACACGGAAGCTCCACATGAGCCGTTTAATCGCAGGCGGTAGTTTTCAGCGGTCGCCGTGGACAGGTCCTGCAATAACCCTGTGCGGTGGGCCGGCCACCGCGTTCGTCTATTTCCGAGCCACGAATCGCTTCTAGGAAAAGCGATTGCATCTGCGGTTTCGGTCGCGCCGAAGGGTAGCTCGAACGGTGAGTGGTACAAAGAATCGTTGTTGAACACAGGCCCCCGGCGGTGCCGAATCCCGGGAAAAGTTCCGGAAGGCTCCGCAAATCTCGGGTGATTCCCTTGGGGGAGGGGGAGGAGGTGGGCTATTGCGTGGGTGGGTGAGTCACGTGGGGGGAAGAGGGCTAATGGTGCGGGCGATGCTAGTGGCTTAGTGGCGGCGATGGTGTAATGGTTAGCGTACCGGATTGTTATTACCAAGTTCGCGGGTTCAAACCCGATCGAAGGCGAACTACGCCTTCCTTCGGAGGGGAAGTAAAGCCGGCTGTCCCATGTTAGTGGATTTAATGCATGTAAAAGATACTCAAGCCTAAATGACGCCTCTCAGCAAAATTCAAAATAGTCTGTTTCGTCGCCCATGTAATAGGTGCTAGTTGGTGAAAGGAGCGTAGCGAAATTTGCGTGGTCAGACGGAAGAGCAGGCCTCATGGCCTGAGTCTCGCCACGTAAAATAAGGCAGTTCAATTCAATGCTACGCGGATGTGTCTTCACTTTTTTTTTTTTGGTCGCGAATCGGCCATAAACGGACCACGCGCTCGTTCGGTTGTACTCACCGAGGCCCAGTCATATTTTTCCTGGGGATATGCACGTGACTTTATTGGGGTGGGGATCAGCATTTCTATCCCGAGTCCAATTTTTTTTACACCCTAGGGTTGGCAGCCTTGGGGGGTGAGATATGGATATGATGACTATCACAAATATATAAAGACACACACAAGCACAACCATGACCGAGGCGACCCTTCGGTCTAAAACCGCCACGGCACAGCTGCTTTAGCAATCTCGGCTACCCAAATCGCCTTTTACTTATTTATTTATTTTTATTTTTATTTTAGGTTGCTCCGTCACTAACTTTATTAGCGCCATTTGCGACCTCAGTTACATCAACAAAAATATAATTCATACAACTTTTTTCATTACATTAATATCAATATATTTAAGATTTTTTCAAGTATGGAATCTTTTCACATATTGATAATTTTGGTATATTCTGATGGGTAGTTGAACCTAATATACATGAAATGCAATTTGTTGTCCTGTTGACTTGTAGTTATGGAGCTAAGGGGGTGATGATTTACACAAAGAACAAAAGATGTATTTTCAGACCACTTTCTCAAACACTTTACTTACTTTTCTCAACAACTAATATTCATCTCTTCGTCATTATAATCATCATCATCATCATCATTATGTCTTTGTTTTTGTATTTAGAAGTTACTCGCTATGGGGAGATGTGCTATATTTTTTGTGAGATAAAACAACGCAATGTTCGGGAAATGAGTCTGAAAATCAACTTTTTTCTTTATGTAAATCATCAAGCCCTTAGCTACATAGCCACAAGCCATCTAGAGAACGAATTAAGTCCACAGTTATAGCAGTGGATATTAAAATATTGAAACCGGACTTTGTAATGATTGGAGGAAACTTTATATTTAGATTCTAGCGGTTCTTTTCAATTGTTCAGTTGGTCAGTCGATGCTACAGAGCTACAATCTCTGGAATATTTTACATCATGATTTATATCTTATATTAGTATACGCATATTAAAATTACCGTTTCAGAAATTACCACGACGCTTTGTTTTTCAAATGATACGAAAAATAGTATCGTGCATGGCCATGTCAAACATCTCATATATTTTTTATGCACATTGTGCATACTAAATAGAACCACATATTTTATGACAATATATTTACTTGTACTTAAACATTTTTTATTTTGTAGTTAGAATATAGTTGGTAGTTTCCAATTTCAAAAGCATCAAAGAATAGCTTGCAGCTTTTGCTTACTCTATATTATTGTCTAACGGGCAAATGTTTAATTATTAGTTGCTTTTTTAAAATTTGAAATGAATGAGACATGAAACTCAGAGGTGAAAGGAGAGTACCGCAGACTGCAAAAGACCTAAACATCTGCAAGATACTCGGACTTGTGGATCTGATTGTTTCGTTACCAAATAACACAAGAAAACACATCTTTATATACCTAACCTCAAATCACCAGACGTAACCAACGAATATTTTTAAAATCAGACCTGTGTCTAACCCCTTAGAACAACGTTGCTTAATTCCCAATTCATGGATAGGACCACGAAGGCAGACACTAAATCCATAACACTTCCATTCGCCAAGACTTTCCATTCCCACCGGATCGCCCATAAAAAAGCCAAAACCTTCGGTCTGAACTCATTGGGGGTAGAAAGACGCCGCGTATTCCAATATTTCATCGAGCCGGGGGGGTCACGAGGTCCCTGCGACACAACTCCGGATCGCGACACCGGATTCTGAAAACTAATGCAATACACGCCCCAAGTATGCGTGCGCCGCCATAAGTATCGGGGACCCCGCGGGCCGCTCCCACGGGCCCGAGGAGCCGACATCCCGCCCGCTACAGAGCGCGCCACCCCCGCCCCCGCCCCCGCCCACGCCCACGCACACAGAGGGTGGGCTCTGGGCTATGGATGGGCACAAGCTCAGTTACGTTTCACCAACCTTCTTTTTTTAAAATTTTTATTCCTTCGTGTTCGGCATTTCTGCCTTTCAAGGGTGTTTATGTACGATTCTTTATTACATCGTAGGATGAACCATCCTCAGGACTGTCAATACACTTACGGTATGGGAATGTTAGATTAAAAAAATGAGTTTGGTAACCAATAGTTGATGTTTGTGTGTGTGTGAGAGAGAGAAAGAGAGAGAGAAAGAGAGAGAGAGAACAATAGATTATATTTTCCGATAATTAGGGAGGCTTGAAAATCTTTCATCAATAGTACGCGAGAGGTTCTAGGATTTCGGGTATAGATTGATTCATTTTTTTAGGAGGAGTTCATTTCTCCCACGATTCCCCTATTGAGCTCGATCAATTACGACGCTAATTTGTTAGATTCACCAGCAAGAGAGGGGAGGCCTTTGTTCTACATCTCGAGGCTAGGCCTTCGAGTCTAGGTTTTAATTGAAGGACTGTGTTTTGTTCGAAGAATGGGGTCAAAAAATGTTTAAGGGGAAACGTTAAAAATATTAAAGATAACAAATTATTTTACTGAACTTATTTATAGTAATAACTACTTGATTTTTACATTGCAGTAAGCTTGTACATTTTAATCTACAAACAAATTTGAAAATAAAAACATTTAGGCTAAATGTTATTTTCCAAACGTTTATCTCATGTTGCTCTTTATACAAGAAACGATTTTATACTCGACATTTGTATTATATCTTTATAATTCGTTAAATGCGTATGAAAATGAATTCACATTCATATATTATTGTGAGGGTATCCATAGTTATTCAAAATATTTTTCCAGTAGATTTTCAAAAAGGAAACCATGGCCACCGCGGTCCCTTTTTAGAGCTTGAATTATCACAATCTAAATTTTGTTTTACTAGAGAAATGTTAGAACGTTCTTTCTAGCTCCAGTGGATTACAAATGCACATCCAATTTCCTGAATTTCTCTGTGATACCCGTATGCAGCTCCTATCACCCTCTTCGAAGTTCAGGTCTTCCCCGATGGGTTCCAACTCACTCCAACATTAACGCGAGTCCGTACTCCCTTGTAAGACTCGAATTATGCTACCGACTTTACCAGCACTGCTGCTGTCTCTACAGCATCTCTGATAGGCGAGACCTTGTGTTGGAGTATCGATATTGGCGGATTTTCGTTTCTCGCTACACAGATAGATCGAATTCAGCAGCTGACTGGATTTGTAGCGACCGGCTACTCTGTTCGGTAGTTTTCCGTGATTTCTTCGATCAACGCCAAGCGAATGCCGGAGCACGGCCCTACAAAACAGGTTACAGACCGCACGCGATCTTTCTTTCCTCTTCCTTGACTTATCCTCAACCCTTACTTGCATACCCCCCCCCCCCACATGCACAGCAGTATTAAACGTGCCTGGAGACTAGTCGGGAGCTTACAACTCGTCCCGGTTGGGGCTGTGCCCCAGTGGGGAGAGATATCTAGAGCGGAGGAAACCCCGCAAACTGTCGTGTAGGTGGGCGTCAGATCTCACCTTCCAGAGTGAAAAAATCACCGACAGCTCCCGCGATAAAAATTGACCTTCCCAACAGCACTAATAGCCATAGTATACGTGGTTGACCACTCTTCAGTCAACCAATCAAATAGTTCTGTTGTAAAAGAATTAATTTCGGACCGGGAGATATGGCTCAGTGCATCAACCTGATGTCACTGCAGTCTCACTGACCGGGAGGTCCTAGGACCCCACTCCCCACGGCGACAGGATTTTCGACAGTAGCTTGTCAGCTACGTCGAATTCAGTCGCTGTCTGGAGGAGAATTCTAGTGGCCGGCTGCTCTGATCGGTATTTTCCGTGGTTTCTCCGATCAACACCAGGCGAATGCCGGAGCAGTACCCTAACAAACGGGCCACGGACCGCGCGCGATCTTTCCTTCCTCTTCCTTGTCCAATCTTCTCCTCTTACACACACACTTACACTAACATGCACTACACTACCACACATGCCGGGAGACCGGACGGGAGCTTAGGAGCTTGTCCCGGCTGGTGCGGTGCCCGCTGGTGGGAGATTTATCTGGTTGAGGGGAAAACCTCGCTAGTCGACGGTAGATCGGCGCCAGATCTCGCCATCCAGCGGGAAAAAGATCATCGCCACCTCCCGAAAAAAACCTGCACTACACTTACGGGATTAATTGCCTATTAAGTAGTTAACGAGCCCGAAAACGCGAATTAATGAACTTTTGCCCGCCTGTCGTCTGATGGGGCTCACTGCGCCCGCGTGCGCGCTCGGGCCGTCGCCCCGCGCCGCGCGCGCGCTCTCGCGCCTCGTTACCATAACTTATTATTCATAGACGAGGAGGAGGAGGGGGAGGCGGCTGTGACGCGGCGCGGCGCCGGGCGCAGCGGCTTCTTCCGGGGAAATATTGTGACCGGCGGCGACGGCCGACAAATAGCCCCGCGCGACGCGCGGCGCCCCGGGCCACTCGCCAGGCGGATAGGGCGTCCAGGCGGATGGGCGTTCAGGCGGATAGGCGTCCTGGCGGATAGGCGTTCAGACGGGTAGGCGTCAAGGCAGAGAGGCGTCAAGGTGGGTAGGCATTCAGACGGGTAGCCGTCGAGGCAGATAGGCGTCAAGGCGGATAGGCGTTCAGACGGGTAGGCGTCAAGGCGGATAGGCGTTCAGACGGGTAGGCGTCAAGGCAGATAGGCGTCAAGGCGGATAGGCGTTCAGACGGGTAGGCGTCAAGGCGGATAGGCGTTCAGACGGGTAGGCGTCAAGGCAGATAGGCGTCAAGGCGGATAGGTGGTCAGGCGGGGAGATGGTTAGGTATGGAGGCGGGCAGGCGTAAAGGCGGGTAGGCGTCAAGGCAGGTAGTTTTCAAGGCGGGTAGGCGTTCAAACGGGTAGGCGTCAAGGCAGATAGGCGTCAAGGCGGATAGGTGGTCAGGCGGGGAGATGGTTAGGTATGGAGGCGGGCAGGCGTCAAGGCAGGCAGGCGTAAAGGCGGGTAGGCGTCAAGGCAGGTAGTTGTCAAGGCGGGTAGGCGTTCAGGCAGGTAGGCGTAAGGCGGACAGGCGTCAAAGTGGGTAGACTTCAAGGCCGACGGGTGATAGACCGGTGGACGTGAAGACCAATGGGAGTGAACAATGAGCATGAGGACCGGTGGGCCTTAAGACTGGTTGACGTTTAGAGTGATGACTGGTGAACGTGAAGACTGGTGGACGTGAAGACTGGTGGACGTGAAGACTAGTGGACGTGAAGACTGGTGGACGTGAAGACTGTGGACGTGAAGACTGGTGGACGTGTAGACTGGTTGACGTGTAGACTGGTGGACGTGAAGACTGGTGGACGTGAAGACTGGTGGACGTGAAGGCTGGCGGACGTGAAGACTGGTGGACGTGAAGACTGGTGGACGTGAAGACTGGTGGACGTGAAGACTGTGGACGTGAAGACTGGTGGACGTGTAGACTGGTTGACGTGTAGACTGGTGGACGTGAAGACTGGTGGACGTGAAGACTGGTGGACGTGAAGACTGGTGGACGTGAAGACTGGTGGACGTGAAGGCTGGCGGACGTGAAGACTGGTGGACGTGAAGACTGGTGGACGTGAAGGCTGGCGGACGTGAAGACTGGTGGACGTGAAGACTGGTGGACGTGAAGACTGGTGGACGTGAAGACTGGTGGACGTGAAGACTGTGGACGTGAAGACTGGTGGACGTGAAGACTGGTGGACGTGAAGACTGGTGGACGTGAAGACTGGTGGACGTGAAGACTGGTGGACGTGAAGACTGGTGGACGTGAAGACTGGTGGACGTGAAGACTGGTGGACGTGAAGACTGGTGACGTGAAGACTGGTGGACGTGAAGACTGGTGGACGTGAAGACTGGTGGACGTGAAGACTGGTGGACGTGAAGACTGGTGGACGTGAAGACTGGTGGACGTGAAGACTGGTGGACGTGAAGACTGGTGGACGTGAAGACTGGTGGACGTGAAGACTGGTGGACGTGAAGGCGAAAAGAGGACACGGAAAGGCGTTCAGGCAAATGGAGGCGAATAGGCGTGAAGCCGGGAAGATGAGGTGGATAGGATTGAGGCGAATGGGCGTGAACGCGGGTAGGCGTGAAGGCGGATAGGCGGTGAAACGCACTGAAGGGTGTGATCTCGGTGAAGTTTAATGGGAAAGATCGACGAGTAGTGAAGCGAAAAGGATAGGCACGGTGAGACGTTATAGCAATCGACGGCAAGTATCGATATTTTGCGTACGCGCAGTTCGAATTTCCCATCACTTTTGTGCATCTGCCCATGCGCAGAAGATAGAGATTGCACCTGACTGCTGTACGCCATACTCTCTAGTAATACATCGTCCAGAAACTGTCGGTATTTTAAAAACGGGTTATAGTAACATCTTACCTTTATTATAGGAGGTTCTAATATTAGTATTCACGTGGTGGAGAATATAATTTTACGGTGTTTATAGGTTAATAATAGAAATGTAATAATATTATAATATTGTATAAAAAACGGAACATGAACGTCCAGGTTAATCATAAGCCATGAGCACTTAATTTCGCCATAGAAACAGAGGGGAGACCCTAGGCTTAACAGCCCCCCCTCCCTGTGCGACATACAAGAAAAGACGTCGGACATCCGGGGGCATTTGGGCCATCTCTTGGGCGAGTGATAGTCTGCTTCATGAAAGTACTAAAAACATTTGCTTCGTTGGTAAGTGCCAACTGACAATGGACTCTTCAGTTCCTTTAATTTTTACAAAATGTGATTATTGGTCTTTTCATTCAAAACACGTCGAAAAGGTAAACATATCTAGTACTAATCATCAATGATCAGAAAACATTTGTAGTAAAACATTGATTAAAACATGGATGATTCTATAGAATCATCGATGTTTTGAAAGCGTCATGGATGTCACAATTCTAGAATGCACTGAGACAGACGAGCGAGCTGAAGCGAAGCGCCGGGCGGGGCGGGGCGAGGCGGGCGGGCAGGGCGGGAGGGGCAGAGCAACCGGGAGGGGCGGGGACGAGTCGGGGACCAGGAACGGAGGGGTGGGAGTAGGGTGCGGGTTGGGTTGGGGCGATGTTGGGTGAAAATGGTGAGGGCGGGGCGAGGTGGAGGAGGGTGCGGGGAGGGGCGTGGCGGCGGAGGGGGCGAGGCGGGGAGGGCGTGGCGGCGGAGGGGGCGAGGCGGGGAGGGGCGTGGCGGCGGAGGGGGCGAGGGCGGGGAGGGGGCGTGGCAGCGGAGGGAGCGAGACGGGGAGGGGCGGTCTGGGCGGGGCGGTCTGGGCGGCGGGTAGTGAAGGACGGAGAGGAGCGGAGCGGGCCCTCGAAATGTAGGGGCGGGGAGGGAAGGGGCTTGGCGGGGCGGGTAGAGGCGGTCAGGGCGGCAAGTAGTGAAGGGCGGAGCGGGACGGAGCGGAGCGGGCCTTGGAAGATAGGGGCCGGGGAATGAGGGGCGAGGTGGGGAGGGGCGGGGAGAGAAGGGGAGGGGAGGGTGGGGCCTGGTCGGAGGGTAGTGAAGGGCGGAGCGGGACGGAGCGGAGCCATCCCTCGGAAGGTAGGGGTCGGGGCAGGGCGGGTGGGGCGGTCTGTGGCGGCGGGTAGTGAAGGGCGGAGCGGGCCGGCGGAGCGGGCCGGCGGAGTGGGCGGGGCGGGGCGAGCCGGAGCCGGAGGGCGGTGCGTGACAAAGCGACGGGCCGCCGCCCGGGCTCGACCTCCGCCCTCGCGCCTCGCCCTCTGACCTCCGCCCCGCCCACCGATAACCAGATCCAGGTTGCGTCGCCCCACGAAGCTCCGAGCAGCAGGAACTGCGTTCGCCGCAGATTCCCCTTGGATGGACCAAGAAACGGTTTTTCCGCCTTAGGTGGCTCAGGGCGTCACTTGCTGTCACTGCTGTGTCTGACGGGGAGGTCCTAGAGTTCAAGTCTCGAAGGAGGCAAGAGGTTCGACACTAGCTACATCGAATTGCCGGGAGAGATGGCGCAGTGCATCAACCTGATGTCACTGCAGTCCCTCTGACCGGGAGGTTCTACCTTCCTCTCCAGACGGTGGCAGGACTTTCGACACTAGCTTGTCAGCTAGGTCGAATTCAGTCGCTGTCTGAAGAAGAATTCTAGAGGCTGGCTGCTCTGATCGGTAGTTTTCCGTGGTTTCTCCGTACAACACCAAGCAAATACCGGAGCAGTACCCTAACAAACGGACCACGGACCGCGCGCGATCTTTTCTCTTCCTTGTCCTATCCTCTCCTCTTACACGCACACTTTAACACGCACTACACTACCACACATGCTGGGAGACCGATCGGGAGCTTACAGCTTGACCCGGCTGGGGCGGTGCCAACTGGTGGGAGATACCTGATTGAGGGAAAATCCCCGCAGATCTTGCCATCCAACGAGGAAAAGATCATCGCCACCTCCCGAGAGGAAAACACGCACTACACTTACGGGACTAATGACCTACGTAGATGACGCGCCCGGAAACACGAATCAATCAATAGATCGAATTCAGGTGCTATCTGGAGCATATTTCCAGTGTCCGTCTGCGCTGATTGGTTTTATTTCTCCAAACATCAGACGAATGCCGCAGCAGTACCCTAACAAACGGGCCACGGACCGCTCGCGATCTTTCCTTCCTCTTCCTTGTCCTATCCTCACCTCTTACACACACATACGTGATAGGTACACTACCACATTTGTCATGAGACGAGTCGGGAGATTGGAGCTTGACCGGACTGGAGCGGTGCCCCGCAAAATGGGAGAAACCTTGGTGGAGAAAATCCCGCTTGCCGACCTGTAGGTCGGCGCCGAATCATTCAGCTGAGGAAGGTCATCGCCTCCTACTGAGATATATTGACTACACTTACGGCGCTAATGACCGTAGCAGTTGACGCACTCGCATACATCAATTAATAGATTAAATTAGCGTAGCAATAAATTGCCAACTTAATAGGGCAATTTGACTCGCTTCACTCCCGCCTTTTAAAGTCAAGAGCGAGGCTTCACTTTCGGCTTCCGGGATTAACATAAAGCAATTCCGTGATGGTAGCAGATATCTTGCGGTAATTCATAACATTAAACATGCATCAGTACAGCTAACCCAATTATTTTCAAATTTATATCCAAATACTCATACCGCTGATTTCCTTCCGTCGCTTAGGGGCAGTTAAAGTATTTCTATTTACTTTCATATCCGCAATCGGCTCGCATTCATTTATATTATTTAACTCCTATTGTGTAATTGTCATTTAATAGCTGCAACCTGTTGCATAATGTTACTTATTACGATACGGATTTCATTATGATACAGGTTCTTGACCAAAAACAGAGAAATTTACAAACCAAGCATTGACATTTATTAATAATTGAGATTTGTTCTAGTAATTGTTTTGTTCAACTGAGTACATTAAAATTGCATTTGATATTATATTAAGGTTGTTAGTTTTAATTGTTTTATTATTAGTATTTTTCCTGGAATTTTATTTCAAATGAATTGTATCGTAATTTCACTTTGGTCCTATTTGACTAGCGCAGTACTCCCTCGCAGGCGGACAGGTAACCACAGCCACCTGCGGCAGCATGCGAGGGTAGGATTAGGGAGCTGTCCGCTAGGTGGCTTTGGCTGAATCCTGAACTGGCAGGAAACGATTCAATGTAAAAGTTTAGCTTATAAAAGTCGTAGAAAACTCGTATGAAACTCGATGTAATGGGTACTAATATACTCTTTTAAAGTTTACAATAATCGCTCGTATCGTAAATCACACTCGTGTATTAATACCCGATAATAGTTTCGTAATGTACTGATATGCTTTCGTTCTACCTCAAAACAATATTCGCCGCCGGGCCCGGCTGTACCAACACCTTGCACGTGACAGTAAAAATGCAGGCAACCCGAGACGGGCGAGCTGTCAGCGAGCTGATCTGGCGTCGTCGCCGGCGGTTGCGTCGCCGACGAAAGGCTTCGGCTTCAGATTTATTGGGCGGCGTTGCGGCACGGGCCGCGCCTTTTTATGCGAAACTCGTGCGCGGCGGACACTCCCCCCCCCTTCCCCCACCCCCTCCCCCACCCCACCCCTCCCCCCCCGCTCGTAATGCAACAGAAGGCGACCGCGTTCTGAATCGCGGCGGAGGAGGCAATAAAATTCCAAGGACCCTCCGACGGAGGTGTGGCAGGCAGAGTTGCACGAAAATTGAAGGCTGGAATTCTGGAAGGTGTTTTGTATCGAAAGGTTCTGTTGGCTGTTTATTGAGAGAACATGATTTAATTGAAGGAGGTTTTCCGGTGTACATAATAGTGTTTTGTAATAATTATAGACGAAATTGGGGTTGTTGGGTCCCAACGGTGTCCGGTTGTCGACACTAGCTATGCAGCTGACGGGACTTCAACCACTGTCTGGGACAGACGTCTATTATTATTGTTATTGCTATTGTTATTATTATTATCATTATTACAATATCATTATTATTTTTATTATTATTATTAATTTTATTACTATTTTTTCGCGATTCGGTCTTCTTACCACTTCTTAATGATAACATGGAACTGTAGCCATCGAGGCCCGGTCATATTTTCCTGGGGGTAAGTGCACGTGACTTTTTACTTTTTTGAGGATCAGTATTTCCATGCTGAATCCGTTTTTAAACCACCAGGTTGCTAGCCCTGGGGGAATGAGGTAAGAAATACCTCATTTAAAAACACTTACAAGCACTATACTACCACATATGCGGGGAGACCGGTCGGAAGCTTGGTTTGTCCCGGCTAAAGCGATGCCACGCGGTGGGGGATTCCTGGTTGGGAAAACACAGCTAGCGACGGTAGTTTTGCGCCACATTTCGTCATCCAGCAGGCGAAGATCAATGCGGCTTCCCGAGGAAAAAGCATGCGCTACTCTTAAGAGACTAACGACCTTAGAAGTTGACGCCCCCGGAATCACTAATCAATCAATCAATCTCCCGTAACAGCGGGAGAGGAACCCCACCAGCTCCCGGGATATAACATGCACTACACTTACGAGCCTAAGGACGTAATAGTTGGGATAATACACGTCTGGAATCAGTATTCACTCACTTACCCAAGATGATGGGGGTTTATGAAGAAGGGAGCTTTCAGACCCAATCTTCTCTATACAAATTCTAAGTGGTCTCGACGGTATACAATAAACTGAGCTACATATCCAGTTAAAGATAGCGCCCATTGACTAGTATGTTAGGGTAAGTGTCTATCGTTTTGTGAAATTTGTGCAAAAAAATGCATTTCTCAAGGTGACAATGTCACTTACCTTTATTTTGCCAGGTCGCGTCAAATATGTTCAGAGGTTCTGGTACAAGAAGCAATGTCATGGTTAGATGCTTCAGAGTACGTTGTAAATACATTATTTCAGCCCGTGCGTTATTTGAATTACCACTTATCTTTTTTTAAGCTCTGGGAAATGCTTTATGCACTGTGAGGTTTAGAAACCCCGGTTTGAGACCCCCTTAGTTGGTCTTAGGAAGAATGTCTTAGGAAGGAATTGCAGCTACGGCATTTCATCTTGCCGCTTATCAAGAAATTATTACCACTTATCAATAAATGACCACTTATCACCAAGTATTATTTACCACTCAATTACCACTTATCAAGAAAATATTTAATATATGTATTACACTAATTCACATTTTCTCACTAAATTGCATGCATATACTGATTCACGTTTTCTCACTAAATCATTGACACCTCATTCGTTTCAGAATTCCACTCTTCAGTTCTATCATTCAGCTTTGGATCGTTTTAAAGTGTGCATGCGAGCTTGTTTGAAATTTCACATTGAATGTAATTTGGAATTGACTATTAACTAAGACATCGTAATTTGTGTTCCACGAACTCTCGAATAACGAAACTTGGGGGTCCCGTAAATATATTTTCTTATGTCGGCAATACAACTGTAACTTCTCTAGCTTCGGAATCCACGCTCCCGAACTATTGTTCCATACTAACATTATACTTTTAAAAAATCTCAATTTCTTATCCAATTTACTACTCGAATTAGCCAACTTATCGCACCACGATCCGTCCCGTCCAAGAACACGAAGCCATCCGAACCTATGCCTTGTTACATTACCTTCTTTTCGCTGCGCAGTTTAAAACAAAAAACAGCAATCTTTTGTCACAATCGTAATATCTTTTACAATTTGCAGATGCAATTACATTTTCGCTACTTTCATCGTTTCAATAACTTCAAGGTCAAAAGAAGAAAAGTCCGAGTAATAATACGTATACGTTATTCGTATTTATAATTTTCTTGCTTTTTTTTTAAACCCGAGTCTTCTTATAACTATTAATGCTTATGTGATCGCACATCACATGTCAACACATTCAGTCGTCCTTTCCAAAAATGGAAATGTTTTCTCTAATTAAAAAGTTTAACTATTCCGAAATAATATAACTTGTGCGATTGTTTACTTATTTACTAAATGTTCGCTATTTGTTTATTTATTCCCCGCTGGTCTGCTAACGACACAGTTCCTTGGATTTCTTAATTAAACTGCACATTCTACCTTATGTCAGTTCCCTAACATTTCAATTACTTTATTTAAATTTTGGAACGCGTCCTAATGAACCGTCACAATAGCGACTGGCGCAATCCTTCGAGGAAAATAAAATCATGTGTGTTATGCACAATTTTTAGACAAACTTACTGGTATTCATTTTATTTTAATTCAGTCATACAAATCACTATATTACCTTAAGGTAAGTTGTATCTGTTGCAATCGGCCGAAAGTATTGTGTTTCCTTTGTTGCATGTACAGATTTTGACATTGTCTCATTTTTAGAACTAGTGCTGCAAATTGAATTTCTAACATGTTGTGTCTGACCTAAAAAATAACAGTGTCTATATAAAAAAATAATCTTTAACATGCCGTGCCCGAAACTGGGTTACTCGTGCTTCTGTGTGCGAAACATTACGAAATGTGTGTGAAACATTATGAACAATCTTTCACTTGGCGTGTTAAAAATAGTGTAAGTTACAAGTGATTCCCTGGCTCCTCTTTTTTCGTCCTCGCATTCGCTCGGGTGACAAACCCGACTATCTATTTCGCGCACTGGTTACGTAATTTACTATTATCGTGTTTCATTAATAAATTACAAATAGTCATTTTAAAGCTTAACAGAGTTCAGAATTCTAATAACTTATTTTCTTTGTCGTATTACATGTTGCCCAGATTAGTTACAAATGAGCATGTACAATGTTAGTAATTTTAAATGTAAAATGCATACGAGCAGAATGTTCTGAATATTCTGAATTGTCTTGTCTTCGGAAGCGTGGCCAAAAAAGCGAAAATGTTCTGAATGATTTTCGAATTTTGTTGCAGCGTAAATATTACCAGAACATTACTTGCAAAAAAATCCTACGTTTCCGACGCCCAAAACACCATCATAAGACCCGGGGATAATTTTCAGACATGGAAAAAAATTATTTTGAAGAATTTTTTCACACTTCATACATTTTTCCAGGATGTCTTCACATCTATCTTTACTACCATAGCGATTTATCTAGTTAAAATAACCAAAATATTACTTATACATCAAGAAATGTCATATTATTGTTTTATTATTAAAATTAGGTTAAATAATAATATTATTTCAACATTGATTGTACTTTTCTTGAATTTTAATGGAAAAGGTTTCGTCAGTCGTGTCGAGTCCATTCTGGGTCCATAAACACAAAAACCCACGTAAACTAACCACTTCGACAAAATTGAAACGAAATTTCAAATATAAAAGTTCAATTTAAAAGTGTAAAATGTTTCAATTTCACAATTCGTGTTACTGCTGAGCTCATAGCTCGTCCTTTTTGAACCAGTTATATATTTTTAGTTATTTATACTTATGCCTTTTGTTTGCGACCAATTCTCATATTTTCAGAAGAATTACGATTTTAATTAATAGAAGGATAAGAGTGATACTTTTATTATCATGTTACAGCAAAACCAAAACCCACTTTGCATATCTTTTGAAAGAGACTGTCAGAAATGATTTTCGCGCTTCATAACACAACTGGAGGCGATCGCATTTCAACTCTTTCGGCAATAAAACTTCAAGGACCTCCCTCACGAGCCAATTATGCAAGCTGTAATAAAATGGCAAGATGTTATGGAACCTCGAAAGTAGTCCAACAGATTATTTGCTATGACTCGGTATAAAAAAGCCCCGCTATAAATTGATCTTCCTTATGTCGCACACTTTCTTGCTTTCATTTCTAAAATTGTGGCTATAGCTGACAAATGGGTATTCCGACGACGACCGGTTGGCGAGAGGGTAAAAGTTTCTTCCATAGGAGTTTACGACTTGTGGTGGGAAATATACGACTTACGTGACCGGCGATTCCCGGCTGAAGAAGAGACAAAGAAACTGCGAAGACTTCATCTTTTTCGAGGAGAATCCAGATGGGTCGCGTGGTGGTAGAATCGGGTCAGGAAAGATATGTGAATAAGGTACCGTCGATTCGGGTAAAGGAGGAAAGAAAGAAAGAGACAGAAAGAAAGAAAGAAAGAAAGAAAGAAAGAAAGAAAGAAAGACAGAAAGAAAGAAAGACAGAAAGAAAGAAAGACAGAAAGAAAGAAAGACAGAAAGAAAGAAAGACAGAAAGAAAGAAAGACAGAAAGAAAGAAAAGACAGAAAGAAAGAAAGACAGACAGACAGACAGACAGAAAGAAAGAAAGAAAGAAAGAAAGAAAGAAAGACAGGCAGAAAGAAAGAAAGAAATGCTTTGTCACCTTCAACGGTTGCCAAGCCTGTCTGCCGTGCTCACTTGTTAAGTAGTGGTAAATAAACAAATTTAGAACAAATACGTCAAATTTAGTTCGGAAAGGGGAGCTGAAATGGTTTCAAATTATAACAAAGAGAGCATCTGTTTTGCTAGAAAATAAGTACGATTTTGAAATAAAACTTCTATCTCCACATAAAATATTCGAGAGAAGCGAGAGTGAATACAAAATCTGGGGATCGGGCGGGCTCTTAATTGGGAGATCAGAGGTCTACTCCGGGCAAGGTCCAAACAATTTGCTCTCGTAAATTAATAATATCGCTGGTGAGGTAGATACCTTTTAATAATTTGAGAAAATTTGTGGTCTACTATCAATATTTTCATTCTCAATATCTTTTCGATTGCATTGCGATCATCGTCTGAGCTAATCCACACGATCACCAAATTTTGTCTTCACATTTGCTTCTGTCAAATATCTTATGTGCAGATTTTTCAGATTAGTTCTGATGATGATCGCCGTTTATAGGTTGTCTTCTGATCGATGATTCATAGGTTGTCTTCTGATCGATGATTCATAGGTTGCCTTCTGATCGATGATTTCTCTGTGGTGATGGTTTCTGGTCGTTCGACCATCTCCAGGCGAATGCCGGAGCAGCATTCTATATAACGGGCCACGAGAGCGTGATCTTCTCTTACCATTCATCTGCCATCATTCGGAATGTGGCTCGTGCTATGTACATACAAAATATAGTTGGATTATTTTATATTATTATTTCCGAATGTAATTATAGGTTTACAAATATTTTATATCTGAATCTTACACTTCCGTAAATACTAAATAAATATTGTTACATATTAACCCTGTGATATACAACGGTCGATCTCTCAGATGAACTGAGTTGTTCGTTCGTTGAAAGAGTGCCAAAGAAAATTTTTGATAACACTTCATCTCAGTACCAATCGATTATGGTTCTCAGATTTCACAGCTTCCAATTCGTGCCAATAGGCTTTATTCTATCGTCACCAGACTAATCTCAGTGAAATCGCGTTGAGAGCAGCACATCGCAGATTGGAGCTTGTAGTACTATTTACAACTGATACAATATTTTTAATCTATATCCTGTTCTTAATATTAACTGTTCCACTCGTGAAATTAAAACCAATAATGTTTAACAATAGATACAAAATTCCCCAAATCCCCCAATGGGCGATGTATCTCCAAAATTTTATCACTTTTTCTATCCGATTTTTCTTACCGCATCTCCCAATGGCCAATCATAAACTGTGACTCATCTATCTTAGGAGGAGGTTTACATCGATCGCTATGTCGATGTCCAGTAAACCGCGTATGTACAATAACATAATCTCTTTGATTTTAACGTGCACTCACTTTCAATATTTGGCGTAGTTCGGAACTGTTAGACGGAATTTCATTCGTGAAATAGTATTAAATACCACTTGTGCTTTGGAAATTCTGAGATAAATCCCCTCCTCATTTCGCAAGTCGGGATTTATCGACAATTTCCAAATCACTCGTGGTATTACCTATGATAAACATTGTACTACTATAAAGTTTTAAAGTTTCGATGTTAGTAAATGTGACAAATGTGTGTTTGTGCCTGAAACACCAAAGATACCGTTTGTAAAGCAAGATAAGCTAAAATAATACGATGAATCTGAGAAATAACCGCGTGTGTTCGAATACGTTTTACAAGTGGTGTAGTGCAGGGTTAATTATATAGATAGTGATTAGTTTAAGATAAATACAGATGAGATGACGGATTTGTTCCATTTAAAAGCCAAAGCTTGAGCCCAAAACCCGATAAAGTTACTGTTTTACTTTGCACCAGGGCTGGCCATCCTAGGCATCTATGCCAAGGTCGTGGCGTCTCCCGGACAGTTGTGTATACACTTTAAGCATTCTCTTAACTGGCCCCGTAATGCAATACCGAACAATTCGTGTGATGGCCCTTTCAAGGTTTGGGGACACTATGTATAATTATTATCACTCTTAAAATGATTTACTCATTGCAGAATCTTTTCAAAGGTCCAACTAGGTTTATCATAGCATGGTAACACATTAGCATTGTAATTAGCAGCATATCACAGCGGCTAAAAACAAAATTATTACATCTATTAATTAATCAATATCATGTAATTATATGTACTGTTAATTAAAATCAATATTAATGTACTAATAAATCATGATTGTACGTTGTAAGCGATCATTTCTTACATTTTTGGCAACATTCGATCAATCAATCGACCATTCAATCAATCATTCAAACAGTCAATCAATCATACAATCAATCATTCGATGAATCATTCAATCATTCGATCAATCATTCAATCAATCATTAATTCATTCATTCAATCAATCAATCATTCAATCAGTCATTCAATCAGTCATTCAATCAGTCATTCAATCAGTCATTCAATCAGTCATTCAATCAGTCATTCAATCAGTCATTCAATCAGCCATTCAATCAGTCATTCAATCAGTCATTCAATCAGTCATTCAATCAGTCATTTAATCAGTCATTCAATCAATCATTCAATCAATCCAAATACTTAAAAAATGTCCACCATGAATAAACAATAGTTATTAAATTTAATTCTCTGTCTTTTAAATGTCTGCGACAATGCCCAATGTCCCTGAGCTGGCTGGGAGAAAATGAGGGCACTCCGGTGAGCGGCACCAGGTGTCCCACAGTCCGGGAGGTGGAGGCGCCGCCGAGATGGAGCGATGAGCCCGTGGGAGGGTGGGGTGGGGTGGGGTGGGGTGAGGTTGGGGTAATTGGGCGTCAGCGAGATAATGGCGAGTTCCACGGAACCGACGGTCGTAAAACGGGAACTGCCCGGGCGGCGAGCGCCGGTGGTGGGCGGTGGCGGGGGTGGGGGTGGGGTGGGGGAGGACGAAAGAGGGGCACGAGATGGCAGCGCGTGAGATGGACCGGTGGGAGTGGGAGGTACGAAACGGGAACGGGTAGATTCACAACAGAGGTGTGACGATGGAATTAGTGACGGCAAATTTTACCAAAATATCGATATATCGATCCTTCGATACATTGCTAAAGGGTTTTCGATGTCGATGAAAACATCGACATAAAAAACATCGTCATATAAAACATCGATATTTTAAATGTAGACTGATACACATGCTATTTTCCTATCCATTTTTAATTACCGTACGCAAATGGGATATATTTTACTGTTTGGTTAGCAGCATGTTAGTAGTAGGCTACTATAATAATAAAAATTATTATTGAAAGTAAAGAAGAAAATTAAAATTAAAGAGCATCGTGTTTTGCACTTTTAACTTCTTTATCTTTTAGTCAGTATTCTACCATACCATACAAAATACCATAAAAATAACATAAATATTCTTTAAAACGTTTTGCATGAATAATAAACTAAAACATCGATGTGAAGAAAACATCGAAAGCAAAATACCGATGTTGATATATCGATGTTTCTGGTGGAAAACATTTTTTTTGCCATGCCTAGATGGAATAAACTGATAGCTTCCATTTCGATTACGTTTTTCTTAGGTTCTGTGTCTGATTGCGTGCTTCAGTGAGGTTTGTGTAACCTCACGATTATAAATATTATTTTTAATTCATGTCTTTAACTGATAAAAGTCGTTAAAGGTTTCTACACATAACAAAGAATATTTGAACTCAGTTTACAGAAATAGAGAGTAGTAGAACCACAGTTAATATTTTTGATACACTATGAATCAATAGATAAAAAAATATTGACTATCAATGACGAGTTTATAGATAAGTGATCAATATATAAATCCACTAAAAAAAGAAAACGTACAAAACGAGTACCTATTTGTTTCATTACTTTTTGTAGAAAATAATGAGATAAAATTTCTTATTATTTATTGCAAATTATAACTACGAAAACAATGGGTTACCTGAATCATACGTGGGAAGTTTTAAAAACAACTGCATGTGAACTGGTATCTTGGCTGCTTAACATGATGTTCAAAGAAAACAGAAATGTGTACAACAGTCGACATTATGAAAGACATGTAAGTTATGCAAAACATGAAGTTACTAAGGCATTTGATGGCAGTGCAATGGAAGACCGAAAAAATAAATAATTTCCAGGACCGCTTGAAAAATGCCTACTGAACAACTGAAGAATTAAGCAAGAAAATCACTGGCATATTTATTCTCACTGTCATGCGTAAGTTGACAAGTTCTGTATGAGTCTGTGTATACTTTGTGTTGGGAAATACGCATGCCCTGTTTTGCACATATCCTTGAGGGGGACGTTTTGAATTGAAAACCTCTGTAGGTCTCATGTCCAGAAATTTTCCACAATTTACGCGTTCAGAAAGAAATATTTAAAAGGACACAAAATCGAAAGCAGATCTACAAACGCATAGGGTCAAAAGTTACATGAAAGTCGCACACGTAAAAAAAAAAACCTTCAGAAATCCATCAGCACGTTTTAGTCGAAGTCCAGTACAATCCATCCTGCTATTTTAAAAGCCCAGTAAAGTGCATTTTATACACGAATATAAGTTTGTGTATATACATGTACACAAACGACTTGTTCTAATTAAAATGTATGCGTTTGTTAGTTAAAGTATTAAAATATTTTGCTATTCCGAGTATCTTCCCGAGAGTCAGTCAGGTGTATGAGAAAACAGGTCTGTAGCTTGGTTGCGCAGTAATGAAGCGATGAATATTGATTGGGAGTGAATCAAATCCGTGACACACCGCATCAAAACTTTAATATCTTTTTCGATCTCTCCACGAGTTAATGACCACTAATCTTAATAGAATCCTTCACAATTTTCTATATGAATTCTCAAAATAATTTTTTTTGGATATTTCAAGGTACTTACACCAGTGAATTCCGATAATTCCACACAGACACAATATGTTTGGACAACGTTTTGTATGGATTCATGAAATTGACGATAATTAAACTTAATTTTGAATCAAACAAAATAGTTCTGAAAATATCTCTATCAACATTTTCATGTAACTTTCTCTATCGAGAGGACAACCCAAGCCACTATGATGGTGATAGGTGATAGATATTTGTATTGTGCACTTGATACGTTCGTTCTATTAAGAAATTGCGCAAATACAAACGTTTATCAAAGATTACCGACCAACAGCACCGCGCCAAACCATTGTAAACAGTAATAATGAACCTTGACTATTTCTCACGTCAGGATTGAATATTTATATGTTAGCACGTAATAGAAAAATTAGGAAAAAACAAAGTACCTTGGGGTTAGTCTGGAAATTAAGACATTTCTCGGCAGTTAAACTGGTCGATAACTGATACGGCATCTGCCACTTAAAATTCAAGATCGTATCAATGCAAACGAGGTAGAGATGCTATGTTTAGAAGGGGAAGCCTGAGGTATGAACAAGTGCAACGGAAGTGGCCGAGTGTAGTCAGTGTGGTTTTGTGGTTCACTTTTCAGAAGCTCTGCCAGGAATAGCTTCCGTAGCCACTCGTAATCCTACCAGTATCATCACCATTATTTTTTCAAACGATCCTACTTTATTTATTTACTGATTTATATTAAGCAAAAAATAATATGATTGAGGAGGAAAAAAATAGTTTTCTAAAGCAAAGAAAGGGAATATTTCAAGTGTGATGGTAGTCATAGAAGAAATCAATGAACTATGGCCCGATTAAAATAAGTTGGTGACTGACAGTTGCGAACGGAAGGGAGCGACGTTGACAGATTATGTACCATTAAGTACGTGTTCTCGGGACACAAAAATAAACACTTGAAATAAATAATTATTAAAGTAACCAAATCATACACTCGTATTGTATGAAGCTACAGCTTCAGAAACACAACTGTCAATCACCAACTTATTTTAATCGAACCTTAGTTAATCGTGTATTTCCGTTGAAATCTCGAAATCTATTTTCCGCAGCATTACATAACATTCCTTATTCTACGTATAGTACTCCGTATTTACGTATGTATACGGGAAAGTAAAAATGCTTAACTAAAAGTTTATGATGTATTAGATTCACTTCGCTCTCTGTCGTTATCCTCGCTCTTTGTCTTCCTTGACATAAAAGACTTTTTATTTTGTGATGTTCACTTATCATTGTAACCTCATGTGACATTATACGGAATAACCACAATTAAATTATCTGTTGAATGCCAATGTCAGACGGCATTGGCGTCTTGTCAAAACTAATAACAGAGTTTTTTGTACGATCTTAAGTAAATTAACCTTCCGACGGGTGCGCGGCGACATTCCGTGCTACCTTTGTGTTTTTATTGTTCTATTTATTTATTTTATTTATTTTTATTTATTTATTTGTCAAAAATAGTAAAAACTGTATATGACGTGTGGGGAAAGAGATTTATCTGCGCACATTTTCTTGAGGGCCAGAATTTAAAAAAAATTATAAACAGTAATAATGAACCGTGACTATTTCTCATGTCAGGATTGAATTTTTATATGTTAGCACGTAATAGAAAAATTAGGAAAAAACAAAATGGAGTACGGCTATTTGACATGTCAGAGGGCTTCAGTATTCTCACTTCGCAATATTCTAAAGGAAATGCGGGAATCTCCGTTACGTTGTCTTCTCCCTATCAGTCGTAAAGAAAGTTTGAAAATAAAAATGCGGACTGCCGCACTCCGCGCTCTACTGCGTCCACTCATGTATTTTTAGTATTCCAAACGAACTTCATCAGATTGTTCGTTTATATGTATTTTCGATCACTGTAAGAAAAATCAAAGATGTTTAAAGTTTTTTTTTTCTATTACTTGCGATCTTTTTTTTTTTTCTGAAGAGCTGAAACAGACGAAGCGATCAGGCTTCTTCTTGGATTACTGGAAACGGTTTCATGAAAACCAATTGATGTTTTCCTAAAATGTAAGAGCAGCAACTCTTTCATTTAATTAATTTGTCTATTTAATAACAATTTCCTAATTATTTTTTCTTTGTTATATTTTGTTATATAAGATTTTCTGAAACAGTGTTTTTTTATTACTCTAAACTTAAAACTATCCACATCTCTGTGATTTATAAAATGTATTAACATTAAAAATGTAATGAATAGTTGTGAGTTTTTATTCTTCCTTCTTCAATTAAACAACAGAAGTTTTGAGGGTGCAAAAGAGTTTTCTCGAGACAGCATACAGTGCTCCTAAGCACCCGCTTATGTGAGTAAAATACGCGCGCCCACCGGAAGGTTAGAAGCGTCAGCTTTTCCCAAGAATAAGATCTTTAATCTGTTGAAACGTAGCATTAAATGTAACATCATCGAGTTTAAATAATTTCTGTCAGATGCGTTTAAAATCACTGCCGTAGCGAGAATAGTGATCAATAACAATACGAAGCTGTAATTTCCCAAACAACTCAAACGCCAGAAGAAAGTACACTTGATCCCGTTCTTCTTACAATTTTCTTCTCAATTTCAAAGAGAACCGAGCATTTCCTCCACTTGACGTTGATTTCTCGTGAGTAATTCCCAGAGATCGTCTGGCTGTCAAAACCAGTAGTATGCTGTTGGGGCAATCGATACCTGGTGTAACGACGAGCCAATTAGCTGCAGGGCGCGCATTACGCTTTATTATCTGCGAATGGCCGGCGCCGGCGGGGCGTTCCTCGTAAGCGGCACCCCGCCACGCCCCGCCACGCCCCCTCCCTCCGCGACGGTACAGTGGGCCACGCTCCCACGCATCCCCACACGAATTTTAATTCTCTGATTGATTTATCGGGCGCCTAGACTGCTAAGGTCATTATACCCGTACGTGTAGGACATGTTTTTATCGCGGACGGTGGCGGCGGTCTTTCCTCGCAAAATGGCGAGATCCGATTGATTAATGGCACCAAATGATTGATTAGTGATTTGGAGCGCCACGAATGCTAAGGTCATTAGTCCCGTACTATAATGCACGGTTTCATCGCGGGAGGTGCCGGTGACCTTTCCTCTCTACGTGGCGTGATCCCACACCTACTGATTGATTCACTAGTGATTCTGGGTGTCTGGGCAGTAAGGTCATTATTCCCGTACGTGTAGTGCGTGTTTTATTGCGGGCGGTGACCTGCATCGGCTTGGGAGGATTGTCCCCAAACAAGTGTCTTCCAACAACGGGGCACTGCCCCAGCCGGGACAGACTATACTCCCGACTTGTGAGGCATAGTGCGATTTTTCAAACTCTGCCCCTCAGGCGCCTATAGCCACGATGGAATATCACATGGTATTTCGCGTCATTCTCGGCCCTCCCGCTAGAAGTCGCATGATCGCAAGCACTGCTTGATACGGACGCGATCATGCTATATCTAGTGGCACGACTGAGAACGTCGCGAAATACCGTGACATATTCCATTGTAAAGACGGGCCTTGAGGGGCAAAGTTAGAAAAATCGCAGTATAATGTACTACATGTAAGTGCGGGTATAAGAAAGGGGTGAGGATAGGACAAGGAAGAGGAAGAAAATATCTCGCGTCCGAGACCCGTTTGTTAGGGTATTGCTCCGGCATTCGCCTGGTGTTGATCAGAGAAACCACAAAAAGCCGATCAGAGTAGCCGGCCGCTCCAATTCTCCTCCAGACAGCGACTGAATTCAGCCTAGCTATCAAGCTAGTCCTTCCACCGATGGGACTCGAATCTTGGACCTCCCGGTCGGAGGCACTGCCGTGACATCACCTGATGCCCTGAGATGCGTAAACCGCTACAAAATTCAACATAATGTATTTCTATGTGCGAAGGTAGTTTATCAGGTGTTAGTTTTAAAAGCTCACTACTAGAAATCAACATACACTACATGCACCTTTCTTTACTATTCATTGCATGATGACATTATATGTATTACTATTGCAATTATTATTAGAATTTTTACTAAATTAGAGACTATATCGTACTGTTGCCCACTGATCAAAAACAAATTAAATCCTCATGTAACATCCTACAATAATAATTAAATATTTTAACTAAATGTATTCTTCACGAATGCTGCAATAACATAGTATAATACGAGTATATAGGGTACAATCGTACAATAAAATCTTTCTTTATGTACCAAATAAGTCATGCTGGTCAAGCAAGTCAAACTCTTGCTGGTCCATAACGCAACACATGAATCGCAAATATTTAGTCGTGAGCGGCGTCTTTGGATCCTTACTATCGCATTCCATCAGCTATTTCAGAAGCATTGATGCACTGAGTACGATAATTCACTTTGAGAAGTGTGACAATAGAAGGAATAGCACAGTGAAATATTTTCATTTTTCAGGCTGAATGAAAACTTTCATTATTTTTGGATTTTTTCCAAGTTCCTGGGTATATGTGTACTTGTCACTCACATCCGGAGACTTCATTATTTTTTTTTCATTTTCTGCGAGCATAGAAAATTAGTGATATTGATGTTATAAATTAATTAGTTAACATTTGTGTTGCTTAATTCGATAACATTAAATATGCCTGTAACCAGTATTGTACTTCGGCTTCTCGGCCAATGACCCCATCTCGATCAGGCTTTTCGTCCATTTGCCTTTCATTCTTTGAGCAAATACTGAGATAGCATTTTCTTTTGCTTCTGGACATAAATGAATATTTTGTTGAGCTTTACTTTTGCTATTTGTGGTAGCATTAGGGCCAGTGTGTCAGTTTGTTCTGATGCCTTAGTTGTTGCAGTTTCTTTAGAGATGTTTTCTCCGAGATCTCCTTAGCTCATTGCAAAATTTCAGTTCCGAATTGTTCATGTAATACTCTTTCAGATAATTATGTTCCTTGAACTTTTAATATATTCTTGGGTCATAAAATACTTTCTGCCGAATTGTACTATATTATTCATTACTTGTAACATGGGTATTCAGTCTCACTTATTGGAAATTATGCAGAGTATTCGTGTATTTGACTGCAGTGTCTCTGACCGGGAGGTCCTAGTTTCGAGTCCCAATGGCGGCAAAATTTTCGATACTAGCTTTCCAGCTAGGTCGAATTCAGACGCTGTCTGGAAGAGAATTCTGGTGGCCGTCTGCCCTGATCGGTAGTTTTCCGTGGTTTCTCCAACCAACACCAGGCGAATGCTGGAGCAGTATCCAAACAAACGGGCCACTGACCGCGCGGGATCTTTCCTTTCACTTCCTTGTCATATCCTCTTCCCTTATACATTCACTGACACTAACATGCACTACACTACCACACATGCCGGGAGGCAGGTCGGGAGCTTACAGCTTGTCCCGGCTGGGGCGGTGCCCCGCTGGTGGGTGATACCCGTTTGAGGTAAACTCCGCTAGTCGACGATAGGTCGGCGCCGGATCTCGCTATTCAGCGAGGGAAGATCACGTCCATCTCCGGATGATAAAACATGCACTATGCTTACGAGACTAATGACCTCAGTAGTTGACGCGCCCGAAATCACTAACAATCAGTCAATTGTATTTGACCCTCTCATTTCCAGATTTGTTATCGTTCCAAATCTCTTACATCGACCCTTCTTCGCAGGAATAACTCCTCGCCAACAATTTCGCCAGTCGCCCACGGCCACTGCGGCACTGTGGATCATGTGGGCGGGGCGGGGCGGCGGGAGGACGGGCCCTGGGGAGAGAACTGGGGCGCCCCCCGCGGCGGTGGCTTAATTAATAGGTGCGCGCCGGCGGCGGCGAGACGGCGGCGGCAGCGGCGGAGGCGGCGGCGGTGAGGGCGGTGGCGGTCGCTGGGGGCGGGGCGCCTTGGCGGCGGCGCCGGGCAAGAGTTGTGGAGGATGGGGGGGGGGTTGGGCGCCGGCGCCTCCTACCTGCAGCGGGGGCGTGCACCGAGGCCCCCCCTGGCGCGCAAACGCCGCCGCCGCCGCCGCCGCCGCCGATACCCTTCTTGCCGCACCCTTGCCCCCATGCCGGCCACCCTGGCACCGTATTGCTATTTACCCTCACCATTGCCTTCGCCACGATCCTCACAATTATCCCAGACCCTGTGTCGGCGACAGCCTCCACCACCGCCGCTGATTCCGACGACGACACATTCCCTACGATGTTTTGATAACACAGGTGTCCGGGGAGGAAACGTCGAAACTTTGAAAATAAGCTCTTAAGACAATTCTAAGCATATTTTGTCTTATAAACTACGTGGATATTCCGAATGCTTGAGCCACTATTAGCACTCAAAATTTGGTTTGAAAAATCGATTTCTATGCGAAAATTTGCATTATAGAAGCATATAATCACTCCAGAAACATGTAAGTTATTTATTATTTGCAAAATAAATTAATATATTTGTTCAGAAAGAAAAATTAAGCGAGAAATAAAAAAAGCAGTCGAATTGTGCAAATTGGGTGCCTTTTTATTTCTTTCTTAATTTTTCTTTCTGAACAAATATATTAATTTATTTTGTAAATAATAAACAATTTACATGTTTCGGGAGTGATTGTATGCTTCCATAATGCAAAGTTTTGTCCAGAAATAATTTTTTCAAACCAACTTTAGAGTGCTCATTGCGATCCAACCATTCGGAATATCCACGTAGCTTATTAGAAAAAATAAGCTTCGAATTGTCATAAGAGCTTATTTTCGAAGTTTTGACGTTGCCTCCCCGCACACCCTGTTAATTGTGTTATACGTTATATGCGTTTTTTATGTTATATGTACCCGCTGAATTGCGTTATCAGACTCCGACGGGCAGGTCGGAGCCGGATCTCGCAATACAGCGAAGGAAGATCGCCGTCACCTCGCGCGATAAAAATCCATGCACTACACTTACGGGATCAATATCTAGTTGTTGGCATGCCCATAAAAACTAATCACACAAAAGCTATTGGTATTAATTATATGAATGGAACAGTCATAGGTAACAACTAGAAACCGGAAAAATGTGTAGTGTCAAACGTCAAAATATGTATATAAATATGTAATAAAAACAGTGAGAATATGTGAAAAATATGTAAAATGAGATATAATAAGTAATATTAAAATATACTAATTATAAAACACATTTATCTAATTCGACATTACATTCATCAAAAATTTCCTAAACAAATTTAAAAAATCCTTTTGAGAGCATAAATTGATGCATATTTTCCACATTTCCCGTTAGTAATAAATCATCTATTGCTATTCAGGACAGTAGTTTAGCAGCAACAGAAGCCCTGGTACAACCTGGCGATATCCACGACCAGCAAAAAATAACAGCAGCGTGCAGCCTTCTCATCGAAGTGTTTGACGTCGGCGATCGCCAAAGTTTCTCGGAAATTAAGGTTAAAGATCACGAAAATCGGCGTCAGTATTACTTTTCACACCTAAAGGTGAAAATGATTTCAGTCATTGAGGCTCACTTCCCGTCAGTGAGATTACTGAAGCAAGCGCGCCGACATGTAAACAACTTTCGATTACGTCTTAACGTAGCGCATTTCGATTCGACAATACTAAGAAATGATGTAGGAAAAAATTCTAATTTTCTTAAAATACTTATTTTCCTAAAAAGTATGTATAACACAGAAGAAAATTGAGCAAATAAAAACAATATTTGGAAAAATACCAAAATATGTAAAATATATAGTATAGTACTAAATATGTTAAAATATATAATGAAAAATTGGACATTTTGTTAGGACAGCGGCGTTTCGCAAAGATACGAGTTTTGAGGACTGTAAGTAGAAAGACAAAAAACATGTAATTGCATAAAAATCCGGTCTCTAGAAATAACACGAGTGCTTTGGAAATAGTCGATAAATTCCCGACTGCAAAGCAAGGAGAGGGTTTATCTGATAATTTGCAAAGCGTGAGTGGTATTTAATACGACTATTCCACGAATGAAATTATGTTCAACAGAGTTCCAAAATGTGCTAAAAGGGGCCAATAACTGAAAGCTATGTTAAAATCGAAGAGGTTATGTTAAGTAATTACGCGGTTTATTGAACATCGACATAGTGATCGATCGGTAGAAAAAGCGATAAACTTTTCGAGATACACCGCCTCGATTGAAACATTTTGTATGTATTGTTAAACACTATTGATTTTAATTTCACGCAAAGTCAGTGTAAATGTGCCAGTGTCAGTGTAAATGTTTACAATCCACGCGACGAAATCATGGACAGCTCCAACGCTTCTCGGCGGTATCTACACTGCGATTTTTCTAACTTTGCCTCTCAACGCCCGTCTTCGCGATGGAATATGTCACGGTATTTCGCGTCTTTCTCAGTCGCGCCGCTAGACATCGCAAGATCGCGACCGCAATTAGCAGTGCTTACAATCATGCGACTTCTTACGGCAGGACGGAGAAAGACGCGAAATGCCGTGTGATATTCCATCGCGGCTACAGAGGCTTCAGAGGCAAAGTTAAAAAGTTATAATAATAATAATAATAATAATAATAATAATAATACTTTATTGCACAAAACAGTACAACGGCGGGTCTCAGTAATTGAACTACTGCTTTTCAGACTAACCACAAGAAAAATACAGAAGATCATAAACATAACATCAAAAGAGAATAAGCGTAAGTGGAAACAAAGCATAAATGTAAGTACATGAGGGTTAGAAATTGAAATAAGTTACATAAGTTCAATATAACTGTAAGTGTATAGCAGATAATATAACATAACAGGAAACACTGAAGTAATGCTAAACATATACATCGAGAAGGTTACAAAACATTTAATATAATACATCAAGAAACACTGAAGAAAGATTAAAAGTTAAGTTTAATAAATTTACAAAGTTTTTCACAAAATGATTTGTAGGGATGGGTTTTAAGTTTATGAGGGATTAAATTGTAGAAGTCTGGACCAAGATAAATAAAGGATGCCTCGAATTTGGTAGTACGGTGAACGGGAATAACAAGTAGGAAATTGGCAAATCGGGTAGTACGTGAAGCAGACTCATTAGATTGTGAACAAATTTAAGTCGATCCCGAACGTAACTGAGGAATTAGAGGAGAGCACAGAGTGTACCAGTAAACATAAGTGAAATATCCATCTCTGTCTCATGGTCAACCAGTCTAACTTATCCATGAATGGTGATATATGCTCATATTTCCGAACATTGAAACAGAACCTCAAACACGCATTCTGAATAAATTGAACTCTAGCAAAATTTCTTTGAGATAGTACAGGGTTATAAACAAGATCACTGTAATTAAATAACGACAGTATGAGAGTATTGCACAACATTAGCTTAGTTGGCTGTGGTAATTGGTTGCGATATTGATATAGGGACCTTAACATTCCAGCGGGCGCGCGTAAAATGTTCACACCAGCAGGCGCGTGTCGTAAATTTTACGACATTCAATGACTCTTGAAAAAATCAAAGAAATTGTAGAACAATGGAATTTTATGTCGCATTATAATATCTATGAATGATATTAACTACCAACAACATATCCGCTGATAAACGTTCGTATTTAGTATCAAAGAGATCTTGTTCCGATCCAGTAGCGTTCTGATGCTCGTCTATATTTTCAACATTCGTTTACTGCCACTGTCACTATCTAATTCATGATCTTCCTCCGATCAGACAGCTCTTGAAGAATTCTGATTTTCTGATTTTCGTTCACATGAATTCTTCATCTGGACATTTAACAGAAAATTTCGATTCGGCCAAATTATTATACAATATTTTAGAACAACAGCCAGCGCGCAGCGTAAAGTTTACGTCACTATGCACTTATCCCGAATTCACTTCACGTCACTATTCACTTATAGCAAATAGAGCGTTACAAAAAGTGAATATAGCGTGCAAACTAAACAGTGACGGCAGCAATGCATCAATAAAGACACCTGCAAGGAATACGAAGAACGCAGAAATCTTTGACAACAATGAGTTGACAGCACAACAAAAAAATCTGCTATTGTCGTAAAATTTACGACAGAGCGCCCGCTGGAAGGTTAATCTCAAATATGGTGCTCTACATTTGATTAACAAATGATGATCAAAATTCCATCCACTGTTCACAGTATAACCTCGGCAACGCGTAGCGTTATCGGCGCAAACCGCAAACAGGGGGGGGGAGGGGAAGGTGAGTGGCGGGGAGGGGGGAGGGGGAGGGGCTCTCCTGCGAGCGAAGTTCCTCCAGAAAAGAGAAGCGGGAGGCGCGGCGCTATAAACACGAGGGAGCCACCGGAGTGACACGCGGCCACGCCCCCGCGCCGCCACCGTGGGGGAGGGTGGCGCGGGGCGGAGAGGCCCCGTGGGGGTGGACAGGTGCACGGCTCGGCTAGCGCCACCCCCCGGCGCCCTGGGGCACTCAGCCGCCACACCCCCACCCCCACCCACACACACACACCACACCACACCCGGACGCCACGAACCTCTCCCAGCAACAGATTCCCTTTCCAGCGGCTGTTTTCACTTTTATATTTTTTATTTATTTATCTATTTGTTTATATATCTATCTATTTATCTATTTATTTATATATCTATCTATTTATTTATATATCTATCTATATATCTATCTATTCATCTATTTATTTATATATCTATCTATTTATCTATGTTTTACCTATTTATCTACTTTTTATTTAACTACGTATTTACCTATTTAGCTATTTATTTATCTATCTATTTAGCTATTTTTGATCTATTAATTTATCTAATTATTTATTTATACTGGTATTCTTAATAAACAGACACAACGATGTAATTTTCTTAATTATTTGAAGTGCAAACTTAGAACAAATATCTGATCAATGTTTAACAGTTTGATGGAAAACAACAATACTGACATCGCTGCTTTGCAGCACCATATAATGTGGTCCAGACAATTTGTGTCACTGAGCGACATGTTATTGTTATTTCCATGTGTGTATGTATTTGGCATTTTAGGGTCAGATGAATCCGACTTTAGCGAGATGGTGGTGTTCCCGCGCCTGGGCCCTGTTTTAATTGCTGCTAGTGGGAGATACTTGGTTGAGGGGAAAACCCCGGTAGTCGCTAGTCGACGGTAGGTCGGCGCCGGATCTCGCCATTCAGTGGGGAAGAGATCATCGCCTCCTCCCGAGAAAAAACACGCACTACACTTACGGGACTAATGATATAAGTAGTTGCCACGCCCAGAAACATCATTCACTCAATCATCAATCCCCCCTCTCACCTTTGCTCCCGCCTCCATCTCTTTTCACTACTTCCCTTTTCACCGTCTGTCTGGCTCTGCCTTTCCGTTCTGCCTACGCGCCTTCTTCACCTTTGTCCCAACCTACATACCGTCCCACCTCCTCGCAGATCTACCGTCTAGTGATTCCCACCTGTGCGCCCCACTCCCGCTCCCACCCCCAGCCCCGCCCACCTCCTCGCGGATCCACCGCCCGCCCTTGATCCTGTCGGCCCCGCCCCCGCTCCGCCCTCGACTTGGCTCCAGCGCCTTCTCTATACGATTCCACAGAGTTTACGCCCTCCACCCTTGCGTCTCGCCCACATTTGCTCGCCGCCCCCGCCCTCTAAACGTGTGGGGGCGGATAAGGGAGGCGGGACTTTGGTGGAAGGAACTCCAGGAATGCCGCAGGGTATATTTTTTTGACCTTTCGTGGGAATCTCCAACAGGGGCACTTGCCTGGGGTGATCTCACCGCCCATCTTTTACCTATCCATTATCTTGCTTATTTTTTTTTACTTTCTCGTTTCACGAATACTTCGTAAGAAGAGAGAGTTATGTTATCGTGCGCCGGAAAACGGCAAATTTTCGCCGGAAAAACTCATATAGCAGGGGTCTGGAAACGAAAAAGTGGATAAAACTTGTTACTACGTTTAGAAAAAAATCTTCTACCTCGTGGTATAACCAAAATCCATGTTTTGTTGCTTCTTAATACCGAAAACTCGATTGACGACAAAACGTCCGTCCGTTTATCTGTTTGTGGGCAACGCTAGCACCTAAACCGTTCAGCCGATTTTCTTCAAAATTGACATTCCCCAATCAATTTGGCTGGTGTCAAGGCTCCTGGAATTTGAAAACGATATTTCAACTTTGGGGCCGGGGGTACTTTACATGAAGGCCCTTGGACATTTTCAAAGTTTTCAAAAGATGGCTCGAAATTTTTTGATTTAATTGTGTTTCTCTATGCTTGGTATACGGAGAAAATTTTTTAATCGCCCAAAAAATTGATTTTGAGATTTGGGAAGCATCTCTACGTTTTGAGGCGGTCTGATTTGCAGAAAGTGCTTCATAGAATTTATGTAACTGAGTGCCTGTTTTGCAATCCTAATTAAATGTAATGTAATGGGATCGTTTTCTTTTCGTTGTGGTTTTCTTTCGACAAATTTTAGATTCTGTTTGCCGTAGTTTTACCTGGGCTTTGAGGGCTTCATCACACGAAAGGTCAACTACGTTTATTTGTTTTTAAATGGCAACAATTTTAGTGTAAGAAAACTTCGGTGATCTCTGATCAAATACTTTTTTCGTCAGGGAAGGAATTGTAATTCTCTTGTCTTCTAAGCGTAATTCTTGTCAAAGGGCTCTTCTACGATTCGTTTCCATATTTACTAGTTGCGTACATCTTTCTTGTATTAATAATGTTTTAGTATTTATGCGATGAGTACGGGGCAGATTTCAGTGAAATGTCATTTTTTCCTTTTCACTTTAGAATAATGAAAACACAGAAATTAATTATATGTTATGAAAGAAATGCCCTATTATATACATTTTTTGCATTTTTGTCTATGTCGACTAATAAATCATTTTGTACCCTTTTCCGTCATATAAATGCCTTTTTCGCTGATTTTATCAATTTTAACATAATTTTAATGGTATTTGCTTCAAATAATATTTACGAGATGCAACAAATGTTCTCCATAGAATTTCTGAGTAGCCTGTTTGATTTCTTCGTTCATAAATTGTAATGTCAGTCTTTGTATGTAATCTAAGGTTCCGGCGACGCCTATCAGCGCCATTGTCGAGTCAGTACATTTTGTGATAACTAAAGCCAGATATATTTCTTGGGAAGTCAAAACGAAACGTTTGCAAGCTGAGTTCACTTGAACGAACAGAAGTCTCGGTTAATGTAGTATCCAACAGCTTGAGTTGCTCATTCAAACTGGTTTTGATTTAAGATTTTTTATATAATTTTTCTTTGCTTTTAGGACATTTAAAAAACATTTTAAGAGCATTTTATGGATCATTTTTGGCGATGTTTTGGCCATCAAAATCCGCCCCCCTAGCGATGAGTATCTATCTCGTTCCTGAGCAAAGGCATGGGTGTAGGGTTATGCTTCAATATCTTTTTTTCTCGTAATCAAATTAGTTGTCTCTAACTTTCATTGAATGATGGTACTTATTAGGAGAATGATGATGACAAATGAACGCAATTAAATAGTGAAAACACCCGCGTGTGACGCCAGTCTCGAATCAGCACCGTTCGACTCCACGTACGTACATGGATACAGATCCAAATCCTGAGTAACCTATATTGATACAAATATTGCAATATTTTAAAATTCATATAAAATGGATTATGCGCTGATAGTGTACATTTTGAACACTAGTTTTAGAAAACGCATCTCGATATGAAATATACCCGAAGATCGATTTGTAGAAGTTCGTATCAAAAACACAAGTATAGATATATCCAGGAGCAGAGAAATGAAGTGGGTATAACCAATAAGAATTTGTGCATAACAAGCGTTACCATGGCAGGCCCGGATCCAGCCCTTAATTTGGGGGGGGGGGGAATCGTAGATTCTTGTTAAATAATAAACATACTTGTTATTTCATTATATATTAATTATGTACTATAGATGTGATACTATACAATATTATTGTTTAAATAATTACAGAATTCAAACAAAAATAAATATTTACATCAATTTTGCCAAATAAGGGAAAGAAAAGGAATACAATGGGTTTTGGGGGGTCCTGGCCCCTATGGGCCCCGTCGATCCGCCTGTGTACTACGGAAACTGCTGTCGGAAGTAGTGATGTCTCCGCTACCGCGAACTGAAAGAGCTGTCAGATCACAACCTGCTTTCCGAGTTTTACTTCAATACTACCTGTATTTTAATTCTAGGAAACAAAGGCTGCATATCGTTCGTAAACATCACTCGCACTACTCAATCGAAGAAATTATTTCCAAAGTGAGGTATCTACATGAAACACATTTTTGGGGGGAAAGGAAAATATCCACAATCGGCCTTAGAGTTCAAAGTTAGTTTCGGCCATCCTTTAACGCAGGGCCGTCAACATAGAAGAGCTTGTGGGCCACGTATATTCTAGTAAAGCCGCTCGCCGCATCGTCATTTAAGATGGTTTTTACCCTAACTAGTGGGACTATACTAAACAAATATATGTTAGATACGACTTTTATTCAACGTACTTAATGATTAATGTACATACAACGAGAAAATTAATATATCATTTAATAAAAATTAAGATGAAATGTGCAATTGTATTGTATTTGGTTGGTATAATAAATTTTTTCAAAGAAGTCACAGCCCTCACCAAAAGATCCTTCGGACCGCATGCGGCCTACCCAGTTAAAAAATCCCGTTTAACATAAGAGCAACTCAGTTTTTAAACACGATTTTTGGCGGCTTAATGAGGAGTCTCTATGTGAAACTGGAAAATAACGCAAGTGGAGGTACGCCACTTTCGAAAGTAAACTTCCAGCAGTGACTCACACTCCACTCCACCGCACCGCCCATTACCTTGGCCCGGGAGGGTGGGGGCGGCAAAGGGTTGAAGCCGCCGGCAGGCCCCAACCGCCCGCTCCCGGATTCGCCGGCGGCGGGCCTCAGCGCCGCCCCCGGGGGCCGTGGGAGCGGCGAGACCGCAGCCCCACCCCCTCCGCCTCCCCCGGGGGTGGGCCGCGGCCGCCAATAAATTGTAATCAGCGCACGGGGCGGCCTCGCCGGCGCCGCTCGCCACGGAATGCGCGCGCGGGAGCATGCGACGCCGCCGCCCCCCGCCTCCCACCTCCACCCCCGCCCCGCCCCCCGCCCCGACGCCCCCCGCCCCGACGCCCCCGACATTCCCCGCCCCCCGCCCCCCGCCCCCGCCGCCCCCGACGCCCCCGACGCCCCCGACGCCCCCGCCGCCCCCGCCGCCCCCGCCGCCCCCGCCGCCCCCGCCGCCCCCGCCGCCCCCGCCGCCCCCGCCGCCCCCGACGCCCCCGCCGCCCCCGACGCCCCCGACGCCCCCGACGCCCCCGACGCCCCCCGACGCCCCGACGCCCCCGCCGCCCCCGACGCCCCCGACGCCCACGCCGCCCACGCCGCCCCCGACGCCCCCGACACCCCCGCCGCCCCGCCGCCCCCGCCACCCCCGACGCCCCCGACGCCCCCTACGCCCCCGCCGCCCCCGACGCCCCCGACGCCCCCGACGCCCCCGACGCCCCCGACGCCCCCGACGCCCCCGACGCCCCCGACGCCCCCGACGCCCCCGACGCCCCAGACGCCCCCGCCGCCCCCGACGCCCCCGACGCCCCCGACGCCCCCGACGCCCCCGACGCCCCGACGCCCCCGCCGCCCCCGACGCCCCCGACGCCCACGCCGCCCACGCCGCCCCCCGACGCCCCCGACACCCCCGCCGCCCCGCCGCCCCCGCCACCCCCGACGCCCCCGACGCCCCCTACGCCCCCGCCGCCCCCGCCGCCCCCGCCGCCCCCGCCGCCCCCGCCGCCCCCGACGCCCCCGTCGCCCCCGACGCCCCCGCCGCCCCGCCGCCCCCGCCGCCCCCGACACCCCCGCCGCCCCGCCGCCCCCGACGCCCCCGACGCCCCCGACGCCCCCGACGCCCCCGACGCCCCCGACGCCCCCGACGCCCACGCCGCCCACGCCGCCCCCGACGCCCACGCCGCCCCCGCCGCCCCCGCCGCCCCCGACACCCCCGCCGCCCCGCCGCCCCCGACGCCCCCGACGCCCCCGAGGCCCCCGACGCCCCCGACGCCCCCGACGCCCCCGACGCCCCCGACGCCCCCGACGCCCCCGACGCCCCCGACACCCCCGACGCCCCCGACGCCCCCGACGCCCCCGACGCCCCCGACGCCCCCGACGCCCACGCCACCCCCGCTGCCCCCGCTGCCTCCTCCACCGCAAATGCCGCCCCCGCCGCTTCCGCCGCCACCACCACCACCGCCGCCGCCGCCGCCGCGGCTGCCGCCGCCACCACCGCCACCGCCGCCGCCTCGGCCGCCGCCCCCGGCCCTCCCACCACCGCTGCCGCCGCCGCCGTCGCCGCCGTCGCCCGCAGGGCTCTCTTTAATTGGGCGGGCGCCCGCGGGCGGCGCCACCAGCTTCCCCTGTCCGCCGCGCCCGTTCGCACACACGTCGACGCACACAGCCCCGCGTCCCAGGGCCCTCGCGCCAGCGCTCACGGCCTCGGGTAATGACACGGCGCTAAACGCGGGTCGGGGCCCACCCTGCAATTTGCGCCCGGCGCCCCCCGCCCCCGCCCCGCACCGCGCAAGCAACGGGGCCCGCCTCCCGGCCCTTGTGGGACGCCAGCTCCCACCGGCCGCCGCCGGCCGCCGGCCGCTCACGTATCACTGGCATCTGGAAGGCGGTGGATGGCGGTGTAATTCAAGTAATAACGGCGGCAATGGAATGGGCATTCAGGGAGTTGGGTGATGTAGACACAGTGCAAACGGTTGTAGCGTGAATACGTCAGAGAGAGAGTTAGAAATCTAGAAAGAGACAGAGAAGGATAGAGAGAGGGATAGAGGAGAATAGAGGGAGAGGGATAGAGAGAGATAGTTACGAAGATAAAGATAGAGAAAGCGACAGATAGAGGAAGAGATAGATATAAACAGAGAGATAGAGGAAGAGGTAGAGAAAGAAACACAGAGGAAGAGATATAGAAACAGAGAGATGGAGGAAGAGATAAAGACAGAGAGAGATAGAGGAAGAGATAAAGACAGAGAGATATAGAGGAAGTGATAAAGACAGAGAGAAATAGAGGAAGAGATAAAGACAGAGAGAGATAGAGGAAGAGATAAAGACAGAGAGAGATAGAGGAAGAGAAAGAGACAGCGAGAGATAGAGGAAGAGAAAGAGACAGCGAGAGATAGAGGAAGAGATAGAAAATAAGACACAGAGAGAAAGAGAGAGAGAGAGAAACAAGAAACAAAAAAGCTGTTTTTTCGAATATTTTCGTACCATACAATTCTATAATCCATATTAAACATGTACCATACTATGGACGCCATGTTCCGCGAACCACTTTCTGAACCAAAGTCCGCTTCGTGGTCCTTGTGAGACACCCACTCCCACCGTCTGCTCACGTAGGCGCCGGGTATCACTTGCATCTGGAAGGCGGTGGATCTCGGCGTAATTCAAATAATAATGACAATCGAATGGGCATTCATGAAGCTGGGTGTTGCAGACAGAGTTCAACGTTTGTAACGTGAATACATGAGGAAGAGAGAGGGAGAAAGAGAGAAATAAAAAAGAAAAAAAACACATTTTCGAATACTTTTATGAAGTATAGTCCTATAATCAATATTAAGCATATTATCGTGCCTCGTTTCGCGAACCATTACCTGCCCCGTTCTTCTCTTCTTGGTCTTGGTGAGGCAATAGCTCCCACCGACCGTTCACGTACATATTCTGGAAACACCAAGAGGCTATCACTGGCATCAGGAAGGCGATGAATGTAGAAGTAATTCAAATAATAAACGGGCATTTATAAAATTTGCTAATGTAATGGAACGCCTGTAATTCTTATCGGAGAGAAAGAGAGAGAGAAAAAAAAGAAGAAAAAATCGTGAGTACACCACATAGTCGTATCACTAAATTGTAGTATGTTTTCTTTGTCTACCACACCCTGCACAGCTTCTTGTACTTAAGGGATGCCTTCCTCTTATGTAAGTACTACGAAAGCGTAGAAGTAGTTTCATTGACACCTAAAACGTGAAGTAAGTTGGGAGAGACTGTAATTCAGAACAGGCAGTGTTTTTCTAGGTTTATGGTACGAGCATGTGAGAAAAGTGCTGATGTAGACACACCTTTTCGTTTGTATCACGCTCCTGAGAGAAAAGAAAGAATCGGCGAGTCGAATATTTTTACATAACGAGATTCTAATGATCAATTCTTAGTATATTGCATAGTTAATGTGCTTCGTTCCGTGAAGCCTTGTCAGCATCGTGATGCGTTTTGGTGCCCGCCGTGAGGCATTTGTGATGTGCAAACTTACTTCTCGTTCACATACGGGTGCCAGGAATTGCCGTTCAACCGAGTATTACTGACATGGGAAGGTTAGATGTTAGGTCTAAAGATATTAGGTCTAATGACAAAAGGTCTACGAAAACACGTCTAAGGAAAATCTGGTCTAATTTTAAAAATATGTCTAATAATATTTGGTGTAATTGTCAAAAATGTCTAACAAACTTAGGTCTATCGGACACGATGCTGTAACAGAAATATGTAACAAAATGTGGTTCACATATCATTTCGTCAGTGTGTAATTGTCTGAAATGAAATCACAATAAGAATGATACACTGTAAGTCAGGAGATATTTAATGTATATGAAATGATACAGGTGTTGAAATATTCAGTCTGTAGCTCCAAGACGGAAGGTGTAAGTTGATATCACCACGATATTTATAATTTTGTTAATTTGCCAGCATTCGAAAATAAATTTTGTAAATGTAATTGACATTGTTAAAATATACTTTTGATTTTCCGGAGTTTAAAAATGAAGAAATAGAAACTTTGCTATTACAACTTTATATATCTATTAGACCTTCGGTGTTTATGCCCATTGGACCTAATTAATTGAACCTTCTAACTGTAGACCTCTTTTGGAATTAGACCCTCTGTTGTGTAGACCTTATGTCGCATTAGACCTGGTTCGCAATAGATGTCCTGTTCATTAGACCTAACGAATACAAGTATTTAAAATAAATATTTCAAAAACAAGTGCTTAAAATACATATTTCAAATACAAGTACTTAATAAAAATATAATAATAAGTTTATTATCTTGCAAATGGACTGTTGTCTGGTGGCAAGTTACAAACACAATAATCTTAGATGATATTCAAAATGTAATATAATAGTTAAACAAGATTATTATTATAATAATAAACAATAATACTAATAATAAAATAATTAATAATACAAGAGTACTCCCAGTTTTTATACAATTAAGAATTAAGTATAGAAGTTAAGTATTAACTATCTTCTATGCTTAAGAAGTTAAGTATTAAGTATAGAAGTTAATACTTTACTTCTATACTTAATTCTTAAGTTAAGAATTAAGACTTAAAGTACGTATTTCAAATACTAGTATTTAAAATATGTATTTCCAATACAAGTACTGAAAGTACGTACTTCAAATACTAGTATTTAGAATACGTACTTCCAATACTAGCATTTAAAATACGTACTTAAAATACTAGTATTTAAAAAACGTACTTCAAATACTAGTACATAAAATACGTACTTCAAATACTAGTATTTAAAATACATATTTCAAACACATTTACAATCCGTTTTTCAAATACAAGTATTTAAAATACGTATTTCGAAAACAAGTATTTAAAATACTTATTTTAAATACTTGTATTCAAAAAAGTATTTAAAATACGTATTTTAAATACAAGTATTTAAGTCCTGCCCAACCGTCGCGTCGCGTCGCGTGGAGAGGCGGTGGCGGCGGCGGCGGGCGCGCGGGGCGCCCTGCTGTTCGGCGGTAGCTCCCCGCTGACAGTTGCGCGCGCGCCGCCTGGGGCGGGGGCGCGGCGGGGCGCCCGCGAGCGGGGGCGGTGTACGGTTTCCAGGCCGTCAGCTCCTCCGGCAGGAGCGCGGATGGCCCGCGGCGGGGCGGACGCCTCCGCTGACGGACGCGCTGAGTGATTCTCCACCGGAGCCGTCGCTCGCCCCGGACAATGTGTGCGTGTGTGAGGTAGTAGACGAGCTCCCGGCTGCCAGAATGCGTAACGCTCTCCAAGTGGTGATTTTCAAGCTTATACTTCGGTTTTTCTTTATGGGCGCAGGGGGTAGGGGTGCCAATAAAATGGAATATCTCACGGTGTGTGTATGAGAGAGGGAGAGGGAGAGAGGGAGAGAGGGAGAGGAAGAGAGGGAGAGAGGGAGAGAGGGGGAGAGGGAGAGAGAGGGAGAGAGGGGGAGAGAGAGGGAGAGATGGGGAGAGAGAGGGAGAGGGGGAGAGAGAGGGAGAGGGGGGAGAGAGAGGGGGAGAGAGAGGGAGAGAGAGGGAGAGAGAGGGAGAGAGAGGGAGAGAGAGAGAGAGGGGATAGAAGACGAGCTCCATGCTGCCAGAATGCGTAACGCTCTCCAAGAGGTGATTTTGAAACTTAGTTCATCGTTCACCAACGCGGGGACTGCAGCAGCAAGAACACTGCACAACATAACCACACAAAGTGGTCTTCTTTAAAGTTGCTTAGGCGGTGCTACCAATGGTATTTTACCAAATGTAACTATACTGCTCTGTGTAAAAGCACAGAAAAAATAAGGCTATGATTCTATTCCTTCTTTGAGAAATTACTCTCTGAATATCGAATTTCGTTCATTCGCGTTCCGCAGATTTTGGTTGCAAATATTTCCCAGAAAAAAACATAGAAGATAGACAAATAATATTTTGATTTACGGGCCAGAGTATACTGAATCGAATGCTTTTTATTCTAGAGTGCTAACAACTCACAGATGAGTAATTTAGAAAAGAGTAACTGTCTGCAAACGCGGAAAATGGCACACGGCGTGAGACAAAAATGGCCGCAATTCGTAAACCAGGAACAATAAAAAACGTTGAAGATATTTTTAATAGCCAAAACATAAGGAAATGTATGTACTAAATATGAATTTTTTTTTCTAGATGGTCGAGCGACCAGTGCTGGACCACTTAAAATGTATTGACCCATATGTATAAACGGAGTAATATAGGTAGTGTAGGGAAAGTTATGTAATCCTGCTCGAAAAAACGACGAATTTGGGGCAGAAAATATGAATTACCGGGCCGTGATAACGAACTAGTGGTGCTACAGAATGGCACAGATTTCCCCGTATTAATTTTCTATTTCCTTTGGTCTCGGCTAGCTATTCGGACTTGACACATACATGGATGGCAGCATATTTTTACTTTCCCGTATACGTACGTATATACAGAGTAATATACGTAGTATAGGCAGAGTTATGTAATGCTGCGCAAACAAATGGCGAATTTCCGGCAGAAAAAAATTCGTTCCCGGGCCCTGATAACGAAAAAGTGGATAAATCCAGTTGCTAAATTAAGAAAAAAATCCCCTAACACGTGGTGTAGCCAGAATCCCTGTTTTGTAAGTCCTCGATACCGAAAAACCTATTGAAAGAAAAACGTCCGCCCGTCCGTCTGTGAACACTACTAGCGCCTAAACCATATAGACGATTTTTTTCAAATTGATGAAACCCCTGCCGATTTGGCTCGAGTCAAAGCTTTCAGATTTTGAAAAAGATTCCGTAAAATTTGGGGGTACTGTACATGAAGCCCACCGGACATTTTCAAAATTTTCTAAAACACGGCTCCAATTTTTTCGTTAAATTTCTTGAAAGAATAGAGTAAAATACACTTGCTCTATGAGATGGCATAAAATACTCCTACAGTATACTAATACTCTATGAGATGGCATAAACACCATATTGCTCTATTCTTTTGTTTATTCAAAAATTACAAAAATGTAATTTTTGGGCTGGTCTCCCACGTAGTTAATATTTACTTTAGCGGCGATTGGTTCACATTATTGTATTTACGAGTACATGTGCTTTAAATAATATCAAAAACACTTTCTTGAGAATTCAATTTGTGAAAACTAGCTTCCGCAAAAAACTTTTGGAACGGATAGTGCTAATTGCTCTCTTTAATATGACTTAAAGTTCATTTAGAGGTATTTTTTTGTTTGTTTGTTTTTTTTCAAAAATTACACAAATGTAATTTTTTTTAATATCTCTCACATCTTTAATATGCACATTACCATTAATTTGTAAACACTACTGTATTTGTGAGTGTACATGCTTCAAATGACTTCAAATGAAGTTTTTTGAAAACTCAAAAATTTCTGTGAAAATGAGCTTCAAATTTCGCATTTTTAGTAGCGCTTAAACGCCATTTTCTTAAAAACGGGTATAAATCTTTAAAGGAAAATTGCTATGTAGGACGTGGTTTTTGTGTTCTTTAATATTCTAAAATTAATATTTCTGTTGTACGATTAGGAAACCAAAAACTTAAGAAAATGTCGGGGGAAAAAAAAAAAATGGAATTTGGGCGGCGATAGACGGCAGCCGTATGTGGCAATTCCGAATAGCTAGCCCAGACCCAAGGGAAATATAAAACTAATACGAGAAATGCTGTGCCATTGTTGTAGCACACTAGTTATCTTTTTGATTCCATTTTCGCATACTTGATTGCAGTCGTCTCAAAAAGAATTTTCCTATCTTCAAATTGTTATCTAATTCCTTATAATTGTTTTCGTTGTATGTAATTGTTTGTCGTTCCTATATATATATATATATATATATATATATATATATATTTATAGAGAGAGAGAGAGAGATGTGTGTATGTGTGTGTGTGTGTGCGCGCGCAAGTGTGTGTACAAATTAGGCAGGTAAGCTTCATAGACGGAGAAAAAGAAAGCGTAGAAAGAAACGGATGAGAAGGAAGTGTTTAGTATTGTCAGGTTTTGTGTTAAGGTCAACCGCTTCTACAAAATTTATTGAATTATTTTAGCTAGTAGAATTCTGTTCACGGGGCGCCAAAAGAGAAGGTGTGAATTGTGAATGTGCTAGATTTTAAAAGTATATTTTCAATATAATTGTTATTTAAACAGCGGAAAGATTTCGAAGGTTTCGAAAAAGCAACCAACAAATTTTTAAGTCTTATTTACGGTCATATTTTCATATTTTTTAGGTCATAAATACTTGCATATTTCTAACATTTGTAGGTCTTAAACATCCGGGCCCTAGTGATAAGCCACCAAGTTTCGAAAAACTTACTAGTAGAAATAGCAAATATCTTTCTACCTATTTGAGCATTTCCTAAACTTTGTTCCTATGATTTTCAGTTTTATCACAAAGATTGTTGTAACATAGTAAATACTGTAAAAGAATTCACATTAAATTTTAATGACGCGCAAGAGAAGATATGATTCCTGATTCTCAATATTTTGCTTTTGTCAAGAAAAATTCTTTAATATTCAAACTTCCCTCTGGTTTTATCACTGCATCAATGGGCGCTTCAAATGAATTTTTACTGTGAATATAGTTTTGAAATGACTAACCGAAAAAGCTGTCAAATTCCTTCCTCTTAGTCCTACTTTTTCTTTCCTGATTATTTTTATTGGTTCCTTAATATTAATTGATTCATTGTTCCCTTGCGTTTAGTTACCGTTTTGACAGCATTCGATTGTCTTTCTTCTTCTCGAGACCTGTCCCTTTCGTTAACATCCTTTGTCCTCGAGAAGCCATCTCAACGCTCTGTGACATCACACAATGCACACAAACGCTACACGTTATGGACAAATATCTCGGCATTATGTTTGAAAGTTCACGCATTTTCTTTTCCTCGACTCATTTACCAGTATCAATTTGATTTTCAAAACATAATATTTTTCAAAAATGATTTTTCCTTTTACTAGACTTTAACTTTGTCGTTTGAAGCAAATGAACAAATCCACAATATTATTTCAGTTTAAAAAGAGAAAAGTAAAATTTAAATAATATAAAATAACCATAAAACCTGCCTGGGAAATGAAATAAACACCACTGCAATTTAAAAAAACTTATCAAGTAATTGTAACGTTGGGAGCTATGAAATTAACTGCAGTCGATAGGAGAGCTAAGCTAGGTTGAACAAATCTGAATTGCTGAGATTACTGAACAAATACAGGAAACTTTTATTAGGGTAGTTTTCAGATGATTCTATAGTTTCTAATTTCTAAATGTAACTAAGTCTAAGTCACATATTGGAGTCGTGCAAGTGAAAGGTAAAAACAATTGTTGATGTAAAATTTATTTTCTTTCTCTGAAGAGAGATACGAGTAATACACACGTAATACACAGCAACAACAACAACAAAAACAATAATAATAATAATAATAATAATAATAATAATAACAACAACAACAACTTGAATTACCTGTCACATGATTAGAAGCCACCTGAATCTTCGATAAAGCAACCGCACACTTGGTCGTCATACTTGTGAGTGGTTGACTAACCGACCAGCAAAAACTGTGAAGAATAAAATAATAATGTTTCCACCGGCAGATAACAACATTCCGTGACAACCGATGTAATGGATGTCGTAGACAAGGACAGAAGATAAAATCAACACGATTGGCGAAGCCAGTCCGTATACGACAAACCTCTATGTAAGTCGAGAAAATATATTGATTAACCTTATGAAATAGTGCCATAGGGGGCGTTCGAGATTTGTGCCTATCATCTCTAGCTCTTCGGCAGATTCTCTTCACCACTAACTATGCAAATCTCGCAGTCACAGGGCTTTATGTGTAACTTTTTCTGTAAACCATAGGAACTGACGCACCCGGACACAAATCAGTCATTATTTTCTCTCCCAGGGGTCATACAGGTAGGACCGTTCCTTGTAACTCCGAGTCCTGTCAGATAATTTCTTGATCATGGAGAAAATAGTGGATCAACCGATCCCTCGGTCCTCAAACTCCAGGAAACTCTAAATAATTAATCAACCGTTGAAATCCGATGGCAACTTAGAATCTGCTTATAAGTAGCAGGCACGCTTGTAGTGACTGTCGCGTCCGCAGCGCTGAGCGTCAACTCTACCTTTACATACACACACACAGACACACACAGACAAACATGATCATAATTACCGGGAATCCAGTCAGAAGGTGAAGCAGCGATCCGCTGGGGGAGATACCTGCAGAGCGAAACCATCCATGGAAGTGGTGACTTGTTTCCTCCTGTTCATTTCTGCCACTCCAACTGTGAAATCTAAAATTCTCTTAGAAAGGTACGCTCACGGCTTAATAGATGAGGAGAATGATACAAAGTTCAGACAAATAGCAACTATCGATTTTAAACGTTCTAAGAAACACGATGCAACGTTGGCACACGTTACACTAACTTAATGTCAAAAAGATTGCAGTAAAGAAAGTAAGCAAATGTCATTTTAGAAAAAAAACATTAGTTTACGATGCTTGAAAAACGACTGCTATTTGTAAGACGAAAATACTGACAATGTACTGATTGTGGAACATAAGAACGGACACCATGACAGTCGCTAAATGTACGGACATGTGCTGCTAAAGACGGATATCTGGTAACACTCCCAATCAATGAATCACTGAGATCCGAAGGCAATTGTCAGCCCCCCCCTCCTGTAGGAGGTATACGTGGGTTTTTATTTCTTGGCGCGTGTGTGTGGGGGGTGTCTTCACGATGGAATATCTCACGATGTTTCGCGTCGTTCTCAGTTGCGCCACTGGGAGTCGCACGATCGCGACTACCGAGCAGTGCTGGCGATGATGCGACTCGTAGCGGTACAGCTGAGAACGACGCGAAATACCGTGACATATTCCATTTTGAAGACAAGCCCTCAAGCGCTAAGAAATGAAAACCCAAGTATAGATCTCCCATCACAGTGCAATTTTTTTAACTTATTCTCTAGGGCCCTTATGGCCACGACGGAATATCACACGGCATTTTGCGTCATTCTCGCGCGTGCCGCTAGACGTGGCATGATCGGAAGCACTGCTTGATACGGTCGCGATCATGCGATTTCTAGCGGCACGACTGAGAAAGACGCGAAATACCGTGAGATACCCCATTTTGAAGGCAAGCCCCCACGCGCCAAGAAATGAAAACCCACTCTCTCAGTCTGAATCAGTGAAAAACTACTGATTGATAGTGACTATTCGCTGATGGTGTCAGTTATAACTCTGCCACTGACAATCAGTGAATTGAACTGAACAAATCAGTGAAAATCGGGCGCACTTTTGGAATCAATGAAACGTCACTGTTTGAATCAGTGAAATCTGTGACAACTAGTTGAACGTGACGACTGAACGATCGGTGAGCGATGGTGGCGTGGCACTTTTACCACTGACGACCAGTGAAATGCTGGCGGTTATTATGAAAAGGTTCGCACATTTGCTGATTGTCAGCGAAACTACACATTTCGACTGAAGATATCAGTGATATCGATTCTGACTGATTGAATCAGCGACAACTTCACTGATTCAGATTCAGGGAGCAAGTATAGGGCCGCGTGCAGCGCGTATCGCGTCCACTGCGTGCCGTTCCGGGCCGTGCGGCGAGGGCGGCGTCTCCGCGGTGTTGTAATTTCGGCGCTCCCCGCCCCCGGCGGGGGGCCGGCACGCGGCGCGGGACATTCCTCGGGGGCGGGGCGGGGGCGGGGGCGGCGCCTCGCCTCGCAGGTGTCCCCGCCGCCGACCGCGGACGCCTCCGCCCGGGCGTCGTCAAACCGGCGGCGGCGGCGGCGGCGGCTGGACTGCTGGCGAGGGTGATAGTGGCGGCAGGTGGGGTGCGGTCGGAGGAGACGGCGGGGGCGGTGGGATCGGTACGGATGGCGAAGGTGGGGGAGGGCGACGGGGACGGTGAAGGCCGGGAGGCCGACGGTGGTGGGGCGGCGGGCTTGGTAGGGTGGTGAGGGTGGTTTGGACGGTGAGGTCGGTGGGGTGGCGGGGGGGAGGGCGGGGCGAGTGCGACGAGGGTGGCGAGGGGGCGAGGGCGGCGAGGGTGACGGTGGCAGGGCGACGGTATCGGTAGGGGTGGCTGGGACGGGTGGGGCAGTGGGGAGGCGGGGCGATGGGACAACGGGGGCGATGGAGCCACGGGGGGGGCGGGGCGGCAGGGGCGTTGGGGGCGGCGGGGGCGGGGTTGGCGGGGGCGGCGGGGTGGCAGGGGCGACGGGGCGGCGGGGCGGCGGGGCGGCGGGGCGGCGGGGCGGCGGGGCGGCGGGGCGGCGGGGCGGCGGGGAGGCGGGGAGGCGCGGGCGGCGGGGCGGGGGGTGGGGGGCGGGGGCGGCGGGGGCGGCGGGGGCGGCGGGGGCGGCGGGGGCGGGGGCGGCGGCGGGGGCGGCGGGGGCGGCGAGGGCGGCGGGGGCGGCGGGGGCGGCGGGGATGGCGTGGGTGACGGGAGACGGTGTAGGAGGTAGTGGCGACGGGGAGTGGGGCAGTGACGGGGAAGTCGGGGACAGTGGAGAGTGGTGGCGGGGGCATCGAGGTGATGGCGCTGGCGTGGCGACGGCGGGGGCGGCGGCGTCGACGCTGTTGCATATGAATGAGAGGCGGGAGGTGGGAGGCGGGCGGTCGTGACCGCTGCCGCCCCCGGCACCGCCCCCGGCTGGCCCCGCCCCCGCCCTGTCCCCGCCCCCACACCCGCGCCAACGCCCCGCACTGCCCATCGCCGCCGCCGCCATCGGAGGAGCTGTGGGCAAAATGCGGTTCTGAATGAAGTCTGGCTCCGAAAGGTTTATGTTAACTAGGCACAGCGGAGACTTTCATTCAAGATGGAATAATTTGGATTATTGGGTAAAGCAAAACATTTTTGTTCTCGAAATTTGGAACCAAGCCAAAATTTTGTAATATAAATAATAAAGGAAAGAAGATTAATATTGGGTTAGTTTAAATCTAAAGAACTATAGAAATAAAACTTTTTAAGTCGATTATAGTATGGGATCCTGCAGGGAGTAGGAGAAGCTTGGCCGTGAATGAGAACCAATAGTATAGAAGATAACAATATGTATGAATAGTTAGGAAACTATTAAATGAATTGAGATGCAAAAAATTGTAGTTATTGTTTGGTTCAGAAAAGTTAGAGTATTCTTGAAATATTCTTTATAATAAGTGTGTATACAAGTATATAGTAATCGATTTTGCACCACGAAATACATTCCTAACATGAACATAAATGACCCCAAGAGGTTCATTTTTTACTTTTCTTCAATACACTGTAGTGCTGGTGTAAGGAGAAAACGTATTGGAATGATCGTAACAAAACGATCTCAAATTTTCAGTTCTAATATCCATGTTTAATGTTCATTTGAGCGGTAATTTTGCACACATGTCAAGATTAAGGCCTATTATAGCTCTTCCAAACATGGTTAATATTGGTGTGTATGGCGAATTTTGCCTCTGAAAATCGGGTTGTGTATGGATGAATGGATAAATGGATATGTCACACAAACCCTCTTTGATTAGAAGCTTTTGAGGGGATATTTGGTAAATACGAGAGAAGAAGAAATGTAGTTGTGCCACTTCGGAGATCATTTAGATATTTTAAATTTTCAGGGTACTTTACGAGAAGTCAGTCTAATACTTCCAACATTTTCTGAAAATAGCTGAAACTTTTTTCTTGATTTTTTTGCTCGATTAGAAGAAAGTGCATTTATAAGTATGGTGTAGTTACGATTTTAATTAAAGCATCTGACATTAATAAAATTGCAAACATTTTTATATTTAAAACACGAAAGGGTATTCGTGTACAAAGGAGTTTGCCTTTCTACTCAACCAAATTTCGTGATTTTTTATTAAAAGAAAGGTATTGTGCCTCAGATGTTTTATGGCTTATTATTATTAATTGGTATTGTACTCATAGTATAATCACTAAATTTTAACAACAGAATATTAATACATTGAACGCTTATCTGCCGTTACTTTTTCACTATTCCATTGTATTTGCTGTAATGGTCCTATTGAAATCAATCGACATTTTCTCTTCGAGAAAACATGTGGTAAAGTGGTTGTTAGAGAAGGTAAAAAGCAAGTTTTGTTAAGTTCGAAGAGTGTTTTTCAATAAAAAGGTTATTATTGAAGACTTTTTTGGATGAATATAAAGGTAATGCCCACGTAGCAATCATGTAACACATGTGGCCTTTCACAAAAATATTTCAATGGTTACAATTTTGCGATGCATTTCTTGTTTTAGGTAAGGTGGATAAAAAGGATATCTTGGCCATATTTCTCTGCACTGCAGACATGTCTACATCTTGGTAATTATAAAACATTTTCATTACAATTTTAGTTAGACGTTGATCTGTAGATTCGCAGTGAATATTGATTTCATTGTTCCACACATGTAAACCTTCCTTCTTTCCTTCGCTTTTGAGACAATACTGAACGACATAAAACAATGTTTTTCCAGGTTTTCTATTTTCCATATATTCTATTTTCCAGTAAAAATATACGGGGTATTCCATTTTCCAATAAATATGTAGAATATTGGTTTTGTGGTGAAACTACTACGTAGTCGTTTTGTGGTTTCCAGACAGCAGAAACTGATAATGATGGCTAAGCCATCGAAAGCTGATCTTGTTGAAATAAATAACATTATTGGCAATGACAACACCTGTGATCATTTAAATGTGTAGAAATTTTCTAACTTTTCTTCAACCACATCCCACTCATATCTTATTTTCAACGTGTATCCTTGCTGCTTGAAATATAAAGGTGTATCTCAAATTCCATGTCATTTTTCAACTATACTGATTCTTACGTCTTGGATGCTATCTGCATAACTTTATTCAATTGGAGATCTTTAAATGACATCTTGCACTTTTTTAAAAATTCTGAGTATTTGTTGTGTTACTAAGAAGATACGTTTCAGTATTACACACATTTTCACTTTTTTATTATTGGAAATTTAGAAATTTTAAAAAATTATGGTGCAATTGCGCTTCAGTAGTCAATTGAACTTTGCAATCTTCTGATGTTCAGATGTTTAATAAATACTGATATTTTTCCACCCGTCACGACACTGCAGACATTTAAGCACACAATGCACTAGACATTATAAGAAATTTGAAGGAAACGGGTCGTAGGCTTAGCGAAGACTTTCATGTATTGTGTGTTGGGTTAAGTAATTTTTTTTATTTACTTAACAGCCAACAGTAAACTGACTAAGTTCCGAATTAATGCTTATGTTTCGTAGAGTATTAAAGTAGAACATTAATAATTTTATTTAAATGTATATTTCTCAAATTTCAGCTATGTCGTGCAAAAGTGTTTTAAAACTACATGATGCAGAACACCGTCCATTTCCAAAAATGTAAAACTTTGAGATTGGTAGACTGGTATTTTTTAACGGTGTTTGCGACTTCAACTGCCAGACTATTACAAACACAATGATTAATTATTAAAAGTCACGATTGGAACGACTTTCGACTGTTCGACAAAACGCCATGGAACGTATTAAGACCAAATACTAGAGACAATACATGACATTCTGCGATATAACGGGAGGCATTTGAAGCTAGCGCTTTTAATGGCCAAACCCATCATAAACATTGTGATATAGTACAAAGTGTATAAATTTGAAATATTTTCTAGTTTACTTACGATTCCGTATACTTACGTTTCGGAGAGTGATTAAAATGTGTTCGTTTCGTCGTTAGGAACTTTTTTATAAGACTGGAATGTATGAGCTGTGTTTCATTTCCCAAATTATGAAATTTACAAGAATCGTCAGTTTTTTTTCCGTGATGAGTGGTTGTAGGTAGAAGTCTTTACAGACTTCGTGTTGCAATTCTTTACTATGTAAATACTTAACATTTTCCAGTTTAGTGCAGATATTAAATTATCAAGTCTCTGTTCTATATTGTACATTTACTTTATAAAATAAAAATATAAAATTAATATACAAATATTAAATTAAAATAAATATCGTAATAATAAAAATGTAAATATTAGGTTTATTGGAAACATAGAACTTGATTGGGTTTTGTTTGCGTATTAAAATCTGAATTTGTCGCCAATTTTCCAGGTCCCGTCACCAGATTTCCTAATGAGCAGACATTTCCCAATAATAGTATGACAAAGGTTCAAAGTGTCCTGTGTTGTCTATATAAAAGTAGGTAAGGCTCAGCTTGAGCGTATCAGTGATAAGATGGTCGCGGTTTTGATAGTAACTTCCCGACATGAAACCAGAAATTTACTCGGCGTGTAAAAGTCAAAATTGTATAAAAATACAAATGTCCTAAGCTAACGATGCTATAATTTATTTAAGACAGAAATTGACCACTTTGTGTAAATATTGTTTATAAACATTGATTTTAGTGCATTTCTGAACAGTCTAACCAATTACAGAAATCTTTTGCTATATTTTTAAACGAATCAAGATAACACATATTTCCTCTTGAAGCTTTTTCTATATCTGCCAAAGAAGGTAATATTATCATTAAACATTTTGTTTCGAAGGGAAGAAAACACATTTAATTTTTACATTGGCTAGTACGTCAGTTTTAAATTCATCCAGAAGACGATATGACGTAGAGGAAGCTGCTAAGTAAAACATTTTGCTAACTATTTTGTAATTCAAAAAATCATTCGGCATGCCTACCATAAGAGTCGTATCAAATATCAGCAATTTGTCTCGAAATAGTCTATATGACCTGCTGCTCGGTTGCCACTCAATTTGGGCGAAGTTATTGAAACATTAAGACCGAACGAATGGAAAACTTAGAAATTAATGTGTGTGAAGGATGACAACATGCGAATCTTAAAGGGTTGAAAATCACGATTATTCAGTCAGCAGTGGTTTTTAGAGACACTTGATATCTTTGCAACTAATTTGGCACAGTGGCTTCAAGGCAATTGTATGGTAGATTCCAATAGCATATTTTCCATGCGATTCAAGTTTGTTTTCAGGGTATTTGCTCTCTATATATTTGATTAGTAGAGATATGCCAGTGATAATTTTCCTTAAGAACATATTTTGAAAAATTTATATTTTCCCCATGCGGGCTTTTACCACAATGTAATAAATAGGACACGAATTACGTAATGAAGAACGTAATGTCCCAAAAATTAAGTTGACATATTAAGTTCTTAAGTTTTTTTGTTTGAGGTTATCTGATGTGATCCTCTCGAGTTGTTTTGAATATAACATCAATTCTAAAATAATATATTGAGATATTTTCACCAGAAATATATCACTATTTTTGCAGGAACTTTCTTAAAGAGTTCATAGAATCAAATTCCACTTATCGAACAATTTAAAAGCAGATTGTACGTTTCAAATTGTTCGTTAATCTGGAGGTTAAAGTAACTTTGTCCAATTTTTCGACCCAAATCCCCCACAGTGCGGTGTAAAGACAAAACAGGCAGTAGCATACACCGTCATTGCGGAAGACGTTTCAAAATTATCATAGATAATTCCACGAGTGGTTTGGAAATTTACTAAGACTATTTCACGAATGAAATTTCATAAATATAATGTACTATTAATACTTAACATTGTTTTATTCAAATATTTTTATATTACCAAACCTTTGCTGTAACATTTTGCGCTCAAACAATTTCAAACAAAAGATACACACCCGACCATGGAATAAAAATAATAGCAAAATTACGTAATCTCTATCTGTAGACAAAACAAGGCGCAAAATTGGTCATCAATAACTGATAAATTTGCATGGTAAAGTCGTCTCTAATTGGCTGGTAGGGTCCCAGTTCTTGCACGCTATTGGGTGAAATTTCATGAGTGGAATAGTCGTATTAATTTAACTTTTCACTTGAGTGGAGGGCTTTGCCCGGTTTTCCATGGTTTCGTCCATCTGTGCGCCGGCATGACATGAACACAATTTGTGAGGCATTCCCCAGGATTTGCGTGCAACAGAGCGTTGTCAGAAAGTTGTTTATTTTTCCTGCTTCTTCTTCAGCTTTGCGCATTAGCCTAAACGGTCCGTATTTTTCCCCCGAAAAGAAAAATGTTTTGTAAATGTCATACGCGAAGGTGGCGATACGCTGTTTGGAGAATTTACTGTAATTTCCTGTGAATAGTTCCTCTCCCGGCTACTTTTAAGGTAGTTGACTGGGAGAGGATAACGTAATTGGCGGAGGCTACCACCTGTGGCGCGTCGTCAGAGGTATGGGGCTCGTGTACAGGCTTACAAAATCCAACTCCTCGGATTCAAATGTGGCTGGTGGTGGATTTTCTAGCACAAAATCCTAAATACGCAGACCCGGTGGATAATTCGTCTATGGTGGGTACTGTGACGTCGTGGGTTGGACAAATCACAGACAAAATGGGTTTGGTATATACATTGTTTGTTTACGTATATTGAAGTACATCAAAATATAACTCGACCAAGCGAAGAATGAAGGCTGAGATTGCGGCGCGTCGGGGAACTAACAGTGAAAACACCGGTCTGTACAGTCAGTTTAGCTAACAAAAGTCGCCAGGAGCGGGAAGCGAGTTCAGAGACTGCTCCTACGGAATCACCATGGTCTCCTTCATAGAAGTTGTGAATCAGCTGATAAAATATAATTTCAGAGACACATCATGCAAGATTTGCACTGACTGTTTTATTTTTGTCCCTTTAAGTTGCTTTCTTTACTTTTCACCTTTCTAGTACAAGACTATTATAAAAAGTTCTATTTATATTGAATTTTTAATACTTATTCATCAAATTTAAACATTTTGTATTCTCCTTCATTCATCTTTTTTTTCATAGGCTTTAGACGGTTTGTTAGGTATGTAATAATGTACCAAAACATTAACCTTACTGTCATAAGTATCTACAATATTCTTCATTATGGTGGTAGTTACTCATTACATAAAAAAAATTTTATTTGGTATATATTCTGAAAAACTACTCAAGTTAAAATCAACGATTTATATGAATAATAGAATACTAATGAATAATAGAAAAACTTAAAAATGAATTTACGTGATAAGGGACGATGGTGGCAGGGTGAAGTATAAAGAACAGAGACATTAACATGAAAGGGCTTTGAGTCATGATATTAAAACGTGATTCGGATAAGTAAATAAATTATTAGAATTTATTTTATGTTACTAATTGGTTCGATAGTAATGGCATTGTTTAAAAATAAAAAACAGAAAAGACTCAGTCAAGTTGCAAATTACGTAAAGCTTAGCGGTAAGGGATTATAAAAACAGTGGAATGAGGATTCAAACAGATGAACTGAAAAGGTGAAATAATGTTTTTTTTTGGCTGGACAGAGAGGGACGGGATTTGACTGGCGTGCGAGTTGGTCCATGGAGAGAGCTCCGGGACTTGATACGCGAAGGGTCGCGTAACGAACTTCGACGTTAGATAAGTAGGTCGAATTGCAAGTTAGTTGGCGATGTTAAGTGAGTGTTTTAGCAGCCAAACATGGAGGAGCAGAACAAATAGGAACACTGGTGGTTCTGGATCTTCTCGGCGTCCAAGATGGCTGTATCCATCGGAAAGGAAAGTAACAAACAGTAGAACATTAAATTCCAATGAGAAATCGATCGATCTCATTAAATGTACAAGACCAAGACTGTTTTCAAAATTGATTAAATTAAGTTTTGGAAATTAAAGTAATAAAAAAAATTAGTATTGTAAAAAAATTAGATGATGGCTATCAAAGAATAGTAAATAATGTCAGTCAAGTTTTCAGTTTAACCCTTAACTGGTATCGTCGGGTCACATTTGACCCAGAAGAATTTCTTTTTTGTTTAAACCGCGCAATTTTGCCGCAATTTGCCTGTGCTGCCACCTGATCCCTACACTCTATACTTATGGGCAGTGGTGTTTTAGAACTCATGAAAGGAAGTTGATTTGTCCTTGCAGTGTGTGTTCCGGGTCAGTGGAGACCCGACGATACCATTGACGTTAGTCTTTTAATTATAGTGTGAAAATCGAAGTCTGTTTTCTCAACAATGGAATACGAAGAACATTCTGTACAAATTGAACAGTAGCTTGCAGAGGTAGATAGTGATCTCAGTGACGCTTCAACAATAGACAGAGATCATGATTCATGCAGTGAAAATGATGAGGGTAACGAGAAGAAGAAACGGAAGCGCTGCTCTCTTTGACCGTCATCAAAGGTCAATAAATATAACACAGTCTGCTGTCAGTGCAACAAAACTGTTTGCAAAACCCACAGTTAGTAAAAGTGTATTGTAATGAGTGCATAGAGTCTGAATAAATTACATCCAGTCCATAACTGCATAATTATTTTGCTAATTATAAACAGACCAAAAATTAAACATTTGCTCTATACCACTTTTGCATGCTTGCAAATTTTATGAATTAAGTAGCATTCTTGTGTTTTTCTGTCCCTATTATGTTTATAGAAGTGCTAGCTCTTCATTTTGACCCGTGCCAATGAAACATTTCTAGTATTTTGAAAATTGAATCCCTTTTCAAATTGATCTCATCTAACCCATGTAAATATATACGAATTCAGAAATATGGTACTATAGACACACAAAATGAATTTAATTGAAGAAGTCTTTCAGTTACAATCCTTGAGGGAAGTTGTTTTAAGATTTGTATCGATTTCTAGTTTCATTAAGTAAGAATTAAGATGCCAAATTACAAAATTAATTTCTGGGTCTGCGGTGACCCGACAATACCGTTTACGTAACCAAAATCCATGATACCGGTTAAGGGTTAAAATAATTAAATTGCATGTGACGTTTATGTCACTACATGTATTGAAAAGATAATTCTTTTATTTGAATGCATTGTTCATAAGTTGTAATAATCCCAAACCCACGTAAATGCATTCACGTATTTCTCGTATGAGCGGCATTTCCCCCACGAGTATAGAAAGTTAAAATTGCCCTGAGATTGACAGTATTAGCATAAGCGCCCGAAATATATATACACATTTGATAAATGATATCCAAATGAGCTAGCCACCCATCGATATCATTAAAATATTAGGGAGTAGCGAAAAGTTTAATATAAATATCAAATATTAGTTAAAAGAAATAGATTCGTGCAGGGGTGTGGTTTATTTCAATATGTAGATACATAGGTGCCGTACCATTAACTACTGGAGCGTTTGCTCCTTGTTAGCATCCGCTAACTACCAACGCATTGTCATACAAAGTCTACTCATTTGACCATTACCGATATTTTTGTAATTTCCAAGTATCCACTACTGGATCAAATTTGGGGGTATTTTGTTTTTGAGAGGGGTATCATAAATAAATTAATACAGAATAGAACAAACTGAAAATTGCCCAATTTTTGGCAAGGGATCTATGCAGAAAAAGGGATGTCAATCTCCGTTCTACTACCATACTCAAAGAATGCTGAGAAAACTACAAAAATGTTCCACTACTTGCAGTGGCGGATCCAGGGGGCTGCATGGGGACCAAGCCTCTCTCCCATAAAGGTCTAGAGTTTCGTTTGTTACCTTCCTTCATGTGACAAAATTCATTTTAATATTTATGTTAAAATTATGTAATTATTTAAACAATAATATTGTATAATGTCATGTATGCACCACAAAAATAATATACAGTATAATAATGTTTATTTTTTAACATTAATATTTGATGCCACCTCCCCCAAAAAAATCAGCTGTGTCCGCCCCTGTCTACTTGGGCGGACCTTGAGCTTTTACCCTACTTGCCTATTGCCTACTTTTACCCTACCGTCCCTGTCTACTTGGGCTTTTACCCTACCGCGCAGAAAGGAGTACCATATGAGGGGGGAGCGGGGAGAGGTACGAGTGCGTATGCGGGCGTGGGCGTGGGCGAAGGGCGTGCCCTACGTAGGCAAACGCGTGTCGCACTATCTGAACACGTCCCACGCCCCTCGCCAGATAGGCGGCCGGCCATATTGCGCGCAGGGCGGCGGCGGCGGCGGCGTCTGCACCGTGATCACGCCTAATGAAGCACCGCTGCAATAAATTCCACGCGCGTTTGAACAGCGGAAACGAGTCCCCGGGCCCCGCCTGCGACCTTCTTCTGCGGCTGGGAAGACCAACACGTTGTAGGCATCAAGGGTCTACAATCTACGCACTTGAGTGTTGTTGGTATGCCAGTAACATCTATTCAAATGTACGGTCATCATAACACGTAAAATTAAGCAAATGTTTCACCCAATCTCTTCTTCCGATTTCAATGAGATGTTTCACAAATCTCTTCTTCCGTCTTCCACCAAACGTTTCGCAAATTTCTTTAGCTATTTTTCACCAAACGTTTCGCAAATTTCTTCTGCTATCTTCCACCAAAAGTTTCGCAAATTTCTTTTGCTATCTTTCACCAAACGTTTCGCAAATTTCTTCTTTCGTCATCACTCAACTTTTTCGTAAATTTCTACTGTCTTCAAATGTTTCTAAAATCTCTTCTTCCATCTTCTAGCAAACGTTTCACAAATTTCTTCTTCCATCTTCACGCAAATGTTTCTAAAATCTCTTCTTCCATCTTCTAGCAAACGTTTCGCAAATCTGTTCCTTCGTCTTCAACCAAATGTGTCGCAAAATCTCTTCTTCCATGTGAAATCAAATGTTTGGATTTCTTTCGTCTTCAGCCAAAAGTTTATATACGTATGTGTTTATTAAAGTAAGCATATGTCTAAAGTGCTGACGAGTTGTGCCCCGCAGTAGGAATTATCTCCATGCAAATCGATCTTTTTTGTCTTGCAGCTATTAAATAAAATATTTACCGGTTGAACCATTTTTTATATTTGTGCCGTACTCAACATCGAACTCAAAATTTAAAATTACGAGTGTCTAATTTATCAGATCCTTGGGTTAGCTCTAATAAACTATTCGCGATAATTTTTTTCTTGTCGACTGATAAATTCTAGAACTACCTAAAATAATATGTATATTATATTCTCTTGTAAACGAGTAGAGCTCTGAAAGATAAAAAATGTTATTTCACAAAAATATTATTTTAATTTTAGAAATGCCTATGAAAATAATAAGTAATCAGAATGTTTTTGAGTCAGAAAGTTACGTTCTGTTTTACGATAAATTTTAGAATTTTTATTGAAGTCTCTTTTATCTTATTTTTATGTAGATGAGGCATGTATGATGTATGAGGCAGGAATTAGTACTAACGTAATTAGAATCCTACAAGATTACTACATCAAAGCCATGATGTGAGTATCAGTAAATGATCAAAAGACACAAGAAATAGATGTGACGCAAGGCGTCCTGCAAGGCGACTCCCTAAGCCCGATCCTTTTTTCTATACTGCTACATGACATCTGCTGTATATCCAGGGGCGAGAGTTTGAACGGGGCGCGCTATGCAGCGCGCACCATAGCTTGCCACCCCGAGAAATAGTTCCGGGTCGCTGGCCGGCGGAAGGATACCGCAGCGACCTGGGGCAGGGGGAACGCGGAGACCGCTGCGTCAGTGAGACAGCGGAGAGCCCGAGCTAACGCAGCATTGTCCGACAGTGTGTAACGTTGTATTTTGTTCTTTGCCTTAGGACCGGCTTTGCCCCGGACGTCTTTTGGATTTGTGGTTGGGCTCCGCTAGGATTCCAGCGAATACTTGGTCGGCTCGCCCCTGGGCCCCACAGCCTATAGCAGCGTGCCTTAAGGGCACGCGTTCGATAGCGGCCGCGTTTCTGGTCGCTCGCCATATCGGCACCACTCGTGGAGGCCACGCAACCGTGTCCCCCGCTGCGCCGATAACGCTGGCGCCCCTGGTTTTCGGGCGCGTTGGCAGCCTTACCGCGCCTCACGGGAGCGCACTGACGCCTCGTGGAAGCTGTCGGCGGCGGCACCGCACCGAACCGAAGGTTCCGACTTATGTAAACGGCCACGAGCCGTCGGGGTTACCAAACTGTATGTTCAAGTGTGTAATAAACTGTTGTTGCCTGTTTAGGACGCATTTTCCTTCAGATACACAACAGTAAATTGGCGACGAGGTACTTTAGAACTCCGTGTGCAGAGTAGTAATTGCAGACGTAATGGCTACCGGATCGTTTGAAAGTGTTGTGCAATTGTTACAGCAACAGTTCCTGGAGCAGCAGAAACAATTACAGGAACAAATCCGGCAGCAAAACGGAATAATCCAGCAGCTGATGGAGTTTAGACAGACACCACCACCAGCTTTTCAACAATTCGACCCAGCGAAAGAAGATTGGGAGAGTTATATGGAAAGGTTAGAACAACACTTCGAGTCTCACAAGGTAACAGCCGACGGACAGCGACGTGCTTTGTTTTTGTCCTGGGTAGGCCCCGAAATATATAATCTAATCAAGAAATTAGTCCCTGACGCGAACCCCGCTGACCTGACGTTTATTGATCTGAAAAAGAAGGTTGCTGAGTTCTTTGAGAGTAAAGTAAATATCACGGCAGCAAGGTTCAAATTTTTCAGAACGAATAAAAAGCCCGAGCAATCGTACATGCAATGGATTACGGAGTTGAGGGGTCTTACGAAGAATTGCAAATTTGTTTGCGAGAAGGAAGGTTGCGGGCATTCGTACGCGGATTCGATGATTAGAGACATGATCATCCAGCACGCGCCGGAGAGGCAAGTGAGGAGGGAAACGTTAAAATTACAGAATCCAAAATTGGACGAAGTTATCGCCATCGCGCAAAGCCATGAAATGACGCATTTCACGGACGTAGAGTTTGGCAGGTACGCGGAACTGGCGGAGATTAGATCTGAAAAGACGAGGCCACCTCCTGAGGAAGAAAAATCGAACAATAATATCAACCCAGAAAGCAGACTGAAATCATGCAGGGGATGTTACGTCTCACATTCAAGAACTGAATGCAGGTTTAAGAAGGCAGTTTGTTACAACTGTGGGAAAACCGGGCATGTAAAAGCAGTTTGTGGGAACAATGATAGTAAAGTGAAAGATAGAAAGAGAAGGAAGGACGATAATACGGTAAAGTGGATTGGGGAAAAAGTAAACAATTTGGAAGTCCTTAAGAAACGTATCATAATAAAGTTAGTAATTCAAGATGTAATGGTAGATTTCCTAGTCGACACGGGAGCAACGTCAACATTAATTAATGCGAAAACTTATGCCTTGCTAGGGAGCCCGAGGTTGGAAAATTGCACCACAACGCTCGTAGGATATGGCAATCAGGAAATTCCCGTGTTAGGGAAAACAGCTCTGCAAACAAGTTATAAGGGGGTAAGGAGATCGCTAACATTCTTAGTAGTGTCGAGTCAAGATGCAACGAACATTTTCGGAATGGACTCGTTTAGTAGTTATGGGTTCACACTACAGGATCAAGTAAACATTATCTCGGATACCATCCCCTTTCAAGATTTAGAGCAGGTGTGCAACAAGTTTAAAGATCTATTTGAAGGAAAATTAGGGTGCGCGCGGGACATGGAAGCTCATGTGACTTTGAAACAAGATGCAAGGCCAAGGTTTTTGAAGGCGAGACCAGTCCCATTCGCTATAAAAAGTAAGGTGAAAGAGGAACTAGATAGGCTGCAGAAACAAAAAGTGATCCAACCAATTAACAATAGTAGTTGGGCGACGCCAGTAGTAATAATTAAAAAACCGGACGGGAAACTGAGGCTGTGCGGTGATTTTAAGAATACCATCAACGCACAATCAATTATTGATACGTATCCAATCCCGAAGCCGGAGGAACTTTTTTCGAAGCTAGCTGGGGGAAAATTTTTCTCAAAAATTGATTTGTCAGAAGCATATTTACAGCTCCCGTTAGATGAAGTAACGAGGCAAATGATGGTGATTAATACACCGTTTGGATTATACCAATATCTGCGGCTACCATTTGGCGTAGCGTCGGCCCCAGCAATTTTTCAAAGATATCTGGAACAGTTGACGACCAAGATCCCCATGTGTGTGAATTACCTGGATGACATAATAGTTTCGGGTAAGACTAATGAGGAGCATTTGCAAAACTTGCAAACGCTTTTTTGCACTCTGCAACAAAATGGGTTAAAGTGCAAGTTAAACAAGTGCGAGTTTTTCAAGTCAGAAATTATATATTTAGGACATGTAATGAATTGGAAGGGAATTACACCTACGGATACACATCTGGAAGCAATAAAGTCGTTACCGGAACCGAAAGACTTGAAACAATTGCAATCTTTCATGGGCAAGATAAATTACTATGTGAAATTTATCAAGAATGCGGCTCATATCTCGGCACCACTGAATGAACTCCGAAAAAAAGGTCAGAAGTTTATCTGGACAGACAAATGTAGTGAAGCATACAGGAAGTTGAAAGAGCAGTTATTGAAGAAACCCTGCTTAGCCCACTTCCAGCCAGACAAACAATTGACTGTTGCAGCAGACGCCTCAGAATATGGCATCGGGGCAGTGCTGTCACACAAGAATGAGGATGGCACGGAGACACCGATCGCATACGCTTCTAAGACCTTGACCAAGGCGCAGAAAGTTTACCCGCAAGTTGAAAAAGAAGCCTTGTCCTTGGTGTACGCTGTAAACAAATTTCATCAGTACCTGTATGGAAGGAAGTTTCATCTCATAACGGACCATAAGCCATTACTAGCCATTTTCAACCCCGACAGTTCAATTCCACAGCGTACAGCGCAGAGGTTGCAGCGTTGGGCATTACTGTTGTCAAATTACAATTATGCTATTCATTTCAGAAGGACAAATCTGCACGCAAACGCGGATGCGCTGTCGAGGCTGCCGATCGGTCCGGATGAGGACTTCGACAGCCAGCAAGAGATGGTGTTCCAGTTCGACCAGGTGGCAGGTACGGCTGTTCAGCAGTTTCCCTTGGATGCCTGGAAGATTGCCAAGGAAACAAGGAGGGACAACATCCTGAGGAAGGTGAAGGAGTTCATTCAGGTAGGATGGCCAACGAGCAGAAAAAGCATCAAAGATAAGTGGTTGCTCCCTTATTTTGATAAAAAGGAGTCCCTATCAATTAATCAGGGCGTGATATTGCTGGCAACAGAAAACGAGGACTGTAGAGTGGTAATTCCGCAAAAGTTGAAGGCACAAGTATTGAAACTATTGCATAGAGGGCACTGGGGCATAGTGCGCATGAAGCAATTGGCGCGCCGTTATTGCTATTGGCTGAATATAGACAAGGACATTGCGGATATGGTCCACAATTGTCAGTTGTGCGCGCAGTACCAGGCCGCTCCCCCTAAAGAGTTTTCTCCATGGCCGAAAGTAACGGAGCCTTGGGACAGAATCCATGCGGATTTCGCGGGCCCTTTTCAGGGAAGCATGTGGATGATAGTCACAGACGCGTTCTCCCATTATCCTTACATCGCGAGAGTAAGTTCAACCACGGCCGAAGTAACGGTGCGGAAATTAATAGAGATTTTCGGAATAGAAGGCCTTCCGCGAACGATTGTGACGGATAATGGAACGCAGTTCACGTCTACTGTGATTAAGACATTTTGTGAGAGAAATGGCATCATCCACCTGACGTCGGCTCCATTCCATCCACAAAGTAATGGGGAAGCAGAGAGGCTGGTTAGAACTTTTAAAGAAAAGTTAAGAAAGATTTTACTGGCCGAGTCCAGTAAAGACTGCGCATTAGAGTTGTTTCTTAGTACATATAGAACAACTCCAATTAATGGGAAAAGTCCTGCGGAGAGGTTGCACGGTAGGCAGCCTAGAACGCTGTTACAACTATTCAAACCGGAACAGTATAGAGCCTCTTACAAACACCAAACTAAGTTCGAGGTGAAGGAAAAAGTCTATGTAAGGGTTTTTGGTCAAAAGAAGACATGGGTTCCGGCAGTCATTGTTAAACAGAAAGGCGCGAGAATGTATATAGTGGAAACGGAGCGTGGGCGATGCACCAGGCACCAGAACCAAATAACAAGGAGATGGAACGCAACAGGTAGTGAAATGAACCACGGAACTTATGTTACAGGTCCACAAGACGGGCGGAGTGTGGAAAGCACGCCAGCACCAGTCACCAGGGAGCAGCCTGCCCCCATTGACTTGGAGCTGCCGCCGCTACCAGAGGTGGACGATATCACATCAGAAGGGCGACCGATGTCAATCTTAGACCAGTTGATATCGCCACGTCTCCATGAGGACGATATTCCAATGGCGGAAAACACCACGAACGGAAACCTGGACAGCAATCTGCCGGACATCGAAATGTTGCCCGCCGAGGCCGAGCTAGAAGAGGCCGAAATGTTGCCCCCGCCAGAAGACAAAAGGAGCCGTCGCCACCCGTCTGGGAGTCGCGGCGTCTGGGAAAAATGAAAAAGAAACATAAGCGCGCAGCGCCATATGTTTCTTCTTAAGAGGGGAGGGATGCTGTATATCCAGGGGCGAGAGTTTGAACGGGGCGCGCTATGCAGCGCGCACCATAGCTTGCCACCCCGAGAAATAGTTCCGGGTCGCTGGCCGGCGGAAGGATACCGCAGCGACCTGGGGCAGGGGGAACGCGGAGACCGCTGCGTCAGTGAGACAGCGGAGAGCCCGAGCTAACGCAGCATTGTCCGACAGTGTGTAACGTTGTATTTTGTTCTTTGCCTTAGGACCGGCTTTGCCCCGGACGTCTTTTGGATTTGTGGTTGGGCTCCGCTAGGATTCCAGCGAATACTTGGTCGGCTCGCCCCTGGGCCCCACAGCCTATAGCAGCGTGCCTTAAGGGCACGCGTTCGATAGCGGCCGCGTTTCTGGTCGCTCGCCATATCGGCACCACTCGTGGAGGCCACGCAACCGTGTCCCCCGCTGCGCCGATAACGCTGGCGCCCCTGGTTTTCGGGCGCGTTGGCAGCCTTACCGCGCCTCACGGGAGCGCACCGACGCCTCGTGGAAGCTGTCGGCGGCGGCACCGCACCGAACCGAAGGTTCCGACTTATGTAACGGCCACGAGCCGTCGGGGTTACCAAACTGTATGTTCAAGTGTGTAATAAACTGTTGTTGCCTGTTTAGGACGCATTTTCCTTCAGATACACAACAACATCACTAAGTTTTTTATGCAAAATGTACATGACAAAATCTAAGAAAAATAGAAATGCTAATTTTCGCTGATGATATAATAATACTTTCACACAACATTATCGATTTGCAGTATAAAATGAACACTCTCTCTAAGTATTGCGATATTAACCACTTAGACGTCAATGAAAAGAAAACACAACTGCTTATCTATAACAAGGGAGGTAAACAGAAAAAAACAAGACAACTTAAATACAGAGAACACGTTACAAAGCAAGTTAATTCTTATACATATTTAGGGGTAACATTCACTAGCTCAGGATTATTTAGAACAGATGCAGACGAGTTCCTGTCCAAAGCTAGGATTGCTATGGGATCTCTTTGGAAGATATTAATTGAAGGTAAATTTGCAGATTGGTAATCTAGATTAGATATATTCAATTCAACAGTGAACTCTGTCTTCCTGTGCGCTTCATCCATTTGGGGACTGCGGCATTTAGATATAGCGGACAAACTTCAAGCAGGATTCTTTAAACGTCTGTTAAGGTTACCGAAATGCACTCCTGGATACATGATAAGAATGGAGACAGGTTCGACCCCATGGAGTACACAAATTCTGAAGAGAGCAATGCTGTATTTTACAAAATTGATAAAAATAGATACCCAAAACAATGCGATATACTATTAAACAATCTAAGTAACACATCCGAAAATACTCATAATCGAAAATATAACTGGGTTAATATTCTGAAAACCAACCTCGAGTTCCTCGGTTGTGATCAGCTGTTTGCTGATCTACTAGATTCGAGTAAGATTGAGATGACTATTTCAGGGGGAGGGGGAGGGGGAGAGGGAGGGGGGAGGGGGAGAGGGAGAGGGGGGAGGGGGAGGTGATCTTTCCTTCCGGATGACGAGTTCTGGTGCCGACTTATCCGTCGACTAGCGGGGTTTTCCCCCAACCTTGTATCTCCCATCAGCGAGGCTCGCTAAGATATTGCTCCGGCATTCGCCTGGTGTTGATCGAACAAACCACGGAAAACTACCAATCAGAGCAGCTGGCTCTAGAATTCTCCTGCGATTGGTAGAATTCCCCCTCACAGCAGCCAGCGACTGAATTCGACCTAGCTCTCTAGCTAACGTCGAATATCCCGCCGCCATCGGGACTCGAAAGGAAATCAAATACTTTCGCACCGCACCGGCATGCATTCCTAAGCTGAACACTGTGCGTGTGAAGAAACATCCTTGTTGCAGCGAACTGTTCACATGTAGATATTAATCTTTACTGTCGCTCTATCGCGAAGCAGAACATTAATTAAGGTCCCGCATTCCACGCAGAGATTCCATGTAGGCATAATCGACGCACGCGTGTTTGAGTGTTGTAGATCATTTAAGTAATTAGGGTGGGTTCACCACCCCTTCAGCCGACGGTTAAGGAGAGATAAGGGGAGATACGCCGCGCTGATAATCTCGAGGGTTTCTAACTGGGTGAGATCCCGTTGTCCGCCTGGCGAACCAAGAAGCTGCATAAACTGTGGGCTTCTAATAGTCTTAGACAGAATGTGACTTCTTAGCGTCTCCGTAGTAGAAAGTCTTAAGAGCGTTGCTATGGAATAAACGTATTTATTCAGAATTTTTCAAATACAATTTCTAATTCTACTTATAAGACTGGAATATTTGATCATTTATAAATTTAGTTGAAATACATAAATGAAATGAATTAAAAGTTAAAAAGTTGAAAGTTAAAAAAATTAAGTTAAAAATTAAAAGTTAAAAAAAGTTTTTAAAAAAGCATTTATTCATATAGTAGGCCCTACTGTACATATTGTACTGTACTCTACATATAGTACTGTTACTGTACATTTAGTACTGTACTGCATATATTTATTCATGTAGTATTGTTACTATATATGCAGGGTGGAACAGCCAAGTGTTAACACCCCTTGTATCTCCTCAACCGTGCAAGAAACGACGATGCTGTTTGGACAGCCGATTGCAAAACCAGGGGCTTCTTGATTATAACATATTGCGTCTTTGCACTATTTTTTTTACTACGAAGTTATAAGGCCAACTTTGCTTTTTTAATGGAACCATATGTTCAGTTTTAGCGTATCGTAATGGGCTTAAAAGACGATTTCAAATACGTGTATATCTTAGTAATTAAGCAAATCGTTTTTTTTTCGAAATTGATGTGTTTTTGTAACATATTCTTCCACTGAACCGGCGATTTTCAATTTGACCTTCCCTCTTAACTAAATGGAGAACTTCGCGAGTCCGTCTTTCAAACAAACGCGCTCTTTTCCTGACCAAAGAAACAACTACTTTCTTCGATACTAATTTTCCCGTAAGATGACTTTATCCAAGAAAGACTCAAATGCTGGATACACGATTCTTGTTTGTGACGGTTAGTTACGAATAAATTATGATTAATAATATATTGTTTATTTATTTTTGTATTATTTACTTAAAATTTGTAATAGAATGTGTTGTTATAGATATTAAAATAACAGAATAGTATTTGAGTGACAAAAGAAGAACGTTGAGGAATCCTATATACAGCATTTGAGTCTGCCTTGAACGAAGTTATCTTTCGGCAAAACGAAAGTTTCGTTTTTTTCTGCCAAAAATCCGCCACTTTTTCGCGCACTATTTCATAGCTTTCCCTATTCTACCTTTATTACTCCGTATAAACGAATGTATACGGGAAAGTAAAAAATGACGTTTCATTAACCTTCCGGTGGGCGCGCCGCGCATATTTACTCACAAAAGCGAGCGTGTAGGAGCACTGTATGCTGTCTCGAGAAAACAGTCTTTTGCCCACCCGAAACTTCTATTATTTAATTCAAGAAGGAAGAGTAAAAACTCACAAATATTCATTACATTTTTAATGTAAACACAGTTTATAAATCACAGAAATGTGGCTTGTTTTAGGTATAGAATAATAACACATTGTTTCAGAAAGCCTTATAAAACAAAATATAACAAAGAAAAATTTTAACTGGAAAATTGTTACTAAATAGACCAATTAATTAAATGAAACAGTCTATTGTCCTTACGTTTTAGAAAATCATCAATAGGTTTGCAGTCACTTTTCAGTAACTCAAGAAGATGCCTGATTTCTTCGTCTGTTTCAGCCCTTAAGCAAAAAAAAGCAAAAACAAGACTACAAGTAATAGGAAAAAATCTACAAAAAAACTTTTAACATTAGTGAGCTTGCTTACAGTGATCGGAAATACAGGTACTTGTAAACGAACAATCTGAATAAGTAAAAAGTTCGTTTCGAATACTCATAATACTTACACGAGTGGGCACGGCAGAGCACAGAGTGCTGCGGTCAGGATTTTTTTTATTTTCAAATCTTCTTGCTGACTGATAGGGGGACGGCAACGGAACGGAGATTCCCGCGTTTCGTTTAGAATGTTGCGACGTTAGAATACTGAATCCCTTTGAGATGTCCAATAGCCGTACTCCATTTTAGGACAACAAAAGCACAAAGGCAGCACGGAGCGCCGCCGCCGCCCGCCAGAAGGTTAAAATCCGCCCCCTTTCATAACCTACGAGGGTAATCCCAAAAGTAAGGTCTCCTATTTTTTTATAAGTATAGAACTCTGTTTGTGTGGCAGTTGGTCACACTGATACGAAGAGTGCTTCCCGCCCTGTGTGTAAAGATGCGCACGCAGCGCTGAGGCGCTCCGTCTTGGCTTGGCAGCCGTTGAGAATGGAGCTCTCGTTGGATGTTACCGCCAAGTGCGAATTGCGCGCTGTTATTCGGTTTTTGAAGGCAAATGGCACTGCGCCTCAAACGGGCAATTCAGAACCGGAGAAGAAGAATGTTGAGCAAGGGCGTATACATTCTCCATGACAACGCTCGCCCATACGTCGCTCGGCAAACAGTTGCTCTCCTGCAACAGTTTCCGTGGAACATCATCACCCACCCACCCTACAGTCCCGACTTGGCGCCCAGTGACTATCACCTGCTCCCTAAGTTGAAAGAACATTTGGCCGGAGAGCGATTCAGGTCCGACGATGAGGTGAAAGAAGAGGTGCAGAACTTTCTGAACAGCATGGCGGCGAGCTGGTATGACATAGGCATAAAAAAACTGTCACAACATCTACAAAAATGCATTGACAGAAATGGCGATTATGTCGAAAAATAGATAAATGTTCAAGGCGTCAACTGATGTAAACCATTGTGGAAATAAACAGGTCTATGTACTTACAAAAAAATAGGAGACCTTACTTTTGGGATTACCTTCGTACATGTTCCGAGGCTGGCCGTCCGTCGATTGTCAGGGGCGGTGTGTGCGTAGGAGCAGTGCGTGCCGTGCCGTGCCGTGGCGTCGGGCGGGGCGTAGCGCTGACCCCGGGCCTCGCCGGGGCGTTTTTGTGGCGGCGGCGCGTAATTAAAATGTTAATGGGCCCCCGGGCCGCGTGCCGTACCAGGCAGGCGCTGCGTCACGCGCGCCCCGCGGCTCCCACCCGCCACACCCGCACCCCGCCCGCCCAGCCACGTCCCGCCCGCCCCTACGCGCCCGTCCCTTCACGTCACGTCCCGCCCGACCCTACATGCCCATGCCTTCACGTTACATTCCGCCCGCCTCGCCCGGTCTTATACGCCTATCCATTCACTTCACGTCCCGCCCAGCCACGTCCCGCCCGCCCCTAAACGCCCATCCCTTCACGTCACGTCCCGTCCCAACGCGCCTCGTCCCAACGCGTCTCGTCCCAACACCTCCTATCCCAATACTTTCCGTCCCATCACGTCCCAACCCAAAATATCCCGTCTCACCACCTCCCGTCAAACCACGTGCCGTCCCAACACGACCCGTCCCACCACGTCCTGCCCGCCCCGCCCATTCCTAAACGCCCATCCCTTCACGTCACGTCACGTCACGTCCTATCCCAATACTTTCCGTCCCATCACGTCCCAACCCAAAATATCCCTTCCCACCACCTCCCGTCAAACCACGTCCTGTCCCACCACATCCCGTCCTACCGTTTCCGTCTCAACACATCCTATCCTACCACGCCCCGTTCCACCACGACGCGTCCCAACACGTCCCGTTCCAACACGTCCCGTCCTAACACGATCCACTGATCTGCCTCGCCACGCTCTTCCTGTCCTTCCGGTCCCACCCGCCCCGACCTGCCACGACCGATCCCATCTCGTCCTGTCCCACCTACTCGTCTTGCCTACCCTGCCACGCCCCTCTCCACCCCGCTTCTCAACATCTCGCCACGTCCAACCCCGCCCCTCCACGCCCCTCTTTGCTCTGCACTTCTCCTTCCCTCCACCGCCCAGGTCTGCTCCTCCCTTCCCTGCCCCACTTTGTCCCATCCTGTCCTGCACCTCCCCGTCCTAGCCGGTATCGTAGCCGCGCCCCGCCTTGTCCCGTTCCGTCCCGCTCCGCCCCGCCCCGCCTCGCTTCGCATCGTTTCACCTCGCCTCGACCCTCCACGTCCACGTCCAGCGTCCCACCTCGTCCCGTCATCCTCTGTCACGTCCCGCCTCGACCCGTCCTGCCCCGCCCCACCTTGTGTCTTGTCCCTCCCTAGCCTGTGTCACTCCGCCCCGCCCCACCCGCTTCGCCCCGCATCGCTCTACCTCGCCCCGACCAGTCACGTCACATCTCATCCCATCCTGTCCTGACCCGCCCCGATCTGTCTTCTTCCGTCTCGTTTCGTCCCGCCAAGCCTTCCCTTACCCCACGCCCTAACTCGACGGGAATCATAAGAGATACGTTACTTTTCATCCCAACTGCATTAAAATAAATAATCAACAAAAACATAAACATCACGAAATAATTAGTTCGAATTAGCGCAAAACAGAGTCAAATAATTAAATACTCTTTGAATATTCGAAGTCTATACAATCACTTGACCCAACGAAATTTACAATGTTTCCCTACAATATCTTCTTTGATATGTTTCATTCCACTCCTGCATTCACTATTGCTGCTATTGTTTAAAATGTCCTTTTGCTTATCATCTCTACTTGAATAACAGTCAAATTGTTTGCTTGTAAAGTAACGATAATCCAAAACTTTAATTCGAATTTTTTTTACTGCTAGGTAATACTTTTATTCTACTAGAGAAATGTTTCACTTCTTGTTAGCGCCCATCTTAACACCCCAAACCGGTACCTATTCAAGATATTGAAGATGGCAAGATATATGGTGAATTAGACAGGTTTTGAGAGGCGACCCAAAAACCACTTGTGAGTGATTTGTTAATAACTATAGATACACGGAACTCTCTCATAACGAGAACACAAGACAAATGGACGGCTTACAAAGCCCTGAAGGAACGTACGGAATTATGCAGTCAACCAGGGTGATTTAGAGGAAGCGCGAAGACGTCATAGAACACCGAGGGCGCAATCAATCACGGAATAAATATGTTTAAGGCGTTTCGAGTCTAGAGGTGTCAATTTTACCAGCACTTCGAAAACTGGCGAATTAAGGAAACATGCTTTTTGTTAGTTTCTTTACAATGTGTGGTCACTTGGACAGAATTCCACAAACGGAAGAGATGGCTCAAGGCATCAACTGATGTCACTGCAGTCCCTCTGACCGGGAGGTCCTAGAACTGCACTCCCCATGGCGGCAGGATATTCGACATCAGCTTGTCGGCTTGGTCGAATTCAGTCGCTGTTTGGAGAAGAATACTAGCATACGGCTGCTCTTATTGGTATTTTTTCGTGGTTTCTCCGATCAACACCAGGTAACTGCCGGAGCAGTACCCTAACAAACGGGCCACAGCCCGCGCGCGATCTTTTCTTCCGTTCTTTGTCCTGTGCTCACCCCTTAAACATACACTTTTACTAACATGCAGTACACTACCACACATGCCGGGAGACCGTTCGGGAGCTTACAGCTTGTCCCGGCAGGGGCGGTACCCCGCTGGTGGGAGATACCTGGTTGAGGGGAAACCCCGCTAGTCGACGGGCAGGTCAACCCCAGCCACGGTTGTGACTTCCTCCATTAACTTTTTGATGTCATCAATCTATTTTTACATTGTCGAGCTTCCTTCCTAAGAAGAGAAAGTTATGTAATTGTGCGCCGGAAAACGGCGAATTTTTGGCAGAAAAATTCTTATTGATGGACCCTGGAAACGCCCCAGATCTCGCCATCCAGCGGAAAAGATCATCGCTACCTCCCGATGAGAAAACACACAATACACTTACGGGACCAATGACCTCAGTAGTTGACGCGCCCGGAATCACGAACAATCAATTAATCAAGCGATTCCACTGGATCATTTAAAAAAAACGACGTTATTCTCGCCAAGTTCACTACAGACCAAACCAGCAAATCCACAGAATTCTCATCTCTGTCCGGTCCAGATAAATTAGTGTAAAAAATAAGGGAATCGAGTGATAAACGAGATAGCGCTCTAACTGTAACAATACCTCATCGTTGTAATGAATCTTCTTTCATTGAGAAACTTATTGTTGCTTAATACAAAATGTGTATTCAACAATCATTTTCGTCATATTAGGCAAGGCCGTAGTGAATGCAAAGATATTTTCTCTTTTAAACATATATTACATACAAACCGCGGAATGATTGTATTGGTCCATCCAGAGTCCATTAAATTATCCCATGTTCATTAAATTGCCGTGGAACCACATTATTATACTCCTTAATTTCAAAGGAAAATTGAAAACCTTGGAGCAATAACATGCTATTCCACATTTCTGATAAAATTGAATTATTCAATATCTCTACGCCCAATAGATGTATGTAGATGTGGGCGGCAATTCGCAGCAAGATGGAAACGTAATTCATAAATTAATTTTCTCTGTCTCTCCCTCTGTCTCCCTGTCCCTCTCTGTCTCATTGTGTCCCTCTGTCTGTCTCCCTCTGTCTCTGTGTCTCTCTGAGACTCTCTGTCTTCCTCTGTCACTCTGTGTCTCTTTCTGACTCTCTGTGTCGCTCTCTGTGACTCTCTCTGTGTTTCTCTCTGTCTCTCTGTGTTTCTCTGTGTGTGTCTCTCTCTCTGTGTCTCTCTCTGTCTCTCTGTGTCTCTCTCCTCCTTTCTCTCTCTCCTACGCAGAAACCCCCGAATATTTCTTCGCATCCCGTTCGAGCTCCAGTGTTTGCCAACCGCCCTCACCTGTCGCTCTCCACTCCTACCAACCCCCGCGGCCGGCCGCCGAGTCGCGTGGGTGGCGCTCGCGAGCGACTCCGCCGATGGAAATCGCGTCTGACCTCACGATTCCCTCCCAGGCCGCCTCGCGACTCTGCGCGCAACGCTTCGCTGAGCCCGAGAGGAATAGCTCGCCCCGGGCCGGGGCGCGGCGCGGCGCGGCGCCGCACGCTGTTATTGCGCTGTTTAACGAGACTTTTCGCCACTTTCCTTGGCTGTTTGGAGCCGGCTTTTTTTTCGTTATTTGATTTTACTGTACTTTGATCAATTTTCAAAAAAACACACACACATATGTATGGACGGTTTATATTGATTGATTAGTGACTCGAGGCGCCTGAACGGAGAAGGTGATTAATCCGGTAAGTGTAGTGTGTGTTTTATCACGAGAGGTGGCAATGATCTTGCCGGGCTGGGACGGGACTCGGCGCCGCACGCTGTTATTGCGGTGTTTAACGAGACTTTTCGCCACTTTCCTTGGCTGTTTGGAGTCGGCTTTTTTTTCGTTATTTGATTTTACTGTACTTTGATCAATTTAAAAAGAAGCATGTGTATGGACGGATTATATTGATTGATTAGTGACTCCAGGCGCCTGAACGGAGAAGGTGATTAATTCCGTAAGAGTAGTGTGTGTTTTATCACGAAATGTGGCGGTGATCTTGCCGGGCAGGGACGAGACTCGGCGCTGTACGCTGTTATTGCGCTGTTTAACGAGACTTTTCGCCACTTTCCTTGGCTGTTTAGAGGCGGCGCGTCGGTTTGGAGTTGGCTTTTTTTTTCATTTTACTGTACTTACATCAATTCTGAATAAAAACCACACATGTGTATGAACAACTTATATTGATTGGTTGGTGATTCTGGGCGCGTGAACTGAGGGGGTGATTGATCCCATAAGTGTAGTGTTTGTTTGATCGTGAGAGGTGGCGGTGAGGAGTATCACTGAGGAGTTGGTCCCGTAAGTGTAGTGCGTGTTTTTATCGCGGGAGTTGGCGGAAATCCTCCCCCGCTGGATGGCGAGATGCGACGCCGACCTACATGTCGTCTTGCAGGGTTTCCTCAACCTCTCATCAGCGGGGCACCGCCCCAGCCGGGTGTCAAAGAATACAAAAAACTTTAACAATTTCACAAAACTCTTGCATTGCTATGATAACACCAAATGTAAGGTATACTGACTAGGCAGATCAGGCAAGGCTACCTGACTGATACAGTAAGAACAATTAAATTAGTGTAACATTGCAGAATGTATTGAAGCCTACGAGGCATACATGCCTAGATTTTTCAAACCAGACTACTCTCTCAGTACCACAGCTCCTCCTTTTTACACAGCTGTCTAGTAGAAGTTCTCAATGCACATAAAAAATGCCCTTCGCTGATGGGAATGCTTCACGGCAGTTTTTGAGCAGTCCCGTGTGGAGCGATAAGCTGCCCATTGCACTCCCCGATCCGTCCTAGCCCAGCAGTCTCCGCCAGCCACGCCCGATCTGTCCACCGCCCCGAGAATGTCACCGGGCGCGTGGCAGGGGGTGGCTGGCCGGCCGGCCGGGGGAGGGGCGGACGGACGGAGGTGGAGGGGAGATACGGGCGGCGACGGTGGTGATGGCGGCAGCAGTAGCAGCGCTGGCCCCGGCGGCGACGGCGACGGCGGCGGGGACGGTGGCGATGATGATGATGATGATGATGATGATGCCCGACGCCGCCGTCGGCGGCGTGGCTGAAGCCGCATGGCGGAAGAGGGCGTTCCATGCGGAGAGGCGCGGGGGAACAATGATTAATTTTCTTAATTAATTAAGTAATTTTTGTTAAGCGAATTTTGTGTTCGCGCCCCCATAACACACTGGTGCAGCATGGAACTCCCATAATTTGGCGGGAGTACCACAAAGAGTGCCCAGATGGGCGGAAGTCACAGGAACTTTACCCGCGCCGAGAAAAATGTGCTAACACCGGGGCAAGCTCTAAGCTCCCGACTGAATTCACGAGATGTGTGGTATTGTAGTACATATTAGTGTAAGTGTGTGTATAAGAGGAGAGGATAGGACAAGGAAGAAGGAAGATGGCGCGCGGCCCGTGTCCCGTTTGTTAGGATATTGCTCCAGCATTTTCTTGGTATTGATAGGAAAAACCACGGAAAACTATCGATTAGAGCAGCAAGCCGCTTGAATTCTACTCCAGAGAGTGACTGAATTCAACATAGTTTCCAATCTAATGTAAAAAATCATGCCGTGGGATCATAAATCCTAGGACCTCCCGATCAGAGGTACTGCCGTTGATGCCCTGAGCTACCCAAATTGGTATTTTCGGGTGATCTCAGGCGCTCTGATCCGTCGATCTCTGCTTCGATCATTCCAAAGTGTCTTCTCAATTCGGTATTTGATTCCTAAAAATGCCTTGGTAAACAATTACAGGTCAACCATGTTTAAGAGACAATGATACTCATATTCTTCTATATTATAATTATCCTAACGTCCTATAATATGAATCTCTTTGAATCCATTAAGTATTTTCTAGGAGCTGATTGTGAAAACAATTTTCTACATGCGTGACCTATGTTTGTATTCACTGGCACATAGTTGTACCACTTGATAGGATTTCGAATTATTGTATTATTTGGATCACCGAATAATTCAAATATATTGGTATCTGGAATATTAGTGAATCTAAACTTTGGATATTTCGAAATATTTATTATATTTATTGAAAATATTCCATTTTTCGGTTTAGATGAAGCTGTTTCGAGTCCGGGAAAATATCTCTGGCGCTCTGATCTGTCAAGGCCACTTCCATGTTCCATTCCTTAAATACTCTCATCGGTTTGATATAGGATAAATCCTATCAGTTTGTTGTTCCAAATATTACGTTAAACGAAATATTGGATAATTCGAAATATTAGATATTACATTTCAGGATATGGTTTTGAACCGGTCGAAAAGGATGTATTTCGTTAAAAATCTTTATCCTCTCTGATACCTTGCCCCATCTCTCCAACTCCTCTCGTTAATTCGAAAATGAATAATCCGAGTCACTACCTAATTGGAACTTGATAATCTCTCACCATAAATCACTCTCATTACAGATGGTATTTTTTTAGAGCTGGCTTCAGTACCACCACACTACTACCTAGTGAAAGGCCGAAAAGCAGAAGAGGAGGTAGAAAAATATTGAAAAGCTGTAAGATTGTAGGAACAAAGAGGAAAAGTTCAGAGAATGATGAAGATGCCGAAGAGTCCAAATATGCACAAGGATTGTATTAGAGTTGTTTGAGTAGAATTGAAGTAGAATTGTTATCACAAATTCTACATTTCGCAGAAACTATTATTTTTGATATTCATGTACCTTTTTCACTGAAACTAGTGCACATAACTATTAAATTTTCACCCTTTATGTATTATGTATTTGCTGTTTTTTATAGAAGAATTCAATTATTAAACTTAGATATTGAGTATATTTACAAAAAACATGTTTAAAAAATAGTAGGAAAAAAATTGTGTTAAACAACGAAAATGAAGTTGAATTGTTACAAAAAACATTGGTGTGAAGAACATTTCTATAAAGTAGTGTAGAAAATTTCACAGAGCTTCATAAAATAGTTTTAGAGATACAGGCACGTGAACACATCACAATTAACATTACAGAGATGGGCCGTACATCCTCCCCTTAAACAAAACCCCAAACGACGATGAGATCTGTGAGAAAATGAAACAAAACACCATCAAAAGGCGTTTCGTCTTCGGCGCCATCTACACCCCTCCTCCTTCCTTCCACTCCCCCTCTCCCCCCCCCGAGCTCATCTTCTGCTTCTTCTTCTTCCTTTCCGCTGCGTCATAAACGTAACGGAGGCGGGGTCGTCGGTGTTTGCAGTAGAAATTTGGGCCAATTTGGGGAGCCGGCTCAAATTGGAAGATACACGCGTATAACACGGCCTGGAACGAGGTGATCTGGCGAAGTGGCAGCGGGACTGGCTTAGGGCAGTGGTCCGAAACCAAATTTATAATATCAACAAATATATCAGAATGTATTGGTCCTTTATTTAAAGATAGAAAATTCTTTTAGATAACTGTTGTATACCAAAATTAAATGCGTTACTTAATAGTTATGCAGCAACGCTTTCTAAATTAAATATTTTCGTCTTCAGACTACAAAACATATAAATATAATATTTTAAACAATGATCAATTAAACAACAAACAGAAGAATTACCTAATATTAATGGACACAAGTCACACCCACCTTGTTAAAAACTTTAGAAAATTTCAGTGTGGTATCATATTGATTAATATAAAACAGTTATATAAAATAATTTTCTTTTTAAATAAACAACCCGTGCATTTTGATGAAATTGAAGAAAATCTGTAGACAGAAAAATAAATATTAATTTTACTGAAAAATATTATAAAGTTGAACCTCAAAAATGTGGACTTCAGCAACTTATTTTCTGTTTTTTCTAATGTTTCTCTTTCTCTGTTTAATACCATTCATATTAGTAATTTCATAACTTGTTTCCTGAAAGGAATCGGCTCACAAAGATGTAAAACAATATTTTTCGTTACCTCAAATAGTTTTCTCTATATGGCTACCTTTCTCTTTATTTCTTCATCCTTATTCCTTCCCTTTGTCCTTTCCGTCAGCAACAAATGCCGAGACACGCCATGGTAACAACGAAATAGTAAATCGTAGCGAAATAAGGCGAGTTTGATTTTGTACTTTGTATCAAATTTGTAATTGACACGTAGTACATGTAATACTCGTATATTTACACATCTTAAATGAAACCATTACAGCCTGATACCAGAATACGTTCTCGAAACGTGAGAATGGAACTGTTTGAGAAAATATAATTACATTTAAAATAGCTGCTATTATTGTATATTGATGATTGCCAAAGAAATGGATCACATATTGAAATTTAATTAGATTACTCGTCATTCCGTAACTCTTATTTTTAAATTTTCTTTATTAGATTCAATATACCAGGTTTTTAAAGTTTAGATTTAAGATATCATCAAGGTATCACTGCATTCATTTCTATTTTCTATTAAGAACACACAAAATGAATTTATTGGCTAAAAAATATATTATAAGTAATGAAAAAAGTCAACAAATTACACTTTTTCAATTTATGCAATGCTATAAACCTGCTTAGAAGAGATGTGAATCATTCAGCAGTCAAAAGTATCTTGCTGAAGTATTAAACAGATCTAAGAACGAATTATTCTGTATCAGTATACATTTTGTCAGCACACTTAGTAAGTTATCCGGACTAAATATTTTCGGAAACGACACTACTGTAGGCCATCCCGGTCAGAGGCATTGCAGTGACATCAGACTGATGCCCTGACCTACCTCTCCCGGTATCGACGATTCTTGTTAACCGTCAACTGGTGACGTGCCTTCGAACTTCTGTTACAGATGACGTGCGGTCACGGTGACCGGGAACGTTTTAGACTGATTATATTCGTTATTTTATTGCACATCGAATTACCAATTTTGTTCACGTTAACAGAGGCATAATAAAGAGAAAAATTTAATAATTTGTAGTTTATAAAATAAACAGAAAATAATATAATTTTTAATTACTCACTGAGAGAATTTCAGGTCATATGTTGCTCCATATTTTTTCTTCACAGTTCACTATTGAAATACGCATAAAAGGGCTTTAAAATGATATTAACTATATAAAACAAACTTTATTGTAATAAGAAAATACACTGTTAAATGAAACTGATTTACTAAATGTAAACATGCATTACCAAATATAAACTTCTACTACTGATGAGGTGCGGTCATTGAGACCGATCCGTAACTTCTCAGAAGCGAACGGCTGCAACTGGATAAGCTAGCCCACGCCCGATCATGGTCTAGAAAGATTGATTGATTCGTGTTTCCGGGCGCGTCAACTACTTTGGTCATTAGCCCCGTAAGTGCAGTGCGTGTTTTTCTCGGGAGGTGGCGGTGATCTTTTCCTCGCTGGATGGCGAGATCTGGCGCCGACCTACCGTCGACTAGCGGGGTTTCCCCTCAACCAGGTATCTCCCAGCAGCGGGGCACCGCCCCAGCCGGGACAAGCTCTAAGCCCCCGACCAATCTCCCGCCATGTGTGGTAGCGTAGTGCATGTTAGTATGTGTGTGTAAGAGGAGAGGATAGGACAAGGAAGAGGAAGGAAAGATCGCGCGCGGTCCATGGCCCGTTTGTGCCTAGAAAGAGATAAGAATGTACTGTAAACCAAATCTTCCTGCGTTGCACCAGTCGAGAGGACAGTGACTTTATGTTTTTCCCGCCGGTCACTGTGACCGCACGTCACTATTTAACGGTTAAGGGTTTTCTTCCGCCGTCGATCCCGCTACCGAGCCACTGTCGCGGCGATGTGGAGTGGGGTGAGGGGCGAGAGGGGGAGGGGTGGGGGGCTTAAACGATCCGCGCTCTTTTTTGCCCCGTAGAAGCGCTAACTCAGCGCCGCCGTCGCTCTTCGGGGTGGCCGCGGGCACGCCCCCTCCCCCCCCCCCGCGCTCGCGGCGCCGCCGGGAGAGCGCGCCACCTGCCCGCCGCTCCACTGCGCATGCGCGGGCCGCCGATGGCGCCATGACCAGTGATGACTAGATTTTTATGTAATTACATATTTTTTGTCTTTCTAGATACAACGATAGATTTATTTGAGCTAATGCTCTGTGGCAAGCATGACAACAATTAGAATTAGAACAATAACAACCATTAACAATTATAATTACCATTAGAAATTCTACTAACCGTTCTCAAAATTGTAATCTTGGCGAATCATAGCCAGGGCCCTGCAACTCTCCATCAAAACCGGGGACAAAGCTCGAAGGTGCTACTATAGGAGGCGCTAGTGTCGTCGGGTACAGGCTCGTCAACATTGGCACCTAAAAATTGACTAAATTGTGAGAAATACAAAAAGTTTCTTCTAAATGATCAATTAATTCATAAAATATGCATATAAGAAACCGCCGAATAAAGCGCGAACATCGACGCTATTTTGAGCGTAATGCGAACCTACGTAGCAGCCACACACGTTTGAAGTATCGTTGGCAGCAGTTCGTATTTTAGTTCCTGTAAGAAGGTGCTGCTGGAGAGGGCGCCACTGTAATGGTCTCCACCACGTTATATGGGAGTTGAAGGACGCTGATCATAGTCCTTCTAACACAACATCGAATTTTTTCAGTACATATTTTTACATGTTTAGTACTTTATTGCATATTTTACATATTTTTCTGTTTTCACAATATATTTATTGTTTTATCAAGTTTCTTCAATTTAATTTCATATTTTTTATGAAAAGATGCTTTTTTTAAAAAATCAGCATTTTTTTGGACATTATTGGGGAAATCTGCGTGTCCAAAATATCATTGACACCGCGTTTTGTGATCTGTAACCTTAATTTCCGAGAAAAATTTACGATCACTGACGTGTAACACTGCGATGAAGATGCTTCAGTGTATGTTTGCTGGTCGTAGATATGGCCAGTTTGTGTGACGGCTTATATTGCGATTAGTCTGGCTACTGAACTACGGTTCTGGATTACAATTACGCTTTTACTGCTGACGAGAAAGTGGTATGATATAAAGAGAGCAGTTTTTCTAAATTTAATTTCTTGCTATGTAAATGGTTTTTAATTAGAGAATTTTAATATTACATATTACATCCGATTTTACATATTTATTACATATTCTTACTGTTTTCATTACATATTTATGTACATATTTGACGTTCAATGCTAAATATTTTTCCGGTCTCTAGTGATGACTAAGCTGTGGATTTTTGCCTATTTGCCAATTTGTATCCTTCAACTAGGAAAACTCGGCAGACGTTGTTCTGCCCTTCATCTCTCTTTCCCCTCCCTGTCTGTCTCTGTGTGCCTCTGTCTCCGCAGCTCTCTGTCCCTCCCATTCACATTCGATGTTTTAAAAACATCGATTATTTTGCCATCCCCTATTTTATGCCACCCCCATTATGAGCCCTATTTTAATGGAGGGTTCATAAATATAGTGGGGTGATATGTCCCGCGAAGTGTTTGTGTTCCTCCCCAGATAGTACCTGAAGAGGTGGCTCAGGGCACCAACTGATGTCACTGCAGTGCCTCTGACCGGGAGGTCCTAGATGCGAGTCCCGACGGTGCTGTGATTAAATGATCAGAAGTGTTGTCATTGCCAACAATGTTGTTTATTACAAGAGCAGCTTTCGATGGCTTAGCCATCATCATCAGTTTTCTGCTGTCTGGAAGCCACGAAACGACTACGAAAAGCCACGAAACGACGACGAAACGACTAGTCGTTTCGTGGCTTCCAGACAGCAGAAAACTGATGATGATGGCTAAGCCATCGAAAGCTGCTCTTGTAATAAACAACATTGTTGGCAATGACAACACTTCTGATCATTTAATTTTAAATGCCAACGACATTTCACCACTAAACCAATAAGGTGCTGTGATTTTCGACACTAAGCTAGTTAAGTCGAATTCAGTGGATATGTTATCTAGTGGAATTATTGGATCTATTAGAAAAGTAGTAACAAATTGGAAGAGTACATTGTATAATCCCTAATTGTATTCTGGAAATAGTTGACGTAATGTATAATACGGTGTGCTAGAATTACACCATTAGTTTTGTTTTGTATATTTTCACATTTCTATGCGCAATTATAATTACAGAGTATTTTAATAATATGTGGGCCTACTCTATTACTAAATCTCGATAAAACGTGTAAATGGCTGCTAACAATAAATGGAAACGATCATTGCATATTTCTGTGCACGTATCATTCGAATAATCCAATAATTTTATCAGAATTCAGATACACTGTAATGTTTCCTATTAGTAAAATTATACGATCATTTTACTGATAGGAAACTCAATATTTGCTAACAATAAAATGATACGTTCATTACGAATAAATTACTTCGTAATAGTAGGAATAAATTACTAGGTAATTTCACTCATTGTATAAGTAAACATTTATTTCTTGTTAAAAACCAGATGTCCTAATTGCCAATAAGGAAGTAATAAACTTGTCAACCAAGATACAATGATTCTTTTTATATGTGACTTCTGGCGAGAAGACTGTGAAAGCAAAAAAATGTTTGGATAGTGTCGTGCCAGTAGTGAATGTCAAACATAAACGTCACTAGTTGTTCTTTCTCAACATTGTAACAACCACACATAAAGTGTAAGCCTTTTATAACTATCCTTCCCTAAGTAGAATACACTTCCCGATACTGAGAATGTGAAGTGCAGATGACAGTTTCAAAATGTTTGCCGTAGAAACATAAAAATGAATTACAACAATAGGAAAAGCAATATCTCAAACAAACAGTGACAAAAATTTAATTCTTATATTTTTAAACAAATGTGATATAAAGTAGGAGAACTGTGGCTATATACGAGTAGGACTCTTATATAAATTGGGTTCGGTTTTCGGGTAAACATTTTCTGAACTGAAAATGAAACAAAGGTTCGTAAAAATGGAGGATTTATTTTATAATTTTACACAATAAACACGTTGCTTTTTCTTTACATTTCGCTACACGAAGTTTTAACGTTAATTTTACTATTTTAAATTTTATTAGTTTAAAATAAGTTCGTACGTTTTACAATCTTTCAATTCTTATTCACTGATTTTGTAGTTCAGGTGCTGAAATTGAATTCTCTGAATTTATGAATTTATAAGGTATCGGTCTCTGTGTACATACATTGTTTCCCGTTTTCCCAGATTCGATTTTATTGGTAATTGTTCGATATTCCTACTCACTTTACTTGTCTTCTCAGTGTGTCTAAACGTATGGTATTTACGTCCTATGTCATTATTTTTTTCTACATCCAATTTTACTTTATTTATAATTCCGTCGATTATTCGGGCAATTTCACTATCCGGACAATGATTAGTCCGGACGCTCTACTGTATATACACTGAATATTATAAATGGTTATTATAAAATAAAATTTTAAGTTCAATAAAAGAAAATTATTTCAAACCCGCTTTATATTAAATTATATTACTGGCAATGCTGGTCATTTCAACAAAATGGCTAACATTGGTATACTTAAAAACAAAAATTGAATTTGACTTCTACTTCAGTTCACCGGATTGCTTGAACAACTACTTCCGCACTCCCTTATCGACTTTCTACTGTATTTCGTGAGTTGTACCATTCATTTCTAATATTATGTCATCTATTCGTTCCATTTTCCCAGTAAAGTTTTCCGTTGTAACATCAATTACAGTTTCTTATCACACTTATTGTTCGTCAAACTATTATTGAGGATGTTCCTTGGCTATATTTTCGACGAACATATTTTTTTTAAAAAAAGTATTGCATTTATTACACCATCACTTCAGTTTGCAATTTAAAATTGAAAGACCTTATCTGTTTGAAAAGATGTTTGCTGTTTTGAAATGTAATTCTTAGTAAATAGTACTTATTACACATTAAGCCTGATGATGAGACAAATGTGAACCTCGAATCGTTGCAATTTACAAACCGAAGTGAGTGTGTAATAAATGCAATAATTCCTCATATTTATTTTTTCCTGAATTAAATAATTTTTTCTCGTCGTCCAATATAGATACCATTCAACATCTTATTCTGAAGTAAATTTTCAGTAATTTTCAGTACAGAAAAATGCTCTTTGTGATGGCATAGAGTACTTTATTTACGTCACACATTTCCACATACTTACAATGTACCTACCCCCTTCACGAAAGTAAAAATGTGTCTGAACACTTTCTGAATTTATGAATTCCTTTAACTGCCTTTCGACGGCCACAACATACCATGTGATGACATGACGTCCTAGGCGAGTTGTGGAGGGCCAGGGCAGTGTCTCCTTGAAGTGAGTTCATTTCTGCGTGGTCACGTTCAGGTCACAGAAGAGTTCTCGACTGTCACTCCCAAGTGCAGTGTTTGCCGCTCATTTCATCTGAGCGACTTTGACACTTTCTTCAATGCGTTGGAGGGAGAACATATTCAACGAAATGACAGTGAGTGCCGGACAGAAAGTAACTAATTCTCTCTTCACGTGACACAATTCCCAGAACCCCAAGGAAGTAAAATTTGTATTCTTGTACGTGACATTTTCAATTTTAAAAGTCAAAATATGCTTCCGAGACATGATATATGTGTAGGTGTCGAGAAATAAATTTGAGATAATGTCTAGCATTAACATCCCTAAATATTGCTCTCCTTGAAATGGTAAATTTTGTAGTTTATCAGTGTTCATGTATTTCGCAGGTACGATCTGAAAGACAGTACTTCAGTTCCAGGTTACAATATTTCTGTCGAGACGTAATTAATATTTACTTTCTCATATCTACTTTCTAGAAAGAGAAATGTAAAACTACAGAAAAAGTGCCACTTTTTTACTCAAAAACATCTTTTGTAAGTGTTCGATACCAAAACATGGATTTTTCTTGCTCGTATTATGAATAATTTAGAATGGAATACGCAATGTAATCGCAATACATTATTCGTAGAGTCTTGAAACTGTAAAAATGTTGGTTATTTTTCACGTTGTCTTTGTCCATTTGTCCGTATGGAAATAACACGTTTGCCTAAACGGCACAGGATTTTCCGCAAAATCATTATATCTCAATCAGCCTAGCTGATGTCGCGGTCCCTCAATTAAAGCATTTTAAATCTTCATAATTTTCTGAAAAGTATCTCGAAATTTTTTTCTGTTTGCTGGAATAGATCTATATACGCTTATAACAATAGCGTAGGTTTTATTTTCGAAAATTGCAGAAGTTTAAAATTAGATATTTAAATAATGTAATTTACATTTTTTGGAAAATGTGAATAATAACTTTGAGTCAAATAGTGGCAATTTAAAAATATGCATATAAATTATTCAAAACGGCTACAATTTTTAATGTTTTAAAAATTTTTGTAAAGAAATGTTTGCTTAATAATGCCAAGGCCATATTTTCATTGAAACCTCTCAAATTTCGATAATTACGAAAATTCAAGTTTATTTTTGATTCGTTGAATTTCGATGCGTTTTAATGCGTTCGAGTGCACGATTTTCAAGTTAGCAATACTAACATTTTTGAAATTTCGAAAATTACGATTTTTTTCGGAAATCATGTTGTGTACTATCTGTGTTTTTAAATATCAAGGTGAGTTTGAGGAAGGAGTTTTCACCGAACGTGTACTTTCAGTTATTTACTTTATAACATTCATAGCATGTAGGTTCCCTTAAACACTAGAAATGATCGGAAAACATGGAGTGTTGAAACAACAGGAAAACAATATTCGATCAATTTACCATACATTCTTGTGTGCATTCATTGACCACTTAACTCAGATCCATCAGGTAAAAGGGAGGAGACTACTATGTCATAAGAAGACTGGGTGGCTCGTGGACGTGTTACTTAATTTATAAGAAAAATTTCTTCAAACACGCGAGGAAACTTTGTTACTCTTTGTCAAGTGCTTTTGATGGACAGCCAAGTTCTTATTTAGTCTATTCTGGTTTCAGTTTTTTACTAAGCGGTCTCTGGCCGGTTCATTTGCTGGTTAAAAAAGGATTCAGGGTGAGATCGTCTTTCAAAGTAAAACTTTTGAAAAATCACCTTCCCTTTTTCACTCCCGTCTTCAAAGCTGCATTCCGCGGTCTCTTCTTTGCAACTGCCGGCACTCCCTCAACCGCTCCGCCTCTACCACTGTCCTCAACGTGTCCCAACCCGCCCCCGTTCCCGCCACATGCCACCGCCTCCGCATCCGACTCCATCCCTGCCCTCATCCCCGTCTCCACCACGCCTCAACCCAGCCCCCACCCCTCCTCCACCCCCAACCCCTCCTCCACCCCTCCTCCACCCCTCCTCCACCCCACCTCCACCCCTCCTCCACCCCTCCTCCACACCTCCTCCACCCATCCTCCACCCCTCCTCCACACCTCCTCCACCCATCCTCCACCCATCATCCACACCTCCTCCACCCCTCATCCACCCCCACCTCCACCCCTCCTCCACTCCTGACTCCTCCCCCGCCACACCCCGCATCCAATCCCCGCCATCACTCCCGCATCCACCCTTGCATCCATAACCGTTCTTTCCTCCACCCACGCCTCCACTCCCTGCCTCCTCCCTGACCGCCTCCGCATCCACCTCAACCTTCTCCACCATCCTACCAACGCCACCGGCCCGCGCCTCAGTTCCGCCCCCGCAATCGCAACCACTGCCACCATCTCTTCTGCAACCCCCACCGCCTCCGCCCCTCCCACCCCCGCTTGCTTCTTCGGTCCCTTCCGCGCCTCCCACTGTCACCACCCGCCAACCCCTGCAACGCGACACCGCCTGGGCTGTCATCCTCTTCCCCGCCACCAGTCCTGCCCACGCAACTCACGCCCCCTCCAAGCCACCCACTCCCCGCCCCGCTCTCCCGTTCTTGCTTCCGCCGCCGCACCTCTCGAGTCACTAGACCCCGCCCACCACCTCCTCCGTCGCCTCTCCGCCACCACCGCCTGCACCACCGCCACTACCGCCACAGCCGCCTCCGCCGCCTCCGCCGCCTCCGCCGCCTTCGGCGCCTCAGCCACCATCACAGCTACCACCGCCACTACGTCCTCCTCGTCCAACGTCGCCGCCACCACCACCTCCACCACCACCACCACCACCACCACCACCACCACCACCACCACCACCACCACCACCACCATCATTACCACCAACATCACCGCCATCGTCACCACCACCACCACCACAACCACAACCACTATTACCACCACCATCACCGCCATCGTCACCACAACCATCACCATCAGCACCACAACCACCTCCGCATCCACCACAACCACCTCCGCATCCACCACCACAACCACCTCCGCCACCAATACCACCACCACCACCACCACCACCCCGACCGCCGCCACCGCCACCGCCATTGCCACCGTCACCACCACCACTTCCACCACCCCAAAACCACCTCCACTACATCCACCGTCCACCGTCTGCCCCCGCCGTGTCGGCGCCAAGTCCCGCCCCCGCGCACGGCCCCTACGCTCCCTTGCCGACCGCGCGGCGCCCGCGCCCCGCCCACCCCCACCCTCCACCCCCCACCCTTCTCAGGTCGCTTCTTTGCGGCGAGTATCAAAATACTCTGTGGTAGCCCCTCTGGGCGTGTCGCGCTGTCCATTTCGCCCAGGCGGAGTCCCTCCCCTGCCTACCTGAAGGTTTCTGCGGTGGCTGCTCACAGTGGCACGAAAAACGCATTTCGTTACTTTTATTATTAACCGTCAACTGGTGACGTGCCTTCGAACATCTGTTACCGGTGACGTGCGGTCACTGTGACCGGGAACGTTTTACACTGATTATGTTCGTTATTTTATTGCACATCGAATTAACAAGTTTTTTTACGTTAACAGTGATATAATAAAGAGAAAATCGAAGAGTTTGTAGTTTATAAAATGAACAGAAAATAATATAATTTTTAATTACTCACGTAGAGAATTTCAGGTCATATATTGCTCCATATTTTTTCTTCACAGTTTACGAATGAAGTACGCATAGAAGGGCTTTGAAACGATATTGACTACATAAAAGTACTTTTATTTTAAAAATAAACTACACTGTTAAATGAAAATTATTTACCGAGTATAAACGTGCATTACCAAATATAAGCTTCTACTACAGGTGAGGTGCGGTCATCGAGACCAATTCGTAACTTCAACTGATTCACAGAAGTGAGCCGCTGCAACTATATAAACTAGCCCACGCCCGAATATTTTCTAGAAAGAGATAAGAAGGTACTATAAACCTAAACTTCTTGCGTTGCACCGGTCGAAAGGACAGGAGAGGAGTTAATTTTTCCTCGCCGCTCACTGGGATCGTACGTCACCAGTTAAGGGTTAAATTTTTATCTTTGCCCTGGAAATGAATGGACGTAAAGATAAGATATTCTGCCACCAAGTTCCCACACTTTATTCCAGAATTAATAATAAATCTAATCTAATCCAATCCCTTAGAAACTTTAGTCGGACCAAAAGAAAGAGTTAACACTCAATTAGCAAGAGGTCTGGTTCAATTTCTGGTGAGATCGACTCAGTTTAACTCAGAGCCAGTATTTTTGTAATTCTGTAGCAACTCACGTGGTAAGAAAAGTGTCCTGTAATATTTTATTCCGTCGTTAGCAAACGGATCTTTAAAACTACTTGGTCCTTTAAAAAGGGAGTCGTTGCAATTATGATATTTGACGACCCGTTTACTAATCCTTTACAAGATATACGTGAAATGGACTATAGTTTTCAAAGTTGGTAGAAGTTCTTTGACGAAGTTCAAAGCCTCCTACTCCTACCACACGACTTCCTTTGACTACGAACTTCCTGTAAATGCTCTCTTCCGTGGTGATCAGAGTGTCTTCCTGTGTTTTCTGTTCGCTGCACTGCGTAGGTTGGTGACGCGACTTCGTAATTGAGAAATATAGAACAAAAAATTTCGGAAAGATTTTTTTTCTTTTGGATACTATCAGCAAGAATTCCAATACATTTGACAAGAGAGACACCAAACAGAAAACAACAAGTGCTGGGAAAAAGTTTGTCATAGCTTTAATACTCAAGAAAATCGTGCAAGGTGGATCAATTGAGAAATATTATCCTTAGATATGTTCTTCACAGCCTGGACATTAACGGGAAAATAACTTTTTCGCAGAAGCGTAGGCAGTATTATAGCAGAGAGTAAGTGAACGAATGGTTAACCGTTCACAAGTCCGATTTTCAATCTATAATTTAAAAAGTACTTTAACGAATCGGTGAACTTAAAGAACGTTCTTGCCACACTATCTTCCGTTAAGACAACACTTACAGGACCAATAGCACTTAACGAATCTTTAAATAGGTTGATGCAACACAGGATTTGGAGGCAATGAGCTACGTTACCCCAGAGATAGAAGCGCAGCGACGTGTCTACTCTGATTGGGAAGCAATGATCTACGTTACCCAGAGATAGAAGCGCAGCGACGTGTCTAATCTGACTGGGAAGCAATGAGTTACGTTACCCAGAGATGGAAGCGCAGCGGTGTGTCTATCTGATTGGGAGGCAATGAGTTACATTACGCAGAGATACAAGCGCAGCGATGTGTCTACTCTGATTAGGAGGCAATGTGCTAGGTTACCCCGAGACAGAAGCGCAGCGATGTGTCTACTGTGATTGGGAGGCATTGAGTTACGTTACCTAGACCTAGAAGCGCAGCGATGTCGCTACTACGAGTGCATCACGAGCCGCTTCCACTTCAATTGACTGATAATTTATGTTTCCAGACGCATCAACTGATTGATCATTAGTTCCGTAAGTGTAGTGCATGATTTTTTCACGGGAGGTGGAGTCCTTCCCCCGACCATATCCCGTGTGATCCGGTGCCAACCTATGTGGACTTGCGGAGATTTCTCCCAACCTCTTCTACCAGTGGGGCACCGTCCTATCTGGGGCAAGCTGTAAGTTCCCGACCCGATCCACTTCAAGAATAGGAAGGATTCTAACATACATTTTTCTGTTCCCATTGTACAATGCTGTCATTTGATGGCTGCGACCAGGTGCTTAATGATAGTCATTTCGTTACAGATTTCTTTATGATACAGTTTCTTGACCAATCAGAGAAGTTTACAAACCAAGTATTGACACATAATTAACCATTGAGAATCGTTCTAGTAATTTTTTATTTCGATTGTGTACGTTAAAATTGAATTAAATATTATGTAATGCTTGTCAGTTTTAATTTCTTTTATTATTAGTACTTTTTCCTGGAATATTATTTAAAATAAATTGGATTGTAATTTCACGTTGAACCTATTTCACTAACGCAGTACTCCCTCGCAGGTTGAGTGGTAGCCACAGCCATCTGCGGCAGCATGCGAGGATAGGGTTGGGGATCTGTCGGATAGGTGGCCTTGTCTGAATCCTGCAAATCAACTGCCACGGAACGATTCAATCTTTAAGTTAAACTCATGAAAGTCGTAGAAAAAGTACCGAATGAAACTCGATGTAATGGGTATTAATACACTCGTATGAAGTTTACGATACTAGCTCGTATTGTAAAACCACACTCGTGTATTAATACCCATCATTACATCTTCGTTCCATAATGTGCTATTGTGCATTGCTCCAAACGCGCTTGCCCGCACAAGCGCCCGTCTCCCACTGTGCGTCGGCCTCGCGCACGGAGGCTGCGGTGCCGGTGCCGCAGTGTCCGTAACAAACCAACAAACAGGTAGACACCGCGGCGTCCCCTGGTCGCCTTCAAGGGGGCCGCCGGGGGCCCTTCGCCCCCCGAAATTGGCTACTTCGGGCGCGCCGCAGGGGGCCCCGGAGGGCCTTCGCCAACTGTTTCAGGGGGCGCCCAAAAACACTCCGGGTGATGGATCACCCGTCAGCGGGGGCGTGGCCGTGTGCGAAGACGAAGGCGGCGGCGGTGGCGGTGGCGGTGGTGATGGTCGTGGGGACGGTGGTGGGGGGCAGTGGCGGGGGTTATGATGGTGGTGGTGATGGTCGTGGGGGTGGTGGAGGTGTTGGGGGTGCTGGTGGTTGTAGCGGTGGAGGTGGGTTGGTGGCAGGGGCGGTGGGAGGGGAGATTGAGACGACGTGGACGCCGAAGGGGGCGGGGGCGGCAGTTGGGCCTTGGAAGTGACGGGAGCGGCGGGGACTAAGGGGGCGGGGGGCGGCGGGGAAAGAGATTAAAGCAGTAGGGGACTGGGCAAGGGTGGCGGGGCAGGGGGGCGGAGTCCGTAGAAACAATGAGGGTAGTACGAGAAGCGGAGGAGGCGGGGATGGAAGGCGGCCGCTGAGAAAGGAGCCGAAGTGACGGGGAAATGGGCGGGGGCGACGGGAAAAGAGCGGTGGCGGTGGGGACTGTACGAGACGCTGGGGTGGTGAAGTGGCGGGGGTCCGGGATGACGTGGATGGTGGGGCGGCGGGGGCTGTATGAGAAGATAGGGCGGCGTGGAGGGTGAGGGAGGGTGAGGGAGGGCGACGGGGGCGGCGGGGGCGGCGGGGGCGGCGGGGGCGGAGGGGGCGGTGGGGGCGGCGGGGACGCCGGGAGCGGCGGGGGCAGCGAGGGCGGTGGGATAGGCGTGAGCGGCGGGGACGGCGGGGGCGGCGGAGGAGGCGGGGGCGGGCGGCTGCGGCGGCGGTGGAGACGGAGGCAGTGGTGGCTGCGAGGGCGGCGGCGGAGGCTGGGGCGGCGGCGTTGGGGTCACCACCTCTATAGACCCCGGCGAAGACCGCGGCAGCCACTTTTTTCCCAGAAGACAGGAGCGTTTTTCGGGGTCAGGGACAATTTTTTAAAAGTATTTTCTCGCCATAATTGAGATCCGGACAGGCGCCTGGAGAGGCTGGCGGGAGGGGGGCGGTAGTGGTCTGCAGGGCTGCCACCTGTCGAGCGTTCCGAGGCACTATCTCCTTCGTGTAATGAATTTATGATCGATTTGCATGTGCCCCTCGGGTGACTCATGGAGACAGAGGCGTATCTAGGCATTCAGGTGCCCATGGCAAGCATAGAATGTGCACCCCTGTGGGGATGCTTGAAATTAAGGTGGTTGTTATTTGTTTTAACGGATATACCGTAAATAGGGCCCTTGTGAGTGGTGCTCATGGCACTTGCCATGCCTGCCATACCGTAGATACGCTGCTGCACGGAGAGCGTGCTAGCTCTTGGTGTTCCTGGGTTCGAGTTCCAATCGAGGCCAAAATAGAGCTGTGGCTTTCCATTACAAGCGTCACAGTCAGTGGCGTAGCTACATTTGATGTCACCCGGGACGAAACTAATAGTATCACCCCCTCCATAAATTAAATATAAAAATATTTATTAATGAATAGTGTATACGTTATATAATAAAAAAAACATCAAAGTATATTTGAACGTGACATTTATGGCTTTTTAAAAACTGTATGTAATTCAGAATAATAGAAATAAAATTTTTAAATAAATAATTACATCAGTCCAACTATACAATTGGTGGCACCTTCCAAATGGTGACACCCACGATGGATCGCCCCTCCCCCTGCCTCCCTCTAACCACGCCACCGGCCACAGTTTCTATGCTGTGTAAGAAAGCTCAGGCAGGCCAAGTAGGCTAGATGCGGTGACGGGAATGTGACATGATCGCCACATGTTCCCTTTAACCCCAGGCGTGGATAATAGAATCAGACCAGAGATCCAAAGAAGTTAACATTTTTTAACAAATACAAACTACGTAAAAAGTAGTTAGATCCGTATATAATTAAAACTATACTCTACGTACACAGACGAACTTTTTTCTGTGTCATATTTTTCACTGATGTTCAGCCATGAAGAAAAACATGTTTTTCGATCTTTTCGTGAAACGCTTAAATTTAAGAAATGTTCTGTACTTTCATGGTGAGGTTATTTCTCAGCTAATTGATCAAGTTATTTTAAAATTTCAAATGAAGTTCCTGGCACAATTTTGCATAAAATGGAGCTCTCTTTGGATAATAATATTCTGAATGCTATTCTCCAAACAGTGCTATTTTTAATGCGCAGGAAGTAGCAATACTACACTGTACACGTTTTTTAAATTGTTGTATCCCTCCTGATTGTCCAGACCCGAGAAAGCGCTAGTTGGTAAAAGGAGGATTAATTCGACCCTAAAATAGCAAATATATTCAACACATTCAACAATTGCTGCAACAACATTCAGCTTAACCAAAAGTTAATTACGAAAAATTTAAGAATATTTTCCCTCTAAGAGATGTGAATCAATTTTTATTTCTTTTCTGGTTTTTACCCATCGTTGTATTCTTAAGATGCTTTTCCACCACGCTGACAAATATTGTGCCAAGAGAATTTCTCCTGTGTTGGACGGCGTAATAATTGTAACTTAAATTATTAGGCTGAATTTAAATGTTTCCCCTCCCTCAAAAACTGCATATTTTGGAGACATATCATTTTGGAAATAGGTTCTTCATTTGTTTATGTTACAAACGCAAGATTTATTTTTTTAAGAGAATACAGTCTATTAATTTGGTACTTGTATATTGCCGCCATTATGACAAGATAATAGCGATGGCAGCGATAATGAGCCAGCAAAAGATGTGTAGATTATAATTAGGTAATTTATAAAACACTTCACGTAATGCTTTTACCAAATAATCTGACTTAGAGTAATGTACAATTTATCCTCAGAACTGAAGGCTAAAATAACAACTAATGTGCTCATCAAGTTACACCCAGAATAAGCAACTAAGTTCAAATCTCGGTCATCTCCATGGAATAGAAATGAAAAAATAAAATCCCAGGTACCCGTTAAGTAGTTAAGTTCTACATTTTTCATGTTTTTCTGCACTGCTTAGGAAATATTTACTCATTATTCATAATTGATTATCACAGAAAAAACAAGTTTCATCATCATTCATCATGCTCCTGTAAAAAATACTACATCCTTAATTATTTTCACGAGATGAGTCTCACGTCACTTCTAGCTTACGTCGTTCACATAATTTTCATAATGTTTCAAAAAAGCCAGACGTCGTGAATTGTATTGTTCAGCCCATACCAGTAGTGAGTGACTGTCAGATTCTCAATTAGGAGGGACACAACAATTTCAAAAACCTATACAGAGTGTAGTATTGCTACTTCCTGCGCATTGAAAATAGCACTGTTTGGAGAATTGCATTCAAAATATTTGTATCCAAAGAGAGCTCCATTTTATGCGAAATCTTGCCAGGAACTTCATCTGAAATTTTAAAATAACTTGATCAATCAGCTGAGAAATACACCTTACCATGAAAGTACAGAATATTTCTTAAATTTAAGCGTTTCACGAAAAGATCGAAAAACATGTTTTTCTTCATTGCTGAGCACCAATGAAAAATAAAATAGAAAAAAGTTCGTCTGTGAACGTGGACTATAGTTTTAATTATATACGAATCTAACTACTTTTTACGTACTTTGTATTTGTTAAAAAAATGTTAACTTTTTTGGATTTCGCTGATTAAAAGTGACCTCCAAAAATGAGCGTCCAGTAGAGGTAAATAAATACCTGAGAAGAGAGATAGTTTTTCGAGAAAAAAAAAGGTTGTGTGTGGACAAATAACAACGTTAAAGCCCTTCAAATCTTCCGTTAATAAGAAGTAGCTACCCAAGCATTCTGCTGAGTCAGATTCACTCTTAATTAGTGTCGAAAATGCTTTCTAATCTCGATCATCAGATCTTTTCAATTAGGAAATAACTGGAACCCTATAAACGGTAGCTTCTACGTGGCCAAATAAGACCTCCCGAAAAGGGCTTTTGGTTGCTATATGTCACTACTTAATAGGAGTGTCAAAGATGCAATGATGATGCAATATATAAAATCGTTGATAAAATGTGAATTATTCTATTTATCGAAATATTTTCTCTTAAGTTCAAACTTAAAAATCATTATTATATATTGAAAAGTCAGTAACAAACATTTTTTCGAGATTACAAATAAATCATTATTTAATGTATGTTCTGTTTTTTCTCAAAAAGTTTATAATAATGTAATAAATGTTCATTTAATACATTCTGGTCAATAGATCTAAATGATTATTTTACACATTCTGGTTAATAGATTGTTACTTGTGCTTTATGGAAGTCAATTGCAAATAACGGATTCTGCGTAGAATTTCTCACTGGCATCTCAAATTGTGTAATCTAGATGGTGTGGACAACTTCCCTGCATTACGCAGAAGGACTTTGCCCTATTAGAGATGAACAGGCTTTTAATAATAATAATAATAATAATAATAATAATAATAATACATAGACTTTATGTGGCACGTAAGGAAGGAGGAAGAGGCCTCAGACAAATTGAGGCCTCCTGGCACAACGCAATAGTCGGGTTGGGTAAGTATGTAGTCAGCCATCAAGACGACCCTCTAATGAGGCAGGTCATGAAATCTGACCAAAGAATGGGAAACAGAGGCATTGTTAGTGTAGCAAGAAACATTGCGAAGAAAACTAGGCAAGACACGTCGAATAACACAGACACTGAACTTCTGATGCTGCTAAACATGAAGTGTGAGACACAAAAAATGTTAAAGAAATCGTGGAGAGACAAACCACTCCACGGTCAATACCTAAAAGAATGGACAAGGTGCAGATCAATAAAGATCAATCATTTATGTGGCTTAAAAGGGGAAGGATGAAGCCAGAATCGGAAGCACTTGTAATAGCTGCCCAAGATCAGGCCTTGAGAACACGACATTATGATAAAGCGGTTCTCAAAATTTCCCAAGATGACAAATGCCGCATTTGCCTGGAGCAAGTAGAAACCATTGATCATATTGTCTCAGCTTGTCCAATCCTAGCAAAGACCGAATACCTTAAAAGACATGACAGGGTGTGTAGCTACCTCCACTGGCAGATCTGTACCGCCCTCGAAGTTCCAAACACATGCCCCAAGTGGTACGAACACTCACCGAAACCGGTGACATCTGTTCGACTGTGTATGATATTGTACGACCAACAAATTCAAACGGATCGCACAATAGCGGAAAACAAACTGGATATTGTTATTCGGTATTTGGAGAAAAAATCGTATCCACTTGTAGACGTTGCTGTGCCATGCGATCAAAACATCGTTACCAAGGAGGCAGAGAAACGTCTTAAATACAAGAGTTTGGAAATCGAGATCAGCCGAATGTGGGGCGTAAAAGCACAGGTCGTCCCGATAGTTATCGGAGCTCTGGGATTTGTTCCGCAAAATTTGAGTAAGAACTTATCTAAACTCCCAGGTAATTCAAAAGACTGGGAAGTGCAAGAAATTGCTTTATTTGGAACAGCCCACATTTTGCGTAAAGTATTGTAGAGGCACTGATAGTCACCGAATCTGCTCCTTAGGTAGCTGGTTGCAACCTGGAGTAGATTTTATATTCAGCCGACTCATAAGATCTTTAGTCGTGATGTAATGGAATAATAATAATAATAATAATAATAATAATAGTAATAATAATAATCTCAAATTGTAAATCTTTGAATAATATTTCACAATCAATTATTGCATTACAAAGTTCATACAATTTTATTATTGGAATTGTATAAGTTGTCTTTTCATATGTGTACGTTCTTACATAAAGCTTCATTCAGATAATGGACAACTGACGTAGAGGTGAGGCAGGGGCGACGGCGGGGGCGAGAGCGGGGGCGAGGGAGGGGGCGGGGGCGTGGAGGTGGCGAGAGAGGAGACGAGGGCAGCAACATTTCTGGATGATTCCAATTGAAATCATGTTATCACCCGTTCATCAGGTCTGAACGAAAGTCTTACGCAACGAGGATCATAACATAGAATATTAAATAATTGTATATTAGGAATGGAATAAGCAAATGAAAATCAGGAGTATATGATGTGTACTACAAGACATTTTATTACAGTAGTGCTAGCGTTTCTTCAACTTGAAAATGAAAAAAATAAAATATCACATCTAGGAAATCCCCTTGTCCCATCTTGCCCCCGCATATTCCTCCATCCACCCAGATGAGCTCCGCTTTAGTACGTGATCTCGAGTATAATAACCTGGAAATAACTTTTCCAGGGACTCTCGTGTTTAGCATCCAGTAGGTCTTTGCCTTTGTTGCGCGATCGTCGTTTTTATCACCGCCATCCTTTGCCGTTAGAGCGCGGGCAAGGGCCATCCACGTCAGCCGTACGCAGCTTCTACGGCAGGCGGTCGGGCAGGCGCCAAGTCCTTCGTGCCACAGGCGTCCGGTCTTTTAACCCGCTCTTCGCCGCCCGATAATGAGATTCTTCGGGCGGGCGCGGTAACGAAGCGACCTCGTGGTTTGGGGTGGATGCGGTCGGGGCGGGTGACGGAGGTGGTTATGGAGGTGGTGGTGGAAGATGCTTAGGCGGAGGGTGAGGTGGATGGGGAGGAAGAGATGGTAAGAAACAGGAAAAATATGAAGTACCAGGAAAACCCGGCAGACGTTGTTCTGCCCTTCATGTCCCTCTTTCCCCTCCCTTCTCCGTTTCTCACTGTCTCTCTCCTTCACCCTGTCCCTGTTTGTCTGTCTCTGTGTGTCTCTGGCGCTCTCTGTCCCTCTCATTCTCATTTAATTGCAGCTTTTGCACGTCTCTGAGCAGGTGAGGTAATATCGGGAAGCGCCTGTCCAGCAAAAATGTAAGAAAGAATGTTCGAGTAGAGCTCGTTCTGTAGATTACAGTGCGAGAAATGTTTGGCATCAAAATTTTATTTTTAAATGCCCTGTAACGCATGGTTTAGGAGTTATTTAACGATTTAGATTCAAAATGCTGCCGAGTGCGTTGCGGGTTGCATTTGACGTGAATATTTAGTTTTGTTCTACAGCGCCATGTAGTGGAGTTACAACAGAATTAACAGCACATAAACCTTCTAGGTGAAAAAACACATGGAAGTGCCAACTTTCATGGAGACAGGTCCAACGGTGTCGGAGATCATCTCTTTAGATATAGCGTCAAAATATCTGCATAATTGTAAAAATATGTAAAGAAAAAATTGGATATTGAATTAGGAGGGCGATGATTCGTCAAGATTATAATTTTAAGAACGGTAAGTTCAATATGTAATTATATAATACAACATATGTAATTACAAAATATGTAATTACATAAAAATCCGGTCTCTAGAGATGGGTGAAGATGGATCGAGAGGGATATAGAGGTGAAGGTAGAGGTGGTGATGGAGGGAGGGGTGGAGAGGGATGTTGAGGTGGGGGTGGTGGAGGGAGGGAGGGGATGATGAAGGAAGAAAGGGAGCTGGACGGTGAAATGGTGGTGGAAGAAGAGAGGGGGTGGGGAAGGACGGGTTGGTGGTGGAGGAAGAGGAGAAGGAGGAGTAAAGGGAAGATGAATGGATATGGAAGAAGAGGATGGTAACATGGTGATGGAGGAAGATTTGGAGAATAGGGTAATGGAGTGAGAGGTGGGGTATGAGATGGTGCTGATTGGAGAAGAAGAGGAAGTAGTGGAAGAAGAGGTGATGGTGCGGGGAAAAGAGAAGAGTGAGGATGAGGTACTGGCAGAGGGGGAGGTGGTGGAGGAGGTGATGATGGAGGGAGACGAGGAGGATGATGTAGTAATGAAGGAAGAGGAGAATGAGATGGTGAGGGAGACGGGGAAGTGGAGGTGGTTAAGGAGGAAGAGGTGGAGGATGAGATGGAAATAAGGGAGAAGTGGATGTGGAGAATGAGGTGGTGTTGGAGGAAGAGCTGGAGGGTGAGGTAGATACGGAGGGAGATGTTGGGGTCAGCGGTCAATGAGGAGGAACTCGAGGTTGGGGGTTGTGCGGTGGATGTGTTGGAATAGATGGAAGAGGTGAGAGGTGGAGGCAGATGGGAGGAAACAGATGGAAAGGCATAGACGTTGAAGGGGGCGGGACGAAGACAAGGGGGAGAGAAGGGCGAGGGCGGGGGCGGAGGAGAGGGCGAGGGTGAGGGTGTGGGTGAGGTTGTGGGTGACGGTAGAGGTAAAGGCGGGGGCGAGGGCGGAGGCGCGGGTAGGGGCAAGGAGGGCGGAGGCGGGGGAGAAGGTGAGGATGTGGGTCAGGGTGTGGGTGACGGTGGAGGTAAGGGTGGGGGCCAGGGCGGGGGCCAGGGCGGGGGCCAGGGCGGAGGTGAGGGCGGGGGCCAGGGCGGGGGCCAGGGTGGGGGCGAAGGCGGGGCGGAGGAGAGGACGGGTGCGAGGGCGGGTACGGGGACGGGGGCGGGGGCGGGGGCGGGGGCGGGTTCGAGGCGGAGTCGAGGGCGGGGAGGAGGGCGAGGGCGGGGGAGAGGGTAGGGGTGAGGGCGGTAGTGAGGGCGGGGAGAGGGTGGGGGTGAGGGCGGGAGTGAGGGCGGCGGTGAGGGCGGGGGCGAGGGCGGGGGGGCGGGGGCGGGGGTGGGGGCGAGGGCGGGGGCGAGGGCAGGGGCAAGGGCGAGGGCGAGGGTGGTGGCGAGGTCGGGGCGAGTACCAGGGGCGGCGCCACGTAAGCGGAGCGGCAGCGGCAAGAGGGCGGGGCGACGGCGACGGCGGCGGCTTCCCTTCACGAAAGCTCTTCGGCTTTGACCTTTCCGCGCTGGCGCCCACAAAAAGCGCTCCTCAGCGACCACCCCCCGCCGCGCCGCGCCGCCTGCCGTCCCCGCACCTGCCGCTGCCGCCGCTGGCGCTCGTGGGTTGTCACTGCACCACGCGAGGTGGCGCTCCACTCTGCTCCCTCAGACCGCCAGCGACCGCTGCGCTAGTTCACGCGTCTTTAAAAAGTTTTCCGCCAGACACAAAACCAGATATCGCAAATTAACATTTTGAACTTAAAAGGGACTACAAAGTTGATAAATAAATTTCCATATGTATTTATAGACAGTCAATATTTATTACACTAAATAACATCATTCTTGAAGTTACGTCGCTAAACTTTCATTGATGACTACGTTTCGGAGGTAGTTACCCCTATCATCAGGCTAATGACAAGTATGTACAATTGAAATGTCATGAATAACTTTCATTTTAATTGTACATACTTGACATTAGCCTGATGATAGGGGTAACTATCCGCCGAAACGTAGCCATCAATGAAAGTTTTGTGATCTAACTTCAAGAATAATGTGTTTTTAGTGTAATAAATATTCACTGTCCATGATCACGTATGGAACTTCATTTATCAACTTTGCAATAATCAGCAGACAGCCTAACATTTATAACTTAAAATTTCGAAATTCGTAACTGGGAGTGATAATTCCTTTTAACACATCATAGTTTTGCCCAAGTTGTGCCCAATTTTCTCCCGCCTTTACAAAGTTAGATCCAAGTAACAGAACGATGAAAACAGCAAATCAAATGTTTGGACTTAAACTTACCGTAGCTCTCCCACATGGGAATTTTGAAATTTCTTACATGGAATGATGCTTCGTTTTGAAGTTATTTAACGATAAAGATACAAAAATCCTGACATACGTTGTGGGCTGCATTTTACATGAATATTTAGTTGCGTTTTTAAACAAACCTAACGTATTTTTAAAGTCAACCTGCAATTTGTCACGTTTCTGTGAAATTATCATTCTTTAGAGACCTCATCTATAAAGACTGCTTGCGTGCGATACCCGCAAACGGAAGGTTGTAACGTTTCGTACAATTCCAATGTTTATTTACATTTTTTTTACATTGTTATTCGTAAATAAAATACATATGATGTACCGAGGTTGTTAGAGAATGAGGTTAACAACGGAGATTGATGACTTAGAGAGAATTGACCGAAAAAAACGTGTTCCTATAACGAAATATGTAAGAGATAATTGTACAAAGTGAAAGGGTACAAAATATTAAAGTACATTGTACAAGAAATTTAAAATAAAACTAAAAGAAACTAAGAATTAAAGTGTTACTACTTAAAAAAAAAGTAGTTACAGTAAACGTAACGACAAATGCAACAAAAAAAAAGTGTTGGCAGAGTGTGACGTTACAGAGACGATTCCCCAAAACAGGAATCAAGTCAATTTAAACCCATCGACAGCATCTTACACAACCGTGACAGTAGAAGGTGGTGCAGCGCACGTGAAGGAAAGGGCGGGGCAGGCGGTGGTAGCGAAGGCGGGTGCTCTTCAATTCTGCGGGAGCCCTCATGTGCGAGCCCCCACTCCGCCGACGCCCGCCGCTCCCGCCGTCCGCGGTGTCAACGAAATGGCGGCCGCCCCAGTGGGCGTGGGCGCGGAGCCGAACGCGGGGGCTGATCGAGGCCGATGGGACCGTTGAACTGTAGAAATCAGCTGCTCCAGGGGCGACGGGTCGCGTCGATGTTCAGTTTATACGGGTTTTGCCATCCGTCGATCATCCGATCATTACGTCATTGGTTCTCAAATAGTTGGGTTATGTTTTGCGTTCTGGTTATTTTAGTTACAGAGGAAGTTCTTCAGAAAAGAAAAGAGAATGAAGGAAAGAGAATTTATCTGTTGAGGGGGATGTAAAAATACCTCCCTCTCTCTCTCTCTACCTCTCTCTCTTTCTCTCTCCTTCTTTCTTTCTCACTTTCTCCCTCTCTCTCTGTCTCCGTCTCTCTGTCTCCCTCTCTCTGTCTCCCTCTCTCTGTTTCTTTCTCTCTGTCTCCCTCCCTCTCTCTCTTTTCTTTCTCTCTCTCTCTCTCTCTCTCTCTCTCTCACACACACACACACACAGATGCGCGCGCACACATACACACAAACAAAAACATTCATACATACACATACACACACAAATATGCACGTATACTCACGCAGACACACTGTGTCATATAGACACACATCCACATTTATACTTACATTCTACTCTCTACTGCTCGACAGTTGTACTCGACTATGAGTAATTTATGTTATTGTCTTTCAAAATAATTAACAAAATGCAACATTGCCGTTGGACTTACAAATAATGACAGCCTCAAAATACGGGAGCTCGACATAAGAGAATTCTGAGATACGAGCATCACTAAAAATTAACTAGATTAAGTATGTCACAACGCTGTAAACGTTGTTGTGAAAAAATGACCCCAAATCACTCACTATCAAAACATCTGCTTCACCTTCCCCAACTCCCAGTCAGGAAGTGAAGGAAAAGAATGATTATCATGATTCTTCAGGAAAACCGTCAAACCTTATCGTCTTCCCATCGTATACTAGAAGCTCTGACTCTTGAGAATATAATAATAATAGAAAAAATAGGGCAAAGTATTTTCTTATATTACTAATAATTTTATTACGTTCGTGAAAATGATACTGATACAATGGGATTGATACAATGATACAGTAAATGATATATTAATGGGAAATGATACAGTACAAATAACACAAAAATACAATTCGTGGAATTGTGATGTTACTGTAAACATGAACGAGTGACTATAAAAATACATATTAATAGTTTGCACAAGATATTTTATCTATATTTCATGCCATCATACGTAATAATTGATTTCTACAACGTCTGCATAGAGAAGAAATCATTCTTTTATGTATTTACATTCTTACTCGCGCGGAGCACTCAGTGAGCCAGACAGAATTCAGCTAGCTTATTCCTACGACTTCAAATTGTTAAAGAAACTCAAAAGAAATGGTTAGCGGAAGAGATAATGCAATATGATGCACGTATTGTCATCAGGAACCAAAAGAAAGCGACTGACGCACTTAGTGCGCCAGCGCGAGTAATTAAAGCTTAAGCTCTTCAAAACCCATCGAATAGTATTTTTCTTGACTTACAAAAAACATTGGTTTGCGAGTCTCTATCTCCCAAACCGGGTACGGTTTTCAACGTTTCGTTTTGTTCCCTCAATTACGACTTCGAAAGTTTAACTTCAGTGCAAGGAGGACAGCAAAAGTGTGCTAAACCGAATAAAATGTCACAATCATCTCCTTTATTGTAAACAAAGCGTACACTGATGAAAGTCTTTAAAACTGGAACGTGTCGGAAGGGAGAGTTGGCAACCGTGACCGTGCATGCGCATGTCAAACCGAGCGTGTGCAAGCACGCTTCAGACCGCCGTCGCGCAGTGAGCGATGTTTTAGAAAAAACGGGACAAACGATCCAAGTAGTTTTTCGATTTGCGCGAAACACATCATTGGTTAGAGTTGTAACTGTTGATGACTCGGTAGACGATGTTTCTGAAAAAAATGAAATTTATAGATCAGTTCTGCATTTTAAAACAATTTAAACACTAATAAAGTAGTCAGTGTTTTTTGTCGCGAAAAATGGATTAGAAAATGTGTCACGGTGATCGCACATATTAAGGACCTAAGAAAGATGACTGCAGTTAAAAAGATCAAGAGTAAAACATGACTCTTAAACCGACCGAAGCAAACAATTACTTCAAAATTTTTCAACTGGAACGTATTTTTGTCTTTGCTTCAGGATGTTCCATCGAGGGGAATAGTACGTCTATCCAAGTCCGTTACAATCCCTAAACAGCCATGGCACATGACGCTTCATGAAACCCAAACAATTTATAATGTTTACTTGATTACCAAACACGTTCTCCTCTTGTTGACTTCTGGCCATCTTTCCAGAATGTGTGAATGGAACTGAAAAGGAACCTAGAATCAATTCCAACTTGTCATTTTGGATATCAGTCCAACCTAGGGTTGTATTTCATGCATGAGCAGACCAACAAAGTCTTTAGGGGCCCCGGTGAACAGGATATCTTAACAGTATCTCTCGAAAATGTATATCAGTATATATTTATATTAAAATATCAAGATTATAAAAATAATAAATATGTTGGGGTTCATCTGCTATATTATTTCAGTGGTATACCTTCCCTTTCTGGCTTTCATACGCAACCAATCATTATAAATGAGGTCTTTAAAGAAAGAGAATTGTAGGGAGACGTGACGAATTGCACTTTGACTTTAAAAATATGAAGGATTTGTGTAAAAAAAGGCATCTACACATTCATGTAAAATGCAATCCGCAACGAACGTCAGGATTTTTTAATCTGTATCGTTCAATAACTCCTAAACGAAGCGTTCTAGGGCAATAAAAACTAAAAATTCTTGTCTCTTCTATTACATTTTTGCTGGTTCGCCGCTTCTCGATTCCATCCCACTTGTTCAGAGCCGGTAGTTTTTAAGTAAAAAATCTTAGTTTGGAGAAAATAAGGGTTAGATTATTGAGCCAACGCTTTTTCCTACGCTCAACGCTATTTCCCAACGCTTTTTTCTCGTTAAGGAGGAAATACTTTCACTAAAATAAAATATAGATTCTTGACTTATGGTTTCAGTACTTAACCCAATTTCGCCAAAAATTGATTAAAGAACATTTACCCCGTGACCACAGAATTGATCCCCTGAGCCACCCAAGCTTTTTTTTATCCTTTCCCCTCTCCAGTTTCCCTGGAGAGGCGGGAATTGATTCAATTCTAGTGGCTTACAGCAATTTACTCCAGCCGGTGAGGCTTTTGGAGTAGTTGGAGGGCGGTATCTTAAATATACTCTCTGTTCTAACTTAAAACTATTTACAATGCCTCTTTGGGCTATGTTAGTTTATTTACAATTATTTATTTAGTTGAATGTAAAGTTCATATCCCAAAGTAAGAATTGAATGTAAAGTTCATACCCAAGCCAGTCGCTTTTGGACTTTCGACCAGCTTTCCGGGATTCTCCCCCGCAGAGCGCGGGCGGGAGAGCCGTGATCTATCGCTCCTGCCGCGGGCGACCGGGGCCGAATCGCTGCGCTTGAAGCCCGCGTTGCAGATTGCAGGCGAGAGGTCGTGACACCATCTTGTTGACCGCGCTTCCTTGTTGGGGCGCCTAGGGGTTCTCGAGATTTAAACGGAGCTGTTTGCGGAAAGGATGTTTAAAGAATTGGAAATGTACACGCAAATAGTGTTTGAAATCGTAATTTTTTTCGTACACACCGTAGATCCAGGAAGGAAGTTTGGGGTTATTTCCTCAAAACGATTGACTTTCTTGCATTTCGCTCCACTTCAATTAAGGTAATAGTGATGCTGAGCATTGCAGAAGTTTTATTGTGCTAGCTTGTTTACTGACTTATTGAAGTAAATGAACATGACAACAAGTGCCATACGTGCGCGTTTGGTGTTTTAAGGTTGGGTTATTCCGACTTTTACCAGGTAGCGGTTTTCGCAGACATGGGAATCTGTTTTTATTTATTATCCACGGAAGATATCTGGCGAGCATGTCGTTTTCCCATCATTGTACCTAGTTTACCAAACCTGTCTGAGGTTTTTCTTTTGTCACACATCTATAGAAACTCAAACGATTTGTGTTATATAGCTGTAGTTAGACTTTTTTGTAATTACATATTTTTTGTCTTCATACTTCTGTCTTTCGGCGCAACAATCTCTGACGAAGTGTGGGCCTACCAGCGACGTCCATGGGTTGCGGGGTACGTGAGGTTAGCAAAAAAAGACTCCCTACGCCATGTTCTGGTTTACTCAACCTGAAAAGTGAGCTTTCTCATCGTCACACAGCAACAGACTGGGACATCGCAAGAAAAGCGCACGCTATAATCTTGCCCGACCGGGAATCGAACCCGGGGTCGCGTCATGGAAAGCGAACATGCTGACTTCGGTCTCAAATTTTAATCTTGGCGAATCATTGCTCACCGAACAAAATATTAACTTTTTTGTTTACATATTTTTATATACTTAGTACTGTATTACATATTTTACGTATTTTGCTGTTTTCACAACTAATTTTCTTATTCTATCATTTTCCATACATATTTTTATGAAAAGAAGTATTTTCAAAAAAATGAACAATTTCCCCGACATTATTGGTGAAGTCTAGGTTTCAAAAGTACCATTGACCCAGCGTTTTGTGTCTTGCAACCTTATTTTCAGAGAAAATTTGCAGTCCTGGATAACAATAGATGAAGCTTTTACTACTGACGAGAAAGTTGTATGATACAAAGTGTGTATCAACTTGTGCTCTCCAAAATGTTTTTGAAACGATTGTACATTATTTTAAAATTTATTTAGGATATTTTTTGCTAAATGTGATTTCATTCTATGTAAATGTTAATTTTTATTAAGAGAACATTAATATTACATATTATATATTACTTTACATATTTATTACATATTCTTACTGTTTTCATTACATATTTATGTACATATTTTGATGTTTAATATACTACACATTTTTCCGACCTACTCTGTAGGTATCTACAGCGGGTGCAAAGCGGTGGCGGAGCGGGGGTAGTGCGGGGGTAGTGCGGGGGTAGAGCGGGGGTAGAGTGGGGGTAGAGCGGGGGTAAGAGCGGGGATAGAGCGGGGGTAAGAGCGGGGATAGAGCGGGGGTAGAGGAGGGCCGGCGCGGGGTAGCGGCGCGGGGGTAGAGTGGGGGGTAGAGTGGTGGTAGAGCGGGGGTAAGGGCGGGGGTAGAGCGGGGGTAAGAGCGGGGGTAGAGCAGGGCAGGTGCTGGGTAGCGGCGCGGGGTAGCGGCGCGGAGTAGCGGCGCGGGGGCGAAGCGAGGCGTAGCGGGGGTAGCAGGGCGGAGCGGTGTAGCGTAGCGGGGTAGCGGCACGGGGACGGAGCTGGGTAGTGGCGCGGGGCGGAGCGTGGCTGGGCGAGGCGGGGCGGAGCGGGGTAGTGGGACGGAGCGAGGTGGCGCGGAGCGGGACAGCGCGGGGTGGCGCGGGGCGGCGCGGGGCGGCGCGGGGCGGCGCGGGGCGGCGCGGGGCGGCGCGGGGCGGCGCAGGGCGGCGCGGGGCGGCGCGGGGCGCCGCGGGGAGAGGCGGCGAGGGGCGGCGCGGGGGCGGCGCGGGGGCGGCGCGGGGGCGGCGCGGGGGCGGCGCGGGGGCGGCGCGGGGGCGGCGCGGGGGCGGCGCGGGGGCGGCGCGGGGGCGGCGCGGGGGCGGCGCGGGGGCGGCGCGGGGGGCGGCGCGGGGGCGGCGCGGGGGCGGCGCGGGGGCGGCGCGGGGGCGGCGCGGGGCGGGCCAGAGCGAGGTGGAACGGAGCGTTGCGGAGCGGGCAGTGGAAGGGGGCGTGGCGGGGCGCGTGATGGAAGCGAGCGCGTGCGACGGCGACGGCCTGCACTTAGCGCCCGCGCTACGCCACGCGCCCGCCGCCCGCCGCTCGGCCTCTGCGCCTGCGCCCGCGCCCGCGCGTGCGCGCCACCGCCGTACGCCTCCCCCTTCCCCCCTCCGCCCCCGCCCCGCCCCCTCGCCCGGTCACGCGCGCCGCGCCCACTTCCGCCGCACGCCGCGCCGCTCGCCCCGTGACGGAAAGCGCTGCGGCGGAGAGCGGACCGCGGACTGCACAGCGCTCGCTGAAGGTCTGCATATTGCGGATCTTTAAACTCGCGATTTCAAATTTCGCGCACCACTAACAGAATTGATACCCTTTGCCAGAGGCGTATCTAGGTAATCCGGCGCACGTGGCAAACATAGAATCTGCGCCCCTGACAGATTACTTCGAATTAGGGTTGATGTTATTTGTTTTAGCGCGCATACTCTAAATATCGCCCCTTGTGAGTGGCGCCCATGGCACGTGCCATGTCTGCCATACCGTAGATACGCCTCCACCCTTTGCACTCGTAGGGCATGTACGACATGCCACCCAGCTGAATTTGACCTAGCAATGTAGCTAATGTCGAAAATCCTGCCACAGTTGGAACTTTAGTACCTCCTGATAAAAGGCATTGCAGCGACATCAGTTAATGCTCTGAGCCACCTAACTCCAGTCCGTATGTTGGAAACCATTTATGTAAATGATAATTATTAGATCTTTTAGTTGAGCGTGTGACTCGAAACGAATCAAGTTTTTGCCATAAACACTGACTTCAGCACCTGACTCGCCCGGAATCACTAAACAGTCAATCGCGAATAGTACGAATCATCAGTTAATCAAGCAATTATTTTACAAGCTAATGATATTTGTAGAAGTTGATTTTAAAAATAAGTGTATAGAAACCTTGTGGAATAAGGCTGACATAAAGAATAGACAATTTGGCGACATAAGATCGACATAATAATATCGTGGATGTTGGAAAGAAAGATGAAGTCCAATTTTATTTCTTTGGTCCATGAAAGTTCTTTCATCAGTATTCCTTCGTTCCTCCTGAAATGATAGAAAATTAGTTTTCATATAAGTTATTTGTTGCATAACCGCGGATAACATGACCGTGGATAATCTTTAGTGTTACATTATTTTTTTGTGGTAAAACGTGGAAAACGCATATTAATATGAAAATACTAACATACTTAATTACTCCTTGTCCTGGATTACTATAAAGTTATAAGTTATACAATATTTAGAAAATATTAACCTAATTTTTCGCCTCTTCTAAAAGATCTTTCGGAAAATGCATTGATGCGCTCCATACGACTACAATGAAACAACAATGAATTGTGAACAATATAAGCAATGTCAAACGTTTTCACGGAAACCACTACATGAAAGATATTTGAATTTTACACTGAGTGAGATTCGTAGAATCTGTGACGGAGCAAGGACGTGTTAAAACTGGTCGGAATATTGCTTATTGGTTGGCGATATCCAGTTCTTGTTTTAAGAAACAAGAACTACAAACTATTGAATGATTAAGCGTGATGAAATAGATTAACGATCCATCTATAAATATTTCTTGGACTTTCTGTGATATGTGTGGTGAGTATATGATTCACTGATGTCGCTTCACGTTGTGATTGGATCTAAAAAGGTTAGTCATCGTTTGGGAGAAATGTAAGTACTTTTTATCTCCACAAGCAAGCGCAAGTCCCAACATGCATTAGTTGAAGTATCACTGAAAATCAAGGGAGTAGTAATGACGCGAGTACAAGCTATCTAATTAAAACCTAATTAAAGTGAAATTTACGATGCAACTATGAACATTTGCCCTCGTGATAATCATATTTTACTGTTCTCTCGAGATCGATAAAAAATTCTATAAAACCAATAAATCCATTTTAATGGTCCCACTCCAATGGCGATCATCATGTGTGAGCAATGCCCTGAAACACATCGTTTTCAAAGAAACCGACTGATGTATTTGAAAACCTGACGTGAACACACTCAATTGGTAAAACCCGTGAAGTTAACAGCAAAGTAATAAAGCAAATCGTTCACCGCTTCGACAGGGGTGGCAAAGCAAAATTAAAGTTAACTCAGGGTACCTCCACCATTCCTTATTAACGTGAAGCACGACTGTGAGTTATCACTGCCATTATGGTCTGTTAACGTAATATGCAACACTCTCCTTTAACGGTAATTGCCTGCTAGATTTCCCTCGACCTCAATCCCTTGCTTTAGCTTGTAAATATAACTCACGTATGGGTTTGTGAGCATCGGATTTGAGCTTTTCGATATTTCACTTAATTACAAACCTAATCGCGGAAACTTCTTTGCCGATTGCGGATTACGGGCTAGCGATAGGCGTTACAAATCGACTGTCCGTGCAGCAGAACGGATTCGGCCTCCAACCCCCACCCCCAACCCCTCACCCCACCCCCATCCCTCCTCCCCCCTCCCTCCCTCCCTCCCTCCTTCGTTGGCCTCAGCTGGCACAGTGCGTCCAAACAAGGTAATTTGGACGCATTGAGGGTATAACAAAATTGGAAAAACGCAGAGAGAAATCGCGTCTTTGTGCGTTATTCGAATAAATAAGTGAGGGGATCCTCCGTGGGGCTAAGTGCGGGAAAGACTATCAAAACCAACATACGTCACGCGGCAGGATAATGAATCAACAAATAAAATAGAGAAGTTATAGGTAAATTCTTATTTATAAACAGAACAATACAAAATTGGAATGAATTACCTGCAACAGTGCTGGAGACTTTACCTCAGAATGTCAATTTTTTTTTTAATTAGATGAAATAAATTGTATTTTTAGTATATGTTTGCATTAAATTGTTTTGTATTATTATTGTTATTTTATATTAAATCAGTTTTTGAATGATAGCCATAAAATATTAGTTTTGTAAAATGTTAAGTAATATATAAATATTATGTTTGATTGCTTCTTTTGTGTATTTGTAACTACTGCTAAAACACTACCAACGGATATATTCTATGTATTCCTAAGCAGCAAAATATTCTATTCTATTCTATAAACGGTTAGCGCATCAGGCTATTGTACCCACGTTTGCGGATTCATTCCCGACTATAGCCGTGGATTTTCAACGGCGAAAAGTCTTTTGTTCTTCTTCCTTCGGAGGGGAAGTATAGCCGACTGTCCCATGTTGTAGATTTGCTGCATGTAAAAGATTCTCTATCCAGAAAAACGTCACTGACCTAAATTCAGCTAATTTCGTCGTCGAGTGATACCCACTTTCCCCGATATATGGTGAAAGGAGCGTAGAGAAATTTAAATGGTCAGACGCAAGAGCGGACCTGATTGCCCGAGTCTCGCCACTTAAAATAAGGCATGAATTAAACTAAACTAAATAAAAAAACTTTTTAAAGTACACTCCCTCCTATACGACCGCTTCCTCGATCAAATAACGATTTGTCCAGTTGAACCATCGTACCTTTATTTGTTTTAAATTTTACTAATGAAATCGTTTTATTAGTAAAAATAAAAGTACTCATATGTAATATACTTTTGGTTCATATGATGTGTATAATTACGAAATAGAACCGTGGAAGATCTTCCCTCGCACGGAAAATAACTCGAGTTATAGTAGGCAAGTGTATTTACAGAATATGTTCACGTGCATTAGGCCTTAATAAACTGGTTATTAACCTCGCATTCATCACAATCCTGCATTAACAATCCATACTAAGCTGTTTTTGTATTTACACTTTCATCCTTCGAAAACGTATGAATTCAAAATCAACATAGCCATTTTCTGTGAAACTGCAGGTAATTATGATTGCAAACTAGTAGGAAACAATGCACAGGAATCCAAGGCCAAAGTTTGATACCTGTCGACGCATAATTAATTTTTACTGTGATTTTAACTTTTCCAACCCTACTCTCGAAAGTAAAGTCCCACAATTTACCCGTTTGGTTCCGATTATCACAGGCTTTGGATCAGAACATCAATTGATGTCACTATAGTGCTTCTGACCGTGAAGTCCTAGGGTTCAAGATTGGTCGATGGCAGGTTTTTCGACTTTAGCAGGAAACATAGCTAGATCGAATTCAATCTCTGCTGCTGTCTGGTGGAGAATTCTAGCGGCCGGCTGCTCTGATCGGTAGTTTCCCCTGGTTTCTTCGAACAACACCAGGCGAATGCCGGAGCAGTACCTTAACAAACGGGCCACGGTATCTTGCCATCCAGGGAAGAAAGATCACCGCTTCCTCCGGCGATAAAAAACATGCGCTGCACTTACAGGACTTAACATTTGGCGCTGGACTTGACATTCAGGACTTAGCATTACGGGACTTAGCATTTAGGATTTAGCATTACAGGACTTAGAATTTAGGACTTAGCATTACAGGACTTAGAATTTAGGACTTAGAATTACGAGACTTATCATTACGAGACTTAGCATTACGGGACTTAGCATTTAGGATTTAGCATTACGGGACTTAGCATTACAGAACTTAGAATTTAGGACTTAGCATTACGAGACTTAGCATTACGGGACTTAGGATTTGACGCGACCGGAATCGTTAATCAATCCCTGTTATGACCTTCTAGAGCCATTCTGTTGCCCACAGTGTAACACCATCTCCTCCTCATCCTTCCTCTCCAAACTCCTTGGCCCCTGCCCCACCCCCACCGCACCTACCGGCGCACCCTCTCACGGCAGGCGCCCGACTTAATGGTCGCCTTACGAATTCTTGGACAGCGGCGCGGCGCCGACAGCGTCGAAGCCCGTTGACAGGCGAAAGTCGAATCAATAACAGCTCGTGCGCCGGATCGGAGCCCCGGGGCCTTATGGGAAAAAGCCGCCCGCCCGCCCGGCCGTAAATCCGAGGTTCTCCGCCCCGCCGCTAGGGGCAGCGGGGGTGGGGCCAGTCCCCGACGGAGGCGGCGGAGTGGTGGAGGTACGGAAGAATGGTTCTCACGCGCAGAAGGCAGCCCACAGTGCCCCGCCGGAGCCTAAAATTTGTGTTTCAGAAAGCTAAACCTTTTGCTGCGTGCAGTCTAGAAAACATATGATCCGATTAATATAAGTTGGTGATTGACAGTTGTGCTCCTGAAGCTGCAGCTTCATACAATAGGAGTGTATGATTTGCTTACTTTAATACGTATTTGTTTCAAGTGTTCATCTTCGTGTTCCGGGCGCACATGCTCAGTGGTACGCAAACTGTCCACGTCGCTCCCTTCCATTCGCAACTGTCAATCACCAACTTATTTTAATCAGACCATAGTATTGTACATCCGTTAATGTGGTGGCCCTTGTCGTAGTGGTCAGACTGCACCCCTTTTTTGTTGTTATTTAAACTCGCATCAACATCTAAGTCATTAGCGACCACTGTTGAATTAAAAGTATTGGTAATTGTGAAGATATGATATGGTGATGATAGGGGGTGAAAGGACGAACACAAATACAACCATGCTCTAGGCGGGACTCGAATCCGCGACCCTTCGGTCCGAGATCGCTACGACACTACTGGCTTAACGATCCCGGCCACCGGGAATCGACAACTGCACGCCTTGTGCCTGCATATTGGAGCGAATTTCTTGCTACAGTGCTGGAAACTTGCCCTCCGAATGTCAAACATTTTAAAATTAGATTATATAAATTGTTTGTTAAAAAAATCTGGTAACATAATTTTTTTTGTTTTATTGTTATTTTATATCAAGTCAGCTTTACTATGATTGGATTAGATGAAATATTATTTAAAATGAACTGAATCGTAATTTCACTATGTGACTAGCGCAGTGGTAGTTATTGGAGGGAACATTTGACTAAGGTTAAGATCTGAACGCAAGTCATTTTGGGTTATATGTTGCTGCCGGGTGTTTTTCCTTAAAAACAAGTCTGGCTTAAAATATCTAGTGAATCAAAGGTGGACTTAACACTTTCAGAAATAAGAGAAAAAGCGAAAGTGGTGACGGAATTATTGCCGAAACTTCTGTACTCCCTCGCAGGCGATCTGGTAAACCAAAGCTACCTGCGGCGGGATGGGTAGGGAACTGTCCGCTAGGTGGTCTTGCTGAATCCTGCATGTCAATTGCCACGAAACGATTCAATGTAAAAGTTTAATTTATAACAGTTACCATCAGTCGTAGAAAAAGTACCGTATTACACTCGATGTAATGGGTATTAATACACTCATGTGAAGTTTACGATACTTGCTCGTTCCTCGCTCGTATCGTAATATCAGACTCATATTAATACCCATCATTACATCATCGTTTCATAATGTACTATTTCACTTTAGAAAAATGCCGTTTAGTATAGACATTCATTTTATGTTATGAAAAAAGGAAATTACGCTTTTGATGCGTGTAGTGAATTCAAAGAAAGAATTTTGGTAATTTTTATTGATTTTAACTTGACTTAGCGAATAAAGTTCGACGAATGACTCGTGAACGCGCTGCTTACAAATGCGCATCGCTATCGACGGGAAACGTATAGAGCACATGGCCTGAAAACAGTGAATTCCTTGCACGCTGCCATTTTTCGAAACGTTTAATTATTTAATTAAACGTGTTATTTTAAATATTGTTATTCTCTTTATTTTTCATTTTCTTTACTTCTCTTTCAATACTTTCTCTATAATACGTATTGGAGAAAAATGTTTAATCTTATCATACATTATTTTATTTATACCTTAAAACAGAAAAAAGAAATTTAGAAACGTGTTTCGTTTGAGTGCCATTCACTTTATAGAGAATATCATTATAGAACTGGTGATACTTATTTGATTTTTTTCGTCATATCAACTTTCTTCTCTCTCATTTGTTTCTTTCCCATCATCAACAATTACCGTAGTGCTTCATGAAACCGCATTACCTAAAGAAAGTGGGCATTCTGTGTTTTCGTTGTTTTACAAACAAATCTTTCAAATTTTAAGCAAAAATTAGTAGAAATTGATATTCAAATATTTGATGTGGATCATACGATGTTTCCGATTCCATTACTTTCATAACTCACTCGATTTATGCAAATCAGGTGGTGTATTTTCAGGATTATGTTGCAGATTACATCTGTGAGCGAGGTGATATGAACAATACTGTATTAAAGCACATGATTTTCTCATTAGTACATTGTATTTTTCTCATCCTTTGATAAACCTACTTTATTTCATCATTGAATCTAAAGTCATTTCTTTGCCCAGCCTACGGTTCAGGGTTCACAATGACGCGTCGAATGCGGATGCGCAAGTTGGAGACACGCCCATAAGTAATGATTACGTGTACCCACTTTGCAGAAGCATTATCATAAACGATTGTAAAACGTGAACAGTGCCCAGCGGTACACCGAGTATCTAATAGCTGGGGGTCGTATCTCCTGACATTTGATACGGTTCTATCAATATTTGAAGACATTGATAAGTTGCGTCTGCCGGTAGCTGTGGATATACGTTCCGTGAATGGTAGCACACCTGCTATCAAGGATGATTTTCAAGAAAAGAGTTACAATGCATTATGCAATAAAAAATGTCGGACCGAAGGCTCGCGGGTTCGAGTCCCGCCTCGGGCATAGTTGTGTGTGTTTGTCCTTTCACCCCCTATCATCACCATATCGTTTCATCCTCATACGATAACGTTAAATCCAATATTGGTCGCTAATTACCTAGCAGTTGATGCGACCTTAAAAAAATCAAATACCAGTAAGAAAATTTAGAATTGAAAATAGCACAACGCTACATTGAAACTATAGCAGTGGTGCATCATAACATATTCCGACATGAATTAGATCAATAGTAGTATTAATAATACTAATACTACTAATAATAATAATTATTATTATTATTTTGATTTATTATTAATTCTGCAATTAAGTATCATTACTTGGTGGCAGAATATTTAAATTACAAGAGAGTAGTTAATTTAGAAAAAAATAATCAATAATTAACAATAATAGTACTTAATTTCACAGCGCAAACCTTACTCCAATTCATTTTACTCCACTTCACTTCACTGCACTGCACTTCACAACACATTACTATTATTATTATTATTATTATTATTATTATTATTATTATTATTATTATTATTATTATTATTATTTATAGTGCTGATGATTAAATTAGACATCACTAAGTTTTCTCCATTACTCGCTACAATGCTATGGTCGTTTAAACCGTACATTCACGTCAATGGTAAAACTACTCGTTTATTTCCCGTGTGTCCGTACTAGCGAATGAACCTTACATTCAAATCTCCCGCGTTTGGACTGAGGCAGATCTCCTGTGTCGTGGTTCTCTTCTCTCCCAACAGAGACCGCTCCTAGCACGCGTTCTTCGTCAGCTTCCGCCCCCGCTTGTCCCCTTACTAAAAAAATGAGGACTTTTTATCTCTAGTTTATCAATTTCGAAACATGTTAGTAAGTCAGTTAAACAAATAAATATATTAAATAATTGATGTATTATTTTTTAAACCAAAAAAACACTTGTATATTTAAATACTTTGAATGTTAAAATTCAAGACGCGTTATTACAACAAAGCAAACTATTGGGAATACACTGCATAATGAAACTTTTTCTTCTCTTTGAGTTATTAATCAACAATTTCTTATTTAAAAAATTGTATAACATCATTTAAGGATATGAAATTGAGGGATAAATTTAATTGGAAAAGAAATTGCTAGCTTTAATTTCGGAGATATAGAACAAGCTCGAAATAAATTTAAATCATAACAATTTTCAAAATTACGTTCAAAATTACGTTCAGAAGCAAAACAAGGCGCCACCTTAGCATTTGCTCAATGGATCAGGGAAACTGGACAAAAACCTGATCGAGATGGAGGTCATTGACCCGGAAGCTAAAGTACATTACTTGTTACAGGCGTATTAAATCTTTTTTTAAATGTATACAATACAAATGTAAACTAATTCATTATATGTCATTCTTTTGTTAAAATTAACATTATTTTTCTTTTTGACGATCATAGTCTCTAATTGTATAGAAACAGTTATGCAGCAGAAAAGATTTTCCTTTTAGCTTAAATCTGTGTACCGACTTTAATTGTTTAATGTCATCTGGCAATGCGTTATAAATAACGTACATCTATTGTGTGTGGATTTCTTGTACTGAGCTGTTGATACTGACACTTGATGAACGTGATTTCTACGGCGTGTGTTGTAATTATAAATAACAATATTGCATGAAAATATGTTCCCTCCGTTAAGTAGGTCATTTTTGAGAAATATTACAGATTCGTAAATAAATAGGCAAGGCAATGATAAGATTCCAAGCTCAATGAAAAGAGGCTTGCAGGAATCACGTGGAAGGCATTTTCTCATTATTTGAATAATTTTCTTTTGCAATCTGAAGGTCTGAGTACTACAGGATGAGCGTCCCCAGAATATTATGCCGTATCTCAGGCGGGAATATACATTTGCAAAATAAACGCAACGAGCTGCATGAAGGCTGACAGAATTTGAAAGAATTCTGAATGCGTAACATAATGAACTTAATGTATTGTACTACATTAACGAGTTTTACTGCGGGGTTTTTCAACTTTACATCGTGAAGAAATTTCCATATGTGAGGTATCTTTGTATTTGTCTTCATCTTCAGAGTGACAGTGAGCATATGAGATCTTCGCCATTAAGTTTATATTTTGCTGTCAGTGTAATGGACGTTGCATGTGTATCAACTTGTTTAATCACCTTGCCAACATCTTCATCAAAACAATTAAAGACATGATTTATTTGATATGTTTGAAATATTTAGATATTTTACTTAAACTTTCTCGTTTTCGTGAGCAAAGATGTAATTTATGAAGATATAGGTAGAACTAAAGAGTAAGAAAAATATTTATTCAACGAAAGTGTCTCCAGGGAGTGGTAGATTAATGCACAAGCAGACTAAGCATATACATAGCACACCTCACTGGACAGGAGTCACAAATATTTGTTGAACAAATTTTATATGGTTTATTAATAAGTCAAAAAATGTTTAATTATTTGATTGCTTATTCAAAGATTTAAAAAATAATTCAGGTTTTAAAACAATTTTTGTAATTATTGCCCCAAATACAGAGATGAAAAACATTTTTTGTATGTAAGAATTATAAACGTCTATATCCGTTCGAGAGGGAGAGAAAGAAATCGTTCATGGAACGGTATTTTATGACACGGCCCGTCATCCTCTCCCGACCATCATCCTCGTCCGACCGTCATTCTTGCCTGACCGTCATTCTTGCCTGACCGTCATTCTTGCCCGACCGTCATTCTTGCCCGACCGTCATCTTTGCCTGACCGTCATCTTTACCCGACCGTCATCCTGGTTCTACCGTCATTATTGCCCGACCGTCATCCTTACCCGGCCGTCATCCTGGCCCGACCGTCATCTTTGCCCGACCTCACCGTCCGTCCTTACCGCCCGCCCTCACTGCCGGCCCTCAATGCCCGTCCTCACCTTCCGTCCGCTCCACGTGACGTCATAATACCAATATGTATGTTGCCAAATTCAAAACTACTTTTGAAATGGTTCCAAAATTAATTTATTTTGCTTTTATATATTTATAATGCTAATACGTTTAGTGTGAACGTGAAAAATGCTGACGGTTTTGGCTTATATTGTATTTAAAACCAGGGCCAATGATTTGACTCATTTCAAAAATCGAAATCATTATCTAAGGAAACGACAAACTTGGGTTCAGTTCAGTTGATATCGATTATTCTATGAATAATGCTAGGAAGCTTTCCATTCCAAGGTCGAATGTAGTTTATTCTCCAAATTGGAGATTGGAAATCGAGTTTTTGATTTTGTGAAATGTAATGTCTGATTAGTTTGCCAGAAATATTTGTCTTTAATTTTCCAAGGAAGGTGTATTGCAGTTTTCGATTACATTTCTCATCGACAAATTACATTCATGATTACACAATGGTCAGTGGGTAAAATTAAATGACCATGCAATTTGTAGAAGCTACTAAAACTATGTTATAGTGTACATATATCTCGCACATTTATTGATGTCTAAGTGGATAGTTTTTTCAATCTCAACTTTTACAAATAATATCAATGCGAGTGCATTCATTTTCATGAGTCTTGATACTTCAACGTATAAAAAACTAACAGATACATTCAGAGATATATGCAAAGTCTCTAATTTGTATGATAAATTTATTTATACACATAGATTTTGAATGTCTCATGCATTTTAAAATAAAAGTACTCATGTGAAAAATCTACTTAATATAATGTATTGCAAAAATTAGCTATAAAATTTTGTTTTAACAAATATTAATTTTATTATTGCATACGGCTATATCTCTTACCCTTCAAGACAAAAGGTCGATTTTCTCAGCATTTACGTATCCATAAAATTTGAGTTATTGCTTTCAAGATTCCATTTTTTTTTATCTCGAACTCGCAGTGTACACTGTCCGTAAAAAATACTATAACTTTTTCGTGCTACAACACCTTTTTTGTCAACTTGTCTTATCCGTTTTTTCTCCACAAGTTCTTATTTGCTTCCTGTCACTGTGACCATGATGGTTTTCCTTCAATCGTAAAACGATTGCATCTGCTATTATCCAAAAACCGTAATGCTCTTTTTAAATCGATATGGTCATGAAATCTGCATCTCAGTGTTTGTGTGCTTTCCCACATTTATTGCACTGAAATTGATGGCTCATGATTAATTCGTTCCTTTTATCTAACAATAATTATTGATTTTATTATCCAGAAACAGTCACATACAATTTCTCACTTTTCGATTATCAAAGTTTTCTTGAGGATTAAAACTGAAGTTGAGTAAAACAATATAAATTTTAGCCAGGTAATTTACTACTTTACCACAAATGTGCATGTCAAACTTGATTGTTCATAAAGATTACATTTCTTGATGACAGACAAACTGGTAGTGTTCAGAGTCCTTTTACTGAACTGAAGATATTTACTTTAACAAAAAATATTGAGATTTTTTAAGGAAGTAAATATTTATTTTCTATGTTCGTCAGCATAAATGTCCCGAATTTCATTAGTGAAGTCATAGATAGGACATTCAGACTATGCGGAGGTTCTATGCGTCAGTTATGGGAATAACATGGGGTGATCAGTTAACCCTGATGGTCACCTAGTTGGAACTTCCCTACATTACTTTACCAGTCCTTTCTTTACGTCACTTTGGCACTTAATTCTTGTTGGTAATTGAAATCAAGTCTTTTTTCAGAAAGAAAATGTTATTCATTCTTTAAAAGGAAATGTTCACTAAAATAGACGTCTGTATGACAATTATTTTATCACACATTTCATGCTAAAAGTCGCTCTATTATTCCTTGCATGTTGGAAGAAATCATGTACTGAGCTAAGAAAACGTACCCACAGTTACTAACCAAAACATTGTATTGTACATAGTAGCTATTATATATTAAAAATATGTTATCTTCAGTGATTGTTGTATTTTCTAAGAACGTTTTGGCAGCTATAACTATTATGTTGACACTCGAGTCTTCTTTGATAAGTCTAAATGTAGATTGGACGTTCTAAGAGAACAGCAGCCCGATTTTTTTCACTTTTGTTTCATTTCTCAGAAATCCGGTACAGTTGCAATCAGAACCCCGCAAGATGAAAATCCTGAGTAGCAAAGATACGCAATCTCGGCATGGCTTGACATTATCAGTTGTCAATCAACGTCAGCAACTTGGTCAAAATACTCGTCTACCACGCTTCTACCGATTACTTCTAAAAATAATGACGCGACAAAACCAACACTTTTTTATATTACAAGCGTTACAGATCAACTCGAAAAACGAAGTTATCAAAGTAAGAAGAAACAGAAGGCGAAACAAGGTAATGAGTCTTGTAGACAATTGAGAAGACGAGTCGGTCAAGAAGCATCCACTTGACCGGGTCTTCACTGCATTCCTTCCGTGGAGCGGGATGTCATTCGTACGCCGAGCGTTATCAGTGTGTAATCTGAGCACGTAGACACCAGACACCAGACACTCGGACGCGTAAATACAACTGCGAGCCAATTAAGAAACTAATCACGCATTGCCATCTGCGGACGCCACCGCCGTGACACGATAAGCCCCCCTCCCTCTCCCCCCATGCCCCTTCCCCTCTGGCGTTTGACGAGCACGGCCCACCGCGGCGTGGAGACAAACGCCACACGGTGACAAATGAACGGCGCTGGCTCAAAGCGGACGCCAGGTGGCCGTGGAAGGGGACAAAAACTGCTGGGCTTACGCTGGCAACGGTGAGGCTGTTACGCGAAAAATTAAAACGAAGTGTACAAGGCGCACCAATATCGATAATAGTGATCGTTACGACAACGCCTGTCGATCGAGGTTTCCGTTGATTGGGAAATCGTGGGTGCCGTGTTTTAACAAACAGCAAAAATATATAGGCATATGAAGCACCTTTGGAATGTGCCTATTTAATTAAATAGAATATTTATTTACGCACCAAGAAAGTTATAAGAGTTCTAAAGATCGAACGGTGACAGAAAGCCCAAGGGGTTTTGTCGTTCGAGATCTTTAGAAACAGTTACAGCCCGTGGTACATATATGATTTTGATTTTTATGTAATTTTAATGATTCGGATTGACTTCTTTACTAATTAGTGGTTGTTAACTTGACTCGGTTTGTCTTTCCATATTTCCCTCCCATAATTCCCTTTCATATTTCCCTCCTTAAGAGAACATTATAGTGCGATTTTTCTAACTCTGCCCCTCAAGCCTCTATGGCCACGATGGAATATCACATAGCATTTCGCGTCTTTCTTGCTCGTGCCGCAAGATGTCGCATGATCGCAAACACTGCTTGATACGGTCGCGATCATGCGATATCTAGCGGCACGACAGAGAAAGACGCGAAATACAGTGACATATTTCATCGTGAAGACGTGCCTTGAGGGGCAAAGTTACAAAAACCACACTATACCACCAAATACCATTACCATTCCATTCAAATGTTTTCATATTTCCCTGATAACCACGATCCTCTCGAACCAGGTAAGTTATGCAGTGTATATCGAACTCAGTATCGAAGACAATAAGAAGCTATCGAGTATCAGTAAAAAATAAATATATTTTTGTATTAGTTTCGCGAGTGAAGTAAGACACGATAAACTGCACCGGTATTTTGGTGTAAATCGCATTAGAAATGTTGCGTAGGTTGGACTCGAATATGTTTAATATTAATCTCAGAAGACAAAGGCCGGAGTTTTGCCGTCGACGTGGCATTGCGTGAGCCAAGCGTGTCAAATCGTCCCTATCAAATTGCAAATTGTTTTCTAAGCTTACTTAACTTAACCACCTTGCTACTTCAAAATGTTTGAGTCACCCATTAAACAGCGCAATCCACACATGCTCTATTTATTCACATGCTTTAACTGTTGTCAAAACGACGCTCGAATCGCGAGTTAGTTTAGAGGGATGTCAGAACTTTGCTTGCTGTACTCAACTTCAGAAATTTTTTGATGCCTGTGGGGGTAGGTTTATAGGTCAACTACCAACTGAGTGATGTGTGATAAGAAATGTTAAAGACAATGCTCCTTGTGTTTTCTGCGGTTGCTACATGCATATTGTGAAGTGCAGCCGATATGCGCAATTGTATTTGATGTGTGTGTAAATGAAAACATGAACCGTCAGATAAATGTAATAAATCACAATACCGTTAAATTAAGACATATTTCAATCGAATAAGTTGTATTGAATTGTATTGCAAGTTACGCACGAAGTAACAAATCGTAATCACTACGAGTTTACACACCCACTACTAATTTACACACGTCCCTACAAAGAATCTCTGTACAAATTATTTGACTCTAAGAATTTTATTCTCTCGTAAACTTAGTGAAGTAGTGAAGAGAAAAATATGTAATAATACCGCAGAAAATGGATGCCGAAAATTTGACGAAAATTCAGGTTTTAGGTGTCCCTGACACCCAAAAAGTTATCGTTTTTTTTCTGTAAAAATGCTCTTGCATCTGTGAGAAAAACTAGTGCCTAAACCGTACACTGAATTTTCATCAAAAAAGATAATTCCCTATTAATGCGGGCCTGTAAATTTGAAACACAATGCTTCAAGTTTTGGAAATACTTAAATCTAATCATGTAGCACACTTTTTTCAAAATAGTACTTTCCGTGTTATTTTTAGAATTTTTTGTGGGTCAGTTTTCCACAAATACCTAGATACGATTTTCTTAGAAACTGTTTCATTTGTTTAAATGTTTGGTAAAGGTAGCGCCCCATAAACTAATTCTGTGGCATAGGTGTCATTTTCTTTCTAACTTCCCTTTATCGGAAAGCCCAATATCCGAGTAGTCTAATGAATAAGAGCGTGAAATTCGGAACCCAGGGGATCAAGTTCAAATTCCAGCACGAAGAAATATTTATGCAGATTGGAAACACTTACAGAGACCTGTGAGAATTCAAAGAAGCTATGCAACTCTTATGTGAAATAAACCGTCATTCATTGGCCGCAAAAACATAGGCACTCTATTTCAAATATGCAAAATTTTTCTCATGTGTTAAACTAGTATTACAATTTTATGGAATTTTTACTAACAATGCGAGAAAGTGTTTGCATCATCAGTTTTAATATTGTATTTATTTGTAAAATTATATTGAGATATGAGTATTTGTTTTGTCTTCAATTGGTTGATTTTTTTCTGAAGAACAAGTAGGCGTTTAATTTCCCTTATTGGTCGCTCAAAATTCCGCTCTCCGTAACAGAAGGCGAAGTCCAGATGAAGTCTCAAGATGAAATGCTGATGAAGTTACGAGAAATCTTGCATCATATCTTAATTACACATTTATATCAGTAGCTAAATTTACCGCTCCCAGTAAAAAAAACAACTGATAATTTTGCAATCCACGTTGTCTATGCGTATGTAATGGTCGTTATTTTCATCTGTTCGTAAATTTGTTTCACTCTCACCAAAGGATAAGTTTGTAACCCTCACGTCGTGTAAGAGAGATGAAGTTAGGGTTTGACTGTTCATTGTCGGTAGCACTAGGCGTAGATAGGAAAACTAATTCCAATTAGTTTGGTAAGTATTATGAAAGGAGTAGTGAAAAATATTTTCTTTACCAACATTTTTATTTCTTAAAAGTTTGTTTAAAATATAGAATATGTAGTTTTATATAAATCATTGAATTCTGATGTTGACAATGATTCCAAAAGCTGATAATATTTTAATAATAATAAATATGTTCATAAAGGCGACATCTTTCGTTATAACTCGTATTCCAATACACGTCTCCCATAGGTCGAATCCAAATTTTTGCAGTGTCAGAACCAGGGCAAGAAATTTCAGTGTTTTAATACTTTTTGGAGGAAGATAACCTCTTCAATACAAGAATAAACAATATATCCAGTTACGTATATTTAAGAATGCTTTGGGAAAAGGGAAAATAAAAATAGAAACAAGTACAATTCTTTTGAGCATATTTATTTCACATTTCTGTAATTACTAATGAACCTAGAACATTCCAGGTACCGTGCGTGTCACTAATATAAAGTTTCGAGTAATGTACAACATATTCATTTTGCTTGGAACTCCTCTTCCTAAATTGCGAAGAGGTCTGTGCAGGTGGGAAGGAGAGGTGGTATGTAGGACTAGGAAAGGAGGAGGTACAGTAGCGAACAAATTAATCCCAACAGAGGAAATTCTCGTAATGTTTTCATTATTTGGTAAAACTGTTTTGATACGCAGCTGTCTTGTGTAATTCGATAGACGAATTGTTGCGGTATCTTAATCCTCATTGCTGGTGGTTCATTTGTTTTTATAGGTGTAGGGTTGCTGAGTTTTATTGTAATATTTGGTGTAGGTAGCGTTCTCAGTGTGTTCCTAATTTTGTCCATTACGATGGATATAACACCACGGAAACGTCGAAGAAATCTGCAATTGTTTTCAAAACAAACAGTATTCAAGTGCTCCAATGGACAGGAAATTCTCTTGATCGATATCCAATCGACTCAGAAAAATAAAATGTGACACAAAAATAAACCTTGAGTCATTTGTAAGTGGTTTTGTGACGAAGAAATCAAAAAACAATGTTTAATTTTAGTACAGTCAATGCCTATGAGAATAAATGAACTGTTAAGAATAAAGGAGGACATTTAAATTACTAAGTACATGAAAAGTTGAAGTTTCGCATGTTTTGCAGTGTGAAAATAGTGTTCTAAAATACTGCGTGTGCTCGGATTTATTTGTTTGCTACTGTAGTTGGAGGAATTTTCTCCAGGATTCGACGCCAAATCGTGCATACTGGCCAGGACATTCGTTTATTCAGACATGTCTCCACTTGCAATTCCATTCCCAGGAATGTGAATGAAAGAGAGAAAGCAAAGATGTACTATTTTAACTTATAGCCAATCGTTGAATTTGCGCTTCGGTATTTCATTGACACTCCCGAAAATATGCTTTAAAAATAATGAAAATATTGAAAACTTTTAAAATATCTGAATTCATTGGCATTTTATATCAATTTTAATGCGATGTAATGGAATTCAAGTTTATGTCTATTGATGGATCATTGATGGATATTGATGGCTGATGTAAACATTCTTGATTCTTCTCTACGTTATTAAGTATTTTTTGTAATTTTTGAAAGCAATTAAATATAACATAGCTGGTTCAATAAAAATTGAAATTGAGGTATTAATTAATTAATAATCGGACATGAACTAGACGAAAGTACGACTCTCATAATTTCTGAAATTATGTTTATGAAATTAAAACATCTTGATCTTGGAATTGGCTGAAATTTCTGTTACTTGACTCAAAGTAGTCGATTGAAATGAACAGTAAATATATTCAAAATTGTAAAACGCTAATTCTTATCATTGACAAATATAAATAACTGGACGAGTTTGAAAGGAAAGTGATCATTTTTTAATGTCGTAATACTAAAAACGCCAAATTTCAAATTTTGATAATTTCAAAATAAACTCTTTTCATATAAGAATCATATGTAATTTTGTTTCGTTCGCGGGACGTTGAAAATTTGTCAATGTTGTTCACCACATCAAGCCATCAACGCGTTCTTCAGTGGTCCAATTAACTTGGCTCGTTTGTGATGATTGAATGACTGAAGAACACGAAAAGCTGGCGTAGAATTGGTAGACGTTAAAGCTGATTAACTATCGCATGGAATTGCCAGTTTCGACCCAAGAGCCGCGCGAGTGTACCAGCCAGTTTGCACTCTTCCGGCACGTGCGACGTCGCTGAGGCAACGAGTCTCCCAAGAACGTCTGACTGCCCACGTCCCGAGCACGTGCCCCAATTTCTCGTTCATGTTCCGGCTACGTGCTGCGGGAGCGAATCCCCCCCCCCCTGGGCAGGGGTGAGGAGCGGGGGCGGCTTAAGCCAATGTTTGCGCGAGGGCCCATCGGCGAAATTGGAAGCCTTTGGCAGACCGCCCCGGGAACAAATGAAAAGATTAGCCTTCACCCATCCCGCTTGCTTCCCCTCTCATGGATCAGACCCTCCCTCCTTCCCGTTCGAGCAACCTACAGGGGCAGCTGATTAAGGACGCCGATTGTGTTGATGTTGTTTCAGGGATGCGCTCGTATTAGGATGTTAGTTTGACCTTTGGAGTCTTCCGTAGATCAAGCTGATACAGCTGGAACGGAATCATTCTCGCTTGCGTCAAAACACACACATTTTGAAGGCAGGAAATTAAATCGGCTCTTTTAGGAGCACGCGCGTACGTGAGTATGGTAATCACTTAGTACGTAGCCCTAACAGATGTATGAGGTAAAATCTCCGTGTTCATACAACGCATTTTCAACAATTTGTAACCAATTGTCGAATAAATACTTTTGATTTCTAATTACATTTAATCGGAAACTACACTTACTTGTATTTACGTATCAATATTTACGAGTTTTTACGTATCGATATTTACAGTTCGCAACAGCCCCTTGAGAATTTATTACTCTCACATTATAATGAATTGTGTCAGGAACAACACTGATGTTACAACTGTTGAGTAAAAGGCTGTTAATGTCTGATCGTATTCCACCTAATTTTGTGTGACAAACGGAAGCGGTTTGATGGTAAGGGACAAAATGAATTTGGGAGCAGACGTTCTTTGAAGACATACACAAACAATAAAATATACAACACACACTAACTATATAAATATATTAATTACATTTCTATATACACTGGCCGCAAAGGCGTTGGAGCAGGAACAGAAAGATATTGAGTTATTTCAATGTCTTTGGCGCGAACGGTAACCTCATTCTTGTCTTCCTGACGTCACGTCTTTGGCTCAAAATGAACTCGGCACCGGTAACTTTTCTTTGAAGTAAGTAACTCGTACGTACTTCAAATTATATATAACTTAAGAATTTGTGTATTTTTGTACAGACATGGACATTAACCTCTTCACAATTTGATTAAATATTTTATTTGAAGCAGATGACTCTGCGATATTCTTAGAAAATAAAACATGGATCCAGAACTTTTGTATTGCAAACAATAATCTGAATGTGCATTTTATGTCAGATAAAAACGTTTTGGAATTTGCAAAGAAGCTGGAATAAATGATACTATTATTATTTCATCTGTTTAAGATTCTGAACTATTATGAAAATTGTAATAATGGCCTACAATTGACAAAATATACTTGTAACAATAAAGAACACACAGAACTGATTTGCCAAAAACATGAATTTGTAATTATTTTCTATTTTTGTAAGTTCAGTTATTTCCTGTAAACATGATGTCACTGGATCAAAGCTTAAGGTGGAACAGGCATTTAAGATTTCCCTACAAAAATAATGAATATTAATTTAAGAATTTTTCTCTTGTTCCATATTCAGCGAAAATTCATTTAGATACTTTACGCAGAATATTTTTTTCAATTTTAAGCTGATCATCATGTACAAAGAGATTCATTTTATATTCTTTCAACACACCAGTGAATAAAACTGTTATTCATGAATTAGGGATTTGTCCGACTAGATTTTCAATTCTTTTCCTACAGTCTCCCAGACACACATATTTCGTCTCGCTGTATAAAACAGTACTAATAAATGTCAGTCTAAAGTAAAGCACAACTCAACTTGACTAGGAACTTTTAAAGAGTTCAGGCAATCACATAGATTACCTGAATACAAATAACACGAATTGGAAATACTGTGATCAACTCTTATTGCATGTACAATATGTATTATATTGCAACGAAACGAAATTGATATAAAATACATTAGGGAAGACTTTCAGAAGAAGAATGAGTTTTAAGTCTATACTGAGCAATTATTTTCATTCATTAGCCAGTACTATTGTTTGTCTAGACAGAACAAAGAACATTCAGTTAAGTACATGTATATGGAAGCACACAAACTGATACGGTGAGAATATTTTAATGTATTTCCACAAGAAAGAGATTGATATCGATATTTCAGTTTGAGGATGAATGTCAACGCATATCACAAACGTTGCCATGGTATTGTACACAATTGTGCTAATTGTAATGAAAAATGACTAGAGATCAGTAACTTCCCATTGTTATTCGTATGTGCTGTTAATTATACAAGAATCGATCTTTTTAATTAGGAAGACTTCAATGAAAATATTTTGTAGTTTACTTAATTTCTAATTATTGGAATAGGTACATTGATTGCTTGGTGGTACGTGGTTTTTCCTTAAACTGGAGACATCAATCCTTTTCTTTTTGGCAAATAGGTACTGTTAATGAGCAGTATTGGCGAATTAAGCAAAAACAACCAGCTGTAGCTCACATTCCATGGTGAGAGAAAGACTTTTGCTCTTTTTCGTCGTACACAAAGATAATTTTTTTTACAAAACAACACGTCAAGAAATACTCGAGAAAACCCGTGAACTCAAATCGAATTGAAACTCTCAAGCACATTATTCACTTCTTCCTGCTCCGAGAATACAACAATGAAGGGCGGAATTTCCGTCCCAGAATGTCTCTTTGGCGATATTGTTTAGTTTTTTTCCTTTCAAAGGTCCCTTCGCCAAACTATTTACACATCGACATCCCCGCATTGCACAGTGAAGGGTAAAACACATCTCGTCGAACACACAACAACGACACAGTACATCTTTGGCCTACAGAAGTTTCTCGCTGGCGTATGGAAGTCAGCCTACCGAGACATGATGTCCGCGATGGAGAACCCGGTCAACTTCCTGGTGCGTGGGGCCGGAGGCGCGTTGTGGGCGGCAAGGGCCGGGTCGGCGGGGGCGGGGGCGGCGGACACCGACAGGTCGAGGCCGGTCGGGGGCGGCGGGGGCGGGTGCAGCGGGGGCGGACCCCCCACCGCCGCCAGAAGCTCCACCGTCCCCGGTGGCGCGCAGTGCGTCATTTCGTGCCGACGCAGATCGCAATTGCGCCGGAAGTTCTTGGTGCAGCCCACGCACTCGTAGGGCTTGTGGTCGGTGTGCGTGAGCAGGTGCGTCTTGAGGTTGGAGCGCTGGTTGAAGGAGCGCGCGCACACCGGGCACTTGTGCGGGGACTCGTCCATGTGCAGAGTGCGGTGCACCGCCAGCGTGCGCGACTGGCAGAAGCCCTTGCCGCAGTCAGCGCATTTGAACGGTTTCTCTTTGGAGTGGATGTACCTGGAAATAAACATCCACGCTGTAAATATTCCTGTTGACAGTATAGTGTTGGTGTGTACGAAATGTTTTAGTGTCCCTTAAGTATTTCAATTTTTAAAAGTTGATATTGAAAACAGAAATGAGAACATGAGATTATACTTTTAGTTTATTCACAAAATCCGCGAAAATTACTAATATTTTCGAAAAATTGTACATGACCTTATTTTAAGATGTCTTTAAAGAACAGATTTCATTAAGAAAAAAATTTTTATCTTCAGTATTATATGAAGGAAGGAACTCTTTAAGAGCCTATAACTCATCGTTTTTACGTTATACACGACTGTAACATGTGTTGCCAGTTGCATACGCGCATGCTGAATTTATGTCTCCATTATTATTCACTGTTCGTTCTCAGATACACCCTTGAATGGTAATTCCCTATCCAGCAGCATCACATTGACGTTGAATTTTTTTGTCTTATGAACCGAACAAAAAGTAATTTCCTTAACGTGTTATATAAGGGATTTGTGGTTAGGCGGAAGAGCGAGCCTGATGGCCCGAGTCTCGCCACATAAATAAAGTCACTATTATTATCTATTATTAAGGGATATTCGCAATCGGTCTTCCATTGTTTTAAAAATTCGGGATTCGGCGAGCAGGCACTCGCTATACCCCGAACACCGAATGTGTGAAGCTTTCTTAAGAGCTATACTGCGAGTAATATTTCTGCCGACTTGACAGCTCCAGGCTGACAGGAGAGAGGGGGTTTCGTTATCCAATCAGAGGCTTCAAATTGTGATGATGTCACTACAGAGTTGCCGACGTTTACTGTACTTACGGCGTCTCGCTGTACTTTCATCTGCTTTGCGCGTGTTATGCAAAAATGTTTCGTTATTCCTTGTTTTGGCAGGAATATAGTGTAAGGGACTACGATAAAATTGTGTAACTGAATTTCATCAAATAAACTAGTGTCATCATTATAGTTCTACCAAAAATACAATAAGCTGGGCGTGTATGCCTTAACAGCTGATCTGACGCAAGAACGAACACGTGTCTGCCGCCCGAGCAAGTGGCAACATCGCTCTCCCCCACTCCCGGCTGTCAAGTCGGCAGAAATTCTGCTCGCAGTATAGGAGGTGATGTTGCAAGTGGTGCTCACCTGTGGTCGCGCAGGTGGTCCTGTCGGCGGAAGGCCTTCCCGCAGATGTCGCACGAGTAGGGCCGCTCGTCCGTGTGCGTGCGTTCGTGGATGAGCAGGTTGTAGCTCTTGGTGAACTGGCGGTTGCAGAACTTGCAGATGAACTGCTTCTTGGGGCGGGAGGCGCGGCCCGTGGGGGCGGGGCCGCCCGGGGGCGGCGGGGGCGGCACGCCCGGGCCCGCGCGGGCGCCCGGGGGCGGAGGGTGCGCCAGCGGGGGCGGCGGGCCCACTCCTTGCGCCTGAGGAAAAAACGAACGATTTTTGTAAAGTCGTTGGCTTCCGCGGCCGGAGTCGTGTAAATGAGCTTGGCTGTCTGGGTGACGCCGCGTCGAAGGTTGTGTTGCCGAAGTTTCGACCATCTTATCTAGGGTAGGTCTGCTAATCAGGGACGTTTAGACCATCTTATTGTGGTCTTTCTCAGGGCTGGTCTGTTAATCAGAGACGTTTCGACCAACTTGTCGTGGTCTTCCTCGGGACTGGTCTGTTAATCAGGGAGGTTTCGACCATCTTCTCGTGGTCTTCCTCAGGGCTGGTCTGCTAATCAGGGACATTTCTACCATTTTATCGTGGCCTTCCTTAGAGCTGGTTTACTAATCAGGGACGTTTCGACCATCTTATCGTGGTCTTCCTCAAGACTGGTCGGCTAAACAAGGGCAGACCATCCCTGAGGAAGACCACGATAAGATGGTCGAAACGTCGGCAACACAGCCTTCGACGCAGCGTGACCCCCGGACAGCGAAGATCATTCAAATGTTTTTTGTATTCGGGTATTACAAACGACCTTTTCTGTTGCAAGAAATCGTTCAAATTCGGCCGTTTTACGACACAAATGATGACGTATTATATTTTACGACACGAATAATTGCGTCTTCACGCATTCAGTTATCTGCAATATAATTCTGAAAATACACCACTTGATTTGTAAAAATCGAGTGAGTTATGAAGGTAATGGAATAAAAAATCGTATAATTTACATAAAATATATTATCAATTTTTGAAAGCATATTGGATAAGGGAAATACAAAAGGCACATTTTCCTTTCGTGATACGTTTTTTTGAGCACTATTGTAATAATTCAAAATGAAGTGGTGTGATTTTAGGATTATATTGCAGATTCCAACTGTGAGCGAGGTGATGCGGTTCTTTAGCACAAGTGTAATAATTCAAAATGAAGTGTGTTTTTTAGGATTATATTTCAGATTACAACTGTGAGGGAGGTGATGCCTTTTTTTAGCACAACTGTAATAATTCAATATGAAATGGGGTGTTTTTAGAATTACATTTCAGATTACAAATCTGAGCGAGGTGATGCCTTTTTTTAGCACAACTGTAATAATTGAAAATGAAGTGATGTTTTTAGGATTATATTGCAGATTACAACTGTGACCGAGGTGGTGCGTTTTTTAGCACTACTGTAATAATTCAAAATGAAGTGGTGCGTTTTCAGGATTATATTGCAGATTACAACTGTGAGCGAGGTGATGCAGTATTTTTTTTAGCACTACTGCAATAATTGAAATGCTGTGGGGTGTCGGAATGTAGGCGTACCTGCGGCGGGGGCGGCCCTCCGTGTCCGTGCGGGTGGTGCGGCAGGCCGGCGAAGAAGGCGGCCTGGCGCAGCCACTGGTTCACCAGCAGCGGCCGCCACAGCGGGGTGAACGCCGACATGGGCGGGTGGTGCTGCGGGTGGTGCGCGCCGGCGGCGGCGGCGGCGGTCGGGGGCAGCCAGAAGCGGGCGGCCGCCGCCGCCGCCGCGGCCGCCGCTGCCGCCGCCGCCGTCGTCGTCTGCGCGCCCGGGGGCGGCGGCGGCGGCGCGGGGGCGGAGGCGGGCGCGGCGAACGCCGTGGGCGCGGGGGCGGGGGGCTGGTGCGGGGAGTGGTGCGGGGGCGGGGGCGGGGAGGAGAAGCGGAAGGCCGGCGCGCAGGCTGACGTGGGCGTGCGCGGGGGCGTCAGCAGCGGCGAGGACCCGTCCTCGTCCTCCGAGTCGCACTTGCGCAGCTCCGCGCCCAGGAAGGGCGAGCTCGGGGGCGAAGCTGCAACACAAGACACCACACGCGTCCTCAGTACACTGGAGTGGATCATCTCTTACAAATACTCTAAGAATACACAGCGGAATATTCTGAATTTGAAAGTCGTTGGAACTTCAAACATCCTAACTAGATCACCGTGTAATTCGAACTTTCTATAGTTCGAACATTGTATAATTCGAACATTGTATAATTCGAACATTGTATAATTCGAACATTGTATAATTCGAACATTGTATAATTCGAACATTGTATAATTCGAACATTGTATAACTCGAACATTGTATAATTCGAACATTGTATAATTCGAACATTGTATAATTCGAACATTGTATAATTCGAACATTGTATAATTCGAACATTGTATAATTCGAACATTGTATAATTCGAACATTGTATAATTCGAACATTGTATAATTTGAACATTGTATAATTCGAACATTGTATAATTCATTTATTGCTTATTCAGACATTGTGTAATTCGAAAGTCGGGTAACTCGAATACAGTCTAATTTGAATGTCGGATAATTTCAAACGTATCCGTATGCAAATGCAGTTTGAACGTGTTTTAATATGCACAGCCTTGAACTTTCATAACTGAATTCTGGCCACTGAAAATATATTTGGCTAAATAGTAGTTTCTGAGATAATGCATCTTCTCTGTATTGCGCAGTACTATCAGTCCACGGAGACTGACACAAAAAATTAGCCATGTGATATATTCTTAAAAAGAAAATTTTTAAGATTTTATGCGAGGTCTCCGTCGGGCATGTTTGTATACATATTATTTCATATCGTAGACAAAATCTGCATCACTCTGTGTTTTCGTTAGTCAAAATGCTCGTTAACACAAAAATCACCACTAACTCGCAGATTCCTTCGACGATATGCTGAAGAGAAAAACGTTTCCTCCCAGAAAAAACTCCCCTGGTACGGAACTGAGGAAGAAACCCTGTGTTTGAAGAAAAGAAACGTGAGCAAACCCAATTTCGAAAGGAACTCGTTAGAACCAAGGTTCGTAAGAGTGCCTCTTTTCTCTCGCAGCGGTCGCGCTATTCAACCACTCGAATGAACAAGCAGCGCACCCATCCTGTCGTAACGTCTTTGAGCTGCAGGAAGAATGCTTTGTTCTTGGATTTTCCCAGGTTTCTCTTCATTATTACAAGGCAAACACTCCAAGGTTTTGTGTGTCACGTACACCGGAAGAGATATTTTCAAATGACAATTTTATGTAGCACTTTTCAAGCCCTTGCGGTCATTTTATTGGGGTAGACAGAAATGTAACACGTGATTCCATAGTTTGTTCTAATTTACTAATATTTGGTGAGCTCCGTTGAAGACTAGTAATAAAACTTCAACTGATGTTTGTATAGAGCGAGAAAAACTAGTACTGAAATAACGTTGCATTCTGTAAAGCGTTAAAGATGTCAGTGACCTGTAATATTGTAACATTAGACAATTATGTAGAACAAAGATACCTTCAAATTTTATGATCGATATTTAATATCATGCTCATATTATCAAATATTCCTTCCCTGAAAAAATCATGTGCTTTTTATATTTTGTGTAGAGTGTGCTTTAGTTTAAATGAAAGAACAGGCATCAATATGAATGAAAACATAAATATTTAAAATTTTTGAATGTTAATGTAATTAATACAATGGAGTGGCACCTTCTCGAATCTAATTTTAAAAAATTACTAATTCCCTTTGCCGAGACTACATGCACGAGTGAGGTAATGAGACATCGAGGTTTGAGTTATTGAGAACCCAAGAAAGTAGAATATTTATTGTAGTCAATGTAAATCTTTTTACTAATGAAATAAATCTAAGAAAGTAGCTAAAATCACGGTGTACTTGCAGACGTTCGCTGAAATCCAAATGCAATATATTTATTTCACCTCTATCTCCAGCCCTCCATTGTAAGAAGTTAACATTTCAGAACTACAAAGCTGAAGATAGACTTTTTTGCCTTAAAATGTGTTGTAAAAAATCCTTAAAAATGGTTCGGTACAATTTATTTAAAAAATGAGTCGTTTTTGCCCAATTTCTGCTTGAAATTAATGTAATTTATAAAAACCTCATTTTCTAAAACAAATACTCCAATTTTTTCTTCAAATTTTTTCCACATTTGTGCGGATTCGGATGGTATAACGGTCAGCGTATCGGATTGTTGTACCCAAAATTGCGTGTTCAAACCCGATCGAAACCGTGGATTTTTAAGGGCGAAAAAATCCTTCGTATGTCTTCCTTAGGAGGGGAAGTAAAGCCGGCTGTCCCATGTTAGTAGATTTACTTGCATGTAAAAGATCCTCTGCGCTAAATTCAAATCGCCTATTTCGTCGCCTGAGATACCACCTTCTAGGTGGTGAAATTTGCGTGGTCAGATGGAAGAGCGGGCCTGATGGCCCGAGTCTCGCCACGTAAAATAAGGCACTAACTAACTAACATTTGTGGAACGAATGCCCCCCCATCCCCCTGGATCCGCCAGTGGCCTACTCAGCTGCCTAATTTGCCTAGGCGGAAATTCACCCTTGGCTGTGCTATCCCAGCTGTACGCTTCTTATTCCAACTTTTGACTCCCCGCGCCGCCGTGCGACTGAGGAACCTGACGCAACGCGACCAGACGCTTCCAGACAGCGGCCCAGGGCCTTTTAACTCCCATATAACGTGGTGGAGACCATTTTAGTGGCGCGCTCTCCTGCAGCACCTTCTGACAGGAACTAAAATACCAACTGCTGCCAACGTTACTTCAAACGTGCATGGCTACTGCGTAGGTTCGCGAGACGCAAGCAGGCGCGCAATATTACAAAAAATAGCATCCATGTTCGCGCTTTCTTCAGCGGTTTCTTATATGGATATATTATGTATAATTGAACATTTAGAAGACACTTTTCCTATTTCTCACAAATCAGACAATTTTGATGTGCGGAAGTTGGCGAGCCTAACCTGCAGCTGTACCCGGCGACACTAGCGCCTCCTACAGTAGCACCCTGAAGCTTTGTCTCTGATTGATTGATTGATTGATTGATGTTTCAGAACGCGTCAACTGCTTAGGTCATTAGTCCCGTAAGTGAAGTGCGTGTTTTTCTCAGGATGTGGCGATGATATTTTCCCCGATGGGTGGCGAGATCTGGCGCCGACCTTTCGTCGACTAGGGAGGTTTTCCCCTCAACTAGGTATCTCCCACCAGCGGGGCACCACCGCCCCAGCCGGGACAAGCAGTAAGGTCTCCCGGCATGTGTGGTAGTGTACTGCATGTTAGTGTAAGTGTATGTGTAAGAGGAGAGGATAGGACAAGGAAGAGGAAGGAAAGAACGCGCGCGGTCCATGACCCATTTGTTAGGGTACTGCTCCGGTATTCGCCTGGTGTAGATCGGAGAAACCACGGAAACTTATCAGAGCAGCCGGCCGCTAGAATTCTCCTCCAGACAGCGACTGAATTCGACCAAGTTGACAAAGCTGATGTCGAAAATCCTGCCGCGCCGTCGGGACTCGAACCTAGGACCTCCCGGTCAGAGGGACTGCAGTGACATCTTTGTCTCCGCTTTCGACGGAGAGTTGCAAGGCCCTGATTCCAACTGCCGCCGTGCGCCTCAAGAACCTGACGCAAGGCCGCGCATCCCAAAAGCTGCTCCTAAACCGACAGCTTGTCGCTCCGCGCCGACGGCTCAGCCCGACCCGCCTTTGACGTCATCACCCGTGCTGCCCGTCTCCTCGGCTCGTAATCCCCAGGGCTGCGTCTTCCGAGAAGCCCCGGCGTCGACACACAAGTCGTTTTAACGTCTAATTCCCGGGGTAAATATTATATTTAGTAGGTGGCGCACTGTATGAGCGTTTGCAGGTGGCGTTGGGAAAGACGACATTTCTTGTAGATTCTTTTTTTTTGTCCCAGGAGTAGACCAGACCACACTACTATCGTATGGATTTCGTGTTTAATGTGTTTCAGGGCCAAGACCAAAACACGCCATGACCCGTCATAGTCCATAATAAGTGAGCGATGTTATTTTCCACTATTTTCCATTACTTTTTACTACTTACATACTTAGTAAATCTGCTTATTGTCCGCGACCACTAGATTAATGCATACGATTTATATGTAAACGCACTGCGAAGATTTGAGACATTACTGAAAATTGCCCAAGTCGTTTTAACGTCATAATTACCGGGGTAAATATTACGTTTAGTAGGTGGCGCACTGAATGACGGCGTAGCGAGCGGTTGCAGCTCACGTAGGGAAAAACGACAATTCTGTGGTCACGGTGTAACAGTTATTAAGTCAAAAATCTGATTTTGGAGAACCAAGAGTTATATTTCTGAGCCAGCGCTGTTTCCTATGCTCAACACTATTTCCTAACGCTTTTACAAAAAAAAATATAGAATGGCCATTTTCTTTAGGTGATGCTGTTTTATTGAGTTCTACTGTACAGTGCCATTTTTCTGACTCTGACACTCAAGATTTCTCAAATATGGTCACGATGGAATATCACACGTCATTTCGTGACTTTCTCTGTCAGACCGTTAGAAGTCGCATGATCGCAAGCAGTGCTTGACACGATCGCGATCATGCGACATCTGACGGCACGTCTGAGAACGTCGCAAAATATAGTGACATATTCCATCGTGAAGACGGGCCTCGAGGGTCAAAGTTAGAAAAATCGCAGTATAGAGGAACAATCTTGCTCTCACTCCTACAAATCATGTTTGGATGGGTTTCATCGATTCAGTAGTTTCCGGACGGATCAAATGGCATGGCCATTAGTCTCGTAAATGTAATGAATGTTTTTATCGGTTCAGCAAACTCTCCCGATGAATAGCAAGATCCGGGGCAAAGTAAGAAAAACCGCAGTATAGTTTCCAAACCATGCGTTTGCCCCGAAGTCGCACGCGCTGAGACGCTCTCTAAGAGCTCACAACGATGTTCCTGTTGAGACCGCGCCTGTGTGGCTATCGCCTGGTTACGGCCGCTCTTAATAAGGGCCCGCGCCTGCCTTGCCAGGCGACTGGCGCGCCATCTGCCCCCGCCTTCGCCGCCCTCCGCCGTCCGCGCGTTCACACCCTCGCAGGGGTGGCCAAACGTCCCGGCATGTTGTTTGTATCAGCTGAAATGAGGGCCGTTGGCCTCATTATTAGGCCTGGCATTAAAACGTCATCGGTACAGTATAATTCGAGTCTCGATTGTTCGAGTTTTCCATAAATCTCAGTTGAATCCGACTTTCCAAAAAATAATTAAATGAAAATAAATAAATAATTTTAGGAGGACCTAATTTATTCCACACCGCGTGTGAGTCATAACGAGGATTTTGCTGATCTAGAGGTCACCGTAAAAGAAACAATGTACTTAAACAAAAAACAATTGACAATTTCTTTAAGATGTAATTAACTTATCTTCAGCAATTACAGCAATAATATTATGAAAGTACATTTTTTATTGACTTCGAAATTTAAAAGTTGTCTTTATATTTCTATTTTAATAAATTAATCTTTTTCGATAATTTGAGTTTTCTTTCATTCGAGCTTGGCCCGCCCCGTCCACCTCGAATTACTGCTGTTTTCGAAGGGAGGGGAATATCACAGAATTTTTTGTTTCCGCTCGACTGGGTATTTCAAAAAAACATTTTCTTTTGTTTCAAACACCAGCTTTATCTCTTTTCTAAATAACACTAAAAGCTATGGTATTCATGGTATTTTGTTCAGTGTGTAATTTTTCCTCTAATTAAATTAGGTTTTTCAATCATCACTAATAAAAAATTTAAATCCCTAAACTGTATGAAATATCTATGAATTTTAAAGAGGTTTAAGGTGTTGTGATCTTTTTTACCAATTTAAATACTGTTTATCTCAAAATATGTGGTTTTTCGATAAGTCAATGCTCTTTTCGTGAAATTGTTGTACAAAAACAATGTGAAGGCGATGGTATTAGTGTCAACTACGTATGTAGAAGCAGCGAATGGAAGGGTAAATTCAATAAAAATATCATGAATCAGTATTGGAATATTTAATAACCGAATTAAAATAATGAAAGCTTTTTTAAATCGTTCTATCCATTGAAATGAACTGAAGTATACTATACTAAAAAATAGTTTATAAAAAGACCGAGAGGCCTCGGTAACATTTCGTATGTGCAAGATACCTTGTTTAAATTCACTTTTCTGGAAACAGTAGTGAATAAGGTTTACATTCTTTATTTCTAAGATCTAAGGATTCAAAGAAGCAAATAAGTCTTTGTTTCAATTCAGTACGAAATACTCGTTTGTCATTATATCCTACGACTTCGCTCTATGACGCACATTTACAGTAGCTCGAAAAATTATTATTTAATATATGGCATCCTTGAATAGTACTGAAACCCTAGGTGCCAGTAAATCACCAACGAAGATTTCAGCAGTAAACATAGTTTCTTTTGTCACGACGACTCTTCAAATCCCATTTCGGTACCTGGCCTCTGAACGGTTACACTTTTGTTCCGGGTCTCAGGTAGAATGACAGGACGTCGTCCAGCGAAACTCCTTAGAACATTGACTTCGCTGCAGTCAATGAGTGTGTTTATGTCGCCAAGACATACCAAAATTCTTGGGCCGAGACGGGAAATATTAGCGAGCAGGGTATAAAACTTAGTCATTGAGTTGTAACATGAGATAACATTGCTGCAGAAAAGTAAGTAAAAGAGCTTGTTATGTTTTGGTCAGTGACTCCATTATCTGAGATTTCATGATGATGGTATGAGAACTTATGATTGAAACAAATTTAATTTTTTATACAATACATTACATTTTTATTTTTTCAACTGGAATCTTTATACTATTGAAACAAAATTAACTATTGTCTAACACTAGGCGTCATAGAGTTAGTAATTTGTTTTTGTATGCTGTATTAATTACCATCATTATAGATGTTCTATTGAATTTTGTTAAACAAGAATTATATATATTTTACTCTTCAAAAACTAAATATTTACAACTCTACAAATGTTAGGCAGCTACTTACTTCTCTGCTGAACTACGAAGTTTTAGATAAACGATAGAAGGGAACAGCGTCGTGCCTCCAGCGGCTTTGTGAATATCCTGACTAGATGTAGCAGCTGCGGCTATAGAAACCCGCCTTACCCATCCATCTGCAATGCAGATCTCCGGTCCTTAGCTACCATTCCCTACCCCTTCTCCTCCGCCTATCAGAAGCTACCCCAAAATGCCACCGGCGAATATATTCTAAAATGTAAATGACCAAAACGGACTATGTGTCTCCACAACAGAGAAGAGAACGGATGCAAGGGGCAGAATTACACCAGAAACACAGACTTTCTGATTGTTTGTGTGTGTGTGTGTGTGTGTGTGTGCGAGCGCGCGCACGCGTGCGTGATGATCTGCTATGTGTATTTATGAGGCTTAATGGGAGATAAGGGATAATCATCCACAACAATAACAGTTATAAAATTTATTATAACATGCGCAAAGTTGGCTTTCGGAAAAAACAATTTCTCATCTTCAGTGGGTGAAGATGAAGATGGGCAATTGTTTTCCGGAAAGTTAAATTTGCGCATGTTATAATAAATTTTATAGCTGTTATTGTTGTGGATGATTATCGCTTATCTCCCTTTATGGATTGCCATAAGGTTTATGCTACCACCACGGAATTTATTCTGAGGCTTACATTTACTTATGTTCCCCTATCCTGAGCAGGTTATCTTTGATAGTTTCCGTTTGGAGACGGAGTGAAAGATTTCAGGATGATCATGAAGGGCGACCGGCAAATTTGGGGGAGTAGTGTTTTATACAAATTGAAAATTACAGTTTTATAAAAAATAATTTAAATTCTTTGTTTAAATATTAATTTTAGTTAAAATGTACGAAACGCAGTATGCTTCAATTGACTTTATAACAAATTGTATTGCTCACAAAATATATTTCATGCATAACTTATAATCTTATAATCTTATATTGTAGCTGCTTGGATTTTGTTTTATGTTTTGAAATTTGAGTACTATGAATCATATGTGTCTAATAATGGGAAATACTCTTTCTTTCTGAGAGTTAATTCTAGTGTTGCTGTAACTGTTGAATTTCTAAGTATATAACGTTTAAAAATAAATATAATAGAAAGGTGATTTATTGATATTCACAGTAACGCTGAACATTATTCCGGGCGTTTTGTAACACGGAACAAAAGTTCATCAATTTATTGATGCATGTTATTAGCTCAGCTTAAAAAAATGTTCGCTTAATTATTATTAAATTTCTTCTCAAAATATAGAAAAAAGTAAACTTTCTGTAAAACAAATTTGAAGATCGGCGAAATGAAATGTCAAAATATATTTTTTTCAAAATTTGTCCCAACATTGGGGGAGGGGCAGTTGTCCCCTCTTGCCCCCTACCCCTGAATCTCGCCTCCACGTGTAAGTATTGCAAATATTACGCGTGGCTCCCGGACGTCGTGTGCCCGCGACCGCCCTAGCCCTAGAATACTAACCATGAGTAAATTTTACTCACACCGTTACGTTTTTGTTTCATACTCCCGAGTTCCTGTACTTAGTGAACCCAGCCGCTAGCAGTGTGATCTTGAGTCAGTTTTCAATACCCCACTTTGAGGGAAACTTGCCCGTGTCCCATTTGTTCCATTTCTGGAGTGATTTTCCATGTGACGGTGAGTAAATTTTACTCATCGTTAGTAAAGTTAGTTAAAGTGATCTTTGAATTTTAATTATCATCATATATTATGATATAATCCCTTCCAAATAAACAGAGAAGCTTATAATCTAAAAGGGTAATCATAAAAACTTTTCATTAAATTTTAAACATGTTATTAATAAGTGTGAGTAAATTTTACTCATGGTTAGTATGCGCGGATGTAGAATATGGTTAGTATTCTAGGGCTAGAACGGCCACTGGTTTTGGGCAAGCCTGCCACCAACTCAGCGACCTCGGGCGCGGGTCCAAGCCCGCAGGCCACCGAGCCTGTCCTCAAGTACCCAGCGCACTGCCAGGAAGCCCTTGAACCCGCTCGCCGTCAAGAGCGAACACCGGGCGCTCTCGAGATACGCGCTTCCGTGCGCCGGGGGCAGCGCGTGCCCTAAGCCCGTGGCGGGAATGCGGTAACGTCAGTCGAGGGACGACGCGATCGGTTGAAGAGCGCGCGCGCACGGAGGGCGATGTGGGGGCGTGATAGATGAAATTATCTCACGCTTTGTTTATTACATTGCAGATCGTAGCAACGAGGACAGCATCTCTAGGTATTGTTGTGTTCCTGCTGAAAATAAAGCAATGACGCTGGTTGCTATGTAGTATATTATATTGAAACATGCGTTCGTGTATTCGTAAGAAATAAAGTCTGTTCATTTATAGAAAGTCGAACAGTCGATATTCTTAACAGGGCGACGAATGACGCGGGCAATACAAACGACGGTCACTAATGGGACGGCAGGGGTGATGGGAATGGACGGGTCTGTGGCGGATTCGGAGATGAAAGGGACGGATGGGACGGAGGAGGCGACAAGAATGAATGGGAGGGCGAAGGCGAGGCGAACGAACGGAGGACGGTAGGGGCGAGGGGGATAGACGGGACGGTTTGGGTGAGGAGGAGGGATGGGACTGACGTGACGATAGGAGGGAGATGGACAGAATGGGACGAGAACGGGGATGGCCGGGACAGACGGGTGTTGGCGGGGGTGATGGGGGCAGACAGGATGGCGGGAGCGATATGGGGAACGTCAGCGATGCACGGGACGGGAGGAGCACCGGGGAAGACAAAAGGATGGGGGCTGGGACGTATCCAGCCGATTGTTTTCCAGGGCGCCATCATAGATTTTTGTTAAATATTAAACCTATTTATTATATTGTATATTGTGTTTGTAACATATTATACCATATTATTATTTAAATGATTACATAATTCCGATATAAATAAATATTTAAATCAAGTGTGCCATATAACGGAAGGTAAACGAAAAGTCGTAGGTTTTTTTGAGGGGGGGGCATGGACCACACGCCCCGATCCGCCACTGGATGGGGGATAGTAGAACGGTCAGGTTGTGGGACGACGGAGACGACGGGTGTCTGCGATGGACGGGACGGCGAGGGATTCGTTGGCGGCGCCGTCCGGGCATGTGGGGGCGGCGGGGGCGGCACGCAAACAAACAACGCGTGGCCGGCTGCTGCCGTTCTAAACCTGTCGCCCCCGCCGCTGCCGCCCCCGCCCCCGGGAGAACAGACGCGCCTCTGTGCGCGGACGCCCCCGGGGACCCTGGGGGCCACCTGCTCCGAAGCGGCGCCTGCCTCCGCCCCCGCCCCCGCCCTGTGGAACGCGTCCAGCGTGCCCCCGAGGAAGGCACCGCTGCTGCTTCGTGTGCACTGGAACCAACAAGGATTTTCAACATTTCTGTGATCACAAAATCATGTTGAAAACCGAATAAGAATATTGGTTAATGGGGGTTTCTGGGAAACTCTCATGCAGCCCGATAATTTTTGTAATTTTCTTCACTTGTTTATATTGAAAAAATTGCTAATTTTTTGATCAAAAATTTCAAAATCAGCGGAGTCGATGGTGTAACGGTTAGCGTGTAGAACTGTTACCGATCGAAGCCGTGGATTTTTAAGGGCGAAAAAAATCCTCCGTACGCCTTCCTTGGGAGGGGAAGTAAAGCCGGTTGTCCCATGTTATAGATTTATTGTACGTAATATATCCTCAAGCCTAAAAGAAGCCTCTGAGATAAATTCAAATCGCCTGTTTCGTGGCCGAAGAAATACCTTCTTTCTCTGCTACTTGATGAAAGGACCGTAGAGAAATTTGCGTGGACATACGGAAGAGCCGACCTCATGGCCTCAGTCTCGCCACGTAAAATAAGGTAATTCAATTCAATTCAATTCTTGAGAATTGTTTCAATAAAAGCATTCTGAAAACCGAATAAAAAATATTAGTTAATAGAGAGGTTCCTGGATATCCTCAAGCACCGCTGTATGCTCGTCCACAAAAGGGTAGGGTGCTGAAGAAACTGAGGGGCTTCGAGTAATGGCAGAATACTGCTGGTTCGAGTCCCGCTTATGGCATAGGTGTCATTGAACAAATAAATTCCTGCGTCGCGATAGGCACTTCGCGAATAACAAGTATTATACATGTTTTATTATACAAAAACTAAATACCTAAACTCTACAAATTTATGAGTGTCACGCAACTACTTGCTTCTCTGCTGAAGAACGAAGTTTTAGATAAAGGATAGAAGGGAACAGCGTCGTGGATCTGCAAGAGGGAGAGGCTTTGTGAATATCCTGAATGGCAGAATACTGCGGGTTCGAGTCCCGTTTATGGCATAGATGTCATTGGGCAAAGAAATTTCTGCGTCGCGATTGGTATTTCTCAAATAACTCTGGAACTGTGAAGTCACTACGAAAATTTAAACATTTCTTAAGCTTTTTTTTTTCTTTCTCATTCACTTTCTCACGGCCGCTATAAATATTCGTCTATGGGTAACCTTGTTTGGTGTTTTCACTTCACAGATTTTGAACTGCGTTTCATTTGCTGTCATACATCGTTAAATAGCTCTTGGAAATAGTCCTCTCATGATATTTTTATGAGATTTGTATGTTATTTTCTGCTTGAATCAACAGATTGTGCAAGTCAATAACGCTTTATCTGCAAGTAGATTAAATTCTTTTAAATAAGGAGCGTATGTTATCGGGAATTTCCAACGATGTTTGACTTCAAAATAAGCTCACCAGATTTTTTTCAGTAGCTGCATCAGACGATCATCAGTCATATTACATACAATAAGCTGAAACGGAATCATTGCATATCCCGACTGAACTTTCTCCTGAGTTTCAGATAATTGATTTTTTTTCCTTTCCCACACTTTTCTCTGAAAGATACTTAGGCCCTCTGCAAATTGTATGTCCTAAAAATTTTTAATTAGTTATTTCAAACGACGTTTTAGATTTTTCAGAAGTAAATCATGTTGTATTCCGTTAAAATCTCGTCGAATGCTGAAAAATTGTGATTTTTCATCGTATTCCAAAAGTTCGATTTCCAACATCAGCAGTGAAAATGAGCTACAATTTCTCAAATATTTAAATAAATTTTAACGTCTGTCCCAACGTTGAAATAACAGAATCACATAATTGATTCGATGTACCAATAGATCTTCCCTTTCAGTACTGTTTCATAGTGCAAATTGGGTCATTTTACTTCCCAAGAAATTCATGTTTGTAGGATGTTACTTGATACTATATAAAACGGAAAGCAACACTGATATCTTGCGACATGGAGTGTATAATCAAAATGAGTTCAAATCAAAGAAACCGTAGCTTACTGATGTTATGACACATTTGTCTTCGTCCTCAAAGAATTTGTTTAAAACAGACCAACTCGAAAGGAATGAAAGAAGAATGTACAATTTCAAGAACAGTTTATCGTATTATCAACAACTGGCGAATGAGCCCTACATCATAATTCACGTTTCCACACCAACTTACGTTTCCCTATATGTCTTGTTTACTTTATTTTTTTCTCTCCCCCGGTCTCTCCCCGGCACCTGGCACCCTCCGCATTCCGAAGATGCGTGAAAAATAAACGAAAACACAGAAATAAACATCATTTTCAACCCCTCAGCGAGTGCCTGTCCGATTTGTCTCTGGTCTGGGTTGAGGCGCAGCAACCTGTTGGTGCTCGAGGAGGCTTTCATAAACACTGATAGGCGGCGGAGAAGAGCGGGTCCTTGTGGGTTGCCACTTGCAGCGTAGTCGCAACCGCGAGCGTTGACGGAATTATGTGGCAGGTGTTGATGGTGGGTCGGTGCCGTGGAGCGGATGGTGGAAAGAGAATACAGGTGGAGGTACAGTTGTGCTCAATGAAACCGCATCACTTAAAGAAAATGCGCATTAAAGCTTGTATGCCAATTGAAAATTGTTCCTGATTTTCAGTGTATGTTTCTTAATAATAAAACTCATCCTATTTTATTTACGAAAATCCTTTATTGTTCATATTTACACACAGAACACAACGTTTTGTAACTTGTTTTAGTTACATCATCAGGCTCCTTAATAAAGGAGTTGTTAATAATGTTGTCCCATTTTTAACCGTCAAACACTCGAGGACACATAGTGAACTCAACAGGAACCTCACCAGTAGACTCAAGAATGTAAACTCATGGGACAACAGTTCCCTTTATTAAGGAGCCTGATGATATAACTAAAACAAGTTACAAATTGTCATAAATAAAATTGTATAAGTTTTATTATTAAGAAAAGGCGCATTCTGTATTTTCTGTGATTTACTGATCTTTCAAATTTTAAGCAAAAGTTAGTAGAAATGGTCATCATATATTTTGTGTGGATTATACGATGTTTTCGATTCCATTAACTTCATAGCTCACTCGAATTTTGTAAATCAGGTAGTGTGAGCGAGGTGATACGGTTTTCTTGAGCATGACTGTACATTGGGAGTGCAGTAAATGAATGGCACTTTTAAACATTTTCAATACAGTGGGATGCCGTCTATTATCCGAACGTCAATCATCCGAAACGTCAAATATCCGAACCCATATTTTCTGTGAATAATTTTTTTTTTAAATGAGGTACGTATACTATTCGTATTCATTTTCTATTGTAATACTTAATATTGAGAATGATCCCAGATATGATTGACAGTGATAAAATAATAACTATGCTATAGTTAATCATCTGACTTCAGTGAATTTTGACAAATCCTAAAATAAATGCATAAGAACTCGAAATGTTTATTATTAGCATAAAAACGCTTCTCACAAATCCAGCGTGGATGGTTATTGTTAAAACAGCTACAAATAGATCCCCTCCCCCACCAAGTGTACTCACCGAACAGCCAAATAGCTCTTCTGTTCAATCACGCTCCCTCGCACTACCCCCCCCCCGATCACCAAAAGAACACTTGTGCCAGACCGCGTCCCCCCCCCCCGCGTATTGTACCCCTGGAGAACGTCCAAAGATCTCTTTTGTTTCTTTTCAACTCAGCCACACCCCACCATGAGCCACTCGCTCCGAATGTCCAAAGAGAGCACTTGTGAATTCGCAAACAAGGAGATCTTCGTGAAAACGTAGGTCTCATCATTGGTAGCGATAGGTCGGTGCAAAGAGACATCACCGTGAAATATATTAGTTGAATTTGGACAGGGAATAGCATATTTCTTGTGCATCAGGTACACGATATCATAGGACAATCTCTTATAACAGTGTCACAGGCTGGATGGGTATGATTAAAACCCCCTCCCCAACTGTACCCCTGGAACGTCCAAAGATCTCCTTTGTGCCTTTCAAACTCAGCCACACCCCACCATGAGCCACTCGCTCCGAATGTCCAAAGAGGGCACTTGTGAATTCGCAAACAAGGAGATCTTGGTGAAATCATAGCACTCATTGGTAGAGATAGGTCGGTGCAAAGAGACAACTGATCCAACAGCACCGTGAAATATATTACTTGAATTTGGACAGGGAATAGCATATTTCTTGTGCATCAGGTACACGATATCATAGGACAATCTCTTATAACAGTGTCACAGGCTGGATGGGTATGATTAAAACCCCCTCCCCAACTGTACCCCTGGAACGTCCAAAGATCTCCTTTGTGCCTTTCAAACTCAGCCACACCCCACCATGAGCCACTCGCTCCGAATGTCCAAAGAGGGCACTTGTGAATTCGCAAACAAGGAGATCTTGGTGAAATCATAGCACTCATTGGTAGAGATAGGTCGGTGCAAAGAGACAACTGATCCAACAGCACCGTGAAATATATTACTTGAATTTGGACAGGGAATAGCATATTTCTTGTGCATCAGGTACACGATATCATAGGACAATCTCTTATAACAGTGTCACAGGCTGGATGGGTATGATTAAAACCCCCTCCCCAACTGTACCCCTGGAACGTCCAAAGATCTCCTTTGTGCCTTTCAAACTCAGCCACACCCCACCATGAGTCACTCGCTCCGAATGTCCAAAGAGGGCACTTGTGAATTCGCAAACAAGGAGATCTTCGTGAAATCATAGCACTCATTGGTAGCGATAGGTCGGTGCAAAGAAGACAACTAATCCAACAGCACCTAGTATTACATTACTTGAACACTGGATAGCATGGTTAGCTTTGGACAGTGGATAGCATATTTCTTGTGGATCAGGTACACGAAATCATATGACAATCTCTTATAACAGTGTCACAGGCTGGATGGGTATGATTAACACAACTACAAACAGACCCTGTCGCCTTATACCCCCCTACTCCCCAACTGTACCCCTGGAACGTCCAAAGATCTCCTTTGTGTCTTTTCAACTCAGTCACACCCCACCATAAGCCACTCGCTCCGAATGTCCAAAGAGGGCACTTGTGAATTCGCAAACAAGGCGATCTTGGTCAAATCGCCGAAAGCAGTCATTGGTAACGATGGGTGTACGCAAAGAGACAACTGAGCCAACAGCACCGTGAAATATATTACTTAAATTTGGACAGGGAATAGCATATTTATTGTGAATCACGTACAGGATCTCATAGGACAATCTCTTATAACAGCGTCACAGAGTGAATGCTCATAACAATTCACCGTGAATGGTTATTATTAAAACAACCACAAACAGATCCTGTCACCTTACACCCCCCCCTCCCCAACTGTACCCCTGGAACGTCCAAAGATCTCCTTTGTGTCTTTTCAACTCAGCCACACCCCTCCATAAGCCACTCGCTCCGAATGTCCAAAGAGGGCACTTGTGAATCCGCAAACAAGGCGTTCTCGGTGAAATCGTAGCCACTCATCGGCTGCGACCGGTCGGCGCAATCAAAGCGGCGAGCGATCCAATAATAGCGCCTTCTTGGGTGCAAAGGCGAGGGCCGTCCCGCGACCTTGTCGCACGCGTGCGCTATCGCACGGCGGCCGGCAATTGTTTTCCCTCGCGGCGCGGCTCGTCGGCCATCTGCGCGGCTGGAATGCGAGATATGCGCCTTGTCATTGAGCGGCCGCCGAGAAGAGGCTGCTGCCGCGGCCGCTGTAGACGGCGTGGGCGACTGTCGCACGTAAAATTCGGAGGAAATTCGTAAGGACGTGATGTAAACGCCGGTTCCTGTTATTTGGTATTAATGAAAGATGTATATCGTGAAGAAGAACAGGAATTTATTCCCGCACAATACATATTTCGAGAAATCAACTGATCACTATTCATATCAAGAAAACATGTACCTAGTAACCCCCCTTCAATAGTCCAGTGCGCCGGGGGAGCACAACAATATCGGGTGACGCCGTCGATGACTTCATTCAGTGACACCTCCATCTCGTCAGTTCCTCAGCGGCATTATAGTTTAATCCTTTCACTACCAATGAGACATGTATGTCCCGCTGGGTTATGTTGCTACTGATCGGGCAAAAGGTGTTCAAAAATGCTGTACCGATTCCGTTGTTGCTGCTGATTAGAGCGATCTAAGATTTGGTGCATATTATGTTCGTTTGCATTTATTTAGTTCAAAGAATTGACTAATTTTCTACTTTGAATGTAATGTGGTTTCTTAAGAACATTTTCAGTCAGTCATTTTCAGTTCCTTTCGAATTAAAACTCTTCAGACTGGTTGATAACTTATTTACGTTAATAGTAGTAGAAAATAATATTACAACAATTTCTAGATGACGGTATAGGGTACTGGATATTCCTCCATCCCCCTACCGCGTACGAAAAATGAATCATAATTCAAACGATCGAATCTTTCGACCTAGAACGTTTCTACTCAAGACCCCACTCCACTGAAATATGAAACATCACTGCACTGGCCACGTCTGGCGCATACAATAAAAATGGCGAACACGTATGATGACTCTCACATGTGGAAATCCCACATCTGAATGGTAGTGGTGCTAAAACAGCACGTACTTTCTTGCCCGTACTAGACGCAAAATTACGCGAAAAGTACTAAACTTTTCAAAAAATTGTGCATGTTCTTATTTCAAAATCTATCTTTAAGGAACAGATTTCGTTAAGTGAAAAAATCTCTATCTCTGATATTTTATTTGTAGGACGACTCCGAGAACATTTTGAACTTTTGCAATTTTCGAAAAATTTGGATTTTTACCGCACTTCAGACCTGCACCATTTTCTGAAACGTCCTTCATATTGTCCAAAAAAAAATCAAAAACGATGGACCCATTTTAAAAGACCTCGTGCTTTTGCGCAAAATTCACGCCCAGGCTGGACCGTTTTCGTGCGTAGCACGGGTGACGAAAGTCACGTGAGTGGCGCGGTAGGAGCGTGTACTCGAGGCTGCACTCTTTGTTGAATGTGGAGTACCCACAAGACTGCGGCTGGCGATCGGGAAATACCGTAAAGTGTGTACGGGGGAGTTCAGTTCATTTTGTGTACAATTTGTAAATAAAAAATGTATATAGAACTTAAGAATCAATGGTTAAGGTGAGTTCATTTGTACCTGATGCACAATTATTAAATTAATAAAAAAATTATTATTACCTAAATTGTAACTAAACATATAAGAATTTCTGTATTTTGGTCAGACTCCTGAAGAAGGAGATAAGTGCTCCTCGAAACCTCGAGAGAAATAAAATTCCAAATTTCAAACAGATGGCCTTTTATTAACCTTTTTATCATCAAAATATAGTATAGACGGTCTTAAAAAGAATGGACAAAGCAAGATTATTAAAACTTGTGTATACTTTTTTATGTCTGTGAGTTACTTTCACGACGCCACAGTACTCTCTGCGGAAATCGCGTCATCATTCGATACAAGCCCCGCCTCCCGTCCGCGCGATCTGACAACGCCACTGCAACGTCACAGAGGAGGCGACTCTGTTCAAGGAAGGAAAACCCTGGCAAGCCGACTTGTAGGTCGGCAGCGGATCTCAATTGCCAACGGACGAAGAACCCGACCCCCTCCCACATGCACCACACTTACGGGACAAATGCCCATATCCGGAGACGCGCCCAGAAACAATACATAAACGAACAATGAAATCAAGCCTCACATACTATTGTACTACAACTTTTCTAACTTAGTCATCACGATGGAATATGTCACGGTATTTCACGTCTCTCTCAGTCGTGCCGCTAGATATCGCATGATCGCGACCGTATCAAGCAGTGCTTGCGATCATGCGACATCTATCGACAAGACCGAGAAAGACGCGAAATGCCGGGTGGCCATAGGGGCTTGAGAGGCAGAGGTATAAAAATCGCACTATATTCTTTCTGTATGCCTCGCCGGAGCAATTGCGCGCTCTCTGCGGAAACGGCGTCATCATTCTATACACGCCCCGCCCCCCTCCGCGAAGTCACGCACGCACACACAAGGTGGCTCTGTTCGCGGAAATGTCAGAAGTCGGCGCAAATCACGACGCGCGCGCGCGCTATCAGATTTCGGCGAAGCCCCGCGGGAGCGACGCCGCTTATCACATCAGCGCCGTGGGAGTGGAGCGGCATGACGCCCCGCGCTGCGGGGCGTGCGAACCGATCGGCGGCTACGGTCAGAGTGCGTCCTTAACCGATCCGCGGCTATACTTCGGTTTTTCTTTCTTGGCGCACGGGGAGGGGGTGTCAATAAAATGGAATATCTCACGGTATTTCGCGTCGTTCTCGGTTGTGCCGCGAGGAGTGGCATGATCGCGACTGTATCGAGCAGTGCTGGTGATCATGCGACTCCTGGCGGCACAGCGGAGAACGACGCGAAATACCGTGAGCTATTTCATTTTATTGACACCCTCTTCCCGTGCGCCAAGAAAGAAAAACCGGAGTATAGAGTGGATCCGTATTCGGCCGAATTCGCGTTCGACTGAACGCGGCCGCTGACGGTCGAATATATCAAACCTTCACTATACTTGGGTTTTTATTTCTTGGCGCGTGAGGCCCTTTCTTCACGATGGAATATCTCACGGCGTTTCGTAGCTTTCGCGTTCGTGCCGCTAGATGTCGCTAGTCACATCGCACGGCTTGTTTACGGTCGCGATGGATGCGACGTCTAGCGGCATGACCGCGAAAGACGCGAAATACCGTGAGATATTCCATCGTGAAGATAGGACCCGACGCGTCAAGTTATAAAAACCGATGTATACAGCGCAAGCACGGTGACATTGCATCAGACAAGTTCTGGCGAACACGGCCGAACTTCGAAATCGGCAGACCGATATATCAAATGAATCAGTTCGGCCGATCTGAGCTCTCGGAGATGGATGTTGAAAAGTAGGTTTCACTTGAACACGAACGAAATGCTTTGTAGAAGACATCGGATTCCAGAGATCACAACAGGGACAAAAGCAGTATACCCAAGTTTGCACGCCGTGAATTTTTCAAGGGTAAAAAAATTTTTCGTACGCCTCCCTGGGGAGGGGAAGTGAAGTCGGCGTCCATAGTTGTGTTTTAATGCATGTAAAAGATGCTCAATTCTAAAGGAAGCCTCTGAGCAAAATTGAAATCGCTTGCTTCTTCGCCCGAATAATACCATCTCTATCCGCTAAATGGTGAAAGGAGCGTATGGCAATCTGTGTGGTGAGGCGGAAGAGCAAGCCTGATGGCCCGAGTCTCAACCCGTAAAATAAGGCATTGTTGAATTGAATTAAATTGAATTGAATAGGGGTGGGAGATGTTCACCGGTTTTTCGCTCATATCTGTTGTGCGCTTTCTGTACATCGAAAACTTTTCGTTTCCTCCACTGGGTGGCGGGATCCGGCGCCGACATATTTATCGGTTTGCGCGATGTTCCCAGTCCGTTATCTCCCTCGAAAGATTCATTAAAAATATTTTATTACTAGTCATACATATCTATATCACAAAATGTGTTCATTATACATAATGCGAAGTCATCAAAGATTCAAGAGTTAATATTGTTATACCACACAAGTAACATGCAAGTTTTGAAGATTCATTCACTTGAGATGCTGATCGGACGTTATTGGTATCTGATAAAGGTGATTCTTTAATCATATGTATGATTTTCACATCTCCAAAAATAACTATAAAAATTAAATAAGTATACCGATGCTATAATTGAGGAAAATTGTGGGCACAGGCTGTAGGAGAACGAGACAATATCAACAATGTGAAATGTCTTTCCATTTCTCATTGAACTTAATATTCGTTGGTGTGAAAATGTAAAGAATTCGCTTCTAATTAGTTTGAAAGTATTTATATTATTGCTTGAAATTAATCGTAACAATAAGTTGTATTAATTGCAATTATCTTGTTGCGCCTTCGTCATTCACATATCGACGCAATGCGTCTCGAAGCTCCTGATCGAGAGTGGAGCGCTACTTGCAATCCTCCATTAATATTTCTTACGTATGTCTCGTCTCGTCAGTTTGTCAAGAGGACCGCGAGGTAGCATCTCCGCATACGCGCCTCCTACTACGCGCTCTTGCGTCACTTCCCAGCGGCATGAATTGGGAAGGAATAAGAATGTGGGTAGGGTTTAGGACACTTCACAGGGGTTGGACTAGCCCTTGTGAAGCAGCCCAACTCGTTTTGTCGCAACAAATTTCACATGAGATATCCGGGAATCGACGAAAACCCGGACCTCCTGAGTTTAAATTCAATTCAATTTAAAATGAATTCAAATTGAATTGAATTTCGATAGGCCAATATTGCTCCACATACACAGTGGTAGTTTTCGAGTACATTGCGTCACGACATCACTGGCCTCGCGTGTCAAAAGACTCTCTTGTCCGCTTCGCTGCCGCGCGCGCGCGCACACACAGACACACACACACACACACACACACACACACACACACACACACACACACACACACACACGCACACACGCACGCAAAAGGCGGCTTATCCACGCCGGCTCGACGCCTCGCCGCCATGTTGTGCCATCGCCCATTTCACGCAGCGCACTCAGGCGGGGCACCGTCTCAGCCGCCCCCGCCCCGCCCCCGCTGCAGACCACACACGGCGCCGCCCAGCTCCCGCCCCCGTCCCCGCCCCCCAGCTGCGTTTCGGCGACGCTAGTCCGCGAGGCGGCGTCTTTGGAGCAGGGAGGCCGAGAAGGGGCGAGCGGCGAAGAGGGGGAGGTCCCTTTTGACCAGCGTCGCTTTCAAACGACCACGCGACACTTGGGCGTGGACCGACTGCATCCCGTGATCGACTTTTCCGTATCCATTTAACCACCTCCTCCAAAAAGGCACAGCTCCCATTTAACCACCTCCTCCAAAAAGATACAGCCCGACTGCATCCCGCGATCAACTTTTCCGTATCCATTTAACCACCTCCTCCAAAAAAGCACAGCTCCCATTTAATCACCTCCTCCAAAAAGACACAGCCCGACTGCATCCCGCGATCAACTTTTCCGTATCCATTCAACCACCTCCTCCAAAAAGGCACAGCCCGACTGCATCCCGCATCAACTTTTCCGTATCCATTTAACCACCCCCTCCAAAAAGGCACAGCCCGACTGCATCCCGCATCAAATTTTCCGTATCCATTTACCCACCTCGTCCAAAAAGGCACAGCCCGACTGCATCCCGTGATGTTTTCCTCCTTAATACGAGCATTGATTTTACGTTTCCCGTGCTCTGCTTAATATTGTATTGAAAGATTATAATTTATCCTCTTACGTCGGTTTCCAAGAAACATTTCCATCTTGTTGAAACCACTGTTTAAAGTTTGAGGAAACAAAACATGAAATAACCTACCGCTATAAAAAATTTGGGAGCTGACTTGTTTGCGTGCGGGGAGAGGGCTTAGTTTTGCTTATTCTCCTTGCCGTTTTAATTTTTGCTTATGGACACTTGGAGCAATATACTTGAGACAAAAGTTCAATTTTTTTCAGCGTCTTCCTACAACTACAAGTACGAAGATAGAGATTTTTCCCCTTAATGAATTATTTTTCTTAAAAATAGATTTTAAAATGCGGTCATGTACAGTTTTTTCAAAATTTGAGTACTTTTCGCGTAATTTCGACCGAAAATACAGGCGAAATCACTTGTTAGCATCACCAGTTTTAGCACCACTAGTTTCTTCTTCCGAAACACCGAATAAACGAAAAGGGCTGGAGTCGGGCCAACAGAGAAAGAGGATTAGCTGGGAAGCGATGATGAGCAAAATCTGGCCGTGGGATGCAGTCTGACGATTCTCCGAGACTTTCCTGCTTTAAGATTTAAAAATGGAGGCGTTAAAAATGAGACAACTTGGTGAGCCACTGTGCGAGAAAAATGTACTTATTTACCGTTTCCGCAAGAGGTTGGCAAGCATACGGCGAAGTAGTGAAAAAACAAAATAGTAACGAATGCAGTGTCTTCAAATACAAATTAATTTCATGTTGATTACCTGACTGGGAAGCCCAGAAAAAATGAGGCCTTGGGCAGTAGATCCGTGGAACTCCTTTATTTCAAAAAAAGTTCTGTCCTTCCCCAATGCATGAACGCAATTCATTTCTTCATGCAACAGAAATAATTTATAGCGGTTAATTTGAATAAGAAATAAATACTTTTTTTATTTTGAAGGAAAACGATTCGAGGCTCTAAGTCGGAATTTATCGATATTGCAATATCGATAAGTATTTTTTATCTATATTTCAATGTTTGAATAACAATCACTGTAGCTACTACTGAAACTATTAGAACCGAAAAAAATATCGATTCTTGAAAAAAATTGGAAGTATCCCATCCCTATAACACCCCTCCCTCTATTGTATCATTGTGCAGAGGCAGGCGTGAGACCTCAGGCACTTCACTGGAGTGTTTAGCGGAGTCCCGAGCAAGAGCGACAAAAGACTATCGGTTTCGCGAACGCTGCTCGTTTGTCAGCCCCCGCCGCCGTCGACGGGTCGTTCCAGATGGCCTTCTCCGGCCACAGGGACCGACCCGTCCCCGTCGAAAATAGAAGAAAGGTTAGAGGGGGCTTTGAAAGCCGGTTTCAGTTGGCCGTGTCGCCCCGCGATTCTCGCCCGTCTTTTTGTGGTTGCGTGCTCCGGGAATTAGGCAGACTTTTATCCGCGTTGGGCGCCACTGCTCCAGGGGTTGGGGGAGGGGGGCATCGATTTAATGGAGTGTCCCTCTGCCGCGAAGGAAGGTTCGCGTGCGAAGGAAATTTCTCTGCAGGGACTACCGTGCGACAAGATGGCTACCGTTGGAGAAAGACGTAGTGAAGTGGCAAGGCAGGGCAATGTTGGAAGATACATTTTGGAGTGCAGAGGGAGTGAATGAGTAGAATGAATGGTTACGTATAATGTTAAACAGGTGTGAATGATGTGTGAATGTAGAAAAAAAAATCACCAATCAAAAAGAAAAATACCTTCAATAATTAGTTAAGAATATTTTGGTGTTAAGCATGCAGGTTTTAAATTTACAATTAGATTAAATTAAATGTTTAATTAGTTATAAAATCAAAGCCCCTCCCTCCCAGCTGTTAAGCCGCAAGGCAGTAGTTTAATGTATCCAAACTATAAAAAAATAAATTCCTGTCTTCACAGGGGTACTGTGGAAGGGACATTATCAGAAAAAAAGATAACAATAACCTCATTCATAGTGAACAATAATTGGCTAAACTCTTGCGATTACTTTGAACAAAACGAAGAACTGTAGAAAAGCTACAAGGGTACAACATACGCCCTGCAGGGAAAATAGAAACACCCCAAAAATTCTTTCATGTCTTTGAGTACATTATCTAAGATTACTAAGATTACTGAAATGACAGAAATTTACAAATTTTGGAACAATACTTCATTATTCACGGTGAACACAGATTTAAATATGTTACTGAAAACGTAATTGGATTTAATTATATTTACCAAGATCTGAACATGTATGTTGTAGAGAAAAATAACACCCACTGTCCTGTCATGTCATCCACTGTCCTGTTGTCATCCACTTAATTTAAAAACGTAATATGCATCTCGTATAATAATTAACATTGATTTTGTTTGTAAACGGACACGAGTTTTAAACGCTCGCTTGACATTGTGACATATGCACACACTAATCTTTGCAATTAAAAACACCCAATCTTCGAACTTATAAAACTCTCTCCCTTCGTTTTATTAACTACAATCCTCACACACACGCTTGCTTGCTCCAAATCAAAGCCTTTTTGAAGGAGGTCTTGATCCAGCCAGAAGAAGAAATGAACAAATGGCGGTAGAAAAGCGTTTATATTTATTTTACTATTTTATTAAAATTTAGTGTATTATAAAACTGGTTAATAATACCAAGAGATAACGTATCAAAAGCCCACTACCTTTCATTTAAAGCAAAGAAATTTGGTTCATTTAAAGTTTTGGTTCAATGAAATTTGGTTCATTAGAGATCTGAAGTTTTAATTCTAAACGAAAACCCTTAGGGTTCTAAATATATCGATGTTGATTTAAATATAGCGAAGTTGAGGGAGAATGATGTTAATTAAGAAAATAATTTTCGGAAGTTAAATAATATTTTTAAACTTATTTCTGACGCATTCACGCACGTAGAACGTAGGTAGGGAACTGTAGATCTTTCTGAAATAAAAATTTTACTTCATTTTGTATGATAAATTTATGACTATTTTTATAGGTGCAAATATTTAATGAAAGACTTCCAATTTTAATCTTAAAAATGGAATATCATAAATTACATAAAATCTACATATCGTTAACATCAAAACATGCCAAAATCACGAAATCACGTTTCGCAAATTCTTACGTTAAAATATCTCCGTCAATATACTAGTCTTGAATTTTCGCCTCTCAAACGTTCACTTAAGGAATCCTCTCCTAAAGCAAATTACCTAGGCATTTCTGGGACTATACCATAAACTAATACATTTCATTTTTCACCCGTTAGAGTCGCCGCACTTTGAATCAAATTCCTCGGAGGCTTCTAAACAGCCCTGTTTACTCTACGAGTGGCTTCTGTCCCTGATTTCCAAAGCCCCCTGCCTGACAGCCAGAGGCGGTGCGGCTTTGATTTTTTCTGTGGAAAGGAGAAGAAAGTCTGGAAGCAATTTGGAGGCGACCGGGGACATGGTTGTGCTAAGTGGCTAGCAGCACGTGCCCGCGCCACGGACTGGGGCGCGGCCCGGGCGGGGGCAGGGGCGGGGGGAAAATAGAGGAGGAAAGTATCTTAGGGCGCACATGGGCGCGGAGGTGAAGACAGTGGGATACATGCTGTGAAGGCATGGCAGAAAAAATCGTCAATAACGCTGTAATTTTGTTGGATTTTTTTTTAGAAATGTTAGTTTAAACTTTGAGTTTGTCAGAATTACTGTGTAGTTTTTACCGTTTTAATTTTTGAAACTGTGTATTAAACTGAATTAATCAGAAGGATTAATAAAGATTTTGCCGTATAATATTCCAAATAGGCATATAACACAAATGACTAGATTTAATTTTGCCAAAAAAATAAAGAGATTTTAAATTTTTGGTCAACGCAGAGAAGAAAATTAATTTTAATGGAATGCCTGATCTTTAGCAATGAACAACTTTAGGGATCCCTAATACAGTAAATGATATATTTTTCTGGCTGGAGCTCCAATAACGAACTAAAAGTAGATATTCAATTTTGCTAAATAACTAATATTTCCAAACCTCAAAAACTATTTGTTCTATATATCTACTTGAACTTGAAACCTTGTGTATTTGAGTGCAAACTTTTTTTAGTAGAGGATTACATAATATTAAATTGAGAATAAATTTTCAAAATTCTCACGCAAGATGTCTCTCTTATATAATTGAACGAAAACAAAGAAAAAGAAAAAAAAAACGTACCTAGTGGAACAAAAACTAATCATTCTAGGTCTAAGAAAAATGATGAAAATTTGTTAGAGTTTAATATGCCAAAGTGGAAACTAACTTAACTTAAAAAAATGGATTAAAGATAAAATTAAGTTAGATTTAGTTAATTTTGGTGCAATTATAAATTAAGTCTTCCCTCTCAACTGCTTAAGCAGCAAGGCAGCAGTGAAATGAAACCCGCCTAATCAAATAAATTCCCACCTCCACAGGGTTACTGTGGAGGGGAAATATAAAAAAAAGAAAAATATAATTGAGTCGTAGCCCTGTTTGACGACATCTGCTTGATGAGGCCCACTGTGCCTGCGCCACCCTGAGGTCCCGACGTGCCGCGGGGTGTGAGGACGTGGGTCAGCCACCAGAGCTACCGCACCGCGCCTAGACGCCACCGCCGTCACCGCCACCGCCACCGCCACCGCCACCGCCACCGCCACCGCCACCGCCACCGCCACCGCCACCGCCACTGCCACCGCCACCGCCACACCCTCCGCAGTCGCCTTCGCTTCCATTACCAGCACCAGCACTGCCAGAGCCGAAGCGAATTCCTATTCCGCAACCACCAGCGCCACCACCCTCGCCACAACCCTCGCCACAACCCTCGCCACAACTTCCTCGACCAATACCTCCTCCAAGACTACCAACAAGACCCACAACAATAACAACACTTCCACCACCACCACCACAACCAACAACAACACCACCCGGACCAACATCCCGACTGCACCAACCACGACAAGCAACACGTCACCATGAGCACCACGACCACAAGCAACACCATCACAAACACGACAACCAACACCACCATCACGACCAATATCATCACAGCTACCGTCACCGCCTCTCCTCCCGTCATCACCATCCCTTCACCCCCGCCGCCGCCGCATCACCATCACCATCAGCATCACCGCAAGAACACCCCACCGCCACCATTAGATCACCAAATCACAGCCATTCCATCGTGACACGTCAACTACCACCACCAACAACAACAATACCAACACCAACACCACCACCACCACCAACAACAACAAAAACAACAACAACAATACCAACACCACCAACACCACACACCAACACCACCACTATCACCACCACTGTCACCAACGACACCACCTCCGCGGTCTTTACACTCTCTACCCCTACCACCACTCCACTCCCGCCGCCGCCGCGCCTAGGGCTAACTGGACTGTAAATAGCTGCGGCCCTAGCCGTCTCTCCCTCGACGCTGCCAGGAGGCGGTAAGGGTCGTTGGCCGCGACCAAGCTTAGGGGTGTTCAACCCAAAGAAACTTTTTAAATAGTTCCCCTTCACAGTAGGAGGCGGGAATTTATTTGATTAAACGGGATATATTTCACTGCTGCCTTGCGGCTTAAGCAGTTGAAAGGGAAAGCTTTACTTGTAATTAAACTAAGATTAACTAAAACAAACTTAATTTTAGCTTAAATCTATTTTTTAGTTTAGTTATAGTCGCACTTTGACAAACTAAACTCTAACAAATTTTCTTTATTTTTCTTAATCCTAAAATATTTATTTTTTGTTTCGTCTAGGTAATTTCTTTTCTTTTTTTCTTTGTTTATTTTCATTCACGCATCATTCTTCCCTGTTTCATTATATACATAGCCAATCATTCTACTCACTCACACTCCCTGCACTTCACTATTCTGTTCGTCACGGCACTGACTTGACAACCCAAAGAAACAAGAGACTAAGATGGACTAACACGGTGGACGAATATTAGCCTATCCCGAACAGGTCCAGATACGTCGTCACTCGCATGATTTGGGTGAAACAACTGAATTATTATGGATTTTATCAAAATACATTGTCATTTATTTAATGATCGAACATTCTTAAGATAACTGTTCTATAACAATATTAAATGTGTTACACAGTAAAAGCAACATTTCCGAAACGTTGTTATCTAAAGCATTTTCGGTCTTTAAATAAAATATCAATATATAAATGTCCAACGTTTCCGAAACGTTTTTCATGTATCGCATTTAATATTGTTATAAAACAGTTATCTAAAGAATTTTACGTATTTAAATAAAAGACCAATATATAAGTGACCAACGTTTCCGAAACGTTGCTTTTACTATGTGTCATATTTAATATTGTTATAAAACAGTTATCTAAAGAATTTTCTGTCTTTAAATAAAGAATTTGAAATTTGAAAAAATATATATAGACTGAAAATAAATATTGATTTCAACTGAATTATAATGGCCCTTACGAAAACAACGAGTGAGAAACCAGAATCTAAATAACATATCAAAATGTGGATGTTCGATTTTGCTAAATAATACATACATCCAAAATTCAAAAACTATTTGTGCTATATCTCTGCTTGAACTTAAAACCTTGTGTATTTGAGACCAAAACATTTTTTTACAAAGGATTACTTGACATTAAATTCAGAGTGAATTCTTAAAATTCCCATGCAAGATAACTGTTTTACTGCATTGAAATGTAAGCCACTAGCTCACTATGCTGCAGTTGTAACATAAAAGTATTTCTTCTCTAACAACTTTCACAATTCCATCTCACTCCGTATCCACAGCGTGTCATGACGTACGCCATCGCAAACTATGTTTGCACGTTTGCTAACATTGTCTCCAAAATATTGTGTGCATAATGCGCATTGCTAGATTCTCAGGCAAACTAGCCCGAATAAAATTGTGTTTACAAATGTACGGTCCAGAATACCTCGCCCTCGACAATTTCGTAACAATAATTTGTTTCGTGAATAAAGCTACGGACATTAGAACAAGGAGAACTTCCTGTGCAGAAACAATCGATCGTGTTCCGTTCGCGTGGTGGTGAAACAGGCACATCTGGCCCTCTCCTGTAGCTTGCGTGGCTTCTGTCTGTCAGCGAAGTTCTAGAGAACGGAACAAAAACCTAAAAGGCGAAAGAAAAAATCCAATCGCGTGCAGTCTAATGGCGGAACGCAGTAGCTTGGGCCACGCCCTTCTAATGTCCTGATTTTCATTTTAACCTGCCCCAGGCGAACTCCGTGATGAACGCACAGGTTGTTAAATGTCATGCGACCAATTTGCTTCCAAGTTTTCGGTACCTAATAACGAATAAAACGTGGTTTTTAGCATTCGCTCAAAGTAATTTATGTGCGATTTTTCGCCTTGTTTCGTTATCTGGTTACGTCGAATGCAAGAACACAGTTACATTTGCCCTAATAAAACGCTAATGACATGTGTCATAACGAAACTGGATGGCTGCAGGCCACTGACATAACGAAAGTACAAAAACATGCACTGTGAATCATCGATTCCCGCAAAGTGGTGCTATTTAAAAAATAGAAAGTATAGCACAATAACTTTCAATAATTTTATATTTCACTAAATGAGAGACAGTGAGTACGTCGGGACTTACAAACAGTAATAAGTACTTCATTCTTTTTTTTTTAACTTATTACCAACAGCACATCTTTCACTTTTGCAATAATCTCACATTGATGTTGTCTACCAACATTCCTTTTCCCTATACGATATAGATGTAGATAGATATAATGAACAATAAATGACCGCCTCGCTAGCGCTGCTGGCTGGGGTGCGGGACGAGATAGAAAAGCAGAGCTGATTGGCGCCAGGCGGGTCCGGCGTGGCGCCGGGGCGTGAGCGCACAACCACAGGGTCGGCGCCCCCGACGGCCGAGAGGGTGCGGCGGGGCGGGTAACGGTTCCTCGGGGGGCGGGAGGGCTCCGCGGGGTTGCTGCCCTCCAAACAGCCCCCGCGCCGCGGAGCCAACAACCCCGCTGCATCCAGCGAACAAAGGCCGCGCGCGGGGCGAACGCGGTTGTTTCCGGTGTGCCGCAAGGTGGTTTTTTGTGGTCCCGATGAATTCCAAGTGTTGTAAAGAAGCTGGTGTTTGACATTTTTTTTTGGCTTCAGCTTTCTCGTAGGTCATTTGCCTTGCAGCAGGGTTGTTGTTTTTTTTAGTTTGAGATCTGCGACCGTCGGTAGTCCGCAAATATGAAATAAATGATCCTTTGGAAAAATATACAATTTATTCTCTTTTCGTTTACTTGATGTTTTCTACAAAGTCCAAAACTCTGTTACATTAGAAATGAAATTAAAGCTGTAAAGCACATTTAATTGAATTAATCGTAGATATCTATTGAAAATGTTTTATTAACTTGCACATATGGCCGGATAATACAAGTCAATTTAGCGTATTTTTACAACTCAAACTTCGGTAATAATACCTCAGGTCTTCAAAATATAGATACTCACAGAACGAATGAAAACATCTGCAAAGTGCTTGTCCATGAATTATGTAATACACATTATAATGTAATTTTTAAATTTTTACAAGAAACGTACCTGAAATATATTTACGGTAATTGAATTCTATCTAAAATCGTAAATAATGAATTTTGGTTTCTAGATACTTCTAATCTGACATTTTTCTCCACTAGCCTACGTTTCAATTTATTTTTTTCTAAGAATCTGTCAATTTGATGAGTAATTTCTGAATAGATATTCTGTGAGTGGCTTTAACTTCTGAAAGATCAAAGAGCCACTTTTAATATATTTATCGTCTTTCATCGAGATGACTGTTCGAGTGCAAAGTACTTGCATGTCATCGTCCATTCAATATCATGCGTTCCTGTCAGTATGTGAGCTCGTAAGTGTAGTAAGGTGATACGTCAGACAATGCGTCATTGGAATAAAGTCTCGCGGAAAAAAAAACTATTGCCGACGTTTTGTGATGTCCAGTATTGAAGAATGATTTTTAATTCTACTTTAAAACATATTCGCCCAGAAAACATTATTTGAATGATGTGTAGAGAAAATATCGTGCAAGCAAACGTTCTACAATAGGAATCAAATAATTACAACACAGTACATTTGTAGATATTTCTTTTGAGAATTGTACGTTAACAATCATTACAAACTCGGCAGCATCAATACCAAATTGTGAAAAAACCAGGTTTAATCTCAAACTTCCGGCAAACTTTTGTTAATTTGTAGAAAACCGCGACGATCTTTGTCACAAATTAGGTAAGATTTGTGTGTTTCTGAAAGGCAAGACTGTACGCACACGCACACACACACGCACACGCACACACACACACACACACCACACACACACACACACACACACACACACACCACCTCTATCGTACTCGCGAATGATGAGCTACTCTGCGCAGGATACGAAATGAAGTGGAGAGGGGAATATCGAGAAATGTCCCTCTCTAGAAAACTTGTTGTGTCATGCTGGAGAAGTATTAATTTCTCCTTACCAGGTAAACCAACTTAGACATAATTTAAGACTTCCACACTTTGAAGAATTCAAATCAAAAACATCGAGCAAGAAAACACTGTCGAGAGCATTTTTAGAATTCATTCAGCCTGCATTGCGAGAGAAGTTCTTTTCAGTCATCAATAATCCTTGGATTCGTTCCTTTTTGTTGAGTTTTGAATATCTCCGCTAGAGAAATTTGCCAACTCACACCCCGCTCCTGCTCGAGAATCGAATGCAACTCCTCGTAATAAACTATCTTCCGCAGGTATGGATGATGGGAAATGAAAATATAAAATTAAATAAAGACGTAAATAAAAATCAATTAAAAAACATTAAAGAAATGCAAATAAACTAATCACATTTCGCACCTAGTCCCACGCCATCCATATCACTAATTCTCACTGAAGCTCATACTCGTAACAGCACGGTTTAACCCAGTTCTTAATGAGCGTCCGTCGGATTAAGATCACGCGCTGCTACGCCTCCGGCTCATCGAATCTGCTTATCAAGGGCGGGAGATGAAAAGGAGGCGTTAATCGCCTACAGAAGCACGCGGCTGCGGCGACGACGGGAGAGGCGGAGACTGAGACGGTGGCGGAGGTGGTGGCGGAGGCGGAGGTGGGGTGGAGGGGGAGGGAGGTGGAGGCGGAAGTGGGGGGAGGGGGAGGGAGGTGGAGATGGAGGTGGATGTGGAGGCGGAGAGAAGGGGAGGCTGAGGTGAAGGTGGAGGTGAAAGTGGAGGCAGAGGTAGAGGGGAGGTGGAGGTGGAGGCGGAGGAGAGCTGAAGATGGAGGTGGAAGCGGAGGCTTTAGCTGTGCAGAGGAGGCGGTGGCAGAAGTGGGGGCGATGAGGGAGTTGGGGGCGGTGGCGTTTACGGTTGTGTTGGCGCAATGGCGATGGCGGTGGCGCAAAAGGCGGAGATGGTGAAGTTGGAGGGCGATGTCGTTCATGGCGGCGGTGATGACTTGTGGCTGTGATCGTGGCAGAGGCATAGAAAAAGGATGTATATCTTTACTCTATGGCAGAGGTGGTGGGGGCGAAGGCAGTGAAGCGGGTGGGTGTGGCGGTGGTCGTGGAAGGTTTGGAGTTGGGAAAACATACAATTTATCTTTTCGTTTACTTGTTTTCTACATAGTCCAAGAATTAGTTTAATTAGAAATAAAATTAAGGATGTAAAGCACATTTAGTAGAATTAATCGTAGATATTTATTCAAAAATGTTTTGTTGGGAGCGGTGGCGAAGGCGGTGGCAGAGGTGGGGTCGGTGTCGGAGTTGGGGGCGGCGGCATTTATGGCGGCGGCGGCAGAGGCGGGGGCGGCGGGGAATCGGGGGCGGGGGCGTTTACGGCGGCGGCGGTGGCCTAGTTAAGGAATCGCAGGAAATTTACAACCGGAGGCGGCGGCCGCTGCAGGCGCCGATGATACCGCCACCCTAATCCCTCGATACGCTATCGGCGGCGCTGGCGGTGGCGCTGGCGGTGGCGGTCGCCGTGGAGCTGGCGGTGTCGGCTCGATGTCCCGTGATACGGAAATTGCAGGAGGCCGCGAGCTCCGCCCGCCAAGCGAACCACGTGCTGTTCCAGCGATCGCATTGTCTGTTCGGGGTTTCCCCACACGCGGTGAGCCATGCAACGGTTTTCGTTTCAGAAAATATACACGACATACAGTCGACTCCGGGTATAGTGAACTTCTGGGGACTAACATGTTTGGTTCGCTATATCCGATGATGTCAAAATTGAATAGAATTTCTCTACAACGATTGATTTTATTAATACAGATATACCGGGAAATGCATTAACAGCTCGAACGGAAAATTACAATATTTTTAATTGTCCTTTGAAAAGAATTGATTTTTTATTGTATGCTTCATATATTGCCCATTAGTAATTTCTCCAGATCGTTCTCTAGAGTTTGTGCTCTCTCCATACTTGATTCTGCATTGTCCTCTGTGTCTAAGTATCGTAATGCACTCTGATACTTTGAATGCCTGTTGGAACTGTTGGAACAACCATCCGAAGGCCCTTTTACTCGCCTAATAACTACGAGATCCAATTAATTTCCAGGAGTTATTTGCTACGTTCACTATAGCCAAGGTTCAGGTTCGCTATAACCGAATCTTCTTGTACTTATTTGTAATGTAAGTGAAACTGGACCAGTGACGTAAGTTCACTAAATCCGAGTTCACTATCACCGAAGTCGACTATAGATGCCTTTGTTCATAAGTACTTGACTTCTAATAGAAATGAGAGTTTCGCTAAATGGGGTACATTATTTTTTGGATCTAGATTCGGAAAGATTTTCTTTTGTGTACAACATAATTCAAAAAATAAAAATTACATAACGATTAATATTTTATACATCAATACAATATAAATTCTTCATGTCGATATTGTTTACAACGAAAAACTCCCTATGATCTGTGTATTTCTTGAGCTCTCTCTACAATGAAAACTATATACAATTGCGAGTACAAGAAAGCACTGCATCCCTTGAGTTTTATTGTAGAGAGGTACGTTTAGTACTTAATACGCGCCAGGGAAGCAGTTAAAAGTTCGCCAGGAAAGTCTTTCCAAACCGAGCAGAGACGCATTAAAAATATTAAATCGTATAATAAATCGTAATATAAATGGTGGTTATATCGTATAACAAATCGCTTAATGTAATCGTTAATAATTCGTATTAAAAATTGCATTTATGTTGGTATCATCCAGAACACCGGCAAACAAGTGGACAACAATTCCAGCACCTGTTATGATTGTACTGAATACGCTATTTACGCTTTCGTTTGTTACAAGCTCCAGCTCGTGCTACCAACGTAATTTTTGTTGCTGGCATTCTCACTAGCAAGATGCCACTGTGGAGAGATTTTCCTGGTGGGCAGTATTAACAGTTACAGAAGCACCTCTAGACTCGGATCGTAGAATGCGTTTACAAGAGAGTGATTGAAGGTTTGTACGAACCCTGAAGTATCGTGCCATCGTCCAGAACTTAGTCAGGCCATGCTTATTTGGCGTGTCCACGCCACTTCGCGATGGGAAGTTCGCGAGCGGCCACGAGAGCGCAGTGCAGTACAGCTGACCGCAGCGAGTTCGGTACGTCGTTGGGGACGCGGGAACTGCACCTTCTCCCGAACATGGAGGCGGAGGAAATTCAAAGGAAATTATGGTAAAAAGTGACGAAATGAAGTGTATCGCGAATACACGAAATAGTTTGTTTAAATGTAGGTGCTACTGGACACGTAGACCGTCGAGAGAATATTCGCGCCACGGTTCAAAGCATGGATGTTGCCAAATATTTTAATATCGGCCAATTTTTTTGTATGTCCGCTAAATCATTCCAAAACTTTGTTTCACAGTTCTAAGTTTCACTACTCCATCGTCGATTTTTGTTAAATAATACATATTTTTTAAATATTACATATTTGTTGTTGTAGTATTAATTTGCTGTAGATATGATACTATACAATATTGTCTAAATAATTACATAGTCGGAACATAAATATTTAAACCAATTTTTCCACATAAAGGAAGGTAAACGAAACCTATAGGAATTTTTTTTTGGAGGGGGGCATAGCCATCATGCCTCGTCTGGATCCGCCAGTACACTAGACTACATACACAAGATCAACTAAGCATGATTTCAGAAGACGATATGTTGCTCATAAGCCCTTCTAAGTTGGACAGTTCTATATCATCTCCTATATTATTTCAGTAGTATACCTCCCCTTTGCGGGTCTCACAAGCAACCAATCAATATAAATGAGGTCTCTAAAGAAAGAGAATTTCAAGGAGACGTGACGAATTGCACTTTGACTTTAAAAATATGGATGATTTCTTCAAAAAAACGCATCGAAATATTCATGTAAAATGCAACCCGCATCGCATGTCAACCTATATCGGCAAATAACTCGTAAACAAAGTAAATTTTGAGGCCAAAGGCCTCAAAGAAACGTTTTTCACATAATCTACAAGATGAGACATTCTTCGATCCATTCAATTAACTTTTCGGTTCCACGCTTCAATACTATCAAGGCCACCTCGATATTTCAGCCCTTTCTGCTGGTAGCAATTTTTGTGGCGACACGCTTAGAAGGCTTAGATTTGACTATCTTTATTAACGCTTTCTGTTAACACCGTAGTTTGTGCAGTCTGACGAGGTTTATTTGCATAATCATTAATTCAAGATCTAACATGCGAGAGTTCTCGCACGGGTACGCTAGTTAGACTTTAAATATCCAGTACGAGAGCTCTCGTCCTCGAGGAGAACATTCCCTGGTCGACACAGAAGATACAGAGGGGCCTGAGGAGGCCCGAGATTTCTCGGAGCGATGCAGCGGTCGGAGCATGAACTAGTTGCAGCGTGAAATGAACTCATTAGCGCCCAATTCATTTGGCTGCTCATCATGCACGCTCTTTGACATCGCTCGCGTACGCGCTGGCGCATTGTTGGAGCTATCTATTCCTTTTCAACTTCCAATTGAGACCAAACAATTTCAAATTGGGACCAAACATTCAAATCGAGACCAATCATTTCCAAATAGAGATTTAATAGGTTGAAACAGGAAAGTAAAAAAAAAAATCAGGTTATAACCATTTAGTGATATTATATGCCTGATAATTTAAGAGATGTGGCATATGTCCGTATTGTCTTCTTTTATTTACATCGCTGTTTATTTTTTCGGGCTCTCTACAAATGACTTTTATCGTAAACATTACGCCATCCGAATGTTGACGCAAACATTTGGTAGAAACAATAACTTAATGCTGATCTTCAAATTTACAATTCAGTTCTTTTATTGTAATTCTGAGATTTTCCTCTATGTACTGAAGAATTAAATCCCTGTGTTCACTCATCTTCTTCCACCACATTGACGTGATATTTCGTCTTGACATTTTACCCACCAATATGCAGTTAATCTTTTCACTCCAAGTGTATTAGCGAGCCCTCTCCAGTCTCCATTATTACCACACACTGCACAAATTTGTATTTAGTTCCTCGCAGCTTCCTTTTTCTTTATGTAAATCATTATAACGCAATTACCTTACCCATACACGGCGAAATACTGGTTAGTTTTGTTAACAACAAATGAAACTCTAACCGATTCAACTTTGTTTTTTCTCGATTTGAAATTTTTGCGTCTTAAATTGCTTGTGTTTAATCCCAATCTGCTCGTGTTTGTTCTCGTTTTGAGTTATTAGTAACCAATTTGAAATTGTTTGGTCTCATTTTGAAGTAGAAAAGGTATAGTAGTAACAACTTTCATTCCAAATTGTCGTGACGTTGTTAAATTGTAGCGAGCGTTCTAAGTTCCCAAACCGTTGGAGTGTGAGAGATTATATAAAGGAGTGAGGAGGATCTGTAACAGGGCTTTCCAACTGGCGGTCCCAGCTATAAGAGTTTTTCTGTCGAAAATTCGCCGTTTTCCGGTGCACGATTACATAACTTTCTCTTCTTACGAAGAGTTCGTAAAGCGAAAAAAATGAAAGGGATTCGCTGGGAAGCGGTGGTGAGGAAAAACCACAGCGGGAAGCAAGTGGGACGATTCGTAATGTAGGCGGTCGGCGAGGCGGCGTCTGGTGGTTCTAGCGTGAAATGAGATTAATAGCGACGCGCCATGGGGCCAGTTGCTCATTACGGGGGCCTTAATGGACAGCCACCGGTCAGCACCACCTTCCCCCACCCCACCCCACCCCACCCCACACACCGAGATGAGCGTGAAATGGGGAGCACGGAGGCTGCCACGCAAATGGAGGAGAAAGGTTTCATTTTTTTTTTATTTATTTATTAGGGGTTTTCCAGCAGAGACCATTTGGCCTCTTCACCTCCATGCTAGGGCGGTCTCACAAGAAGGGCTGTGGAAATTCAACCCCTTGAATATTTTCAGGATTCAAATAATTCTTTTTTAAGAAATAGGAACTGCAAAATAATAGTTGTATTCGTCCCCTCTCTGTTTCCTTTGCGCCAATGTCAGATTCGACTATCTCTTATGCTTTGAGAAATGTACTCATACTCTTATTGCTTTTTAACTTATTTACTTAAATTAACAATGAAGTATCTTGAAATATTATTTCAAGTGTTGACTGAGGGTTAGAACATTAAACTTTCTCTGATAGAAAAAGTAGTACTAACATAATGATTTATAAAATAATCGGTTAGATCTTTTATTTACAAAATCTTCATGAACAGTATACAAACCAAAGGTAAAGTATAAATTAAATAGTTGATTAAATTGAAAGTATTCTTTTTATTTTTGAAAATGTTCCTCCTCCTAAATATCTTCTGAAACCGCTCTTTACCCAATGGGCTGTATCTGGAACCAAATACTGACTACCGCTGCTCTGACACTATAACCTTTTGGCTTTTGGCACTATAACCGAATTTTGGCTTCGCATTCACGAATTCTGCGACACTTGCAACAACGTAGGAACTTTTCTTAGATTTAAAAGATACTATATCATGTTAGAATGCGAAATGAATCTATCGTCCATTCGTGGTGATGGGAATGGTGACATGAGGATGAGGAAGGATCACATGCGGTTTGTGGGTCGTTGGTTCAGGTTCTGTTCCGATATACTGCGTGGAACTTGACGGAATAAATCACAGAAATGATCTTTCGGAGCAATAGCTCTCCAGAAGTCTCATGTAAGCAGTCGCCCAAGAATTTTAGCAGGTGTCGAAGTTCCTGCCATTGGCGAGTCTGGAACCTGTGACATTCCAGTCAACGTAACTTCAGTCGCGAACGTGCAACTACATAATTTTTGGTGCCGGTTTGTTCGCTAACTGCGGAAGCTAATAATGCAAACATAAACATAAGCATGGCGTTAATATAAAAGTAAGGACTATGTTCATAAGAGGACTCATTCACAATGCCTTCGCATAAGCAGAACATGTAAGATGTTAACTTAATAGCTTGCAAGCTTCAAGCTTCTGTGCTTATACTTACGTAAGAAATGAACCAATCACAGTACGTTAACTCAAAATCAAGTATCGAAATTGGATCGAAGTCGATAGATTGAACAAAAGACTGGTATTCGAAATTGTGTGGTTGATTTTCGGCGGTTTTCTACATTGTTTTGTAGGGTACAATCCGTTTGTAATATATAATATCGACTCTCAAATCCAACAAATAGTCACTAGAATGTCATGCGACAGACAGTAGAAAATCTTGCTTACGCTTATGTTGGACATTGTGAATACTTCAGTCTAGCATTTATGTTAAAGTTTATGTCTATGCGTATTTTTATATCTGCATTGTGAATGGGCCTTTATTCTGAGAGAAGACGCGGAATTTAAAATACTTATGTAGCAATCGAGTAACATCTCTCTGTCGGTCCGTCACTCACGGTTAGTTCATTTCGACCAATTCGACCAATCAAGACAAATGAGGTGTCTTTCGCCGCGTCTCTGTCTCCAGATGGGGAACTGATCTTTTTTTTTTCAAATCCATTCATAATTTCTCTAAAAACTTGTTTTTAGGGGCTTTTGAAGCAACTAAAACGCATTTTGGGTGTCTTACGACATATAGAGATCAATATTTCTCTCATTCCATTTGTCTCGACAAAACAAATAGATTATTACAATTCTTAGAGTGTTCTCTCTAGGATATTTTGGAAGGGTTTCAGGAAATTATACCCTGTCGATGGTTTCAATGCAACTATGAAAACATTGGTGAAACTCTTTTACAATTTCTCTCCGACATTTGCACGAATTGTTACTTTGTTCATCAGACTGACGATCTTTAAACCTAATTTTGTAATGAAACAAAAATTAAAAAAGTATTTCAATTTATTTCCACCCAAGTTTCTATGCTCAAAAATCAACGAATCGGACAACCGTAATATGTTGAAAGTTCATCGTTATAATGAACTTGCAAAGCACAAATAAAGTTTTTCAACATGAAAATGCCCGTCTGAGACGCCGCAATAAACTTGTTTATAATAAAGTTTTCAGAGGGAAGGGTGGAAAAACCACGAAAGAAATGAACGCAGTTTCACGAATACGTCAAGTAATTTGTTTAAAAGTACAGGCGTTACTAAGCAAACCGCAAACAATGATGTAGTGTTTGCGGTTGCAATCCTTATTACTTCATTCTCACGGCCTCTGAGCTAAGCACCGACACAGTAGAGGTCTCCTTGCTTCTTGGGAGGAGCGAAGCCCTTTGTGACACAATACGCACACGCACACGCACGCGCACACGCACACACACACACACACATGCATTCACACACACACACATGCATTCACACACACACACTCACACACATGCATTCACACACACACACACATGCATTCACACACACACACACACACACATGCATTCACACACAAGAGGTAAAAACTGCATGCCTAGGTTGAATTCGGATCTGCAACCTTTTGTATTGACAAAGTGAGTCGCTTCGCGCCTTGAAATCGTCGCTCCCTAGTGCGCTGGAGAAATATTTTACTAGTAATTACTATAAACCCTCCTTAGCACGAACTCGCTTAACACGAACAAAACTTCAGTCCCGGCAAGGGATTACGGTAAAAGGGACATTTATAATATTTTTTCCCTTATTATTTAAGGTCGCATCAACTACTCGGTCATTAGCGTTATGACATGATGATGACACGATATGGTGATGATAGGGGGTGAAAGACGAACACATACAACCATGCCCGAGGCGGGACTCGAACCCGCGACCCCACGGTCCCAGACCACTACGGCACTACTGCCTTAGCGGTCTCGGCCACGGGGCCGGCGTTTTAGAAAATGACAAGATTTTTTGTTATAACACGAACTCCGATTTTTTCGGTCCCTTGGAATTGGTGTTAATGAGAGTTTACTGTAGTTCGCCATTTTTTCCCCTGTTCATATCTATTTCGGGCGGAATTTTACAATTTAGACGGTGTGGGAGGTAGCGGTGGTGGCAATCCTGCTGTAGGATTGTGTCCCTAGGAGTGTGAACCCTGGATTAGGATTCTGTTCAAGGTATAGATGATCTTGTAGACGTGACTCGAAAGCGAAAGCATAATACCAAACATCTCACTTCATTCAAATATCCACTTGTCCCACAAACGCAAAGTGAAGTGAAATTCTCCTTTTTACATTTCCGCAATTAGTCATCTCGTCAGGATACAGAGACTTGAACTTCCTTGCCTTATACTATCCTCTTGATTAGATTGTTGCAGTCAGCTAAGGTAGCACGAAACACTGAATTGTTCTATTGATTTCTGTTGGTTCTTGGGATTATTTATTACTACATAAATGCTATAGTTCTAAAATTATTACTTCGTAAACAGAAATGTTGGGAAACCACCAAAGTTCGCAATTTTGCTAATGAAGAAGAGGTAATAACTGGGGCAGATATATTCAGTTATAATTAATAAATTAGTTGTAGTATTAACTGATAAAAACTGAATATGAATTTGAAGGATGTGACAGAATTTAAGACTTTAAACAGATAATTATCATAAGAAGCAAGAAAAAGAATATCTACAACGCTGATTTTACAACTACTTCCGTTATTTTCTTTCTATTCTTCAATTCACCGAAAAGGTGAATTATTCATTTTTGAATTCAGAAATTTAAAACTTGGATCATGTTCAGAATTAAGTCACATAATATGTTATATTACATGACATGATGTATTACGTTACCTGATACCAAAGTTACGTCATTTATCCAAATGCAAGAACATTCATTGTAACAAAATGTGTTTCGTTAATACTTCAATTAATTTTTTACCAGGTGTCTAGAATTTTAATGTTTAGATAGAAAATTAAATCTAGAGAACTCTCATAAACCGGGATTTGCATATTCGCGATTTTGTTGAATTCGTCGGCGTGAAATTGTTCAAGAAATTTTAGAAGAATGATTTTACATTGTTGAATGTTTGATTACACAACGAACAGTGAAAATTTGGTAACTTCTAGAATAATGTTGAACAAACATTTACTGCTACAAACAAGCTCACTCCTTCCAAACTTCAATAGGTTAATCGCAAATAAAAACCACGCTCACACAAAATACATTCTCGCGTGGGCAAAAGAATAAAGCAGCTTTGCTTTAATCGCGCTCTCGATGAAACACACGAAGGAAAAGTGTCAATTCATTACTTTTCAATTTCTACTTCAGACTTTTTTTCAAGAAGCAACAAATAAAATAAATGTGTGGTAATCATTTCTAATATTGAAATAATAGAGAATACCATAACAAAAATATATGTATATAAAAATTAAGAAAAATGAAGTTTATCAAGCAAAAATTGGCGAATTCGAAGAGAAATTCGCAAAATAAACAGAGTATTATATAATTCTTAAAGATACAGTTATATTTTCCATTATAAATTGATGTATAAACTAAATTGATGTAAGAAAAAATTTGACAAAAACACAACGCGTTGTTGTGAATACATTTTCTTAAATAAAATGCAATGCACTTTCCATAGATACCGATTCTCGCAGTATCAGAGATAGATTCATACACGGCTTCACTTTCAAATTTATACAGTTTTAACCTTCTTACTGACTCAAATAATAAAACAAGTGAATCCTTATGTAAATAAAGCTTCAACTTCAGGTTCTCAGTTTCTGACTCCACGTGACATTAACGCAATTCTTCTGCAGAGGAACTGGACAGCAAGTTACCACACGCCGGTTTTCGCAAGTTTCAGAACTGGAGGAGTAATTTGCAAACAATGTAAAAGATGCAAAAAAATTGTTAAGCTGTTCTACAGGGAACACGAGAAACATTTCTCAACGAAGTTGTGTCACCCTTCACGTTCGAGCCCGACGTTACTCAACAAATGGACCGCAGGACGAAGATCCGTCAGGTGGGAGAGATAGAATCTCACCCGGTAACCCCAACTCGGAACAAAAAACATGAGTGGCGCCGCGAACGTGCAAACTCACATCCCGCCATACAACGATCACCCTGCGAAACCTTCCCCGCAACAAAACGTGCGAGCATCACCTCCGGACGGCGGGGGCGACGTACAAATCACCACTCACCCGCCCGGGTCGGCGGGCAGTGAGCGGCCCATTAGCCTTGTTAAACGGGGCCGGCCACCGCGGTTCGTCGGGCGGGCCCGCGTGCCCCGCGGGGGGCCCGCGCGGGCCCCAAATTCCGGCTCCCCCGGGGGCACGCGGCCACTGAAAGATTCATATATCGTAATTGGACCATCCTTCACGGGCGCGGCAGGTAGCCGGCCGGCCGGCAGGGGGGGCCAGCGTATCTAGGCCTAAATCCGCCGGCTAAGAGGCAGGCCGTGTCCGGCACGGTTATCACCGCCGCGCCAGCTGGCGGGTTTACTCTCGCGGGCTCCACTCACCTGCAGACACCGCCGCCGCCGTCGTCACCGCCGCCCCCGGGCCGTCACCACCACCGCCACCTCGCGACCTCACCGCCAGCACCGCTGCTGCCATGCCTCGCCCGTTGGAGCACTACAAAACAACTACCACAGCGCCGCGCCGGCCGCCACGGGAGCTCGCCCCCCTCCCCGCCACCCGCCGCCGGCCCCCCTCCCGCGCGCCCGCGCCGCCGCGCGGAGAGGGGCGGGGCCTCGCGGGTGCCGCGCGCTCATTGGCCGCGGGCCGCCGCCGCTCGGCTGCCATGGCGCCCGCGGCCGCCGCCGCCGACGACGACACGGCTCCCGCTGCATCGATCCGCCTCGCTGGGCCTCACGGCCGCCGCCGCCCCAGCCGCGGCGCGATGCGCGGCTGTCGGCGGATTCAGGAGGCCATGCCCCCCCCCGCTCTCCCGACCATTTTCTTTTGCAATTCTACTCAATACATTCAAAACAATAGAGGACTTCAATTGACGATCTGCTTAATCCGGGTTTTTCATTCCTTTCCACACCATTTTCTCAATGTATTCAAAACAATTGAGGACATCAATTGACGAACTCCTTTACCAGAGTTTTTCCATTCCTTTCCATACCATTTTCTTTTGTAATTGTGATTATAATTTATTCAAAACAATTGAGGACTTCAATGGACGAAGTGGTTAACCAGGGTTTTTCATTCCTTTCCTTTTGTAATTGTTCTCAATTTATTGAAAAGAAATGACGACTTTAATTGACGATCTGCTTAATCCGGGTTTTTCATTCCTTTCCACATCATTTTCTCAATGTATTCAAAACAATTGAGGACATCAATTGACGAACTCCTTTACCAGAGCTTTTCCATTCCTTTCCATACCATTTTCTTTTGTAATTGTGATTATAATTTATTCAAAACAATTGAGGACTTCAATGGACGAAGTGCTTAACCCAGGGTTTTTCATTCCTTTCCTTTTGTAATTGTTCTCAATTTATTGAAAACAAATTACGACTTCAATTGACAAACTGCTTAAGCTGGGTTTTTCCACACCATTTGCATTTGTAATTGTACTCAATTTATTCAAAACAATTGAGGACATCAATTGACGAACTCCTTTACCCGAGTTTTTCCATTCCTTTCCACACCATTTTCTTTTGTAATTGTTATTTATTCAAAACAATTAAGGACTTCAATTGACGAAGTGCTTAACTCGGGGTTTTCCCTTTCCTTTTGTAATTTTTCTTATTTTATTCAAAAACAAATGACGACTTCAATTGACGAACTGTTTAAGCTGGTTTTTTCCGCACCATTTGCATTTGTAATTGTACTCAATGTATTCAGAACAATTCAGGACTTCAGTTGACGATCTGGTGAACCCGGGTTTTTCATTTCTTTCCACACCGTTTTCGTTTGTGATTGTTCTTAATTTTTTCAAATCAAGTGAGGACTTCAATTGATTAACTGCTTAACCCAGGTTTTTCCATTATTTTCTACACCATTTTCTTTTGTAATTACAATTATAATTTATTCACAACAGTATTGAGGACTTCAATTGACGAATAACTTAAGCCGGATTTTTCCATTTCTTTCTACACCATTTTCTTTTGTAATCGTAATTATAATTTATTCAAAACAATATTGAGGACTTCAATGGTGGAACTATTTAATCCGAGTAGAGCTTTTTTCCGATTATTGGCTTATGGTTTTGATTGAAGTTCCACGTATTGAAATTACATGAAGTAAAGTTATCAGCAATGGTTTTAAACTTTTGTAGTTTTCCTAAAGTTCTTCGGCTACAAGTAGTCAGTAGGCGTTTAGCTTACCTTACTTCGCTGCAACGCTTCTCGTCAAGCCTGACAACATTGCGATCCACGGCTGTCAGCGGCGCGGGAGGGTTTAGGAGACCGTGCACCCCCCTCACCATTTGCTTTTCTAATTGTTTTCAATTTATTCAAAAAAATTGAGCATGTCGATGAACTAACTGCTTAACCCGGGTTAAGTCATTTTTAGTTACTTTCCACATCATTTTCATTTGTAATTGTACTCAATTTTTGAAATAAATTGAGGACTTCTTTGGACGAACTGCTTAACTCGGTTAAAGCTTTTTCCCATTTTCTTGGCTTACGATCTTGATTGAAATCCCATGTATGTGATTAACTTACAATTAAAGCATCAGTTACTAATCACACACTTTTGTAGATTTCCTAAATGGGCGATTATGGTCCGATTAAAAGAAGTTAGTGGTTGACAATTGCGAGAGGAAAGGAGCGACGTTGACAGGTTGCGTACCACTGAGTGCGTGTTCCCGGGACACGAAAATAAACTCTTGACATAACTATTTCTGAAAGAAACCAAATCATACACTCAAATAGTATGAAACAACAACGTCAGAAGCACAAATGTCAATCACCGACTTATTTTAATCGGACCGTAGCTTACTGCACTCGGCTGTGTCAATCTGCCTCGCCAGCCCTCACGACGATGCGATGCGCGGTTGAAGTAGGCGCTGGCGAATGCAGGAGGCCATGTCCCGCCCCTTCCTGACAATTTTCTTTTGTAATTATACTCAATTTATTGAAAACAATTGAGGACTTCAACTAACGAACTGCTTATAAAATAACAGTTCCAAGAGATTTATAGACAGACCAACACTAAAACTTTATTCATTAAATCACATAATTTCACAGTCGGATAATTATAAAAACAGCAACGTTTCGGAGAACAGTTTTTCCTCCATCATCAGGCCATAGGTGATAATAACGAACTGCTTAACCTGATATTTGATAGTTTAATCTTGACCTCTTGAATTAAATAGGAAGGATGTGGTTTCTTAAGGTTGTCATCTTGGAAATAAAACAGAAAGAATTCACTTTCTTTTTCTTTTTTATTTTTGGTTGCCAACGTTTCGTCCCCTTTATTGGGCCTTCATCAGGGCTGTGTCATGTGTATTTTCTTCTATTTTCTCCATGATGGAGAAAATAGAAGAAAATACAAGGTCAAGATTAAACTATCAGTTAAGAGTACTGTACATCAAATGATATTCAGTTCTCTAAAGGAGTAAATCCGCTCAGGTCTGCGATGGTTAGGCTGTTCCTTGGATACTGATTTCCATTGGATATCCATCTAGGAGAATATAAGTGAAAGCATCAGCAGTGGTCATAGTTAAGTACGTTTTTCTAGTTTACCTAAAATTGTTGGGCTACAAGTTCTAAATTCGTTATGTGAAACACAAAGCGTGTTTAGATTATAAGCAGACCTAAAAGCTAAAGGTATAAATAAATAAGTAAATAAATAAATAAATAAGTAAATAAATAAATGCATTTGTGACGAGGCTCATGCCGGATAGAAAGAGTTGATAGAAAAGGAAATGCTCCTTCAGGATTTGTGTGATCAAGTTTATTAATTTCAAGTTAGGGATGTATTAAAAATGAATCCCAAATATATCAGATTGAATACTACGAGATTTTACTCAAATTTAGAGAAATTATTTTTTCGACTCGGTAAGTTTGGTTTAGGAGAGAATTAGGACCTTGTTTAAATCAGTGAAATGTTAATAAGTACTACTAATTGTGTAAAATAGGTTTTGAAGAAGCTACGTATTTTTTAATTACCCCGTACAAAAAGAAAGGGAGGAAATCTCGTCGGCATACAAGCGAATAAACATCAAGTTAAGAGTTCAAGTCTTGAGAGAAGCGTAAAACATATGGTATGGTTGCTCCAGCATTGGCCTTCCATTGATCGGAGAAACGACGGAAAACTACCGATGAGGGAAGCCGGCCGCTAGAATTCTCCTCCAGAACGCAACAGAACTCTTTGTCTAGTGAACGTATTTTGCGTGGCGACCTGCTCTTTGGCTAGTGTCGAAAATCCTGCCACCATCGGGACTCGAACCCCAGGACATTCCGGTCAGAGGCAGTAACATCAGTTGAGAGAAACACCTCTCCCGATGGTGATTATGAATATGTAATAAGAATGGAGAGAGGCAGGGGAAACGGGAGAATCTGAACACGACGCTCTTTTTAATGCAGACTTTACATTGTTTCATATATATATTAATACATTAAATTTCACGACATTTTTGACAATGTACAGAAAACATGCAGATCGTGTAAATACAGCTTGTACTTGTAGTTTGGGATCTTGGAGTTGCTGCATGAGAATCTGCACGAAAACACAACCGTATGGAAAGGCCTTTAGGATAGATGTGATGAACGACTGGATCTCCTGCTACTCCGTCTGTCGCTTCGGCCGAGGCTCCTAGCTTTTCATATCGCGATTCGGGAAAAACTCTGTATTACATCTACATTGATTTTAATTTAAGCGCTAAATTTAATGTACAGATATATTAAGCTCTTTTTAATGCAGATTTTACATTAAGTTTTATACATATTAATTCATTAAATTTCACGACATTATTGACAATGTACAGAAAACGTGCAGACCTTGTAAATACAACTTTTGGCTTTTCATAATTCTAGTTTGGGATCTTGGAGTTTCTGCAGGAAAACACAACCGTGTGGAACGTCCTTTAGCACAGCCATGATGAACGAGTGGATCTCCTGCTACTCCGTCTGCCGCTTCGGCCGCGGCTCCCAGCGTTTCATCTCGCGGCTCTCCTTCGATTTACATAACGCAATTGCGGGCGCGCTCCGCCAGTCACGTGCCGCGCGGTGGAAAGCGAGTGCGCACTTCCCTTTGCTTCTTTTGTGCTTGCTCTGTGGCGCCGCCGCTCGCAGACAACTCGGCGAGGACGACCAGACGGCGCAACGGCGCAGTCAACATTCTGCGGAAGAATGGTCTACTAAAAACTACGATTTTACTACACACGATATGAAAACTATAGTAGAAATGATATGCAGGGCCAGATTAAACCATTAACTGCCATGATCTCCAGTTGGGGATCTCAGAACGTTTTCATTGTTGCTTGACTTTGTGCAATGTAATTTACGAATTTTATTTCTTCAATAAATGTAAACATCCTAACCGAAACATATAAGCAATTTTTTTCATTCCTGAATGCCGAATGTCGATTTAGCCGTGATCGCTAAAGCGTTGTGTACATATGACGTCGGTTCGAATACTCATCGAAAACCGTGCTTAGCTGCTATAAACCTGTGGTTAAGTCGGAGGGAGAGGTCGATATAAAGCAAACGGTGGTTGGTCCGCACCGAAGCTGACGGGGCATATTCAATAATAGTTGAAATATTCTTCCTATGTACACAAAATCAGTATGAAATTATAACCTTTCAATTTGTAAATTTAATTTTCAAGTAATAAATAACAAACATACTTGTAAATATATTTTAATATAATTTTTAATGTACTTTCAACGTCAAATTTTTAAACAAATTTATTGCATGTTTTATGTCATCAGAACTATTATTATCGGGCCATAGTGTACCAATTGCATCGAATGTAAAAATAACATCTTGAATTAATTTTTAAATTTGGTGTGTGTTGGGATGTAATAAATGTATTAATTGAAATTTTTAAACTCTAGATTAGAAAAACCACCTATCATGGGCAGACGCCTTAAATATTTGAGACGCACTTGTTTAATTAGAATAGATTTAATTACAATTTTAAAGAAATGAGATGCGAATTTGCTTTTCTTGCAGTTCTTCAAAGTCGTTCACGGAGATCTTTAGTGATCAACATAAACTTCCTCTCTGTGGTAGTATTTTAGAATAGTTTTTCTAATGATATTTCAGTACAAGAAATTACCACACAAAATCATCAGAAGATGGAGAAATAAACTACATTAAATACCAAGTTTTATGGAGGTATAAACTTCATTAAATATCAAATTTTTTGGAGATATAAACTTCATTAAATATCAAGTTTCTTTTGTGAACAAATTAAAAAATTAATTGGAAACCTTCTACTACGGGATAAGATAGAAAAGTATTTTTTCGGGAGCGCCGAATTTTCACTTTTTTCTATGTTGCGTAAAATATATCTGAATATGGAAAATAAATAATGATAAAATGAACATTTCGAGGTTGGCTATTTTATACGGCAAGGATTATGGCGTTCTATTAAGTGACTCACATGGTTACTTCTACGAACGGAAGAGACAAAAAATTCTCTCGTATTGTGGATTGGTTTCTACGACTCCAATCAATGGAAATTCGAATGTTTTCCTTCGAATAGTCAGATACCAATTCTCTTTTCCTGTCAGTCATTAAATGTGCAGTAAAATATTTGACGTGCAAGAAATTATTATATAATTATTATGAGCATTTAATTCTTCATTTGAAAACATAAAATCAGAATATTAATAAGTTTGACTTGGACTACATCCATTTGATGTCCACACTCTCCGTTTCATGAATTACAATTTGACACAGAAAATTTGAGTTTCCATTTTCATAGACCAATAATAATGTCTCGTAAGATGTTGTATTTAACAGTAAGCATGCACATACTATTTGTACCATAAATGACTCGGGACATATCAGACAGTGAATGTTATATCGACAGTCCTGCGACATCGATCGAGGCTACGGATTGTGACTCTGAGACAGGGTGAGCGATGTTTGATTTTCTCTGTCTCTAGCTGCGGTGTCTGTCTGCTTTTATCGTCATAACCCTTGTACCATATCTGCGTTTTTCTATCAAGTACTATACCTGGGATCTTTCTGGACGTAATAATAGAAGAATAGGAAAGAGTAGGAGAAGAACGAGAAAAAGAAAGAGATTGGGAGAAATTAAAAGATGTTGAGAAAAAAGAGTGATGTAAAGGAGAAGTGAAGTAAGTAAATGGAGAGGAGAAGATAGAAGAAGAAGAAGAAGAAGAAGAAGAAGAAGAAGGAGGAGGAGGAGGAGGAGGAGGAGGAGGAGGAGGAGGAGGAGGAGGAGGAGAAGTAGAGAAATATGAAGTGGGAGATACAGGAAAAGTAAAGTAGACGGAGAGGAAAAGGAATAGGGACATAGATATGAAGAGGGAAAAAAATAAGAGGCAGAAGAAGAAGAAGAAGAGAAGATTCAGCCGAAGAAGAAAAAGAAGGTAGAGGAAAGCGAAGAAGAGGGAGAGGAAGGAAACTTAGAAGAGGAGGGGAAAAAGACAAAGAAGAGGGAGATAAAGAAGACGGAGAGGAAGAGAAAGAAGACGGAGAGGGAGAGGAAGAAGAAGAGGAAAAAGAGGAAGAGCACGAAGAGGAGAGGAAAAAGACGTAGAAGATGGAGAGGTAGAAGACGAAGGAGAGGCAGAGGGAGATCAAGAGGAAGAGGAAGGAGAGGGAGAGGAAGTGGAAAAAGAGGGAGAGGGAGAGGAAGAGAAAGAAGAGGGAAAGGAAACACAAGAAAAGGATAGGGAGATGAAGAAGAAGAAGAGGGAGATGAAGATGAACATGAAGAACAGAAAGATAGAGAGGAAAAGAGAAAGATTGATAGAGAGAAAGAAGAGAAATATAGTTAGAGAGGAAGAAGAGAAAGATAGAGAGGAAGAAGAGAAAGATAGAGAGGAAGAAGAGAAAGATAGAGAGGAAGAAGAGAAAGATAGAGAGGAAGAAGAGAAAGATAGAGAGGAAGAAGAGAAAGATAGAGAGGAAGAAGAGAAAGATAGAGAGGAAGAAGAGAAAGATAGAGAGGAAGAAGAGAAAGATAGATAGAGAGGAAGAAGAGAAAGACAGGGAGAGAGGAAGAAGAGAAAGACAGGGAGAGAGGAAGAAGAGAAAGATAGAGAGAGGAAGAAGAGAAAGATAGAGAGAGAGGAAGAAGAGAAAGATAGATAGAGAGGAAGAAGAGAAAGACAGATAGAGAGGAAGAAGAGAAAGATAGAGAGGAAAAAGAGGAGGAGGAATAAGAGCGATAGGAACCAGAAACAGCAGAGCAAGGAAAGAACTCCGTACGTAGCAACAAAAGACGAGCATCGCAATGGTTAGCCAGCGGCCGACGGGCGGCGCGGCTTCGCGTCGGCCTGGCCGTCGGCGGGCGGGCGGCCGGGCGGGCGGCCGGGCGGCCGGGGCGAGCGGGCGGTGGGCGGTCGATTGTGTCCTCTGCGCCGCGGCGTCGTGTCGCCTGGCCGCTGCATCTCCCGCGGCGCGGGGACAGTCCACGCTTTACGACAGCGGCGGCGGCGGCGAGCAGCAGGGGGCGGCCTCTGTCGGCACCGCCGCCCACGCCCACTTCCGCCGCCGCCTCTCGCTTCGCCCCCCCGTCCCCCGCGCATGCGTGGGCGGACGGGCGGGATTTCTTCTTCCTATTGAGTTATTGGGGGAGCGGCGCGTGTGTCAACATGGGGGACGACAGCGCCCGAGCTAATAAGGAGCAGTGATGCAATATCAGCGTTTGCGGTGCAAAAATTGGGAGACGGGTGCTTTGGGGCATGAAGTGATGTCACTGTTTTGTCTCTGACCGGGAGGGGCATAGGTTCGAGTCCCGATGTTCGCAGAACTTTCCGCACTAGCTAGATAGATAGGTCGAATTCAGTCGCTGTCTGGAGCAAAATTCTAGCGGCCGGCTGCTCTGATCGGTAGTTTTCCGTGGTTGCTCCGATCAACACCAGGTGAATGCCAAAACAGTACCAACTCTAACAAACGAGCCATGGACCGCGCGTGATCTTTCCTTCCAATTCCTACTTCTATCCTCAACCCTTACACACACACACACACACACACACACACACACACACACACACACACACACACACACTAACATGCACTACACTACCACACATGTCGAAAGATTGGATGGGAGCTTAGAGCTTGTCCCGGCTGGGGCGGTGCCCCGCTGGTGGGAGATACCTGGTTGCAGAAAACCCCGCCAGCGGACGGTATCGTCGGATCTCGCCATCCAGCGAAGGAAGATCATAGCCACTTCCCGAGGGGAAAACATGCACTACACTTACGGGACTAATGACGTAGCATTGGCGAACCTGGAATCACTAAGAATCAATCAATCGGTGGTGCCACTAACAATCAAAAATTGTGTTGTTAAAAAACATTACAATATTATTATTACAATATTATGAGTATTACAATATTATTCCATGGCTTATTGCTGTAAATTAGTGTCGTAATTCAGAAGCAATGGTAGAGGCTTGTGGCAGTATCCAAGTTTCAAGATTAAGGCTGTAGTTTCGACTCCTGAGAAAGTAAGGGGTGTTTTCACGATGTGGATGTAACGAGATCGGAGTGTTGGAGCAATTCATACAACATCTAAACATTCATTGAATTTATAATCTTTCTTTTTTCATCATTCACTCCTCACAATCACCCTACTATCCTCCATCCAGTGGAAGGTCCAGAGAAGAATTTTCGAGTATGCGTGGGCTAGATTTCTTCTTCCCGTTGAGCTATTGGAAGAACGGTGAGTGTGTCAACGTAGAGGACGACAGCGCACGAGCTAACAAAAAGCAGTGATGCAATATCCAAGTTTTCGATGCAAAAAGTGTAGTGTTGAAGAAAATTATTAGCAAATTGTACCTTGGCTTAATTCTGTAAATTAATTTATTTTGGAAGGCTACGGGGGAGCATGGTCTTAAAACAGTAACCATTAACCTGAAGGAAAAATGCTGTGAGATGGAATACTGTGGAAGCAGAAGCTTTCGTTTCGGTGGAGTAATGGTCAGAGAATTGGAATAAGTTATCATTATGCTAGTAAGATTCTGTTTCAGTAATGTTCGAGTAATGTTTACTTTAGAACATTTCCGTTAACTGTAGGTTTTTGCTGCGTTTATTTATTTGCCGCGTCCCGTCAGCCTGGGTTCCTCAATCCTCATTTCGTTCGGCCACAAGTTTCGACATGCCGCTTCTTTTCCCATTGTGTTTGGGCAGGAGGTTGTGTCGGAGCAACCACCAACACCTGCTGCACGGCCACCGCCACCACTCCCCCTCCCATCCTCCACCCGCAGTGCCTTTCTCTTCGACAATCTCCCCCGGCCCCGCTTCCGCGCCGTCCCCCGCCTAGCCACTGACACCGTCCCGCCCCCGCCACCGTCCCGCCCCCGCCACCGTCCCGCCCCCGCCACCGTCCCGCCCCAGCCAACGCCCCCCCTCCGTTACCTTTCCCGCCCCGCCACGTCCACAACCGCCACCACCGGCCCCGCCGAAGCCATCGCCCCCGCCCCGCTCACACCCACATCTACGTCCCCTCCCACACCACCTCGGCTCTCGCCCCCCCCCCCGACCGACTCCGCCGGCCCCCGCTCCCGCCACCGCCACCCCCGCCACCCTTGCCCCCGCCTTCGCCACCGCCACCGTCACTTCCACCACCACCACCGCCCCCGCTACCGCCCCGCCACCGTCCCCGTCCCACCCCTCCCGCAAACACCCTCGCCCAACCCCCGCACCCGCCACCGCCACCCACCGCCGCCCACCGCCTCCGCCAACGCCTTCCCCACCGCCCCCGCCATCGCCCCCCTCCCCCGCCCCGCCCACGCCATCGCCTCCACCCCCGGTCTCCTCCACCACCACTACCGCCCCCGGCCCCGCCCCGCGGTGCCCCCGCCCCCCGCTGCGCCGCCTCGCCCCCCCCCCCCGGGTTTCTCTTGGTCTGCGGCGGACGTTTCCACAGCGCTGGCGGGCGGCGCCACGCCGGGCCGCCACCGTGACGAAAGGGTGTCCGCGCCCCCCCCCCACCGCCTCGCGAGGCCTCGCTCTCCCGGGAAGTCTGTGTCAACTGACGTAAATGCAGTGCCTCTGACCGGGAGGCTCTACGGTTCGAGTCCCCACGGCCGCAGGATTTTCGGCACTAGTTTTGTCATTTTGGTCGATTTCGCGATAGTCATAGACAGAGATTTTCCTAAAGAAAAAACCGGGAGAGAAGGCTCAGTGCATCAACCCCATGTCACTGCAGTCCCTCTGACTGGGAGGTCCTAGGCAGGAGTTTCGACACTAGCTTGTCAGCTAGGTCGAATTCAGTCGCTGTCTGGAGGAGAATTCTAGCGGACGGCTGCTCTAATCGGTAGTTTTCCGTGGTTGCTCCGATCAACACCAGGCGATGCCGGAGCAGTAACCTCAAAAACGGGCCACAGCCTGCGCGCGATCTTTCCTTCCTCTCCCTTGTCTTATCCTCTCCTCTTACACACACACTTACACTAACATGCACTACACTACCACACATGCCGGGAGACCAGTCGGGAGCTTACAGCTTCTCCCGGCTGGGGCGGTGCTCCGCTGGTGGGAGATACCTGGTTGAGGAGAAAACCCCGCTAGTCGACGGTAGGTCGGCGCCAGATCTCGCCATCCAGCGGCAAAAACATGACCGCCATCTCCCAGAGAAAAACACGCACTACACTTCCGGGACTAATGACCTAAGTAGTTGGCGCGTCCGGAAACACGAATCAATCAATAAAAAAACCTACAGAAAAGACCAAACGAAAAGTTTGCAAGCTGAGTTAACTTGAACAAAAGGAAGAAGCGTCGATTACATCAGTGGCATATCCAACACCTTGTGTTGTTCATCAGAAGTGATTTTGATCAACTTTTTTATGTCATTTTTCTTTATTTTAGAGTATTTTAAAAACTTTTTAAGAGCATTTAATTGATAAGTCTTGGCAATGTTTTAGGACATCCGAATCGGCCAAATCGGCCCTACTGATATTGAGTATTATTTTTCCGATTTAATTTTAATCCACGAATTGCCGGTATTTAAATATTGCGTTAAGTACGAAAGAACAAACTGACATCAAACATCTTTTATGTTCTAATAACTAAACGTACTGTCGGAGCATGACTCTTCATCTAGCAAGTGCGTACGTCACGTCTTTGAGTTGGTTGTCTCACCAGCTGAAATAGCTAAGCCAACTCGAATTTACCGTGTGACGTGTTAACTCCCAGGAACCTGACGGGCTTATCTGCTCGCTAAAGTCTCTTGTCATCTCATGCTGCCGCCAAGTGCTGGCAGCTTTTGGGTGCAGAGACAAAAGCTCGCTTATCATACATTATGTTTGTACGTCTGTTTTACATCTGAACATTTCCGTTTTAAATAAAACCTCCGCTTAGGTGGTCATTTCCATTAACTACTGCTTAAATGGTTGTTTACATAGCTTCCCTCACCAAATGGTATCGATTTGTCCTCCAAATGCAAGCACCATGGCATTTACTCATTCCATCGTCTGATTTTACTTGCAGGGCGTTATACTCGATGTGTTCTTGCTATGTCTTATATGGATAGTCCGCGGACTACTATCTGTTTGGTCTGTCAATATTGGAGTAGAGGAATATCATCACACATTAATAATGCTAGAGTAGAGTAGAATAGGTTTTAATATGTCATGAATTACATGTAATTTGCTTTTAACTTTCCGACTTGCACTTTTTCCTTAGGAACGATTTGGATGTAAAGAGCGGCTTGTATGGGCAGCTTCTGTGATGAGATTCGGAACACACATATATCTTGGAACTGCAAGGTGAGACAACCATCTTGAATGTGGAGTTTGTTTTCACGCCATTTCTCACAAAATAAGAATGATTTTATATGTACGAGTATTAATACATCGGGTGGGCCAAAAGTCACTTCCCATTATTACTTCTACTCTATTATGGTTTTAATCTCGCATGAAATCAATCAATGTCATTGATGCATTATGATCATTAGTTACTCACATACTAAAGTACATAGCTAAGCATCATCCACTGTCATATGTTTAGTTAGAGATTTGCTTACATATGTTATGTGTCCATGTTGTTGGTTTGTTGTCGAAAGAAGAAAAAATTGTTTGTATTCAAAGATGATACAAAGGTGGTTGTATGTTAATTACTTGCGAGGGACTTGTAGAAATGCCTCTCTGATCACCAGATCTCACTCCCATTGAGTTTTCATTTTAGGTATTGATTGAAGATACGGTATATGCTTCAAATCCAACCACAGTCGAGGACCTTTAGAACAGCCAAAGCTTTCTTAGAAGAATATTGAATCAAATCCAAAGTTTCGTGAAGAAATATGCTTAAGTGTCCCTGTTCGTCTTCGGGGATGTGACGATGCAAAAGGAAAACAATTTGGAACAATGTACTATAAATTGTGGGAATAAATAATTTACTTACATTAACAGATAATGACTTTTGGCCCACTCTGTATAATATTCAAATCAAAAAGATTACTGTGCTGTTTTAACGCATATTTTACAAAATCAAGTTTTTTTAAATATTCAGTAGTTGGAGAGAAAATGTATACAATTTTATATAATGTTATTTCTACGGCCAGGTAATTAAGTAATTTTGCTTCTGACATATAATAAAACAAGTTAGGTTACACGTTGCTTTATAAATGTCTAATATAAAGACAATTGTAAACGATAGTATATTATTGATCAGTTATGGAAATGTAACTGAAGGTTCTGTCAAGTATTTCACTTTTAAAATCAGAAATATATTTGCAAACCTCTTTCACTGCTTTCGTATCTTCGCAGATATAATGCTGAAAGAGGTTTCATTAGAAATGGGTTTTGAAACACTCGTTTCCCTGGTGAGTGAACAACATCAGTGGAAGAGAAAACGCCCATGTGATAAGGGAGGTGAGCGTACGCAAGAAAATTGACTGATGTCGGCAGAGTGCGCTTTTGGAAGCATGTTAGTATTCATTCTCTTCAGTAATTGATATTTTCAAAGCAAATCCTTATACTTCCTTCAAATTGATTGATTGATTTCGGGATTGTCAACTGCCAAGGTCATACCTAATGTCATTAGTCCCGTAAGTATAGTGAATGTTTTTGCTTGGGAGGTGGCGGTGGTCTTCCCCGTTGGGCGGTGAGATCCGGCACCGACCTACCGTCTGCTAGCGGGGTTTTTCACTCCACCACGTATCTCCCACCAGCGAGGCACCGCCACAGCCAGGACAAGCTCTAAGCTCCCGACCGGTCTCCCGACATGTGTGGTAGTGTAGTGCATGTTAATGTAAGTGTGTGTATGAGTAAGAGGAGAGGAGAGGACAAGGAAGAGGAAGAAAATATCGCGCTCGGTCCGTGGCCCATTTGTTAGGCCACTGATTAAAAGAAGTTGGCGACTGACCGATTGACAGTTGCGAATTAAAGGGAGCGACGTTGACACGTTGCGTACCACTCAGCACGTTTTTCCCGGGACACAAAAATTAACACTTGAAATTAATACTTACCACTTAACATAAAAGCCCGACTGTTCTCGGGGTTTCAATTTTTTCAAAAATTTAAAAGCCCAAGTATACTGATGCTCTTTTCAAACGTGTGGTAGAAATTTAGAAATTTCTTGACCGTCTTTCGTTTAATAATTGGTAAGTTAAGAAGTTAAAGTAGTCAAATCGTACACTGATATTGTATGAAGCTGCAGCTTCAGAAACACAACTGTCAATCACCACCTTACTTTAATCGGATCATAGACTCCAGTAGGCCCTCCCGGTCATAGGAGTGACATCACCTGATGCCCTGAGCCACCTGTCACGAGATTTCCGCCCGTCACTCTGACGCGTGTTTGCGGGCGTGTCATGCGTGACGGAAGGCGCTGAGGAGCTCATGAACATGCGAGCGCCGCGCCGCGCTGTCTCGGCTGTCACCGCACGCCCACGCACGCTCGCCCACGCTCCCGACACGCGGGGGTGATAAGCTAAGCTCTGCGGCGCAGCGCGGCAACGGGGATCAGCACAAGGCTGCGCGCGGAGACGCTGCTCAGCCGCTCTCGTAAGTTGCATGACTTCGCCTTCTTCTTTCTCCTCCTCCACTTCTTCTTCTTCTTCTTTCTCCTCTGCTCTTAGTTAGCTAGTTAGTTCATGCCTTATTTTATGTGGAGGCTCGGGCCATCAGGCACGCTCTTCCTTCTGCCCATGCAAATTTTGCTACGCTCTTTTTACCTACCTCTTTTCTAGCAAAAAAATCTTCACTTCTTCTTCCTCTTCTACTCTTAGCTAGTTAATGCCTTATTTTACGTAGGGAGACCCGGGCCGTCAGGCACGCTCTTCCTTCTGCCCACGCAAATTTCGCTACGGTCTTTTCACCTACCTCTTTCCTAGCGAAAAAATCTTCACTTCTTCTTCCTTCTCTGCTCTAAGCTAGTTAGGTAGTTAATGCCTTATTTTATGTGGTGAGATTCGGGACATCAAGCACGCTCTTGTTTCTGCCCATGGAAATTTCGCTACTCTCCTTTCACCTACCTCCTTTCTAGCGGAGAAATCTCTTCTTCGTCTTCTTCCTCCTCTACTCTTAGTCAGCTAGTTAGTGACGTAGTTAGTTAAAGCCTTATACTACGTGGCCAGACTCGGGCCATCAAGCACGCTCTTCATTTTGCCCACGCAAAATTTTGCTACGCCCTTTTCACCTATCTCCTTTCTGGAGGAGATTCTCCCTCTTCTTCTTCTTCTTCTTCTTCTTCTTCTTCTTCCCCCTCTGCTCTTAGACAGCTAGTCGTGTAGTAGTTGGTTAATGCCTCATTTTACGTAGCGAGGCTCAGGCCATCAGGCACCTTGTTCCTTCTGCCCACGCAAATTTCGCTACGCTCTTTTCACCTACCTCTTTTCCGGCGGAAAAAATAGGTACCATTTCGGGCGACGAAACAGGCGATTTGGATTTATCTGGGAGAATTCTTTTGCGCTTGAGAATCTTTAAAATGTAGTAAATCTACTACATGTGACAGCCGGCTTCACTTCCCCTCCGATGGAAGGCATGCGAAGCTTTTTCGCCCTTAAAAATCCACGGCTTCGATCAGGTTTGAGCCCGGAAACGCTCCTTCTCTTCGTCTTCTTCCTCTTCTTTAATTCCAAATAGTGGTAATTAATTTGCAATAAATCATTTGACGTATTTTATTCCGGTGTGCTGTCAGGGCTGTTCGCATCTCTTCCGAACAGCCTTCGAATGAGAGGTGTGGTTCGCCAACTGCGAAGCAGCGATGCGTCCGGTTGCGGAAGCTGCGCCCCGCTCCTCGTCTTGCGCTCGGGGGAAGGAGCGCCACGCCCACGACTTCCGGCGCACGGCGCATGCGCGGGGCCGGCGCCTGCGCAACAGCCTCCGCGCGCGGTTACGCGCCCGCGGGCAAGACGGTGGGGACGGCGGCGGTAGCGGAGGCGGAGACGGTGGTGTCGGCGGCGGCGGCGGAAGCGGTGGCGGCGACAGCGGCGGTAGTGAAGGCGGAGAAGGTGGCGACAGCGGCAGTGGCGGAGGCGGAGACGGTAACGACGGCGGCGGTGGTAGCGGAGGCGGAGACGGTGGTGGAAACGGAGACCGCGGCGACGGCGGCGGTGTCGAAGGCAGCGGCATGGTGGTGAGGAGGTGGAGCCGATGGCGGCGAAGGCGGCGGCGAAAGGGTGAGGTGGGAAACGGAAATGGTGGCGACAGCGGCGGTGGCGGAGGGTAGAGACTGTGAGGGGGTGAGGAGGTGGAAGCGGCGGCGGTGAGGGCGCTGGCGGAGACGGCGGAAGCGGCGGCGGCGGTGGCAGGGGAGGCAGAAACGGAGACGGTTTGCGGAGACGCAGACGGTGCGGCGGCGGAAACGGAGACCGCGGCGACGGCGGCGGTATCGAAGGCAGCGGCATGGTGGTGCGGAGGCGATAGCGGCGAAGGCGGCAGCAGAGGCGGCGACGTCGACGGGGGAGGTGGAAACGGAGATGGTGGCGACGGCGGCGGTAGTGGCGGCGGAGACAGTGGCGGCGGGGGGGAGGCGGAGACAGTAGCGGTGACGGTGACGGCAGTGGCGTGGTGGCGAGGAGGTGGAAGCGATGGCGGAGGTGGAGACAGTGGCGGTGACGGTGTCGGCAGCGGCGTCGCTGTAGAAGGAGGTAGAGGCGAAGGCAGTGATAGGGTGTGTTCCGACGAGGCTTTTCGGCGGTGAGAACGGGGTGATGATCGGGCGTTGGGGTTGGTTGATTGATTGACTGAGTAATTCCGGGCTCATCAACTGCCGAGGTCATTAGTCCCGTAAATGTAGTGCGTGTTTTTTTCGTCGGGAGGTTGCGATAATCTTGCTCCGCTGGATTGTGAGACCTGGCGTCAACCTACAGTCGACTAGCGGGGTTTTCCGAAACCAGGTATCTCCTACCAACGGGATACCAGCCGGGACTCTAAGCCCCCGATTAACCTCCCGTCAATTGTGGTAGTGTACAGCATGTTAATGTGTGACTGTGTGTGAGGGGTGAGGATAGGACTAGGAAGAGGAAGGAAAGATCGCGCGCGGTCCGTGGCCCGTTTGTTAGGGTACTGCTCCGGCATTCGCCTGGTGTTGATCGGAGAAAACACGGAAACTAGCGATCAGAACAACCAGTCGCTACAATTCTCCTCTAGACAGCGACTGAATTTGACTTAGCTGTCAAGCCAGTGTCGAAAATCCTGCTACCGTCTGGACTCCAACCTAGGACCTCCAGGTCAGAGGCGCTACTGTGACATCCGTTGATGCCCTGAGCCACCTCTCCCGGTGGTATTGGCAGAGGCGGGGCAGCGGCTGAGCGAGTTGGTGTGGGGCGGAGGTGAGACAACGGGGGAGTGGGGTGATGATAAGATGGTGAGGACAGTGGGAGGCGGGGCGGCGGAGACCAGATACTTGAAATTTAGTAATTAAATACTTCGCCAAAATAATAAATAAATTTAGTATTTAAATATGTAGCGTCGCAATCATCAATGACGCCAAGTTAGTCGAGCACCAGCCGACTCTTATGGAATAATTGCTTCTGATCAAAAACAACAATTTGATTTATTATTATCAAAATCTGCAAATTTCTAACACCATTTGCACTGATAGAAATATTTCAAGAACTTCCTTGTGGACACGAGAATCTTTTCAGGTCATTTCACTTCGACCTCTCAAAGCCTTCTGACTATTTTCTGTCCAGCAACAACTCCTGTTGCTAGGCAGAAACAAACCCATCATAACTACTACGTTACAAATACTTTGACAAAATACTAAATAAATTTAGTAATTAAATATATACTCAAAATACATTGGGATTTTGAGTAGGTAAATACATATGTATTTAAAATTCTTCAAATGCAGTAAATACAATAATTTTGTGTTATAACTTTTTATTGCAACAATATATTGTAGTGGTCAATTACAGTAAATTACTAATTGACAGTTATAACTTTCTCAACAATTACTAAAAACGTTTAATATAACACTTTTACTTACACTTTCACAAAAACACTATCACTTATTCTTATCAAATATACATCACTTTCACTTATACTTTCAGACCAAATGTAAAATGATATAAAAAGTGTCTAACTCAAGTAAACGGCATTTCCTTTTAAAACAACTAGTTTTTCAAACAATCCATCAAACAATGAATCCCTAGTTGACGAATGTATAAAACCCGCAAAGGGAAACAGTTGTTGAACTGGCGCTGACGAACATACACTAGTGAAAGAGTAAACGCTTTTTTTACTGTCGGATAAGTGTCCAGCATTTTTAACGATCGACATTTATCAGAGAATTCAAATTCAATAGCTGAAAGGAACTTTTATTTTTGTTTGAATGAGGTCCATTCATTAGCAGAATCAAACAAAAAGAAACTGTCCTCGTTATCTCCTTCACTTGTATTTAAAGTATTTTAAGTATTTCTTTTTTTAAATACACCTATTTTATGTGTCTAAAAGCATCGCTAAAATACATGTCCAAAAAACTCAAAATACAGTTTTTCAAATAAAAATGAAATGAAAACACGTATTGCAAATACAAGTATGTAAAAACTGCACAACCCTGTCAGAGACAATGTCTGTGAAAGCAGTAACCGTGGTCACGGCGACGGGTGGCATTGGCGGTAACTGTGGTTACGTCGGAGGCTGTGGCGGTGTGGATGCAGTGGAAGTGGAGTGCCGAAGGTTGTATCGCGCTGGCAGTAGTAGCGGTTTTCGCATGTACTCGGATCCATAATGGAAGGGACGCATACCCTGACGTAATATGATTCCCCATCAATGTAGGGCTGGATTTGCTACACAACGAAAAGTTATTACAGTTAACCCCTGTTAGCACGAACTCGCTTAACACGAATTTCGCCGTAACACGGACAAAACTTCGGTCCCGGCAAAGGTACAGTAATACGGACATTTATAATATTCGGATAACACGAATTTTTATAACCCATGTTTTATCGATCTTACAAGATTGACTGTCCACTATAAAGTACATCGTAAAAACATTGTTTTCATTTCAAGTGGCCTACGTGACACTCATCATGCGATGTTCCATTGCGAAATATCTGCGCTCCATTTCCGGCATGATTAAGTAGGTGCCTTTTCGCTTATATACGCACCTTTGCATGGAAATTGTGATTCATATTCTGACGAAAGTTATTTAAGTTTCAAGATTACATTACAGCGGGTAAGAAAGTATTCAGCATTGAATAAGGGATTTTTTCCCCAGCTCTTGGTAATTGTCTCTTATTCTTTTCCGATTTTCTTAGATTAATGACTCATGTAAAATTAATTTCCAAATGTCTCTCCGAACACTAGCTGTGTCGTTCCTTCGTTTGAATCATTATACAAATTACTTAGGGCTGAGAAAAAAATAAATTCCCGGCGCTTTTGGTTCTAGTGAGTGATTTGAATTCATTTAAGGTAAAAATTGATAGATCTGAAATCCATTTTTCTCTAACACCTAGGAGTTTTTTATTTCAAAGAAAAGTCTGGTAAAAAAAGCTCTTGATTAATGAAACTTTCAAGAAACACACAGTGATTAAACAACTTAAAACTAGATATACACAATTCTACTGAAGAAAAAATAAGTATAAATTTGTATGCAAGCGGAATTCGTATTATGGTTATTGGTAACATACATGAACAATAATGTTATATTTATACTAATAATGTTAGAGACTCTGATAACACTTTCTTTTGCTGAAATTTTGCCTCCTCGGTTGTCTTCTGTGCAATTCTCCACTTTCTCTCTCAAAGGATCAACATTCGTCTGTCATCATTACTTCAAAATATGTGCCCTGACAACGTTTTCCATCTCTTTCATGTCTTGATGAAATTTCTCTCCATGATCGTAATTGAAATCCCCCAGATTATAAGGGAAGAACTCAAGGTTGTTGTTGAGAAAATGAAGTTTCATGATCATATTATAACCTAAATTCTTCATAGAAATTATCTTATCTTCTTCATAAAAATTATAAAAATGAAAACTTCTTATTTTATTTGTATCTCCGAGGTTCAAAGTATTTCTGATTGAACAATCCCTTTTGACCCAGTGCAATTCACAAACACTGCTAGTCCGTTCACGTAGAATGCAGGGGAACTTTGTAAATTCTAGTTGAAGACCCAACAATATTCCAATAACTTTTAAGTCTCCGCAGACAATCCGTTTGTGTTCTTCAATTAGTTCTACCATATTTTCGTAGGTTTCCTTTAAATGAACAGATTGAGCTACCGGCGCTGAGGAATATTGATTTCCATTATGAAATAGAACAGCTTTGAAGCTGCGTTTCGAAGAACCTATAAACAAACGCAATTGATCTCTGGCATATCTTATTCCAAATTTTGAAAGCACATCATGAATGTTGTTGTAGTATACAAACAGACCCTCATTCGTGAAATAATCAAGAAAATCTACTTCTCTCTTTCGATACCAGTAAAACGTGCCTGGAGCGAGAATGTTTTTCTCTTTCAACCGTGAGCCTAAAGCATCCGCCGATTGCTTTGAGAATCCAAGATCTTGCACCAAAACATTCATTTCTTCTTGATGGAGTCTTCTCTCTTCTTTGGGGAAATCCGTAACGTCCATTTTACTATCACAGCAGTCTGAATAATCTGAAGATGTAGTTGATAGGTCATGTTCTGGGTTTCGTAAAGGAATGTCAGGATCATGTGTTACGGGTCTAATGGCTGACGTAAGTTATTGTAATTCTTTGTCAACGTTCATTTGACATTTAATCAATTGGAAATTTCGCAGAAACTGTGGGCGTTGTGAAGAAACTGAATCCATGTATTTAATCAGTTTGCAACATCGACTTATGCTTTTAATCAAACTCTGCTTTTAATCAAAAGCAGCGAATTGCCGCAGTCCTGGGTATGACAGACAGTGCTACTTTGAAATACGAAAAACCGACAATTTTGCAAAAACTATACATGATTGAAAAAAACTAAAATTATATATGTAATCAAGATGAACTAGTGGTGCTACAGAATGGCACAGACTTTCGCGTATTTGTTTTCTATTTCCTTGGGTCTGCGCTAGCTATTCGGAATTGCCAGATACCCTGGCCAGCTTCATCTATCGCCGCCCAAAGTACATTTTTTTGACATTTTCTTAATTTTTCGGTTTTCTAATGATAGAACGGAAATATTCATTTTAGAAAAACCTAGTCCTAAATGGCAACTTTCTCTTAAAAATTTTGTGCTGTTTTAAAGAAAATGATGTTTTAGCGCTACTTAAAATGCTCAATTCGAAGCTCATTTTCACAGAAAATGTTTGAGTTTTCAAAATACTTCATTTGAAGTTATTTGAAGCACTTACACTCACAAATATTATAATGTTTACAAATTGCTGGTATTGTGCATATTAAAAATGTGAGAGATCTTTCAAAAAAATTACATTTATTATTATTATTTAAAATATACCTCAAAATAAACTTTACGTCATATTAAAGAGTGCAATTAGCACTATCTGGTCGAGAAATTTGAAGAATTTTTTTAGCCGTTTATGATACAGTGGCGTTTGAGCGTTTCTGAAAATGCGGAAATTTGAGCTAGTTTTCTCAGAAAACGGTTGTGTTTTCGATAAAGTTTACTTTGTTATTTAAAGCACATGTACTAATCAATATAATAATGTGAACAATTCGCTGCTAATGCAAATATTAACGACGTGAGAGACAAGTCAAAAAATTACATTTTTGCAATTTTTGAAAAAAACAAAAGAATACAGCAATGTGGAGTTTATGTCATCTCATAGAGTACATTGAGCGCTATCCGTACCATTTCATTAATACATCGTCATCTTCCACAGTTGACGGTGCACCGCTCTTGAGGCTAACGGCCACTGCCACGGCCGCGTTATCTCTCCCGTGGCTCCGTAACGCGCCGCACGCTGAAGGGCGGAGCTCCTCCGCATCCTAATAAAATGCGAGCAAGCCAGCCCGCGCGGAGGGCGTGGCGAGGGGGGAACGTATGCAGTCCCCCCCGCCCCCCTCCACGCCCCGCCCCTACCCTCCCGCCCCGCCCGCCACGCCCCGCCCGCCACGCCCCGCCCGCCACGTCCCGCCCGCCACGCCCGCCACGCCACGCCCCGCCACGCCTGCCCTGCCCCGCCACGCCCCGCCACGCCCGCCACGCCCGCCACGCCCGCCACGCCCGCCACGCCCGCCACGCCCCGCCCGCCCCGCCCGCCCGGCCTGCCCCGCCCGCCCCGCCCGCCCCGCCCGCCCCGCCCGCCCCGCCCGCCCCGCCCGCCCCGCCCGCCCCGCCCGCCCCGCCCGCCCCGCCCGCCCCGCCCGCCCCACCCAACCCGCCCGCTCCGCTCCGCCCGCCCCGCCCACCCCGCCCGCCCCCACTCCGCCCCGCACTCCCCCGCCCCGCCCCGCCCCGCTCTCCCCCGCCCCGCCCCGCCTGCCCGTCCGCCCCCCCGCACGTTGGGCGTGGCGAGGGGGGGCAACGTATGCAGTCCCCCCCGCCCCCCTCCACGTCCGCCCGGCGAGCGCTTTGATCTCGCCGGCCCCCGGCGCGGCTGACAATCGCGGTGAGGGCACGCGTGCCTTATCGAGCAAGATGGAACTGTGTTGTTGTCTCAAGCCGCGATGTCGCGCGCCTGTTTGCCTGCGCGGTTTCATGGCTTAACGGTGTCGTTTTACGCTCGTCTGCGCTCGGAACGTAATCGTTATGGCAGTGATTTCTAAAAGAAAATAGGCTGGAGAGAGTGAAGGAAAATTGCACCGTCAAAATGTTCGTTTTTTTTTTCACTTTGTGAAACCGGTGGATTGTTCTCGTTACTCCAGTTCATTTACTTCTCTCGACATTTTAGCGTACTTTAGTAGTTCATTTTGGTTCTCCACATCTGTGCTGCTAATTTCCAATGCGCGAAGAAATGTAACGAAAAATACGCAGCCTGTAGGTATGTGAGTGATGACTATGGTTTCGTTAGATACTCAGGAACTCGGGAAAAATCCAAAAACAATGAAACAGCTTCGATTTTGACTGAAATATGAATTAAATTACAGTAATCTCTCGACATCCGCGGATTCGCTATTGGTGATTGGTCCAAATCCAAAAACATTGGCGATTAGAGAAATGCTACCCGTTTTAACATTCGCGACTTCGACATTCGCGAATGCGTCTTTTGGTCGTACACAAGCACCTTTCGTTTCCTTTGTCAAAATCATCTGGGAACCGAACTTGATAGACACCAGAGTTCAAACTATCACGTTCCGCAAAAATGTCAAACTTGGAATGTCAATTATTATTAATAGAAAAACAAAATTGTAAAATAATTCCATTCAGTTGCGTTAAGTTGGAGGTAAGGGTTTTGGCCACACAAAATTCATTCAGGATCTGTGCATCTCACATTGGAATGGTTTCACTGAAAATTAGCTTAGGAAAATAATCAGCGAAGAAAGCCTTCTCGAACGTAATGATGAACCAAGGGAAGCGAAATTGTGTCCTGGAGCAACATCAATATCAGAATTGTTAATGGCGTTCTAAAACTTCAACAAGCTCTGGTGGAAAGGGTATTTGAATATGATCCGAACTTGGAAATTACTTCAAAATTTAAGATAGAAATAGAAGCATTGAGTTTACCACATTTGGATATTAGAATGAGGTATTAGAATGAGAAATACTATATCCAATCTCTTTTAAATTTGAAACAAGTTTCAAATATGGTTGTATTTCTTCTCTTTGGGATGTTGATTGTGAATTCTGTTTGTAGTAGTGCTTACTCAGTTCTACTGAAATTGTATGTCATTTTTTCTTTATTTTTTAAACAGTTTAGCGATATCTAGGAACCTAACCCACGTTTGTTCATTAAAAGATAGACTCAACATTCGCGGATTTGACATTCGCGATGTTTTTCGGGAACCTAACTCTCGCGAAAGTTGAGGGATAACTGTATTGTTATTTCGCCTATTCTCATTCGGTGTGTATCAACGGAATACTCATTCTCAATGCATCAATGCTTATGAAACAGCTGACGTCATGTGACAACAAGGCTCCAAGAAAGAGGTCGTTCGCCATTAAATACACAGACACACAAAATAAAAAAGTTATCAGAACGAGGGTCTCGGCACAAGTTTCTCTATATATGTTGACGCGCTGAATCCGAATCTGAAGCCACCACACTCCACTTTACTTTAAATAAAAAATAATAAAAAAAAACACCGTGACATTGTATTTTTTTGTTTTCGGGTGTTGTTATCAGACCCCTAACAAACGAGCCACGGACCGCGCGCAAACTTTCCTTCCTCTTCCTTGTCCTAGAGGTCGAGGTCAGTTCGAGTGCATTGAAGTAAAACTATGAAGAATACTGGAGTTATCATCGCGGCAAGCCAGTGGACCTGAACTTTACTGTGAAAAAGGCTGTTAAAATACCCCACACTCGAAAGTTCGCCAGCCTAGGTGGCGCATTATATTACACCTCACAGAGTGCGCGTTTTATTTCACTTAGTCTGTGAATTAGAATTCTCGTTAAGGCATGAATGTCGTATGTGTGGCACGATGCGATTGTGCCCCTCACCACCTTGAAACATTGAAGGGGCCCCGCAGCCTTACGTAATTTTTACATCCTTTTATATTCACGAAAGGAAATTTTGTCATCTTAACGTATAACATTCACAAGACAAATGTAGATTATAAGTTAGAGGATTTTATGGTAATGAAGCATGGATGAAAATAACTACGCAGACTGGGAATTGAACACATCATTCTCCGAGTTCTGGAACAACACTTTGACCCTGAGTCATCCATTCGAGTTTCTAACACGCTTCTTATAAAAACACATTTTATATTAACGAAACTTGAAAGCAACCTTTCGTATACAAAAATTAATGTCAATTTAGTTTCATGGACAGGAATCACGGAAGTCTTTTAGCTCTATATTAATACTATTTAGTTCTCAACAGACATTAAAATACTTTACACGCTCTCCAATAAAATAAATTTATTCTTAATAGTTCTAATAATCTAGAGAACGTAGTTTTGAAAAATCCTCGTTAGATAGCGCAGTCTGCAGTTAGGGTTGTCCAGTTGTCCATTGCCAAGAGACCTCCGGAGCCAAGACATTTTGGACGCGAAATTTTACGTTTCCTTGGCGGTACATATTATTTGTAGAGAGCGGATTATTGTGACCTAAAACAGCAAAATATGATAGATAAAATGCTCTTAAAATGTTTTAAAAATTCCTTTAAAGCAAAGAAAAATAACCTAAAAGAGTGATCAAGAAAACAGATCGGATGAACATCTCAAGCTGTTGGATTTGATACTGATGTAATCGAGGCTTCTTGCATTCGTTCAAGCGAACTCAGCCCGCAACATTTGGTTTGGATTTCTGTCTTTAGTTACCTACCCCGAAATCTGCCGAACCGACAAAGGTGCTGATATGTGTCATAGGAACCTTAGATTACATTCTCACAACGTCTGATATAATTTCTGAACGGAGAAATCGAATAGGTTGTTCAGGAACAACCTATGGAGTTGGTTGGACAAGTGGAGAACATTTGTTGCATCTCATAAATCTTATTTGAAGCAAGTACCATTAAAATAATATTAAAATCACTTAAATCAGCAAACAATGCATTAAAAATGGCGGAAAAGGGTAAAAAATTGACTTATTAGTCGAAATAGATGAAATTTGCAAAAACATGACAGATAAAAATGCCTCAACTCCATTTGCCATAACATACAATTAATGTCTATACTAAACGGCATTGCTCTAAAGCGTAAAGGGAAAACATGTAATTTCAGTAAAATCTGCCCCCTAATTATTAGTACGTACGTCTCCAGGAATTTTTTCAAGAATTTTCTTGTTATTTCTCTCGCCCTCTTGCTTTAAACTGTGCACCCCCAGACCAAGGTGCTTGACGGGGCGGTCCACTCGTGTGCTCGTTTTGAAGATCTACCTGTCCTGAAGTAGCTTGCTCGCAACGTCGCTTCAATCCAATACGACAGGGAGCAGTGTTCGCAAGGCGTGGTCGCAATGGGGTATGATTTACAACGCAGCATCGCCCCATGTGCTGGCGATCCCAGCTAATCGCGGCGCCGGAGAGATAGCCGCCACAGCAGCCGCCACTGCAGCCCAGACAGGAGCGAGCCGTATTAAATGACACGTGGAACATGGAGAGGGAATATAGCTGGAACGTTTCGTGAAAAGGGTTATGTGGGTCATGGTCTCCACTTGAATGTTTTCATCTATAAAAATTCTGCTGTATTCCACGACCATCTGTAGTAGAATCCGTCCAGTCGTTGATGAATATTGGTCCATAAATGAAGACATTATTATCTCAGTTTGCCAATAAAGTTGCAAATAAAGTTTCGGAGCTTTATTTCTCCATTATCAGGGCTGAATACATTAACAACACGGTTAAAAACAATGTGTAAACTCTAATTATATTCAAATATGCTGGAAGCACACATTACCAACCACCAATTATTTGGTATATATGTAAATTACAATTCCAACATTAAACAATTTAAAAAATAAATTGAAATACATACGAAACATACGTTACTTGGGTCTAGAAAATTACACAACCGTTATCATAAACTTTACAGTAGCTGGCATAACTACCCATTCACAGGGCTGGATGGATTCTAGAAAAATTGTTTGTGTATGCATTAAAATGTATACATGTTTTCGAGTTAGTGATTCTAGTATTTTATTAATTTATTTTTTACAGAAACATTATTGCTTGTTATTGCCCTCTATGTGGAGCTCGATATACATCGCGTAACTTACCTGAATTGAGAGAGTCATGGTTACAAGGGAAATGTGAAAAGAGTTCAGTGTCATTACATGTTCTCTTATTGAGGAAATTATGATGGGTACTAATTATAAAAGGGAATAATAGGAGGAACTTATGAAAAAACAAAGTCTAGTTAATTAGTAAAGAAGTAAAGATGAATAATTAAAATTACATAAAATGAAAATCTTGTATGTTTAACGGGTGTTAACTGGTTCTAATGATCTCGGACGACAGAAATCTCCGGGCCAAAGGTTCTCTGACTTTTTGTCGTCGCTCGATCATTTTAAACCTTACAACGCACTTGGTGCATAAATTACTGTTTGATTCAAGGAACAATTTTTTCTAAAATTTAACGCGAAGCATGCTCCGTAACCTGTAGTTCTTCCTGCCTGTTGCTAGATATCAAGATTTACATCTGTTTCAGATATAACAACACTTTTTTAAATACATCTAAAAGTGAGCAATCTTATTGGTACGAATGATTTTTAATGTGATGAAAAGGGGGTGTATGATTTTGAAATGAATCAGCTATCTACATTTCATTTAAAACAGACTACTTCAGAATTTCTCTTGTTTGCAAGAGTGTTTACCGCACCAGGAAGGTACTATTTTCGGTTGTATTTCATAATCAGAAACTTATTAAATTAAAAAAAAGGGGTCGCGATATTATGGATATTTATTAATATTCAATTTCACCACTCTGCTTCCTTATTGCAGGCGCAATTATATCACAAGATTGTTCCGCACAGCACATGTTTCAATGATGCGACTTCGTGAGAGTGCAATAGGTAGTTTAATAATTAAATTTGTTCAAACAACTGTCATTTCGACCGGGAATCGTAACAGAAGACCTGGGTTCGCTTCACGATCGGAGTGAATTTTTTTTAAAACTAATTTAAGTATTTATTAATGTGTGCCGTACGACATATTGCTCATACACGGTACCGTCATATGTAAATAAAATCAAAACTAAATAAAATCATTTAAGTCAGTCGATGAACCACCCGTTAGTGGTTGAAGATGAACTTATAGAAATCAACGATTATTGAGTAACGACTGTATTGCATTTAATTTAATCTGATGATACCATTAGCTTAGCTCCATGAATCACTATCGTTTGAGAAGTGTTTTATTAGACAACGTCGTTGACATTTGTACGTTACATAATCATACTGCAGCACCTCTTCAATTGCCATGTCACTTTAACATCAGACATCTTTAACATCGAGAAGAAGAAAAAATGGTAAAGAAATGAAAAACTGGCAGAAAAAAGAAGAGAAAAGAAGAAAAATAGCAGAAACATAAGGACATGAAGAAGAAGCACAAATAAAGAAAGATAAGAATAAAAAGTATAAAGCGGAGGACGAGAACGATGACGACAACAAAGAAGGAGAAGAAAGAGGAAAAGAAACTGTTGACTTCGAGCAATAATGTGTGATTTGAATACCTTGCGCACTCAAAGGCAGCTAAAGTGATCTACATAGATAGTTGGTAAAAAATGTGGAAATAAACCAAAACAGCTATTCTTAAAATATTTAGAGTTGGCACACCTATTCTAACGCCTATACGTGCCGACAGCCTAATTATTGTATTTTCAAGAGCCAGAATCACCGGATGCTATTTGAAACGCACCAACTAACGTTTCCAGTTTTCATCTCATTGGTCTCTGCTGATTGTTTCGATGCCTTAAAATATCCAGTAAACCTTCGTTAGCATGAACTCGCTTAACACGAATTTCGCAGTAACACGAACAAAACTTCGCTCCCGGCAAGGGATTACGGTAATTCGGACATGTAATATAATATTCGGGTAACACGAATTTTTATAACACGAACTCCGATAATTTCGGTCTCGTGGAATTCGTTTTAATGATGGTTTACTGTACCAATAATAATAATAATAATAATAATAATAATAATAATAATAATAATAATAATAACAGCCCACATTTTGCGCAAAGTATTGTAGAGGCACCGACAGTCCCTTGATCTACTCCTTACGTAGCTGGTTGCAACCTGGAGTAGATTTTATATTCAGCCGACACATAACATCTTTAGTCGTGATAGAGAGGAATAATAATGTCTTTATTAATGGCGAGGATCAGGCCACATTACTATTATTTACTTTTTTTTCTGTCGGCTTCACAAAGGACACGAAATGAGTGTTACTAACTGCAATCCTCATCACGTGCACGGGGCGAGCATATTGCTGCTTTGTGAGCTTATCGGCCAATGCGGAAGCGCCGAATGCAGCCGGGGGTCGGTCGTTGCTCCATTTTCAGCTGCAATTGCGTCGGCGTCCTCAGTGGCGGCCGATAATTTTCATTTCGACACATCTGGTAGAGAGCTTTAGCAAGTTGGGGGCCCCTGGGCTAAAAGGCCCGTTCACAATGCAAACATAAACATAAGCATGGCGTTAACATAGAAGTTAGGACGACGTCCATAAGCGGATTCATTCATAATGCCTTCGCATAAGCTTAATTTTGTAAAGTTCGCCTCCACGTAGGTATGCTACTTAAAGGCTTATTCACGCAAACGTAAACATAAGCATGGCGTTAACCTAAAAGTTAGGACTACTTCTATAAGCGGACTCATTCACAATGCGTTCGCATGAGCATAACACGTAAGATGTTAACTTAATAGCTTACAAGCTTCAAGCTTCTGTGCTTATGCTTATGTAAGAATTGAACCAATCACATTACGTTAACTCAAAATCGAGTATTGAAATACGATCGAAGTCGATAGATCAAACAAAAGACTGGTATTCCAAATTGCGTGGTTGATTTTCGGCAGTTTTCTGCATTGTTTTACACAGTACGAATTTTTTAAAATTTATTTTTGTTGTATTCATAGTAGTATTATTTAGTTTTAATTTCTATTGAAATTAAAGTACCTAACTTACTTCTGACACCTTGTTTTACCTGACAAATCACAATATAGTGCGATTTTTCTAACTCTGCCTCTCAAGGCCCGTCTTCACGATGGAATATGTCACGGTATTTCGCGTCTTTCTCAGTCGTGCCGCTGGATATCGCATGATCGCGACCGTATCAAGCAGTGCTTACGATCATGCGACATCTAGTGACATCTAAGACTGAGAAAGACGCGAAATGCCGTGTGATATTCCATCGTGGTCATAGGGGCTTGAGAGGTAGAGTTATAAAAATCGCACTACAGTTATGTCTTACTTATTGTTTGATAATAGTTTTTTTTAAATGACGCTGTTTCTTTTATTAAACATTTTCACTTTCAGAGTCATGAAAGTGTGTGTGTGTGTGTGTGTAATATGTAAAAACACTCAAGCCGCAACAACAAAGCTGTTGTGCGAATTGTTGACAAGGTGACGCCGTGCCAAAGACTGGAACGCCGACGTCTTCATCAGCGCTGAAACGCTTCGACGTGGCGTTACTACGACAGCAATTAGCACAACAGTTTTTTTTAATAGGCTTTATGTTTTTGGCCGCATGAACTGCAAGGTCATTAGCGACCATATATACAATTCATTACAGAGCATTAAATAAATTTACATCTTTCATAAATTTAATAACATTATATACTTGAGATTTCTGTCAGTAATTTGGGGAGACAATGTGTAAGCGAATGAGTAATAGGTGAGTCTGAATATACTTGGCAGTCTATTAAAATATGTTACAGTTTGTTACAGTTAGTTATAGGGATGTTGCAAGATGTACAAAGTGATGGAGATTATTTTTTGAATAGATGTAAAGGAGTAAGACAGCTATGTCCTATGCGTAGTCTTGCGAGAGTAATTTCTTCTTTTCTTGTTTGTACAGAAGAAATGCCATTATCAAAAATACTTCTTGTTTTCTTCTAATTTTGTGGAAAATTATACCACGTAGTGTTCCAGTGGAGCTTAAGACGTCTTGTAGTTCTTTATTTATGTCGCCATATGAAACTATCTTTTCTTGAAGCTAGTTTCACAATAGTTTTGTTGTCGCGACTAGAATGCTTTTATATTTCACACACACAAGCATGACTCGCACAATAGTTTTGTCGTCGCCACTTGAGTTTTGATACATTTTACACACACGTCCATTCACTTCTTTATTGAAACTAGCTCACTTGTTTACAGGACCCATTCCACCGCTCCGCTCCGAAAAGGGCTCTGTTCCGTTTCCTCGCCTTGGGGAGGCAACCCAGACCGCGGCCACAAAACCTAAAATGAGTGCCGCTCCAAACCAAGTCTCCCTTCCGCCCCCACACCTTTTCTTGACCGCGCGGGGCCAAAGCGGGGTGCGTGGGAGGGGGGGGACGGCTACCGAACTCCCGCTGTTGCCCGCTTTGTCCGCGCGGCGCTTGTCGTAAATAACTTTCGGGGGCCCGTCCCCTGCCCCCCTCCAGGAAACCTTCTGGGACCATGGGCAGCCTGACGCGACGCCAGAGCCGAGCCGAGACGCCCCATACACCGGGGATATTAGAATCCTCCCAAGAGGGGCGGCTGGAGAGTAGAGTGTCAACGGTGTTTTCGTTCGTTTTTTAACCCGTTTTTTACCGTTTTCTGAAACCTCCGTTCGTTTGTATTGTTAGCCGAGCATAGTGGAAGATGTAGAGCGTAGAGGAGTGAAAAACTTCAGGAGATGCTGAGGATATTTGAAAATAGTTTCAAAAATAGTTCCTTTTGTTAATAGTTTTTTTTTAATTTTTCCTGTGTTCGTTGTTATAAATCTACAGAGAGTAAAATTTGACTTCGTTTTCCTTATTCTTCGTTAGCACGCGCCGCTTATTGAAAACAAGGTTCTTTAGACTCTGGATGACCTCTTGATCCAGTTGATGGCTTCGTGTGTCGATCAGTAAACAATGTACTCGGTTCAGCTGCGCAGCTAGTATCGGAAATCCTACCACCGTCGGGAATCGAACCCTAGAACTTCCCCGTCAGAGGCACTGCAGTGGCATGAACTGATGCTCTGAGTCACCTAAGACGGTAGAGGGAAGCGGAGATTTGGTATAGTTTTCACGAATGATTTGCTTAATTCCGGTATCATCACTAAAAATAACATCATAAGAATTAATACAAATCACTAGAGAGCGGATTTCTATGATTTTGCATATTTTTGTCCACAGTTTATTCAGAACTTTCGTGTTGGTAACATAACAAATAAAGTTTTCAAACTTTTAAAATAATATCACTGAACATTCCAAATTTGTTCAAGCATACAGTATGCTTATATCTTCCAAATAACCTTGAAAACGATCAACGCAATCTTGAGCATGCATCAGTTTCTCAATATCTGAAACCATTCAACAAACCAGCTTTTACCTAGAGGGAGATCAAAACCCCATAACTTTCTTGTGTCGTCAGTGTTACGACGTTTTAATTTATTTGGTTTAGTGCAACCAACTCTAGGAAGCAGAATTTTGTCATTTGCCAAATGATGAAGAACCACGCAGTTTCACACTGTTTGCCGAACTAAGTTAAAGATTTTTCGCACTTTAACGTTGATATAATTTTAAAGAAAAGCATAAGAAAACGAACAAAAGCTGAATTCACTTCGTTCAGAAGTATCCCTTGTTTGTAAGTGCGTAACTGGGTCGTGTGGTCATGATGAAGTAAGCTGAACAATGGAGACGATAACGATGGTAACGTACCGGCTTAAGAAGTTGTCAGTGCGTAACAGAATGCATTTTCAACAGGAATGTGTTGAAATGAAATTATTGGGACATTAATCCGCTACCGAGCAACAGCAACCTATATAGCGTCAGACCGTGGAAGAAGTGTGTTTATCTCCAGTATCAATAATACAACTAGTCTATTAAATGAATTTCAAAGAAATGAGACTTTTGATAACCTGCTATGTTGTAACTCCACAAATTAAGAAGAATATATTCACGAAAATGAGAAAATTATTTCACTTGAGGTGAGCCACAAGTATCTCGTACGTTTTACGAAGAAAGGTTTTTTTCTCTGCCAAGACTGCACAAATATAAGTATAAGGTAAGTATACCTAATAGCTATGTGCCAATTCAAAAGTAATTCTTGTCATTTTCTTCATCTGGCGCACGAAATTAGGTTTTTAAAATAAAAATATATATTTAGCCTGAATTAGTTAAAGTGATAAGCGAAAAGTTGAATACACGATCATTTTGTAAGTTAGAATAGAATGTTCTTTCGGCGGTTATTCTTCAAAGTGCTCGATTTCCAATTCTGATTATGACGAACTATTTAAAAAACAGTCTCTGTGGAAAAGTGCTCATTAATGTGTTCTGTAATCGACGTTCATGGATATACAACATACATTTTTAAAAAGTCCTCTCTTTTTAGAAAGACCTTCACATCGTCTTTCAATTTCCCTCTTCAAGTTTCTCCGTCGGCGGTCCACGCTGGGACAAGCTCTAAGCTCCCGACCGATCTCCCGGCATGTGTGGTAGTGTAGTGCATGTTAGTGTAAGTGTAGGGTGAGGATACGCCAAGGAAGGGGAAGGAAAGATCGCGCGTGGTCCCTAGCTCGTTTCTTAAGGCAGAGCTCTGGCATTCGCCTGGTGTTGATCGGAGAAACCAAGTGAAACTACTGATCCAAGCTCCTGGCCGCTAGAATTGTCCCCCCAACACAGGGGTTGCATTACGGAGTAGTTTGTGTTGCATATCCGCCACCGACGGGAGAAGGTGGCCTGAAAGAAGTGGGTGGACTTAAACTTCTGGCGGGCGCGCGGCAGCACTCCGTGGTGCCTTTGTGCTATTATTATTCTAAAATGGAGTACGACAATTTGACATGTCAGAGGTCTTCAGTATTTTCACTTCGCAACATTATAAACGAAACACAGAAATCTCCGTTCCGTCGCCTTCCCCATCAGTCGTAAATAAGATTTGAAAATAGAAAAAGTTTGACTGCAGCACTCCGTGCTCTACCGCGCCCACTGGTGTAAGTAATTTTAGTATTCCAAACGAACATTTGACTTATTCAGATTGTTCGTTCACATGTATTTTCTATCAATGTAAGCAAAATCAAAGATGTTGAAAGTTGTTTTTTGTTGATTTTTTTCCTATTGTATTCTTTTTTGTTTTTCTTTGCGGCGAAACAGACGAAGAAATCAGGCATCTTTTTGAGTTACTGGAGAAGGCTTCATGAAGGCTTTTCTAAAATTGAAGGACAGTAACTGTTTTATTTAATTAATTTGTTTATTTAATAACAGTTTTCTAGTTACTTTTTTCTTTGTTATATTTTGTTTTATAGGTTTTTTGAAACAATGTATACCTAAAACTAGCCATATTTCTGTGATTTATAAAATGTATTAACAATAAAAATATGAATAGTTGTTAGTTTTCACTTTCTTTTCTTCCATTAAATAATATAAGTTTTGAGGGTGGAAAATACTGTTTTCTCGAGGCAGAGTACAGTGCTCCTGCTTACCCTTTTGTGAGTAAAATAGGTGCGCCGGAAGGTTAAGGTTCGTCCACCCTTCAGTCTTACCAGCCCAATCAGTCAGCAACGCAAGAGGATTCGATTCTGAGCTCATTCAGTGGATAGTAAGTGATTCATAGATGCGTGCTATTTGTTTTAAAAAATTAAATCCGAAATGGATGGAAAAGCAGACAAAATAAAATATTGTCAAGCCATCAGCCATGCGCAGTTGCGCAGAATTGACGTGTTAAATCATGGTGCCCAGATGTGGAAAATGTCTAGGCACCGGGACTCAACAAGCAATCATTTAAGTGGAATCTGCAACCCAGAAGTGGAAAACGCGTTTTTAACTATAATTACTTAGATTAAGTTACATTTTTGTTAGATATTAAGACAAAGCCGGCCCCCCTTTAGCTACCTAAGCCGCAAGGCAGTGACTCACTTTCCTTTAAATTACCACCTGCACAGATTTATTGATTGTTAATTATTTCGGGTGAGTCAACGTCTAAGGTCATTAATCCCGTAAGTAAAGTGCATGTGTTTTCCTCGGGGAAGTGGCGGTGATCTCCTCCTGGATGGCGAGATCCGGCGCCTAAGTACCGTTGGCTCGCGGGATTTCCCCAACTAGGTATCTCCCACCAGCGGGGCACCGCTCCACCCTGGACAAGTTCTTTCCTCTCGACCGGTCTCCCGGCATGTGTGGTAGTGTAATGCTAGTTAGTGAGTATAAATAAGGGGTGATGACAGAACAAGGAAGAGGAAGGAAAGGTTGCGCGTGCTCCGTGGCCCGTTTTGTTAGGGTATTGCTGCGGCATTCACGTGGTGTTGATAGGAGAAACAACGGAAAACTACCGATCAGAGCTGCCGGCAGATAGAATTCTCCTCCATACAGCGGCTGAATTCTACCTAGGCATTTAGTGTTGAAAATCCTGCCACCGTCGGGACTGGAACCTAGGACCTCCCGGTCAGTGACATCAGTGGATGCCCTGAGCCACCTCTCTCGGTCTCCCTTCACAGGTTTTCTGTAGAGGGGAAAGACTGAAAGTGTAAAACGTGCGTGCAACCTGCTACCCTCGCGGTCCCCCAGCACTTGTGAAGTCAAGGTCCAGCGGTCCATTGCCCAGAGGTGAAGGGGCGCGCACAGCTACCGGCCCACAGGCTTCAAGAGAAGCCGCCACGGGAGATTTGCGGGCGAGCTGCCCGCCGCTCCGGTTGCAATCTGGACCCCGCGCTCCCGTCGCCGCCCCCGGCCACGCCTCCGCTGCCGCGGCTCCAGCCGTCGGCCCTCCGCGTCCATCCACGCCACGCCCCTCCCGCCGCCGCTGCTCCAGCGGACGCCGAACCACAGGAGAAAGACTTTCCTCTGTGGCAGAACTGAACGCCGCCGCTCTGCCACTGACCGTGATCGCTACCTCTGCTAACGCCCCGATACATATGCCGCTCCAGACTTCGCTCCAGGCTCTGAAACAAAAATAAATAGTAAATATTAAAAAATAAAAAAAATTGTTGCCCTAAAAATAACATCCGAAATGTTATTTTCAGCCAACTTAATATGAAATTAGTCCAACAATTACAAAAAAAGATATTAGGGAAATATATAAGAGATAATTATGTGGAATTTAATTTGGTCAATATTATTTTTGAAACATACTTTTTTAATAATAATAAACTTTAATGTACATTCATTGATCCAACGACAGTTTCGAGGTTTCTTTACCTCATCATCAGGCTAGAATACAAATAAATGAATAATTCATTATCAGAAAAGTTTCTTTTTGTTTCTCGATCAATGAATGTACATTAAAGTTTATTATTATTAAAAAAGTATGTTTCAAAAATAATATTGGCCAACTTAAATACAATTAAATGTATTTAAATATCAACAGACTTATATATGATAAATAAATAATTGTGTAGTAATTTGTCACTTTTTGTTACTATTTAGTTGGTTTAATTAGTTGGAAATTCGTGTTTCCAAAAATTGAAAAATTATTTTTTAGTGCTAATATTTTTGTTTCCTGATTATATTAGTAAGAAATAAGCGACGTTTTGAAGATTAATGTCCAGCGTTTTCGCAAACGTTGCGACGCTAACTTTACGGAGGCGTCTCGACCCCGCGTCTCCCAAGAGGTCAGACTCCGTCTCTTGTGTGTACGTCTACTTCACAGCAGCGTCTCATCCCCTCTTCACCTTCTCTTCTCTACTTCGTTCTTTACTTCATTCTTTCTTTCCTTTCTTCCTTCTTTCTTTACTTCTTTCATTCTTTCTTTCTTTACTTCCTTCCTTCACCACCTCCATCACCACCAGTCCCCAGTCGCCGCCACCGCCTCTCGCATGCCAACCCTCCGCACCGTCCCCTCGCCACCGCCGCCGCCGTCAAAGGCGGGGGCGTGGCCGGGCCGCCCCCGGGGACAAAGCGGCCTCTGCAGATGTCGCGCCGCGTCGGGCGGACGGCGCCGGCTCCTGCCCCTGCCACGCCCCCCTCCCCGCCCCCGCTGGCGCAGCCGTTGACGCCGCTCGCACACAGGAGCCTCTGCCTCCACCGCCACGTTTTGGCACTAGTTTCTCTGCTAGGTCGGATTCAGCGGAGGAGAATTGTAGCGGCCGGCTGCTCTCATCGAGTTTTCCGTGGTTCTCTCATTAACGCCAGGCGAATTCACTACCCCCACCCAATCCCCTGAAGGCGACGGGTGACCCAGTTGCGAAGTTTTGTGAAAACGCTTCTTGTTTTCTTCATCTTGTTCTTCTTCTCTTTTCTCTTTGAGTTGCTCGCGATTTAACTCGGCGTTAACTGCCATTTTACTACACTAGCTGCCGCGCCACGCACCGCCACTGACGGGCCACCAATCGCGCGCGATCTTTTCTCCCTCCTCCTAGTCCTATTCTCACCCCTTACATACACTAACATGCTCTACACTACCACACATGCCGGGAGACCGGTCGGGAGCTTAGACCTTGTCCTGGTTGGGGCGGTGCCCCGCTGGCGGGAGATACGTGGTGAAGTGAACCCTCCCCCCTAGCAGACGGTAGATCGGTGCCGGATCTCACCACCCAGCGGGAGAAAATCACCGCCACCTCCCAAGCAAAAACCTTCACCATACTTACGGGACTAATTACCTTAGCGGTTGACGTGCTCGGAGTCACTAACCACTCGCTCACTTGCCCTCAGCACTACCGTTCAACATAGGCCGAGTTGTCGTTGCTGTCACAACTGTCCCTACCTACATGATTGCCTCCATTGCGACAATCATCTACATTCACAACACCGTCGCTAACATAAGCGTTTTCTCAACTTCCACGTTCACAAAAACTATGTTATCAGCTGAATTTCCTCACAGTCATTGCCGCTGTCTCTGCAGGAACTCTGGCCGGGAGGTCCTAGGTTCGAGTCCCATCATCGGCGGATTTCGATTCTATCTAGATATATCGGATTCGGTAGCTCTCTGGAGGAGAATTCTAGCGGCCGGCTGCTCTCATCGATGGTTTTCGTGTTTTCTCTGATCAATTCCAGATGAATGCGGGAGCAAAACCCTAACAAATGACTGGGAGAGATGGCTCAGTGAATCAACCTGATGTCAATGCAGTCCCTCTGACCGGGAGGTCCTAGGTTCGAGTCCCGACGGCGGCAGGATTTTTCACACCAGCTTGTCAGCTAGGTCGAATTCAGTTCCTGTCTGGACGATAATTCTAGCGGCCGGCTGCTCTGATAGGTAATTTTCCGTGATTTCTCCGATCAACACCAGGCGAATGACGGAGCAGTACCCTAACAAACGGGCCACGGACCGCGCGCGATCTTTCCTTCCTATTCTTAGTCCTATCCTCTCCTCTTATACACACACTTACACTAACATGCATTACACTACCACACATGCCAGGAGACCGGTCGGGAGCTTACAGCTTGTCCCGGCTGGGGCGGTGCCCCACTATTGGGAGATACCTGGTTGAGAGGAAAACCCCACTAGTCGACGGTGGGTCGGCGCCAGATCTCGCTCTCCAGCGGGGAAAAAATCATCGCCACCTCCCGAGAAAAACACGCACTACACTTACTGAACTAATGACCTAAGTAGATGACGCGCCCGGAAACACGAATCAATCAACTTAACAAATGGACCACGGACAGCGCGATATTTCCTTCTCATTCCTTGTCCCATCCTCCCCTCCTACTTACACACACACATACATGCACTGTACTGCCACACTTGGCGGAAGATCAATCGAGAGCAACTGGGGCTGTGCCTCGCTTGTGGGATATACTTGGTTGTGGGAGACCCCACAAGCCAATGGGTAAATCAGCGCCACGTATTTTCATCCAGTGAGAGAGGAACACTGTTACCTTCTGTGATAAAACATTCACGACACTAATGGGGTATTGAATTGAGTTAAATTAATACCTTATTTTACGTGGCGAGACTCAGGCCATGAGGCCTGCTCTTCTGTCTGACCACGCAAATTTCGCTACGTTCCTTTCACCAACTAGCGCAGAACGGCGACGAAACAGGCGATTTTGAATTTAGTTCAGAGGCGTCATTTAGGCTTGAGGATCTTTTACATGCAGTAAATCTACTAACATGGGACAGCCGGCTTTACTTCCCCTCCGAACGAAGGCGTACGAAGGATTTTTTCGCCCTTAAAAATCCATGGCTTCGATAGGGTTTGAACCCGCGAACTTGGGTATCGATACGCTAACCGCTACGACACACTACTCTGATACGCTAACCGCTACACCACCGCCGCCACTGCGGGTAATGACAATAGCAGCTGACGAGCCCGAACCCAGCAATCAACCGCCTTCGTCACCGACGTTGCCACAACTGCTCCTTGCGACATGGTTGCCGTCATTACTACATTCACCCTCACTCTTTCCACCATCATTATCATCCCAGTCGCCTCCTCTGCCACTAACACAAACATCACGTATTAAGAGGATTCGTGGCGAAATGGTAACATTATACGTCTTACTCAGCTGGGACATGAGTACGGTCTCCATCAACTAATTGTCATAGTAATACGAGTGCTTTGGATATTATCGATAAATTTGTCCGAAAATTTCCAAAGCACGAGTGGTATTTAATAGGAGTATTCCACGAGTGAAATTACGTCCAACAGATTTTCAAAATGCCCCAAATATTGAAAATAACTGAAAGCTACGTTAAAACCAATGAGGTTGTGTTGTTGTACATACGCGGTTTATTGGACATCGACATAGCGATCGATGTATACCGCCTCTGAAGATAGATGAGACACAGTTAAAGATTGGCCAGTAAGGAAAAGCGGTACGAAAAAACGGATAGAAAAAGCGATAAAGTATTTGAGATGCACCGCTCTGATTGAGGCTTTTTGTACGTGTAGTTAAACACTATTGATTTTAATTTGACGAGTGGAATATTCGCAGACAAACTGAACTCTCGGTGTAGTCCTGTTTCTCCTGCCTCTCATTTCTCCATTGTTCCATCTTAATTTACCTTATCACCATCATCTATTCGTTAGTTCATCACTCATGGTCATCAATGATTTCAGTAATTGAATAGCTCTTACACCCCGATATATAAATAAATAACTATTAGAACTACCACTCCCAGATTCGATTAATCAATGGGGAAGTTGTAATGGAAGCTGTTTTTCTCGGAATTTTCCCGTTGTCTTGCCTTCATTCCTCCATCATCCACGTAATCAGCGTGTTCATCTACTTATTAGTTCATGACGACACCATGGTGAATGAACAGTTTTATAGTTTTTTTTCAACCGCTTTTATCTCACTTTCAACGCGTATTTGCACCGAAATTGAACATTTATGGTCAATAAAACTGTTCAATGTTGGTGCAAGTATGCTTTGAAAGCAGTGAAAAACTTATTATTGTAACAAATGGAATTATTGAACGTGAATTAATCTGACAATACTAAGCTCGTTTATGACTTATTATGTTTAAAAAGACTGAAAATATGCATGTATTTATGAAAATATTTGTGGTGATACGACAAAAAATGTGACTTAACAAAATATTATTCTGGAGGTTTTTAAATTTATTGTTAATGGGATAAAAATATTTCAGAATAATATATTTTACCAAAAATTGTAAAGTACACGATGTCTTTGTGTGTGACTGGAATTATAATAAAATGTTTTAAATCTAGGTAAATTATGTCCAAAGAGCCGCATGTCTTCCTTCAATACAATTAGAATGGCTTAATGTGGCCAATTTGACACAAGCATTTACATTAAATAGCTCATCAAACACCAGAAAAGACCCAAAAACACCGAATTTAAAAAATGTTTTCATGTGTAAAATCCTTTTTTTATTCGTAAATTAAATAAATTCGTTAATACCACAAAACATTGTTGAGTCATTGAGTGCATGCGTGCAATTGAAACTTCACAACTACCTACGAGAACTTTTAAACATAATTTCATTAAAAAATTATTTCAGAGAATTGTCTTAATAAATGTAAGTTCTTTATTGTATATATTCAGCTAAATGTTTAATGCACTTGTGGTAATACGGTAATTTAAACACACTCTTGTTAAATGTACTGTCAGAAAGTACTTTAGAGTCTTCCTAACTATAATTTTTTTTAGAAAATCTGCAAATTATATCCTCAGTTTCACGAATAAATTCTCAGTGAAAAGTTCTTCTCGAGTTTTGGTCTCACCAAACGCTGTTGTTTTCTGCAACATATATACGAGACGTCACACCTAATTATTTCTGAAACTTTTATGACAAAAAATAAAAATTACCCGGTTTGACATTTAGAGCAAGTATTTCATTCATGTCACTTACGTTTTACAACCCTTCGGGCAAGATTTTCTCGGAACTGCATTGTCATGCAACATTGTCACAAGCAGACGGTCGTACACGTCGGAGAAAGCTGCGTCTTAACTCTTCTTCCCCGGAGAGGAGTTTTTTGGTCACAGGCTTTACAAGAACGTCGGTGATTTGTGAAGCTAAATTGCACTACTTGGGGAGAGATCTTTTTTCTTCCGAGAGGGTCTCCCGACGAGAGTTGCGTATCTCTCTCTCTCTCTCTCTCTCTCTCTCTCTCTCTCAGCGCAAGGTATTGCTTTTCTCACCAGACAGCGCGGCCGCTAGTAAAATGGCAGTTAACGCCGAGTTAAGTCGCGAGTAACTGAAAGAGGAAGGAGAAGAAGAAGATGAAGAAAAAAAAAAGAAGCGTTTTTCACAAAACTTTTACAACTGGATCACCCGTCGACTTGAGGGGGTTGGGTGAGGGGGGCTGTCGTTGTGGCCCTTTCGCTTTCGAAGGAGACGCGGGGCGGGGCGGGGCGCGCCGTTTGTGACATATTTAGGGCGCTGGCTGACCTTGGCCCAGTGTGACATGGGGGCGGCGGGTGGACGCGGCGGTGAAACCACTGAGGCCACACAGCGTGTTTCTCGCGCGGGCTAGCGGGAGAGGTGGCTCAGTGCATCAACTGATTTTTTTTTTTGGTTTTCCCCTCCACAGTACCCCTGAGGAGGCGGGAATTTATTTTCTTAATTTCTATACAGTAAACTGCTGCCTGGCGGCTTAAGCAGCTGAGAGGGAGGGATTTTTTTTTCTTCTTCTAACTAAAATTAACTAAAACTAACTTAATTTTAGCTTAAATCTAATTTCCTAGTTACTAACGTAGCACTTTGCATACCTAACCTAAACGAAAATTTTTAATACTTTATTTTTCTTAATCCTAAGTAAATTTTTTTCTAGAAATGTCATGAAATGTTCTGTGAAATGTTCTTTTTGTTTATTTCCATTCACGCATCATTCATTCTTGTTTCATTATAGACATAACCATTCATTCTACTCATTCACACCCACTGCACCTCACTAGTCTTCTGTTCGCCGCGGCACTGAGTGGACTCGAAGTGTCCGCGGCGCTCAGGCCCATTGGGGGGCGTGGCAGGAGGGGCGCGGCGTCGCGTTCCCCGCGCGTCCCTCGGCCGATGGCGAGTCTTCCCCGCCGCGTTCGGCTGCCTCTGCTTGCTCGCACAGGGTAGCAAGCATGTCATGAGGCAGCGCGCGCAAGCTGAAGGCGATAAACTGATGTCACTGCAGTTCCTCTGACCGGGAGGTCGCTAGGTTCGAGTTTCGACACTGGCTACGTACTAGGCCGAGTTCAGCCGCTATGTGGAAGGGGACTCAAGGACCTCCAGATCAGAGTCGGTGCAGTGACATCAGTTAACGCCCTGAGACAACTCAACCGGCGCCCCCTACTGGAAGATCATTAATTTCTCCTTGACGTTGGAGAAATTAATCCATATTAGGTGTCTCTTTTGTAATCTTCACCCTGAATTGTTTAAACGAAATGAAGAGAAATGCACAAAAAAACAATTCCCGAGAGCATTCTTAGGATTCTTTAAGACGGTGTTTCATAAGCGATGGTGGTTCCTGTTTCACTAATAACTTGGAACCTCTCTCTCCTTGAGTTTCCAATGACCTCTCTTGAGAAAATTGTTAATTCTCACCAAATGATAATGACATAGGAAAATTTGGAGTGAGGTATTCGGAAAGACTGGTTCGTAACAAATGTTCCGAGGAAGTTTTTTTTCGAGCTCAGATTATCAGAAACATTACATTTTAACATTATATAATTACGTATTATACATTATAATATTTTTAATTATTAAATTAAATGTATTTGTTCCCAGTTCAGCACCCAGGTGCGTGCTTTACAATTTTCATTATACTTACACACACACACACACATATATATATATATTATATATATATATATATATATAATATATATGCGATGTATATATGTATCTGTGATGATGATCACTACGGCACTACTGTCTTGGCGATGTCGGCCACCGGGTCGACCTCTTTTGGCTTTTTCTTATTGCATGTTTCATCCATTTCAGTTTATTTAATGCTTTCCATATCACATTTTTACTCATGATCGGCTGCGAGTGCTAAAGTTCACTGTTACGAACAGAGAGAGAGAGAGAGTGTGTGTGTGTGTGTGTGTGTGTGTGTGTGTGTGTGTGTGTGTGCGTGCGCGTGCGTGTGTGTGAGTGTGTGGTTGCGAGAGAGAGAGAGAGAGAAATGGTATGTTTAAAGTCCACCAACCGTATTCACATATAGAAATCCTAAATCTCAACAATCTAATTCCTGTTTTATTTGTTGCGGCCAAATCTTATGCGTACTTCTTCAAGTCGACTGCTGACCAGCAAATGACCAAAGTCCTCAATTTCTCGCAGTAACATTTATCTATTGTCATCGTTGATGTATCCCTATCTCTTTTGTATTTTTTTTAGATATTCAAGGTCGAATCAACTTCTAGGTCATTAGCGACCACTATTGGATTTTAACGTTATGGTATCTGTGATGACGAAACAATATGGTGGTGATAGAGGGTGAAAGGAAGATCACATACAACCATGCCCGAGGCGGGACTCGAACCCGCGACCCTTCGGTCCGAGATCACTACGGCACTACTGTCTTGGCGATGTCGGTCACCGGGTCGACCTCTTTTGGCTTTTCTTATTGCATGTTTCATCCATTTTCAGTTTATTTAATGCTTTCCATATCACTTCATTACTCATGATCGGCTGCGAGTGCTAAAGTTCACTGTTACCAACAGGAACAACACAAAGATTTTGTGTTTTTCATCATTCAAGCGGATACCGACATTTGCCGACTAGGTATGTGACAGAATTTTATTCGATGTGATATTAACTAGTATAACAAATTATCGACCATTCGTTATTATCTGACTACAAGTACCAATCCTTCGTACAAGAATTGAAACTGGTGACACAATGCTGTTAATTCTGTGTTAGTAGTAACTTTACTGCTAATATAGAAAACAAAAGTATTGATATTTCAGTTGTTGACAATACCGAAGATGGAGATATCGGAAACGGCAATTGGGTGAGGAGAAGGATATGAAGGGGATTGAGAAGGGAAGGTTTAGAAGAGAGAGGGAGGTGTTGAGGACGTACATCATTTAATGACAGTCGTGTCGCCTTGACTGCCAAGTCGAAGGACGCCGCTCGTGCCAAAGGCGTGGTGTTTGGTTCTGTGCGCCCCCCCGCGACACCCTCCTTCTTCCCCGACTCCCTCTCCCACCGCGAAGCGAACCCATTTCGTCGTGGGAGGCCACCTGCCCAAATATGCGGGTGCTTGGGCTCGGCCGAACGTACAATAAGACAAGGTGTTTTAGATGGGGCGACCTGTCGCGTGCGGCCAGTGCGCAAGACCTTCCACCGTGGTTAGTCAGTCTCTTTCTATCTCTTTCTCTATCTAGCTCTCACTTACTCTTCTCTTTCTCTTCGTGTCTCTTCTTGTCTCTTTGTGTCTGTCTCTCTCCTCTCTTTCTCTCCTCTCTCTGTGCGTCTCTCTGTCTCTCTCTTCTCTCTCTCACCTCCTCTCTCTGTCTCTCTCCTCTCTTTCTCTCCTCTCCCTATCCCCTCCTCTCTTTCTCTTCTCTCTCTCTCCTCCCTCTTCAATCTCTCTCCTCTCCTCTCTCTCTCTCGATTGCAATCCATATTCCTCTTCTAATTCATTCCAATTCATATTCCTGCCTATTACTGTGTATCTGAATTTCTCTTTCTGTTCCTCGACCTCTTCCTATTTTAAACTCTTTCTCTCCCAATCTCTCTATCACAGTCTTCTTCCAAAGAAGTTGCATAAGCTCTTTGGTCTTACGTACGCGCAATCACAGGGCTCGTAATGCCGAAGTGCTTGGATAATGGAGAATGGGTATCAGCGCATCGACTGGCCCAAAGAATGGGATAGTAAAGAGATTGGGGGAGGAAGTTTCGCGTTCAATTCTTTACCCACTCTCCACACATCTGCGCCGCCTGTAATAGTTCAAAAGATGCCACGGAAACGACCGATAAATCGGCTGCCTCCTAGAATTCTCGCATCATTCGACTCTGCAACCATGTTGAGGCCAAAAATTCTAGTCTCTTCCCACCGCTGGTAACTGGAGTTGAAATTTGAGAAAAAATGGAGAATTTCTACCCATTTTGTTTACATTTTCTCGTTTCACTCACTCTATCATCTGTATCGTCATCATTAATCGTACCGTGTAGTATCCTTGACATACGGGTATTATGAATAGAAATGGATAGAAATGGGTGGTCATAAAATAAAAAAAACTCATGTGAGACGCTAAGATTTTTTTTATATAGTGAAAATCACAAACAGGCATAATTATTGTAATTCTTATCTATATCTTGTGTTCGTGTCTGTTTACCTGTTAGTAAATTTTGATCTAATCTGTAAGGAAATAATCAAACGGAACAGTGAAATTTTCATTAGTTCGAGAGTGAATAAATGTCACCACAACTATATTCTCAGAATTGCGATTACTTGAATCCTAATGGTTATCAGGTGTATAACTGAATAGATATCGTTAATTATATTGTTGTAAAATACTTGTAGTTTGTGTCACATTTATGATTTTCTGATAATGCAATGCAACTAGTGCTGAGAACGTTAATAGATGATACTTTTCATATCTGTACTTTCTGAGTGGATGTACACACTATCTAAAGATATGAGGCAATAAACGGGGTAGATATCAAACTATTCTTAACTATTAGCTCTTTGACTTAGTTTATTTTCTTACTTCCAACTTGGATAATGATATTTAATCTTTATACAAATCTTTGAATTCAATAGTCTTTGAAACTAGGGATGCGATATCGACAAAAAACATCGATATCCAAAATTAAAACATCGATATTAATAATACAGCTAACAAAATAATCGATATTTTTAAACATTGGTGTTTTAAAGCTCTAACATTAAATTTGTACGCAACAAAAATTAATTTGTAAATTAAAATTACCTTATACACTAATTTGTAATTAAAATTTAACTTAAAACAGTTAAACACGCAACCCCTTGTGCGAAATACGAGGAAAGACAAAGGTTGTCAGGGTATCAGGATCATTTCTGGCGAGGAACAGTCCACTCAATGAATTGTGCAAACCGCGTTCATGTGGTTCGAACTCATAAATAGTGGTGCCATCAGTTATTTCATATTTTAACTTTTACAAAATTGTCTTCTTCTTCTTCTTCTTTTATTAAGGTTAACACCTGTTTTTCTTCGTACTTCACCGTCAGGATGATTCAGGAGATATGGAATCCAACTCTCGATCCATGTTTTCTTATTCTGCCTGGATCGCGTTTTCTTCTAGGTTTTGAATCTCTCGCAATCGTGATTATTCTTTTGCTGTCCAACTTGGTAACGTGCTCATTCCATCCTCTTCTTCTCGTTCGTGTAAATTTTACAATATCTATTATATCACATTCATTTCTTATATATTTGTTTTTCAATCAATCCCTTTTTGTTACACTCAATATTGATCTTAATGTTCTCATCTCTGATGTTCTAAGTAGAGTCTTAGTTCTATTATCGGCCCTTGTTTCTGCTCCATATATTGTTACTGGTCTTACCATGGTTTTGTAAATTTTTACTTTACTTTCTACATTAAGACATTTGTTTCTCCATGTCACATGTTTCAAATACCCTGATATTCTTGCTCTTACAAAATTGTGATTACGGGAATTTTTCATCCAGAAACGGAAACATCGCAAACGTAAAAAGTTTGAGGACGAAACATGGCTGTTTATAAATCATCGACTTGAATACATCGATGTTTAAAACATCGATATTTTCATAGAAACGTTGATGTTTTGATAACATTGACATCAATGTTCCATCCTAATTTGAAACTACTACCTACGTCTACGTTAACCATTTATTGCGTAATATCCGCTACTAGTTTATTGAAGACACTAAAGGTCTACTACCAATTATTTTTCAAAAGCATCGGTAAAAGGGTCCCAGAAAAGGAGTTTGTTTTCCTAAGACGATCAACGAAACGTTAATTATTTTTCCCTATGATTAATGCGTTATGCTTCGTTATTTTACCACGGGAGGTGTCTCAGGGCATCAACTGATGTCACTGCAGTCCCTCTGACCGAGAGGTCCTGGGTTCGAGTCCCGACGGCGGCAGGCTTTTCGCCACTAGTTTGCCAGCTACGTCGAATGAAGTCGCTTTCTGGAGAAGAATTCTAGCGGTCGGATGCACTGATCGGTAGTTTTCCATGATTTCTCCGATCAACACTAGGCGAATGCTGGAACAGTAGTAGAACAACAATTTACATGTTTCTGAAGTGTTTCTATGCTTTTATAATGTAAATTTTTGCCTAAAAACAAATTTTCAAAACAACTTTTGAGTGCTTATTGCGGCTCAACCATTTGGAATATCACGTAGTTTATTACAGAAAATATTCTTAGAATTGTCTTAAGAGCTTATTTTCCAAGTTTCGACGTTTCTTCCCTGGACATCCTGTATATTTGAGACCCAATGAAGGCGAAGGTTCTTGACATCAGAGATTTTTATGTTTTTTTTAAATTTGATTTGTGGCTTTGCTACGTGTACTGAATTTGTGAAATATTCTATCAGTTAAATTATTCCCGCTTTTGACATAGAATATTTGTAGTAATTTATATACGAAAAGATGTTTACATGCAAAGATACTTTCCGTATACTACGTATGTAGCATGCAAGAAACTAAAAATTTACCATCGTCGGGATCCAAACATCAAAACCTTACGGTTAACAATGCAGTAGAGACAACGAACGTTGCTACTAAGCCATTGTAGACTATCTGTGACATGCCTCTGCGTACTCCTCTGCCCGTTCCGAGAGAATAGCCGAGAAATCTGCCTCCGAGCAGCAAGTTCCTTCCACAACCCGGTAGTAAACGCTCGGAGGTCTACAAGCGGCGCGTCACGGAAGGGAGTGTTTTAATGGTATCGCGACTGGTGACATTTTAATGAACAGTTAACCACGAGGTAGGAGCAGCAGTGAATTCGGGTCCACAGTCCCTTGAGGGAGGGGTCAATCCATTTTAAGTGGTCCAGCACTGGTCGCTCGACCATCTCGAAAATATTTCATATTCTGTACATAAATTTCCTTATATTTTGACTGTTCAAAACCATCTTCAACTTTTGTTTACTGTCCCTGGTTTACAAATGGCGGCCATTTTTGTTTCGCGCCGTGCGCCATTTTTCGCGTTCGCAGACATTTACTCTTTCCTAAATTGCTCAGCTCTCGATTGTTCTAGTATTCTAGAATAAAATGCATTCAAGTCAGCATACTCTGGCCTGCAAATCGAAATATTGTTTACTTATTTTCTATGTTTTTATTTGGCAAATATTTGCAACCAAATCTTTGGAACGCGAATGAACGAAATTCGATTTTCAGAGAGTAAATTTTCAAAGAAGTAATAGAATCTAAGCCTTCATTTTCTCTGTGCGTTTACACACAACAGTATAGTTACTTTTTATAAAATATCATTGGTATATAACGTACCCCTTGAAAATTACATCCTCTTGAAAATTGGAATTTTGGATTTTTTCCCAATTTTGAACTGTAATATCTCTGTTGGGGGACCAGATAAAAATCTGAAAATTGCACACATGCTAGATCGCTACCATACCAAACTGCAGTAAAAATTACAACTTTTAGATTTAACTCGAAGTATTTTTTAAAAAATTGAAAACTTACGAAAAAAGGCTTCATTTCCCCATTGAGGATACTTTGTGCCAAGCAGTAATTACATTATTTTAAAGCTATTTTAAACTAAAATCTACATTGATTTAAAATAATTAATTATACTTAATAATTAATATACATAAAAGTGGTCTAATATATAATTTTCAATATTACGTATACTTTACTCTAAACAAACTTACAATTTGACAACTACGTCCGTAATTGAAAATACGGTTATCTTGATTTTGAAATCTGAACCGCTTAAAACAAAAAGTATGCTGACTTGAATGCTTTTTATTCTAAAATGCTAGAACAACCGAGAGCTGCGCAATTTAGGAAAGAGTAAATGTCTGCGAACGCGAAAAATGGCGCACGGCGCGCAACAAAAATGGCCGCCATTTGTAAACCAAGTACAATAAAAAAAATTAAATATGGCTTTAAACAGCCAAAACATAAGGAAATTTATGTACAAAATATGAAATTTTTTCGAGATGGTCGAGCGACCAATTTATTAAATTCGACCATTTAAAATCGATCGACCCGGAGGAGAAAAAACGCAGAAAATAAATAAATATTCAATTAAAGGGAATCGAAACTTATGAAGCATGATATTACATACGGAATGCGTTTTATTTTACGAGTTACGAAGATGGTGTAAAAAATCTGTAACTATGTTGCTAATCGAAACTTTACTTAATGTTTACTCAATTCGTACATTTCAAATTATTTTCATGAAACTGTAGAAAGCACAGTACCATTTCCTGGTTTTGTGTATTTTATTTGCTGCTTTTTGTTACAAGGAATCATGTGAATAAGAATGTGAATTAGAATACACAGTAGTACACTTCATAAAGGCATTGAATAATATTGTGTTCTTCTTAGTGTTATTGTTTGCCTGAATGTGGATTCGTTGCCTTCAGTGCTTCAGGCGGATGGTAGAGGAAAGTACCCAAACCCGGGGTCAGTTCCTAATACAAGCCACTTGATTTGCTGCTCTGTAGAATGCTGTTGCCTATTGGAAACGTAATAAACCTATTGGAAAGCCTATTGGTTGCCTATTGGAAATGTTCTTTGCTAGACCGCAGCCCAGTCATGTGGTAGTTTATTCATCTTTACTTGTTGCTGTACAGTCGGCAGTTAGTGCAAACCATGAAAAGCAAAGTTTTTACAAGTGCTTCTTCTCAGTTGCCTGATTTTGCTACTTCATCGATAAGTCTTCTAACCATTTCATTATTTTAAGAGGACATTACAGGCTATTGATGTAAGGTAATGTGATTTATTTTACTTGCCCTATAAAAATGTTACTGGCATTTGCAATATAAACAGGCTAGTGCCTAACCCGAGCCCCCAAAGGTTTCTAACGTGGGCCTCCAATTTTTCGTCTTGTAAAATAAAAACAATGAAGGTATTTGGCACTCCTTACACCTTAGGAGTCTAGTAAAAACCAAAAGCTTACTCTGAAGCCTATCAGTTCAAGATGGCAAGAAAAATAAAGAGGTCAAGAGACAATTTCAGAATTTAATCCCGGAGAATTCGAAAAAAGAGAGATTTTAGGAAGTTCTGAAGTTAAACAAATAGCAAAAGGAAGATTCCACCTCCAGCGAAGAATTGAGCATGACCTCTAGCTCTTCCGGATTGCAAGTTCCACAAGGAATAAATGTATGCTCTCCCAGGTGAAGAAGATAAAGAATGCGTGTTCTGCAGAGTAAAATTTTCAGAGGGCTGTAGAAGATCCACGAGTGATGTGCCTAATATGTCCACTCTGGGCTCATATAGAGTGTGCGGGGGTGGAAAAAAGATGTTTATATACATGACTTTTGTTGCACTTGATTATATAATCTATGAGTAAATGCTCTTGTAGTGAGCAAGACATATTAGAGAATGTCCTTAGCATAAAAGTTTGAACTCCAATTTTTGTAAAATTATTCTGAGTTCAATCAATTTACAGTTTTTCTTTTATTTTTACCCATTTCTTAAAACGTTTGCTGGGGACTCACAATAAGAACATTTTATAATTAGGGAAATTTAAATTTGAAAAATAGTAAATAGATAGTTTTTAATACACAAACTGTAATGTTTACGAAAAAATTATTTTGTTCTTAAAGTGCTTGACCAATAATTTTAAGCAGAATGTAAAATTTGTGTAACTAAATAAGGTATGCATTGCAAACATTTAATTGTGCAGAAAATTGGATTTAAAAATAGTCGGTAACAAAATGGAGCCCCTGGTTTGGGTACTTTCCTCTACTTGGACTAATGTTCCACGGCATATGTGAATTTCTTTTATCAATTGAAATTGACTTTCATTTCTGTAATATTAATATTTTTTTTAAAATTTATTCTCTCATGCACGTCGCGTAGATACAGTGAAAATCGACCTAAAGTTTGATGCAAATGTATGTATTGGAGACCCCCCTCATACTGAATATATTTTTTAATCATACTTCAGTCTATCTGCTTATATCCCAATGCTCTCCAAAATTATACCCAGACTTTTTTCCAAAATGGATGTTCTCCAATCAGGTTGGCCAAATATTTTTCGGGCGTTGCACCCCTATTTGGTATACAGTACCATTGAGAATGTCCTGTCACTGAACATCGTTCGCCGAATGTCTATCGTCCTTTACAATTTTATTGCAACAATCCCCCAGAGAGCTTGCTTCCGAGCAACGGAACTTCTCCCAATACCCTGTGGTAAATACTCGCTCTACAGGCGTTACATAGGGTTCTACTTTCTTTGGTGACTTATTAATGGGCAGTTAATCTCAGAGAGGCACTTGCTGAGTTTAAAACAGCAGTCGTACTACAGAGAAACAAATATCTAGAAAAATGCCTTCAAAGCTAAGGATACGATGAATCTTGAAAGTATGAAACTCGTAAATTATCTTCTTTCACTTTGTGAATTGCAAAGAGCATGAGTGTCAAATCCATTGTCATCCTCGTCAGGGCTGCAGATTACATATAAAATATTCAATTACTCTACCGAATAATATAGTACATAAAGTATTAAAACACATTTGAAGAAGAAATAATATTCTCTGAAACATATTTGTATTAATTATCCTAGACCACTGGAGTCAATTGTGTGGCGTTTTGTTTGGATGTGACGGTATCCCAACCTGACAATATTTTTTCTTCTTCTTGCCTTAAAAAATAACTGACGTTATATTTTAAATAGCATTTAATAACATTACTTCTCTTTTACAGGATAATTGTTCACCATTAGTAAGTTTAGAGCAGTATCCTTGTCGGGAGTTTTAATTTACATCGAAATATTTTTGTTCGCTTTCTGACTATCGCATTGTAGTATATAGTTTACTTACATGAAATTATATTCTTTCTTGGTAAAATTTCTTCGATGCGTCTTCGCGAGTTTTCTACTTGAATCGTACAATTAAAGATTTCTATTTTCTCTCACCGACAGCCAACGCGTCGCAACACACACACACACACACACACACACAAACCAGCTTAACTGGCTCAGTGCATCAATTGATGTCGTTGCAGTGCCCGTGGCCGTGATGTCCTAGCGTTCGAGTCCCGATGGTGGCAGGAGTTACGACACTAGCTACAATAGTGCTCCTAAAAACCGCATCACCTCGCCCACAATTGCAATCTGCGGTATAATCCTATAAATACACCACTTGATTTGCAGAAATCAAGTGCGTTATGAGAGTAATCCAATCGTAAATATCGTATAATCGACAAAAATTATTTGATTACCAATTTGTACTAATTTTTTGATTAAAATTTGAAAGCCCTGTAAAAACAAAGAAAATACAGAATGCCCATTCTCTTTAGGTGGTGCACTTTCATTGAGCACTACTGTACATCTAAACCTATTTAATCACAAGAAAAGTTGCATTCCGTTTCTGACGTTTTACTACATATTCTGAAACCTGCCAACCTTACACCCTTTGTGTCTGACTCAATCGATTGTGTCCCGGCAACGGACATGTCTGCCCAGTGCCTGTTGTCCTTTACAATCAGGCGGCAACAATCAGCCTCCGAGCGACACGGCGTGGGTCCTTCGGACGCCCAGTAGTAAACGCTCGGAGGTCTACAAGCCCCGCGTCGCGGCCGCCCTCCTCTGGCGACGGTTTTAACGCGCAGTTAACCTCCGGTGGAGGAACACGAGACGAGGGTGGAGATGGTAGCACTGGCGGAGGCTGTAGGGGCGGCGACGAACAAGACAGCTGCGACGGGAGCGGCAGGGGCAGCGGAGGTCACAACGCAGGTGATGGTGGTGGGGGGGGGTACTGGTGGAGATGATGATGATGGTGGTGATGGTACTGGTGGAGATAATGATGGTGATGGTACTGATTGAGATGATGATGATGGTGGTAGTAGTACTGATTGAGATGATGATCGTGGTGGCAGTAGTACTGGTCGAGATGATGATGGTGGTGGTGGTGGTGGTGGTGGTACTTGGTGGTGGATGGTGGTGATGGTTGACTAGCGGTATCTCGCCCCAGCGAGGCACCGCGTTAAGCCCACCCACCAGCGAGGCCCGCCTCTAAGTGCTCGATCGTTCTCCCCGCGCGAGTGGTAATGTAGTGCATGTTAGTGTAAGTGTGTGTGTAAGGGGTGAGGATAGGACAAGGAAGAGGAAGGAAAGATCGCGCGCAGTCCGTGGCCGTTTGTTAGGGTACTGCTCGGGCATTCGCCTGGTGTTGATCGGAGAAACCACGGAAAACTACCCATCAGAGCAGCCGGCCGCTAGAATTCCTCTCCAGACAGCGGCTGAATTCCATCTGGCTGACAAGCTACTGACTGTTGGGAGTAGCAGGGCAGCGGAGGCGATGGTGCGGTAAAGGCAGGAGCGGCGGGGGCGACGGGGGCGACCGGGGTTGCGGGGAGGCGGTGATAGGGGAGGTACGGGGATAGGGCGAAGGGGACGAGGTGGTAGGTGGGGGCGGCGGTAGGAGGTACGGTGGAGGGGCGCAGCTGGGTGCGGTGGGGCGCGGAGGTGTGAGGCGGGGCGAGGCGGGGCGAGGCGGGGCGAGGCGGGGCGAGGCGGGGCGAGGCGGGGCGAGGCGGGGCGAGGCGGGGCGAGGCGGGGCGAGGCGGGGCGAGGCGGGGCGAGGCGGGGCGAGGCGGGGCGAGGCGGGGCGAGGCGGGGCGAGGCGGGGCGAGGCGGGGCGAGGCGGGGCGAGGCGGGGCGAGGCGGGGCGAGGCGGGGCGAGGCGGGGCGAGGCGGGGCGAGGCGGGGCGAGGCGGGGCGAGGCGGGGCGAGGCGGGGCGAGGCGGGGCGAGGCGGGGCGAGGCGGGGCGAGGCGGGGCGAGGCGGGGCGAGGCGGGGCGAGGCGGGGCGAGGCGGGGCGAGGCGGGGCGAGGCGGGGCGAGGCGGGGCGAGGCGGGGCGAGGCGGGGCGAGGCGGGGCGAGGCGGGGCGAGGCGGGGCGAGGCGGGGCGAGGCGGGGCGAGGCGGGGCGAGGCGGGGCGAGGCGGGGCGAGGCGGGGCGAGGCGGGGCGAGGCGGGGCGAGGCGGGGAGAGGCGGGGAGAGGCGGGGAGAGGCGGGGAGAGGCGGGGAGAGGCGGGGAGAGGCGGGGAGAGGCGGGGAGAGGCGGGGAGAGGCGGGGAGAGGCGGGAATGGCAGGACGACAGGGGCGACGGAGGTGATTGAGCGGTGAGTCCGATGAGAGCATCCGCGCACGGAGGCGACGTGGGCGTGGGGGTGCGAGGCGGGGGGGCGGAGGGGGGCGGGGGCGACAGCGAGCCGTCTCCGCGCCGCGTCCCCGAGCTGTTTACGGCGGCCACCCGCTCGCGGGGCGCGACCGCCGGCTGTAAACGCGGCGTCGGAGGAGCGACATTCGATTTTCGCTCGTAAAAGTGTATTGGTGGACGCGACCCGCGCCGAGGAGCGACGCGACGGCGAGCGGCAGAGACAAGAGGCCGCTCCGGAGCAAGTGGACGGGATGCGGCAGGCTGCGTTCACGAAAGAACTCTCAACAAGAAGTAAACCTTAGGTTGCCGTCCAATGTGCCGGCTTCATCCATAGGTTAAGTTAGTATTAAGTTAGTTAATAAGATACCCCATTCTTTGCCGCACAAGCCACAGAGCTGCGGCGCATGTACCCCCCTACATGAAATAAACGACCGCCTCGCCAGGACTACTGGCGGGGGGAAAGTTGGAAAAAAAAGGCGGTGTTCTCACAGCTGCGTGAAGTATCAGCAGGCGGTAGTTCCTAAAGGCCGATATACACGGTACAGTTTTCGTGCAGATTCTCGTACAGTTTCTGTATGGAAACGTCAAGATCTCAAACTGAACGTGTAAAAGCCAAAAAGTAGCGCATACACGGTCTATACGCTTTCTGCATGAATCGCCACAAGCCGTCGCTAGGGGGGGGGGGGCTACCGGGAAACAACTGAATTGCGCCGTCAGACTACTTTCAGGGATGGTATTTCTGTGCGTACGTGCTGGCTGTAATCTTGATTTAGTATTAATTAACCATGAGGAGCACAGAGAATAAAAATTGGAAGGCAGGGATAAGGAAAAAGGTAGTTTATCACAATATATCACTTCGTACAATCGCACACCTAACCACAAAATCGACATGGCCGATTACCGTTAGTGAACGATTCTACCGCTAGAGGCGCTGGAGACAAACTCTATGCTTTCTACACGAGAAATCACAAACATGTTCATAATTTTCTCATGCAGAAAGCGTAAAATCTGAGCTACATGAAGAATCTGCACGAAAACTGTACCGTGTATATCGGTCTTAAGAAGGAGTACAGCGAGTAAAATCGTTCATAGTTTTCATTAAAGTTATTTTCCTACGTGAGACGTGACCTCCACCGGTGTAAAACATGACGTGACTGTGAAAGAATGGCCGCTCATCAGACGATCAAGTAGGTTAAATTTGAAAACAGTAACACAGCATTGAATATACAACGCACTCTATACAAAGAGGATACCTGATGATGGGAAAAAGTGAGTTTTTGAACGTTGTGAACAATAAATGACGTAAAATAACAAACGTGATTATTTAATGACCCATAACTAGCAACCTTTATAAAAAGGACGTACTATGAATCAATATCATAACTCGATATCTCTTTCATGTAAAGATGAATTGAACATTTCCCTTTTTCAACCTAAAATTCAGACAAAACATTAAAATTAATATGTTTAAAAAATGTATCTACGTATTCACGTAAAATTCAATCCGCAACGCACATCGGATGTTTTAATCAATATCGTTAAATAACTCCTAAACGAAGCGTTCTAGGTCCTTAAACACTAAAATTGTGAGGTCAAAGGCCTCAAAGAAACGTTCCTCACACCCTAATCTACAGGATGATATCTTCTTTACCATTCTACAACATTTTTGCTGGTTCGACGCTTCTCAATTCTACCCCCTGTCCAGAGCCCGCAGAATCTGCAACTGTATGTGAAGTTACTAATTACTTGATATTTTATGCGATTGAATTAAACGGATGTACCTCTTTGCTCGATAATAAAGTTAAATAAAAAAATAGTTTGTATTGACAATGCATTATATTGTTATCAATTACAAGGCGACGGAGAACGCCAGTAGAACGCCAATAGAACCCCAATAGAACAAGTGACGGAGGATAAGAGGATCTTGAAGAGAAGTATATATTACAGGCGCAATATATGGAAATGGAAAAATAAGGAAGAGGTTGGGATATTGCATGGGAGAGTTCTCGCACGGGTACCCTAGTAATATAGATTTGTGGGATATCTTTCGGCGACACCAATTTCTTTCGAGCTCTCTCTGAAATTGAAATTAAAAAGAGTCCAAATTGTTCGAATAAATGCTACTACGTTCCGGGGACCCTCTTCCCCCTCGTACCATGCACGTGACAGGGGGCCAGCGTTCGAGTAATTTAGTGCAGGGCTGGCCTTGGCCCAGTGCTCTACCTGCGCGTTTTATGACTTTCGCCCTCTTTGGTGCGCCGTTCGGTGCTCGGTAGCAGCCGAAACCTTTTCCTGAATGCCGCTTGCTCACAACGCGCGGGGGCGGACACCTAAACGCAGAATAGACGCGTCGTTTGCGCGTCGTACCTGGAAGGTGTCGCGCGCACAATTGAGCACATCGGCGGAGAATTCTGCAGAGTTGCCAGACTTTGCATGGCGACTGGATATTCACGACGTTTAAGTCACCGTCTTGATTTTCAATCTTCAAAAATCTTCATCTTTGTGGCGGCGGGTGTGAAGCGGTTAGCGTTTCGGACTGTGATACCCAAGTTCGCAGGTTGAAACCCCATCGAAGCCATCGGTTTTTAAGGGCGAAAAAATCCTTCGTACGCCTTCCTTCGGATGGGGAAGTAAAGCCGGCTGTCCCATGTTAGTAGATTTACTTGCATGTAAAAGATACTCAAGCCTAAATGACGCCTCTGAGCTAAATTCAAAAATCGCCCAAGGAATACCTTCTTTCTTCGCTAGTTGATGAAAGGAGCGTAGCGAAATTTGCGTGGTCAGACGGAAGAGCAGGCCTCATGGCCCGAGTCTCGCCACGTAAAATAAGGTATTAATTCAATTCAATTCAAATCAAAAAGATTCTCGATAGTATTCCACGCTTTCCGAATTAAATGTAGTGTCCCTTCTGGGTCACGAGCTTTGAAGGAAAGGCGGACAATGTTGATTGATTGATTGTTGGTGATTCCAGGCGCGTCGACTAACATGGTCATAAGTTCCATAAGTGTAGTTCATGTGTTTGCTTAGGCGGTGGCGGTGGTCTTCCCCCGCAGGATGGCGAGATCCGACGCCGACTAGCGGGGTTTTGGGGTTTCCCCAACCAGGTATCTCCCACCGTCGGGGCTAGCCACACTTCGAAAAAAGTGCAATTAGTAGACATAGATTCTCGGGGGGGGGGGGCGATTCCGAAGAAACTCAAAAATCACACACAAGAAAATCATACGGAAAAAGCACGAAGGAAAACATGTATATCACAGAAGTAAGGCAATCTTTGATCTGTATTACCCCTCAAGCCCATTCAAAATATGATTTATTTGGATTTTAGTGAGAGAATAGTACATATCAGTGAACGTACCACAAACAGTTGACGACGAAGATTCTATCATCATTCAAATTTGCGAACCAAACATTCCAGCGGAATATCAGGCTACTAAAGAAATATTTTTGAAAAGATTTGACAAAGAAGAAATTTGAAATGAGTTATTGTAGAAGATAGAAAACGGAAGGATTGTATAGATCTGCACAATATTGATATGACATGACGTTAATTGTAATTACATGTCTACAAGTAAACACATTCAGAAGTAGATTACAATTCAACAAGCATTCTAACCGAATAAATTGAATGAAACAAAGTTTCAATATATTTCATGATAGCCATATAAATGACTGATTCGCTAATAGATCTCACAGTAATTTTATAACCATCGAAACTATTAATATGTTAATCCCCCACGGCCGATGGCTTATGAAATGCTTAATTCTTCAAATTACCTATTCTTTGTTTTAAAGAGGCAATAGAACTCTTGTAATTCCGAAGTGCTACTAGATAATTCGCACGTGTACGTTTTTACGACTCGGGTGATAAAAACACGCCATGCGAACACGCTGTGCCAAGCTGTGCAAGAAGTGACGCTGCAGAATATCGTCACTGAAGAAACAATAACTGCACATAACTGACATTCGTGACACTCCTGATATCATGGCATGTTTGGGGTACGTGACATTGCGCGTACCATTTAATAGCATGGTAAATGTATGTTTCTTATTTACATCGTTAAACACGCACTTAGCTCCTTAGCAACCATCTAAACAACACTTTAAGAGCTCGTCCATAGCAACGGCCGCTAAAATGCTCGAGAGTCTATTAAAAATATTTTAGCGGACCCTCGGGGTTTGATTTTACCAATGTTCATAGATCTTCTGATAAATATCTCCCTTTTGTCCCACTTGGCCCTTGTCCTTTTTGCCTCTATTCGTTTATTTTGTCCCCCATGTCCCATTGATCCCATTTATCCCCCTTTTCCGTTTGCCTCTTGTCCCGTTTTGTTCTGACGTCCATCTTATCCCATTTGTCCCTTCTCCCATTTTGTCTCCTTGTCCCATTTGTCTCCCTTTGTCCTATTTTGCTCCGTTGTCCATTTTGCCCCCTTGTCTCATTTGCCCCGTGTCCCACTTTTCCCCTTGTCCCACTTTATTCCATTTGTCTCATTGTCCCACTTGTCCCACTTTGACCCATTTTGTTCCGTTGTCCCATTCTGGCCCTTTGTCCCACTTTATCTCACTTTGTCCGATTCTGTCCCATTGCCCCATTTTGTCCCTTGTCCCACTTAGAAGACTCGTGTAACTATTAACTCTTATGATTCGCCGAAATGATATCGTTGGTGTCGGGTGCCCTGGGCGGATGGTACCCGGCAAGCGACGCCGCGTTCCTAAAGGTCTCCAATGGCTGTTAGCTGAAAACACTAAGACAACACGTCATAGCTGAGGCCATCACCGGGAGTGCGGTGCGCTACTTCGCCCACACGGCCAGGCCCTACCTCGCCCCGCGCGAGTACAGAGAGATCGTGGACAAGGTCTGTGTCCCCCGCCCCCACCACACCAACGGCAGCAGCAGCAGTGCCGGAGCAGCACTCGCATCACAGGTGCCACAACTGTCCCTCATGCAGCAGCACAACGCATCAAAACTGAATGCGCATGAATAATGAGCCTTTTAAAAACTTTTTTTTAACTTTTAACCTTTTTTAAGTTTTAACCTTTTTTAACTTTTAACTTTTTTAAACTTTTAGTTAATTTCCGAATCAATCAGAAAGATCTATGACTGATCAGGGATCGAAAAAGAAAAATATTGTCAGAAAATCAGTATCTCGGTAATGTTTCTTCAACGACTACATACAGAGAATGTTTCCAAAGTGGCGTAGAATCCCCACTTCTATTTTTTCTAGTTTTACTTATCAATACACTGAGAGAATGTTGTAGAATAATGTACTAAAGATGTTCAGTAAACGATCATATAGTAAATCCAATTACTCTGAAGGGAGATTAACTAAACGTCATTTAGTTTCGTTTAGTAAATCAGACTACTGAAAATCGTAAGTGAATAAAAGAAATGTCAGTGGTACTATTCTCGTTTCGTAAATATAATTATTCGGTGAGATTTATGTTTCATGTCGTCACACCTTTTAAACACTGCTTAGTAAGCGCGCGTTCTCAGGAATTACTATAGATCTATGTGAACTCAGAAATCAACTTTGTATGTGGTATTATACGCTATATAAACGTGTTTAGTATTTACTGATTTTAAAATAATAATGTATTCTAAACTAATGGCAGAAACACCGTCGTTAGCCAAATGTCGGCAGGCAGCGTACATAACCGTTCTGCTTGGCTACAGTCTGTCAGATTACCGATGTTCAGTAAGTTCGAGTTCACAGGGCTGTTGGATGGGTGACCGCTCGGGAAACCTAATTGCTAAACTACCTGGCTGCAGGGGTAGAAAGAAAATATTCCCTTTTCATGTATTTCTGCTTAGTAGGGCTTACTCAGCAGCATTTAGTAATTTATGAAACCCATCTACTCGTTTAGTAATTTTCGTCGCAATGTGTTTAGTAAATAGTACGACCTGTTTAGTGAACATCACCATACGTGCATTGGTATGTTTAATTAAACAGCAGTTTCGTTATGAAGCACTTTACTCTTTCAAAGTATTGTGTAGTTCAATCTATTAAGTGAATAATAGTATAAATTGAATTTTTAAACGCATCTCTCCGGGTATATTCTTTTGACGCTTCTTCATCATGGTGCCAAATATTGTGCTCAATGAATGCGATTCTCATGCTAAACGATATCCTAAAACCCAATATATTAGATAATATAATATTCGAATAAGTAGTCCCAAAACAACGAAATATTTTCTCGTAAATTCTCTGTACGTACTTCCGAGGCTAAAATCGAGAGGAATGTTTCTTTCTTTAGAATGGTATTGTTTAAGTCTAAAATTGTTTTCTCTTCAATATAGTTTAAATTGTTATATTATAAACCTAGGGATGAGTGTTAGAAACGAATCTAGAAAAATAAAATAAGTTTATATCAATATTTGGACACACTGATTTTATAAATACAGTATTAATATTTTATGTGAGTTCATTTGTCAATATTTTAATATGTATAATATATTGCCTTTAAAAACAATTCATAATAATCAACGTCAAGCGCATTTGTCAGTAATCGCTACGCAACTCTTCCACAATCTGAAGAAACCAGGTGAACATGAAATGTCTCAAAAAAAAGCTCTTGAACTTCCTAAAATCGCTACTGTCGCCTGAAGGAAAAAAAACTGGCGGCAAACACCAAAGGCCGTTCAGAAGACCCGCCGGCTGTATGACGATTGTAAAGCAATCTGTAATGTTGACTTTTCCGACAGTCGAAGACCGATTACGCGAAAAGGCTTCTCAGAGGTGGAGGTGAGGGGAAGCGTGTGTCAGACGACCGTTTTTCTTTTTTTTCGATTTCCCTTTCCTTGTTCCCTCACTTATCTCCCACCGCCCAAAGCTCTACCTCGCCGCCGTAGCCTCTAAACGTGCTACCTCACATGAGCTTATAGAGCGTTGCGCGTAACGTTGCAGTGGTTTCTGCGATCAACACCAGGCGAATGCCGGAGTAGTACCCTAACAAACGGGCCACGGACCGCGCGCGATCTTTCCTTCCTATTCCTTGTCCTATCCTCCCCACTTACACTAACATGCACTACACTACCACACATGCCGGAAGACCGGTCGAGAGCTGAGAGCTTGTCCCGGCTGGGGTGGTGCCCCGCTGGTGGGAAAAACCTGGTTGAGGGGAAAACCCCCCTAGTTGACGGTAGGTCGGCGCGAGATCTTGCCATTCAGCGGGGAAAAGATCATCGCCACCTCCCGAGAAAAACACGCACTACACTTAGGGGACTAGTGACCTAAGTAGTTGACGCGCCCGGAAACACAAATCAATCAATCAATAAAAAAGCGCAACATTGCATACCTCCGTTATAGAGTAAACTTGAAAATCATACGATTATGTCGTAAGGTGTATTTCCCTGAACACTAAGGAATTACAATATTATTATTTACTGTCTTACTATCTTATCTACCTATTTACTGTCTTATTTATTTACTTACACAGCAGGCAATCGTTCATATGATAATTATCTATCTTACTTTTTATTTACTATTTACCAACTAGTTAAGAATTTACAAGAAAATCTGAAAAATGAGGTTCAAACTGTAACTCTTATTACAATTGTCCAATTTAACGTTTTTTGTGCAGGTAGACCAGTGAAATTATTAAATAGTCACAGTGTCTTAATTACAAATAGATAATAATATATAAATATGTTAATTTGATCATGTTGAGTACTAAGTATATGTAAATTGCATTATTATCATATATTAAAGAAAAAGTTTGTAAATACTTTTATTTTATTTTTTAGTACTTAGATGTTTCAAATTTTGTCAATTTCTTGTAATATTCACGTAGTCGCTAATGACCATGTTATAAATGCTACTTAAATAGATAAACCAATAAAAAATAGTCTCACTTTATAAGGTCTTTCACACATTTTAAACCTTCATGCACTCTTTTCGGCATATTTTTAGCTAAAACTGAAAAAAATATTAATGATGCGATTGGTAGAAGTGTAACTTAATGTGTATGTTTATGAGTAGAGACCGGATTTTTATGTAATTACATATTTTATGTTTTCTCTTTACCGTTCTCAAAAATGTAATCTTGGCGAATCATAGTCCTCCTGACACAATATCGAATTTTTTTGTTACATATTTTTACATATTTAGTACTATATTACATATTTTACATCGTCGAGAAACTTCGGGAAACTACCTATCAGTGCGGCTAGATTTCTCCACTGGAGAGCAGTTTAATTCCGTCTTTCTATCCCAGTGTCGAATGTCCTGCTAACGTCAGGATTCAAACCCTGTTACCTTCCGATCAGAGGCACAGTATTAACATCAGTTGATATCCTGAACCACTCAGCCGGTGAAGGATGTGGGTAACAAATAGTACGCAATGTTGTTATGCAAAGAAACAAACCGCTTCCTTTGGAAGTGAGTTTGCCATTTTTTCCTCTTCCGGCAGAAAACTTTTCATCTGGATGTGGAGCTGCTAATATATTTTCCTTTTCCCGCCACTCTTATCTGCCGCAGATACGGAATCGCAATCCACAGAGCAATGGTTCACCCACAGTCTCTGTTGTAGTGCGTTGCAGTCTTAGCCACGTCGTTTGTGAACGTTCTGTAGCGTCGCGAGGTGGCGCACGTGCCGTTTCGCTGGAAAGCCCGGCCTTAAGCCGGATGGGGGATGGGGGTGGAATGCGGCGGCGCCTCGCCGGCGCGCGCCGGGCAGGAAATCCCAGCCTCAAAATAGCCAGGACAACTGAGCGTGCCTGAGTGCGAGTCCATTGATGAAGGCTGCTCTCTGCTGAGGGCTGGCTTGCGAGCCGAATGACGCCCGCCGCTGGTAGAGTGGGGGACGAGCCGTGGAGTATTTATTGCGGCGCCGACATGCGCTCGGGGGATACGCTAGTGAGTCGAAAGACGTGAGGTATCTCCGTGCAACCTTGCACGTTTTGGCATCCGGCCATGTAACATCTAGTTACGGGGACTAATGTCCGACAGCTCGCACTTCGCGCAGCTTCTCATGCTCTCGAGCAGAGGCACTGGGCTCAGCCTAGGGACGGTCGCGGGGTTTCGCGGCTTAGAGAATAGAAAGGTTGCCTAAGGTTTTCAATTTTGTAACATTATCTTGTAATTTATTATTGTAAATATACTGTACATACTATTCAGAATCTGTCGTCTGTGCTTTTCATGTCCAGTACGCCACAGACTCGGAACCTTTCTTTTCTAAAACTGGTGGCAGCGGTTATCGTAAATTCACGCCGGGCTACCGCAGTTTTTTTTCTAAAACTGGTAGCAGCGGTTATTGTAAACTCACGCCGGAGTGCCACAGTTTTTTGTCTAAAACTGGAATAGTACGCGTAAAGACAGTGTACCGCAGTTAAAGGTGCACACGCGTCGTAATTACGTGGCGCTGGCAGAGTCGTGCACGCCACGAGAAACCGAAAGTGCGGTAATTCGGTACGGTAGTTTCGGGGCGGTACAATCCGACTCGGAACCTTTCTTTTCTAAAACTTGGAACTGGAATTGGTATTGGTACTGGAACTGGAGCTGGAACTGGTACTGGAACTGGAGCTGGTATTGGTACTGGCACTGGAAGGAGACATCCCGGACGGACCAGAACGAGAGGAAGGAAGGAGGCCAGAACACCGGATCCAGAAGGCGCTGGCGCTCACGCGACACCGAGGTCAACTGAACGTAAGTGTGTTTTTTGTACTGGCCGGGGATCAATTCAGGCAAAATGTCTTTCTTAGCGGGTTATAGGAAAGAGGTGCTTGTTAGGGTCGCGACGGAGATGGGGGAAACGTTGGAAGGGAACGAGACGATAGTTAGATTAAAATCTATCATCACGGAAAGCGAGCAGTACGATGAAATATTCGTGAAACAACTTGCTGATCAGGAGAAAGAACAGGTCGCAGAAGCACGCGAACTTGAATTAAAGGAGCAGGAAAGATTACGCGAACGGCAGGAAAAAGAGCAAGAACGGCAGTACGAACTCGAACGGCTGAAATTAGCTAATCAGGCTACCTCGCGCGAATCTTTAGGTAGTAGAGATTCGGGAAACAGAAGTAGTATCCGTATCAGCCATGTTATGGATAAATTCAAAGGCGAAGGTGAGGATATTACCTTGTTTTTAAGTGTATTTGAGGCGCATGCTCGTCAGCTCGACATTGCGCCGGTAGAATGGGTCAGTCAATTAATGGGATTGCTTCCCAATGAAATAAATACATGGTTAGTTGTAGGATCAGATTCTTCAGAGCAGGATTATAATCAAATCAAAACGCAGCTTTTGGATATGTACAAATTCACGCCTGAAAAATGTCGTCAGATGTTTTGCAGTCATGCAAAGGGTGCGAAAACTACATGGAATGTTTATGCTCGCGAACTGACGAACTATTGCCAGAAATGGATTTCAGGGTTGAAAGTTGAATCTTATGATCAATTATTAGATTTGATTGTCACCGATCAGATGAAACGGAAGGTGCCGGCGGACATACGTGCCCATTTCGTAGATGTTTGGGGCGAGGTTTCGCAGTCCCAAGATCTGGCGCGTAGGCTGGACACCTACGAAAACAATAGGTCTAGTGCGTATAGGAAAGATTTTTCTAAGGTTAATCACAAGGAGCCTGTGGGGGAACAAAAGTGGAAAAGGTGACGGAGAGCGTGCCCTCCACTTCTAAGCCCGCAGCGCCCAAGGCAGATAGGAACGCGGAATTCGACAAGCCGCAAGAACGCACGTGCTATTTATGTAAAAAACCGGGGCACATTAAGAAATACTGCCCTCAGCTCAAATCAAGCGAGAAAATGTGTCACGTTGTCGACACCAGTGCGCAGGAATTGTTGCTCCCACACACATTTTTTGGCACGGTTTGCGGAAATCCTATTTCCTTCTTACGAGATTCTGGGGCGACGGTTGATCTGATCAACAGCAAATACGTCAGGCCGAATCAATATACCGGCGAATCCGTATGGGTTAAGCAGCCCTTGGACGAGGCGCCGAAAAATCTACCGGTAGCTAAGGTAGAAATTGTAGGCCCGTTCGGTAAGCTTGTTACCGAAGCCGCAGTCGCGAAAAATTGCGACTTAGAATATTACATTCTGAGTAATCGATCTGCCACGCTTCTCTCCGAAATCAGGCAAGGGTTTTTAGAACCGCAGTTTCTTTGTGCGGTGCGAACCCGTGCCCAGACGGCGGCCGGGCAGGGCGACGGGGCCGGAGGCGATGGCGGCGGCGCCAGGCAACGCGCCGGCCGCCGAGCGCCCTGGTGACGCACCGGTTGCGGTCATGAACGAGGCTTTGGGGAAAGGAGCGGTCGAGCTAGGCGTGGTCGTAGGAACAAGTCGTGCGCGCGACGCACCCCAAAAACCTGCGTCGGACGCGAAAGCTCCCGACGAGGAAACTTGTGTCTTGTTAGGCGAGGTAAATGACCCGGGCAATGTTGTTGAAAACAACGCGGAATTTGAAGTAGATTCCGGGAGCGTTGCATTGTCCCGTTTAGACCCGTCCGAATTTGCGAAAGCTCAGAGACAGGATGAAGAGCTCTTACCGCTATTCGAGCTAGCCGAAGGCCCAGAAACGGAACGGCGCGATTATTTTATAGAACGCGGCCTTTTGTTCCGGAAACGGCAGAGCAAGCGCGGTGAGCAATTCTCCATGCTTGTGACTCCGCGGGTGTATCGTGGCACCATATTGAAGCTTTGCCATGAAGTCGCCCACGGTCATTTAGGTGTCACAAAAAGTAAAGACGCGATGGCCAAGTATTTCTTCTGGCCGAACTGTTACAAAGATATGGAAAATTACGTACGTAGCTGCGATAGTTGCCAGCGCGTAGGTAACGGCGGCGAGAAGCTTCGCGCGCCTTTAAAAATTGTACCTATAACGGGTGAGGCGTTTGAGAAAGTAAATGTAGATGCTTGTGGCCCTTTTCCCGAGTCTGAGTCAGGAAACAAGTTCATACTAACTGCAATGTGTTTAGCAACAAAATATCCCGAGGCTATTCCCATACGTGATCTGACGACGGTCACGGTCATTGAAGCTTTATTAGATCTGTTCAGTCGGATTGGATTTCCGCGAGAGCTTCAAACAGATCAGGGAACTTGTTTTACTAGCACTCTGATGGCGGAATTCGCCGAGAGATTTTGCATTAGATTAATTAGAAGTTCGCCTTATCATCCGCAATCTAATGCCGTAGAACGGATGCACAGAACCATGAACCGGTTGATGAAGGTTCTTTGTTTAGAGGCAAGGACTGACTGGGAGTGCCAGCTTCCTGCAATTATGTTCGCGTTACGCACGAGTGTGCACGAATCGATAGGTTTTTCTCCAGCCGAGTTAGTCTATGGGAAAAATCTCCGCACACCCATGACGCTGCTTTACGAAAAGCTTGCGGGTGCAGCAGAAAGCGAAGGGAGCACGGTGGTTGAGCACGTGTTCAAGTTGATTAATAGACTGAAGCGTTCGCGTGAACTTGCCCATACCAAAATGGCGGAAGAACAACGCAAGCGTAAGGTGTGGTACGACCGCAAGGCGATCTCGCGCAGTTTTGAAATAGGCGCGAAGGTGCTGGTTTTGGCGCCTAACAGAACGCGGAAACTCGCGGTGCAGTGGGTCGGGCCAGGCGAAGTTCGGGAGAAAATGTCCGAACACAATTACGTAGTTCAGATGCCGGGGCGGAAAGAACCACGCGTGTATCACATCAACATGATGAAAAAGTATCACCAACGTACTGAATACGTGAACTTTCTCGGTTCTGCGACGGTCACTGCCGCAGGCGAGGAAGACGCGTTAGACCGCTACGCGTTAAGATTAGATTCCGACGACTTTGACGCGGAAGAAATGCTAAACGATACTAAGGTTGAACCCGAGTTCCGCGAAGCACTTAAAAATGTCATTTGTAAATACAGGTGTATTTTTAGTGAGAAACCTGGTCTTACAGATGTAACGACCATGGACATTGAATTAACTGACACTGATAAAGTAGTCCGAAGTGTACCCTACCGCATGTCGCCGAGACAAACTAAGATATTGCGGGAAGAGGTGGACAAAATGCTTCGCGACAACATCATTGTGGAGGCGGAGAGTGATTATACGTCTCCTATGATCCTGATCGAGGCCCCGGGCAAGTCTCCACGGCCCTGCATAGATTTTAGGCGCCTCAACGAGATTATTAAAACAGATTACTTTCCGTTACCCAATCTCGAAGAACGGATTGAACAGGTAGCTGCAGCTAAAATCATTAGTGTGTTAGATTTAAGTAAGTGTTTCTGGCAGATAGGTCTTACGGATAGGGCGCAGAGATATTCGGCGTTCGTGACCAGTTTCGGCACGTATCGACCGCTTAGGTTACCCTTCGGGATAAAGAACGGCCCTTATCAATGCTGTAAAATCATGGGCACTTTGCTAAAAAACTGCCAAGAATTCGCGGTACCGTACCTTGATGACATCGCGGTTTTCAGTAACACTTGGCAAGAACACATTCGGCACCTAGATACGGTCTTTAGTATATTGAAATCCGCCAAATTGACAGTGCAGCCGCGCAAGTGCTTGTTTGCGCGGGCTAATGTAAAATATCTTGGTTACGTCGTCGGTAACGGGAAATTGCGGCCGGCCGAAGCCAAGATACAAGCAATCCAGAACTTTCCCAGACCAGAATCAAAGAAACAAGTGCGTTCTTTGCTCGGATTGGTAGGATATTATCGACGCTTGATACCCGGGTTTGCGGAGAAAGCGGCGGCACTGACAGATGCGCTGCGGGGACGCGAGCGCCAGGGTAAAGTCGTCTGGACAGAGGCATGTGAAAAGTCTTTCAATGAGTTGCGACAAGCTCTTAGCGAAAAAAACAGCGGTATATGCTCCTGATTATAGCAAGGAATTTCGAGTTCAGGCAGATGCATCTCAGAGAGGCTTAGGCGTGGTTCTCTACCAAGTAAATGACGAGGGAGTAGAACAACCAGTTGTTTTTCTAAGCCGTAAATTAAGTGATACAGAAACTCATTATGGCACCTCAGAACTTGAGTGTTTGGCTCTTATTTGGGGGTTGGATAAACTTAAGATTTATCTCGACGGGCAGGCCACAATTCAGGTCGAAACCGACCACAACCCGTTGGTCTGGTTGCGTAATACGTCTGGCAAAAACCCCAGATTATTACGCTGGTCCCTTTTAATTCAGCACCTCGATTTACGCATCATGCACAAAAAGGGCTCAGAAAATGTTAATGCAGATGCGCTTAGTCGCATGTTTGATTGTGTGAATTGATCCACAGGCGAGTGTAGGGAACACACACGTTCATGACATGTATAAATGTCGGTGAAATTCTATGTAAATAATTTTATAAAATTCAAGGGTAAAATTGTTTTGTTATTGTGATCATTTTTATATGTAGATACATACATGTGTCAATAAATTCAGTTAAGAACGGCACATGATGTATATAACGAATTCCACAATTATTATGTAATACTTCAATGCAACGTAAATGTTTTGTATTTTATATTTCAGGTTTTCATGTAATGCAAGAGGCGTCAAGAATTATCATGTAATATTTCAATGTAAAGTAAATGTTTTGTATTTCAGGATTTTATGTAGTTCAAGATGCGTCAAGAATATTTATGTATGTAAATAGATGTAAGGTTTAAATGTAAATGGCAACATAGTTAGGAAAAAACGGGGGGACAGCCCACAGATTTATTTCACAAATTTTGACTAGATAGGGTTTTGATATTATTATGTTCATGTAAAAAATTATGATGTAAGGTCTCAGGACCAGGTACTTTAGCTAGCAGAATTTTTTTCCTGGGCATATTTTGCTGCGAAAAAAAAATTCTCACCCCCGGCATGGGAGGGTCTGTAGCGTCGCGAGGTGGCGCACGTGCCGTTTCGCTGGAAAGCCCGGCCTTAAGCCGGATGGGGGATGGGGGTGGAATGCGGCGGCGCCTCGCCGGCGCGCGCCGGGCAGGAAATCCCAGCCTCAAAATAGCCAGGACAACTGAGCGTGCCTGAGTGCGAGTCCATTGATGAAGGCTGCTCTCTGCTGAGGGCTGGCTTGCGAGCCGAATGACGCCCGCCGCTGGTAGAGTGGGGGACGAGCCGTGGAGTATTTATTGCGGCGCCGACATGCGCTCGGGGGATACGCTAGTGAGTCGAAAGACGTGAGGTATCTCCGTGCAACCTTGCACGTTTTGGCATCCGGCCATGTAACATCTAGTTACGGGGACTAATGTCCGACAGCTCGCACTTCGCGCAGCTTCTCATGCTCTCGAGCAGAGGCACTGGGCTCAGCCTAGGGACGGTCGCGGGGTTTCGCGGCTTAGAGAATAGAAAGGTTGCCTAAGGTTTTCAATTTTGTAACATTATCTTGTAATTTATTATTGTAAATATACTGTACATACTATTCAGAATCTGTCGTCTGTGCTTTTCATGTCCAGTACGCCACAGTTCCATTAAGAAGTTCAGCGCCGTGCCTCAGCGCACACAGGACAAATTCACTGAAGAGAACTCATCCCATTTTATGCTTTGACTAACAACGATGTGGACCACATTGTAAAAAAAAAGAGCGAGAAAGTGCCATACAAGAAGAGTGAATGTACAGTTCGAGCTTCTTAAAAGGACTAACCCGCAATAAACCTTCAACTCAACTCCATCCATTTTTGCCTCTTCACCGGAAAATGCATGCGCTTGTCAAGCTCACGTTGCAATTGTCGATGTTGGTGGCCTCTGTGGGAGTCGAGGGACTGGTCATCTTTAAATGCTGCGACGTTCACGAGATGCTCTCAGGAGATGGGCGCTTGTGTGTACCAGCTACTTGGCCGAAAACCTCCTCCAATCACACCAATGAGTACAATTACAACATCCCTCCGTTTAAGGGAGACTGGCTTGAGCGGTGGGTACCGCCCGGCCTGCCACGGCAGAACATCAGTGCTGTAATCCCGAAAGCATTTAGTGCTTTAGACATTGCAGTTGTTTCTTCCGTAAATACGTGTTCCTCTTGGGATCCATCTATAATCCTCGATGCTGATCTCTTGAAGAAGACGGTCATTTTCGATGGAATAGGAACAATCGTGAGACCCAAACCAGGAGGGGGGTACAGGTGGGGTTCTTTCTGCATGGACGGTGCCCGCCCTCCCCTGGGTCCCTTCGCGATTCGCTTTAGAACGACTTGCCACGAAGGCGAAGAATGCGCTACGAAGTGTTGCTTTTACGGAGAAATGATGAAGAAGAAGGGAGAAGATTGGCAATGTGTACCGGATACTCAAGGATACTGGTCACCAAATAATTCTTCGCTCAGAGAAGTATTTGATCCCGAGTTTCCCTTTCGTTACGCACTTCCGTGCCAGCACGATTCGTTCCGTCTTGCGAACCCAGAAGACCGCTTCACCGACTGGGCAGTCTCCGGCAGTCGCCAGCTCTTCTTCTCCACCTGGCAGACTTGCTTCGATTTCCACCGCAACAGCGACGGAGGCTTGGAGGAAGCGGTTTTATTGCGAATTCTCGCGAATTACGAGAGGAGTCTACTGGCTTTTGCGGCCGCTATGCATCGTCTCGGTTTTGGTGTTGGCGGTTTCCCTCCTGTCTATTTCGTGCGACAAGAGCATGAGGCAAAAACTCCATGGACATTGCCTTGCTTGCCACGCTGTCTGCCTATTTGCTTTCAATGTAGGTCATATTGCGTATTTTATCGCAATTAGTGACAAACTAGACAAAGAAGGAAAAACTAATATACCGGCAGATCTCCGGAGTGTGTGCAAGTCGTTTGGTAAGTATCTAATTGAAAGTAAGACTTGATGAAAAGATAATGTGAATGAGAGGGTAGAAACCCACACTTAGACTGCAATATGTCACAATTAAATAACGTTCCTAAAAATGTTGTAGAGTATAATGTTACAGGAAATATCAATTCACTAAATTATTTAGTTTCTTTTTTTGTATTATTTATTACCAAGAATTTTTTTTCTTCTAATCACACAACATACTTTGCATGTAAAGTACTATTGTACACTGTGTACATTGTACTATACTACGTAATTGCAGTATTCGTTAATACTTTGTTAAAATATTTAATATTTCGGAGTGTTATGTGAGAGAATAATAGTTGTTGTTCTTCAGCAGTGTGTGCACTATTTTCCGGAAAATTACTTTCTGTAGTTTTGTTCAGGAGCATTTTTGCAGCTGCAGGTCACTAGTACACTCAAATTCAATAAAAACGTTATTTTATTTCTTATTCGCTACAAGCTGTTGACGACTGTGTATGGTATACATTAAGTCCTACTTCCATTGGATTGTGTGTCGGCACTACCGACAACCGAATTTCCTGTCTGGAATATTATTTCTGCATTTCGTATCCCCTACAGGTTTCAATGAGATATATGCGAGCACGTAGTTTCATTACGGAAAATCTGCTCTCGACAAGAACATCCAATCGGCTGAAATAATGCTCCTGAGGCAAGCAGAGTTGAATTATGAAGGGAAAGGTTGATTACTTTGGAACTTTTTTGACATTTTAATTTTTTACTTGCGTGTTTTATTATCAAGCACATAACGTATTAAAAGAAAGTATTGCAATGCTGCGACAAAAACGGAGAGTTTTTGACAGAAAAACTCGTATTGTGGAGGCCTGATTTCGAAAAGGCATATATATTTTGTTCCGAATTGTTGTAAATAACTTTCTTTCTGTAGTCAGAATCCATGTGTCCATGTGTCATTGACACCGAAAAATTGGTTTACGGTCGGTCTTCCTGTCAGTCGGTCGATCGGTTGCGCCGTCCATCTGTCCGTCCGTCTGTCCGTCCGTTCGTCCGTCCGTCCGTCTATCCGTCCGTCTGTCCATCCGTCTGCCCGTCCGTCCGTCTGCCCATCCGTCCGTCTATCCCTCCGTCTATCCGTCCGTCCACCCCTTCGTCTGTGTCTGTCCGACCGTTTACTCATCCGCCCGTCTGCTTTTCTGTCTCTCTGTCCGTCAGTCCGTCTGTCCATCCGTCTGTCCGCCCGTCTGCCCGTCCGTCTGGCCGTCCGTCCGTCTGGCCGTCTAGCCGTTCGTCTGTTCGTCCGTCTGTGAACAACGCTAACGGCTAAATGCTAGGCAGTATTTTTACCTGAATGAATCTCTCACTAGCACCGCTAGTTTGAATTTTAAATAATAAGAGTGATGTTGAATCGAACTTTAAATATTGGTATACTTTGTATATTGTTTGAGCGGTTTTGGAATACTTATGTTTGTATTGTTTTAATACGGAAAACAAGTTAATATTATGACCAAGGAACGACCTTACATCAACTTTACCAGAGATGTTCTAGTACTTTGTATCGTTCTGACAAATGAAACTTAGTCACATTTAACAAAAATATAATTTGGTGTGCTAAAATTTGTGTGCTAAAATTTAGTTTAAACTCTTATATTTGCAGCTAAGTGAGTTAATTTATTATATAATATCATTATATAATGAAAACATAATTGAATGATTAGAGAGGAAAAAGAAGTAGAAGCTAAATATTTCCTCTCAATAACTGAAAAATAGTTTTGTTTTTTCCTAGAAAAACTCTGCAATTCTCATCAACCACAACTCAGTTTGTTTGTGTACTGGGAAGTCAACAAGCTAGAAAATGACAAACTCTTGTAAACATTTGGGTAATGGTGACATCTGGTAAATGAAGTAAATCAAGTTATTAAATGTCTAATGAGAGAGTCTTCTGTCTGCAGCTTTATGGATGTATTTCTTGCTGACTGCTGCCTGGTGTTGGCTCACTGTCATTTGTCTGAACATGGCGTTGGGCTTCAGGTAAAAAGATTTTACTTGCGAAAAAATGTATTTTTAACTTTTTTCTAGCACACCTCATTATTAATTTTTTTGTCTTCCTGCAATTAAAATACTATCATAATTCACATAACATACGAGTATGCAAGATCTACATCCACATCAAATTCACTGGACCGCAATTTTGCATTACTTTTCGTGACATAACTATTCAGGTTTGCCATGTAAAATTTTAAAAACTACATTCCAAAGGAAATTTTATCTTTTTGGGAAAGGAAGATTTTCAAAATTCTTCTCTTTGGCAATAACAGCATGATGTCCTCATTAGCAAATTGTTAGTAAAAAATAACATTAGAGTTGAAAATAGTTAAAAAATCTCTAATTCACACATTCTATGTTAATATATTTGATTCTATTTTCCTATATCTCATTCATCTTTAGATTACAGATGACACGGCCAAATAAAGGCAGCAAAAAGAGATTCCTTGGATTTTCAGCCTTTGCATGGGGGCTGCCTGTATTGCTGACGATTGCATGCTCCATCTTGAATAGCAGAAAAGACGGAACACTGAAGCCGATGTGGTACAACCCATCCCTTATTGAGACAAGACTGTGTTACGTAGAAGCTACTTACAGGTCGCAAGGTTGGCAATAGTGTTTAAGTCGGAAAGTGGCATGCGTTGGCAGACGTCCGCTTTGAAATACAGGCAATTTGTATATTGTCTCTATTCCACGCAAAATTACACAAAAACTCTCATATTTTCGAAACTTTGTACAGGATATTATTTCAAGACCTTCTTTAAAGAAGAGATTTTATTAAGGAAACTAGTGGTGCAACAGAATGGCACAGACTTTCCCGTATTATTTCCTTGGGTCTGGGCTAGCCATTCGGAATTGCCACATATTCTTTACCAGCTGCCATCTCTCGCCGCCCACACTAATATTTTTGGACATTTTCTTAATTTTTGGTTTAATCTTAGAACGGAAATATTAATTTTAGAATATTAAAGAACACAAAAACCTCGTCCTAAATGGCAATTTTCATTTAAAGGTTTGCCGTCTTTAAGAAAATGGCATTTAAGCGCTACTAAAAATACGAAATTTGACGCTTTTCTACAGAAAATGTTTGAGTTTTCAAAAAAACTTCATTTGAAGTCATTTGATGCACTTACACACACAAATATAATAATGTTTATAATTTGCTGGTAATGTGCATATTAAATATATGAGAGATCTTTTAAAAAATTACATTTGTGTAATTTTTGAACAACAAAAAATACCTCAAAATAAACTTTGCGTCATATTAAAGACAGCAATTAGCACTATCCGTTTGAAAAGTTTGAAGAAAAAATCTGGAGCCTTTTATGAAGAAATGGCGTTTGAGCGTTTCTGAAAAAGCGGAATTTTGAGCTAGTTTTCACAGAAAACGGTTGAGTTCTCGAGCAACTTTACTTGACATTATTTAAAGCACATGTGCTCATTAATATAATAATGTTAACAAACCGCCGCTACTATAAATATTAAAGACCTGAGAGACAAGTCAAAAAAATATATTTTTGCAATTTTTGAAAAAACAAAAGAATAGAGCAATATGGCTTTTATGTCATCTCATAGAGTATATCTAGCACTATCCCTACCAAAAGTTTGATGAAAAAATTTGGATCCGTTTTTGAGAAAATCTGGTTTATGTTTTTTTTAAAAATTGCACATATTGCTCGCAGTATTGTGTAAAAACTACTACGTTCAAAAAAATGCACATGACATTAATGAAAGAACGCACTTTGGAGACCAATTTGAGGGGGAAATTTCTATAATTTTGGAGTTGTAGGACGAAAATTCAAGCTTCTGAAATTTTCGAAAATTGAGAGTTAACCGTGAAAATCGGACCTATGCAACTTTCATGTCTGTTTTACTACATTTTACACGAAGTGTTAGGGGATTTTTTTCTTAATTTAGCAACTGGTTGTATCCACTTATTCGTTATTACGGCTCGGCAATGAATTTTTTTTTCCAAAAATTCGACGTTTTTGCGCAGTATTACATAACTCAAGTAAAAATCACAGTTTTTAAGTAAAAATCACAATTTTAAATGTTGTAGTTGTTGGAAGACGTCAAAAATTTTTCAATTTTTGAAAAGTCTGGCAAATCAATGAAAATAAGACCTGCATCATTCTATTGAGAATCCTTTACGCTATTCCCCAGGACTAATTTTATTTACAGAATTTGGAGCACTTTTAAGAAAATGTTGAGGCTTCATCTAAAATACCCTCAAAAATAAAAAAAAATCCACTTCCAACTGACAAAGCCTCGAGATCGTTCAAATCGATTGAGGGATGTCCATTTTGGAGAAAATCCGATGAACGCTAGGTAACTTTGACCACAGTGCGAACAATCAATTTTTCGGTATCAAGGACTCACAAAGCATGGATTCTTCATACACACCGTGCTGGCTGAAGTAATTTACTACACATATGAACAAGATTTATCCAGTTTTTCGTTACCAGGGCTGGCAATAAGAGTTTGTTTCCGAAAATTTGTTTTCCTGCGCACGTTTACTATCTTCCTTTGGAATAAGTGAGAGTAAAAACGTAGAAAAAGTGAGAGTAAAAACGTAGAAAGCGATAGATACGGAAACGACTAACAAGGAGAGGTCATAATTGGATATCTTCGGCATGTAAATGAATAAAATCGTATGTTAGCTTTAGGCACTAGTGTTATTCAGAGACCGATGTAGAGCAACAAAAAACAAAAGATAATATTTAAATATTAGTTTGCAAACGTACCTTGAATTTTTACAAAAGATGTGATCAACTAGGATTTAGATATTTAGGTTATTTCATTTAAAGAAACATATTTGGGTGTCTCACGGATAGCTTGCTGGCTGTATCAGGCGACCTCGGATTCGATTTGTGGTCGGGGGAAAAATGAAGCTTAGCTAATACAAATCGTCTCAGTTTCTCTAGCTATCGTGGCGTCATACGGGTGTAATCAGAACACAGACGAGAGTGGGTTGTAAGAACAGTGAGTTTATTCATAAACTAGACCGTAGCACAAATAACAAATTTCACTGCTTACAATTAACTATCTAAAGAGATCTCACTACTAGGAGGGATTTAATCCAACGGCTACCACACCGCTCTATATCTGAGACCTAATGCATGTCTCGCTCGTCAAGACAATGAATTGCCGGCCCCTTGCCCATGTGCGCCACTCGCACAAACTTACGCACAATCGCACGCCGACGCTGCTGAGAAACAAGAAGACAGAGGCATTGTTCTCGTGCCGTTATATAGGCCCTTCGGCGCTACCCCGCCGCCCCCATTGCCCCCGCCGTATCGCGCCGTGTCCGCGCTGGGCAGAAATTCCCAATGCGTCATCTTCTGCGCCCTTTGTTTAACATCCTGCCATCTGCCGCAGGTAGTCACCGTTTCAGCGCTCCAAGACGCTACACATGTGATGAATGTGACAATAGGAAGCGCAAACAGGCCGAAAAGCTAGAATCAGAGATGGATGCTCAACACATGCCTCCTTTACTCACAGGCCCAGACCTGGGAATACCGCTAGCTGGGGGTAAAGTCCTATTAAGCTGACCCTAAAATGCCAAATACGTACATTATAAGAAAACATAAAGCCGATCCGATGACCGAGATCGCTAAGTCAGTAGTGTCGTAGCGATCTCGGACCGAAGTATCGCGGGTTCGAGCCCCGCCTCGAGCATGGTTGTATTTGTGCTGGTCCTTTCACCCCCTGTCATCACCATATCATGTCATCTTCACAGTTACCATAACGATAAATCCATTAATGGTCGCTAATGACCTAGATGTTGATCCGACCTTTAATTAAAAAAAACAAAAAGTATTTGATCTCTTTACGTTTCAGGTAAAAATGCTTTTTTAAAATCTGGAACCGCACTCTTCTATTATGGTCCTGTAGGATGTCTGGTGCTGGCAAATATTATCTGCGTCGTGCTGACCACTAGGAAGGTGCAGTACCTCAGGCGAGGCAACTCCGTTCTTCACCGAAAAGAGAAGGCGAGGCAGACGGAGCGAAGCAATTCTATGGCACGGACGGCGACCGGCAATGCAAAGACAAGCGATAAAAATGGCGGTGGAGGAAGCAGCACAACTGTTGACGTAAAAACGTAAATACATAATTGAACACTTAAAATCATTAAGGGGATATTCGTATCGAACATTTAAACAGAGTACCCGAGAAAAAAATTCTACAATTTTGCGTCTATTTCGCTTTCCTTTAAACATTTTATTTCTTAATGATTTTAGAGAACTATTTTTTTCAATTAATTTGTGAATAATTGACAGAAATGTAGGTTCAAACATCATAACTCTTCAACAAATTGATATATTTTGAAAATTCTATTTTTAAATCAATCACAATTCAATTATCTAGTGAATGAACTAGAACGGTAAATATACTGTAAAACCTAAAGCGTCAGGACTTGTTTATTTGAGGAGAAAAAGTTGTTAATGAATACTGTCTGGACATTTCAGTTCGTAAAACTGAACATTTTAGTGGCGGATTAACTATTCTAGTTCATTCAGTAGAGATTTTCATGGGTTTGTCGCTGCAAAAATAATTATTTTATTATCTTTGAAAGTTTCTGATTTATGATGTTTTAAGTAGGTACTGAATGTGCTGAAAATTTGCATTGCGGGAAAGTGCATCTGAAGTTCACTCACTTAGAGCTTGACAGATTACACTCGCTCCGAAAAGAAATATTTTCTCAAAAACTAACAAACGTAGGAAGAAACTGTGTGAAGCATTTTAAAGGAAATAAAACATAGCCTACGACCCAATAAATATTGAAAAACACGAAATTTCACGATGTTTCATAATTCTCAGGAAGACAGCTACCTTAACCCATCGCCGAGAATAATTTTGTGCGCATAGAGCTCGCCTATTGTCGCGTTCGTGCGCGCACAGGTCACAAATTTTCATCTTGCTTCTTTTGTTGCAGAATTAAACTCTACGTCAAAATGGTGCTTCTGACAGGAGTTATTGAACTACTCACCGAGGTTATTATGTGGTCCGTAACACTTTTCAACGCTAAGGACACGTACGTCTTTCAGGACATGGACTTGGCCTATAGGGCGACGGGGTACTTAACGGACTTCTTCCGGGCGACCATGTGGCCTGGATGGCCGCCCCAGAGGGGGGCTACTTGGGCCCCATTTTGAGGAGGCTGCGTGGAGAACGGGGAGAGAAGAAAGGTGCAAGAAGCGTGGGCAAAGGAGGCAGAAAGAAACAAAACATTGATTAGGCGAGTCCCGTTCAAGGAACTTTCACGCGAACGTGCGAGCACACGGTCGCTTACTTTTCTGCTCGATGGCAGTCAAAAACGCACCTTGCCAATCGGTAGATCGTGCGGAAACTGATCGTGTGGCTTCATATGCACATATTGAAATCATATTGGAATATTAATTTGACAGAGATTACTTCTCTTATTACTCCATGTAATTACGTTGACAACACTGTCCAAATTATCACACTTTTTGAATTCATATTGGAAGTCTGTATAATTATTTTAAGAATATTTCGAAACGTATTTTAATAAATGTATTGGAACTCAATGTATTAGATGATTTCATTAACATACTAATAAATAAATAAATATGTCCAAAGTCTTTCGACATTCATTGCTTCATTTCTCATCAATTTGTATCACAATAATTACAAAATACACAGAATTCTGCTAATGTGAATGAGAATTAAGCTGGCAGAACACTGACAATATTTCATTTTTTAAACCTGTCATACCAAAAATGTTTACAAAATGAACTATCTTGAAATCACAATTTTCTGATTTGTTTGTAACTGCACATAAACATCATCAGTGCCATCAATTAGATGAAATATTTTAAATAAAAGTTAAATAATGTGATTGAAAAATAATACAGCAGACAAACATTTGCATGAACGATCGCTCCCGTTCTGTGTCTCATGTTTCTTTCATCCAGAAAAATCAAATTCTTCTTTAAATCAAATGTATAGAGAACAGGGAGCCAAAAGTGAATGAAACGTGGATGCTGTAAGACCTAGCTTTCCATCATTTTCATACATTCATTCATTCCTTCATTCACTGAATATTTCACCCCTTTCTTTCAGTCGCTCATTATTTCCCGTTACTGCTTTTTGAATGCGAATGTCCCGTAACCAATTTCCAAAAGATATTCACTTTATAACATATCCAGCATTGCGAAACGTTCTACTTTTGACGGAACGTTCCACTTTTTAACCGTTTACTGGTGACGTGCGGTCCCAGTGACCGGTGAAAAAAAAAACAACTCACTGTTCTCTCGACCGGTGCAACGGCAGGAAGTTTTGGTTTACAATACCTTCTCATCTCTTTCTAGACAATGTTCGGGCGGGAGCTAGCTTATCTAGTTGCTGCAGCCGTTCGCTTCTGGGAATCAGTTGAAGTTACGGATCGGTCTCGATGGCCGCACCTCACCAGTAGTAGAAGTTCGTAATCCACGTATATACTTAGTAAATAATTTTCATTTAACAGTGTATTTTCTTATTAAAATATAGATTGTTTTATGTTGTCAATATCGTTTCAAAGCCCTTCTATGCGTATTTCAGTAGTCAACTGTGAAGAAAAAATATGGAGCAATATATGTCCTGAAATTCTCTCCCTGAGCAATTAAAAATTATATTATTTTCTGTTTATTTTGTAAACTGCAAATTCTTTGATTTTTCTCTTTATTATGCTTCTGTTAACGTGAAAAAAATTGTTAATTCGATGTGAAATGAAATAACGAATATAATCAGTCCAAAACGTTTCCGGTCACAATGACCGCACGTCACCGGCAACAGAAGTTCGAAGGAACGTCACCAGTTCACCAGACTAAAAGTGAATGTCCCGCACGGTACAGCCTAAACCACGCTTTTGTAAAACCTTTCGATTTGAATTGCCCAATGCAAAAATTATGCATTGCAAAAAAAAATACAACAAAGAAAGAAAACAGGAAAAATGCAAGCTAAAGAAATTAACAGGTGTAGGCAGTAGCAGGTGAATCGGATCGTCTGGTGTGTAGATCGTCGCATTGCATAATGGGTACATGACGGCAATAACCGTTTTTGCGTCGAAAATTCGCCATTTTCCGGCGCACGATTACAATACTTTCCCTTCTTACGTTAGCATGTGCGAGAAAGAAAATGTTAGAGGGCAACATAAGCAGAGGGAAAAAGATTGATTGATTGATTGATTCTTGTTTCCGGGCGCGTCAACTACTTAGATCATTAGTCACGTAAGTGTAGTCCGTGTTTTTCTCGGGAAGTGGCGATGATCTTTTCCCCGCCGGATGGCGAGACCTGGCGCCGACCTACCGTCGACTAACGGGGCTTTCCCCTCAACCTGGTATCTCCCACGAGCGGGGCACCGCCACAGCCGGGACAAGCTCGAATCTTCCGACCGGTCTCCCGGCATGTGTGATAGTGTAGTGCATGTTAGTATGTTTGTGTAAGAGAAGAGGATAGGATAAGGAAGAGGATAGGATAAGGAAGAGGAAGGAAAGATCGCGCGCGGTACGTGGCCCGTTTGTTAGGGTACTGCTCCGGCATTCGCCTGGTGTTGATCGGAGAAACCAAGGAAAACTCCCGATCAGAGCAGGCGGCCGCTAGAATTCTCCTCCAGACAGCGACGAATTCGACCTAGCTGACAAGCTAGTGTCGAAAATCCTGCCGCCGTCGGGACTCGAACCTAGGACCTCCCGGTCAGATGGACTGCAGTGACATCAAGTTGATGCATTGAGCCATCTCTCCCGGTACAGAGGGAGAAAGAGATTATTAGTAATGAATTGGGGTTTTGTATTAAAAACACGTGTTTTGACATCTCTTTATTTTAAATTTATATAGTCACAATTCCACGGGCGCATCTGCTGTTGCGGTTAGGGAGGAATGCACATGTTTTCATGCTGCCGCTTTTCGCACGAATTCGGAGTCGTCGGATACGTCGTTTGCGCCGACGCTGCAACAGAGCGGAAGCAAAGCAAAGATCATCGTAGAGTGAAGCGATTCCAAGGAAGAGGGTCGCCTTAGGTGGATGACGACATCAACTGATGTCACGGAAGTGCCTCTGACCGGGAGGTCCTAGGGTCCGAGCACACGCCCCCGTCAAGCATGTCGGCCACGCCCACACACCGCACAGCGCTTGCTCCAGGCAGCGGAGGCGCACCGGCTGAGGTGGCTCAGGGCATCGACTGATGTCACTGCAGTGCCCCTGACCGGGAGGTCCTAGGGTCCGAGCACACGCCCCCGTCAAGCATGTCGGCCACGCCCACACACAACCCACCACACGTCATCACATAGGGTTTGCTCCAGGGACGGGAGGTTATCAACTAATGGCACTGCAGTGCTTCTGACCAGAACGTCCTAGGGTTGGCGTCTCGATGGTAGACTATCTATGTAACGAGGTCGAATTATCAAAGCGATGTCTGGTGGAGAATTCTAGCGCCCAGCTCTCTGAACGATAGTTTTCCGTGGTTTATCCTATCAACACCTGTCGAATGCCAGAGTAGTACCCTAACAAACGGGCCACGGACCGCGCGCGATCTTTCCTTCTTCTTCATTGTCCTATCCTCAACCCCTTACACACTTACTCGTACATGCGCTACACTACCACACATGCCGGGAGACTAGTCGGATGCTTAAAGCTTGTCCCATCTGGACGGTGATCCACTGGTGCAAGATACCTGGATGTGGAAAAACCCGCTAGCTGAAGTAGGTCGGCGCCGGATATCACCATCCGGCGGAGGAATATCACCGACACCTCTCGATATATGCACTACACTAAGACTAATGACTTTAGCTGGGACTAATGACTTTTTCCGGGATTAAAACAGCTAATGACTTTAGCTGTTTTAATCCCGGAATGATCTATCAATCAATGAAAACCGACAGACATGTAACGATAGTAATGGCATGAGATTGCGATAGAAAGTATAAACAGTTATTTTTAGACCTTTTGAGTAAACTACGTATTAATGCCTTAAAAGAATGCGGAAATAAATACATTATTTTCAAAAATATATAGCGTACAGCGAGAAACCTGCTATGTTATTACTAGAGACCGGAAAAATATGTAGTGTGAAAGGTGAAGATATGAACGTAAAGATGTAATGAAAATAGTAAGAATATGTAATAAAAAGGTAGCATCGGATATAATATGTAACATTAAAATACACTAATTATAAAACGCAAATTTACATACTACGAAATTACGTTTATAAAAATATTCCTAAAGAAATTTTAAATGTAATACATACGTTTGGAAATTCAGATTAAAGCTCACAAAACATGGCGTTAATAATAATTTTCACCCCAAAGGTGAAACTGATATCAGTCACTGACGCACACTTCCCGCAACACTGAATTTAACTGAAGCAGGCGCGCCGGACTGTGTGAACACTCGACTGCGTCATCATGTAGCGTACGTTGTGTAAAAAGCATGCAGTAATAATGTAGGAAAAAATACTATTTTGAAAATATTTCTTCTAAAAAAATGCGTAATAGAATTGAAGAAAATCAATATAATAAAAAGAATATTTCGTGAAAATGGCAAAATATGTAAAATATGTAATAAAGTGCTGAATATGCAAACGAAAAATGTTGATATTGTGTTAGAAAATCGACGATTCGCCAAGATTAAAATTTTTAAAGCGGTAAGTAGAAAGACAGAAAATATGTAACTACATAAAAAATCCGGTCTCTAGTTATTACTGAACAGAGGGATGCAACATTAAGTAAACATAGAAAGAACTATTGGTGGTATCCTAACCAATCATCTTGAGTGTGTTAGTTTAGTCATAATTATCAGGGAAACCTTTCAATTTGGGCACGTTTTCGTTTCCGAAATCCGAAAAAAAAACTGGAAATACTTGTGTCTAGAAAGAAATCGTGTAGTGATAATTGTTATTTATAGAAAAATATACTCACCACCAACACTGTAGATGCTCATAACGCCTACCAACATCACCAGCGAAAGAATTAAGAAGCGAAGGAACAGAATAGACATCATGGCTGTCGGCAGAATAGAATCTAATCCTTCGGACGTTATTTCTCTTGACGTGCGATCATGAGTGCGATTTACGAACACTACTTCAAAGCTTCTGATTTGGAAGAAGAGGGGACTTTGATTCATTACTGAAATGAGTCACAATAGCGTCACGGTACCTATAAACCTTTTTGAACAATAGAATTATCTTAAAATACTGTTTGCTTTAATGCTATAATACAGTGCGCCAGAAAAGTTTCTCCACAGCGGCACCTTGCTGATGAGAGGGCTAGCAACAGAAATTATGTTGGTAGCACGAGCAGCAGCTCGTAACAAAAGAAGGTACATTGCATACTAACAACAATCGTAATAGATGCTGGAAGTGTTGTCCCCGCCACTTGTTTCCCAGTGATCTGGTTGCTACCAACATAAATAAAATTTTAGTACGAGACCCTGAATCGGCTCAGTGCGGAGCGACGATCTTGGCGCACTGTATCACGGACAATACACAAATTTATCACGTAATAAAATATATTTTTCAATTAAACTGTTCGATTGACTGGAACGTGTAATTGCACATTCTCATTTTATGTATGACTATTAAACATAATTAAATGAAGTTTAGTAATTTCGTTTTGATGAACAAAAGGAAGTGTCGTTTTAACAATTCTGTTATCTTTTTTTTATTTTATCTGATCGACCATATCGTCTTACAGAAGAATGAAAACTTTTACAATAACGTAATGGTAAACTTCCTCATGTTATTTTGAGTATTTGTACTCAGCAAGTTCTTTATTTCATATTTTAATTGAATTTAATTGATAATGGTCAATAGTTTAAGGAAGGGATAGAAAAGGAAGATTTTTAAGAGTTTGGAAGCTTCTTGTTGTGTTTTGATTTTAAGGCGGTTTGAAAATATCTTTAGGGAATCTAGATTTGATTCTGTTTTGGGTGTTTGCTTGTTGATTCTGTTATCTTATAATCTGCTCAACTGCAAATAAATGTGGTACACAATGGGTCGTATTAATCAAAATTAGCATATGGTATTTACTCTCGTTTTCCAAGCTAATGCTCGGTTGCGTGTGAATAAAAGGTCTTCAAGTGCTTATTTGATTTCCCTCGACAAGATGAATTAATTGACACATTTTAGACACATTCTTCTAGAATATTTTTGAAGAAATCCAGAAAAATGTAGTTTGGGGTTTCCGTGGACTTGCAGTGTTGATATTTTGTGAAATACTGTACTGCCTTTCCAGAGAAAACATAAATCATTATGCTCTAATTAATCAGACTGAAGTTAATTACAACTAAAAGTATAATGAACCGTTAATTTACTTTAAAAGAGTGTTTCTAACGATACATTTTCTTATAAATTATTATGCTTCAGGATGGATGAGTCCATTTTTATATTAAAATATATCCTTTTACAAGAATGGTACGAGGAAAAGGACGAAATTACTGAACCTGAAGTATGTATACTTCATTCTGTATAGACTGTCATCGAATACGAGTAATTCACGTAAGAATCCGAAATTCCCTCAGATACCAGCTCGTACTCGTATGTGGGCCGAGCCTGCTCCCCACACTTCACAGTAGACGGTGTTGCCTCCCAATGCCAGAGTGGTTGCGATTCAAGAATAAATACGACATGCGGTATCGGTACCAGGAACAGGACGATATCAAAGAACCTGAAGTATTCATACTTCATTCTGTGTAGATTGGCATTGAATAGGAGTATTTTAAGAATCCACAATTCCCTCACACACCAGCTCGTACTCGTATGTGGGTAGACCCCGCTCTCCGCACTTCACAGTAAAAGGTGTTGCCTCCCAATGTCGTTGTTGCGATTCAAGAATCGATACGACATGCGGTATCGATACCAGGAACAGGACGATGTTATAGAACCTGAAGTATTCATACTTTATTGTGTGTAGATTGACATTAAATAGGAAAATATTACATAAGAACCTGCAATTCCCTCACATACCAGGTCCTACTCTTACGTTGGCACACAGTGTTGCCTTCCCAGGCCGATATTGGGATACATGAAATGATAGACATGCAATATCGGTACCAGGAACATGACGAAACTACAAAACCTGAAGTATTCATACTTCATTCTATGTAGATTGGCACTGAATAGGAGTATTTCAAGTAAAAATCCACTATTCCCTCACATACCAGTTCGTACTCGTATGTGGGCAGAGCCTGCTCCCCACACTTCACAGTAGACGGTGTTGCCTCCTAATGCCAGAGTGGTTGCGATTCATGAAATGATATGACATGCGGTATCGGTACCAGGAACATGATGAAATTACAAAACGTGAAGTATTCATATTTCATTCTATGTAGATTGGCATGAAATACTAGTATTTCACATAAAAACCAGTAACTCTCGCATTTACCAGCTCCTATTATTACGTTGGCACACGGTATTGCCTCCGCATGCCGATATTACAGTTAATGAATCCATACAACATGCGGTATGGCTTTCAGGAACAGAACCATATAATAGATGCAGATTGTGCATCTATTCTATGTGATCATTCTGTGCAGATTGTCATCAAATACGAATATTTCAAGTAAGTACCTGCAACTCTCTCACATACCACATCCTACTCTTACGTTGGCAGACGGTGTTGCTTCCCCAAATCCCATGCGATTCATGAATCGTTTTTTAATCGATACAACTTGCGGTATCGCTACCAGGAACGTAATATTACAGAACCTGAAGTATTCATACTTCATTCTGTATAGATTGCCATCAAATAAGGTTTTTTGACGTAAGAACCTTCAACTCAATCACGTACCAACTCCTACTCTTACGTAGGCTGGCGGTGTTGCCTCCTCACGCCGATGTTGCGATACATGAATGTTTTTTTAATCGATACAACATGCGGTATCGCCACCAGGAACGTGATATTACAGAACTTGAAGTATTCATACTTCATTCTGTATAGATTGCCATCAAATAAGGTTTTTTGACGTAAGAACCTTCAACTCAATCACGTACCAACTCCTACTCTTACGTAGGCTGGCGGTGTTGCCTCCTCACGCCGGTGTTGCGATACATGAATGTTTTTTAATCGATACAACATGCGGTATCGCCACCAGGAACGTGATATTACAGAACTTGAAGTATTCATACTTCATTCTGTATAGATTGCCATCAAATAAGGTTTTTTGACGTAAGAACCTTCAACTCAATCACGTACCAACTCCTACTCTTACGTAGGCTGGCGGTGTTGCCTCCTCACGCCGGTGTTGCGATACATGAATGTTTTTTTAATCGATACAACATGCGGTATCGCCACCAGGAACGTGATATTACAGAACCTGAAGTATTCATACTTCATTCTGTATAGATTGCCATCAAATAAGGTTTTTTGACGTAAGAACCTTCAACTCAATCACGTACCAACTCCTACTCTTACGTAGGCTGGCGGTGTTGCCTCCTCACGCCGATGTTGCGATACATGAATGTTTTTTTAATCGATACAACATGCGGTATCGCCACCAGGAACGTGATATTACAGAACTTGAAGTATTCATACTTCATTCTGTATAGATTGCCATCAAATAAGGTTTTTTGACGTAAGAACCTTCAACTCAATCACGTACCAACTCCTACTCTTACGTAGGCTGGCGGTGTTGCCTCCTCACGCCGGTGTTGCGATACATGAATGTTTTTTAATCGATACAACATGCGGTATCGCCACCAGGAACGTGATATTACAGAACTTGAAGTATTCATACTTCATTCTGTATAGATTGCCATCAAATAAGGTTTTTTGACGTAAGAACCTTCAACTCAATCACGTACCAACTCCTACTCTTACGTAGGCTGGCGGTGTTGCCTCCTCACGCCGGTGTTGCGATACATGAATGTTTTTTTAATCGATACAACATGCGGTATCGCCACCAGGAACGTGATATTACAGAACCTGAAGTATTCATACTTCATTCTGTATAGATTGCCATCAAATAAGGTTTTTTGACGTAAGAACCTTCAACTCAATCACGTACCAACTCCTACTCTTACGTAGGCTGGCGGTGTTGCCTCCTCACGCCGATGTTGCGATACATGAATGTTTTTTTAATCGATACAACATGCGGTATCGCCACAAGGAACGTGATATTACAGAACTTGAAGTATTCATACTTCATTCTGTATAGATTGCCATCAAATAAGGTTTTTTGACGTAAGAACCTTCAACTCAATCACGTACCAACTCCTACTCTTACGTAGGCTGGCGGTGTTGCCTCCTCACGCCGATGTTGCGATACATGAATGTTTTTTTAATCGATACAACATGCGGTATCGCCACCAGGAACGTGATATTACAGAAATTGAAGTATTCATACTTCATTCTGTATAGACTGTCATCAAATACGAGTATGACACATAAGAACCTGCAACTCTCTCACATACCAACTCCTACTCTTACGTTGGCAGGCTCCGCTCTCCACTCTCTACAGCAGACGGTGTTGCCTTCCCACGCCGATGTTACAATTCATGTTCGATACAACATGCGGAATCGCTACCAGGAATATATTACAGAAACTAAAGTATTCATACTTCATTCTGCGTAGATTGGCATCAGATATGCGTATTTTACATAAGAACCTGCCAGTCCCTCACATACCAGCTCCCACTCTTACGTTGGCAGGCATTGTTGCCACCCCACGCCGATGTTGCGATTTAGGAAGATACAATATTTGGTATCGGTGCCAGGAACAGGGTGACATTACAGAACCTGACTTATTCATACTTCATTGCGCATAGATTGGCGTGAAATACAAGTAAGAATCCGCAACGCCGCCGCATACGGGCTCGTACTCCAGCGTGGGCGTGACCCTCTCTCTGCTCGGGAGAGCAGACGGCGCCGGCCCCCTCGCACTCCACAACGCGGGCACCGTGCGGTCGGCGCGTGTCGCCGGAGAGGCTTTTCGCGTTCCGCTCGCCCGGGGGCGGGGGCGGGGGCGGGGGCGGGGGCGGTGGGGCGGCGCCCGCTGCCGCAGAGGCGGCGGCGGCATCGCGTCTTATCGCCCGGGCACGTACCCCGCCCCCCCGCCCGCCGTCAGTGCAGTCTCCGCCCGCCCTGCGTGTATGGCAAGGGCGTGGGCCCCGCGAGAGACAGAGAGAGAGAGAGACGGTGAACGGGCCTTATCAGCCTCTGAACTGCCGCTGAATCAGCCCTTTGATGTCGCCCCGACGACGCCCCGCGCGGCCGCCGACGCGCGCGCGCACAGCGCTGGGAGGTGGAAACGGGGAGAGCTGAGGAAGAGGCACGGTTTTCACAGGGGGCGGGAGGTGGTAAGAACGGAGAGGTTCCGAAAGGTGGGAAGAACCGAAAAGGAACAGACTTTTTTGAAGAGGAACTTCTTTTGGACAGGTACTATTTTTGGAGAGGAACTATTTTTGGAGAGGAACTATTTTTGGAGAGGGACTATTTTTGGAGAGGGACTATTTTTGGAAGGGGAATTTTTTGTAGAGGGACTTTTTTGGAGAGGTATTTTTTGGAGAGGGACTTTTTTGGAGAGGGACTTTTTGGAGAGGGACTTTTTTGGAGAGGGACTTTTTTGGAGAGGGACTTTTTTGGAGAGGGACTTTTTTGGAGAGGGACTTTTTTGGAGAGGGACTTTCTTTGGAGAGGGCGTTTGTTTTGGAGAGATACTTTTTTCGGAGAGGGGCTCATTTAGGAGAGGGCCGTTTTTAGAGAGGGCTTTTTTGGACAGAGATTTTTTTGACAGGGACTTCTTTGGACAGGGACTTTTTTGGAGAGGGACTGTTTTGGAGAGGGACTTTTTGGGGGGGCCTTTTTGGGAGAGGGACTTCTTTAGAGGTCTTTTTTGGAGAAGGACTTTCTTTGGAGAAGGACTTTCTATAGAGAAGGACTTTCTTTGGAGAGGGACTTGTTTGGAGACACAGGTTTTGGAGGGGGATTGTTTTGAAGAAAGTTATTTGATCTTCTTTGCACAGAATAATTTCAAATTAATTGAATACTGCCTTTTTTAAAGTTATTTTAACTTCTTTGAAGGTCCATTAACTTTTTAGGTAGACGCACATAGAGTAATGTTCGATGTGTATCTGCCTAAAAAGTTAATGGACCTTCAAAGACTTTAAAGTTATTTTATGACTAGGTTTTTTAGGAGAGGGACGGTTTTTGGAGAGGGAAGAGAATTGAGATGAGATTGGAAAAATCAGGAGGTGTAGAAGCCAGAGGAGGAGAGGAATGCGATAATATACGAGGAAAGGGGCCGGAAGATGGTATAAACACGAGGAAGATTGAGAGAAAAATGAGAGAAATGACAGTGAATTGAAGAGGGAGATGAAGGAAGAGTATGGTGATGTGTGGGAAGAGAGAATGAAGAAACTGAACAGGAAGAAGTGGAGAAAGGGAAGAAAACGTTCGAAGAGAATACGGAAGTGGGGTAGGAAGAGGAGACGGAATGAGGAAGTCCACGAGCATGGGGAGGAGGTTGAGGTGGTGAATGAAAAAATGAGGAATGTGGGAAGGAGAATAATAACGAGATGGCACTGAGGGGGAGGAGAAGAAGAATGAAGAAATGGAGAAAATTGTTGATGACGAGTGGAAGAATAAAAAGACAACAGTCGTGGCAGAGTACAGAGAGGATGTGAAGTGAAACGAGGATGAAGAAAAAGCTAGGAAGGAGGATAAATAGTGTTAAATTAGGGATAAAATGGAAGAAAGAGAGGATGTAGCGAGGGTACGTGTGAAATATAATTGTACTGGCAAAAACCGACAAGCCGTGTGGGCATAAGAGACTGCAAATACCGACCAGAAAAGGTAGAGGAGAAAGGATGGAAGATACAGGAATGCAGGGGGAGAAAAGGAGAAAGGCGGGGTGGAACGGGAGAACCCCTATAAAACGTACAGAGAACCCACCCTATATTCCACATGAATCGATCGGCAGTCGAACATTTGTTTATGGAGGTGAACACCTTCCGCATTCACAGCTCACAGTGTGAAGAGCGTTTTCTATGAACTCCTGCACTACTAAGCCCTTTGTACGTACCTGAAATAGGGGGTCGTCCATAAATTACGTAACGCTAAAGGGGGAGGAAGGGAGTGTGAGGTAGCGTTACGCTGCGTTACATACGGATAGGGGGAATTAGTCAAGAGTTACGTAACATTGATATTTATTTTTTACATTTTTCAACAGTTGCTGAAATAACTATTTTTTCGAGGCCTGTACTAAAACCTAAAAATAATAAGTAATTAATTTATTTTAAAAACATAAAGTTATTAGTTGTAAATTATTACAAGAAATGGAAATATTTTCCAACATTTTTTAAATTTGTTAGATTACGAAGAAAATATTCAAAACTGATGCGAAAAGTATGAGTATTCTAGAATCCATTTAAACTGGCGCGATAGACTCTCGCTCTTGCATCACCCTATGCAAACCTGATCATCCCTTTCTCGATCAAGCATTCTTCTTTCACTCACAAATTGCTCCATCTTTTTGTTTGGTGCAGCCAGCATCGCCAACTAAACTCTACATTAATTATCATTAATTTTAATACACAACACAAGTAAAATAAACACAACTTTTTACTGCGATATATTTTATTTTCACTTCTTGCATTTAAAAGAGGAGGTCGCAAGCGATACGTAATTTATTAGGGAGGTCGTGTTACGGGTGCGTTACGGGTGTAGTGTTACGGGTGCGTTACAAGAGGGAGAGGAGGTGTTGAAAATACTCGAAATTTGCGTTACGTAATTTATGGACGGTCCATTAGATGCATTTTTATGGTCGATTGATAATGATCTTGATATGATTTGGACGATGATGCAATGGCTTAAATGGCTTCTGACCGGTTTCGACGGTGGGAGGTTTTTCGACACTAGCTACATAGCTCACATCTTCTCAACCAATCTCTCATCCCTAAAGATATCATAACAAAATCACTTTTTAGGGTATCTCGAAATAGAATTTACAACTTAAATCTCTGTGTCGAATATTTTAACTAATCTGGATAATTTTCCTGAGTCACGTAAAGCCGAGAAAACGAAAACATTGTTTTTCACTGAAAAATAATTTAAATAAGCAGAACAATAATAAAATAGTGCAAACACGTGTCCTGATAATATTCTAATAATTTAAAACGAAATACTTTTTCAGATAACTTAACTTCTCACTCTCTGAGACGCATCGTATCCTATATTATTTCAGTAGTATACCTTCCGTTTGCAGCTCTCACACGCAACACATCTTTATAAATTAGGCCTCTAAAAACGAGTTCACGGAGACTTGACAAATTGCATTTTGATTTTAAAAATATGAAGGATTTGTTTAAACAAACGCATCTAATTATTCACGTAAAATGCAACCCGCAACGTACGCTATGATTTTTAAATCCATATCGTTAAATAACTCGTAATCGAAGCGTTCTAGAGCTTTAAAAACTATAATGTTGAGGCCAAAGGCCTCATGGAAACGTTTCTCACACCGTAATCTTTTTGCCCATTCTATTACATTTTTGCTGGTTCGACGCTTCTCGATTCTACCCCACCTGTTCAGAACCTGTAGAATCTGTAACTGTATCTGAAATTACTTGATATTATATGCTGTTGGTTACCTGTTTTACCGATAATAAAGTTAAATAAGAACAGTTTATATTGACAAGGGTGTATTATATTGTTATCAATTACAAGGTGAAATATAGAACAAGTGACTGAGGATAAGAGGGTCTTGAAAAAAAAATATATATTAGTCTTAATAAGGAAATGGAAAAATAAGGAAGAGGGTGGGGGTACAGCATGCGAGAGTTCTCGCACGGGCACGCTACTCAAACATTAATTGAGAAAACATGACGACGTCTTATTTCATCTTCTTCTTCAGAGGGAGATACGAGTGGTATCTGTACACAGAGGCCCCGCCGCCCGCAGCACTACTGCCGCCGCCAGGCGCCGTATATTAGGTGGCGTATCAGGCAGCGCGGAGCGGCCGCGCGCGCCGGAGCAGGCAGCAGGCGAGCACATGGCCCCGGCGTCGCGCCGGCGAAGCCGCCCCATTCGATCCGGGCACTATCGCCCGCGGCGCGCAGCCGACATGACGGGCGCGGCAGACGAGCCAGGGGTGCACACCCCGCAACACCAATGCCACGTGTGGCAACGACGTTTTCTGGAGAAGAGCGGAGCAAACAAATAAATAAATAAATAAATAAATAGATAAATAAATAAACAAATAAATAAATTTATAACAGTTAACAATTATTAATTAATTTATAATAATTGATTTATTTATTTATAATAATTTATTTATTTATTTAAAATAATTATTTATTTATTTATAATTAATTCATTGATAATTAATTAATATAAATTCAATTGCGTAAGGTACTTTGTATGTAACATAAGACAAAATTGATTGGTGATTACGAGTGCGTTAACTGTTAAGGTTATTAATCCCGTATGTGTGGTGCATTTTTGGTGTGGCGGCGATATTCCACCATTGGCTCACTGACCATGAGCACGGCAGATGAGCCAGGGGTTCACACCCTGCTGCCCCCACGCAACGTGTGGCAGCGTCGGTTGAAACGTTTCTTGAGAAGTGGAATGGCAAAAAAAAAAAAAATTGCGTAAGCCACTTAGTATGTAATATACGATAAATTTGATTGGTTGATTGGTGATTCTGAGTGCTTTAACTGTTAAGGTCATTAATCCCGTTTGTGCAGTGCATTTGTGAGTGTGTCGCTGATCTTCCAACGCAGGATAGTGAGATCCGGCGCCGACCTATCTGGTGACTCGCGGGGTTTCTCAACCAGGTATCTCCCACAAGAAAGGCACCACCGCAGCCGGGACACGCTCTAAGCTCCTGACCGGTCTCTCGGCATGTATGGCAGTGTAATGCTTGTGTGTGTGTATATAAGGGGTGAGGATAGGTCAGGAAAGAGGAAGGAAAGATCGCGCACCGTCCGTGGCCCGTTTGTTAGGGTACTGCTCCGGCATTTGTCTGATACTGATAGGAGAAACCATGGAAAACTCCAATCAGAGTCATTGGAAATACCAATCAGAGGAGCTGACTAGAATTCTCCTCCAGAGAGCGACTGAATTCGACCTAGCTGACAAGCCAGTGTTGAAAATCTTGCCGCCGTCGGGACTCGAATCTAGGACCTACGTGTCAGAGGGACCGCAGTGACATCAGGTGGAGACGGAACGGAGTGGGGGGGACGGGATGGGGTGGAAGGGGTGGGACGAGGCGTGAGGGAAGGGGCGGAGGGGGGGGCGGGGCGGCGCGCAGTTGCCTGAGGCGCTCCTCTTAAAACGCCTGCCGCTCGCCTGCGGGGGCGGGGGCGGGGAGCGGCGAGGCGCATCTGGCCGCGGCCGCTTATCGGGCGATGAGCGCCTGCTTAGCACAGGCGCAGGCCACACGCCACATTCCTCGGCGCTGCACACGCGCCCTCGCTCTGTTACGTTCACTCGCTCACACGCTCGCGCTTTCGTTTACTGTCTGTCTGTCTCTCGCTCTCTCTCTCACTCTCGCTCTCACTCTCTCTCACTGTCTCTCTCGCTCTTTCTCTCGCCCTCTCTTTCGCTCTCTCTTTCCTCCCTCTTTCGCTCTCTCTTTCCTCTCTCTCTTTTCTCTCTTTTCTCTCTTTTCTCTCTCTTTTCTCTCTCTCTTTTCTCTCTCTTTCCTCTCTTTCGTGTCTCTCCTTCGTCTCTATATTTCCTCTCTTTCCTCTCTCTTTCCCCTCTCTTTCCTCTCTCTCCTCTCTCTCCTCTCTTTCCTCTCTCTCCCCTTTCTCCTCTCTTTCCCCTCTCTCCTTTCTCTCCTCTATTTTCCCTCTCTTTCCTCTCTCTCCTCTCTTTCCCCTCTCTTTCCTCTCTCCTCTCTCCCCTCTCTCTTCCCTCTCTCCTCTCTCCTCTCTTTCCCCTCTCTTTCCTCTTTTTCTCCTCTCTCTCATCTCTCTCACACCAGTCTCCTCTCTCCCCTGCCCTCTCTCACACCACTCTCCTCTCTTCCCTCTTCTCTCTTCTCTCTCTCTCCTTTCGATATGTGTGTGTCTCTCTCTCAGACACACGTGTTCATATACATACACACCCTCATATTCATACTCTCACACACATGTTCACACCCTCGCACATTTACACTCCCACTTAGTCTCTCTTTCACAGGTTCACACACACACACACACACACAAACATTATCACACACTCTTTTTAATTCTCTCATACTCACGTTCGCACGCTCACACATTCAGAGTCTCACACTAGCTATTCTCACTTCTACATACGTTCACACACTCTCACAAACCCTCGTCCCCACTCTCTCACACTCACACACACGCTTTCAGACACTCACACTTTCACACACTCACTCACACTAATACACATTTACACTTAAACTGTCATACTTGCACACACTCTCCCACACTAGCACTAAAACATTCTTGTGCAGCACACGATGCTCATGCATACATGAGACGTTTAGGACCAAGCATGATGGAAGTAGTACATGGGTAAGCTATCGCGCATTGTATCCGACATCAGCCAATAAGCTGCAGGCACAGGTTTACGTCACAATATTAGCGGGAATATGAAATGCAGACAGATTCCAAAATTATCGTCTTGTTACAAGTCATTGAAACAGATACATATGAAGCATTTTTTAAAGTACTGTATCTTTTATTTCATTTTCACCTTTTCAGGAATCTTTTCAAAAATCACTTGGACCTTAGGCTCTAATGTTTGCTGTTTTTATACACATTTAATTATACCTTTATGTTTTATCTACGGCGAGAATCTTTTTTCATTGTTGATATTTTTCCACTTTAAGGTTGTTTATTTTCAGGAGCGTTTAATTTTAAAGAATAACTGTAATTAGTATTTCATTCTGAATACAATGTACATATGATATGTATTTTTATAACAGACGTGCACTTAAAGAAGGTTATTCAAAGACGGAAAAATCATTAGAATGATAAGATCTCAAAGGAATATGTAGGGGCAGATAGATGAGATGAAATGATGAGATGGCCAGATAAGTTAGCAACACTTGAATCTCATGTCTCCAGTTTTCCTCAATTCTTTTATCACACCTATTTGTAGACTCTCCAAAATATTCATTTCATCGTCGAAGTTCGAAGACAATGGAAAGAAAACGGTTCATCGGGTTGAACCGTTCATTAAGATTAACCATTAAGATGAACCATAAATATGAACCATATATTTGAAAAATTAATCCTCAAACTATGAGTAAATAATATTACCAAGTGTGATACAAAAGTACATACAGAAGATAGAAGTGGCATACAAAGGAAATAATATTCGGGAAACTATTGGGCTTTGCATGCAGGAAAATTTTACATTTACTAAATAAAATCATTAGATCATGAAATTAATACATCTGATGCTATTTTGCGTTTTCATGAAGAGTGATGTTTCGAATTGACACTACTTATTATTCTTCTGACGAGAGTTTAAAATATCTCTTAAAGTACGTCTTCTATATCATGTACTAGACGCATTGAAGACACAGGCAATACATTTTTATAAAAAGTAAACAGAAATATATGTTATTTATTAGTAATTACGCTGAATGCCTAATACATTTGTTGACTTCCACTATTTCAAACGACCAGTGTCACATGAGCCATATGTGGTATGGAAAGCGGGAATTGGGAATGGGAAATGTGGTATGGGTCACATGTAGTATGGAAAGAAAATTAGGTAATCAATTCTGATAAAGCTGCAGAAGATAATGTTTTGAGGTCTCTGAAATGCGTAACTCCATTGTTAAGCAAATTGTGTGAAAATACGTTTTTAGAAGGGGTCATCCAGGGGTACAAGAAACGAAACGTTTTATTTCGCAAAACATACGGAGGGGAAGCTTTAGAAATTATTTAAACGTGAAAACATTAAAAATGCCCCTTCGTATGGCTCATAAACAGCGTGCCAGCTATCTGTGAGGCGGTCCCGCGTTTGCTTTGCGGCCGAGGCAGAAACGGAGCTGTAGCTTTCTAACACAAATCGTCTCAGTTTCTATAGCTGTGTGGTGAAAGAAAACGTTCAGGCAGGCCAAGCAAGGTAGGTACGGTGAATACGTGATGCTCGCCGCAAGTCGACCTTACCCCCGGACGTGGAAAATAAATAAGCGCAGGGCCCAGACCCGGGAACATCGGTATCTGGCAAAAATCGAGAATCTCCGACCCTAAAATCCCAAATACATAAATCTGACATATTTTTTTAATGTTTGTGTGGCATTAACTGGGTAGTTATTGCATCAATTTCATTGTACATATTGCAATTTATAAACAGTTCTAAAAAAACATAAATGTATCTTATTAGTGGTTCTACATTATTTATGCCTAACGAGTATCTAGTTGGACAGCGCGCTTGCTTTCCATGACGCGACCACCGGTTTGATTCCCGGTCGAGCAAGATTATAGTGTGCGTTTTCCTTGCAATGTCCCAGTATATTGTGGCGTCGTATATGTCTAATCAAAACACAGACGAGAAGAACGGTGAGTTTATTCATAAACTAGACCGTAGTCACAAATAACAAATTTCACTGGTTACAATTAACTTACTGAATAGATCCCACTACTAGAAGGGATTTAATCGAACGGCTACCACACCGCTCTACATCTGAGACCTGATGCATGTCTCGCTCGTCACGACAATGAATTGCCGGCCCCTTGCCCACGTGCGCCACTCGCACAAACTTACGCACAACCGCACGCCGACGCTGCTGAGAAACAAGAAGGGAAGGTGGCAATGCTCTCGTGCCGTTATGTAGGCCCTTCGGCGCTACCCGCCGCCCCCATTGCCTCCGTCGTACCACGCCGTATCCGCGCTCGCCAGAAATTCCCATTGCGTCACCTCCTGCACCCTTTGTTTAACATCCTGCCATCTGCCGCAGATAGTCACCGTTTCAATGCGCCACGACGCTACAATATGTTGCTGTGTGACGATGAGAGAATTCACTTCTCAGGTTGAGAAGACCGGAATACGACGCGGGGATGTCTATGTGCTAACCACATGCACCCGATGACCCAAGACCGCAAGGTCGGGACGCCGCTGGTAGACCCAGCCTTCGTCAGAGGCTATTGCACCAAAGAAATTTAAAGATATTCTAGTCTTCGGTATGGCTTGTCTCCATACTACTACGAATCTTTCAGTTTGTATTATACTGATGCATTTATAAACCAACTCCAAATTTATGTTTTGTTTCCACCCTCAAACAGATCAATTTTACTCGTGAAATTTAATTTAATTGGATGTATCGAGAGCGCCAATGACCTGGGATCTTCTCACCTCCGAGACCAGGTCGTCGACCCGCAGTCCGAAGGCTTATCTGCTTCCTCCACCTGCTGCAGAGCTCGCCCGCCCCCGCTCGGATTCTCCCCGCGAAGAGGGACGCTGCACATGTGCTCCCTGCTTCCCACGCTGCCCTGGCGGTGTGAATTAAAGGTACCGAATCTCGGCGCGGTGAAACACAATGGTTCCTAACGCTGTTCTCTTCTTCGGCGAATATTAACCTACGCATGCCCTGTTTGAATTTCAGCTGCCCTAACCACATTAAATAAGTTACAAATCTTCCAAACAAAATTTTAAGAATTACAGTAAATGCCCCCTGGTTTGTCAGCAATAAGACCCTTCATAACGATCTTGCAATAGAACCAATTACTTCTTTTATTACGAAGGTGGCACATAATTTTTTCAATAATTTAAATCATGTACAAGGAGCAGTCACGAAATAGGAACCGATCAGCCCCCACTCTCCCGATTAAGAAACAGACTCCCATTCCACATTTTCCTTCAATATCTCTCTGACATTAGATAAGGCAAGAATTTCCTTTTTAATCCTGTCATTGCTCTAATTAATTCCCTCGCAATAACCCTGGTTGAAGGTACAACACAGGAAATCACTATCAGGGAAGTAACAAGAAGTTACCTCCTTCACACTTTTCTCATACAAAGTTGCTCGGCCAATCAACTGAAGAGCCTCACGGTACTGTCTGTAAATGTAAAATAAAATTAATAAAAAAACAAAAAAAACGCTAGTCTCCAGGGCAGTAGTTGTTTTGTATTGGCTGGGCTATCCGGGACAAGCCGCGTCTGATTCGTTGTGCTTAACGTTTCGGCCAATACTGAGGCCTTCCTCAGAGCGTTCTGATGGTTACAATATGTTGATGTAATTCTGATGGCCAGAATATGTTGGCCGAAACGTTAGCCTCAACGAACCATACGCGGCTTGTCTCGGATAGCCTGGACAATACAGACCCCGGGTGCGGAAGCCTACGCAACCATAGTAGTTGTTTTTATTCATTCATTGACTGGTGGTTCCGGGGGAGTCAACTGCTAAGGTCATTAATGACAATAGTGTAGAGAATGTTGTATTCCGGGATGTGGAGATGTTTTCTCACCGCTACATATGATATCCGGTGTAATCTATAGATTGTCTTGCGGTGGATTTCCCTCTCCAAGTATCTCCCACAGCGGGGCACCGCTTAGTGAGACTATTCCACTCGTGAAATTGAAACCAATAGTGTTTAACTATATGCAAAATGTCCCAATCCGGGCGGTGTGTCTCAAAAGTTTATCGCTTTTTCTATCCGATTTTCCCTACTGGCCAATCATAAACTCTGACTCATGTATCTTAGAAGGAGATAAACATCGATCGTTATGTCGATGTCCAATAAACCGCCTATGTACTAAAACATAACCTCATTGACTGTAACAAAGTTTTCAGTTATCTGCGATATTTCACGCATTTTGGAACTCTGTTGGACAATTTCACTCGTGGAATGGTCCTCTTAAATACCACTCGTGCTTTGGAAATTCTCATATAAAATCCATGCACTCGTGGTATTACCTATGATAATTCCCGTTTTTTCATGTTTGCTTTCTGTGTTATTTAAGGTCGCATCAACATCTAGGTCATTAGCGACCACTATTGGGTTTAACGTTATGGTAACTGTGAAGAAGACATGATATGGTGATGATGGAGGCGAAAGGACGAACACAAATACAACTATGCCCGAGGCGGGACTCAAACCCGCGATCCTTTGGCGTGAGATTGTTACGGCACAACTACTTAAACGATCTCGGCCACTCGGATAGGCGTTTTCTCATGTGTTTCGCTTATATCACCAAATTTCGTGGTGCTCTCACAGATAAATCGTTAATTGGAGAAAACATCGTAACGGCATTTTTAGTATGTAACTAGTAACTAGTGCCAAACGTACCAAACCATTGTACCTACAATGAACAGTGACTAGCCAATATTGACACCGGCCGAGGAAGCCTACGCAACCATAGTAGTTGGTGCAGCAGATGTGAACTATAATATTGATGTGCTGAAATTAGCAACCCAAACCAGATAGATTGATATATAAATCCCTCACATAAATAAATAAAACAATATCAGAAAGAATGTTTATTTTTGCGATAAGATTAGAGATATCTGTAAAGAAGTTAACGTACAGAGTTGGTTGAATGAAAGTATGAATGAATGATCCCCATTCACATTCATACAGTTTATCATTAATTCTAACATTTTATTATGTATTGTGTCTAAGGAGAGACGTCGACTCGTGTGTCGCTTAGTACTCTGGGTGAGAGCATATAGATATCACCTACATAGACTTAACATATTTAGAATCGAGCGAACAATCCGACAGATTTCAAGAATGACTGACTTCTGAGCTTTTGGAATAATTTTATGGGGAGAAAAGACTAATTTTTCCAAATTATACTTCAAAATTTTATTAAAAAGGCCAGTTTCTCTTATTACAATTGGTATAATCACAACAGACTGTTGAATGGAGAATGTATTTAGATGTTTCTCTATTTTTTATTATGTTGTGAAGGTGTGTGACATCAGTGATGAATGCTTTTTATCCTGTATGTTATGTAGTTGAATGTCTGGTTTCCCGGAATCGTTTTATCGGTATGTATTGGATTGTCGTAATACATTTTGAACTCATTACTTTCTATCACAGACTTCTATCATTGACTTTGTTTTCATAACAAGGGATGATTTCCTCATCAGACAGAACTGCACGCTGTACCATGATCAGAACATTTTGGTAGTTGAAATTGTGTTAAGTTCTTTAGGAAACTATTATTGACGATGCCTTCCGGCTATATCACGAGTGGCGATCTACTTTTCAAATTTTTGTCCTCCATATTGGATCGGCCATTTCAAATTTTAAAAATCTGACAGCAGATTTGTATTCAGTGACCTAAAATACCTCTAAGTATGAATTTTCGCGAAGGGCGGGTATTTTCGCGATTCCAACAATGTATGGTTCAGAAAATCACAAATACAGGGGAAAATTGTACTTTTTAGCCATTTTTAACTATGCTTAGGTCATCCTAAAAAGCATATATTTGTGCAAGGGTTCTTTGTTATGAATTCTTTATGAATTTTTAAGTGAAAATATTTAAAAACCAGCATTCTCGATTCATTTATTAGGTTCTACAAGACCAAATGTCAAAAAAGTCCCAAAAAGTGCCAGCGATCGGTGCGCCATCTAGAATTATGATAAAACTCGTTAAGTTGCACCAAACATGTTTTCTCACCGAAAACTTCAATTTAAGCACCCAGCGGGCGAAAAAAAAGTTTTCGACCCACCCTAATATTGTTATTATGGACCGATTATTGAGTGTAGGTCATTAAACAACACCATTTTAAACTGCCAACGTTTCGGCTTTTATTAAGCTTTCATCAGGGCTACAAACAAACGGATTTTTTAAAATATAAATACACATTAAATACAAATATTGGTTAAACTAATACCTACTAGAATGACTTACACTCAATAATCGGTCCATAATATTAATCAATAGAGGTCAAGATATCAAGCACGCCTAATATTGTTGTTGTTAAACCGAGGGGTGATGTTAGGATCTCCTGAGGGCCCGCGCCCACTGTGCGTAGCCGGGCAGAGGGTGCGTGGGGTGCGGAGCAGGTGCTAGGGGCGTGGAGCGAAGGGGAGGGGCCGTGCTGTTATCGACACCTCGTGTGTTGTTGTGGTGCCTGCTGCAGAGGGTGCGAGGGTGAACGCACTCCGGGAAGATCATCGAGGCGATGACCTCTGCCAGGTGCTAACGAAGAGGATGTAGTTCCTGTTTATTAATCGTCTTTACAGTATTAATATTGGGATCGGATTTGTTCTTCTTCCTGTATTTGTCTGTGGATTTTTGTGTTTAGTATAAGCATGTCTGGTTGTATTTTTTTAAACATTTGAAGTCGTACACCCGGTATCCTGGTTTAGATTTGAGGCTCGGTGGGAGCTATGGAGTAAGCATGGTCCAGCGAACAGAAAGTTAAAAATAAAGGAAAAATGCGCTTGTCAAGGGTGTTTTAATTATTTTTATACAACGTTAGGAAGCGTTTGGGGAACACCTGGCATTTGCCTTTCATAACTTAATATTAATTCACACGTTGTATAAAATAAGTTAATATGTTGTGTGAGTCATATCTATATTAACTTAACATGCAAATATAAATATGCAAATATAAAATATGAAAGGAATGTATTATTTTCCGCAATCTTTTTTGTATTTACAGATCGCGAAATTCAATGAAAAGCAAAGTGAATGGATCACACGTAAGTAAAGCTGTCAGATCTTTGATACCAAAAAATTGTTTGACGGCTGTCTGACTGACTGTCTGACTGTCCGTCTGTCTGTCCGTGCGGCTGTCCGGCTGTGGTCAGCGCTAAGCCGTTTGGCCGATTTTCCCAAAAATTGATATTCCCTTTACGATACAATATTAATATACTTAAGTAACGAAGTATATGTACGCAGATAGGCATGAAATGGATATTACTTAACGATGCCGTATGCGTTCATAAGGCAATATATTATTTAATGGCTTTTAGTTCTGAACGTTCAATTTATACATGAAATTCTTCTTGCTTTTCTGTCAAATGTGCTGCAAGTATTTTAACGCTTGAGAATCTATTCATGTGTGTTTCTTTTGTTGTAGTAAGAAAGGATTACTGTTCCTGATAGCGAAACGATGGCAGGAACGCAATGCAGGCGCTTTGTTTGATTTTTTTGGACTTTCTTTAAGGGATATCTCGTGTGGCGATAGAAATTTTACAATTATTTAAAATGTTACAATATTACGTCACCGTTTACAATAATGCAAGAAAGTGTGTGATGTTGAGAGTGTGTGTGTGTGTGATTTTGATTAATACCCATTACATCGAGTCTCATACGTTACTTTTTCTACGACTTTTAGAAGTTAAACTTTAACATTGAATTGTTTCGTGCCAGTTGACATAAAGGATTCACCTAAAGCCACCAAACGGACGCTCCGTATCCCTACCCCTCGCATGCTACCGCAGGTGGCTCTGGACACCAGTCCGCCTGCGAGGGAGTACTGCGCTAGTCAAATAGGATCAAAGTGAAATTACGATCCAATTTATTTTAAATAATATTCCACGAAAAATTACTGGTAATAAAATAAATTAAAACTGACAAGCATAATATAACGTCAAATGTAATTTCATGTACACCATCGAACGAAACATTTACTAGAACGATTCTCAATGATTAATGAAGTGTCAATACTTGGTTTGTAAACTTCTCTGTGATTGATCAAGATAATGTATCATAATGTATCATAATGAAAACTGTACCGAAATGACTATCATTATGCAACTGGTTGCAGCCATCAAATGACAGCATTATACAATGAGAGGTAGAAAAATACATATACTACTGTGGAACCCCTGCAAAAATGTTACAAGGCTGAGTGCGACGCGGCATTGAGGAGTGCTGGCTGCAGGCAACGGGGCAGAGGCGTTGGGCGTCACCCGCAGTGCTATCTGCGCCGGAGCAGCTAATGGCCGCTTATCGCACAAATCCCGGTAGTAAACGGCGCTTCAAACCCAGCCGCCCACGCCCCCGCCCTCAACAGACACACAGGCACACGCTGCCGCCGCCGTCGCAGTGGCCGACCCCATCGCCGACACGTCGTCGGGAAGACATTGGTGGGAGAGTGAAGAATTCCCAGCCAGTTTTTACAATTAAATGATCACGGGTGTTGCCATTGCCAACAATGCTATTTATTTCAACAAGAGCAGCTTTCGATGGCTTAGTCATCATCAGTTTCTGCTGTCTGGAGTAGTCGCTGTAGTGTGCTGTAGTGGTTTTGTGGCTTCCAGACAGCAGAAACTAATGATGATGGCTAAGCCATCGAAAGCTGCTCTTCAAATAAACAATAATGTTGTCAATGACAACACTTGTGATCATTTAATTTTAAATGCCAACGACATTTCATCATAAAACCAAGTTTTGACAAACCAAGAACTAATTAGTTTTTGTTGAATAGTAGACTAAAAAATTTACCAGTTGAAGTCTTCTTCCCTTCTAATAGCTCATTCTTAAAGAACATTTGATTTGTTTAAAAAAAGAATGTTTATTTCATTTGATCAAGTCATCTAATATACTTCTGAAATATCCGGATCCGGTCATTTAGAATACATCCATTCATCATTTAAAATATATCCGGAAATTCACACATGTGACACGTGTAATTTCTGATACCAGTTTCTTTAGGCGTGACAAATAAAACATGTGCTCACTTATGTGACCAGAAGGCGGACTTAATTATGTTAGATATAAAAAAACATTTTTGTTAATATATTATGCACTTTTTTTTATTTTCATCAAAAAAATTGGTAAATATACGAAGGAGCGCAATGATTGCGCCCACTGGAAATTTTAAATAATTTCTCACATTACAGTTCAATTTGACTTTAGTTATATGTAATACTACACAAAAATAACAACCTATACCTCAATGATAAATAATTTTAAAAATACTAATACGTACCTACTCGATTACAGTTACACAAACGATTGAGTTGGGTCTGGGAGACCAAGCAGGAAACAATACAGCAATAACTATCGCACTAAGCATTTCATTCGCAAATAAAAGAAAGATAGAGAGACAAACAGGCTTCTGGTATGATCTGTATGTGAGTGGCTGACGATTTTGTGACGTCATGGGTCTCACACACCCAACCATCCGTTGCCGAGTTAAAAATGGTTTATTATGAGCCCTTGTTGCAAGTAAGTGGTTGCGTCCTAACACAGGCTACGCAGACGAGGATTCAATTGATCGTCACCATGAGTGCGGGGGAGGTGGTAGGCGGCGAAGGCGGTGGCGAAGGCAGATAGGCTGGCGGTGGGTCGCTCGGTTCGGCCTTGCGTCGATTCCCGCCTCGGTCAACCCGATGGCAACCGTAGAGTGGGACACCGGCGATTACCATCGCGCTCACGAAGAGTGGGAAACAAGTGACAACTTCGGTGGCTGTACTCGGTCTTTATTCAGAATGAGTCAGGAGGAAAGGTACATGCTTTGAGGGATGTTACTGCTGGTGATTCTGAACAAAAAACTTATAATAAACATATGCCCTTTTCTTAACCGTTTCAGGGTGCACTAATGAAAACAACTAGGGATGGGAAAACTGCAGGTAAGGTAAATGAAGATACTGTAGCGTCGTGGCACGCTGAAACGGTAACTACCTGCGGCAAATGGCAGGATATTAAACAAAGGGCGCAGAAGATGACGCATTGGGAATTTCTACCCAGCGCGGATGCAGCGTGGCAATGGTTGCGGCGAGTAGCGCCGAAGGGCCTATATAACGGCACGAGAACAATGCCTTCGTCTTCTTGTCTCTCAGCAGCGTCGGCGTGCAGTTGTGCGTAAGTTTGTGCGAGTGGCGCACGTGGGCAAGGGGCCGGCAATTCATTGTCGTGACGAGCGAGACATGCATTAGGTCTCAGATGTAGAGCGGTATGGTAGCCCTTCGATTAAATCCCTCCTAGTAGTGGGATATATTTAGTTAGTTAATTGTAAGCAGTGAAATTTGTTATTTGCGACTACGGTCTAGTTTAGGAATAAACTCACTGTTCTTACAACCCACTCTCGTCTGTGTTTTGATTACACCCGTATGACACCACAATAATGTTATGTTATGGTTTGTTTAATGGTGTAAATTTCCTCACAAACGATGTTCAAACAGTCGATCGTCAACTTCAATGCATTTGCTACTCTTGTAGACAGGTGTTGTGTTGCTGGCCTGAGCTCATTTCTGCATTCCTTTACTTGAGCACAAGCATCTAAAATAAGAGCGAGCAGTTTCTCCCTTGCGTCCACTCTGTGCTTGTAGACTTTGCTCTTAAGCCAACCCCACAAACAATAATGCAATGGGGTAAGATCGAGTGACTTCGGTGGGCAAGCAATGACCCCACGGCGACCGATCCAACGACCAGAATACGTTTCGTTGAGATACTGTTTCACTTGCCGTACGAAATATGCAGGAGCTGAAAGTACATACGAGCTCATGTTTCCAAAGGGATATCCCCCACGTATTCTGGTAACATATTTTGAAGAAAATCAAGATACCGTGCTTCATTAAGACGGTTATCTAAAACAACTGGACCAGTTTACTCTGAAATGGTTACGAAAAGAGCATTTGTTTATTAGAAGTTTTTTTCTTCAGAATCACCAATAGTATTACCCCTCAAAGCGTGTACCTTTCCTCCTTATTCAGCCTGTATACTGCCAGTCACTGGCGATGCCAGCTGAACAAGAATATTTGGTCTACTGGGATGCTCACGCTCTCCCCCGCCACCACGGTGTCCGCCACGACAATCCCCCGGATCCCAACACGTGTTTACACTGCTTTATACTTGCACGGTGATCAACGGAAGCTTATTATCATTATTTATAAAAATGATTGGAAAGCAAAAGTATTCTTGAATAACGAAAGAACAAACTGATAAGTTTGACTGGTTATGTACAGTATCGGAATATTTGGGGATATTTTTGCCAGAATCGCGAGGTCTGAAATGCCGCATTTCAGGCAATTGCAAATAAAATTTAAGTAGCTTTATTGTATAAGAACAGGTTTTCAAAAAAGAGCGACGTTAGGAGCAAGTTTTCAAATTTGTACGAATGCAATAAAATAACGTTACAAACAAAATGTATACGTTACTTTTTGTATAACAGCATTATAAATTTATAGAAGAATCATAGTTAATTTTTGGAAACAAGTTTATTGTGACGTGATCGGTATCCGTCAGTGTGCGAAAAAACGGTGATTGGCTGTTTGATTTCAATACTGAAATCATTCAGATTTTGAAACCACCGCTACACACCGGCAGTTTGACAATTCGTTCCTCCGTTTAGTTGCGTTATGTCGATATAACAGTACGACATTATGCATTAGAGCAATGTTTCAAGAGTCACTTCTCGTAGTGTACAAAGCATTGCTGTTTATTTTATTGCCGGGCACTTTGACAGTTATCGAGCGCTTCGCGTAGCAAGGTGTCGCACTTGATCCTTAGTGCACCTGCTCCCGACAACCGCTCCTGTTATCAGGCAGGTGGGCGTCTGGCCCTGCCACTTAATCCACGTCAATCCTTCGCCTGTGTCTCCCGAGGCTCATATTTCTCTGAAAAAGTATATCTGGAAAAGAATCACACGTGGTGAACGGGAACTCTTTGGTTGTGCAATAAACAAACAAGATCTTTTTTTTTTATTTACAAAACAGTCGTCTACTCTCGAGAAAGTTAGACTTCTAAAATTTTAAATATACTATTAAACTATATATTATTTTCTAAATGCATTGTACAATTTTATTATTAGGTGATAGCACAGAAGTTTGAGCAGTCCCAGAGAAATTTACTTTTAAGAAGTAATCATTTGTCTTCTTTTTTTCTAAATGCCGCACCCAGGGCCCGGGTTCTAATGACTTGTCATCTTTCATTCATGCATTCTAGACGAAGCTAACTTATAAATGAGTGTTTATCACGACATAAAGGGGATAGAAATGAATAGTTATTGAGCCATTTTTTGTCATTTTTACCATTTTTTCAATTGTATGTCATTTTCTGCCCCTTTGCCTCATTTTTGTCAATTTTAGGCATTTTGTTTTCTTTTTGTGATTTTTTTTGTTAGTGAATATTTCATGAATTTACAATGACACATTAAAGCAAAGATTTTATTGCATTATCAGTTCATGACGAAACAACTGCAGTGGACTCTGTTCTTCGAACTCTCAAAATTACTCAGATCTTCGGTAACTTCCTCAACCTTTCAAAACTATCGGTTGGAAGATCGGAGCTAAAGATTACATTTCCTCCTAAAATAAAGACTATTTTAAATTTAAATTTGTGTATTTTTAAGTCATTTTAAATCATTAAGTTTTGTAGGTCATTTTCCTCTTATTTTTAAGTCATTTTATAGGTCATTTTAATTGCGAAAGTTAAATTTTTTTAGTCTTCCTGCAATTAAAATATTAAAGATTTTAGAGATTTTTTCTTGTAATGAAATCTGTTCCTTAAAGATAGATTTTGAAATAAATTCATGTACAATTTTTGTAAAATTTGAGTGAGAGTAGTTTTGCGTAAAAACACAGGCGAGAAAGTACGTGCTATTTTAGCACCACTAGTTTTACACACTCTTGAATCCTCCTTGTGGCAGATCGCCAAGCAGGCAACCGGAAGGGCACCGCAGGACTTTCGAGAAGGGCTGCAGAAGACCCAGGGTGTTGGTTTTACGCCCCCACAGGAAGCATAAATCGGTCGCCCCTACGCTCGCCCGGGGGGGGGGGCTGGACGACAAGCGAAAGACGACGGGCGACCCACAAAGGCACAGCGCAGAGACCGAACGTAAACTAACAACGCTGTTCGGCGCGCAGGATAGTAACAGTCACACTGTCCCACTCTCGAATTCACCTGACTGAAGGGAGCGACATGGGGGAAACAAACTGACAAAATAACAGACAGGGATTTTTGTGTATTTAGCTAATGAAGTTGTTCCAACAGACCTCGACGTTGCAATGGGTTCCAAAAACTTCTTGCGGGATCTGTGAATAGTGCCGTCGAGCATGCCTGTTAGCGGTTCTCAAAAACATGAAAAAGAGCAGCTCACGAAAATCCAGAAAGAGGAGAAAAATTCTTTTAAAAAGTAACTGGCCATCATCGGCTATAACTAGCATTGTGGGATTTTAAAATTTTATTGGGTTTATTGTAGACATTTAGATTTACTTCTGAATGTGAAAATTAAATCCAAATGATATTTGAAGATGTATTTTGGCTGGTTTCAAGGCTTTACTTGTTGAGCAGACTTTCTAGAAACAAAAGTCAATTACAAACCTACTCATTAAAATAATAGATTTATAACCATTTTTTTATGAAACGAAGTCAATAAATTGTCGAAACAGTTTTTACGACTTCAAGTTTAGAAGTTATTAAAACTATTAAAACAAATTTCGAAAAGCATTTTCAAAATTATTCTTTGTTTATCTAAGATGTCAAAATGTATAAATGAAAAAGAATAGAACACATTTAGTAAAATTATAAAATATAAAATGTATAAAACATAAAATAACTTTAATATTTTTAATTTATTGTTTTTATTTGGTACATTTCGTTTTTTGTTCATAAAATATTCTGTTTATATTCTTTACGAATATCCCAATATTATCCTATAAATCTGATGTTCTCTCCTGAATACTCTGAGAAGTTTTTTACATCGAAAGAACATCAAAAGGTGAAAAACAACGTGTTATATAGGGGATGTTTTTCACCTGTTTATGTTCTTTCTTACACGCATTTTTATTGTAATCAGGTGTAAGATTCCTCGCCGAAGGCATCCTAGGGGGCAAAGCAACGCCGACAAAAACTAACATTCCAATCTCCCCCCATCTGCTACATGTTGCAGGCGGTATGGATTCCCGTTTGCATGCCATCCAATTCGATCCGTAGCAACGCGAGCGTGATCGTCTGCATTTCATTCTTGCCGCCACCTACATCTGTATCCAGGACCCCCCCCCCCCCCACCTCCCTGCCCGCCCACGTAAAATCACCGAATAAACGTGGAGTCGTGGGGCGAACGAAACTGGAACACGGCATTCAGGTCGTTTGTTCTCCACTGGGCGTCTCGCCGCGGGACAGGGAACCTCGACGTCGCTTCCCACCCCAGTCCGAAGCAGTGAGCTCTAGCGAAGACTGGAGGCAACACCAAGGTGTAAGAGATATAGGTCGGTTCACTCCCGGTCTGAAACTGAAGCTAATGTGAGGCTAGTTCTCACAGTTCTCGCTATGTAAGCACTGCGAACGACTTGGGCATTTTGGGGACAAGATGGTGATCCATTTAACAGCTTTGTAACCTCTGGTGGAAGCCACTAAATCGCGAAACGCCATCATGAATGCCCAACTCGATCGTGCGCACCGTACGGATAAGCGAGGAACTAGCCTCAAACTGGCTTCAAACATTTTGTCCAAAAGGCGGCTAGTTGACACACCTATGTATCTTACACCGTGGCAACACTCAGTACTCAGAAATCGTGACGGTCCGCCATGACGATGAACGTCTTTTCTGTCCTGGTTATCTCAGAACCAAATAGTAGGAATTAGCGTCTCATTCCAATTTTAAACATTTATTCTCTTTTATTTTCACTAAAACTTAATAAAAAGTTAGAAGAAACCAATATTTAATACTTTGAAATTGCAATTTATCTACAGTACTTAAACAAAATTTAGTCTTCCATTTCACGGCGACTTTTTTTAAAATTACGCAAGAGGGTTCTTGGTTTGAGTACTGTATATTTAATAATTTCGTTGGATCGACTTATAGCAAATAATAGTCGTTCGAAAAACCTAAAAAAGCATTATTGAAGTAATTACAAACAAATAATATCTCATCTATTTTTATAGCAATTAAAGAAGCATTCACATGTAGTTTACAGTTTGTTTGCGTTCTTTACAACCGAATAATACGCACAAGACGCATTTAACTCGTAAGAATGTTTGTAGGTAGACGTTCATCGCAGCCAACCCAACGGAAAACGATCGTCATGATTTTCAGTACTTCAAAGCATTGCAGTTGTGCATCCAACTATAATGTTGAGATCACTGGTCCGAAGTGTAGTACACGGGGGCAGTGGCGGGGGTGGGAGTGGAGGACGGAGGGTGGGGGCGAGAGGCGAGGGGTGCGGAGAACCTCACTGCCGATGCAGACACTAGTGCACAAAAGGAACGAAGTATTTAGTTAATTATAAACAAATATTGTGCATATACGTGTTCAAATGATGAAATGAGATTGCTCAGTGGCAACAATGGTGACGCTTCAGCATCCTTAACTGCATTGTATTATTGACTGATTGATGTTTCCGGACGTGTCAACTGCTAATGCCAGTAGTCCCGTAAGTGTAGTGCATTTTTATCGCGGGAGGTCGCGATTATCTTTCCCCCTGGATGGCGAGATACGGTGCAGACGTACCGGTCGGCATGCGAGGATATTCCCCAGCCAGGTATCTCCCACAAGCGAGGTACCGCCCAAGCGGGGACAAGGCCGACCGGTCTCCCGACAAGTGTGGTAGTGTAGTGCAAGTTAGTGCAAGTGTGAGGATAGGACAAGGAAGAGGAAGGAAGGGTCGCGCGGGGTCCGTGGTCCATTTGTTAGAGTACTCCTCTGGCATTCCCGTGGTATTAATCGAAGAAACCACGGAACACTACCGATCAGAGCAGCCGGCCGCTAGAATTCTCCTCCACACAGCGACTGAACTCGACCTACACTGCGATTTTTATATCTTCGCCCCTCAAGCCCCTATGGCCACCACACGGCATTTCGCGTTTTTCTTGCACGTGCCGCCAGATATCGCATGATCGTCAGCACTACGGTGGCGATCATGCGACATTAGCGGTAGGACTGAGAAAGTCGCGAAATACCGTGACGTATTCCATCGTGAACACGGGCCTTGAGGGTCAAAGCTACAAAAATCCCAGTATATGTATGAAGCTAGAATCGAAAATCCTGCCACAGTCGTGGCTTGAACCCTAGGACCTCCCGGTCAGAGGCACTGCAGTGGCACGGTAGCGTCGATGAAGAGATCCAACACCCGCCCTCTCTGTTCCGCGTGTGTTCCGCCCGTTTGGCCGCAGGCGTGCGTGCAGCCACCCCCGGCGCCCGGCGGGCGAGCTAGCGTGCGCCACGCCTCTTAAGAACGCCTCAACCGCAGAGGCCGACCCACACACATTTTTTAATAAATGAGCGAGGGATATTCCTCTATTAAATCAGCTTTTCCAGTGGCGATGACACCTTCAACCTCAATCGAATTTATTGCGTTGCCCTTGTTCCAATACCTTTTTTTAAAAAATATATGTTGCCTTGTCCCTTACAACAAGCGTTTCTGGACTGTTAGTTGTCTGCGAAGGTGAGGTTTCTCACACTTCTTTCTTCTCATTGCTTTCATTGACAACAAAACTTTCAGATTTGCCTAGAATGTCTCCGGCACTCTAGGCAAATTTTTTTTCTTGTTGGATCTGTTGTATCTAGTTGAAACTGTTGCATTTAGTTGGATCCGTTACATCTAGTTGGATGTACTGGATCTGTTGCATCTAGTTGGATGTACTGGATCTGTTGCATCTAGTTGGATCTGTTGCGTCTAGTCAGTTCTGTTGCGTGTAGTTTCATCTATTGCATCTAGTTAGGGCTCTTGGATCTGTTGCATCAAGTTGGATCTATTGCATCTAGTTACATCTATTGGATCTGTTATATCTAATAGGATCTGTTGCATCTAGTAGTATCTGTTGCATCGACTTGGAAATGTTGCATCTACTTGGATCTGTTCCATCTGTAGGATGTTGGACCATTAGAGAGTGCATGGTCAACCCATCGACCGGTCCAAAGGAAGAGTAATGCGAGAAGAACAGAGGAGGAAATATTTCGGGCGATCTGTGCTCCTTTTCCTAGTAAGCTGCTACGATATTCGCCTAGATGCGATCAGAGAAACCTATGAAACCATTGAGTAGAGAAATGGCCTAGGAATTCCATTTCGGCGTTTCCATTCCGGCGCAATAGACCTGTAAAAACATTTTAACGTATTCCAGCACTATAAACGACCTTTTCTGTTGCAAGAAATCGTTCATAATCGGACGTTATACGACACAAATGATGACGTATTAAATTTTATGGTAAGAATGATTGCGACATCACACATTCGCCAATCGCAGCGAGAGAATCGGCGGGGGGGGGTAGAGGTAAACGGAACAGCCGACCACCGTTGCATAGATCTCAAGTACCCGGAACATCACAGGAAAGTTGTTTCACAAAATTAAGTTTGATTCTTTAATAAATTGATAATGCTGTCATACAAAAAAAAATTATCGTATGCAACTCGTTTGTAATGTCACTTTATTGCATTCGTACAAATTTGAAAACTCGCTCCTAACGTCGCTTGTTTTCAAAACATGTACTCATGGAATAAAGCTTAACATTATAAACTAATTGCATAAACTACTATTAACATATTGGTTGGATGAACATGCGCAAATGTGATACACCCTTCAATTTATTAAGACAACGAGCGAATCAATGAACGTGAGAAAAATGGTTAGTTTTCGTAATCAAAAATGTTTTATGTAGTACGTCAGCGGATAACAAGTTTGAATACTCTCTTCATTTCATTACTGAAATGGCTATTTGAAGTAAATAGAGAAAGAGAGGAAGTATTTGAAGAAGGAGAAAGGGAAGGAGAAGAAATATAAGAAGAATGACAAGTAGGAGAACAAGAAGAAAGAGGGTGCAAAGAAGAGTAAAAAGGAGTACGATAAGGAAAGAAATAAGACAAACGAGTAGAAGAAGGAGAAGAAGATGAAGCAGGAAAAGGAGGTGGGTAAGAAGAAGAAAATAAGGAAAAAGGAGAATCTGAAAAAAGAAGGGAATGAAGAAGACAAAGGAGGAGAAGGATAAGAAGATAAAGCAAGAGAAGGAGGTGGGTAAGAAGAAAAAAATAGGGAAAAAGAAGAATCTGAAAAAAAAGAGAGATTAGTCGTTTAACTGTGGTGTTTCAGTGTGACCCTCACAGAAAAGCGATAAAAACCGACGGTCTTCAGAGCCCAAATGACACCATCTCCAAGCTCAGTGGCTCCCAGAGCGACCATCCCACCCCAGCTTCAGAGCTCCTGCGTGATGTGAAGGTGGCTCCACACATTCGGCATTCGCCGAGCAGAGAGGTACTGCTCGCCCAATCCCCAACAGCTGATGTATTCGGCAAATGTTCGCTGCCTTTGATGAGACACGCGGTGGGTAGGGCGAGCGCCGAATGTTCGTCACTCGGCAAACAGCAAGCAACTCATCCACACTACTCGGTATTCGGCGAGCGGTTGCTCGCTTTTCGCCGAATAACGAATGTGTGGAGCCGCCTCGACGCGTGATGGGTGGAATGTGGGCGCTGGCGAGGAAACACGTGTCCTCCACGGGGTGCAGGGCTCCTGCTGGCGCCCCCCTTTTCCACCCCCCACCCCTTCGGCTCCAGGACCCCCGCGGCGCCGCCACAGGCCGCTCCTCGACTCACCACTCCACGCCACTCGACGCGTCATGGACACCTCCCGCCAGCGAACGCCACCATTAATTCGTTACGGCCGGTGTTTGTCCCGCAAGTGTCTTCTTCATCTACTTAAAAAGTCCAGGACTCCGCCTAACGACTAACCTCTACTAACTCCGCCTGCGGTATCTGCTTGGTGGATTGAGTAGCTTAGCAGCCCACTACTTGTCCCAAGCCCGGATAAAGGAGGAGGGTTCCTGAGTGACGTTAACATCCTGCTCAGGATAACAAAAATGATACCGCTCGGAGCTTCAAGAATTTGCCTCGGATCAATCCTATATGTAAGTGTAGTGCATTATTTCCTTGGGAGGTGGCGGTAATCTTCCCCCGCTGGATGCTGAAATACGGCGCCGACCTACGCGTCAGCCAACCAGTGTTTTCCTCAACAATATATCTCCCATTGTGAGGACACCGCCCTACCCGGGACAAGCTCTAAGCTTTCGACTGGTTTACAGACATGCGAAATAGTGTAGTGGATGTCAGTGTATGTGAGTGTGTGTTTTTAGGGGTGAAAATAGGGCAAGGAAGAGGAATTAAGAATCGCGCGTGAAACGTGGCCGATTGTTAGGGTATACCGTTTCGACATCCGTCTGGTGTAGATCGGCGATATCACTGAAAACTACCTATCAGAGCAGCCGTGTTAAGCTGTTCCAGGCGGCGACTCGCCACTCCACTTTATGGTACTCCATTCCTCGCCTCTCCACGAACAGTCATGATTCTTCACCTCGTGTCAGGCCACACTACTCCATGCCAGACCATATCTCTTCACGACCCGTCACAACACCCCATGCGTCCTTGGCGTCATGCATCGCTACATGGCATTCCATGCCATCCATTCGTTACTTGGCATTCCATGCCATCCGCGCCGTTCTCTTCGCCTCGTCACATCGCTCCATCCCACTTCACCCCAGGATGCCATTTTACTCTATCCCATTTCTCTCCATGTTGCCACGTCACTCCATTCCACTACACTGCATGGCGCCATTTCACTCCATCCCACTTTACTCCATGACACCGCTTCACTTCATCTCACTTCACTCCATGACGCCACTTCATTTCATGACGCCACTTCACTCCATCTTCCTGAACTCCATGACGCCATTTCATACCATTCCACTTCGCTCCGTGACTCCACATCACTCCACTCTATAACACCACTTCACTCCATCTTACTTCGTTCCCTGATACCACTTCACTCCATCCTACTTGACTCTATGACGCCACTTCACTCCATCCCACTTCACACCGTACCACTCTACTCTTCGCCACCATCGACGTGTACTCTGTAGATACACATCGATTTTCTGCACTCTGCCTTGTCATGTCACTTCTATTCCACTTCGCACTAGACCTGTCCACCCCTCACCACGAAATTCGTTTCGGCTGCATTGTTGGGCTTGTACTCTTGTTCAGGTACATTATTGCATCGTTTCCCAGCAACAATTTACTTGTAATTTCAATATCTGCAGCGACAGTAAGGATACTTGTCAGGAGACGCCTCTTAGATGATTAAATAACGACATTGATGTTAAATTACTTTCATCGATGTGTTCTCGTCGTCCATATGTGAAGACATTTGGCCACTCCAAAAGAAAGCTAAACTATCGTGCCTTTCAAAAGATATCTCATCATACAGAAAAAGGTAAACGTACAATTGAGATTAATAGTATCAAATAAATCTGCTTTGGATAATTATAGGAAAGGAGATACATCTGTTATTATCACTCAAAATGTTTTAATGATATTATTGATGAAGAGATCACTTGGCAGTGGTGATTCTTTCTTCCCGCTTGATGTATTTCATATGGTGACTACCCTGAACAATGCTTTAGTACCTCTCTGTTGTTGTATCATGATATTCAGTGTGCATTCAGTTTGCCAATTTAGTGAGTTTTATACGTGTGGCAAGCTGGTTTTCTTTGGGGTGCCCAGGAACCCCCGCATTACCTTCTACGGTAGCAAAGGTGCCTTCAGTTACGTAAATTCTATTAGTTTGGGAACGTATTGCATGCAGTTTGTTTACGTTAGGATACGTCAGCGCGCAGTTAATACTAAGTACTATGAACATTTTAGGTCTCTTGATATGTTAAGAAAAGAATGAAATAATAGGCCAGCTTTTGTTGAAAGCGGAAACGTGGAAACAGAATATCGTTACTCACCGTCCTGGAAAAAAGCAGTCAACACGCAATTGCAAAAGACAAGCAGAATATTTTTCTTTGTTTATTGATTGGGATATGATTGAGAGAATAATAGAATATTCCAACATCAAAAGTTAAATGGTTTTAGAAAGGAATAAAAATGATCGCAGCATCTCTAAGACTGACAAAGGGGAAAGGCAGTAATTGAGCTATTTATTTTGGCTGAATCTGTGAAATAAGGACATCAAAATCTCGCTAAATTGTGGAATGTGGATAATATGGGTTTTGAAATTTTCTATCGTACTTTGAATTTGAAAATATTTCAATTTTTCCTACGAAACATGGGCCTTGACAGGACAACGCGCGTAGAGCGTAAGCTGGTAGACAAATTAACACATATAGAAATGTTAGATGCTTTCCTGCAGAATTCTCATAATTGTTTAGCAACTAAATTCTTAATAAATGGTTTAATTACACATAAAAATTGATAATAGAAGAATATTCTATTATGTTTTAATTTAAAAAGGTGGAAGAACATGGTGCCCTCAGGAATCCACCTGGGCAAAAATACATTTTTAAATACTCTTTTATATGCTGACGACCAGGTAATCCTGCAGGAAAACGAAGATAATTTGCAAATTTCTATTTACCAACTGGAGCAAATTTTAAAGGAGTACAATCTGATAGTATCAGTTAATAAAACCAAAGTAATGGCTTTTAAAGGAAAAGAATCGATAAGGACAAAGATTGTGCTTCAAAATATGGTTTTAGAACAAGTGACACGTTTTAACTACCTAGGGTGCGAAATTACATATGGAAGAGATAGGGATATCACCAGCAAGATCCATAAGTTTCAAGCAATATGTGGAACCATAAATAGAACATTTAAAAAGAAAGCATGAAAAGAAACCCTGTTAAAATTTTATGATATAATGGCCCTCCCAGTTTTACTGTATGAATGTGAAACTTGGGTTCAAAAACAAGAAGATTGTAGGAGGCTTGAATCAGCAGAAATGAGATTTCTGAGAGGAGTGAAGGGCTGTACATTAAGAGACCAAATAAAAAGTGAAAAAATAAGAGAGGAACTAGGGAATAAAGAAACAGTTCATGACAAAACTAAGAAGTACAGACAGCAATGGGTGACACATATTGGAAATATGCCGCAAGACAGACTTCCAGTGCAAGCTCTAAATCATAAGATGCAAGGAAAAAGAAACATTGGAAGACCAAGAATGAGATGGAAAGAGGCTGGAACAGGCAATATATGCCTAATCCGTAAAGGAAGATGATGATGATGATGATGATGTTTTAATTTAGCGTATATCACTTTTTATTAGTTTAGTATCAAATAGTTTATACTGCTGTTAAAAATGATGTTCCCAAGAACCGGGTGGCCAATAAGTCAATTGGCACTACCTTAGATGCTCGCATAGTAGTAACTTGGCTATGTTAGTTGGAAACATGCAGTTTTATTGTTATTTATATGCTGTTGTTAGTTCCGTTGGTTTTTCACACGTTTTTTCAATCGTTTCTCACGCAGTGAATAGACAACTGTCTATTAGAATTACCACTGGCGTTACTTTTCGGGCAGAGAACTTTGCCGGTGAGATCATGCACCCTCACTTTTAATGGTACAGGGAAAGCAGAATGTTATCTACAAATGCTTCACAAAGTGTTGTCGGACTTGGAAAACTTTTTAATCACCTACAGCCAATTCCAGAAAAGAATAATGTGGTAACAAGATGGACGCTTCTACGGACTGAGTGTAAGAGATTTTTAGAATGCATTTTTTGATGAATGGATTGGCAGACGGGGTTGTGTGGCGTAGCCTCCTCCACGTTCCTCAGATCTTATACCAATGGGCTTTGTTTGGGGTGTACTATAAGTGCAGTGTACTCTCTGGAGATGCATGATGTAAACATTTTGATGGAAAACAGGCAAAAAGAATTGTATTTTGCAATGTTTCCAACTGACCTATAACGACCGACAGGTATATGTAATCATTATTTATTTTCTGTCTATATATTTTTTTTTCTATTTTATAAGAATATATTGGCCATTTATTTAAAGATAGAAAATTCTTTAGATAACAGTTTCATAACGTTTAATATTTTTATAAAACAGTCATCTAAAGAATTTTCTATCTTTAAATAAATGACCAATATTTTCTGATACATCTTACATGTACTGACTAATTTATGCTTAAAATTAAACATTTGATTTACAATACAAATAAAGTGAATTATTTCTATTTTAATTTTGGAAAAATGTACACACACTGGGAAATACATTAGTGGTATATTATGTAGTTGGAATTATTATTGTAACGAAGATTTCACAAACGATATGCAAGAATGAAAGCATTTTTTTGGCCTCTCCTTACAATTTGCATTTTGGAAGATCAGATGTTTCTCAATAAACCACCGATACTATACTCTCATACGATAGTGTCTAGAGGTTGCACAGCACGAGCATATTGTTCTGACTTTATTTTCGTAACTCATGTCAGTAAATTACGTTAATTTAAATATCCCACAACGTAAATGCTGGCGTGTGGAAGTGGACGCTCCCATTGTGTGAATGAGCGCCTGGCCGCACCTGCATCCCCGCCACCGCGAGTACACGTCGTAATCCGGCTTATTGAAGCAGCGTATCCCACGGTTTTACGAGAGCGCGCCGCGGGCAGTATCTTAGGCATAAATTAACCCCCTCCCCCCTCCCCCCATCCCTCCGCGTTGCGGGGCAGCCCCGTTTACAACCTGTACGTCACTTCCAATTAGTCACCCACTTAGCGCCCCCTCCACCTGCGCAGCCAGCGGCGCCCGGGGCTGGGCCACATGCGAGGGGCGGACGCCGCCGCCGCGCACCTGTTCCACGCGCGGGGAGGCGCTGGGGAAGAGCCAGGAGGTTCTGGCTAATAAATAAATAAATAAATAAATAAATAAATAAATAAATAAATAAATAAATAAATAAATAAATAAATAAATAAATAAATAAATAAATAAATAAATAAATAAGTAAATAAATAAATAAATAAATAAATAAATAAATAAATAAATAAATAAATAAATAAATAATAAATAAATAAATAAATAAATAAATAAATAAATAAATAAATAAATAATAAATAAATAAATAAATAAATAAATAAATAAATAAATAAATAAATAAATAAATAAATAAATAAATAATAAATAAATAAATAAATAAATAAATAAATAAATAAATAAATAAATAAATAAATAAATAAATAAATAAATAAATAAATAAATAAATAAATAAATAAATAAATAAATAAATAAATAAATAAAGCATCGAGGTATACATCATGGTTACAGTAACTGCTGACACGTCCGATAGGAAGGTTGGTGGGGTATCCTGTCTTGTGTGCGCAGAGCTCAATGGCGCGTCAATTGGATGTCACTTCAAATTGGAGGTGCGTTCGTATTGGCAAACGTTAAGGCAATTAAAGAAAATCGGCGGGGAAATTGAACGCAGGAGTGATTTTGTTGCGCGATAACGCAACACTTCACTCGGCCCACCAAACGTCCAAAATGCTGCAACGATTCAAATGGGAGGTATAGCAACATCCTCCATACAGTCCAGACTTCGCCTCATGCGATTATCGTGTGTTCGGTAAGATGAGAAAGTATCTCGGTGGACGACGATTCCGAAGCAATAATGAGGTGAAAGCAGCTGTATCTAAGTGATTACACAGTACTGGAGGTGATTTCTATGCATCCGGAATCAAAAGTTGGTTGACCGTTCTGAGAAATGTTTACAGTTTCTCGAAGCCTATGTGGAAAAGTGAACTTGCATTGTCTGTTGTCATAGCCGTGTTGCCTATGTGTAGGTGGTTTCATAAATGGTCATAACTTGGAAGTGAAGCTTTCTTTCTGATTCATCCTCGTATTAGAATGTTTTCTCATGCGCAGCACGAGATTTGTGAGTCGTAACGTTCAGATGAAAACCGGGCCATTTATATCTCGGCAAAAACGTTCAAAACTATTCTTACAATGCACAGACTACTTGCCTGGGTTCAGTTACCTATCGTTATTTGCATTATTTTTTATCTTGCTCTGTAATAGTTCATCGCTTTCTGCGAAAAATATAAATGTTAAAACAATGAAATATAATTGGAAAATAAAATTAGACTAAAAGTTGTAGATTTCTGTAGTAACAAATAAGCAAAACGAAGCAGTGTTCAACTGACGCTTTCTGAATACAGAACTTGTATAAAGAGGAAGCGTTCGTAGGGTTGATTCGAAAATCCGAATAGCGTCTCTTCTCACAACTCATGTTAATTCTCACACCAATGCTCTCTTCATTTGAGATAAGTTCTTCCGTTTGGAAATAAATGGAGGAAATCCGGGTCGCAAAAGGTCACAGAGGATAGTATAGGATATCTTACTCAAATCTGACGCAATTATACATGCAAATAAGAACGACCACTAACAAAAGGTTATAAAGGCACCTATCCAAAACGTACAAAAGTGAACTACTGACCCAACAGAAATTTTAAATGGGACGTGACGTAAAAATTAGAATCTGTAGGAGGCAAAACAGAAACCTTTTCATATACAGATGGACTTCAGAGCACGTCACATGCCTATATTTTTTTAAATTTATTGCGTTGTTTCCCCAAGTAGTGCCTGCAGTTCAATTTAACTTCTATTGAAGAATTCAACTTCTATTGAAATATTTACATTGGGGCCTTTTTGCTTACTTTTTTTTAACATCTGGTGATTCAAAGATTCATGATACATTAACTGTTACTATGTACGATGACCCTCTGTTAAATTCATTATTTTGTTTTCGGTTCCGTCAACTGCTAGGATCATTGGTCCCGTAAGTGTACTGCATGTTGTCTCCCGTTAGGTGACTGATACGCGTGATTTGAAATGTGGCTAAAACGTGGACCTGCACGCTGCCTTGCAGGCTTTCCCCTACTGATAACTTCTCGAGTGATCCCCCGCCCCAGACGGGACAAGCTCTAAGCCCTCTACTGATTTCGAAATGTAAATAAATAAATAAATAAAATAAATGTCATCATTGTTGGCGAGGCTCAGGCCATTTAGTTTGCTCTTCCGCCGAACCACCTTCAAAATTTTATTACATTAGTACGTAATAAAAAGAAGGTCATTCAATGAAAAATACGTACGCAGTTTGGATGAAGGGTTTCTCACATAGAAGACGAGGGAAAGCGATGGAGAAAAGAGTTGATATAAAAGGAATACTCTCAGAGTATTTGTATCATTAAATGTATTAATTTCAAGTTAGGGATGTAATTAAAAATTAATCCCAAATATATCAGGTTGAACACTATGAAATTTTACTAAAAATTTAGAGAAATTAGGTTTTTGTGACTGGGCACTTTAGATGTAGTAGAGGATTCGAAGGATATTGTTTAAATTAGTGAAATGTTAATATCTACTTCTAATTGTTTCAAAAACGTTTTGAAGAAGCTAAGATTACGAATGTATTATTAAATTACCCCTAAAAAAACTAGCAAGGGAGGAATCTCGTCAGCAAACAAGCGAAAACACATCAAGCCAACAATTCAAGTCCTGAAAGAAACGAAGAACATTGAAAGATAATGGTGAAATGAATTTACGTGTATTTCATAATAGTAATAATATCATGCATGTATGTGGTGGTGTAGTGCACGCTAATGTAAGAAAAGAAAAGGATGTAAGAAGAATATCTAAGAGACGAGAAGGATGAGGAACGCAGTGCAAGGCCTATACGTTAAGGTACTGCTCTGGAATTCGCGTTGGCGGTATTGATCATGCCGCCAACGCTGCCACCGCCGCGTAGCGCTTTTAGGATACTGCTCCAGCATTCGCTTTAATGATAGAACCACAAAAAAACACCGATTATAGCAGCCGGCTACTAAAATTCTCCTCCACAAAATGAGTGAATTCGAATTAGCTATGTAGTAAGTGGACGTTTCGTGAAGAAAACGGCACTGCGGCCACTAAACAATTACCTGTGGAGACACAAAAAGGCGCAAAGATGCAAAACAGAAATATTATTTCATGGGCTGCCTCATAAAAGGCATTGTCGCCAAAATCATTGGGGGTGGCGAGATTACCGGCAGTCGAAAATGTTAGCGAAGTCAGAACGCGTAGTACCTTCCGTCCGGAACGGCGCGCTGCAGTGGCGGGGCAGCAGTTTGCAGATTCGAATGGTATAACGGTCAGCGTATCGGATTGTTGTACCCAAGATTGCGGGTTCATACCCGATCGAAGCCATGGATTTTTAAGGGCGAAAAAAGGGCGCCTTCCTTCGGAGGGGAAGTAAAGCCGGATGTCCCATGTAGTAGATTTACTTGCATGTAAAAGATCCTCAAGCCTAAATGAAGCCTCTGATCTAAATTCAAATCGCCTGTTTCGTCGCCCGAGATAATACCTTCTTTCTCCGCTAGATGGTGAAAGGAGCGTAAAGAAATTTGCGTTGTGAGACGGAAGAGCGGGCCTGATGGCCCGAGTCTCGCGACGTAAAATAAGGCATTAACTAACTTAACTAACGCGCCGCGGCGGCGGGGCAGCAGTGGAATATTGACCCACCCACTACCTCCACAACGGCCACCACTGCCACCGCCAACGCAGCCGTTGCTGCCCTGTATTCGTCTGATACTGAACTGAAAAAATCATGGGAAACTACTGGTAGAGAAGCTGGCCGGTAGAATTCTCAAGACATCGGCTGAATTCAATGTAGCCAGTGGCGGTCCATCAAGAGAATGGCAATGCCGCCTCTGAACACTCACCGGTGTAGGCACCGAACGAAAAATAGATGCAAACCAAAAAACGTGGGCGACCACACAGAAGAGATCTCGTCATCAGAAGACACTGGGGGGGGGGCAAAGGCAAGATTGCCGGCAGTTACGTTAGCGGAGCTGCTGGGGGAGTTGGACGCTACGTTAGGGGAACTGCTACGAGAGTCGGACGCTAAGTTAGCGGAGCCGCTACGAGAGGCAGTCGCTACATTTGCGGAGCCGCTACGAGAGGAAGTCGCTGCGTTAGCGAAGCCGCTACGAGAGGCAGTCGCTACGTTAGCGGAACCGCTACGAGAGGCAGTCGCTACGTTAGCGGAACCGCTACGAGAGGCAGTCGCTACTTTAGCGGAACCACTACGAGAGGCAGTCGCTACGTTAGCAGAACCACTACGATAGGCAGACGCTACATTAGCGGAACCGCTATAAGAGGCAGTCGTTATGTTAGCGAAGCCACTGCGAGAGGCTGTCGCTCCGTTCGCGGATCCGCTACAAGAGGCAGTCGCTACGTTAGCGGAGCCGCTACGAGGGGCAGTTGCTATGTTAGCGGAACGGCTACGAGAGACAGTCGCTACGTTAGCGGAAACGCTACGAGTGGCAGTCGCTACGTTAGCAAGGCCACTGCGAGAGGCTGTCGCTCCGTTAGCGGATCCGCTACGAGGGACAGTCGCTACGTTAGCGGAGCCGCTACAAGAGGCTGTCGCTACGTTAGCGAAGCCACTACGAGAGGCAGTCGCTGCGTTAACGGAGCGACTGAGAGAGGCAGTCGCTACGAGAGGCAGTCGCTCCGTTAGCGCTCTGCCATTCGTCCGCCGGCGGGGGCGGGGCGGCAGCGGTGGAAGATCGTCCCAGCCACCGCCGCCACCGCCGCCGCCGCCGCCGCCGCCGCGACCCCGCGACGTTTGTCGTCGCTCGACGACAATGCAATTTGTCCGCGCCGCCGCCTCCGCCGCCCCGGCGCGGTAATTAGCGGATCAAAGCCGGCAATCTCGGCCCCTCTTTCGGCGCGCGCCCCCCCGACTGCTTGTTGAGTCAGAGCGAAGCGGAGGGAGCGGAGACAGGTGCCCGCTGCTCGTCTCCACCGCGTGCGGTGGGCCCTGCGCCCACGCACGATGGCACTAACAAAGACAGGCTGAGGCGGCTCGTTATGTCTGATCGTGCGTATTACTCGTTCACTTCACATTTGCAGACGGAGCGCTGCGACCTGTTTACATGAGGTCACCGCCGACTGAATGAAAAACGCGCGTCTGCAGTATAGATAGTGACCGTTTAATGTGATATAGATGGCGGTGAGCAGCACACAGAATCCCGGCGGGGCAAGAACATAACCATTAAGCAGTACATAAGTGCAAAGAAGAAATAAAAATATTGTACGTGAATGTTGTGAATAGCGTGTGGTGTGATCTATTTTACTGTATATTACCTTATTCATTTAAGGGCCAGCTCACAGTCAGAAAGACAAATTCATCAGCTGTGTCCGTAGCGCTTGTGCTGCCTTCGGAGACAGTTGATTGGTCAGATGCTGATTGACCTCGGGGCCATTCGTGTATTCTCGGTTGTGTGTTCGGGCCTTCACTTTCAAAACAACATTAGTTCCTAATTCTGCCGTCTGCAAACGTAAAGTGAACGAGTAATACTTAACCCTTAATCGATTGTGTATTTATCGATCAGCGAATATTCACCTTTCGGGAAATTACGGAAAGCATTTGGGTTCTGGAGTAACAAATTCAAACTAGTGGTGGTACAGAATAGCACAGACTTTCCCGTATTAGTTTTATATTTCCTTGGGTCTTCGCTAGCTATTCGGAATTGCCACATACTCTTTCTTGACAGCTGCCATCTACCACCACCAAAAGTACGTTTTTTTGTAATTTTCTTAATTTTTCGGTTTCCTGTTAGTAGAACGAAAATATTAATTTTAGAATATTAAAGAACACAAAAACCTAAATGGAAATTTTCTTTTAAAAAATATGTGTCGTTTTAAAGAAAATTGCGTTTTAGCGCTACTAAAAATGCGAGATTTGAAGCTCATTTTCACAGAATATTTGTGAGTTTTCAAAATACTTTATTTGAAGTTATTTAAAGCTCTTACACTCACAAATGTTCTAATGTTTACAAATTGTTGGTAATGTGCATATTAAAAATGTGTGAGATCTTTCAAAACTTAGATTTATATAATTTTTGAAAAAACAAAAAAATAACTCAAATAAACTTTACGTCATATTAAAGAGTGTAATTAGCATTATCCATTACAAAAGTTTCAAGAAAAAATTTGCGGCTATATATGAGAAAATGGCGTTTGAGCGTTTCTGAAAATCCGGAATTTTGAGCTAGTTTTCACAGAAAACTGTTGTGTTTTCGAGAAACTTTACTTGACATTATTTAAAGCTCATGTACTTCTTAATATAATAATGTCAACAAATCGTCGCTAATGTAAATATTAACTACGTGAGAGACAAGTCAAAAAAATTACATTTTTTCAATTTTTGAAAAAACAAAAGAATAGAGCAATATGGCGTTTTTGTTTGTGGTCTATCACTCCGTGTATACGTACGTACACGGGAAAGTAAAAACGAGTATTGAAAACATGATAATTCTTCCAAATTACTTATTTTAGACAATTTTAGGCAAATATATGAACACAGGTATCAACCGTCCTTTAGGACATTTTAGACACACGTAGATGCTCTCAGGTTTATTTCTAAATAAATTGAATCTAGACGAGATTCATTGAAATGCAATAACCATCACCCGGTACTGTCAGGACTTTCTTTCTTTCTTTCTTTAATTTGCCCATCGTCTCCGGCAGAATGTGAACCAGCGAATTTCCGTTTATGAAGCCACTGTACCAAATTACGAACCCACACCAGGGGTTAAATGTGAAAGTAATAGATGATTTTTCTTTACTTAATAAGATGAAGGAATAAAAAGGAATGCATGTAATAACTGAGTAATTTTGATGTATATAAAAATATTACATCTAATTATTATATTTTTTCGATCTATTTCCATTTTGTTTGCTAGCAGTATCAACAATGCTAATTGGCAAAATGTGTATCGCCTACGAATTAGCAGTCATTATTGCCTGTAACCCATTGTTGAAAAGTCATACTGATAACAGGCCATAATGAATTCCAACTTCTCTTTCGCATTAATATAAACTAATCATTTTATTTGCGGCCAAAATGCGCATCGCATATCGTTGGTATTCGCGTAATTTTGCGTGATTTGCGTAAATTCACGTACTTTTCACGCAATTTTGCTTGAAAATATCGGCGAAAAGGTACGTGCTGTTTCAACACCACTAGTTTCGTATTTCCGCGCGCCTCAACAGCTGGTGGTCATTAACCTCGAAAGTGTAGTGCATGTTTTTTAATATCGGAAAGTAGCAATTATCTTCCCGTCTGGATTGTGAAACCTACACGTCGGCTTGCGGCTTTTCCTGAACCAGCGGATTACCACCTCCTACCCTTACATCCACATACACTTACATGCATTACACTACCACATGACGAGAGACCCGTCGGTAGCTAAGATTTTGTTCCGTCTGGGGCGGTGCCCCACTGGTGGGAGATACTTGTATGGGGAAAACCCCGCTAGCCGACAGGTAGGTCGGCGCAGGATCTTACCGTCAAGCTCTAAGCTCCTGCCTGGTCTCCCGACATTGTGTGATAATCTAGTGCTTATAAGTGAGTGTTTTGTATATGTAAGGGGTGGAGGTGGGACAATGAAGAGGAATTAAAGATCGCGCGCGGTCAGTGGCTTGTTTGTTAGGATATTGCTCTAGAATTCGTCTGGTGTTGATCAGAGGAACTACAGAAAGCTTCCGATCAGAGTAGCCGATTGCTAGAATACTAAAGAAAGTTATGTAGCTAGTGCCAAAAATCCTGCTATCGTCGGGACGCACACCCTAGGACCTCCCGATCAGAGGCACTTCAGTTACACCAGTTGATGCCCAGAGGCACCTAAGCCGATGCACCCACGGAGGGTCGTAGCGACAGAGAAACCCCATCCTAACCATTTGGAGATCTTCTGCTGTGGACGTATTTATCTCGACCCAAATAAATATCTTAACATACAAATACCTGAAGTAGGCGGCGCGCCACCCGCACGGGGCCCTGTTGCGACATCTACAACAAAATATCGATAGGTGCAAACATCGATGTTATTAATATATCGACCAAGAAAAAGTCGATTTATGAACATATCGATCTTTTAAAGTTGATTTAGTTACTTATAACATTTAATTATTCGGCTACAAAATTTAATTTGACAGTGGTCTTGCTTATTAATTTATAAAGTTAACAAGAAAAAAAAGCAAAGTTAAGAATTAAAGGAAACAAACTTAAAAATTAATAACTGAAAAAAACAGCTTAAAAGTCTGTGCCCCAAGCTTCATCTCAAAGTACAGACCCTTCTGCAAGCAGAAGGATCTGTAAGACCAGGTGCGTGCACAGGCGCTACGGAAAGAGGCGCCGCCGGGGTAAAAACACGGATGTTTTGAAACAGAAACAACTTTGTTTTTCTCTCTTGTTAACTTGATAAATGAATAAGCAAGACCATTGTCAAATTTAGTTTTGTAGCGCAAGAATTTAATGTCATAAGTAACAAAATCGGCTTTAAAAGATCTATATATTCAAAAATTGACGGTTTAGGGTCGATATATTAATAACAGCGAGGTTTTGCCACCTCGAACGATAAGCCCAATCGATCTTGTGCTCATGCGCAGTTCAAGTTGCTCATCACTTTAGTGCATATGCACATGCGCAGAAGATCAATACTGCTTTTACGTTCGAGGTATCATCGATGTGTTCGAGGTGCTTTTACGTGTCGAGGTAACATCTGCTCATGCGCAGAAGATAGATACTGCTTTTACGTTCGAGGTGGCAAAAACTCCAACTCCCTTGAAGGGAGTTTTTGCCACCTCGAACGTTAAGCACTATCGATCTTCTGCGCATGCGCAGACGCACCAAAGTGAGGCGAAACTTGAACTGCGCATGAGCAGAAGATCGATAATACTCACCTTTCAAGATGACAAAAACTCCCTAACATTGATGTTTACACATATCGATATTTTTTTGTCGATGTGGATGTTTCGAAACGATTGCCGGCGCCGATGCGTAGTTCGGGCCCACTGCCACCAGAGGGCGCGCGGCCGCCTCCGCTCGGCGGCTATTTGCATTCCTTTGAGCGCCCGCGCGCGCGCCGCTACCAAATCGCATTACGCCGCTAAAGACGAGCGCGCGGGGCGGGTGCGGGGCGGGGGCGGGGGCGGCGCAGGGCGCGCTTACGCTGCCGCCGCGGGCCACTCTCGCCGGGCGGGCGGGCGGGGAAAAATAGCGCGTCCGCATTTCCATGGGGAAATGGCTTTTGCCGAGCGGTGATGAGGTCGCGCGTCGGTTGTGCCGCGCCAGCCCGCCCGCCACGGCGGCGGCCGACGGGTTGTGAGAGGGTGGGAGAGGGGCGGAAGGAGAGAAGGGTGGGAGAGGATGGGGATGTGAAGAAATGGGAGGGAATGGGTAGGTAAGAGAGAGAAGGGATGGAGTGGAAAGGGAGAGGAGAGGAGATGGGAGGAGGTGGAGTAGGAATGGAGGAGGATGGGAAGAGAGGGAAGGGAAAGAGATGGGAACGGGTGCAAAGGAGGGTTTGAATGGGAAAGAAGAGAGGACAGTCGGGAGGGACGGTGGAGGGGGTTGTGACAGGAGGGGGAGAGGGGGCGGAAGGAGGGAAGGGTGTGGGAGGATGGGGATGTGAAGAAATGAGAAGGAATGGGAAAGTAAGAGAGAGAGAGAAGGAATGGAATGGGAAAGAAAAGAGAGTCAGGAGAGGCGGCGGTCCCCGCCGGCGCAGCGGGAGTTGTGAAAGGGTGGGAGGGGTGTGCGATTGGGAGAGGAGGCGGAAGGAGGGAAGGGTGGGAGAGGATGGGGATGTGAAGAAATGGGAGGGAATGGGAAGGTAAGAGAGAGATTGATTGATTGATTCGTAATTCCGGGGCGCGTCGACTACAGAGGTCATTAGTCCCGTAAGAGTAGTGCGTGTTTTTTCCTCGGGAGGTGGTGGTATTTTACCCCGCTGGATGGCGAAATCCAACCGGCGCCGGCGCCGACCTATCGTCGACTAGCGGTGTTTTCCCCAACCAGGTATTTCCCACCGGCGGGGCTCCGCCCCAGCCGGGACAAGCTCTAAGCCCCCGACCGGTCTCCCGGCATGTGCGGTTGTGTAGTGCATGTTAGTGTAAGTGTGTGTAACTAAGGGGTGAGGATAGGACAGGGAAAAGGAAGGAAAGATCGCGCGCGGTCCATGGCCCGTTTGTTATGGTACAACTCCGACATTCGCCCGGTGTTGATCGGAGAAACCACGGATAACTACCGATCAGAGCAGCCGGCCGCTAGAATTCTCCTCCAAAGAAAGAGAGAAAGAGAAGGGATGGAATGGGAAAGGGAGCGGAGAGGGCAGAAGATGGGGTGGGAATGGAGGAGGATGGGAGGAGAGGGAAGGGGACGAGATGGGAGTGGGTGCAAAGGGCTTTGAATGGGAAAGAAGAGAGGAGAGTCAGGAGGGACGGCGGCGCCCGTCGGCGCCGCGGGAGCTGTGAAAGGGTGGGAGGGGGTGTAGGGTTGGAAGAGAAGGCGGAAGAAGGGAAGTGTGGGCGAAGATGGGGATGTGAAGAAATGAGAGGGTAAGAGAGAAGTCGAGATGGGAAAGGGTGGTTGGGGTGGATGGGAGGGGGTTGGAAAGGTGGGAATAGTATGAGATGGACAAGTAGTGAGGATAGTCTGGAGAGGAGGGAATGGGCGCTGTGGGAGCTCTGGCTTGGGCAGGAGGGGGCGTGGCGATGGGAGAGGTGGCAAAAGAAGGGCAAGAAGGGAGAGGATAGGAGAGAACATGGGATGGGAAGAGATGGGAGAGAATGGGAGGGTAAGAAAGAGGAGGTAGAGAATAGGTGGCTTTAAACATTTCATCGTACCTATTTTCAATTTTGCCAACGCATCCAGTTCAAGAACATAGCCTACACATCCAACAAAAAAAGAGCATTTATTTTTAACTTTCCCAAATTCTTCATAATAATTCCTGGAGAAACAGGCCGTATATCAGTTAATGATTAGTTCAAAGGAATAAATAAATATACCGGAGTTGGCTCAGAGCATCAACTGATGTCACTGCAGTGCCTCTGCCCAGGAGATCCTATGTTCGAATCTCGACGGTCGCAGGATTTTCGACATTAGCTGAATTGCTAGGTCGAATTAGGTCGCTGTCTGGAGGAAAACTCCAACGACGACGACGATTGGTAGTTTTCCGTGGTTTCTCCGATCACTATCAGGTGAATGCCGGAACAGTACCCTAACAAATGGACCACAGAGCGCGCGCGATCTTTCCTTCCTCTTCCTTATCCTATTTTCAGCCCTTACTTACACCCACATACACTTACATGCATTACACTACCACATGACGAGAGACACGTCGGTAGCTAAGATTTTGTTCCGTCCGGGGCGGTGCCCCACTGGTAGGAGATACCTGCAGAGGAAAACCTCGCTAGCCAACAGGTAGGTCGGCGCTGGATCTTACCATCCAGTGGGGGAAGATCACCGCTACCTCCCGACGAGAAAACATGCACTACACTTGTGGGAATAATAACCATAGCATATGACGCACCCGTAAACATCAATCAATGAAGAAATAAAAACCTACTTCCTTTTAATAAGGAGATAAGAATATAATAAAAGTTAAGAATCGAAATTAAAACATTGTTCTCCGAAGCATAACAAAAAACCAAATCTTTCATTAAACTATACCAAAACGATCTTTACAATGGCTTATTGCCTAAAAAAGTCCAATTCAGTACTTGTCTATTAACTCCGTAACTAGGGTAGAGTTATTTAAACAGATTACGTGATCTCCAGGATTTCTGTAATCGTGCATCTCCCTCGCCCGTTTCATTACTTTCGCCGCCACGCAGTACTCGGTCTCCGCCGCCGCCGCCATTGACTTTGTCGCGCTCCGCCCCTCGCGTCGCCGCGCCGCCGCCGCCGCCGCCTCGGCGCCGCCGCCTGCGCTGCCTCCGGCGCCCCCGAACGCGCTCCCGCCCCCGCCGCCTCCGCCGCCCCGCTTCTCCGCCTCGGCCCCGGGAAATGTAATTTCCCGAGGAAACGCTGCCTCGGTTGCCCTTCCGCCGCCGCCCCTCCCGGCCCCCAGCCGCCGCCGTCGGCGCCCCGCCCCCGTCGTGGCTCCCGCCGCCGCCTCCACCGCGGGTGCTTGGAGCGCAAGCGCCGTTGCGGCGACTTCCCCTGCTCGGGCTGCGTTCCCGCTGCCGTCCCTCGTCTCCGCGCCTCCGTTCCTGCTGCCGTCCACGCCTCCTTCCCGCCACTGCCCCCTTTATGTCATCCCCGCCACCGTCCCCGCAACCATCCCCGACACCCGTAAGAGCTGCCGTCCCCGCCACCGTCCCCGCCACCGTCCCCGCCACCATCCCCACCACCATCCCCGCCACCATCCCCGCCACCATCCCCGCTACCGTCCCCGCCACCACCCCGCCACCATCCCCGCCACCATCCCCATCACCGTCCCCGCCACCATCCCCACCACCATCCCCGCCACCATCCCCATCACCGTCCCCGCCACCATCCCCACCACCATCCCCGCCACCATCCCCATCACCGTCCCCGCCACCATCCCCACCACCATCCCCGCCACCATCCCCATCACTGTCCCCGCCACCATCCCCACCACCATCCCCGCCACTGTCCCCGCCGCCGTCCCCGCCACCATCCCCACCACCGTCCCATCCACCGTCCCCGCCACCGTCACCGCCACCATCCCCACCACCGTCCCAGCCACCGTCCCCATCACCGTCCCCGCCACCATCCCCACCACCATCCCCGCCACCATCCCCACCACCATCCCCGCCACCATCCCCACCACCATCCCCGCCACCATCCCCATCACCGTCCCCGCCACCATCCCCACCACCATCCCCGCCACCATCCCCATCACCATCCCCGCCACCATCCCCACCACCATCCCCGCCACCATCCCCATCACCGTCCCCGCCACCATCCCCACCACCATCCCCGCCACTGTCCCCGCCGCCGTCCCCGCCACCATCCCCACCACCGTCCAGCCACCGTCCCCCCACCGTCCCCGCCACCGTCCCCGCCACCGTCCCCGCCACCACTCCCACCACCGTCTCCGCCACTGGCCCCACAATCCCCGCCAACATCCCCGCCAACATCTCGCAAACCCCTCGCTCCCTTTTACGTAATTTAGGGGCGACCCCCTAGCTACTTAGCGGGATCAAGTTTAGACGCTGCCTGAAGAGAATTCTGGCGGGAAGCTACTCCGATCGCTAGTTTCCCCTGGTCTCAGCGATGAAGTCAGGAGACCAGTCCAGAGTTTCGAGTTTGTCTCGGCTGAGGCGTTGACTTTCTGATGGGAGATGCCCGGTTGGGGAAAACCTCGCGAACCGATGTATAGATCGACGGCGGATTACATAGACCAGCGTGAGAAAATCTCCGCCCCCTCCCGTGAGAAAAAACATGCATTAAAGTAATGAGACTATTGACCATAGCAGTGCATGAGCCCGTCGCCAACGGGTACCAATCCCTTGTCACCACCGTCGACACCGCGAGATCCGTTTACACCACCAGCAAGCGGACCCAGCCACACCGTCCTCGCCCACATCCTCCACCACGCCCATGCTCTTGCCCTCGCCCTCGCTGTTGCCCTCGCCTTCGCCCACACCCTCGCCCTCGCCCTCATCTTCGCCCTCGCCCTCGCTCTCACCTTCGCCCTCGCCCTAGCCCTCGTCCTCGCCCTCGCCCACACCCTCGCCCTCGCCCTATCCCTAGCCCTAGCCATCGCCTTCACCCACACCCTCGCCCTCGCTCTCGCCCTCCCCCTCGCCCTCGCCTCTACCCTCCGCCTTCGCCCTCGCCCTAGCCTTCACCCTAGCCCTCGCCTTCGCTCTCGCCCTCGCCCTCGCCCTCGCCCTCGCCCTCGCTCTAGCCCTCGCCCTCGACCACGCCCTTGTCCTCGCCCTCACCCTCGCTCTCGCCCTAGCCCTCGACCACGCCCTTGTCCTCGCACTAGCACTAGCTGTAGCTCTAGCTCTAGCCCTCGCCTTCGTCTTCACTCTCGCCCTCGCCCTCGCCCCCGCCCTCGCTCTCATTCTCGCCTTCGCCCTTGCCCTCCGCCCTTGCCCTCGCCCTCGCCCACCCCCACCCCCTCCCCTCCCCTCCGACCACGCCCTCGTCCATGCCCTGGCTGAAGCCTTCTCCCTCGTCCCCGTCCAGGCTCCCGCCCTCGCTCCCCCCCACCAGAACCACCACCCCAACGCCGTCATTCTCTACGGCGGCGGCGGCGTCCGCGGGGGCGGGGGCGCGGGCGAAGGGTGCTTTTATGGCGGCGGCTGCATTGTGGGCGGCGAGGGGGCGAGGGGCGGAACAAACTCGTTGTGTTGGTCAAACAGCGCGACAGCCGTGTCAATCCGGGGACGCGTTAAGCCCGCGCGTGGCCTCTTTCCACCGCCCCCGCCGCCCCCGCGGCCACGCGAAAGCCGCGCGCGGGAGGAGGGGGCGCGGAGCGGAGCGGACGGAAGAATAAGCTCAAATATGCGGAGGAGCAACAGAGAGCAAAGGAGGACAAAGTGCGGGTGACGGTGGCGGTGGAGGTGACGTTAGCGGAGGCAGAGGCAGTGGCGGTGGCTGCGGCGGTGGCGGTGGCGGTGGCGGTGGCGGTGGCGGTGGCGGTGACGAGGACGGGGGCGGTGGCGGGGCCGTGGCGGGGGCGGGGGCATTGGTGACGGTGGTGCAGCGAAAAAGGCAGGGGCGGAAGAAGCGTTGGCGCTGGCGGTGGTCGAGTGGCGGCGGTGGTCGGGTGGTTGGTGAAGGACGAAGGTCGAATAGAGCTGGAGGAGCAGGTTGGGTAGCGGTGACGGCGGCAGTGGCGGAGGCAGAGGCGACAGCAGTGGCGTTGGCCGAGAAGTGATGGCGGCTTTGGTGGCAGTGGCGATGGCAATGACTCTGGAGCCAACGGTGGCGATGCGGTGGAGGCGGTAGTAAAGAAGGCAGCATCATATAGTAAAGATGTACATCCTTAGTCTATGGCAGCATTCATCCACCGAGGATGCGGGTGGGGGACGAAACGAGGGGGTAAACGCAGATGGTGGTGGGTACGATACGTGAAATCCAAAGCGTAACCTGGAAGAGTGGAAGCGTGCGGTGACAGACGGGAAAGGGGAGCAGTACGAATCAAAGAGGAGGAATACAAAGAGCATGGAAGATACACGCCTTTCTCTAGGATTATAGGATTCGGGACGAAGAAGAAGGGAGCGGAAATTTAAGAAGGAAAGAAACGGATGAAGAAAGAAACTCGTCAGATGAAGACGGGGGCGAGCGAGGAAGGGGGTTGCGGTCGGTGAACGGTGGGACGATTGTGGGACGAGTAAGGCCGGAGGAGGACGGGACAGACAGCAATCGAAGAGTCGGATGCCGAAGAAAACCGACGCGAAGAAGAGCGGGGGTGTGAATGAATGGCAGGGCAGGAGCGAGACGGGACTGGAAGGAGTGGAGTGGAGTGCCGTGAGATTGTGCCTCCGGGAGCGGGCAAGAGGTGAAGGCGGAAGCGGGGGCGGAAGCGAGGACGGAAGCGGAGGTGGAAGCGGGGTGGAAGAGGAGGTGGAAGGTGGAAGCGGGGCCGGATACGGGGGCAGAAGCGGGGTGCGTAGCGTGGTGGAAGCGGGGGCCGATGCAGGGGCAGAAGCGGGGTGCGAAGCGGGGTGGAAGCGGGGGAGGAAGAGAGGCGAAAGCGGGGCAGAAGCGAGGGCGGAAGCGGGGGCGGGAGCGGTGACGGAAGCGGAGGTGAAAGGGGGGTGGAAGCAGGGGGAGGAATCGGGGGCGGAAGGGGGCGGAAGCGGTGGCAGATCCCGGGGTGCGGAATCGGAGGTGGAAGCGGGGAAGGAAGTGTGTGTGGAAGCGGAGGTGAAAGCGGGAAAGAAGCGGGAGGGGAAGTGGGGGAGGAAGCGGAGGCGGAAACGGGGGCGGAAGCGGGGACGGAAGCGGGGGGCGGAAGCGGGGATGGAAGCGGGGGCGGAAGCGGGGATGGCAACGGAGAGGATGGCTGAGGCCGCAGCAGGCAGTGAGGCAAGCGCCGGCAGAGGGGACGGGTGCGAGAGCCGAGGCGGCAGCGAATGCCCGGGTGAAGAAGGAAACGGGGGCGGCGGCGGGCGAGTGTGAAAGCGCCACGGAAGGTGGAGCGTCCGGGAGCGGGCGCCAGGCGGGGGCGGGGGCGTCGGGCGGGCGGGCGGGGTGGGCGTCGAACGAGGCCGCTGTTTGCGCAGCTATGGCGCAATATCAGCCGCCGCCCTGATTAGGTCCTGCCCGCCCGCGCCCCGCCGCCCCCGCCGCACCTGCCGCGCCGCCGCCCCTGCGGGCGCCCCCGAGGCAGCCAGCCGCCGCCCTCGCCCGCGCCCACGCCCTCGCAACCGACTTCGCCCACGCCTGTGTACCGTGCTCGCCACCGACCCGACCCCAATTGACCGGCAAAGGTGGCTCAACGGATGTCACTGCAGTACCTATAACCGGAAGGCCCTATACTTCGCTTTTTAATAACGTGGCCGATGACATTAAGACATTATTAGACCTCCTGCGTTATAAAGTGAATATTTTTATTTAATTCTCGAATGTCCTTCTCAACGGAATTCGGTATCTCAGAAATGTGCTTATCACTGCTAAATAGATTGATTTTATAAGCCAGGAGATGTAATAATGAATGACCTCATGTCATCGGCCACGTCAGAAAAAACGAAGTAAGATTCCAGTCCTGACAATGATACAACAATCGACACTAGCTACACAGCTAGGTCGAATTCAGCGGCCGGCTGTCCTGATCGCTAATTTTCCGTGATTTCTCCCATCAACACCAGGCGAATGCCGGGTCAGTATCCTTACACGCGGGCCACGGAGCGCGCGATCTTTCCTTCCTTTTCCTTGTCCTTTCCTACCCCCTACTTACACACACTCACTTTCACTACACTGCCAGACTTGTTTGGAGGCAAGTCGGGAGCTTAGAGCTTGTCCTGGCTGAGGCGGTGCCCTTGTGGTGGGTGATGCCTGGTTGTGGAAAACTCCTCCAGTCGACGTGGGTCTGCGCTGGATCTCGCCAGCCAAAGGAACTTCGGAACATCACTTCCCTCAAAAAAGAACATGCTCTACACATGTGTGACTAACGACCTCAGCATTTGTCGCCGGAATCGGCAATCAATGAAGCAACCGAACCTCGTTGAGACTTTCGCTGGAGTAACGTATAGCTTAAATCGGGTTCTTACTCCCAAAGTTCGCTTATTCATATCCGATCGATCAAAGCTGTGGATTTTTGAGAAACGGAAAAGTATTTCGTGCCCCTTCCTTCAGAGGGGTCGTAAAGCCGGCGGACGTAAATCCATGTCGTAGATTTACCGCATGGAAAATACCCTCAAGCCTAAAGGAAGCCATTGAAATGCATTCTAATAGCAGTGCCTTCGACGTCCGAGCAATAACTTCTTTGTAATCAATATTTATTTTCTGTCTGATAGATTATTTTCAGTTTTACCAGAATATATTGGTCATTAATTTATCTAAAGCTATCTAAAGAATTTTTCTGTCTTTAAATAAATGACCAATGTATTCTGATAAAATTAAAAATGATACCTTCTTTCGCTACTAGATGGTGAAAGATGCAAAGCGAAACGTGCATGATCAGGTGGAAGAACAAGCGTGATGGCCTGCACCTCGCCACGTAAAATAAGAAACCGCTGAATTGAATTGAATCTGCTTCCCACGCGGAACCCCCGTTCCCGCCTCCACACCCAGTCTTAACCCCACTGCCGTCCCCTCCCACGTAACGCCCCTGAAATCGAACTCGTACTCTATCCCCACCCACCCCCGCCCTGCCTTGCCTGCCTGCTTATCATTTGAAATTTCTTCTCCACAAGACCCCTCTGTAGAGCGAGTTTCAAGCCCCTGTGGCCGCGATGGAATATCACACGGCATTTCGCGTCTTTCTCGCTCGTGACGCTAGATGTTGCATGTTCGCAAATACTGCTTGATACGATTGCGATCATGCGATAGCATGCATCCAGCGGCACGACTGAGAAAGACGCGAAATACCGTGACATATTCCATCGTGGAGACGGGCCTTGAGAGGCAAAGCTACAAAAATCGCACTATAGGGGTGGGAAGTTATGTTTATAAATTGGGGATATTGAGTCATTGTCTTGTGGCTTAGAAGGAGTTTCTTAGTAAGTAACTAAAACTAACTATATATTAGCTTGATGTAATTGTGTAGTTAATACATACACGGCATTTCCTATTCCGAATAAAACATTTTTTTCTTGAATGCTAGGTAATTTCTTTTCTTTTGGATAGTCTTGGCTTATTTTAGTTGTTTTTAATTTACGCAGCATTTATATTTAATTTACATTATGTACACTTTCATTCAACACATTCATTTTTTCACACTTTCACAACTTTCACACATTCATTCAACCCATTCATTCTCACTGCTTTACCCTACACACAAATTTCAAATTTTGACCTCCTAGGAGGTGATAATTAATAACAGATAATTTTGCGTGGGTAAGTCGTCTCTGATTGGTTAGTATAGTTGGAATCCTTGGATTATTTTGAAGGAAATTTAATGAGTTGAATATCACAGTAATCCAACCTCGTAACCCAACAAATTTGATATTGAGATATAAAATCTACCACTTCATTCAAGCTCACAATCTCATCAAAAAGCATTCATCAAAATCAAAACATTTCACGAAAATCTCACATTTGTCTTCTCGTCTACCTAGTACCATGAACTTTTCTGAGCAATAAAGGTTTTTTTCCTCATTCATTCTCTTCCGGAGTAAAATGGCTCTTTCTTTTGAAACTCTTTGCTTATTATTGCGGCTGTCATGTGTTAAGGTCACATCATTCTTGCTGCATCCTCATTTATTCCTCCCTGTTCGCAACGTTTCCTGTTTGAATAATTTATGAACACATTAAATGTGCTTCGTTTTCAAAAGAACTTTGAAAAGAATCATGCATGCTCACGTTTATTGTATACCGGCATCACGCTGCATTTCGAGTTATTATGTCTCTTTATTGTAAATGTGCTAACGTCAAGTTTTTCCATCATAATCCAACGATTAATCTTTCGTTTTTGGAGAATAGAAAAGACAAAATAAAAAAAAATTATGTGTCTATACGTGTAATTTCTTTTGAGAATATGAGAAAATTTGCAAAATATGCGAGTACTTTTACTAACGGTAAAGATTCAATCAAGAAATAAAACTGTGGTAATTGTTGAAGTTATAGAAATACATTTTGCACAGTAAAAAATTTAAGGAAACGGTTCAAGAAGAAAGATGCTATTTTACTTGAAACTTAGAAGAAACATTACTTTCATATATGTGATGTGAAAATATGCCCCTTGCATAGTTTCTTAATACTGATATTACCTATTAAGAACTTACTGTCTAGATCATAACTATGTCTCCACTTTATTTCAAGTTCACACTATTCAACATGATTCAAAAGTTAGATTTCCAGGTTCACAAGTAACCATCTATATTTTCATATGGCTTATCTATCACAAAATGTAACGTGAAGATAATATTTCTTCAATAAATATATAAATTAATTCTTTCAAACTTCATATATAATTTATTTGAATTGAGTTCTCTTGAGATGAGTATCTGATGCACAAATCTGACATTCGGTCTCCAACTTAAAAATGTTTAACTGCATCTGCCTATTTTGAGCATAACTACTGATGATCATTCATGGTGTTTAAAATACTCAACATTCACATGTTCTAATCATTTTCAACAAATTATAAATACTCAATCCTTAAGTAGATAGTTATCATTATTCAGCTGTGTGAAATTCAATCGCTCTCATCAACACACATCAATTGTTTTCGCACCTTTAGTAATGACGCTTATCAGAACACGTCAAAACAGTTTCTACTAATGAATTTAAAATGAATAACGTACTATTAACTATACAATTCTTAAAATATAAGGATTGACTGTCATACCATAAAGATAGCATGACTAGACGTCATGCCAATCTCCGTATTACGTACTAAGAAGATGGAACATAAAACAAAACTTAGTTTCGTGTAAAATTAGATTTGAGAACTTGTGTGAAGAGTGAGAATAAAAATAAACAATTCCTAAAGCGAAAAGCTATAAATTTCAATAATCTAATCGCTATTTGCCACAAGTAGAGTTTCATGGCCAAAATTCCGACTTAGTGAAGAGTTATTATTGCAAGAAAACCTCTTAGTTGTAGACGACAGGGAGGCCTTTAAAACGCATCTTACACGATAAGAAAACTCTCATTGTTTCTGTGAAACAATAATATTATGACAGAACTCTAAAATCGTTGAAGTACCCAATAGCATTACGTTGGTGTAGTAGCTGTAAAAATTTAAACCCCTCGTTTGTTTTTCTCATTTTAAATATGGGATCGAAGAAAATCAACTCTCTAAAATATCTCACCCCCTGATAAACTTGAATCGAAACTATCGTAACAAACTTATTGAAATTGCCACAGGCCCCTGAGCCCTAGCCCTCGCCCACTTTGTTCTCTTCCCCCATTCTCTCGCCCTCGCCCGTATCCTTGCCCTTATTCTCCCCCTCGACCGTGCCCTCAATCCTGCTCCACGCCCCTCTCCCCCCGTCCCGCCCTCGCCCTGACCCACCCCCACGCTCACGCCCATCCCCTCACCGCTGCCCTCGTCCCCGCCCACGCCCCCGCCTTCGCCCTCGCCTTCGCCCATACCTTCGCCCATACCTTCGCCCAGGGCCATGCCTTCGCTCGCGCTCAGGCCCTCGCCCTGGCTCCTGCCCTCTCCCACGCTCTCGTCCCCGAACCCGCCCTCGTCTTCGCCCTCACACCTCACCCTCGCCTTCGTCCTCGCCCTGACCCCTGCCCTCTCCCACGCTCTTGCACTCATCCTCGCCCCCACTCTCCCACCCGCTCACCTGTGCCCTCGTCCCGCCCTCGCCCTCGCTCACACCCATACCCTTCGACCAAAACCTCGCCCTCGCCTTCGCCCTCACCCACGCCCTTACCCACGCCCTTCCACCACGACCTCGCCCATGCCCTCACCCACGTCCTCACCCTCGCCCTCACCCTCGCCCTCGCCCTCACCCTCGCTCTCACCCACGCCCTCACCCACGCCCTCACCCACGCCCTCACACACACCCTCACCCACGCCCCCACCCTCGCCCTCATCCACGCCCTCTCCTTCGACCACACCCACGCCCTCACCCACACCCTTACTGAAGCCCCCGCCCTCGTCCCCGTCTACGCTCCCACCCCCGCCTCCGCTGTCACCCCTCCCCTCGCTCGCAATCGCCGCCCGCCGCCCCGGCCGCACCTGCGCCCGCGGTGGGCAGATTTACTGCTGGGAACGCCTCCGCCCCCGCCGCGCCGCGCCGCCCACCCCCTCCCCGCGCCCACAAAGGGAGCGAGCGGGCGGACAGTGGGCCACGGAACGACACGCCGGTTTCTGCACTAGAAACAAATAGCAACTGCGATTCTAAAATCGCCCAAATGAGAGAGTAAAAAGTGTCTCTGGAAGAGTCAAGTACTTTGTTCATTAGTCCTGTGTATATAGTGTACGTTTGATTGATTACTAGTGATTCCGGGCTCATGAACTGCTAAGGTCATTGGTCCCTTAAGTGTAGTATATGCTTGGCTGTGATATGGCCCCGCTGGATGGCGAGATCCGGCGCCGACCTCCAGACGGCTAGTTTCTCCAACCACGTATTTCAGATCAGCAGGGAACTGCTCCAGCCGAGACAAGCTCTAACCTCACGACCAATCTCCCGGCATACGTGGTAGTGTAATGTGTAATGTGTAACACATGTGAGTGCATGTGTGTGTGTATGTAAGTATAGTAGCGAACAATTTAATCCGAGCACATAGAATTGTCGTAATGTTTTTATTATTTCGTAAGACTGTTTTGATACGCAGCTGTCTTGTGTAATTCGATCGACTCATTGTTGCGCTATCTTAATCTTCATTATTGGTGGTTTATTTGTGTTTGTATGTGTAGGTTTGCTCATTTTATTGTAATATTTGGTAAAGGAAGCGTTCGCAGCGTGTTCCTAATTTTGTACGTTACAATGGACATAACACGTAGAAACATCGAAGAAAGCTGCCATTTTTTTCAAAACGAACAATACTCAAGTGCCCCAGTGGCCAGTAAATTCTTCTGATCTAAATCCCATCGCAAGACTCCTGATCTAAATCCAATCGACCCACAAAAATGGAATGTGACACAAAAATAAACCTTCTAGTGTTGGTTGTGTCTGGTTTCGTAACGAATAAATTAAAAAAACAATGTTTAATTTTAGTGCAGTCAATGCCTAAGAGAGTAAATGAACATATTAACAATAAACGAGGACATTTAAATTAAAGTCCATGAAAAATGTAAGTTTCGTATGTTTTCCAGTGTGACAGTAAAGTGGACAGTATGTGTTAGGATTAATTTGTTCTGTACTGTGAGGGATAGGATAGGACAAGCAATAGGAAGGAAGAACGCGCACGGTCCGTGACTCGCTTGTTACTGTTGTACTGCTCCGGCATTCACATGGTGCTGATCGGAGATACCACGGAAAACTACTGATCAGAGCAGCCAGCCGCTAGGAGTCACCTCCAGATAGTGACTGAATTCTCCCTAGCTGCACTGTAACATAGAAGAAATGTAAATCAAATGTAAAATTTAAGGCCGAAAATAGACGACGAGTATAACCTCAAAATATTTTGGTATAATTCGTTCAAAGTTTCAGCCAACAATGTATTGCCTTCTTCCAGAGAAAATACATACTTTATACTAAGATTTGATTCTTATAAAAAATATATGATGATACAATGATACATACGATAAACGATACATTGTATATTAAATTTACACAACATTAAAACGACCGGGATTTCCTGGTGAGTTCCAACTGTGGCGGATTTTCTTCACTATATTGCTTGATCAATCCAGCTGCTGGATCTCAGTTCAAAAGTTTTCCATGGTTTCTCCGAGTATTACCAGACGAATGCCTGTACAGTACTCTGACAAACGGGTCATAGACCGCGCACGATCTTTCCTTTTTCTTGACTGCATTCTCTCCCCTCACCCACACAGACACACACATACACAAACACACTTAACTGCGTATGTCGGGAGACCAGTCAGAAGTTTACAGCTTTTCACAGTTGGTGCTCCGCTGGAGGAGATACCTGAAGAGGGAAACACTGCTTAATGTCGGTGCTGGATCTCATTTTCCAGCGGGGGGGAAACATCACTTCTTCCGGAACACACGCACTATACTTACAGGACTAATGACCATAGTAGTTGTCGTACCAGAAAACACATATACATACATATCTATTTGTACATATCCATACAAAATTAAATATAGGAATCAAAAACCCTATGTAGGTAAATACTCTTTTGCAAACCGGACAATAACTGACTGGAACAGTCTACCTGCTGCAGCACTAGCGACTTTTCGCCCTAGTGTGCATTCCTTCCTGAATCGTCTAGGGAACTGCGTGTGATGCAAAATATTTATGTGTGTTTTATTTCTCACTTACCTAGTTGTAGTTTTGCATTAATATGTACAATGTATATGTGTATATACATTGTATGTATATACATTGTACATATTAATGCAATACATACATACAATGTACAATACATACATATGTATATATTATTATTATTATTATTATGTTTTTATATCTTTATATGATCTATACACCCCCTGCCACCGAGCGAAAGCTCATTAGCGGGACATAATAAATATTATATTATTAAAAACTCAGCCTAATAACGTTCTTCCTATTTTGACCAGATTGTGTGGCATCCGGGCCATTGTGCGTCTCATCCACCCAGGAGGCGTGGAAGGAATTGCGGGCTGAGCAAGCAAAGCGGCGTTGCTGGCCACTGCAGTGAAGCCAACTACTGCAGCGCGTCTGTGGCGGCGAAGAATGGCGCTTGACGTTTCAATATTTACGACGCGGTTGTCTTGTCAACGTCCGTCACAGGTGGTGCGCGGGCTGACTTACGCCTAATGTACACGAGACAACCGACACTGACAGATAAAATAATAGAGTCTGGTTGCTTAAAGCGCCAGACACGTGAATGACTAGAGACCGGAAAAATATGTAGTATAAAACGTCAAAATATGTACATCAATATGTAATGAAAATAGTAAGAATACGTAATAAGTTTGCAAAATTGGATATAATATGTAATATTAAAATACACTAATAATAAAATACATTTAGGTAATACGAAATTAGATTTACAAAAACTGCTCACTTCACTTCATACAACTTTCTCGTCAGTAATAAAAGCATCATCTATTGTAATCCAGGATCGTAATTTAGTAGCCGGACTAATCGCAATAGAAGCCATCGCACAAACTGGGGAGATCTATGACCAGCAAGCATACACTATAGCATCTTCATCGATGTGTTACACGTCAGTGATCGCAAATTTTTCTCCGAAATTAAGGTTTCAGATCACAAAACACGGTATCAATGATAATTTGGACACCCAGATTTCCCCAATAATGTAGGGAAAATGTTGATATTTTTAAAAAAATACGTCGTAAGTAAAACAAAATTGGTTTAACGATTTTTAATTTACCTTTAAATGAATTCCATAAACCATTGAATACATTCTTATTCTTGCAAACACTTCGATCCCAAATTAGAGTGAACTATAAGCCAAACAAGCGACGTGTAGGATCTGGTGATAGGAAGAGAGGTCAGCGCTTCTGAGAAGTTACACGGGTGACAGTTTTTTCGCGCAAGAGTGCCGGGGTAGTATTTGATTTGATTCGATTCGATTTATTTGGTCAAAAAACGGTGAAAACTGTATATGACGTATGGGGGAGAAGATTATTTGCGAACGTTTTCTTAAGTTCCACAATCCCTTCCTAACATTTTAACTATAAATACGATAGTTGAAAGAAGAATAAAATATAAAAGAGTTATAATAATAAAATTTAAAAAAGCGCGACATTAGCAACATTTGAAAAACTAGATATTTCTTTCCCGAATTATAGAAAACATTCTTGCAACGGAAACGAAATGCAAATGCTATTTTTCTGCATTGCTAACAAAATAGTTACTCACTCTCAGCTCTACTCTGACCACTAAAAGCAAAAGGAGTGCTCATTAAAACGTGCTTATAGTGAAGTGACGAGTACATTTACGTCCAGAAGCAATCCATCTCAGCATTTGCTCAATGGATCTGGGACACTGGACAAAAACCTGTTCGAGAGAGGGGTCATCGAGATGGTATAGTCGGGTGCATTCATGTTCCTGTTCCAATGAAATAAAACATTTTGCATAACGTAGTAATACTGATTAATCAGCCCAATTAGTTTATTTTTCAGTTAATGTTGCATAGAAACATTTTATCACATTAATCACACAGAAAGCACTTAATAGAGAAAGCAGAGAAAGGAAAAAAAACGAAACGAAAGAGAAGAAGAAAATAAGGGGAGAAATAAATGAAAATAATAGAATAGAAAAGAAGAAAAAACTAGAAAGGAAAAATAAGTAGAAAAGAAAAATGAAAAGAAGGCGAAGAAAAGAAATAAAAACGAAGAAAAAAGACGAAAGAGAAGAAGATTTAGAAAATAAAATGGAGAAATAAAAAAAGAAGTAGAAGAGGAAAAGAAAAACGAAAAGGAGACGAAATAAAAGAAGAAATCAAGAAAGGAAAAAGAAATAGTAAAGAAAAAATTAAAAATAATTCGAAGGAAAGAAATAAAAAAGAAGAAAACAATTCGAAACAGAAGATTTAGAAAGTTAAAAGGAGAAATAAAAAAGAAGAAGAGGAAAAGAAAAACGAAAAGAAGACGAAATAAAAGAAGAAAACAAGAAAGTAAAAAGAAGTAGAAAAGAAAAAAAATGAAAAGAATTCGAAGGAAAGAAATAAAAAAGAAGAAAAGACGAAAGAGAAGAAGACGTAGAAAATAAAACGGAGAAATGAAAAAAGGAGAAGAACAAGAAAAAGAAGAGGAGGAGGAGGAAAAGAAGAAGAAATGCATGGGCCTTTGGCATCCTTTGGGAGCCGCGCTGCCACCGCCGCCCTGGAAATCTGATAGGGCGGCCACCGCAGCGGCACGGCGCGGCGCCGTGCATGCAAATGGGCGCATTTGGCGGCGGCGGCGGCGACGGGGGCGGGAGCGGAGGCGGGGGCGGAGCCGCACGGGGCGGAGCGCCGCCCGCGCGGAGCCACTCTTTTGTTACAGGAAACACGTAATTGGGTGTAATCTTGGGAAATTGTACGCGGCGGCGGGGCGGCGCGGGCAGGAAGGCGGTGGAAACGATGGTGGCGCGGCCATTGTGGAGAGACGGGGTGGGTGGGAGTTAGGGAGGCGACATCGATGTCCATCATTTGAAAACATCCAGTTTATTATAAAATCGATGTATTTAACATCGATTTTTTGAGGGAGATGTTTTTTTAACATCGATGTTTTGTGTTCTTATAAACTGCCAACAACTATCGTCTTTCCTTAGCGAATGATATTTATGCGAAAAATCAGAAAGCTTTAAAAAACATGGTATTTTGTAATTACATTCCTAAGTCAAAATGTTACTGGTTGTTACAACAATGTATACAAATATATAATAAACACTATAATAAATTCACAGAACTTTTGCAGTCATTTTCGACGTATTTTTAAAGCCAAGGTTATTTAAAGGCGGGAAAATTATAAAAATTGTTTTTATTTTTTGAACTACAGCCCAGCAGTCCAAAAAATCTGAAAGAAAGTTCACAACAATTTGTGTTTTGAGAGGTACCGACCCTGTTCCAGGGTTCTAAGGTACAATAAAATATTTGTGGTTACTTTTTTTCGAAAATATTTTTTGCGTTCAAAATTCACGTTTTTGGCTGTAGGTGGGTGTGGGTGGTGGGGCGAGGGCTAAGAAACCTTTCAAAAATATTACTTTTATGTTAGAGTTATGGTGTAACTACTCACATGTCATTTGGTTGAAGGGAACATTTTTCCGTCTTATCCTGGGGTACCCTTCTTCCGGCCGAGTTTGCGTTTCTCATGTTTAACCATAGTTCAAAAACGCCCAGTTTTAGCAGCCATATTTGCGAGCCCGTTTAATGAAACATCTTTCATTCTCCCAGGACCAACAACTCTGTACCATGACGATACGAGTTAGCGTACAGAAACGGTCAGGATACCGAACAGTGTGCAATTTAAATGGGACAATCCGGGGATCACCTCCTCCTGAGAACCTGTGTTCCCCTGCTGGGAAACTACTAATTTCTTCCTCCCAGACAACCGATTAATCTGAAACTAGATGTCTCATTTATGTTTACACACTTTACAATATTCATATCAAGAAATACAAATCGAGGAACTCGGAGAAGCATTTTCCCAAGAGATTTTTTTGGGATTCATCTAGGCCGTGTTACGTAAGTGAAGAATGGAGAAGCTAGTTTCACTCGTCAATTTGTAATTCACTGAGTCTCTCATGCGCCGGTTTCGCCATACCAACTTCTACTGCTCACGCTGAACACCGACTGAGCTTCGCTCTAAGCCAGCAATGTCGCTGTCTCTGTAGGACTCTATTGGACAGGTCCAAGGGTTTGAGTCCAGACGGTGCCGAACGTTCGACACTTGCCACATAGCTGGGTGGAGCTCAGCCACTTTCCGCAGGAGAATTCTAAGAGGCCAGCTGTCGATAGTTTTCTAAGTTTTCTCCGATCAATACCTAGCCAATAATAATGACGGAGCCTAAATAAACAGACCGCATGCGTTTTTTCATTCATTCTTGTCCCTTCTTCTCCTCTTACACACTCACACACACAACACACATGCAAATTAAATGCACTCTCGTACTACACATATCAGGAGACCAGCTGGGAGTTTAGAGCTTATTTCGGTTGGGGCGGTAGCCGCTTGGGGAGATAGCTGGAGAGAAAAATCTAGCCAACATATATGTCAGCGCCGGATCTCATGTTCCAGAGGGGAGAAAGACCGCCACCTCTCGACGATAAAACCCATTACACTCGTGGTACTAATGATCAAAGTAGTTGACGCGCCCGGAAACAAATATTTCTCTCAGCAGCTTAGGTGGCTCAGGGCATCAATTGATGTCACTGCAGTGCCTCTCACCGGCAGGTGCTAAGGTTCAAGTCCCGACAGTTGCACGATTTATCGAGTTCAGTCGCAGTCTGGTGGAGAATTCTAGCCGGCCGCTCTGATCGGTAGTTTTCGTGTTTTTTCCGATCAACACCAGGCGAATGCCGGAGCAGTACCCTAACAAACGGGCCAAGGACAGCGCGCAATCTTTCCTTCATTTTTCTTATCCTCTCCTCACTTCTTACTTACAAATACACACTAACATGCACTACACTATCACACATGCCGGGAGACCGGTCGGGAGCTTAGAGATTGTCTCGGCTGGGGCGGTGTTTCGCTGGTGGGATGTACCTGGTTGGAGAAAACCCCACAATCCGACTGGTAAGTCGGATTCAGATCGCGCCTTCCAGCGGGGCAACATACCCACCACTTCCCGAGCAAAACCCGGCATGCACTAAACTTACGGAAATATTGACCATAGTCGTTGTCGCGCCCGGAAACAGGAGCTAACCAACCAGTCAAAACGAAATATTCTCTCATTCACTGCAAGGTCTGCTAGGTCTCCTGGCTAGCTCTGGAGACACGCCCCTTTCACATGAATTTTTTTAAATCGAATTGAATTGCCTTATTTTACTTGGTGAGACTCAGGCCATGAGGTTTGCACTGACCACGCAAATTTCGTTACGCTTCTTTCACCAACTAGCGGAGAAAGAAGGTATTCAATAGGCGACAAGACAGGCGATTTTGAATTTTGCTCAGAGGCGTCATTTAGGCTTCAGGATCTTTTACATGCAGTAAATCTACTACATGGGACAGCCGGCTTTACTTCCCATACGAAGGGTTTTAAATATGCGACGGAGCAGACTCGAGGCGTGGCGGAGAGGGTGTTTCTGGCGATGTCATTGTGCGAGGGGCGTGTGAGTGAATTGAAGAGCGTCATGATCACCCAGCGGTGACGCGCGCTCACGCAACTGACGCTCATCCACTCTTCTTTTTCTTCCCCCTCTCCTACTTCTTCTCCCCCCTCTCCTACTCCACCATACTCTGTTCTGCTTGGAAGCGTGCATTGATGATTCAACCGTATTTCTCTGAACCGTATAGTCAGAATCCATTGCTTGTGGGTCCTTGATACCGAAAAACCGATGTGCGTCTGTCTGTGGTCAATGCTGGCGCCTAGACCGTTTAGCACATTTTCTCCAAAATTTATATTTCTCGATCGACTTAAAGGAAGTCGAGGCTTTCTGAGTTTGAAGTGTTTTTTTGGGAGGAGGAGTACTTAACACGAAGAATAAAGTACTTTACATGAGTATTTTGATGTTGGGGAATACTTTACATGAATCCTCAACAAAATCCCTCCACAAAATCACACAGCGGCAAGGCGCGCTCACGTAACTGACACTCACTCTTCTTCCCCCCCCTCCTACTCCTCCGCCCACTGTTCTGCTTGGAAGCGTGCATCGATGATGATGCAACCGTATTCAGCGACTGCCAAGATCTGTTGTTCAGGCAAATGCCTCTGATCTAGTTCTACGTGAGTTTTAAATAATTATGTTCTTTATTTCTAAATGCAAATTTGTGTTTTTTAAATAAACCTAAATAAAATAAAATTAAAAATTTTTTAATTAATTTTTAACCTAAGTGATTTAAGGAGGATAAAATTGGAAATGATGTACGAAATGTCCTGAATGGTAGTTCATCCTAAAGTATGTTTCTGCCACACCTATGTTCTCCAAAATTAACTGACACCGAATACAAAGTACGATTTATAATATCCAAGGGTTTCCAACATCCTCCACGGACACAAAGATATGAATATTTACTTTTTGTCTATTTAATGTATTAAGGGGGTGTCACTCTCTTGGCAAAGTCATTTGAAAAGTGCTTGGAGGCAGTCATTCGAATCTTGAAAGGAAAGATTACGTTTAATTTTATTTAAGTATTAAATATATTCTAAATTGCGTCATTTAATTCAGTTAAATGTGAAAACGAAAGGATCATTTTGCTTTGCTTAGTAAGGTTCGAGAATGATTAGTAATTCGTGTAAAAACGTATAATTTTGATTAATATAACAATATTATATTTAATTATTATAGTTTTCTATCCATTTTCATTTGTTTACTAGGGGTATTAATAATGTTGATATGCAAAATGCTTGTCATACGAATCAGCGGCCATTGTTGCTAATTGCAACCCATTGTTGCAACGCTGCACTGAAACAGAAGGCGATAGTGACACTCACCGTTGGTTAGTATTAATATAAACTAATATTTTATTTATGGGTAAAATACTCATTACGTGATAAAATAAATAGAACGTGAATACTATAATAAGAACGAAAATAAGGTATTAATTGTCAGAAAGCTGTTTTCGTTTAAAACGTTTGAATTAAAATGTGTCTGTATTTTTCACGCTTCGTGTGTTCAAGAATTTTTCAAATAGTAATTGAAGTGTGCTGTGACCGCCCGCGGGCAGTGAAATGTCCCGCCGCCGGGCCGCGTCACAGCATCGGAGGCGCCACCAAGCGAAGCGGCGGACGGCGGCAACGGGCCGCCCAGGGCCGGGTGCGCGCGGCCGTCTCGGTTCGATAGGCGCGCCAAGACTCGCCGCTGTCCCTATGGCAGGGCTAGTCAGCGAGCGACCGCAGCGGGCGGGCTATAAAGCGGCGCCGGCCCAGCCCCGGAGCGGCAGAAGCAGGAGAGCGAGCTTAGAGTACTGGTCGGCAGCGAGGTATACAGCGTTCTGGTGGAGAAGATTCTGGTGGCAACGACTTTGGCTTTCGACTACGGACTACTCTTCTGGATTTTCGGCGACCCCGGACATTTCGGCACCTCTACTGGCTATCGGCGACCCGGCTACGATTTTTGGTCTTTTCTCCTGGATATTCGGCGGCAAGGCTTTGTACTCGGATACATCCATACTGTAACTAGTCTGTTAATAAAGAAACTTGTTTGTTTTGAAGCTCTCGTCTTTGCTTGGATTCTACAAAACTGGCGACGAGGAAAAACAAGATATGGCGACCGGCGAGCAGATAATGACATTGATCACGCTGATGCAGCAGCAACTCCAACAGCAAGCAGAGGCGCACGCGCAGCAGATGGCCGCGTTAATGGAAGCATGCCACGCACGCTCCCCTCCGCAGTTCCCGGCTTTCCAGCCCGACACGGAAGAGTGGGCCGAGTACATACACAGGTTGGAGCAGCACCTACTGTGTTATAAGGTAGGAGACGCAAAGATGAAGAAAGCATTTTTTCTTAGCTGCGCGGGCAACAGTGTTACCAACTTAGTAAAAAAGCTGTTCCCAGATAGGGAGTTATCTAGTGTTAGGTGGGCAGAAATGTTAGAAAAACTTAACAACTATTTTAACAAAGCGCCCCACGTAGTGTCAGCCAGGTTCAAATTTTTCCAATGCAGGAAGAGTGAGGGGCAGACCCACAGCGAGTGGATAACAGAGCTGGCCGGGTTGGCGCGACATTGTCAATTTAAGTGCCCACCATCTGATAGTGAGGTTTCCTATGCAGATACCTTGATAAGGGACATGGTAGTGCTTCACACACCGGAAGAGAAAATTAGGTTCCAGGCGTTACAGAGTGGGGACCCATCATTAGAAGAAGTTCGTAACATATGTAAGACGTATGAGATGACGTGTGAGGCGGCTCGCCAGATCGCGTCAGAGGCACGGGTGTACCAAGTTAAGAACAGTGGGTCGGTGCGCGGCAGTAGTAGGCCAAAAGTGGTGAGCGACGGTAGTGATTCCAGTGAATGTAGTGCCAGTAGTGCGGGAGACTACCACTATAAAGGGGGGGCACGCAACAATCAGTGGAGGCGTGGCCGCCGACCCTACAGGGGACCAGGGTACAGAAAGTTTAATGGCAGCGACAGTGACAACGGCAGTGCGAAAGGAGTTACACAAAAAAAGAAGTCATGCAAAGACTGTGGAAGGTTGCATGTGAGAGAAAAGTGTAGGTTTAGAAATAATCAATGCTTTTGGTGCAAAAAAGTGGGCCATATCCTGGAAGTATGTGAAAAAAGAAAACAGTCAGAACGGTTTAGAAGACGGGAACAAGAAATGGAAGTAGATACTATTAATCACGTGATCAACACACACGGGCAGGACAAGCTGATAGTTAAAATAAAAATTCATGAGGAACCGGTAGATTTCCTGTTAGATACGGGCGCCGCAGTGACTCTCATAAACTTAGAAACTTACCAGCGGATAGGGGCACCGCGGTATCAGAGAGTGCAGAAGGGTCTGTATGCATTTGGCAAGACACCAATCAAAGTGCTAGGGAAAGTGTCGCTGAGGGCAACCTATAAGAATAAGCAGGCAGAAGTAGAAGCCATTATTGTAGACAGATATGACGTCACGAACATTTTGGGCCGGGACTCGTTCGACAAGCTGGGGTTCGGAGTGATAGACTCGGTGAACCGGATCACAGAAAGTGGAGAGGCAAGAACGGTCAGGGAGTTGGAGCAAGAGTTTCCGGAGGTGTTTTCGCCCGAACTTGGTGAGTGCAAGCAGTTTCAAGCTAGGATCCAGTTGAAAGAAGGGCACAAGCCACGTTTCTATAAGGCGAGACCGGTCCCGTGGGCCCTCAGAGACAAAGTGGCCGAAGAGCTGCGGCGATTGCAAGCAGATGACGTCATCACCCCGGTAGCCACGAGCCAGTGGGCCACGCCATTGGTCGTGGTTAAGAAGGCGAATGGTGCGGTTAGATTATGCGGGGACTTCAAGAGTACGGTGAACCAGCAGTTGGAAGTGGAACAGTACCCCATCCCGAAACCGGAAGATCTGTTCCACAAGCTGTCCGGAGGGCAACAGTTTTCGAAGATCGACCTGAGAGATGCGTATCTGCAGCTGCCATTAGACCAAGAGGCAAGGGAGGTGCTAGTCATCAACACTCCCCTGGGCCTTTTCAGATATAATAGGCTGCCGTTCGGCATCAGTTCTGCTGCCGCATTATTTCAGCGCTGCTTAGAACAATTGACGGCGGGGCTGAAGGGTTGTTGCAACTACCTGGACGACATCATCGTCACGGGCAGCTCGGAGATGGAACACAGAGAAAACTTGAAGAAATTATTTGAAGTACTCCAGAAGAATGGTCTAAGGGTTAATAAAGACAAGTGTGAGTTTTTTAAGGACCGCGTGGTATTTCTCGGACACGTCCTGGACCGCACCGGCATTTCGCCCACCAGCCAGCACGTAGAGGCCATATTGCAGCTTCCCCCCCCCCAGCGGACGTGAAGCAACTTCAGGCATTGTTGGGAAAAATAAATTACTATAACAAATTCATTAAGAATTTCTCAACGATAGCGGCTCCTTTGAACAGACTAAGACAAAAAGGAGTGAAGTTTGTGTGGTCGAAGGACTGTGGAAGAGCGCTTGACCAATTGAAAGAAGCGTTGGTACAAACAGCCAAGCTGAATCATTTTGTGCCCGGCAGAGTAACTACAGTTGCAGCAGATGCCTCAGAATATGGGTTAGGGGCAGTCTTGTCACAAAAGGACGATAAGGGGGTCGAGAGACCGATTGCGTTTGCGTCTAAGTCGCTGAACAAGCACCAGAGGAACTACTCGCAGGTCGAGAAAGAGGCGTTAGGGATAATATTCGCGGTAAGGAAGTTTAACGACTACTTGTACGGCAGCAAGTTTCATATAATAACAGACCACAAACCCCTGGTACAACTGTTTCACCCTGGCAAGAAGATTCCGGAAAGCACCGCGAAAAAGTTACAGAGATGGGCGCTATTTTTAACAGATTATAATTACCAAATTCACTTTAGGAGAACGGCCCAGCATGCTAACGCGGATGCGTTGTCCAGGCTGCCGGGAGGCCCGGACCTGGACTTCGACAGATCAGAAGAAGAATGTCTCCAGATTGACGCGGAGGAACTGCAGGGTTTAATGGAGTTTCCGTTGCAAGCCAGAAGAATCGCTAGAGAGATAGATAAGGACCCAGAGCTAAAGTTGATTAGGGACTATGTTGGCCGGTTGGCCGCCTAGGCTGTTGAGAAGCAACGCGAGCTGGTTCAACAAGAAAGACAGGTTAACGTGCAAAGCAGGCGTGTTGCTCCTAGCGGGAAATGAGTATACCAGAGTAGTCATTCCAAGGAGTTTGAGGACGACGGTGTTGAATCTCCTCCATGAGGGGCACTGGGGCGTCGTAAAGACTAAACAATTGGCACGCCGTCATTGTTTCTGGGAAGGGATGAACTCGGACATTGTACAAATGCTGAGAAGGTGCGAGGCCTGCCAATTAAACCAAAGTGCGCCGAGTAAGGACTTGGTATCATGGCCCGAGCCCAGTGAGCCGTGGGAACGAGTGCACGTTGATTTCGCGGGCCCATTCTGGGATAGGATGTGGATGGTGGTGGTGGACGCAAAATCTAACTACCCTTATGTGATCGAGATGGCCAGCACAACGTCGACACAGACGATCGACGCGCTAGAGAGGGTTTTTGTTACAGAAGGGCTGCCTGTCACGCTGATTACGGACAACGGGCCGCAGTTTACGTCCCAGGAGTTCACCAGTTTCTGCAACAACAATGGTATTCAGCATGTCTGCACGCCCCCGTTCCACCCACAATCCAACGGGGAGGCGGAGAGATTCGTCCGCACCTTTAAAACGGCGATGAGCAAGGCGCGCGCAGCGGGGTCACACAGGTCCCGAGCTCTGTTGCGGGTACTGGCTACGTTCCGCACGCTGCCTGGCAAGGACGGCAAAAGCCCTGCAGAGATGCTTCATGGAAGGCAGCCGCGGACGTTATTGTCCCTCCTGAGGCCGGTGGACCCGTACAGGTCGGTTGGAACACAACCGAAACACCAGGTAGGTGACAGAATCTACTGCTTCTCGTTCAAGCGATCCCCAGCCTGGCTTCCTGGGATTATTACAGAAGTCAGGGGGAACAGAACGTATTTAATCCGAACAGAGAGTAAGATGGTGGTACGACATCAGGGGCAAATCAGGCCGCGAGTCAACCACAGTAGAGTGGATTCTTTACCTCAAGTCTCACCCCAAGAATTTAGACAAAAGGTAATGAGGGAAACTATTTACGCCCCACAGGAGACAGCAGCGTCGTGCTCCACGGCCCCGGATGCAGCCGACGCCCAGCCGCCAGGTGACAGCGAGCCGGTCGACGAAGAGGCTGGGGAAGCTGCCAAAAGGGAGTGGCGGACCAGGAGGACTACCAGGAAGGTCCGATTTGCGCCGTATGCGACGCTTTTGGGCGCGGAGGGTGCTGTGACCGCCCGCGGGCAGTGAAATGTCCCGCCGCCATGCCGCGTCACAGCAGCGGAGGCGCCACCCAGCGAAGCGGCGGACGGCGGCAACGGGCCGCCCAGGGCCGGGTGCGCGCGGCCGTCTCGGTTCGATAGGCGCGCCAAGACTCGCCGCTGTCCCTATGGCAGGGCTAGTCAGCGAGCGACCGCAGCGGGCGGGCTATAAAGCGGCGCTGGCCCAGCCCCGGAGCGGCAGAAGCAGGAGAGCGAGCTTAGAGTACTGGTCGGCAGCGAGGTATACAGCGTTCTGGTGGAGAAGATTCTGGTGGCAACGACTTTGGCTTTCGACTACGGACTACTCTTCTGGATTTTCGGCGACCCCGGACATTTCGGCACCTCTACTGGCTATCGGCGACCCGGCTACGATTTTTGGTCTTTTCTCCTGGATATTCGGCGGCAAGGCTTTGTACTCGGATACATCCATACTGTAACTAGTCTGTTAATAAAGAAACTTGTTTGTTTTGAAGCTCTCGTCTTTGCTTGGATTCTACAAAGTGTACGACATAAATTGTCATATTATAATATTACACAGTCATTAACAAAATCGAAAGTGTGTGCTATTGTAGCACCACTAGTTTACTACAGGCTGCTCCTCTCTCAATAGATGACTTCGATGCCCTGGTATTTCCTATACGTTTCCTCGTATTTCACACGCGGGGAGACGATCAAAGCATGAATGGTATAGTGCTATTTTTATTACGTTGCCCCTCAAGCCCCTATGGCCACGATGGAATACTCGTATCACACGGCATTTCGCGTCTTTCTCCCTCGTGCCGTTAGATATCTCATGATCGCAAGCACTGCTTGATACGGTCACGATCATGCGATATCTAGCGGTACAACTGAGAAAGACGCGAAATACCATGACATATTCCATCGTGAAGACAGGCCTTGAGGGGCAAAGTTATAAAAATCGCACTATAGGTATGGGGGCTACCCTCTCTTCTCGTACCATTGCCCGGCTAATTGAGGAAGCTAGCTCTGAACCCTTGAGATAACCCTAAATGCTCAGCTTTAGGCTGGTGGTGATTGTTCTTTTTTATTTTTACCGTTAGTTAAATCTTAATTATAAATTAATAAAAGCACGGCAACTGTCAAATTAAATTCCCCCTAGCGCGACGATGATGATCGAGGTTTTAAAACATCGATGTTGATTTGATTTATTTGATTTATTTATGTCAAAAACAGTTAAAAACTGCGTGTGACGAGCTATGGGGAGAAGTGAATTTTGTGCACGTTTTCGTAATTCTGTGGTCTCTATCCTAAACCATATTCTAGTCGAATTTTGGATACAGAAAAGAGAGGTTTTTTTTCGAGTTTTGTTGACAAAATATTCGCTCCTATATAATAAAATATATTTTCAAAGGTAAATTAGCTATAAATTCCTGCCCTGAACCCTCATGTTCTTCATGAAAGAATAATACTTTTTGCCGCGATAATATGAAAAACGATAATTTGAATAACTATGTTTTTTCTATCGATGTCGCACCCCTACACTACATTTACGGCATGAATGACCGTAATAGTTGGCGCGGAGAAATGAAACGTTCGCATCACAACTGTGATCCTCCAACAGTGTTGCTCTACACGGGTGAAGGGCAGCAACAGATTCAAGAACCCAGTCTGTAAATGTATCGGCATATGCAGTGTTATCATAGCGCAAAGGTATAACCGTATGAAAAGGCACCCTTGATGCAGTCCATAATGAGTATTCGCTTGAATAACGGTATTAAAAAATAACGATATTTCAAAAGGTTAAAATTCTTTAGTATTTTCAGCATACATAAGCAACGCGAAGATTCGAGTTTTGAAAACATATTCTCCAGGTTTCGAGAACTGGTGGATACGAATGTCCCTGCCCTAGTACATAAACCCGGTCTCGAAGAGTCGACTGTCGCTCTGCAACAGTCTTGAGGCGACTCAACACAAGGATTTGATTTAAAATTGATATTTTAAATGTTTCGGGTTCTTCGGCATTATAAACGTATAAAATCAACGCGAAGATTCAAGTTTTCCAACACAGTAGTTTACCAGGATTCGAGAACTCACTGTCTCTTCCCTAGTTTATAGTAAACTCTGCTCGGAATAGCCTGGGTTGTGAGGCAGTTGTAATGCGACTCATCTCGAGGATTCGATTTAAAAACGGTTTTTCAAATGTTTCGGGTTCTTCAGTATTCTAAACGTACAAAATCATCGCGAAGATTCTTTTCCAACACAGTAGTTTCCCAGGATTCGAGAACTCACTGTCCCTCCACTAGTTTATAGTAAACCCGGCTCGGAATAGCCTGCGCTCTGCGACAGCACTACTGCGACAGTACAGTCTCATCCCGAGGATTCGATTTAAAAACGGAATTTCAAATATTTCGGGTTCTTCAGTATTCTAAAAGTACGAAACCAACGCGAAGATTCAAGTTTTCCAACACAGTAGTTTCCCAGGATTCGAGAACTCACTGTCCCTCCCCTAGATTATAGTAAACTCTGCTCGGAATAGCCTGCGCTGTGAGGCAGTTGTGAAGCGGCTCATCACGAGGATTCGTTTTGTGGCGGAGCCTTCTGGAGCTAAACGGTCGCCCGCGGCGGGGGAGGAGCGATAAAAGCGGCCTGTGGCGCCACCAGGGCTCACGGCCTTCGTTATGGGAGTCGTAAATCGACGGGGTAATCTGGGGAAGCCGCGTTATGTCGTCAGCGACATCTAACGGTGGCTCGTGGAACTACCACGCGAAGGTTTGTTGGGGGCCGATGCTCCCCAAGAATCAAACGCGATATCTGAGGGGTATCTGTCCCGATATCTACGGACGCTTTATCTGGGTAATTGCTTATTTTACGGGCCCGGCAATAATGTTTCCCGATTTGTAAAGTGGTTACGCCCATTTGCTTCATTTATGAAGTACCTTCATGTTTTTGTAATGCTGGTTTAGTCTGGGAATGCACTGTGCTTCAGTTTTGTAAAATATTTTCTTTCTTTCTGATTGATATCCTCATCAGCTTATCGTTAAGATTTCATAGAACTTTTAGCGTGTTTCGTCATGTGTTTCAGTATACAGTATTCGTGTTTCACGTGATGTGACATTTTAGAACTCAACCCCTTTGTTAAAAGAGAGGGACACTTTCAGACCCATGGCAATTTCTCAGCAGTATGTTATATGAAAATTGCCTAGCTTGATATCTCCGGCTGGCATTTTCGTGTTCATTGATTCGTGTTTCTGGGTGTGTCAACTGCTAAATACGTCTCCTGTGACACACCTATCTACCTTTCCTTACGCACTGACGTTAGAAAATTCATGGCTGCTATAGTACGATTTTTATGACATTGCCTCTCAAGGCCTCTCTTCACGATGGAATATGTCACAGTATTTCACATCTTTCTCAGTCGTGCCGCTAGATATCGTATGATCACGACCGTATGAAGCAGTGCTTGCGATCATGCGACATCTAGCGGCAAGACCGATAAAGATGCGAAATGTCGTGTGATATTCCATTGTCTCGTAAATGTTCGATGGGATTCAAATCGGACGATCTGGATGGCCCAATACTTCGATCGAATTATCCAGAATGTTCTTCAAACCAATCGCGAACAATTGAGGCTCAGTGACATGGCGCATTGTCGTTCATAAAAATTCCATCGTTGTTTGGGAACACGAAGTCCATGAATGGCTGCAAATGGTCTCCAAGTAGCTGAACATAAGTATTTACAGTCAATGATCGATTCAGTTGGACCACAGGACCCAGTGCTTTCCGTCTAAAACAGCCCACACCATTATGGAGCCATCATCTGCTTGCATAGTACCTTGTTGACAACTTGGGTCCATAGCTTCGTGGGGTTTGCCCCGTATTCGAACCTAACCATCCACCTGAATTCGGGACTCATCTTACCAAGCCACGGTTTTCCAGTCGTCTAGGGTCCAATACATACAGGTGTCCGGGGAGGAAACGTCGAAACTTCGAAAATAAGCTCTTAAGACAATTCTAAGCATATTCGTAAACTACGAGGATATTCCGAATGGTTGAACCGCAATAAGCACTCAAGAGTTGGTTTGAAAAATTGATTTATAGGCAAAACTTTGCATTATAGAAGCATAGAAACACTTCAGAAACATATAAATTATTTATTATTTACAAAAGAAATGAATATGTTTGTTCAGAAAGAAAAATTAAGCGAGAAATAAAAAAGCATCCAATTTACATAATTGGACTGTTTTTTTATTTCTCGCTTAATTTTTCTGTCTGAGCAAATATACTAATTTCTTTTGTAAATAATAAACAATTTACAGGTCTCTGGAGTGTTTTATGCGTCTATAATGCAAAGTTTTGCCTAGAAATCATTTTTTCAAACCAACTTTTGAGTGCTTATTGCGGCTCAACCATTCGGAATATCCACGTAGTTTATTAGACAAAATATGCTTAGAATTGTCTTAAGAGCTTATTTTCGAAGTTTCGACGTATCCTCCCTGGACAGCCTGTATAGTCAAGAGCCCAGGAAAGGAGCTGCAGGCGATGTCGTGCACAGGACCGTGCTGTTAGCAAAGGTACTTCAGTCGGTCTTCTGCAGCCACAGTCCATTAAAGCCAAATTTAGCCTCACTGTCCGAACGGACATGTTCGTCATACGTCCCACTTTTTTTTCGGCCGTTATTTCGCGCAGTGTTGCTTGTCTGTTAGCACTAGAGGTCTGCATTCTCCGCGATTTTTACCGACCAGCGCTCGCCCGCCTCTCTTCTCTCGAGACCACGCGCTCGACTGTCCTTCGCAGCCGGTTGCGGACTCCCGGGAGCCGGCGCCCGACCGAGACTCGGCCTCCAACCGACGAGACTCGACAACCGGCGGACCCCGTTCAGGCGAACTGCTCCACGTAACAATCGGCCGACACGTCGGAGTAAATATCTAATGGCACGTTTCAGGAAAAGGAAGGAGTATTGAATGGTTTTTTAAATAAATGACCAATAATTTCGTTTTTTTCAAAATTTAAAATATAGAGGAATTTTAATATTAATTTTCAAATAATAAATTTTAATAAAATAATTTTAATAAATTGTAATAAATAATTTTAATTTTAATTGTAATAAATAATTTTAATAAATAATTTTAATAAATTGTATAAAAAAATAATAAAAAGCTTTAAAAATCGACTCCTCGGACGCACGGGAGAACCTCAAGTGGATCTATTGCAGTTCTGCCTGTGACTTCAAAGAAAAGGCACTCAAAAGTTTTAGAGATAAATTCCGTTCTTTGTAATGACTAGGTATCGGATGCTTCGGAAATTGCCTATTTTATTCTAATGAACATAAAATTATTAATTTTCCTTCATTTTATATGGTGCAATATGGAGCAAATACAAATGCTCTGCTAAATTTAGATGCAAGTGCTATGAAATATATTAGTACCTTTCCCTTCCAATTTTGTATTTTTGCCGTCTTTTTCCAAATATTTTTGTTGTTGGTGTTGTTGTAATTTTCAGGCATCTGAAACGCAGGTCTTGGTTTCTTAACCCGGCAGTAGGCGTGCGGGGTGCCTCAGTTACCTCAGCATTATTTTGAGCTCATTGTACTTTTAGTTTTATTTATAATCTTGCGAGCTTCTCAATATCTTTCGAGGAAAGCTTTGTGCACATATCTCGACCCTTCTCTTTCAACTGCTTCCTGTCCTTTCCTGGAAATTTCGTCGCAACGGCGATGGCGCGCTGCGTGGGAGCCACCGAGTCACCTCGCACAACCTTTGTTATCGCTTCCTGCCACGCTGTTCTCGGGGGTCTCGTGGAGCTTCAATACTACTCCACAGAAGTCAATGATTCACAAATTCAGCTTTTACGATTTTTTAATTACAATTAATCGCTTATCTTGTATTGAAACGAAAAATAATGGAATAATTGAAAAACATTGTACTCGTACATATAAAACTTCATATGCATCATTTCATGTATACATACTTTTGACGAATTTAAAATAATGTTAAACGTGTGTATATAATAGTAAATAATGTATTTTGAATTATTGAGTTGAATAGGCTGATGTGCCGTGACCGCTGTTGTTTGGCCGCCGACTAAGTCGACAAATACAAAGGCCATGTCGGCTTACATAAACTATTTCACAATAAATTACTACGCCCAATGACAAGACGTTTTGATGCAAGGAAAATAGTACTCACCTCATTTTTGTTTAGCATATGCTTTTTTCTTATATACTCGTGAAATTATGACCAAATATTCATTGTATTTAATAAATATGCCTTATATTCGGGTTTGTAAGAAACTTCAATGACATTACAATTGGTACGCAACGAATTATCTTCCCTCAAGCACTATAAATATAGAAAAACAATAAAATTTATTTTCAGTCTTTGTTTGCCTTAATTCTTTCAAAAAATATAGTTTGTCTCTATAAAATTATTTCCAGTCAATCGATAAATTGTTACTTTTCAACAAATTAATCGTTTAATTGAAATTGTATTTTCTTTCGATTACAATGAATTGAAAGTGTTGCGATCACTACATGCGGCGACTTTATATCCCGTACATGCATTGAGGGGCGAAGCTACTGTGCAGTCCGGCGCTTGGCCGAGCGGCCGAGCGCTCGAGCGCTCGAGACGCTCGAGCGCTCGAGCGCCCGGGCGCTCGGCGACTCCCGCGTCTCGGCGGGAGCCGCAAGGCGGCCGGTCGAAATGTCCGTTAAACAGCTATCTCTTCCCCCCCAAGCAAGGTCCCCCACCCTTCGCCGAGCGTCGGAGCGGAGCCCGAGAGTCTCGAGCGGTTGTTTTCGCCTGATTGCAGAGCTCTAGTTAGCACTGACAACTCTACGCAAACGCCGCGCTGCTGCTCTCGGTTATTAAGTGAAGGCCGTCGTCCCACTGCTTTGTCCGTGGTGAAAGGTTACGCTTAAAATTGAATTGAATTGCCTTATTTTACGTGGCGAAACTCAGACCATGAGGTCTGCTCTTCCGTCTGACCACGCAAATTTCGCTACGCTCCTTTCACCTAGCGGAGAAAGAAGGTATCGGGCGACGAAAGAGGCGATTTTGAATTTAGCTCAGAGGCTTTATTTAGGCTTGAGGATTTTTTACATGCAGTAAATCTACTAACATGGGACAGCCGGCTTTACTTCCCCTCCGAAGGAAGGCGTACGAAGGATTTTTTCGCCCCTAAAAATCCATGGCTTCGATCGGGTTTGAACCCGTGATCAGTCCAAAACGCTAACCATTACACCATCGCCGCCAAAATTAGGTATTCTTGGTACACTCTTGACAATGCGGATCTCGGAATATTGAATTCCGTATCGATTTCGGAAATGGAATGTCCCATGCGTCCAGCTCTAACTACAAATCCGCGTTCAAAGTCTGTTAATTCCCGTCGTGCGGTCATAATGTCAGAAACCTTTTTGTGTGAATCGCTTGAGTACAAATGAAAGCCCTGCCAATGCCACCGCCCTTGAATACCTTTTGTAGGACACGCGATACTGCTGCCACTTGTATATTTGCATATTGGTATTCCAAGACTGTTGCCATTTCAGTGTAAAGTACACAACAAAAAACAATGAAAAAATCAGTACAAACATTAATATTGTTTAAAATGCCAATCATCTTCCTAACACCACAAAACTTCAATTAATGGTGATAATATTGCTTAGTTTTATGGCAATTCGTGTCTTAACAAGAGTTAACTATTTAAAACTTATTTTAAATTAGTCATTCTTCTATAGTGATTCTTTCAAAATTATTTTAATCATAATGAATTGGTTTTTCCAATTATTCAAGTACAAATTATACTTATCATTGTAGATATTCGAATTATTATATTTTGTAGTATTTCTTCACCGAAATATGGCTGAGAATCTTAGATTTGAAAAGCGTTTCAATTGTGAACAGAAGTTCACGATTACGTTACTTTCTCGCCTTTACTTTCTGGGACGAGTGCCAGAAAACGGTGATTTTTCATCAGAAAAACTCATTGCCGGGCTCTGGTAACAAAAGGGAATAGTGTTCCTATGTATAGTTCATTACTTCCTCTAACATGTACAGTAAGAATCTATGTTTTGTGGGTCCTTGATACCCAAAAAATTGGTTGACGGGAAAATTTGTGTCTGTCTGTCTGTAGTCAATGCTAGCGCCTAAACCGTTCAGCAGATTTTCTCAAAAACCGTTTCAATTTTATTTTCTTCCTTTTTCTCCACGGATAGAACAAGATAGGCTTTAAAGAATAGCGCAGGTCTCACTTTCATTGACCCATGTGAATTTCGAGTTTTTCCTATCGACTGTCGAAAATGCACTTGCATAGCCCTTGGAAATGTTCCGAAACGAATCAATGAAAACACGCAATGTTTGTGTAATATCTATCGATGGTAGCGACAGGAACGTAGTTCAATCATCTTTGATCTTCACTGAATTAATAATTTAGTGTTGCGTTTTCATAGGTAAATAATTCATGTACTATAAAATACTGTAAACCCTCGTTAACACGAATTCCAAGGGACTGAAATAATCTTGAAATGTTCTTGTTATGAAAATTCGTGTAATCCGATTTTTAAATACTGTATCATTACAACGTTTCTTTGACGAGACCAAAATTTTGTTCGTTTGTCGACGAATTTCGTGTTCAGTGAGTTCGTGCTAACAAGGATTTACTGTATATTAACGCTTGAGCTGATTTCAGTATTGCATTTCACTAGTTATCTTGTATTGAAACCAAAAGTGATTTACCCAATGTTAAATTACATAATTACATTTAATGTTATTGATAGGTATTGCCATAGAATGTCAATACTAAGCAGCTTAGGGGTAGTAGTGTTTAACCCAATAGTTTATAAAGTCAAAAATAACAATCAAAACTTACATAGGTTTACCAGGTAATAACCAAACGGTAAGTTTAGTCATATCTGATATTTCTTGCAAACAAAAATTTGTTTCTATTTTAAAATATATTTTGCTAATTAATTTGCAAGTAAAGTTCATAGCAAAAAAAGATGAGCGAAAACTAAAGAGTAAAAGTACCTAAATTTTAGAATAATGTCTAATTTCAATATAAACAATTATAATATTTGTTTATATTTCAAAGAAATACATAAAGGACTTGAAATTTATTGTGAATATTTGTTGAACAAGAAGAATAAAAGAGAATGTCATTATATGAAGATGAACGCGAAAGGAAATTGGCCACATTCCATAATTTTTTTTATGAAAAAGTGTCTTTTTCCATAATTAAAATACTAGACTTCAGGAAAATTTCATAATTGAATTTAAGTAAAAGAAAATGTGGATTTCCTCTCTCATAAGCTAAATACAGTTAACTTCAAAATATTAGTAGGTATCCAATAGTCATCTTGTTTCTATATTTAAAGAAACATTTTTCATTTGGTTTAATCTAATTATGTTACAAACAGTACAATTAAAAGTTTCCAACTTCAGGTTATTTAAATTTTGTATTACATATTGAGAATTAATGTTCCTATCTGTATCAGTCCTTATGAGTGCAGGACACATTTAAATTATGAACTTTTATGCAAATTACATTTAGTTTATTAAAAACCCTTTTGTATCTATGCTGTGCCAAAATCTTGAATAATTGTTAACCATTTGAGCAATATAAAGTAACTTCCTGTAAGTTGTCGCAATATCATTTTTGTGTTTAATAATTAAGTTGTACAGTAAATGATTTTTTACCAAATTTTGTACTGTGTAGCAAAAGAATGCAAGGGTGTCTGCAGTACATGCAATCTGAAAAACAGTAAATGTTTTCTTCAGAAAAATAATGATCTGAAGAGGTATTAAAATTTGAAGATTGCTGGATGGGATTTTGAAGTGTTTTTGAAGAATAATTGATGAATGTATTCTAGATAATTTTTATTTAAACAACTTTATTAGTAAATTAGTAACTTCATAAAACAACTTTTGGGGCACTTGAATATGACCTTGTTATGAAGTAATGATTTTCTTGAAAAGAAAATGCCTTTTATATTTTGTCTGTTGTATCAGTCTTTTCCTTACAGCCTATGTTTCATCATGGCAATTTGAAATGGTGTGAAATATATCATTGTTGGTGATAGACAACCTCCTCCTGTTGAAAAAGTAAAATGTTACAGGAGGAAGGAAAAACACTTGTTGATGTTAATAATGAACAGTTTGCTAAGTTGAAGCATTCTATACTCTCTGTATAACAGTATTAAAAAATTATTTATTGTAATATTTTTCTGAAAGCATCTTACAAAAACCTCCTATGTGGCTCTTACCATTTACAAGATATTTTATCTTCAATAAATAGTAAAGGTGATATAAGACACTTTTTTAAGACCATAGTTTCTAGTATCCTTTGGAAATTTTCTTTTCAAAATAAAGAACAAGCAAATTCTGAATTATTGATACAAAAATTTAAAAATTGCCAATTCCGTCATCTAGAAAGTTGTCATCAATGTTGATTTGCAAAATTATATGCTGTAAAATGCAGTTAACTTGTCTCATCAAAATAATAAATTAACAGAATATTCATGTAAAAGTGAAGAAAAACTCATTGAGATCTATGTGATTAAACTTTGAAATAAAATTTGTTTAAGTTGTCAGCCTTTATGAAATTAGAATATAACTAGTTTCCTACAACAGCTAAAATGCTACTGAACAAAACCTCACAAACTTGTTTTTTAAAAAGAAGCACACAAACTGTTCCAAGATCAACAAATGAAATACTATCAAATATCACCCCTATAAGTTAAATAGTTTAACAAAAAGTCTTCATGAGTGCTGCAAAATATTTACAGCATATAAGATCTTTACACATCAAGAACATCAAAAAAGTTCTTCTTCTACATCAATCATTGGACCGTTTGTCCGTTGCACACTCTCTGATCCTTCCACTGTATTTTTGGTCGTCCCATAGACTGATTTCCTTTAGGGCCGTATTGAGTCACTTCTTTTGGAGTTCTAAAATTTTCCATTCTTTGGACGTGTTTTGCCCATGCGTTTCTGTATTCTTTTCTTTTTATATTTAAATTAAATATTCCTAACATATTTCTTACATCCTCATTTCTTATTCTGTGTTCTCTCGTAAAGCCCAATATTGATCTCAAAAGCCTCATTTCAAAAACCTGAATTCTATTGAAGGATTTGCTATTCAGTACCCACATATCACTTCCGCAGCTTCCAGTTGGCACAGCTAATGTTTTATAAAATTTTAGGAGAGTGTCTTTCCTTGCCTTGTTTCTTAGGGTTCTAAAACAAGATATTTTAGGGTTTGTTGCAGATTCAAAAAATTTGCTGTTCCTGCATGCAACTCCTGTATAGCAAATATATAATGGTTGATGGCCTCTTCCTTGCAAACTTGCTGTTGCGTAGTTTCAGCTGTGTTGTAATGCTGAGTATGAGAATTTGGTCAGTACCTATGCACAAAATGACCATAGGTGGAAGAACCCAATCAAATATTTGCATTTTTCAGTCAAAATCTAAACTATTTCAATTGGTTTTGGATTTTTCCAAATTTCCTAGCTATCTAACAAAACTATAGACACATTACCAGAGGCTGTATTTCTATAAAGCCTCTGGTAATATGTCTATGGTTTTGTTTCAATTCCTGCAGTCAGGGAAATTAGAAATGTAGATAAATGAAGAATAATTCAGAAATTATGTTTTCTCAATTTTTAAACCTTTCATAAAAAAATAATACTGTATACATTTGGTTTCAGGGTTTTGAGATATCAAAATTACTATTTCTTCAATAATAATTGAAATACAAGCTTTGGTGTAGATTTGTATTGGTGGAATTATAATAATAATTAATTAAACAAATTTCATTGCGATATTCTATCAAATATGTATCATTTAATATTTTATTTATAACAGATCCAGTCACTTTTTATTTCATTTTATAATATATTAATCAACAGCTAGACAATGTTTTTGTTTGGAAAATAATGACTTTTGTTGATTTGGCATTAAGATAGCATCAGTATCAAAGTCTAATGGTAAACATTTGAAATAAATATTTGTAGTTTTTTATCAAAAATTGTAAAACTATTAAGAGCTTATTACTACTATATTCCTTATTTCCATGGGCTTAATGATCTTCCCCACCGTCTTCTGTACAGTGGTACCCATTATATACTTTTCCGGGCCACCTCTCTTCTGGCATTCTTAGCAGATATCCATACCATAGACTCTGCTTTTGTTCTACAGTATCTGTTATATTTTTTTGAATTTCCATTTCCTCCTTTATTTTTTCATTATGTATTTGGTGTAAATGAGATATTCTGCAACTTTGTCTCAAAAATCCATAAGAAGAATCGTCAATAATCTCTTTTTTGTTTTTTAAGTTGGTTCCCATACTTCTGAACCAAATATTTCAATACTTTCTATACTTTCTATTACGGTGCTGTGTATATTTTTTTTGTTATCTTTGATTACTGGAAGTTACACAGAATTTGATTTAGCATATTTATAACTAGTTTCCCTTGATTCATCTTATTATTAATACACCCTTATTACTTGCGCCACCTTTTGAAACCTCAAAGCTCAAATATTGAAAATCATTGCGTAATTGTATTTTACCATTTTCAATATGCAAATCATTCTCATATTCTCCTGTGACTATATACTTTCTTTGGACACATTTATTTGCAAACCCCTTAGATCAAATTACTGTTTTAATTTTCTAAACATATAGTTTATATCTTCTTCATCCTCAGCTACGATGCCTAGATATTCCATGAAAAGTAGAACATTGAATTAATTCTCCATTCTGCATTCCCATTACACTGCATTTCCTTCTTCATTCTTTCAGAGCTTCGACAATAAACATGTTAAAAAGAGTTGGGCACATCTGTCTTAATCCTTTAGAAATTATATCATCTGATATTTGTCTGTTTACTTTCACAACACCTCTACTCTCTTTGTACGTTGTTTTGGAAGTGTTAACTATTTTAAAATTATATTTTTGTTCTTAAATTTTAAAAAGTTTGCTAATGGGTATGCTATCATATTCTTTTTGGAAATCAACAAACAATAGATGAGAATCTCTTCCACAGGCTTTCCTTTTTTCTAAAATTTGTCTTTGTTAGATTAGATTTATTTAAACTGCAATTGGGCATAACCCGGTGGCAGCTAATTACAAAAACATAAATATACACAGCCTTTCAGTAATATAGAACACTAATATCACTAATAATAATAATAATAATAATAATAATAATAATAACAACAACAACAACAACAACAACAACAACAATAAGAATAAGGTAATATAACTGGCAAATTATATACTAATTGTAGTAATAATAATGGTAAAATAATGATAATAATATAAAAACTGACTGATTCATAAAACATTAAATTACATTAAGAGAGAAAACACACACACACACACTGCACTAGTATGTTCTTCCATATTTTCTGCTTTGTTCGTCTGGATTTTCTATCTGTGACCCAATTCTTCCTTTTATTATTCGCCTGTAAGTCTACTAATTGAACTTGTGACAGTAATGCCTCTATAGTTTTCACTTTTTTCTTTATTGCCTTTTTTATAAATCGATACAATTTCTGCTTAATCTTTTCCTGTTCAATAGAGAATTATTTTGAATTTATAAGAAATTTAGTGGTTTACCTTCATGTTTTTTCTTGTTCCAATCTCAAAATGAAAACAGCTTTATCTGATGAAAAATTCAAACCCATACCCCAACAGCTTAGTCAGTATTGTTTCCAATCTGCAGCAAAATATTAAATAACAATTTTAAATTAAAATATTTGTATTGTGTTGCTTCAAAAAGTAAAAAATAATTCAGTTCTTTCTTTATTCTAAGATAATGGGAAATTTTCACTTTTTCTTTCACTTTTTTTTTTTCATAAGAGATACGGTAATCTGCATATTAAGATTCTTGTTATGAACTTTAAGAAAACAAATTATTATTTAACCCTTTCACTACCAATTTCAATTTTTATTGGAACTTTTATTTTCTTCGTATACCAAACAAATTACACAATTCAAAGTGGAAAATTAGTCAATTCTTTCAACTTACTAGGTGCCAATGAACATAATATGCAGCAAAACTTATATTGCTTTCATCAGCAGCAACAATGGGACATCGGTACAACATTTTGGAACACTTGTTTTCCCCATCAGTAGCTACATAACCCAGCAGGTCATGTATGTCCCATTATTAGTGAAAGGGTTTTCGGCCTGATGAAGATATCGCTCATCAATGGAAAAACCTTCTGAGCAGTTTATAGTTTTATCTTTAATTGTTGTAATGCACCTTGCAGCTGACATCTCACACTGTTTTGTGGAGAGTACTGGAGTTGGGTACAGAGCATGAAATTTCATGGTGTTTAGCTTTTTCACTACAGTGCACCTGTGCTTACTACTCTGAATGTAAAGAATGTTCTCGAGGACTGTGGCTTCAAGGAATTAGATTATTCACACTATAGTTTAGATTGACCAGGTAGCAATGTCTACCACTTATCAAAACTGAAGAAAAACCTTTGTGAAAGACAAGTTTAAGATGAAATGAAAGAACCAGTTTTTGAACATTTTGTGCAGTATTGTTTCAAAGACCTAGAAATTATTTTTTAATCAAATGTGAAAAGTGGGTTGGAGCAAAGGATGATTAAGTTGAAATATTATGTAATTTTTTTATTTGTATCAAATATAGAAGTTACTGAAGCCAGAAACTTATGGAATTTAGATGCAATAAATGCAAAAGCTGACAATCAAATTGATATAATTAAATATGCTTATCCTCATAAGCATTCCTTATGTAAATGTTTCTTTCCTCCAATACATTGGCATTAGCAAGAGCTTCAATTTGTACTGGTGAATTCCTGGTGAAGAGGGATGTGCAAAGGTAAAAACAATATTGTAGACAATGTTGTCAAAATAGCAAATAAAAAATGCATCAATGTTGACCATGCATGGGATATAGATTTGATAAATATTAGATTGCTATAAAAATAACAACTATATTAATAAAATGCTGGTAAGAATACTAAAACAGTTGATGTGTTTGTCTGTGATTTTGAGCTTATATAGCTAGCTTACCCAATACAAAAACCCATTCAATTGTTTTATAACCATTTTTGTTTGTTCTAACTCCAAAAGGTTATATCACTTTTTTGGTGTTTTTTACTGAAAGGTGGAGTGTTTTGATGGGCATACTTTAGGCCATTTTGTTTTCAGATAATTTTTTCATTACATAAAGAATAATGTTTATTTGATTCTTTATACAAATTTTCAGCTTTATTTTAATATCAATTAAATTTTGTATCCATGACCTTCAAAATTAAAGGAAGTTACTGCATGACATTTTGTGCAAGAGCATGAGATTTTGTAAAAACAAATGATCTCCATCACTCTTTTCCATCCCTTAACCCTTCTCTAAGAATAGGCTCTGTACATTGGGAAAAATATTTTTAAAATTATTTTTTTAGTCATGAGACTTTCCCAAAACAAAAATGATACTCTGCATGAGTGAATTGATTCAAAATTTCAGACAGTCAAATGCAGATGTACATCAACACTCATACCCATTTCTTTTCATAAAAAACATAAAGTAATAATTTTCTCTTATTAAGGACAACTTTTATTAGTTGTAAACATATTATTCAGGAACAAGTAAATGCATTTTTCATGTCAACATTTTTTTAAAAATCATTGACAATAGATATCCATGAAACAATTCTTTCCTATGTTACAACATAGAGATATACTTCACATTTTGAGTAAGCTACAAACATGTATCCTTTGCACCCTAGTAATTTGCTTGCTGTTCTTTTTTCCTTCCATATTGGCCAGTGACCAAATGGATTGGTGTATGCATCTTTAGTGGAAGCATTGATCCTTTGGATTTTTGCCTTCCAGTTTTGTTAGGATCAGTACTTTATGGTCTGCCCCTCTTTGACACCTTGTGGTCCTAATTTGCACAGGTTCTTGCTAAATTAACTCTAAATTCTTTTTGTAGCATAGGGGTTCCAACTTTTTCCATACAAACTTTTCTATGCAACACCCAAGAATTGACATGACAGTAATGTCAAGCAAGTGGTAAATCAATCAGGAGTAGGTACCACATTTTTTATCTCATTTCGACGTAAAATCTCCCAATGTTACTGTCAAGGAGATCAACATTTCCCATATGGGAATTACACACAGACAACACCAGGACATGGTATTTTGACATATTCTTTTTGCTTCTTTTCAAATCTTTTAACCTTTCGTATTGCCTGTTCACCTACAAAAGTGGAAAGTCATACATTGTTATTATCTTTGAAAATTACATAAGATATTTCAGTCAACTCTATATTCGTAACAAATTCTTGGGAGAAACCTCGAAAATTTCTCTTCATCTCTTGTTGCAAGGGAAACTTATCTTTAGAAAGTTTGTTTCTTTACTTAGTTCCAAAGGATTGGATTTGTTGTTGGAACAAGTAAATGTATGGTGGAGGGAATTGATGTATAATACCAATCAAACTATAGTTTATAATTTTTATTTTTCAGTATATATCTTGCTTAGTAGAGCATAACATTCACTTGTGCCCCAAGAACAGGTTCGTCAGGATTTCTGAATCATGGCTGATTCTCCTGTTCACTATAAATTTCAATTTTGTTGACAAAATGCATGTCACCACAGAGCACCAATAGTTCATAACCCCTTTTGTGTTTGTCTTTCATGTGCACCTTCATACGATTCTCTACTTCTAGAATTCTCTAAACAGTGGCTAAATTCTACGTAGCTATGTAGATAATGTAAAAATTCTGCCACTATCAGGACACAAACACTAGGACCTCGCGATGAGAGGCGGTGCAGTGACATCAGTTGATGTCCTGAGCCATCTATTTGGGTTCATTTGATTTCTTTTCCCCCATAGAATTGTCATGGGGAAAAAAAAGAAACAAAAAAAAACAAAAACAAAAACGTGTTTTATCCTGAAAAGACACAGTACAGTAGGTTAATTATTTAACTCCTACATTCTGATGTTTATTACATTTACAGAAATTACATTTTTGGTAATTCTGTCAATTGCAAAGAGAGGGATTCACAGTGTATTGTCGAAGAGGTTGAACATTTTTGTCAATAATTTTTAAATGGGAGAGATAAAAAATTACAATTTTTGTCTGCATTTTTGTGGAATGACCGTCATGTTGTTTCAAACATGAATCTTTGTCCTGTTTAAAGTCTACTGAGCAATATGCAATATTAGATTAAATCTTCAAATTTATGGTAATTCATATTATTAAATTTTCTAATGAAATTAAGGAATCACTACAAACATGATTCTTTGCTCCACAACAAAAGTGGAGAAAAAAATCCTCACCATCAAATATTGTTGTTGTATTCCTGAGTCAGGAATGTGGAAAAGTACTGTGTGAAATATATTATTTTCTTCTAATAAGCAGATCCTTTTACACATATAGGTGGTATTTAACATTTTTTGCTTATTAGGAACTATTTCATGTTTTTTAGCTCATACAAAAAATATTATGTAATGTTTCTTACTTGGAGTCTGATGAGAATTGTATTTTCTATTGCAATAAAAGTGAAACACACAAGTTCATCTGTAACTGCAACTTTCGAAGACTGGTGTAAAGTACCCCCATCCTAAGGGGACTTTGTTCTACACAATTAGAAATTAAATATAAAAACCACAATTAAATTTTGTGGCATATAGTAACATCAATAGATATTCTTGACACAAAACTATCTAATAAAATTATAAAACTATGGAAAATTCTACAAAAATGTCATTTTTTAAATCACTTTACAATAAAACCTCAAAAATGTGGAGCAAAGTAACATCAAGTTACAATATATGAGTATTGACGTATGAGACGTCCTATTTTTAATGGGATTGTCCTTTTTTTCTTTTGTTTTTTTGTGTCCCATTGACCCAACAAAATATTAACAGGATGTGAAATGTCAGTTGTTGTTTTGTTTTTTTTTGTTCTTGGCTATAACCTCGCTCTCCCTAGACACACTGAATTTCGCTACTTCATTTCAACTCTTTCATTTCACTCTTACATTTGAACAACTTTTATCCAGAAAATTTGAGGAATGGGAAAAACTTAATGAAGAGATTGATAAAAAATGGTGAACATAATTTTCAATTATGAACTCCTTTGGATTGATGGAAAAAAAGTGTTTTACTGCCGAAATTATTTAAGCAATTGTAATTTTAAAAACTCATTTTCAAGACCTGAGCTGTAAGTAATTCTACAACCTGTTATTAAGTAATTCCAATAACTCTTGTAAAATGTCAAATCTTCTAAAACGTACAAAGTTCATAGTGATGCTCTTGAATGAGAAACCATGTGGTCATGTTCAGCATGTACATAAGTTGGTTATTAAAATATTTCTTTTTACATATAAAAAGTATTTTGTACTTGTCTCAGTGAAGCAGTGCAATCACATATGAAGCATATTTTATTGGTAAGCTCATGTCCTTTGTTGTCTCATTTTTTTCCCTTCCATATTTCAGAAATGTCCTGTTTTTTGTCATAAAAAATGTGGTCACCCTAATTTATATGTATTTACATAGGTTACAATAGATAACTGAATTTATCAATTCCTATTATTTGTTTAATGATATTTTGAATAATAAGGCCTAATAAATAATAAGACCCAATTTATTTTATGTATTTACTTGTATTTTAAAATATTTCAATATAAGCACAAATGTTTACATATTTTACCTATCACTGCAAATTAAAAATACTGAATATCAATGCTCTGCAACCACACTCGAAGAAAGGAACACCATCTTCTCTGAATTAAGAATCAAATATAAAAGCTATTGTCTGATTTATATAAATGGAATTACAAATGATATCGGGACAGAGGCTTTTGTGTATATGAAAGATAAAACAATTAAGTATCAACTAAAAAAGTATACAAGTGCTACAACTGCAACGATCTATGCTTTAACATCAGCACTTAAGTTTATATGCCAATTATGCTCCTCCAATGTCATCGTTTTTTCAAATGACCTACACGTTATTCAACATGCCTTCCAAAAAATCCACTGTTCAAGTTTGGAAATTGTCATTAGGGAGACATACTTCAAAATATGTAAATCCGGAAAAAACCTTATCCTAGCATGGATCCCCGAGGAACTTGTACCCAACCTAATATCCAACCTAAATAGTGAGAAGTGCTCAACTCAAGATAATAGTAACGTTATTTCTTCGATTGATCTACAATCGAACACAAATATACACAAATTATCATGTACCACTGAAGATATTCTGAAGTATATAAGGAAAGTGATGACAAACAAATGGAACCACGACTGGACAAAATATAAAGCCAGCTCAATGCATAAAACCTTAAATAAATTTAACTCAATACGCTTCAATAAGAAAATAAATCGCAGAGAGCAAGTTGTACTATCGAGAATAAGATCTGGACATTCCAAATTAACCCATCTTCATCTACTGCAAAAAAGATCCCCTCCAATGTGTGAACTGTGCAAAATTCAAAGGACTCTAGACCATATTTTTAAAGAGTGTCCAAACTTCAATCAACTAAGACAATCATTTAAATTCAAACATGAAGCTATATTGTATTCCACTGAAGAACAAGATCATATTATTAAGTTTTGTAAAGCTGCAAACATTTTCAAGGATATTTAATCTCATTACTGTATACATTTATTAGTATATTCCTACAATGTTGTAATCCCATAATGTCAAATGTAATTTAATGATATACATGTAATCTCTAATGTACAGTGTATATAGTCGCTAATGACCATGACGTTGATGCGACTATAAATAAAAATTATTGAAAAAAAAAAATTGAAAAAATATTAACTCTGTGACTTACAATCATTATCAATTTCCTCCTCGTGTTTTTTTTTTCTTTTTCTTCTTTTTTTTTCTCTCCTTTTTCTACTTCTTTTTCTTTTCTTTTCTTTAGACATTTCAAACATGTCGCATCAGCTTCTACAAAGCTTGTGAAATTTTACAATTTGTTTTTAAGTGTCTTCTTTTTTTTCTTCAAAATTTTCCTTTATAATTCTAATTTTCTTTTTTTAACATTTATTATTTTTTTTTAGGAAACGTTCTGTATGAGACTTCAGTATCTGTATCCATGAAAATCCTGTTCTCCATCACAGTGAAAATGTGAGTAGAGGATGAAATGTTGAATCATCCATAAAAAACTTTGACATTTGTTGGCAGCATTGGAGGATCCAGGAGGAGCCATGCCCACCCCAGAAGGCCTAGAGCTTTTGTTTGCCTTTCTTTATTTGGCAAAATTGGTTTAAATACTTATTTATATTTGAAATGTATTATTGTTTAAACAAGAATTTTGTGTATTATCATATCTACAGTCAAGAGACGTATCTGCAGTATGGCAGACATGGCACATGCCATGGGCACCACTCACAAGGGTCGCTAATTAGAAAATACTCGCAAAAAGAAATAACAACAACCCTAATTTGAAGAATTCTGAAAGGGGCGCAGATTCTATGCTTGCCACAGGTTCCTCAATACCTAGATATGCCTCTGTCTACAGTATATAAATAATATACTACATAATAACAAATATGTTTATTTTTTAACAAAAATTTACAATGCCCCATCCCCAATAATCAGCTGGATCCACCTCTGGTTGGCTATGGGACGTTATTTACAGGTTCTATCTCATTTTAAACATAATTTTAAATGAAAGTGGTTACAGGTGTGCACAGCCTTAAATCAAGGGAGGAAATTGCATAAAGAATTTCAATCATATTTTTCAGCCAGGTTCCCTAATCCTTTGAGCACAGCAAATTCCTTGGTTTGCTTCTGGTCATAAATGTAACTTCACTAGATGTGCTCATCCTCTAGAGTTCAATGAGAAATATAGTTCTTCAAATTATCGTTCTCCATGTTCTCGCAGCAGTTAGTTGATTCCTTCATCAAGGGTATGATGAGGGATAATAGCCGAAGTCTATAGCTGATTTCTTTTTATGCAAATAGAGTTTTATTGTACCAGAGTGAATATTTTCTCATCAGTTCTTGCCAAAAATGCTCATTTCCCTTTGTATTTAAAATTCAACATGTACTTGCATGTATTAGGGTAGAGTTAGGGCATCCCAAAACTTAAGAAAATGTGTACAGATAACACACCACACACAGTTTTGAACTGTTTTTGACATTAAATTAATAAATAAAAAGGGGATATCTCAAAGAGAAACATTTTCTTATATCCAATTAATTTTGAAACTTACTTAGATTTAAGCAGTATCAGTTTGGTGATAAATAGTGTGAACTCATTTCATGTTTTTTGTGAACCCGTCAATAGAAAAACCAATAATTTCTTCTTGCTTTTGTATCATAACTGGTCTATAGATCCATGTGACTAGATGACTAGATTATTCTCTTTTGTTTTTTTGTTTGTTGCAAATAACATTTTACATTTTCATACACACAACCATTTGAGAAGCAACTGTATTAACTTCAAGGCACAATATGATATATTTTGAAGTAATCATGACACAAGATTAACATTTTCTGATGTGATAATTCCTACTATTTTCTCCATTGTCCATGATCTTAATACTTGTTGATTCAGCATATTTTTAGATTATGTTCAGGAAGTTTAAATTATCATCATGGATTTATTGGATAAAACTAAATTGAAATGAATTTTGTTCTGTTGCTCCACATTGAAAAGATTAATTTTCATATAATAAAATTCAATGTTATGTTCATTTTTTCTTCATCAAAAGAAATTGCAATTTATTTATATAGCATGTTCAGAGAAGAAATGTCAAAACTTCGAAAATAAGCTCTTAAGACAATTTTAAACACATTTTGTCTCATAAACTCCTTGGATATTCCAAAAGGCTGAGACGAAATAAATATTCAAATGTTGGTATGAAAAAATACTTGACGCAAAATTTTGCTTCGCAGAAGCATATGAACACTCCAGAAACATATAAATTGTTTGGTTTTTACAAAAGAAATGAATACATTTGTTCAAAAAGAAAAATTAATGTGGAAGAAAAAATCATCAAATTTACACAATTTGACTGCTTTTTTATTTCTGGGTTTCTTTTTCTTTGTGAACAAATATATTAATTTCTTTTGTAAATAATAAACAATTTACATGTTTCTGGAGTGTTTATATGTTTCTGAAATGCAAATATTTTGCATATAAAGTATTTTTTCAAACCAACATTTGAGTGCTTACTGCATCTCAGACATTCGGAATATACAAGGAGTTTATTAGACAAAATATTCTTAAAATTATCTTAAAAGCTTATTTTCAAAGTTTTGACGCTTTCTCCCTGGACATCCCGTATATTGTTTTGCAGATAGTGGTTAAGTTTTAAATTTGTGTTTTATATTCTTGAATTCACAGTGTTATGTTGATATTTATTTTCCCTCAGGGGGTACTAGTATTTTTGTCAGGAAGGAGGAAAAGCTCATGATAACTCAACTTCACTTTGAATTTTATTTTATTTTTTTAATGCCAGACACTTTTGAGAACACATTTTGTAAAATGACTTTAGGAAAGTTCATTTCCCATGATATTTTTAATTACATTATGGCCTAAGAATAATAAGGTTTTGTATGGCTTTGAGGAAATTTTCAGGAAAGAACTGAAAGTTTGGAGATGTCTCATGATGATATTTGATTTGAATTGTGGTTGTATGTATTGTATAGTATATAATTTGGAATTTAGCCTTTATTTGAAGATCATCAGAGGTTGTAGAAATATACTTTAATAACATGGTTTATTGCTCTCAAAATATTCAGTTTTTATGGAAAGAATTGTTTCAGAAGTTGCTTTTACTTCCATCATCAAGTTATAATATCTATGGATGAAATAGAAAGATAAAAATATTCAAATTAAGCTATGTTATAATGTTAATCAGTTAAGCATACCTATGAGCTATTTAAATGTTGGAAAGTTGTGCTCTTGTAATGTTATGAGGACATGGATTGATTGAATGATTATGGAACATGGATTGATTGAATGATTAGGATTTCCAGGCATGTCAATCATGTTTTATGGAGAATGCATACATGGTTACTGGCTGAATGTAACATTTTGGAAGTTAGACTTGAGTAATAAATCATTTGTTTTGTCATGAACTGTACGAAAGACCATAGGTTAATGCATTTGAATTGTTATGCAGAAGATACCGAATGGGATCAAGTTGGCATGCTTGAGAAAGTTGGAGAAAATTGGAGAGTTGAAAGAAACAGGAATTTTAATTTGTTCACATTTTCATAGACAATTGTAAATTGATCATTTTCTATATTAGAGTTAATCATATTAATGAGTTTTTTTATAATTATTTCTGTTAATAATCAAAGGTATTTATGTCTTTCATAATCTAGTCTTTGAAATCTTCATAGTTTACCTGTTGAGATTTTTTATTCTAGTGTTTGGTCAAAGAGTTGTGACAATTGAATGATCTAGAACATTTTTCTTGTGTTTCAATATGTGTTGTTTTAGTTTTCATTACATTCGGCTGAAGAATTTGAATTTGCAGAACATGGAACTTACTTCTGACTTCAAATTAAACTGAGCTCAGGAACTGTTGAAATCCCTGCCTTAATTTTAAACATATGTGTATCATCTTTAATGCTACCATTGTTTTTGATTCTTGAAAAAGCCATTTTGTCTGATGTGTTTCCAGCTGTGTGGAAAGGTGCAAAAATTTGTCCTGTTCTAAAACAAAGGACTCACCTTTAATTCTTAACTAAAGGCCAATACCATTGTAATCAAATTTTTCTAAAATTTTAGAAAATCATTTGTATGAAATGATTTATGTATTTAAGCTATTTATTTGTCTGCATCATGGTTTTTCTGAAAGGTAGGTTACTCATCTGCTAACCTTTGATTTCCATGTTCTGGACAAATATGGACTGATTGATGTAAGATATACTGTCTTCTCCAAGGCATTTGACTTATTAGACCACAATATTGAATTGTGAAAATTGAAAAGTCTCGACATACGACACAACTACCTAGATTATTAAAATCTTATTAAGTGTATCTGCTCTAATGTGGTACAGTATGCAGGATATCAATATGAACCATACTTATCACCTTCTAGTGTTCCACAAGGCTTTGATCTTGGACCTCTTGTTTGCTATTGCTGTAAACAATTTTGGTTGCAATTTATTTTGTTAATTTTGAAGCTATAAGGAAGATGTGAAATTATTTGTGTTGATTAAGATTGAGGATGACTGTGCCTTACTGCAGAATAATTTAGAAAGTTTGTATAAAGGTTGTTTAGATCAAAACTGTTCCTAAATCCTAATAGGTGTCACCTTATGAGCTTTTTTTAATTCTGATAGAATTGTATATAATTATAAAATTGAAAGGGTGACTCTGTGGTCTACATCAAGAGTTAAAGCCCGGCGAGTTATTTTGTATCTAAATTTAACATTCCAATCACTTGAAGAACTAGTCAGTGCTGTAAATAAAACTTTGTTTTTTATTGGTATAGGTAGTGAATTAAAATTGCTAAAAGATTTACAAGTATTATTCTTTTGTGATTCTGCGGTCAAAATTAGAATATGTCTGCAAGATAAGGTCTCCCGACCACAAAAAAAGATTTAAATGGTGTTGGAAAAATGTCAGCATAGGTTTTCAAAGTGCCTTGAATTTAAGGAGTCTGGTTTATATCCATTGAGAGGAATCATTAGCAAGTATCTCCATGATAAGTTTGATATTCTAAGCTTGGCTCAGGGGTATGTATTTATTATGTAATCAGTGACCTACATATTTATGTGTATAGTAGCCTGCATGTAATTATCTTTCCAGGATGTCTTAGATTACTTTTGTGTCATTCTGTTTTTTATTTAATTTGGTATGTTTAAGAACGATTGTTGCAATTTTGATATTTAATCTTGTTTATAAATAGTAACATGGGCTCCTCCTTTATCACTTTTTATGAATCAAATATCTGGAGTTTGTCTAATTGTTGAATTTTTAAATTATTTTTTATTTATTATTAATTAATATATTTCACTTCATCTTTGTCAACACACATGTTTATCTTATTAGAAAGAATTCCACATGCCTCATTCAGTCTTCTGATGGTATCTGATACATTGAATTTTCAAGTTGTGTTATTGTTAACAATAACTCTCACAACAAGAAGCTCTCTTTTTGTCTTTTTCCAAGTATGAAAAATTGATGTTGTTACCCACATTGAGAATGTTCATACCTTCAGATGGATTATCTTTAACTGTGAGATTGTAAATCCAGTTTTCCTTGAATTTATTTACACTTTCAGTTTTTGAGGACATTTTCTTTTTTTGGAAAGTTAAAGAGGACTTACACTCACAAATATAATAATGGTTACAAATTGCTGGTAATGAGCATAATAATGTCAACAAACCGCCGCTAATGTGAATATTAACGACGTGAGATACGAGTCAAAATAATTACATTTTTGCAAAAAAGAAAAAGAAAAAAAGTAATATGGGATTTATGCCATCTAATAGAGTACATTTAGCACTATCCTAACCAAACGTTTAAAGAAAACGTTTGGAGCCCTTTTTGAGAAAATCGTGTTTTTGTATTTGTTTTTAAAATTCCACATATTGCTCGGAATATTGCGTGAAAACTACTAAAATTTTGAAAAATGTACATGACCTTGAAGAAAGAATTCACTACGAACAAATTTTATTCGAAGGGAAAATCTCTATCTTCAGTTTTGTAGTTGGAGGAAGACGCCGAATAAAATTCAGACTTAAGCAATTTTCGAAAATTCAGAGTACCGTGAAAATCGGACTTATGGTGTATTTTACGTTATTCTTACAAGAAATTCAAAGAAAACATTTGGAGCTGTGTTCGAGAAAACTTTGAAAATGTCCCGGGGGCTTCCCGTAAAGTACCCCCAAAAATTCATCAAAATCTCAGAGCTTCGACTCAGGCTAGATGGACTGGGGTTTCTTCAATTTGGAAAAAATTGTATGTATAGTTTAGGCGCTGGCGTTGTTCACATACACCGGACGGACGGAAGGTTTGCTTTCAATTGGTTTTTCGGTATCAAGGACTTACAAAACAGGTATTTGGATACACCACCTGTTAGTGGATATTTTTCTTAATTTAGCAACTGGATTTATCCACTTTTTCGTTATTAGGCCCGGCAATGAACTTTTTTCTGCCGAAAATTCGCCATTTTTTCGCATAGCATTACGTAAATTTCCCAATACTGCGTATATTACTCCGTATATACGTACGTATACGAGAAAGTAAGAGTAAGAGTTTCTTTATCATAAGATGTATAACATATGTGTGTGCATAGGATTACGTAACTTTTAAAATTAATTTTAGAAACATGTGATTTTGTAGCATCATTAGTTTAATGAAATGTAAATAAAACAGAAAATGTTTACGAAAGGTACGAAATAAATAATCTACGATATTTTCATTAGTATTAAACAACCTTTTTCAGGGTAACTCAAGACTTCTTATTATTCGTAACCTTTTGTGCCGCCACCTTTTGCCATTTTAGAATATAAAATTGTAAGTCTGTGATTTATTCTGAATGAACCATGCGTATGACTCTATTATCGGAAAACAATAGCGGATACATATTTAATAGCTTTCTGTTGATTGAAATTATTAATTACTCATGTTTTTGGAAGTTTATTTTTCCCGAATGTCGTTCAGTTCATAAAAGAAACGCAATTATTGAAAGAAAAAGTATATTGTTTGAAATTTAGCGTAAGTTTATGACCATACATTATTGAAACGAGCAGTTTTAAGAGCACATGATAAGAGAATTGGTGCAGAAGACGAACAACTGGATTTCTGGAAAAGCTTCATTCTATATTCATATTTCTGCACACCATGAGGATGGCATCATTTATCTTAATTTGTGCGATTCTCTTCGCACATAATTTGTTAGAGTACCAAGTGGAAGCATGCATAATGTCAATTACAGATGTAAGTACAATGAATATTGATATTCATATTCCCCCTATCATTTAGTTATTAATGTATTGTAATACATTTAAGTGACGTTTACGCTATCCGAGGACAAAGTTTAGTCAAACACTTTGGAGCCATTTTTGAGAAAATTTTGAAAATGGTTCCGAGGTTTTATGTGAAATACCCATATAAATCAAAATATCCGTTTCAAATTCAGAGGACATTGAGTTTAAGTCGATCGGGGAGTATCAATTTGGGAGAAAATCAACTGAACTGTTTTAGTGCTAGCGTTGATCACAGACACACAGGCGTTTTGTCGACAGTCGATTTCTTGGTATCAACGACCCACGAGACATTGTTTCTCACTACACAATTTTCTATGTGCTATATTAAATAACATACACTTCCCACTTAAAGTCGTGGTAACCAAATAATTCCTAGGCATTTTAGAATCCCCTGGATTCCCTAGACTTCCCCACGGGACCAAGACGTTCCTTTGCTGCATTTACTACCAGCAATACTAAATTGCTCCATCATAATTTACAAATTGTGTGTAGAACTTAATAGAGCTTCTAAGAGCAATTAACGAGATAGTAGATCGCCTGGAGAGGTGATCCCCAACGACTTGAGGGCACTGACTGTGGATCTTGGCATAGCCCCTGAGGTTCCAACCACCACTGGCAGGATTCTGGCGTTGAGCACTCCATGAAGTTGGGCTGCCAGGGTAATGACTGGTTGGTATTTTACCACCTTTTCCTCTCCTGCTTTTAGAAGGATAGACTCATCCTCGTGGCGAACAGTCACATCCACCACATGGACCCCTTCCCGGTTTTTTTATTACCAGATCAGGTTTGAGTCTAACAGTTCGGCAACTGAGAAAGTGGCTTCCGTGGACACCACAGTGTCTGATTTCCGGAGCATCTTCCCCTCTATGAAATTTTTGATTTCATCATAGCGCTTTATTCTTGCTGGCTTCGTAAAAATGCACTGACCGAGGCTGTGATTCATGGTTTCTACCGCTGTATTGCTCTTCCTGTAATATACATCCTCCCGGGGCCTTCCTCTACTAAGAGTAGTTTTATTGGCAGCGGTATTTGATCTCAATTGAAGTGCAATTATAAAAATACCAGGTTTCAGAAGATTATAATCTTTCAAAAAGGCAATTCCAATCGGATCGTTTACATGCGCCTTAACCGTTGTCCCTTGGGATCCCAGCTTGTCCCAAGCGGCTACCTCTGTCATCGGCGCATTTTTTCTTATAAGCCCTTAAATCTTGTTGAGTATAGGGCCAGTTGAGTCTCAATGTTCTGGCGGTTTTTAATGTCCGTTGGTAGAAACTCGGACAGGAGCTCAACCATCTGCAAATAGGATCTGAAGATTTTTCTAATCGTAATCCGAGGTTCAGCGCTACCCTAGCAACTGGGTCCCAGTCCTCCATCTCTCTTAGCCAGGTAGAATAAGCCATCTGCAGTACTGCAGTACTCATACAGTACTGCAGACGAAAGAACTGTTTGACTGCCACTCTCATTTGACCGTTCGCTTCCCTGGGCATCGACATCGATAAAACAAATTGGTAAAGGTAATGTGGCATATAGTAAGAGGAAGTAATTTACTACATATGTGAACGAGATTTATCCTCTTATTTGTGAAGTTTTTCTATCGAAAAGTCCCAGCCTCCTGGCGCACGATTACAATTCTCCCTTTTTGCGAATATTTGGAGAGAAAATAGAATAGCTGAAGTTCAGAGGGATTAGATTTCTGACTCCCACTCTTTTGGTTGTAACCTTGAAAGATTTTTTTATTGTTTAAGACGAACAATAATACCCTGATGCGAACTTTCAATAGCACGTAGTTAGTAACATTAATTCTGAATTCCCAACATTCAGAAAAATAAGTAATGTAATACTTTATTTGTGGTAAATAAGATAAACATAGATATACAAATATTAAATATAGATACCGGAAAAATATACTATTTTTCTTATAGGTATAATAATCTGATCTTTATACTCTGTTGTGCCCGAAAACTTGATCGTATTATTGTTTTTTCTGTTCCAGTGGTACCAGGGTTTTTTTACATGTGCCACCAATTACATTTCAAAGTTCATGGAGGTTGCCAAAAATCATTCTCTTCTGCGCCAGAACATGATCAGAGGTTGATCCGCGGAATGGTTGTGATCCGCTTTGTCTCTAAGATTGTGACAATAATAAAGAAATGTTTTGATCATTATTTTTTCTACTCATTGGAAATTTCCTATTTATATTCCCTCAATAAAAATTCCCTTACAAACTTAAACTCATCTCTTACACTTGTTAATGTTAGCAGTTGGTTGTGTTTGAGACTTGGTCCAAATAGTTATACCAGTTGAATGGACTACCAATTTGGCAAGTTGTGTATCATTAAAAGTCTTGATTTTATTGTTGCGGGTCAATCCAGTTAAGAGATCCAGCACTGATCGCTCGACTATCTCAGAAATATAACAAATTTTGTACATCAATTTCCTTATGTTTTGGTTGTACAAAATATGTTTTCTTAATTGTAAGTGGTTCTCAAACGGCGGCGGGCTTTATTATTTTAATCCCCGCACCATTTCCCGGGTTTGTAGACATTTGCGGTTTTGTAAATTACCACTAGGTTTTTGTAACTTTTTGAACTAAATTGCATTGAATTTAGTAAGTTATGGCTAACAAATCAATACGTTATTTATCTACCTAATACCCTGTGATGTTAATTGTTTATATAGGGGAGAATTAAGTAACAAAGTAAACATCAAATAGTAATAGTAGTGAAAAAGTAAACGTTACACAATTCTGGGGTATTTGATAGAAAAAAATCTGGCGAACATGTTTTCGTTCGAAGCCACTATTCGCCGCCCCAGCTTGCGTCTGTATGCCCCCTTGTGGATTTTAAGGGGAAGTAAGTGCGGAGTCAGGGGAAGTTGCCCGTGCCCTTACGAGTGCCGGGCTCCCCGGGCGGCCAAGTAGCTCGTACGGGCGCGGTTCGACGTGCCTAAAGACCCAATCACTATGCAGACGTAAACATAAGCGTAACGCACAGACATAAACTTAAACATAAGTGATAGACTGAAGCATTCACAATGTACAACATAAGCGTAAGCATAGATTTTTTATTTTCTGTGGGCCATTCTAGTTACTATTGGTTGGATGTGAGAATCTATATTTTATATATACTGAAATTTTGTTTAAAGTATGCATGTTTATATAAACATACATAAAATATATAAATATGTACGTATGAACTGTGGCACAACAGCTCATTACGAGCCAAGGCCTACCAGCGGCGTCTCGGCCCAGCGGCCATGAGTTGGGTTAGGTTAGGTTAGGTTAGGTTAGGTATTTTAATTTCAATAAAAATTCAAACTAAATGGTACTACTATGAATATTACAACGAAACTAAACTACAAAAAGATCGTACGCTACAAAACAATGCAGAAAACCGTGGAAAATCAACCAAGCAATTTGGAAAACAAGTCTTTCGTTCGATCTATCGACTTCGATCCTATTTCGATACTTGATTTTGAGTTAAACGTACTGTGATTGGTTCATTTGTTATTTCTGACATAAGCATAAGCACAGAAGCTTGAAGCTTGCAAGCTTTTAAGTTAACGTCTTATGCGTTATGCTTATGCGAATGCATTGTGAATGATTCCGCTTATAAACGTTGTCCTAACTTTTATGTTAACGCTATGCTTATGTTTATGTCTGCATTGTGAATGAGCCTTAAGGGTCGAGAGCAGGCGCGGCTCGTCATTAAAGGCTGTAAGGCGGAGCTTCTCCTAGAGAAATCGCCCTCCAAATGAAATTTACAAATATGTTTAAACATATATATATATATATATATATATTAATAATGGATTTCTGAGTTGTATTATGTAACAATGGTATCAAACTTTTTCTTTGTCGGTTCGTTAACGACTGTCCGTAACGCAGGGGAGAGACAGGGAAGAGAGAAGCGTTATGCTCCCACTTCATTCCGCCATAAGGCCTGTGTAAAACGAGGAGGCAGTAACGTCATGTATTCACTGCACAGGCTCACCGGCGGACGAAAGGCTGCAGCGAGGCAGCCTTCAAGGGTGGGGGTCTAGGGTGCTCACCAGATGGCATTACAATGCAGTTCATTGAGTATATAGCATTGCGCATCTCCGATATGTGGTAGAAGCGCTACTCCTTTAAGTCTGTATCAGATTCATTAATAGAAATACAATACATGCAATGCACTGTAACGTAACGTAACGTAATGTAATGTAATGCAAAGCAATGCAATGCATTTGCAGCCTTCCCCGTTTATAAAATCACGAGCCCCGACTGGTCGAGAGCGATCACGACAATAACCAACCTTAAATGAAGTAGCAGGGCACTGCTCTTGTAGAATTAATAGATCATAAAAAAGTGAAAAAAATGTAAGAAACTTGAAATTTGGAATAAATGCCAATCTGATGAGTCTATTGCTGGACTGGGTTTTGATTTCGTGATATGTCTTCAATTGCCGGCGATTCCAGTCTAGGATATATTTGTATTATTGTCATCTACCTGTTAATGTATTTTACATAAAAAAATTATTACAAGAATTATTCTTCAAAATTCTGCGTGTATCATGAAGGAACGTGTCACAAAGACCCCAATGCTGTTTCATTTTTCATTCACAAATATGTGAACTCTGAAATGAATGTGAAAGTTTCGTGAATTTTATTCACAAAGCAAGAGGACGTTTTATATAAAAGTGGTATTAGAGACTTGTTACTCTTCGACAACTTCAACCACACGATTATCTAAAAATAAGTATTTATCCTGGAAGAAAACTGTGTTTGTCTACAAATGCTGCGTAAAAGAGCAATATTCCAATCAATGCAAAAGATATGAATGATCCGAAGAAAACATTGCAATATATATCACATGAGTGTAAAAGCTTTTACACAAAAATATTATCATGCCTAAAAATGGATGAAAAATTTTCTTCTTGTGTAGAAGAAACACGATTGTTCTCTCCTTGAACATTAAAGAAGTCAGTAAGGTGTGGTAGATATCAATGTGTATTATGTTCATAAATAAAAATATTCTATTTTAGTACAACAGCTTTTTTTCAGTAACTTGTAACGGATAAAATTTTCTTTAATAAATATTTATTGTAAAAGACAAGGAGTACATTTTATTCCCTTACATTGGTACTTTTCAATAACAAATATTTTAAAAATTATGTAAACAAGTTTAAGAGTATTGGTTTATCTAATAAACAGTACGTGTTCAAGTGTTTTACGTTTCTCATGTAAAATTGTAATTTTTGTATTTAAGGGATTTTTACAATAACTGATTCAGATACAATTTTGAAATTTGTACATGTGTAAGATACCAAACTGCAGTATACATTTTGAATTTGACTCAACTCAACGAGTGATGTGAATTAAGAAATCATTACACAACAATTCAAATTTTTAACATTGAGTAAGACGTTAGTAACTTCCGGGAACAATTTTCTGAGATTAAGTGGATATATAAAAATGCAAAAGATGCATCACACTTTCCTTTCAGATTGCTCTAGAGTTTAGCCACAAACGCTCGATCTGTATGTTGAATAAACTCACTGGCGGTAGCAGGTATCTTGTGGTACTCCATGATATGAATTAAGAAATGAACGACAACAATTTAAATTTTTAATGTTTATAAAATCTTTACTAACATTCGGGAACACTTTATTGATTATTTCTTAATTCAAATCACGGAGTATGACAACAATTCAAAGTTTTAATATTTATTAAAACTTAAGTAACTTTCGGGAATGTTTTTTTTTAATTTATTGGCGTGATGCTCGATACCACAACAGGACATTGCCTAGAGTATCCCCAAGGGACCAGCACTTCCACTGCAGAGACATGAGAAGCTAAAAAAATCCAAAATGAAACAAAGAGATGCAAAAACCACTGCGCTTTCAAGTGGTTTGGCGTAGCGGCGACATCTTGTCATTCACTGTCATAGTTGGTGAGGATTTTGGGCAAGAGTTTTTTTTAAAAATAATTTATTAATTTTTGTTCGGCCTGTTAGGCCTTTCAAGGTTGGGAATCATACATAATGTTTCCATACAAAGTTGATAACATACGGCATTTTTTACATTTTTTAAACTTACAATTAAATATTAACTAATTACAGAGGAGTGTCCAAGAAGGTCCTCTGACTTCTAGAATTTCTTTCTAAGTTGTTGTTATTAACTGCTTTCTTTCCTGCTATTTTACGGAGGTCGAAGTAAGTCTTTGGAATTAAGGCTTTTAATTCTTGGATACAGATATGAAGAAGAACCTAACTTAAATTTTTGCGTTGCAGGGCAGGATGGTAGCTTTGTGTTGAATCGGGCGGAGAACCTTGTCTATCCATTGTTTTATTGGGCACAGACAGTTCTTTTTGAATTTGTTCGTTGTGCATATACTGAGGTGCATTTACTGTCCAACGTTGATACTTATTTTGAATTATTTGTAGTTTATTTAAATTGCTGTTTGCCGCACATCCCTAAATTTGACAGGCGTAGGCTAGTGAAGGTCTTATTCAATATTTGAAAATGGATATTGACGTATCGATATTGATTTTTGAGTTTTTATTAATTAGTGGGTACAGTTTTAACATTTTAATGAATGTTAAGCGTTGGAAGTAGAGTTATTGGTCAATAATTCTCTGTTTTAGAATGGTCTGTGCTGGTTTTCCTCTGTATTCTGTGAATTTTTGACTTGTCTCTCACATCGTTAATATTTACATTATCGGTGATTTGTTCACACTTTTATATTTATGAGTGCGTGTGCTTTAAATGTGAGATAAAGTTTCTCTCTTTTCTGTGAGTTTCTAAAATCCCTCATTTTAGAAACGCTCAAACGCCATTTTCTCAGAAACGGCTACAATTTTTTCTCCAAACTTTTCTTACGGCTAGTCACTAATTGCACTATTTAAGATGTTATAAAATTAATTTTGCTGTAATTTTTTTTCAAAATTACACAATTTTAAAAAAAATATTTCTCACGCCATTAATATGCACATTTCCAGCGATTTGTAAACACTCTTGCATTTTTGAGTGGGAGTGCCTCAAATGACTTCCAAATGTTTTGAAAATTCAAAAATTCCCCGCGAAAAAGACCTTCAAATTTCGAGTTTTTACAGTAACGATTAAACGCCATTTTCTTAAAACCGGCTCCACTTTTTCAACGAAAATTGCCAATTAGGACGAGATTTTACTCTTCTTTAATATTCTTAAAGTGCATTAAAGTGCTTAAAGTGCAAGTCGACTCTTCTATTTGTAAACCTAAAATTTGAGAAAACAAATTATTAGTTACTGATATCGTTGGAAGTTTATTTATTCCGAAAATCGTGCAGATTACAAAAGAAACGAAATTATTAAAAGAAAAAGTGTATTGTATGAAATTTAAAAGAATATTCTTTTCAGAAATTGAAAAAAGATGAAGTAACAATACATTAAAGAGATATTTTATAACAGGGTTATTTAAAACTATTTAAAATCCTTGGCCTCTAAAAATTAACCTCTTTACTTGCCAGTGAGTTTTGTTTCGGATCGTTAAAAGTTCAGAAGTCAAGGTAAAAAAACGTGAGTTTATGACCATAGAGTATTTAAACGAGCTGTTTCAAGAGCACACGCATAAGAGAATTGATACAGAAGGCGAACAACTGGATCTCTGGAAAAGCGTCATCCTGTATTCATATTTCTGCACACGATGAGGATCGCAGAATTTATCCTAATTTGTGCGATTTTTTTCGCAAATAACTTGTTACAATATCAAGTGAAAACATGTACGTCGGCAATTGTCGAAGTAAATACAATAAATATTAATACTTATATTCCGTCTTATCATTTAGTTATTAATTTATTATAATTCCTTTAAGTGACCTTTACGCTATACGAGGACAAAGTTTAATCAAACACTTTGAAGATATTTTTGAGAAAAATTTGAAAATTATTTCGAGGCTTCATGTAAAGTACCCAAAAAAATCAAATTATCCGTTTCAAACTCTGAGGACATTGAGTTTATTTAAGTCGATTGGGGAATATCAATTTTGGAGAAAATTGGCTGAATTGTTTTGGTGCCTGGTGCTTTGGTGCATTGACCACAGACGGACAGACGTTTTGTCGACAATCGATTTCTCGGTATCCACGACCCACAACGTGTTAGATGAAGATATTCTTTAGAGGAAACTCTTCAAGAGATCCAGGTGTTCGTCTTTATCAGTTCTCTTATGCATGAGCACTTAAAACCGCTCGTTTAAATACACTATGGTCATAAACTTTCGTTTATTTTCCCTTGACTTCTGTACTTTTAATGATCCGAAATAAAAATGTCAGGCAAGTAAAGAGGTTAGTTTTTTAGAGGTCAAGGATTTCAATTAGTTGGAAATAATTCTTTCATAAGATCTCTCTTTAATGTTATGTTACTTCATCTTTTTCTACGTTTCCGTGTTCATACGTATATACGGAGTAATATACATAGTATAGGGAAAGTTATGTTATGCTGTAGGGAAAGTTATGCTGCGGAATATCGTTTTTAATATTTCAACGGAAAAACACGTGACGGGGACCCCTGATACCGAGAGAGTTCTTTTCAAAACGTCCGTGAGTCCGCCTGTTTCCGTCCATCTGTCCGTCTGTCTGTCTGTTTGTCCGTCCGTCCGTCCGTCCGTCCGTCCGTCCATCCGTCCGTCCGTCCGTCCGTCTGTCCGTCTCTCTCTAAGCGCCCATCCGTCTGTGTATGTATGTATGTCCGTCCGTCTGTGAATCCGTCTGTCTGTCTGTGAAAATCACTAGCTCATAAACCAAGCGTAGGATTTTTTCCAAATTGAAGAAACTCCTGCCCATCTGGCTCGAGTCGAAGCTCTGAGATTTTGAAAAACATTCTTAAAAATTTGGGGGTACTTTACATGAAGCCCTCCGGACATTTTCAAAATTTTCTCAAAAACGGCTCCAAATTTTTTCATTAAATTTCTTGTAAGAATAGAGTAAAATACACTTGTAAAGGTGGCATACGTCTCATTTTCACGGTTAACTGTGAATTTCGTGCAATATGTAAATATACGTACAATATGTGTAATTTTAAAAAATCACAAAAACTAGATTTTCTCAAAAACGCCTCCAAATTTTATCTTTAAACCTTTTGTAGGCATAGTGCTAAATTTACTTTGATGACTAAACGCTATGTTGCTCTATCCTTTTGTTTAAAAAAAATAGAAAAATTTTTTTTACTTGTCTCTTACGTCAATATTTACATTAGCGGCGATTTGTTAACATTATTATATTAATCAGTACGTGTGAATTAAATAATGTAATATAAAGTTTCTCGAAAACTCAACCTTTTTCTGTGAAAACGAGCTCAAAATTCCCCATTTTCAGAAACGCTCAGACACCATTTTCTCATAAATAGCTCCAATTTTTTCTTCGAACTTTTGGAACGGATAGTGCTAATTGCACTCCTTAATATGACGTAAAGTTCATTTTGGGGTATTTTTTGTTTAAAAATTTATACAAATGTAATTTTTTTGAAATATCTCTCACATCGTTAATATGCACAATTCCAGCAGTTTTTAAACATTGTTATATTTGTGAGTTAAAATGTTTCAAATGACTTCAAATGAAATTTTTCGAAAACTCAAAACTTTTCTGTGAAAGTTACCTTCAAATTTCGAATTTACAAAAGCGTTTAAACGTCATTTTCTTCAAAACGGCTCCATGTTTTTCAAAGAAAATTGCCATTTAGGACGAGGTTTTACTGTTAATTAATAATTTCAATTTTCTCAATTTTTGGGTTTACTAACAGAAGAATCGAAATATTACTTTAAGAATATTAAAGAGTTACTACACATGGAACAAAATTTATCCACTTATTCGTTTCCAGGGATGGAATTAAGAGATTTTGTTTCGAAAAATCGCAGTTTTCTGGCACGCGACTACAATACTCTCTTACTAATATAGGGAGAGAAAATAAAAATAGCTGAAAAAGTTCAGAGGGATTGGATTGCTGACTCCTACTCCTTTCATTGTTACATGTTTTGAAAAAGTGTAAAAAGTGTTTTGTAATTAAAGCCGAACAATAATACCCTGATGCGAACTTGCAATAGAACGTAGTTTGTAGCATTAATTCTGAATTCCCCACATTCAGAAAAAGAAGCAATAAATGCAATTCTGTATTTGTGGTCCTTAAATATAGATCGGAAAAAATTTACTATTGTTCTTATTGCTATGTTTTGGTTGTACAAAATATCCTCTGTAATTAGCAGTATGATTTTGAAAGCAGTTAACACACTTAGGTGGATAACCTTTAGTCTTTGAACATTTTGAATAATGATGTTTATCTAAACATGGGACACAGCATGAATCTAATTAACAATTTTCTTGCGTGTGATTTATGTTTTGGTAGTTTTTACATTCAACATGTACGTATGATTTGTTTTTAAATTTCACTTTGATAACACTATTGAATAATCGATTCAGGTACACTATTTCATGTCCTTGGTCATTATCTGACAATTCTATTGCACATATTTCTAATTGTTCTCTGTTTTGTTGAATAGTCTGTAAACTGAGATTATTGGATAGTTTTTTTTAATTCTAACCTTATGTCTTCGTTTGATTATACTGTAGGAATGTACATTGTGGCTGAAATTGTTTTCTTTGTTGGTTCTCGGTAGGTGAAATGTTGAATTTCTTTTTCGTCACAGTGTTTACGGAGTTTTCTAAAGTCATCTATTGTTGTGAACAATATTACAATATGATTGTTTTAATTTTGACGTGAAGTCATTAGTAACTAGTTTGTGAATTTCTGAGGTTAATAAGGTAAAATTCGGAACATTTTCTGCATTTCCAATTACGTTTACTGGGAGAATTTGGGTAAGTCCAAGTTTTTGGATCTGGATTGGAGAATTTGGATCTGGTACATTTCCTAGAGTTTCGTACCTGTTTTACGTGGAAACGTTTTAGATGGCACTGGATGATCTCCTGCTGCATCCATCCCATGTTTTCTTTTGTTTGTAGCACTTTCTTGCTGTTCTTTTAAAGCCTTTCACATATTCGACGCACTCGGTTGTTGAAGGTTGCTGGTTGCTGAACGTTGTTGAAGGTTGAAGGTTGCTGAATTAAGATGTTCGCGTTGCTGGAGTTGACAAAACAGCTTTTGGTTTTTCTGTATTTGTTCCTGTAGCTGATTTTGCGTCACTTCATGTTGTTGTAGCAGTTGTTGGTATTGTTGGTGAATTTTTGCGAATTCTTCATTCATTGTTGCGGGAGCACTGTTTGGGTCTATGTACATTTCTTCTGCATCTTCGTGGTTTAGTATTTGCACTGACCTGGTGATATGTCCCCCCTAGGGGGACATCACCGTTTAACATGTGATTATCTTCACTAGCATTTTTAATTTCACTATAACTACAACTGAACGAAGAAGTTTTTAAGGTAAACTTTCGCTGCCTTCGACCTGGCACCGGCTGCCCCGGTCCTTATCTTGGCACTGCGATAAGCACTAGGTGCCCAAGGAGCGGCAGGCACGTCTACTCGCGGTCGCTGCCAAGACTGGACTGCCGGGGCAAGGGGTCGTCTGTTAATTGCGTAATGCTAAAGAAGGAGAGATGATGTTGGCGGCAGCATTCCACTGCGTTACATAGGATAGAGGGTGTTAGCTCACTGGTACGTAACATTGATAAATCGAAATAAGTGTTGTTGTTTTTTCACTTACATCCTGGAACATTAAGAAATTAAATTAAATATATAAATTATTAAAGAAATTATATTATGATGTAATTATTACAATAAATGGAAATAATTTATACAGAGTGTACGGGGAGGAAACGTCGAAACTTTGAATATAAGCTCTTAAGACAATTTTAAGCATATTTTGTATCATAAACTACGTGAATATTCCGAACGGTTGAGCCACAATAAGCACTCAAAAGTTGGTTTGAAAAATTGATTTCTAGGCAAAAATTTGCATTATAGAAGCATAGAATCACTCCAGAATCATGTAAATTGTTTATTATTTACAAAAGAAGTGAATATATTTGTTCAGAAAGAAAAATTAAGCGAGAAATAAAAATGAAGTCGAATTGTGTAAATAAGGTGATTTTTTATTTCTCGCTTAATTTTTCTTTCTAAACAAATATATTCACTTCTTTTGTAAATAATAAACAATTTACATGATTCTGGAGTGATTCTATGCTTCTATAATGCAAATTTTTGCCTAGAAATCAATTTTTCAAACCAACTTTTGAGTGCTTATTGTGGCTCAACCGTTCGGAATATTCACGTAGTTTATTAAACAAAATATGCTTAATATTGTCTTAAGAGGTTATTTTTGAACTTACGACGTTTCCTCCCCGGACACCCTGTATATGACATATTGATTGAATCTGTTAGATTTGAAGAAAATGTTCAAAACTGATCTGTAGTGTATATTAGAATACAATTAAAATGGGACAATAGTCTCAATCCCATCCATCATCCACGACGGCGGGTGCACGTCTCTTTGTCAAATTGTCTACCCCCTATGCATCTTTATTTCATTCAAACATTTTCTCCGTTCTTATTGTTAGGTGCAGTCGGCATCACCAACTAATTGTAACTTTAATTATGATACATTTTAATATATAACAAATAAAATTAAATGCCAATGATTTTTACTTCTATGCAATATATTTTTACTTATTAACTTATATTTTTACTTACAATACATGTATATTATTTTACAATACTTAGCCAGATGACATTAAACGATTAAAATCGATAGAAAAGTTCTAATCCCAAGTAAACTATTTTCTGCTGCATAACTGTTTCTATACAATTATACACTATACCGAGTATGGAAAGTAACATTAATTTTAATAATGATATTTAATGTATTTACCATTTGGACTGTATAATTATAAACAACCTGTAGCAAGTATTGTTCTGCAGCATTTCCCTGATCCTTTGAGCAAATGCTGAGATGGCCCCTTGTTTTGCTTCTGGATATAAATTTAACTTCATTTTCTGTGCACATCTGGAATTCAGTGGGAAATTTAGTTATTTAAATTATCGTTCTCCATGTTGTCGTGGTAGGAAGTATTATTCCTTCACAATGGCATGATGAGGGATAAGAGCCCAAATTTATAGCTGATTTACTCTTAAAAATATATTTTATTACATCAGAACGTTTTTAACAAACCTTGCAAAAAACTCAACTAGAGTATGGATTAGGGTAGGGATCACAGAATTACGAAAATGTGTACAGAATTCACTTCTCCCCGTAGCAGGTCACACAGTTTTAAACTGTTTTTGACGTAATAGTACATTATGAAACAATGATGTGATGATGGGTATTAATACACGAGTGTGATATTACGATACGAGCGAGTATCGTAAACTTTTCACATCACGGCAAACCGTACTGTTACCATCTCAGTTGTTCAAACCGTGACGACCAAGAGGAGGAACTTATTGTACGTAGAAAGTGATGTAGAAATGAGATGTTTTGCTATATTTTGAAATAGTTTGTGGAAAATAAGCATAGAAAATTTAATTTTTATATTAATTTAATGTAGATAACAAGGTATAGAGAAGATAATAAATACATAAACTTGAAGTATTCAAAATGATTGTCAAATAAATCGTGGTAATGTAGTGGGAAGGTATCCTTATCGTTAATGAAAATAATGTCCATGTTTTTAATTTGAAAACTCTTTATACATTTATTTGAAGACGTATCAGTACAGCACCACGTTTCGCAATCTAGTTGATTACCTACTCAGGTGCTATAAAAGCGAATTTTTGAAGAGATGTTGTAAAAAGGAATAGAGCAAAAGTGGTACAAAAATAATTGCATCGTAAAATCGAAATGTAATTAGAAATGATAAAACAGATGTACATTTCAATAGAAAGTTAACAATTAAATATCAAATTATAAATCTGGTCATAAAATGAAAAATTACAAAAAACAGTACGACGCAGAACTGCAAAAGTACTTACGCAATCATAACCTACAGAGGTCATTTAATTTACGATAAAAGCCCGCCGTCTTTGGTCATTGTCTAATAAGAAAAGGTAGGGGAATAGGAAGGGGGAGGGGGAGGATGGAGGGGAAGGAAGTAAGAAAGAAAGGATGGAAAATAAGGAAAAAAGAAACAAAGGAAAAGAAAAATACAAAAGTTGGAGAGAAAAGAGTGAATAGACGCATTATACAACGAAAGGCAACAAATGTAGAAGATTATCCACAATTGCGCAATTATTTTATCTTACATGTTAGCATGACTGTCTCTACGTTGTAGTTAGTGATGGTAGAATTTAGCATTTGAAATTGTAAAATATGGCATTTTGAAAAAAAAAAACTACAGCATTTTATAGCATTATGAAAATTAAAATTTAGTATTTTGTAGCATTTGTTGAGAAAATCATTATAAAGGGAGGACTCTTGAGATAAAAGGATTTTAATGCTTTTTAGATTTTTCCATAAAAATCAGGAAATAAGGGAAACCAATTTAATATTTCGCCTTTTGTGAACTTCAAAAAATATGAAAACGTAAGAAGTAAGGCGAGCGCCGTAGGCGTAGGGTCTTCCTCTTCTTCCAGTGACCTTCTCTGAACTGAGGGATTGAGAAATGAAAAAGAACCATTTCAGTGGAACCGTTCACTATTATTCCTTGTCAGAAGTACATACAGCATACATGAAACTCCTTCCATACCGCGTTATTCTAAACAGATCTTTTTACAGTACTGGCTGGTAACGGTGGAAATTCTCCCTCCTCTCTTCTCCTCTCTTTTTCCCCCCTCTATCATTTTCCTCACTCTGTCTCTCTTTTCCCAACTCTCTCTCTTTCTCTCACTCTCTCTCTTATTCCCTCTGTCTCTTTTCCCCCTCCCTTTCCCTCCCTGTCTCTCTTACCCCCTCTCTTTCTTTTCCCTCTCTCTCTTTTTCCATCTCGTTTTCCCCGTCTCTTTTTCCCTCTCCGCTCATCAACTTGCGCTGCCCGCTCCTCGTGTTCTCCTCGACCTCGCCGCACGTCACACGGCAACGCCCAGCGACAATGAAGCTCAGATGGATTGGGAAATGCATTTAACTGAAACGCTCTCTTATGCCTCAGCGCCATCTAGTAGAGCTACATTGTACTAAGCCTGTGTTCTTCTCGCAAGTACAAGCAATAAGTTGACAAAGTTTTATCTCAATCGGATGAACGGTACGGCAGCGCATTAAGCACGAACCAACCAACACTGATTTTTATGTATTAGACTAGCAGAACCTGGCAGATGTTGTCCTGCTCTCTCTTTCCCGCCTCTCTCTACCCCTTCTCTTTTCCACTCCTCTCTATTTCTATCTCTCTCTCTTTCCCCCCTTTTTCCCCTTCTCACGTTTCCCATCTCACTTTCTTCTTCTCTCTTTTCGCAACTCACTTTTTTCTCCCCTCTCTTTTTTTCCTTCTCTCTTTTGCTTCTTCTCTTTTCCCTCTCTGTCCTCTCTCCCTCTTGCGCCGCCCGATCCTCCTGCCCTCCTCGACCTCGCCCCACGTCACTCGGCGACGCCCAGCAACAATGAAGCACAAGTGGATTGAGAATTGCATTTAACTTTCCATTTAACTCAAGTGCCACCTTACGCCTCAGCGCCATCTGGTAGAGCTACATTGTACTAAGCTTGTGTTCTTCCCAGCAGTAAGATGACAAAGTTGTATAGCAATCGGATGAACTGTATGGCAGTGCATTAAGCAAGAACCAACAAACATTGCTTTTTATATATTAGACTAGCAGAACCCGGCAGATGTTGTCCCACTCTCTCTTTTCCCCCTCCTCTCTCTTTCCATCTCTTTTCCCCCTTTTTCTCCTCACGTTTCCCATCTCACTTTCCTCCTTTCTCTTTTTCCCCACTCACTTTTCTCCCCTCTCTGTTCTCCTCTCACTTTTCTCTTCTCACTTTTTATCCTCTCTATTTTTACCTTCTCTCATTTCCCGCTTCTCTTCGCTCCGCCCCACGTCACGCGGGAACGTGCAGCAACAATGAAGCTCAGGTGGATTGGGAGTTGCATTTAACTGAAGCGCCATCTTGTACTGCAGCGCCATCTTATGCTGCAGACTCCATCTAGTGCAGTTACAATAATTGAACTAAGCCTACATCCTTCGTGGAATATGTTGATAAAGTTTTATCGCAATCAGATGAACGGTTCGGCAGTGCATTAAGCAGGAACCAACAAACATTGATTTTTATATATTAGATTTGAGTAACCTGGGTGCGTACCTCTCCGTCTGTTCGTTCATCACACAGGATAGTCGGACAACCGAAATATGTTTAAAATGCACTGTATACCTATTGAAAGACAATGTACTGTGCTCAAGTACAGCAATATTTATTTCTATACACCCACAGAATAAACCATTATTGCTGCAAGTCACAATATCCAGTAGATGAATGTTCCGGCTGTGTACTAAAATACAATTTTCCCAAACCCGAAAGAATAACAGTTGTCAACAGCCTGCTGCGTACATTACAAATAGCAATGATACTGACTGAATACGAAGTTGTGAGTCACGTCGTGGCGGCTCCTTAATCCAAGATTACAAAGGTGACTTGTTCCAAGCGTTATTACAAAGGCGTAGTGTAACAGACTACTTTGGGTAAACATAAAGAAAAACTCGTTTTTACAATGAAACACTAAATTTAATGGATTTAACTTATATGATATGGAGTTACAAAACATTTTAAAGGTTTTTATAGATACACCTAAATAACTTGACTCTCCCAGGTGACACTTGGTGCTGTCCACACGTGGCTGATGAGGAGCGTCCATAGAAGTACCTCGTCATGAGACCTTTGCTATGTTAGATAGATAGATATTTATTATTTCCGCAGGTAGGTTTATACAACCTGGTGGCGGAACATAAAAATTTACATATTATATCTACATATTATAATTATGAATTAAATACAATGTAACTTAAATTATTTTAAGACAATAATAATAATCATAATAATAATAATAAGATAACAATGTTAACAAAAAATGCATTAATAACAATACCCGCATTAATTCTACTAATTCTATTAATTATGGTGGTCCTGTACAGATACTTTATACTAACATATACGACTTTTTATACACTGCACTCCACTCCACTTCACTTCACTGCACTTCACTTCTCTTTCTTCTTCTGTATAGCACCACACTTCACAACACGTCACCACATGTCAGTACGAATACCATAAACCAATGCATCTAATAATTATCACAATACTAATAATGGTAACAATAATTACTAATAATAATAAACAATTCTAATGAACATAACTTACTAGCTAATAAAATTTACAATTATCATTAGTTAATTTACTTTTAAATCTCTGAAGACCTAGAGGAAAGGGTTCCAAGGCTGTCACAGGCAACTTATTCCAGTCCGTTATAGTTCTATTTGTAAAGGAAAATTTTCCAACATCTGTTCTCTGTGGCCTGAACTGTATTTTGTGCTTGTGATCCCCTCTACTAAAGTACGTGGGTCTACTGAGCCGGGTGTGGATATCTTTCCAAGCTGGGTAACCGACATACGCTTTGTACAAAGCACAGAGTCTTGCCTTAACCCTCCTGATTTCTAATGACTCCCACTCTACTTTCTTCCTATTGTTTCGGAAAATAAATTTACATGCTCTTCTCTGTACTCTATTCAAATATTCCTTTTGTGATATTCTATAAGGGTCCCAACAAACCGTCCCGTATTCCATTAATGGGCGAACTAGAGATATATAAGCTAATTCTCTTGCTTTCGCAGTACTCTTTTTTAGTATTCGCATATTAAAATGCAAAGATTTCCACGCTCTCCCCACGACAAAGTTTACCTGATTTTCCCAACTCAATTTGCTATCAAAAATTATTCCCAGATACTTACAAGACACTACTCTTGGAATATTTTCGTTGCCTAAACGGTATTGAGTTTCAGTATACTTGCGGCCCCTACCAAACGTGATGGTTTTGCTTTTCGAACTATTTATTGTCACGCTATTTTTTTCCGCCCAGAGATGTAATCTATTTAGATCATCCTGCAAAATATCCTCATCTACTTTTGAATGAATAACTCGATATAATATACAGTCATCTGCAAATAGTCGTACCTTTGAAATTAAATTGTCTGGCAGGTCATTCACAAAAGCTAGAAAGAGGGGAGGTCCAATAACGCTTCCTTGGGGAATCCCTGAAGTTACCTTTGCTAGATTTGAAAATTGTCCAACTCGGACTTTCTGTTTTCTATCTCGAAGAAGCTCATCAATCCACGCGACAACTCTGGTGTCAATACCTGACTGCAGTAATTTATGAACCAGTTTGTCGTGAGGCACAACATCAAATTCCTTCGCAAAATCTACTATTACAGCGTCCACCCTCCCACTATCATCAACTTCATCTGCTATATCCTGAAACAATGATACTATCTGACTCTCACAAGAGAAACCATTCCTGAAACCATGCTGTCCCTGAAAGAGCCATTCTTTTTGTTCCCATTCTTGTCTAATATAGTATGTTCGCCGTCGTCCCATTTTGATTGCTAAATGTTCAGAACAACACTTGAATGCTACAAGACAAGGTATTCATTATTCATTTTCGTATTCATTATTCACAATATTAGGCAATATAACGCCAAAACAACTTACTTAATTACTCGTACAAACGCGTAGTCTACTGTACGACTCGTGTTGGCGTACACCGAAAATAAGCACGCGGACAAGGTTACGTGTCTGGCTAGTTACACAATGAAGATACCTAGAGTTTCAGAAACGGGAGTGGTGAGGGGAAGAGGTGGGGGAAGGATTTGGCACTCGCAGTTGTAATCTAGGGTCAGTGAGCTCTAGAGTAGACTGGAGACAACACTCTGCTCAGAAATCGTGACGGACCACCATGATGGTGAACGTGTGTTCAGTCCTAGTTACCTCAGAACCAAATAAGAAAAGTGTCTCATTCCAATTTTAAACATTTATTCTCTTTCATGTCCACTAGAACTTAAAAAAAGTTGAAAGTAATCGATATTTAATACTTTGAAGTTTCAATTTACCTATAATACTTAAACAAAACCCAATCTTTCATTTCTTGGAAACTTTTTTAACATTAACGGAGCGGAGTGTTCTTGGTTAGCATATCTTTAAATTTTGTTTGATCGATTTATAGCAAATAATAGTTGTCGAAAACAAAAAATGTTATAAAAGTAATAACTAAATATCTCATCTAATAACACTCATATCTAGTTTACAGTTTGTTAGCGTTCTTTACAACCGATTGCTTTTGGCATTTTCTTTGACAGAGGCGATTGTAAGCATCGCTAACAACACACAAGATGCATTTTACTCTTAAGAAAGTCTGTAGGAAGACGTTTACCGCAGCCAACCTAAAAAATAGACCGTCACGATTTTCAGCACTTCAAAGCATTGCAGTTGTGCATCCAGTTATTGAGATCACTGTCTAGGGTTAAGATGTATTCCCTGACGGGACAGTGGCTGCAGGTGGGGCTCCTTGCCGATGGTGTGTTGCCGGTTGTGTGGGCGACGCTGCTGCATTCTGGTGGCCGGCCGGGCACTTACATTGACCGTGGCGCCACCGACGGCTATACGTAGCGTTAGGGCTTTACCGAATACTACGGGTATCTTCATTACAAACTTACAAAACAAAAAAAATCTTTTAGAAAATGCCTACTGAAGGCACTTGCTAAGCTTGCTATATTAATCGATTAATTCAGAACAAACGAGGTATATTAATGGAACAATAAAATTAATCAATAGTGTTTTAATAATCGCTCATCTCTACAAGTCACTCATGCATTACCCTATTCTCTGCGAAATTGCTCACAAATAACAGTTGTTTCTCTTTCAAGTCTGCGTTTTGAGATGGGAATACGCGGTAATGGCTACGGAATTGTTTACTGAAAGGGGAAGTGATTCACCTAAATGCACTGCCTTCATTATAATAAGGCTCACTAATACCCGGGGTGGGGCGGAGTAGTCATATCTGCTCTGTTTTAGCTATTTTTTCGGAATTTACTTATGGCATGCGCTCAAATGTATGAATGTGTAGAAAGAAAAGGTTCCCAAATTAATGCGTTGACATACTCTCCACATAGCCGCATCAAGATCAAGATCTCCTTGTTGCAAAGCCAGTTAAATAAATGTTTTTTGAAGTGAAAGGAGGGTACATAGTATTAACAATCTAATGTTTGGTTTACTAGTGTTTGGATGGCCTACATGCTAAGTTACTTTGTTTAAAGAATATAATTAGTTCCAAATCTTGGTTCTATATCGATTTTAAAATATAATTACTAATCATTCATACGTTATCTTTTTTCTTGTAAAAGTGGTTAAGAATAGTTGTTGAAGGCATTATGTATTGATTACCATTGATGTACATCACAACGAAAGAAATGTCTGAGTGCGCCTGCGTTAGGCATCCCACATGACGCATCTGTTAAGCAGTTTGCCATTTACCAGGTAACGAACGTCCATCACAAATTTGCACATCGAAAAAGAAAATTGAGAGAAACGAAATTGAAATGTATCGACCAACAACAATAATAAATAGTTGATTTGTTACTAGGTACAAATGTTACGAGATTTTGAATCTTTCTCCAATCAAATATAGATAGATAGATAGATAGGGTTTATTCTACAAATGGGCTGATGTTGCCCGGTGGCAGAATACAGAAAAACAAAAGTACATTAAAAGTACAAAACACAATTAACTATAAAAATAATATATAAAAAATCAATATAAAAATCAAACGATCATGCAACTGCATTTACATGCCTATACATATACAACAAATGAAACTACATATATACTAACATTTAAGTAATAAACTTACTTACATATAACACCAACATTCATACATACAAACATACACGCTTACATACATATCATACAAAGACAAAGGAACACTCGCATACACACCAACCTACAAGTATTCACTCACAATCATATTCAGACAAATATGGATAATCACTTTTACCTACAACATAATAATATACAATACTTATAATAATTTTTACATTTCTAACACGTAAAACACTCGTTAACATCAATCAATAAATACGAACTTTTGTCAGAATAGCCTATAAAAGACGCTTAAGATTAGCGAAATAAACTACGAAATGAAATCACTTCACTGCACTTCACTTCACGTCACTGCACCTCATAACACTTTACCTAAATACTAATAGCTCAATACTTTTTAGTTTACTACCCATAATCGCACCTTTCACTTCACTTCACTTCACTTCACTGCACTTTTCACCCTATTGATTAATTTCCTATACTTTTTTTCTAAAACCACGCGCTGAGCAAGGAAAGGGCTCAAAAACTGTCGCAGGCAAATCGTTCCAATCTACGATTGTACGTCGAAAAATCTACGATATGTCGAAAATATACGAAATATTTCCTTAATACTTTTAATTAGTATTCTCATTTACGTTATTTCGTGCTACAAACTTAATGGAGAGATCGTTATGTATGGCTGCGGCGGAAATTGGCGATTTTCTGGCAGAAAAATTTGTGTTGTAGGTCTCTGTAACCGAAAAAGTTAATAATTCCAGTTTCTGTATGATAGTAAGTTATTTCCCCTAACGCGTTATGTAGCAAGAGTCGATGATTCTTGAGATTTTGATACCGAAAAATTGGTTTACGGCAAAACGTATGTGAAAAAGGACTAGGAGCTAAACCGTAATCAGGACTTTTACTAAAATTGATATTTCCAGAACAATCTAGGTGAAGTTGCGGCTCCTTGAAATGAAAAGGGGTATTTCAGTTTTTGGGGGTAGTGAAAATGGGTACACATTACATTATATGATGCCTCAAGAACATTTTCATTTTTTTTCCCAAAAGGTCTCCAAATGTTTAACTTTTGTCAAATAGAGTAAAGTATACGTATACACATGACACAAGTACTATTTTCGTTAGGTACTTAAAATTTTAGCAAATTGCAAAGAAAGTTAAAATTTTTCCGTGTCTTCGTACAACTACAATATTGAAGAGATTTTTCTTTTGAATTGAATATGTTCTTCAAAATAAGATCTGTAAATGAAGTCATATAGAATTTTTATCAAAACATTTGTAGTTTTCGCATAATTTTGCGTGAAATATTGGCAATTTCATTTTCTAACAAACTGCCCCAATTTTTTCTTTAATTTTTTTGTACAGACAATGCTGAATGCACAGAGTAAAATGACAACAAAGTTATTTTGATGTATAAATTTGATTTTTCAAAAATTGCACAATTTTCGTAACTATACGTATATTTCTCACAATATATTTTTCACAAAACTGAGAAAATGTGAAAACAATGTATTTTCGATAGAAATACCGATAGGAGTCAGCTGGAACGAGGGTGGTCAACACCGGAAAGCGAGTCTTTACTAAACAGATAAGAAATTAGTGCGAGAAAGTGTGTGCCATTCTGTATCGTCTCTTGTTTCATTTGAATGTGAGGTAGTGTGAGGTTACTATTATTAAAATAAGGTTTAGGGGCCTTGGTCAGTGGAGGAAAAAAATCACTACATGTTTGCCAACGATTCCGAAAATATATTTCTCTACTCCAGAATGTATGCATTTCTGCACGTTATCGGATACTGTAATGAGGACGAATCCACAAGCCGGACGAGTGTATTATTCTTGCACGGCTGTCGACCAATCACATTCGTCTTAGTTCATTGTAAACGGCAGAGGGTTCTCGCAGTCGCCTACAGAGGGCATGAGCTCTGCGCGCGCTGCAGTGGCACGTCGCAACTGTCACAAGACAGGTGAATCACGAAAAAGTATGCCAGCTGGTGTTTGGGTCAGAGAGCATTGAGTGTTCTGTAGCCGTTCTGTAAGGTTAAGGCGCCCATTTAGTATTTCTAAAATATCAATTTCAAAGTCGTAGAGAAACTATAGTCTTCTACTCGCGTAGAATGGATATTATTCACTCGTGGAAATTCCGACACTCGCTCCTACGTCGCTCGTGTCGTAAACATCAACTCTTTCATTCTACATTCATTGAAGAATATACTATTCCATTATCAGGGCTATATGAGAATTCTCGATCACTGTTGCTACAATCATAGTTGTTATGGACTGCTGTAATCACATATATTGTTGCCTCCTCCCGCCAAACTTCTAGTGACAGTTTTAATCTAAAATAAATGAAATCGTAACGACTCTATTGGATTGAATTGAAAGATTTTATTAGGAAAATTTACAAGCTAAGAAATGTGTAATAAATTTTAATGGGTGTCCTCACCATTTTTGAAATGTTCTCACAAATCTAAAATAGGGAACACAGAGTTTCTTGTAAGTTGTAAATTAATAGGGAAATACTTTTCTTTTTTCACCCCCTTTGAATGAAGATTATTTCCGGAAGTAGGATGGCTGCCTTGGTTTGTTAATTGGTATTAAAAGTAAATAAACTAGTGGAGCTTCAACAGTACATACTTTCTCGCATTATTTTTAACTTTTGCAATCGTCGAGAATTCAGTACATCCAACAAAAAGTAGAACTTACCAGGTATCTTTATTTTAAGCGTCCCTTGTTCTAACCGTGGAAAAACTGAAGGAAAAACTTTTGAGTCGTTTCTGAGAATTAAAAAAAATAATTTTCATTAACTCTATGCAGAAATGACGCGAAAACTACCGGTTTCTTCAAAAAACATTTTTCCATTTTCGAAAATGGAGAGAGCTTACCGGAAATGGGACAATCACCAATTTTTTACCGTACTTTCGTACATGTGAGACGGAAATTTAAAGAAATAATTTGGAACTGTTTGCCCACGACTAGGCATGTTGCGCCCACCACATCGAACGAATGGGTTGATTAGCATTTCCAGGCTATTTCTATACTGTCGTTAGTCCCGTAAATGTAGTGCGTTTTATTGTGGTGGTGGTGGGGAATGATTGTAATATTCTCCCTTTAATGGCGAGGTCCAGCGCCAAACTACACTTCTCTACCTGTTTTCCCTCAACCAGGTATCTTTTACCCGAGAGGCGCCGCCACAGCCGGGACAAGCCCAAAGCTCCCGACTAGACTATCTACAAGAGTGGTCGTGTAGTGCACGTGAGTGTAAGGGGTGTGTGTAAGGGGTGAGGATAGGAGAATGACGAGGAAAGAAAGATGGTGCCCGGTCCGCGAGCCGTTTGTTTCAGCATTCACCTGGTGTTGATCGAAGAAACATCAGAATTCACGTGCAGACAGCGACGGAATTCGACCCAGCCATCTAGACAGTCGAGCTAACCGAAGTTTAGATTAAGTGGTGGAATGGATTGACTCGCGAGGTACTCTCTGAATCTGAATCAGTGAAATTGTTGCTGATTCAACCGGTAGGAGCCGAAGTCACTAATATCTTCAGTCGAAATGAGTAGTTTTGCCGGTAATCAGCGAATATGCGAAACTTTTCATAATGACCGCCAGCATTTCACTGGTCTTCAGTGGTAAAAGTACCGTGCCACCATCGCTCACTGATCGTTCAGTCGTTCACGTGCTGCTGTTGTGATTCGGTGAAGTTTCACTGATTCAAAAAGTGTGGACCCCATTTTCACTGATTTGTTCAGTTCAAATCACTGGTTGTCAGTGGCGGGGTTATAACTGACACCATCAGTGAATAGTCACTGTCAATCAGTAGTTTTTCACTGATTCAGGCTGGGAGAGTAGAAAGTGCGGGACGTGATCGCGGCAGAGGCCGCCCTCTGTTGTGACAATGGGCGTTCCGTTGCGCGGCGGCGGCGGCGGTGGCGGCGGCGCCTGGGAGTGGAGTCCCGCGCGTGAAGGACGCTGTGACGCAACAGATTCCCGCCGCCGCCCCCGCCGCCCGCGCCGGCTCGCATTTGTTCTCATGCGTTGTTCTGCCGCTCTCATGGGCGAGACGACGAAGGCCTCCGACAACCGGTATTTGACGATATTTTTAGTTTCGTTCTGAAATCCCGTAATCCATTGTTTTAAATAAATGGATGCCGTGAAAGCGTTCTATGTTTGCGAAGTGCTTGTGAAAATTTGTGGAATTGTCATGTCTAGATTTTTCGTATTTGGCGATATTTTTAGTTTGGTTCTGAAATCTCGTAATCCATTGTTTTAAATAAATGGATGCCGTGAAAGCGTTCTGTGCTAGCGAAGTGCTTGGAAATATTTGTGGAATTGTCATGTCTAGATTTTTCGTATTTGACGATATTTTTAGTTTTGTTCTGAAATCTCGTAATGTACTATTTTATATAAATAGATACTGTTCAATCATCACATGGCTGCGGTATTTTCAATATTTTGAAGTATCGCCTCGTTTAGATTTTTTGTCTTTAATTTCATTTATTTCTAGTTTCGTTTTGAATTTCCGTAATCCAATTTTTTTATTGATACCGTTAAACCGTCGTATTGCCGCGGAGTTCTTGCAAAAACTTCAGTTATTGCCAGATTTAATTGTGTACTTACTCGTATACATTCACACGCGAAATAATATACGTAGTATAGAGAAAATTATGTAATGCTGCGGAAAATCGATTTCGAGATTTCAACGGAAACACACGTTTTCAGGCCACCAGAAAGAGATTTTTTAACGTCCGTCCGGCTATGAACAACAGTAGTGCCTAAACAGTTTGTAGGATTTAATTCAACATTAATATTCCACGGCCAAATTGGCCCGACTCGAAGCTCTTCGATTTTGAAAAATATTCTCAAAATGTTTGGTGTCTTCACTTAAAGCCTCAAAATTTTCTCAAAGAAATGATCCACTTTTTTCTTCTTCACAAATGTGTGAGAACAGAGTGAAATACCAATATAAAGATGGCACAGTTCGATTTTCACTGTTTCACTCCGTATTTTCGAAAAATTACAAAAGTTTGCATTTTTTCCATGTCTCACTGCAAGTACACAAAGATATCAACTTCAAGTTGAAATGAAATTCGTTCTCCAGAATTAGTTATTTAACATTGTGGAAAATTTGGTAAGCACATTTCTGAGTTCACGACCTCACTCAGGACATTCGCGAATTAATTAAAAAGATTCATTTTATAAGGCAGGGGGGAAAATAATGACCTAATGTCCCGCCTCGTGGTTTGAAAACTTGGGAATCTATGTCGCCTGCCTACAGTAGTGCTGAACAGTGTGTGTGTGTGAGTGTGTGTGTGTGAGTGTGTGTGTGTGAGTGTGTGTGTGTGAGTGTGTGTGTGAGTGTGTGAGTGTGAGTGTATGTGTGTGAGTGTGTGTGTGTGAGTGTGTGTGTGTGAGTGTGAGTGTGTGTGTGAGTGTGTGTGTGTGAGTGAGTGTGTGTGTGAGTGTGTGTGTATGTGTGTGAGTGTGTGTGTGTGTGTAATAAACTCCTACGCCGTAAGACCGAGATCCATGAAAGTTGGCGCTTCTAGGTGTTTTTTCACCGAGAAGGTCTATGTGCGATTAATTATGTGGTAACTCCACCACATGACGCTGTAGAACAAAACGAAATATTTCGCGTCAAATGCAACCTGCAACACTCGGCAGCATTTTGAATCTATATCGTTAAATAAGTCCTAAACGAAGCGTTCTAGGGCATTAAAAACTAAAATCTTGAGGCCGAAGGCCTCAAAGAAACATTTATCACATCCGCTGGTTGTGGTTGTGATTCATTGCTGGTCCGGAGCTTCACGATTCTACCTCACCTGCTCAAAGACATACAGAATATGCAACTAAATGTGAATGAGAGGGACCGAGAGAGATAGAGACAGAGACACACAGAGAGACTGAGAAATGGACAGAGAAACGGAGAGCCAGAGAAAGAAAGAGAGACAGAGAGAAAGGGAGATCAAAGGGGAAAGAGGCAGATGAAGGGCAGCCGGTTCCGCTAGTCTGCAATATGATCCTTTGAAATACACGACCTGATTTGCAAAAATGGAGTGCGTCATGAAAGTAATGGAATCAGAAACCTGATACAATCTACATAAAATTTATGATTATCGATCTTTGAGAGCATATTGGATTAGGAAGATACAGAAATCCCATTTTCTTTGGGTGATGCGGTTTCTTTGAGCGCTGCTGTAGTTCGGAGCGGCCGCCGCTTTTGACCCGGATGCGGAGTGCCTGGCAGCGGCCGCGTTGGCGGCGGCGGGGGGGGGGAGGAGGTGCGTGCGTGGCGCATTGGCTTGCGCGGCGCGTGCGCGCGTAACTGTCCTGCCCGTCGCCGCCGGTTCGAGCCCCGCTCGGGTCAGCCTCCTCCTCGTCAATGCCCGCGCCAGACACGGGTAGAACGGGCGATCGCCCAGGGGCCCTGCAAGTCAAGAGGCCTCATGATTAGGATTACCAGAAGTCCGTATTTAGCAGGACATGTCCGTATATTTGGCGATTGTCCTTGCGTCCGTACTTATTTTCCAAAATTAACTAATTACGTATTTTCGTGTTACAAATAGCGATCATCTTTTCTAGCACTAAAAACTAATGTTTTTTCTGAAATTACATTTGCTCACTTTCTTTACTAGTACAATATTGTTTACATTAAGTTACTGTACTGTGCGCCAAAGTAGCATCGTGGTTCGTAACATATTTAAAATCGATAGTTTCTATTTGTTTGAGCTTCGAATTACACTCCTTATCTAGTAAGCCGTGAGCGTACAAGAATTTAAGATTTGATTGTTAGACTGGTTGAAATCAACTGGAAGAAACAAGTCACCACTTCCACGTATGGCTTGAACAAAAGTGTGTCAATTTCAGCATAGTTTACGCATTAACGAAACACTGCTCGGTGTTCCCTATACGGTATAATGCAAAAAATGGAGTACGTTTACTGCTGATTTGGGGGCGAAATACAAAATCTTCAAAAACTGTCGCACTGCTGAGGAAGCAGAGCGTTTAGTTAGCAAATCTTGAACGTACGTATCTGTTACTAGCCATTATTTTAATATGTCCTGGTTTTGTCCTGCATTTTAAATTCATTTGTCCTTCTTTACACCCATTCTCATCTGGAAACCCTAGCCATGATGGGAAAAAATTAGTAAAAAATTGGAAAAGAAATTAGAAGTCGTTATCGTAATTTTAAAAGTCGCGATAGTCTGATATTTCAGAAATTTTCAATTTTTTTTTTTTCTTAGTTAATTACAGTCATTACTTATAAGGGAGGAATTTATAAGATGAATTAAATGACGCTAACAATGGAATAGATTCTAAATTCATCTTTATTATTTCATGTATTTAACAAGTAATTTTATCAAACACTACCAAACACAACAAATTATTTTCGCGTTTTAAAATCACCGTGGAAGTGGTATTATTTGATCACTGAATATATTCACACATTTTTAATATTTGGGGGGGGGGGGCTAAGTTTCGGCATTGCTCCGAGCCCAAAATTGTCTAGCTCCGGTACTGCTCTTCATATAGTGAAGCGCTTCTGAACTTGCTGACTCGATAGTAAGAATTCCTTTTGCACTTGATTGGAGAAAAAGGTTGCTCAAAATAAGAGAAGTCAATGATATTAACCACCTGCAATAGTTCAAGACAACAACTGTCACATTTTATACGACCTAGGGTTCGAGACTCAACGGCGAATTTTCCACAGTAGATACTTTTGCTTCAAATTCACCCGCTGTCTGGAGGAGAATTATAGCGGCCGGCTGCTCTGATCGATAATTTTCCGTGGTTTCTCCGATCAACACCAGGCGAAGGCCGGAGTAGCACCCTAACAAACGGGTTACGGACCGCGCGCGATCTTTCCTTCCACATGTTCTATCCCCCTTACTTACATACCTGCATGTACTACACTACCACATATGTCGGGAGCCTATACGTGACCTTAGAGATTGTCGTGACTTCGGTGGCTCCCCGTTTTGGGAGATACCCAAATGAAACTTTTTAACACGAAAATACTTGCCGAAGGTGCCAGGCGAGCTACTCAGAAAGATATTTCGTTCCTATCACGATTGTCATCTGTTTATTCACCTGGAAACTCTGAAATTAGGTTTGATTTTACTTGTCTCGTCAAAAAAACGCAAAAAAGTGTGTGACGTACAGGTGACAAATGTAATATGTGCCCTTGGTCTCCAAAATCCCTACACCACTCTTTTATTCTCATAGTTCATCTCATGGTTGAATGGTGAAAAAAAACTACCAAAAAAGCGTGGCTAGAAACATTTGAAAACTAAAAAAAAATTCCCACCTGTGTGATACATTCATCGGTAGAAAAACTACAGGTATAGTTTTATTGTATTGCACCTCACGTCCTCTGATTCTACACCTACCACAACTAGCAGAATAGGAGCTCAACAAATCGTGCGCGTAGTGAAGCTACATTATGTCCAGAAACAAAACAAAGGCTCAGCCTCAGCATTTGCTGACTGGATCAGCAAAAATGGACGAAAAAACTAATCGAGATGTCCTGATGATTTCCTGAGATATTTTCCAAACGAGACGAGAGGCATACCGTGCTCTGATTCAAGACCGTGAATTGCCGATAGAATTAGCAAAATGCTACGAACGTGTTAGTTTGTAAATTTACCTACCTCGTTTGCGGTGCTGTTGAAAATTTGATTAGGTAATAAAGATAATATTGTATACTCATCCTTCGAAGAACGCATATGTAATGATTTAATCTGGAATGCGACCTTCGGTTGAAAAGTTCCGGGTCGTCTTGCATCGCATTACCGGTTTCCCACACAGTAATTAAATGCCTTTTACGTGTTCATTCGGAACCGATGGTGGAAACCGCAGGGAAGCTCCCATCCAGGCTGGCCGGTTGGGTGGCAGAATCCAACCAGTTTAGGCGAGTCTCCCAGCTCGTCGTTTAAGAACGCTCTTTTTTTTTCTCAACCTACCTCTACCCCTCAGGGTGGAATTACTCGTACTTACTCGCCTAGTTTGGCTTCACGTTTTTCTTCTTCGACAAGGACATACTTCCTCTTTAGTCTCTTCCTATTTTGACTGTTATGTTGTAAATTAAGAGATCGGCTGCGGTAGTGTTTGTACACACCGATTCAAATTCCTAAGGGATTTGCAGCTACCAGTTGCGAATGAGATGGAGTTTCGTTATCCAATCAAAGCTTTAAATTCTATTGATGTGACAAAAGAGCTGCCAAAGATCGTTGAAGAGCAAGTAACTGCTTTGTTGTCTGAGTATTTAAACCCTGCACGTAACACCTGTTGTTGATTGATTGATTGATTCGTGTTTCCGGGCGCGTCAACTACTTTGGTCATTAGTCCCGTAAGTGTAGTGCGCGTTTCTCTCTCTCGGGAGGTGGCGGTGATCTTTTCCCCGCTGGATTGCGAGATCTGGCGTCGACCTACCGTCGACTAGCGGGGTTTTCCCCTCAACCAGGTGTCTCCCACCAGCGGGGCACAGCCCCAGCCGGGACAAGCTGTAAGCTCCCGACAGGTCTCCCGTCATGTGTGGTAGTGTAGTGCATGTTAGTATAAGTGTGTGTAAGAGGAGAGGATAGGACAAGGACGAGGAAGGAAAGAACGCGCGCGGTCCGTGGCCCGTTTGTTAGGGTACTGCTCCGGCATTCGCCTGGTGTTGATCGGAGAAACCACGGAAAACTACCGATCAGAGCAGCCGGCCGCTAGAATTCTCCTCCAGACAGCGACTGAACTCGACCTAGCTGAAAAGCTAGTGTCGCAAATCCTGCCGCTGTCGGGACTCGAACCTAGGACCTCCCGGTCAGAGGGACTGCAGTGACATCAGGTTGATGCTCTGAGCCATTTCTGCCGGTACACTTTTTGTTGGTTATTGCCCTTCTCTTGCGGTATCTGCGATTTGGTTGGAGTATTTGAAGTGTTTCGATCGTTTGTTTGGAGTACATTTATTCCTTGTTGCCTCTGGAACTGCAGTTATTCTTGAAGTACGTGGTATTGTTGTTCAGTTAACGTATACAGGGTGTCCGGGGAGGAAACGTCGAAACTTCGAAAATAATCTCCTAAGACAATTTTAAGCATATTTTGTCTAATAAACTACATGGATATTCCGAATGGTTGTGGCGCAATTGGCATTCAAAAGTTGGTTGGAAAAAATGCTTTCTAGGCAAACATTTGCAATGCAGAAACATATCAACTCTCCAAAACAGCTAAATTATTTATCATTTACAAAGGAAATGAAATATTTTTGATCAGAAAGAAAAATTGACCCAGAAATGAAAAAGCACCCAATTCACACAATTCGACTGCTTTTTTATTTCTCAGTTAATTTTTCTTGCTGAACAAATGCATTCATTTCTTTTATAAATAATAAACAATTTACATGTTTCTGGAGTCTTGTATGCTTCTGCAATGCAAATTTTTGCCTAAAGAGCATAATTTCAAACCAACTTTTGAATGCTAATTGCGGCTCAGCCATTCGGAATATATATGTAGTTCATTAGACAAAATATGCTTAAAATTGTCATAAGAGATTATTTTCGAAGTTTCGACGTTTCCTTCCCGGACACCCTGTATTTTATTGTCCTATAAAAAGGGACGCTCGCAAGTTTCTCGTACAATCGTCATTCTTATTTTTGTATTACTTGTTTTTTAATAAATAAATATTTATTATGTCCTGCTAATGAGCTTTCGCTCGGTGGCAGGGTATGTACAGATCATGTAAATAAATACTTAATATTTATTTATTTATTTATTTATTTTGCTTAATAATTGTTAGCTTGAAATTTAAAAAAAGTATCCATAATGAATGTAACCTTTGCATGTGTTGCGATCAATATGGGTTAATTGTTTGTATAAACTGAGTAAAATTACAAAAATTGCTGGATTTGGAGTCCCCTCCACCAGTCCACTGATTAGATTTGCCACTGCACAGGAAAGAATCTCCACCATGTAACACATAGTTTAGGACTGATTGTTTCCGTTGTTAAGCTGTTTTCAGTTTAAAGACAATGATTTACAAAGTTCGCAATATTGACAGGGGTCAACTAGGAATTATTATGAATTATTAATCATGGTTTTTACTGCTTTCATAAGATATAAAAATGTAATGTATTTTATGTCATATTGTCGATAATAAGCACCTTGATCAGTACCTCGTTTGCGATAGCTAATCAAGAGCGTGAGGTGTGTGGGCCTGAACTACACTACTACCTAACACGATTCTATAACACATATCGGGAGACCAACCAGGAGGCTAAGAGCATGTCCCAACTGGAGGAAAAGTATCTCCCCTGATTCGCGAAATTCTTGGAAAAGGGAAACACCACATGCCGATATATAGATCGGTGCCTGGCCACACATTCCAGCGGGGAAGGAACAGCGGATATGCAAACACTACACTAACGGAACTAATGACCATAGTATTGGACGCGCCCGGAAACTAAAACAAATATTCAACCGAACATTTGGCTTTCCGAATTCGACGGTAGAGGCCGATCTTAGACAAGGCTCGTTTCTAGTTGTTACGATATGAAAATATATATTTTGTACGAATTGTATGAACTCGTATACAAAGATTGTTGAAGGATGTAGCGACGTTTGCCATGGACGTAAGTTTGTCGAGGAGTCTGGATCGAGTTGGAGAGAGATTGGACGCCTGAAGGTAGGTCGGAAATATTAATGTGAAATTCGAATTTTAAAACCCAAATAGTAGAGACTTCAGGATACTGGTAGTTCGGCGAAACCTTTCAGAAGGTAATTCAGTTGATCGGTGGTTCTAAAGTAGGGAACAAATTAGCCTATCCGGTGGCCGAGATCACTAAAGCAATAATGCCATAGCGATCTCGGACCGAAGGATCGCAGGTTCGAGTCTCCCCTTGGACATTGTTGTATTTGTGTTCGTCCTTTCACCCCCTATCATCACCATATCACGTCGTCTTCACAGTTACCATAACGTTAAAACCCATTAGTGGTCGCTAATGACCTATATGTTGTTGCTACCTTAAATGTATTTTTTAAAACAGGAACAAGATATCCGTGGAAGTGGAGAAGGTAACATTTCGATTGATTCTGGATATATTATGATTCAGGACAATCTATTTGATTTGTGTTTGAACTTAAAGGGTAATTTTTTAAATTACCTCAAAAGAGACCAACGGACAGCGACTTTCGGTGAGTGGCAATGCTGCTGCAGCTGAATTAGTATTTGCGAACGGAACGATCGCGGGCACTCGTGTGTGCATCCGCTTTTGCGGCACCATTGAAATCAGTAGATTCGTAACACTAGTCCTTTCCGTATTGTCTACGCTATCCGGGACAATCTGCCGCGTCCCTGTCGCGGGTTCTGACGTTTAGGCCAACGTGTTGTGGCCTTCCTCAGAGCGTACCTGGCCCCCCTCAGGCAGTACGCTCTCAGGAAGGCCAGCAATACGCTCTGAAAAAGGCCATACTCGCAGCAGTACGCTCTGAGGAAGGCCGTACGCTCTGAGGAAGGCCACAATATGTTGGCCGAAACGTCAGCCAGCCAGACAGAGATACGGCCTATCCCGGATAACATAGATCAGTGGTGTCAAGGTCTTGTACTGCAACATGCCACGAGCTTCTCTGCGGAACTAGCGTCGTGAAAGGAAACTATTAGTAACCCCGCCGTTTTACAGTAGGAATGGCGTTGTCTGGTGGCGGGGTAATGAAGTGCTTGGAGGGGCGATTTCGTCGTGACACTTGTGCCACGGAGTCCCGCTCGTGGCATCGACCTTGACAACACTGGCCTAGATAATACAGACCCCGGCCGCGAAAGCCTAAGCAACCACTAACCCTTTCCGGTGTTTATACGTGACAATGTTTTCCAGTTTGTGACTTCTTAATATCTATGTTTTTCCTTTCTTTGCCGTGGACGAACCGATGATGTGGCCACATTCTGTCACGAAACATTTTGATTTTTTAGTATATTGATGACAATAAAAATAATTGTTTCAAAATATACGAGTTTTTTATTGTCTTTAAGTATCTGAAGATGCCATTGCCATACAAAAATCAATCAATTTCTTATGTGGCGTGTACATATTTCATGAATGGGGAACAAATTTTCATGTAAAAACATAGTTTTACAAGAACAAGATATCTGTAGTCAATATTTTTTAGAGTTTACAAGACATTTTTAATTACTTTGAACCATTTCCAGTTTACATATTTTGATATAATTACATAGTTTGCCCATTGTACTTATTGCTACATATTTATTTCATATTTCATTATATTTTAATATATTTATATGACGATATGGATCATTTCATGTAAGAGTTTGCAATACATATTACTGAAATCATCTTTCTAACAAAAAAATGTAATGCCGTTGCGCTTCGATAACCACGGAACCTTCGCCATGAATTGTAAAATTTGCCGTTCCTCTCCTTAGAAACTGTGTACTTGGAATCAGGATGAGGAGTGTTTGTGAAGCAGAAGTTTCAACCACGACACACGTGCTTGTTCATGTGCAATGGCCCATGCGTAACTCTATTGAAATCCAACAATAGTACATTGTAGTTTATGCAATTAGTTTATAATATTGTAGTTTGTAAACAATTGTAGTTTATGCAATTAGTTTATAATATTAAGCTTTATTGCATGAGTACATGTTTTGAAAACGAGCGAGGAAACTGGAGACTAGGAGCGAGTTTTCAAATTTGTTCGAATGCAATAAAACAGCATTACAAACGAGTTGCATGCTCTATTTTTTTGTATGACAGCCTTATAAATTTATAAGAGAATGAAACTTAAATTTGCGAAGAACTTTCTTGTGATGTCTCGGGTATTTGACATCTGTGCGAGAAAACTGTGGTCGGCTGTTCTGTTTACCTCTACCTCCCCCTAATTCTCTCGCTGCGATTGGCTGAATGTGTGGTGACGCAATCATTCGAGCCGTAAAATCTAATACGTCATCATTTGTGCCATAAAACGCCTGATTATGAACGATTTCTTTCAACAGAAAAGGTCGTTTATAATGCTGGAATACAAAAAACATTTTTTACGTATCATTGTTTTATCGCGATTTAGGGAAAAGGATATGGTTTCTTTAACCCTTCCCCCCTCCTCCAGGATCCATCATTGACTCAAGATATTACTTTACACTTGAGCACCGGACCCTCCTACACAACATGTTTAAACTACGAACGAATTTTGTTTAGAATGAAACTCTAATTTGTGCGGAATACCAATATACAATTACTTCTGAAGAGGTAGAACATTCTTTCTCCGTTTCGAAGGGGCATTATCTGTCACGTTCTGTGCTTGTAAAATGCTTGTTCATAGTAATTTTGAACACTATAATGAATTTTTATTTTACACAATTTTTTATTTCTTCATACATATTTTGGAATAGTAAATAAATATATTATTTAAACAAATTGCTTTACAACAACTATCTGTGTTTATCTCTTATAACCACTTTATTGTAATTTTCTTTTTCCAATTCAGTCTACATCATATATTTGTATTCACAATTTCGAAAATGTATTTTATACAAATATGAATGGGGCATTTAGGATGTCGTCTTGATTTTCTTACCGCTAGTAAACCATTCTAAAATATTTCTTGGAATTATTTCTTCTCCAAATAATTACTAGTTGAATGTAGCGTCGTCGACACTGTTTTAAAAATATTTTCATGTGCTGAACATTTCTTTCATGCGTATGTTCATATATGTTCTTACAGTATTTGGTATTTGAGTTACCAAACGAATCGTGGTAGCTGATGTTGTACTCCCGTTCAAAAATTCCCAACACACAATGGCCTTGTATATTACCTCCATACGGGATATGAATAGATAATATTGCAATCTGAAAATTATAATGGCGTAAAACTACTTGCAGGTATGGATGATGCGGATTGTTAGAATTTGGTAAACCTATAGTTTTTACGCTTTTTTACTAATACGTACAAAAATGCACATAAAAGATATCCTGTAAGCTGTAATTCCCTAATCCTGATATAAGATCATTCTCAATTAGTTCCGAAAATTCTGTCGCAAAATCTTCTACAACTACATTTGATTCTTCCCCGGATTTGCTTAAACCGTATTCCATATTCTTTTGTATTAAAATAAATTCCGTTCCTATTAACGAATGACTTCTCACAAACGCCGATTTCTCGTCCGCCAGACCTCGACTCCTTGGACCCGGTCACGTCCAGGCGCTGGGCCAACACAGGTGTTGGAAGCGGGAAAGTTTTACCGCGGTTGTTTATTCCATGGTCGCTCGCTATCACGGCCCAGCGTTTGCGTGGCCTTGGCATTGCCAGCCGATTGCCGAGTGGCGGTAGCGGAGCGCTGGGGCCAATTTGGGGCAGTTCCTCATGAAATACTGAGATCAGGTGAGGCTCAAAGAAGTGGCCCACCAGCAATGAGGACCTGGAAGAATGCATTAAGTTTTTTTTAAAAGAAAACATTAATTTGAGAAGAGCGTAACGTAACTTTTGTTTCATAGTAAAAATGAACATTGGGGTATAAAATTGAGGCATCCAGTGAGAGAGGGAGCTAACCCACAAAATTCAAAACATCTATTTATTGAATATATTCAATGTGTTTGTAATCGGATACGTTCAGAAATCGATATTTTGAATTTTGTGGGTTCTCTCTCTCTCTCTCTCACTGGACACCTCAATTTCCATTAACAAAATTTTATTTACTTATTGTTGATTGTTTTATTTACTTTTTAGCCGTTTTAAAATAGGTAAATCATTTAAGGTTGGTTTCATTGATGTTAGTATATAAGATGGTGATTGATACTAAAACATACAAGCATGCTACAAATATATCAACATATATCTCAAATTTGAAAACATTAGAAAATATACGACCGGCGTACATACGAGTATAAAGTCATTTTCGGTTATTTTTCAGGAGAAGCCAAATAATCAAGCAAGTTAGCATCAATCCTTAACTCAAGCGGTCTACACGTACTGGTGGTACTGCTGATACCACAGGCTTTCTCATATAAGTTTCCACTTCTCTTCGATGTCTTAAATATTACCAAGGCCTTATGCGATACCAATACGATATGGTGCAGTCTAGCAAATACTACAAAGACAATGCAGGACAGTTCGCCGTTCTTCCACGCAACCGATGGAAACAAGTTCGCACTAGCGATCCTAGTGTCAGAACCTGGTAATGTAGCGCCAAATAGAAATGTCAATGTGATTCTTACGGAAGAAACAAATATTTTTAAATCTACCTAACGAAATAAGACTTATTTTTACCTACTCTCGCTGTGATTTAATTATATTGAAGGGCTCAAATTACGGAAAATTATAATGTACAATGTGTTATAATGAACATGAGGACATTGAACAATTAACGAACATATAATGAACATTATTTTCACGAATAAAGTTGTTACAAATGCAAGATTTTTCTTGCCATGACACTTCCACTGATGATTCCATTGACCTTTTTTCTACCTACTTGCTTTAAAAAGCACTGTGTCGATACATTGATACCTCTGCTTTCATACAGATTATTACACCCCTTACATAACATATTCTGCAAGTGAATATTAATGATTTGCATTAATTGTTTTTTTACGTCAAGTTTACTTTGACGTAAATAATTTAAAAAGTGTTTATTGAAAACATATTCAGTCTTAGAAAACTAATAGCGAATTCATTTGAGTAGAAAAGCGTGGCATTCACATACTGTTTAATCAGAATATGTGAGTTTCTTAATTTATACTTTTCATCCAAATTCTGTTAAGCATTTCTACAACCATCATATGGCACGGTACTACACAACCAGCCACATACATAGGACTCAGCATTTTTCTGTACTAAACTTGTAGGAATATCTTCAGTGTTATGCATTTCTGCAATGTTCGTTACACATGATTCAATTGGGAATGGCAATGTGCAAGTAGTCTCCCAATTAAGTTATGTTATAGTTTTAATGCATTTTATTACAAAGAGAAGTCAAATTGTATTAAACTAGCTTCATTCATGTTCAAGATTCTTTCAATTTTTACCTGGTTTTATCACGAGGAAATGTGAAGAACGAACGCGAGTTCTGCTGTATTTTATAATAAAGCCAAGAACTACAGAATTTTTTCCTGCCATACGTAGAATAATGTAAAGAATAGTGTTGTAAAATATGTTTTCCAGAAATCGACCAGAAAGACAATAAAATGAAAAGAAATCAAGGAGACAACAAACACCAACAGAGCACTGAGCTTAGGGTGTACCAGGTTCTGCCACCAGATGGAGCGTGCATCAGTGTTTCTCGATATATCGCGAAGTGTCTTGTATTGTCTTTATAGTATTTGAGTCTAGCACCGTCGCGCACTCCGAATAGGCGTGTCAGCCCTGTACCTTTGGATATTTACCAATGGTATTCCTTGGTTCGACCTCGGTACTTGTACCATCATCTTTCCTTATGGATATGGGATCCAGTTGCTCAGTTAAACACAGACTGCACACAGTTGCCTGTGAGGCCATGATTAGGAAGGTTTGTGTTATAGATGTGATTCACAAAAGACACAAGATAACCCCCACGCCTCACACAACTCGAAACATTCATGTCTTATGTGGATTTCATCCCACAACCTTAGTGCGTACGTACTGCTCATCTTTCCCAAAATCCTGTCTTACGAGGCTGAATCAGTTGCCGGTACTAATCGTAAGAGCGATACGGCTTTGTAACATAATAATTTGATAAAACAAGTAATATCAATAAAACTGACATTATATGCCTTATTGTGCTTTGCAACATTGAAACCATGCACCTCAATAACTTTGACGCCATTCGTTTCCACAGTAATAATTCAAACAATGGTGTTTTGTAAAGCATTGCAGGCTTTCACGGCCGGAGTCAATATTCTTGATGTCTTCCGGGCTGATGGGCCGTGGTCGAATTGGCTTGGAACGGCCTATTAATACCGCGGACGAGACCAGCACGACGTCAGTCGCCAGTAAGCCGCTGTCCCGGACACTTCGCCCGAGACCTCGCCACTGAAGATGCCCACCGCAGTCGTGGGCGAAACGTTTGGCAGTTCCAAGCCAATTGGACCACGGCCCATCAGCCCGGAAGACATCAAGAATAATGGTGTTTTGTGTCGGCCGAAGTTGCTAAGGCTGAAGAGCCGTGCCTGCCTCGTGCCTGAAGGTCCCGGGCTCGAATCCCGCCCAGGGCATGGATGTTTGTGTGTGCCCGAATACCGTTACCGTTACTCATAGTGTTACAGTGGTCGCTATATGGCCTTAGTAGTTGAATAGCGACCTTAAACAAGAAAAATAAAAAAAAATACTTTGGTTGGAAATCTATCAACAGTAAGGAAAAATATTCTTCATATCAATTCTACAGAAAATTCTACAATAATTCTACAGAAAACATTTTAAAACAAAATGTTTACGTCATATATCAATTAACACAATGGCATTATTTACTTTTGTGTAATATTTGCAACTATTATTTACTTTGATGAAATATACCGAGGGAAGTTTTTATCAAAAAACCTATATTTTTTTCTTCATATTTTGTCACTTTTTCTGTCTCCTAAAAGTAGAATTGAAATGAGTGTTTAATAATATTATAGAATAATAAAAACTAGTCTTATACGCTCATGTTCATTGAAAAGTTTAGAGTCGATTTCGAGAAAATGTTGTTTGAACATTTCTAAAAATCCTCAATTGTGAGTTGATTTTTACAAAAAACTTTTAAGTTTTTGGGAAACTACTTATCATTTTCCACACTTGTACTCGAAAATGGAATAAACTATAAAAGAAAGTCTGTAATGTAAATATTAACGATGTGAGAGATATTTAAGAAAATCCATTTGTTTAATTTTTCAAAAATTAAAATTATACATCAAAATGGCTAATATGTCATTTATCCTGTGCATTTAGCAGTATACGTAGAAAAAATGGAAGAGAAAATTTGAAGCCTTTTTAAGAAAAGTCTTGTTTTTTAAATTGCTTATATTTTACTCAAAATTCTGGAATAATCATTAATATTTCAAAAAGAGCACATTAAATTAATTAAAGAACTAATTGTGAAGGACACTTTATTTGAAGAAAAGATCTTCGTCTTCAGGAACATCATTTACGAGTGGACCCAACAATTTTCACATTTTCTAAAATTCAGAGTTAACAGTGAAAACTTGATCTGCGCCATCTCTATATAAGTGTTTTCACTCTATTCTTACAAATGATTTTTTTTAATTGGAACTTTTTGAGAACATTTTCAAAGTTCCCCAGGAACTTCATGTGCAATATTTCCAAAATTAAAAGTAATTTTCAAAATTGCAAGGCATCGAGTAAGACGGGCTCGATAAGGGAATTTTCATTTTGGAAAAATTCTACGAATGGTTTAGATGCAAATGCTCATAGACGGATAGACGGGCGGATGTTTTCAAACTAGTGGTGCTACAACAGCACATGCTTTCTCGTAATATTGGAAACGATTGATACGAAGAATATTGAACTATTATGAGACAATTGCTGTCTCACACTTCAGGTATCACTTGAAAAACTCATAAACAAACAATGCGCGATATTTTTAATTTAAAAAGTTTAAAAATAAAACAGTTTTCTACGATTGAATTCATGTATTCAGTGAATTCACATACATAAACGCTTCAACGATGTTCGACGCGTATTTTAGTCAAAAATAATAGTTAATAATAATGCAGTGATCGGCGGCGGCCATGACGACGGCTGCTGCTCTGTTGTCACCAGCGCGGAATTGTCAAAGCAACAATGAGCACCGGATTTGTTTGGTATATTCTTTGTGCAACACAAGAATCCTAATAGCGATGACAACCAAATGCAAATGAATTGAAAATGTAATAATTATTAAATGTGTTGTAATATTCTTCAAAAATGCTCTTTTTATAGCGAATTATACGTTATCCTCTGTGTCTCAGAATTCAATGTTTAATAATCCTTTCATTTACCACTTAAAAAAAGCCTCACCAGCTCTTTTGGAGTCATCCCAACAGTAATGTTACACCGAACCGCGCGTAAAATAAAAGTGGCACCCACTATTTGCTGCATCTTTCCTGATGACTTAGGGCTTCGAGAAAGCGAAATGTCACTAGCTCGGGGACTGGCACGCCCTTTTATAATATCCGAGACTTCATCCTAAATGGACAATGTGTCATATTAGCTCTTATCATGCGCTGTATCTTTTGTGGCACCTCCTGTCAGGGTTACGCTACCCTTTCACATAATTTTTCTCCTCTAGAAGTATACAGGTGGTTTGAGATTTAGTAAAAACAATTTATTGCAATATAATTGATGTTTTTGAACAACATTTTTAGTACAAATACAGTTTTTTGTACAGTATTGTTTAATATTTATTTCCAGATACAAACATTTTAAGACATTTTTCGAATTTTTAATCATTTTTATCATTACCTTCTTTTGTAATTTGGGCAATGACTCATTTTTATTGATTCTTGGTAACGCGTTCCTGTCGATGACTCAACCGACGCCACTCAGGGATGCTGATTTGAAAGGCTTGATAGGCTTCGTTAAAAGATAGCTTTCTCAAGCGTTGAGTGAAGGACTCGTTATCAAGTTCCTTTCTCAGTACTTTGAGCCGTTTCCGAAACGGTCACTGCAGTCCCTCTGACCGGGAGGTCCTAGGTTCGAGTCCCGACGGCGGTAGGATTTTCGACACTAGCTGACAAGCTAGGTCGAATTCAGTCGCTGTCTGGAGGAGAATTCTAGCGGCCGGCTGCTCTGATCGGTAATTTTCCGTGGTTTCTCCGATCAACACCAGGCGAATGCCGGAGCAGTACCCTAACAAACGGGCCACGGACCGCGCGCGATCTTCCCTTCCTCTTCCTTGTCCTATCCTCTCCCCTTACACACACACACTAACATGCAGTACACTACCACACATGTCGGGAGACCAGTCGGGAGCTTACAGCTTGTCCCGCTGGTGGGAGATACCTGGTTGAGGGGAAAACCCCGCTAGTCGACGGTAGGTCGGCGCCGGATCTCGGCATCCAGTGGGGAAAACATCATCGCCACCACCCGAGAAAAACACGCACTATATTTCCGGGACTAATGACCAAAGTAGTTGACACGTCCGGAAACACGAATCAATCAATCAATCAACCGAAACGGAGGGCACCCTAATCAACCGAAGTATATTCTGCCGCCAGCTGCCTCCGTCGACGGCGAAACGGCGGCTGCGCCCACTGCGTCGACCGAGGCGCCCCTGGCGGCGCGCGGCGGCGACGGCGGCGGCGGCGGCGGCGGCGGCGGCGGCGGCGGCGGCGGCGGCGGCGGCGGCGGCGGCGGCGGCGGCGGCGGCGGCGGCGGCGGCGTGGCCGGGCGACGCCAGTCCCGCGCGCGAAGCCAAGGCGGCACGAGCGGCAGCGGCGGCCGTCGAGGAGCGCCAGCCAGCCAGCCGGCCAACCGGGCCACACGCGTGCAGTGACCAGGTGCGCCCTCCTCCCCCGCAGTGCAGTGCGCGTGTTACACACACACACAGTGCGTGAAAGAAGAAGAAGAAGAAGACGGAAGAGTGGTTCGTGTGCGCGAGTGAGACGGCAGCCGTGGCGGAGGGGTGCGAGCCCGCGGCCGCCGCCCCCGACGGCGGGGGTGGCGGCGGCGGCGGGGCCAGCCCGGGGGTGGCCGGGGGCGGCGGCGGAGAGACGCGGCGCGCGCGCCTGGGCCGCAAGCTGTCGCGCCGGCTGAGCATGGTGGCGCGCGTGCCGGGGCTGCTGGGCCCAGCGCCTGCGCCAGGACAGCTTCCGAGGCGGCGCGGGCCCGCGGGCGCACAGGGGACGGCGGCGCGCAGCCCAGGCACTTCGAGGTGCCGGCCATCGCGCCCGACAAGACGCAGCGCATGGTGAGTGATGACACACCTGCTACGCTTGGGAGAGGACGGGGGGTGATGGCGGGGGGCGTGGCACTCTGCTCGTCGCACAAGACGCAGCGCATGGTGAGTGCAGATATGTCACTTGAGATGTATGGGAGGGTAATGGCAGGGTTTAGCGGTTGGTCGCACAAGATATCGGCTGGTCGCAGGCTGGTTGATAAATCACACTATTTGGGAGGGGGCGGGGGTAATGGCAGGGGTCGCACAAAACATTGACTGGTCGCACAAAACATTGACTGGTCGCACAAAACATCGGCTGGTCGCACAAGACATCGGCTGGTCGCATACTGGTTGATAAATCACACTATTTGGGAGGGGGCGGGGGTAATGGCAGGGGTCGCACAAAACATTGACTGGTCGCACAAAACATTGACTGGTCGCACAAAACATCGGCTGGTCGCACAAGACATCGGCTGGTCGCGTGCTGGTTGATAAATCACATTACATTTGGGAGGGGTCGGGGAAGGCGGGGGGAAACGGGGGCGGGGGCACACTGTCTGCTAGCTGGTTGTTGCCGAAGACGTAGGCATGGTGAGTGCTAATATGTTTGGGAGGGGGCGGGGGTGATGGCGGTGGGCGTGGCACTCTTTCGGCTGGTCACTCATGAAGCAATGCCGGCACGGTGGTTGAGATCGCTAAGAGAGTGGCTCTTAGTGATCACGGACCGAAGGATCGCGGATTCTAGTTCCACCTCAGGCATGGTTGTATGTCACCATATCGTTTCTTCCTCATTGATAACATAACGTTAAAATTCAATAGTGACCTCTAATAGCCTAGAAGTTGATGCGACCTTAAATAACAAAAAATGAAGAAACAATACATGGTGAGTGCTACTATGTAGCTTACAGGATTTGGGATGGGGTCAATGATTAAATGAGGGGGCGGGACACTACTACTGAAGCTAGCAGTTTGGAGAGTGCTAACATGAGACTTACCGCGTGTGAGACGGGATTGTCATTAGTCTTGGGACTCCCTCGGTTGCCGTTTGGCAGACAAGACGCAGCGGATGGTGAGTGATATCACACTGCGTTTGGGACAGGGTCGGGGGTCGGCGGTGTTTGTTGTTCTGTCGTGAGTAGCTGTTGGTTCGCTCAAGACATAGTGAGTGCCAATATGTCGCTCACAATATTCGAGATGTAGTCTTGAATGAAATGGGTGAGGGGGGCGAAGCACTTCGAAGATCTAACTATTTGCTGAGTGATAACGTGAAACTTACTTTGCGACAGTGGTGAATTCAGGGGGGGGGGGCATGGCGGCCATGCCCCCCCCCCAAAAAAAAACGCCTGGAGTTTTCGTTCTTTATTTGGAAAAATTGATTTAAATGTTTATTTATATTATAATTATGTAATTATTTAAACAATAATATTGAATACTACGTTACAAAAACAATATACAATGTAGTACCAAATAGATTTAGTATTTAATAAAAATCTTTGATGCCCCCCCCCCCAATGATCGGCTGGATTCGTCCTTGATTGGCGAGGGGTCATGTGTAATTGCGATGTGCGTGACACTCAGTCTGCTCTCTCTCGCACGAGACGTATGGCTCAGTTAGTGTTAACTCCCACAAACAGGTCTCCGATTAAAACTTACAGCGAATTGTCAGCAATCAGACAGGACCCGTTCGGGAGGTTGGTTACATCTTAACTTTTGATTCTGAAACTGCCGATTGGATAACTGCGTCCCAGCTGATCAAAAATCAGTCTTCATATTCAATCTTCAATAAATTCAAGAATCAAATTTAAATTTTCACAAGATTTACTACAACCTCCATAATTTGATTACTGTATATAAATAACACATACTATATCATTGTTTACACATTAAAAAGGTTATATTTAATCAATTAAAACAAGATGTTAGAGGTCCCTGTAAGAGTATCTTTCAGTATTTATGTATAAAAGTTCAATTGTCTCCTTAAATTAATTCATATTTAAATTTTTTATTATTTTAATCAGTTATATTTATGTATTCAATAACTTAAAAGATTGTCTGTAATCAAATAAGGATAAAATAAAAATTTTAAAAAAGTTAGTTCGCCGTACGTTTGAATTAGGGTTTATAAATGAGGTGAAGTTGGACATAATATCAGGGGGAGTGCTACGTCTCGAGCCAAGCCGTTTGTCACACAAGGTACAGCCCTTGATGAATGTCAACAGACTCGTTTTACTCGTAACTGGAACGACATTCGTTCAGAATGTGCAGAGCTTCTTGGAAATACTCCGAGGTGCTCACACCTCATTGTACTCGTAGTGCAGGAAAAGGGGCCGGTACAGCACTCACTAAAGAGTACGAGTGACAGAGTGGACACAGAAGCACGTCGCTTATTACATTTGAGGTGAATCGGGGATAATGTCAGTAGGCGTGGAACTCCCCCGGCTAGCTGTTTGTCGCAAAAGATGTAGAGCTATCATGTTGGTGAGTGCTAACACGTCGCTTAGTGCAAAGAGATTGGGTCAGGGGGCGTGATATATGTCGAGTAAGACGTTTGTCAGACAAGACAAAGCCCTTAAAGAATGTCAGCACGCCCGTTTTACTCGCATCTGGAACGAAATTCAGAATGTTTGCAGATTCTACAAAATACTCGGAAAGTGCTCACATGACATTACCCCTAGTGAAGGAAAAGAGTCCGAAGCAGCTGTCACGAGGGTTCCCTACGAGTGACATAGAATATGCTGAACGTGGTGAATGCTAACATGTCACTTACTACATTTCGGAATGGGGCGGAGATAATGTGAGGAGCATGGCAGTCTCCGATCTAGGATGCCAGATGTTCACTATTTGAGTGAACTCTTCGCTATTTCAATTATTGATTCACTAATTAGAAAATAAGAATTTTGAACATGTAAAAAGAGTTTTTATACTCGATTCGATCTGACATTGCCATGTTGGGAATTTTGGATATCGCGCAGGTCCGCGCAGTTGTTGTCTTAGTTTCGGCCCCAAATCTACTGAAATTGTTTCAATATTGTGCATCAGTTCCGGTCTCCAATGCTAGCACCGAAAGAATTTACAGTGTTATGAAAATTGTTCGGACCGACGAACGCAACAGAATGGAGGTTGAGTCAGATCGAACCGAGCTGTGTATTTTTTTACCATTCCATACAAGAGTGTGGAAATAAAGAACCATTCAAGAAAATTTATAACGTAAAAGCTACTCAATGAAGCAAAATGTATTGTCGAAAATAGTTGAGTTAAATAATAAGTCAAATCCAAAGAATGTTGTCCAAAGGTAGTTATAGTAAAGCAGGCAATTGTGATGCTAATAATTTTAATTATGTATTATTGACTACTATATCGTTATTCAAAAATCATTTAATATTAAAGCAAATGATGGTTACTTCAATAAATGAAAATGCCATTGTTCAAAATATATCTGTCTTATCTTACTATTCATTCCTTCCCTCCGGTTCACTATTTTCTGAAGACATACCTGGCAGCAGTACTCCGATCTCGTTGTTCGTTGCACTAGAGCAACGGATGACGAGTGCTGACATGTCGTTTACTGCATTGGGGATTGGGCCTGAGGTCATTCGAGGGGGAATGACGTTACAGGAGCTACGTTTTTTGTCACGCCAAACGCAGTGCATGCTAAGTGTCGACACGCCACATTTTTCTAGAGGTACACAACAGTGTTTGGGGCTACTACCTAATGCTTAATGGTGAGTGTCACGCGGTGCTTCGTAGTGGGGGAAATCTGGTTGTGAGGCGAAACGACACAATTGAAATGCCAGGCATGACGTAGTGCATGGTAAACCACGTGCCACTTAATACATTAGGGATGGAGGCAGGGATAATCAGAGAGGATGTGACACATTTCGTGCTGACGGTTTGTCACCCAAAACGCAGCTCATGTCGAGAGCCGAAGCATCCACTTTACATATTCTTGGCCTGAGATTCAGAATGTTAGGGGCCTCTGTGAAATAGGTGGAGAGTGCTCTCATCACATTGTTCACTCGTAAATGGGGTTGGGGTAAAATGGGAGGAATGGAGTTCTACCGATGTCGCACTAGACGTAGGGCATGGTGAGTTACAAGCCACTGACTACAATTACGATGGGGTACGAGATAATATCAGGGGCGTGGCCATCCTTGAATAGCTGTCGAACAAAACAAGCGCATGGTGACTCCTGGCATGTCACTTACTACCTGTGGGATGGAGTCGAGGACAATATAGGGAACGTGGCACTTCCCGTGCAAGCAATTTGCCACACAAGGTATTAGTGTGTACCAACTCACACCATTTATTTCGTAGGTGGTTTGATGTAACGTTAGTGCTCACATGACATCAGAAGGGCTGGTACAGTCATGGCGCTGGATAAGTTAGAAGCCGGCATAACACCTACTGGGGTCCTGAGAAATGACGGAGAAGACACACTTCTTTCGTCTGAAAGGTAGTGTTAATGTTTTGGGTAGTTTGGCATACATTGTGGCTTACTTTGTCAGACAAGACCAAGCCCAAAATGAGTGCCAAATGTATCCTTGCAACTGGGGTTTTGTTCAGTAAAAGGGTAGAAATCTATGAAATACACCGTAAGTGCCCAAAACGTTCTGTTCTCTCGTAGTAACACGACACTCTGGGAGTGCCAAAAACAGCGACAACATGCGCTTTGCATCATGTGGCGATCATGTGATTCCTGGCGGCACAACGGAGAACGACAGGAAGTACCGTGAGATATTCCATTTTATTGACACCCCCCATGCGCCAAGAAAGAAAAACCGAAATATAGTTTGAAGTGACGCGAAAATGCACATAATAAGTTCGTAACCGCCCTTTCGAACTGGAACTGGCAATAGCAAAAGTCTTTAACATATCCTTTCTCTGTAAGCAGACGGATTTATAGGATATATAAGAGGATAATATTGCGGGTGGATATGCTGACAGTGCAAAATGCGGTGAATGGTGAGCAGCGATACGCCCGCTGTATAAGGAAAGTGGTTCGGGATAATATAAGGCATTGTTATGTCTCTAGAAGAGTCCTAGGAAAACGTCAGTTAGAGCTCAAATTGCCCTGAATGCTTGTGTTAGAAGGAAATACTAAAAGAGGCAACCAGCAGTGTAGCGAGAAGTGCTGGGGAAGAAGCAAAGAATGGTGAATAAACTCATTTCGTCTGGGACGTACGTATGCTAACGTCGGCTTATCAGCTTTGCTGTATCGCTTTCCTAGTATCGGCTTGCCCGAAGTGCTATCAGTAATGATTCTGGTCCCCCATTTATTTTCGTCCCGTTCGACTTTCGTCTTTCGGGGATTTTGACAGGTACAATGTTACATACAATGAATTTACGGGGGCCATCCTAAGGCAAGTGCGGGTCTCTGTGCAACCCTTCACTATTTTTAAAATTTCATATTTGAATTACTTGACTAACGGAAGATTTGCATTTATTGTATAGACGTGGAGGGAGGGTGTTTATGGGAAAAGAGAGCAAATGCTTTTATGAATCAGGATGGGCGAAAGAGATCTTTGGGGAATGTGGATCTAATGCGTAAAGGATAATGTGCGTTTTGGCCGAGATTGAATATTGAAGTGTTAGGACATGTGTGGAGAAGAGAAGAATATTTTTGAGAGGTATATGCTCTCTGCTCTTGCAGAGTAAAACTGAAAAATCTGCAATCGCAATCGTGGATAATTTGATAAATAAATCTTCCCGATAATGAATTTTGTAGATTCGACGTTGTACAACGGGTATATGCCTACGTATACATATTCAACTTTTAAAAGTTTGCGAAATACGGAAGTCACAATGCGCTGAAGCAGAAATCTTGACGTAGTACGTACTACTTCTTATCGAACCGTAGATGAGGGGCGTTACGAGTATGAAGCCATCTTTTTGCAATTGAATAGATATTATGTGTACCATGATGCCCACTATGATCGGTAGACGTACCGGAGCGACTGTAATTGAAAAGAAATATTATGTTCTCAGAATAAAAGAAATTCGTATACCTCGAATCTCGAATTTTTCTTTGCGCAATTGTGTCGCGTATATGCAAATCTTTTTTATTTACGGATTTGTATGTTAAACGATTCTGAACACTTGTACTTTCGAAGAAATTTTCGAAACATTGATAAGAATAATTGTAAATACGTACACGCGAATTAGTCACAGACACAAGACATTTTAAAGTGATAACAAACAAATGGAATCCACGGGGATTACCCTAGTAGGTGTGTCATGAAAAATACTCATTCTAGTGTGTTTCATTACATATGGAAGAGGTTACGCAAGTTTTAGGTAATTTGATTATTTGCACACGAGATTGCATATAATTTTGGTATTTATCTATGTAGGAAGTGAGAAATACAACAGATTACGACAAATAATGATATATGAATGACGAAAGCAGAAGAAATTGAAAAAAAAGTAAAATTTCGTTTATAATTTTTGAGTTTGATTCTCACTTTACACGCAACGTCTCTGTTCATTCGCGGGTCAGACTCCCAGTACTGGCAGCGTTTGAGTTAACCTACCTGTCCAAATGAAAACGTCGGGAACGGCCTTGAGTCGGAAACGACAGGCAAAACTTTGTATCTCGTTTAGATAAACATAACCGCCCACACCTGTCTGCAGAATGAATGGAAACGCGGTTTTTTGGTTACTCTTGAGTCCGTCTGCCGTAAAAAAATCACGGTCACAGACATTGATGTGCAGTACCTGTTGGTGTAAAAAGTATTTTGTAATTAATATTTTTTACCCAAATTGTCGTAAGTTTTCTTACTGATGTAGAAGGATAAAGTAAAATAAAATTAATCGGGTATTTAAGTTGGTATGTAGTCACGATGCACGTCAGTCACTATCAGGTTCAGCGAATATTTTTCTCTTGAATCATATTTCCGTTGTTATGACCTGTAGAGGATGTATTGTTCGTTTCAAATATGCCAGTTTTTTCATCTAGTTTGCAGCTCACACTTTTCTCTATTATCTACTTCATTAGGCAAATGAATTTCTTAAATGACCTTAAGTAGAGCTCTTGTAGAATTTCACATGTCATAAAGTCTACTCACTTCTTTTATTAGGAAACATTAACTTAGTGTTACGGAAAGCGGAAAATAACATCATTCTGTCTACTGATGGAAACCCATTCAAACTCCTTTATCGATGACTCTAATCTAGTATTTATTCTAAACATTTCTCTATGATTTGATATTTTGCATCTAGTTCTTCACGTGAGGGTAATAGTTTTATAAACAGGTCAATCTTAATATTAGTAGATGTAAAGAATATATTGATGTGTCTTTAGATGACATTTACACAATTATGGTTCATTGCCTCAAGTGTTGCCAACGATATTTCATCATATTCATGCAAGTTGCGAGAGAATACGTGTAGAAATTTATTGTACATATGTTTAGATTTAATAAATCGTCTTTATAGCATCATTTCTTGAAGGACCTTTTAAAGTGTTAACCCCTTCTTCACCTAGGCTTTTTGTCCACGCTGAAATAATTGCATGACAATGATTGCGAGATTTGTTACTGCTGTTTCATGTGAGAGAGAATCTACTGGAAGACTGAGCTTGGTGATGTAATGATGTGTTGGGTTGAATTAAGCCAAAATATTAACCTACAGAAGGATTTACATTTTAACTTCCCTTTAAAGTTACCTTGTTCACGAAGAACATTAGTAATATTTGAAAAATAATTTAGAGAAGAAAATATAAGACGATAGCTTGGTTTTGTAAATGTGATGTTATTTCGTATCTGACGCACTTCTCTCACTCTTATTCACTTCTGTTCATTTGTCGTAAGATGGTCTGTTGTCATTATTCAGTGTTTTGTGGTATAACTAGACCTCGGAAATTTGGGCACAAAAAAGTGATGATTAGGCTAAAATAGGCAACAAAATTATGAAATTAGGCACTATTAGGCATGAAAAGTGAGGTTTTAGGCACTTGAAATTACTAAACCAGACATTTAAAGATATTCTCAACATTTCTAAACCTTAGATTGAGAAGTATAAAAAATACTGAGTTTTTTAGTGTTCTGAATAAATTAACTTATTGATATTGAGACTGCATAAAGAGAACGTAAATAGTGTTCATTGCAGTTATTTGCAAACAGGGTTCTAAAATACTGTGAAATAACGTGGCAGGTGGTGTTTGAAATGTTGCGCGTTGTAACTAAGAGGAGGAGAAGTTCAAAAAACTATTTTCTTTACGTTTCTTAATGATTACAATTTCCGTGAGACAAGAGCGAGGTCAAAGCTACGGCGACAAAAGGCGAGAAGCATCTGTTCATCGCGCCGCACGCTTCAAGACAGTAGCGATCTCGGACCCAAGGATGGCGGGTTCGAGTCCCGCCTTGGGCCTGAAATCTCGGCTGTCCGGGTGTCGCCGCGTACCAGGCTGTAAAGCCAACTGGCTACACAGCCTGGTACGCGGCGTCACCCGGACAGCCGAGATCTCAACTCTGGCCGCGGAAGTCTTAAGACTTCTCCTTGGGCATGGTTGTATTTGTGTTTGTCCTTTCACCCCCTATCATCACCATATCATGTCATCTTCACACCACGTACTTGCACATCTTGTACCATTTCGTTAAACCCAATAGCGGTCGCTGATGCTTTAGTTGTTGACGAGACCTTAAATGACAAAAACAAAACAAGCCTTGGTTCGTCACGTCTGCCGCAAAGAGGGAGCATTGGATCCAGTGCCCGGGCATCGCACTTTCTCTGGACTTCAACCGGGCCGCAGGTGAAATACTGTAATGCCCGATGTCGCCACGGGGTCAGTGAGCGTAGCTGTATTTGCGTCGCGTCTTCCTCACTTCCTGCCAACCAGCGTCGGCGGGTGGGGGGGGAAGGGGGGGGGGAGGATCCACACTGTTGTCACCGCGCGCGCCCCGCTTTCTCACGAGTTGGCTGTCGCGGGGCGCGACGCGTCAACCGCACTGGGTCAACGCGTAGCATACAGGACTGGCTGATGTGGCTCAAGGTATCAAGTGACGTGTGTGCAGTGCCTCTGACTGGGAGATGCTAGGGTGCGATCCTAACGGCAATATTTTTCGTCTCTAGCGCGTCCGAGGTTAAGAATGAAGTACATGACCTTATGGGTTTAGTTTGTAAATAAATATCCCCTTCCCCCCCCAGTTTTAAGATTTCAAAACTGTTTTAAATCCTCATTAGCATAATTTTTCATTACAACAAGTAGTTTTTCATTACAAGAAGTAATTTTTCATTACAACAATAGTAAAATAATACCTCGAATACATTATATATTTGCAATGTATAATAAAATACAAATCATAGTGAATATCTTTAGAATTTATTAATTTTTGTAGGAAGGGATACGTTCGGCTGTTGCATCAGCCACAGCTGCAGTGCCACGTACTTCGGTTGCCGTATCATACTGTGCCCAGAAAGTTCTTGTTCCGGTTGTTTACCTGTATTTGTTCGCCTGTGTTTAGTTGTGTTTTGTTTCCGAGGCTTTTGGTTTCAATCACGTCAAAGCTAAATGTAATTTCGTTTACTTTTCATAGATGCTTATTTCGAAGCTTTGTTTTCAATGTTTCTGCATATTTCAGCTATACGAGTACTGCATAAAATTGCATATTTCACTGTGGTGCTAGATTATGTTAAATATTTACTGGTCTATAATTCTAAACTTAAAGGATAATTTATGATTTCCCTCTCTTTACTTCTTTCTTCTGTAGATGAAAATCTGTTCATTGTGAATATTAAGTTATATTATGACCGCTTTGAGTTAATTTATTTTTCTTTTATTCGCTTGAATACTATACCCTATATTGCAAAGGCACGATTCGCAGAATTGATTAGCGATAATTTAAACGAACGACGCCTGTAATCATAGGTCTATTTCCGACTGAACTGAAAGAGGAACCCGCTCAAATCAAATTCTGTGAACATCGAATTTGTAGACTTAATCGCTATCGCTACATATCTACTATTCTCTATCTCTTCTCTCTCTCATTTCCCTTGTGCTTGTGATCAGTTGCAATCTGTTTGTTCGCCAGCACAAAACGAAGTTTATGTAATTTCTATTTATTTTGGTTGGTATTTAAGTTCATTATGTAATATTTGCACCCAATTTTACTTATTTTAAGAGCAAATTTTTGCACACATTACGTTTTTACTGCATATTTCAGCATATTTATTGTTTTTACTACATATTTTATGACATTTTATACTGCATAAAAATCAGATCCCTACTTATCACTACCTTCGTCGAGGAACTGACTTTCCGTCCTCGCCGTATCTAACAAGCAAATTGCACTTGAAGATGCAATTCATTTCCTGTAGAAACTTCAGAGCGAGAATGACTTTTAGATCGGTTTCGCGCATGCGGAGTGCTCCACAAGTCCTTGATAGATTCCCAAGGAAGTGTTTTGCACGAATTAGCAAAACATTGGAAACATGGAAAATGGAGGAAATGAACACGTTGTTTCATTAAGATCAATAGATTTCTTAAAACCATATGTTCGTACCTAAAACAAAAAGTAATTCAGCGAGATAAGCGAATCTGAATGTCTTTATTCGTAGTAATCTGACAATGTATCCAGTCGAAGGAAGATACTAAATCGACAGCAATCACCACCAGTTTTCCGTTAGTTGTTATAATACAGATCATAATCGCCCATAGCGTTTGTTTCACACAACAAGCGACGTTGCCCGTCTCGCGTTCTAGTTACCGGGGTCGGGAAAGGAAGTAGCAGAAGGAATCGAGTTGAGATGGTGTACTGGAAATACACATACCACAACTGACAACAACTACCCCTTCCGACGGATTCGAACCTTCAGCAATGGTGCAACGCTTATTTGTACTCAATACCTCAAGCCAGGGGTTTTCAAACTTTGCGTCGCGGCTCCCAGGTAGGGGATAGGGGGTCGTGGTGATTTATTAAAAATTATCTTTAGATTTGATTTTTCTCTGCGCCATTTATGTTCACAAAATAATTTTGTACTATCATACTATATGTTATTTGTAATATACATGATTTATTTTTTTCTAATTAATTGTGGGTTAATTGAACTTAGCAAGTTCTTTACCAATAAGCCGTGGATCCTTTAGCATCGTGTACATCCCTAGCGCGCATCACAGACGGGAATATTTAATCTTTCTACCCATGCAGATCAAGAATTCCCGTGCTCACGTAAAAGCGCGGCGGCGATACACAAAAGAGTAGTGCGTTGTTTTAGTACTTAATTAGAATGGAGAAATAAAATAGCGTATTATATCACTTACTCATTTCTGTTGAATCTTTAGTAGGCCTACATAAACCCTTAAATTTGAAACTTAAAAGGGGAGCCGCGGAAAGTTTCGTTTAGGTCAAGGGAGCCGTGGACGAAAAAAGTTTTAAAACCCCTGGTTTAGCTCAAAATGTAAGTTTGTATTTCGAGATGCATCTTTTTTTTTAGGCACCGACGGTGGCTCAACCAGGACGTTTCTAGTGTGATGGAAGCTACAGATGAGATGACAAGTCGACTTGATAATTACTTGTAAAGAATTTTTCTTTGTGGTCGAATCTAAAATTTATTTTAAGTTTTTTTCATTTATAATTATTTACTACTGGTCTGCAGAAGCAAAAATACTGCCGAACAAAACGACATAAAATGGCAACACTCTCGAATAACTATAAAGTAACTTAAATATTTTCACAAAACCTTTTTTCGAAATCTGCAATAAGACAGTGGACTATGTATCCAGTTGTCGTGGGGGAAGATACAGAACACAGTACAACAGTTCTTCACACATCAAGAATATCAAGGAACCAGCTGATCCCGTGAATAGCAAATATTTAATTTTGTACAACCTATTCCTTGGAGCCGTGCTATCTCATGACGGCAACTGTGTCGAAGGGTGATGCATTGAATATAATTCATTCCGTACGCGCAGAATGAGAATAGGGGAAATACCACAATTTATTATTTGCATTTTTCAGTCAAAATTGATACTCATGGTTGTTTTTTTTTCATTTTTCCAAAAATTCCTGAATATATAACGGAACCATAGACACCTCTCACAAGGACATAGTTTTCTTTCAACTTCTGCGTGCATTGGAAATTTGTAATATAGATAATGATTCATTTGAGATAATGAATTACTTTCGCTACAATAGAACAAATTTGTGTGCACGTAACATCGTCTTCTGAGAATGAGGCCCACTTCATTGCGCCATTGTGTGCCATAATGTTCATGTGACAATTGTAACGTAGTGGGTTCTCGTTGTCAGACGACGTCTCGTATGATAGCAACCTCCTTTTAGAGCAACGAGGTATTATGATAGAAGATCCTAAATGGACAATCAATAAAGATCGTTTTGCGAACTCGTGGAGACATGTTCGAAACATCAGATCCACGGGAATGTGTCTTTGTGCCATGCATGTTGTGCTAGGAACCCTAGCAGTAGTAATTTCCAAGTCATTAAGATGTTGTAACGTGAACTGACAGACGGAAGTCTTGAAATAAAAATTACGTATTTTGTAATTGAAAAATACCGCTAATTCTCACAGATTTTTGTTGTTTTAATATATATTTTATTTTGCAATTTGTTTGCACACTAATATATGGCAAAATTACATAACTTTTCTGGAAATAAGTACTTGAAAGGAGTAAAGTCCATTGACTGTACTCCACTAATGTTTACATTATTAATAGTTAACAAGCTGCACTAAACATATTTGATAAAAATACAATAATGGATATTTACAATGATGAATACATGGAACAAAACTTCTGACATGAACGATTTACAGTTGATATGCAAGGTCTAGAGGGTGTTGTCGTTGAAGTCGTCTGGTAGTGTCGCTATTGTCTAGTAAGTTGATGGCTAGAATATTTGAATGGTTATGCAGTCGTAGGTATCTTGCACTGGTCTCGTTGATTTCTTCTTTTATTGTTGAGATCTGTATGTCTTTGTGTATTGTTGCATTCTTTACTTACCACGGGGCATTTACAAATTTTCTTAAAGCTTTTGACTGAAAGCGTTGTTATTTCGATGTTACAATTTTGAGCTGTTCCCCAAAGTTGTATGCAATATGTCCAGACTGGTTTTAATATTGCTTTGTACACAATTACTTTGTTTGCGATGCTTAAAGATAATTTTCTTCTCAGTAACCAGTTTAACCTCATACATTTTAGTTTTAATTCTTTTCTTTTATACTTGATATGTTTTTTCCACGTGAGTCTTCTGTCCAGAGTATGTCCAAGATACGAATTTTCTCGTATTTTGCCGAGACGTTTTGAGGAATAGGTTGAGATCCGATTTTTATAGGTGGACACGTTTCCTGCTTCAGACTGAAGGTGACTTGGGCAGACTTCTTGTCGTTGATCTTAAGGCGCCAGCGTTTCTGCCACTTGCGGATGGATTGCAGATGTTCTTCTACGAGACGAGATGCTTCTGCTGGATCTTCGTGTCGAGCTAAGATGGCTATGTCGTCCGCGTAGGTTAATTATCAAAGATGAAGCGATGGACGGGAAGTCGATGATAACGTAACAGAGACTCTCTGACGATCGAGACGTTTCACAGTCCGTCCGGTTGTGTCCGCCTAGAGTGCGGTTGGTCCCACTGCCCGCCAGGTTCGCCCGGCGCGCGCATGCGCTTTCTCGCTGCACGCTGCGCTCCGCCGCTCGCCAGAGGCGCGGGGCGGGGCGGTGATCCACATTCAAAGCGGGGGCGCTACATATGCACGGCGCCAAGGACGCCCCGCCATCGCCAACGCCGCCGCCACCGCCACCGCCACCGCCACCGCCACCGCCACCGCCACCGCCACCGCCACCGCCACCGCCACCGCCACCGCCACCGCCACCGCCACCGCCACCGCCACCGCCACCGCACCGCCCACCGCCACCGCCACCGCCACCGCCACCGCCACCGCCACCGCCACCGCCACCGCCACCGCCACCGCCACCGCCACCGCCACCGCACCGCCACCGCCACCGCCACCGCCACCGCCACCGCCACCGCCACCGCCACCGCCACCGCCACCGCCACCGCCACCGCCACCGCCACCGCCACCGCCACCGCCACCGCCACCGCCACCGCCACCGCCACCGCCACCGCCACCGCCGCCGCCGCCACCGCCGCCGCCGCCGCCGCCGCCGCCACCGCCACCGCCACCGCCACCGCCACCGCCACCGCCACCGCCATCGCCATCGCCATCGCCATCGCCGCCACCGCCGCCGCCGCCGGCGCCAACGCCGCGCCCGGTGCAGGGACCTACTTCGCTCTCGCGGGCGGGCGGATCCACCAAATTTCCACGAGACGAGTCGCATCACATTCCTGAGCTTCCTACCGGCTTAGGTTGCTCATCCCTAAATTACTACTGCTATACTTAGGTTTTTCTTTCTTGGCGAACGGAGGGGGTGTCAATAAAATGGAATATCTCACGGTATTTCGCGTCGTTCTCGGTTGTGCTGCTAGGAGTCGCATGATCGCGACAGTATCGAGCAGTGCTGGCTGAGATTCCATTTTGATGACACCCCCCCTTGCGCCAAGAAAAGAAAACCAAAGTATAGGGTTCCTAGCACAACATGGATGGTATAAAGCCACATTCCCGTGGATCTGATAATGTTTCCAACATAAATCCACGACTTCGCAAAGCAATCTTTATTGCTTGTATATTGAGGGTCTTCTATTGTAAAACCTCGTTGCTAGAAGTTGCCACGTTACTATTGTCACATGATCGTTGTCGCACACAATAGCGCAGTCAAGAGGGGCTGATTCTCCTACAGAAAACGATGTTACGTACAGAGGCTCACAAAAATATTGGAACAGACAGAAAACTGAGTAAATTTGCACCATTGCAGCTCTTGATGTCTCTGCAGTCCTTCTAACTGGGAGGTCTTACGGATCTACTCTCGACGGTGGCAGGATTTTCGACACTAGCTGCAGAGCTGGGTTTAATTCAGTCGCTGTCTGGAAGAGAAATCGAACAGCCCGCTGCTCTGATCGGTTTATTTTTAAAATAGCGCTTAAAAAGTAGCGCTGGTCTCATTTTCGTTGAACTCTCAGAATTTTTGAAACTTTCGAAAGTTTAAAATATTGCGAGAAAGTGTGTATAGTTAGCCCACCAATTTCTTTACATATCACTTGTCATTTGTCGCTGTCTGGATGAGAATTCTAGCGACCGCCTACTCTGGTCGGCAGTTTTCCGTGATTTCTACATTCAACGTTTGGCGAATGACGGAGTAGTACCCTAACAAACGGGCCAGCAACCGCGCGCGATCTTCCTTTCTTCTGTCTTGTCCTATCCTCATCTCTTAATTACACACTAACATGCACTACACTACTTCACAGGAAGATCAGTCGGGAGCTTAGAGCCAACATCCCGGCTGGGGCGTTGGCTCGCTGGTTGGAGATACCTGGTGCTGGGAAACCCCAAATCTGACATGTAGGACGGCGCCGGATCTCTTACACCACACTTACGGACGGAATTCGTGCACAACACTTACGGGAGGATCTGTTCTTAGTCATTGACAAGCCCGGAATCACTTTTATTTCGGTGTTACGTATCACATTTTTTTAGAGACACATAATATGTGTCTAAATAATATGTCTCAAGGAGCATATTATGCTTCTTGAGCAGGAGACAGTAATAGGTGTAGAAGATACATCGGCTATCATCCTCAAAATGTTTTTATTATAAAAAATGACTAAATAACTTTCGGCAATAGAAGTAAATAACCTAAAAGTACTGTTTCAACAATACAATTCAACTGTTATATAACTTTCAAATATCTTAATCATTTTCAAATTTTTCTCGAGTATGTATTGAAAACAACTGTCCGTAGCTTTGTTAGCTTTTTCGAGAATTTCCGCGAGAACTTCACAATAATCTTTCATTTTCTAAAAACAAATTTGAACAACTACGATTATGCAATAGAAATTAGCTGAGCACTCTTGTTTTGTTTTCTCTGTCGCCATATTGACAACTGATAATTACAAGGCATCATTTTGAGTGGAGTTTGATGGAAGGCAAATTTTAAAATGTTCCGAATCCTGTTTTGGTTCAGCAATGAACTAGTAAACCTTCTTGTCTTGTATGCATCACGTATGTTACTTGATGTCCTTGTCGCTCGGGCCAGAGGTCTTCTGGATTGGAATTCGCTCTCAGGGCACAAACATTTTCTTAATGCTCTAACTATAAAAAAATGGCTCCTTGTAAAAAGTTGAGTGACGAATTCAGGCCTGCCAAAAGCGACAAATGACCAACCCTTACTAGTGACCAAAAAATTGGCAACTTGTAAAAGAGTTAACTGACAAATTCACGACCTGCTTTGCAGCGAGTACATTTATATAGGAAGCTCAGACACTTTTGAACAGGAAACTCAGGCGGTATTTTTGAAGACTATTTCACGAACAAAGTGACGACTAAATAATAAAATATTATGTAGGAATAAAGTAAATTATATAAATATAACCAAATGAACTACCAACGTGTCAAAGTCACTGCAACCCGGTAAAAGGATTATTTTCTTATAAAATTTACGGTGATTGGCATATGGCGTAAAAAAGCAGGCCAATTATGGAATAAATAGACGTCACGGGTACATTCCTTGACTATGCAACTTCTCAGCAACGAGGAGGTGCTAAGACAAAAGCTACAGGAGAAATACGTGCTATTGGCTTGAACGCTATTGGTCAAAATGACAAGAATGAAATAGACACAGAAAAACTCAGACTCGAGGCTCCTATTCTCACTTTTCTTGCAGACATCTTATTGTTTCCATGGTAACATTCATTGAAAAGTCTCAGACTCATTGCTCGTATTGTTCCTTTTCTTGTAGTCACTACAGTTTTCATGATAGTAATCACATGCAATAACAAAATGTAATGAATGTGATTAGTTGAATTCTACAAAGCTACTTTTACAGAAGTCACAGCCTCAGAGATCAAGGGGTTATTATTTCTGCTGACAGTGTCTTATCTCTGTTCTGCTCGTTAGCCTAGTTGAATGGAGGTGTAAACTTCGCTTGGGTGAGGATTCTTGATGCCTGCTTATTTTATAGGAAGATTTCGTCACAGTCTGATTACACGCGTTGAACACTTGAATCTGATACTACTTCAAATCTGCAGGTGCACAATATAGTGGCATTCCTGCAAATTTTCTTTTTTCAGAGCAAACTTCAACAAACGATTCTCACTTAACATTCTCATAAAGTTACCCTTAGCAATAGACTGATAAAATCAAACATCAAAACAATTCTAAGACAGTGCAGAACTATGGGTGTCTGGAGAGAAATTCTCATTGTTAAAAAATATCAAAAAGTTGCCCAAAAGCCTTTTACGCTACTTGATTGACTTATCAGGTAAACAGAATGGTCTTGCTAGTGGCCAATGTGGTAAAAGAAGTTGTATAATATAATTAATTCATCAATGACAAACACAATAATGTTTACTAGTAGCCTGTTAACAGATCTAAATGATGTCAATTGACATACGAATCCTCAGAGAGAGCATTACTATTATAGATGTAACGTTGCAACTTCAGATTTATCACTAGATTTAACCTCGTATATATCAATAGGGATACAAAATACTCAAATGGAGCATTAAAAATGTATGGTTTCAACTTCAAATGTATCACACTATATTTTTCATCATCAGCATTTGATTTTTTAAAATAAGCTGATAAAATAACAATAGTTCAATATTGCACTTGTGAATTTAATATTAAGTAATTTGAATATTTCTATTTCTTTAGTAAAAACCTGATATAAAACGAATAAACTTTGAAGTTTTGAAACTTTGCCAAAGTGATTTCTTGGATGTCAAATAACATGCCAATAGTTTCGTTGTCTCTGTAATCCCTCCTATAGCTTTTCAATGTCAATGTCTTCAACACCTCTCTTGCTCGTTCATTAACTCCACCCGCTCCGCAGTGACAGTGGTTAGCTGCCTCGTTAGTATTCCAGACGAATGCTGCACGCGTGAAGGCGCGCCGCTTATATGTTCCGGAGGCTCTTCACCCGGTGCGTCGGCGGCCCTGTTCATATCGCGTGAGTCTGGCGCGTGGGCCCCACGCGGTGGCATGACGGGAAAAAGGAGGTTACTGTCTCTTTCGTAAAAGGCGCACCGGAATTGTGTCGATTGCCTTCTCTCAGGGTGGACATATAGTCCAGTCAATTGCTGCTCAAAGGGACCGATTCAGGAAAACATTCCGGAAGTTTATTTCTCAACGATTCTATATGTTTTTCAGGGTGCTGAATTCGAGTTTGATGTTTGCCATCCCCAAAAAGGTCGGCTTCACGGAGAAAATTACAAAAACACCTTAAAATTTCGCCCTATTTTAAGTTTTTTGCTTATATCTTCAAAACTGTGTATTTTATCAAAACGATTATTATTTACAAATTTAAATATGATAAAATTTTCTCTATATAAGTAAAAAACTTAAAAATAGTGCGAAATTTTAAGTTTTCTTTTGCAATTTTCTCTGTGAAGCCGACCCATCAAATTCCAATTCAGCACCCTCAAAAACATATAGAACCATTGAGAGAAAAGCTTCCGAAATTTCTTCCTGGGAAACTTCTGTAATACCTTTTTGCTGGACTAACTACACTCGTGGTAAGAGCAGGTTACTAATATTTCGGAACTTGTGAGTGCTCAACAGGGGCACAGAGAGACACGAGGCACGAGGCATTTGGGTAATTTTTGAAAAAAACAAAAGAATACCTCAAAATGAATGCCATATTAAACAGTCATATGATGCAAATTATTATGCAAAATGAATGTAATATTAAACAGGACTATGCCATCTTTATAAGTGTATTTCACTCTATTCTTACAAGAAATTTAAAGAAAAAAACATTGGAGCCATTTTTGAGAAAATTTTGAAATAGTCCCAAAGCTTCATGTAAAGTACCCTAAAAAATTAATTAATGTTTTTCAAAATCGTAGAGATTCCACTCAGGCCAGATCGACAGGTGTTTTCTTCAATTTGGGAAAAAATCCTATGCATGGTTCAGGCACAATCAATAATTGAATAGTTACCCCGCATAGAGATATAACCCACAAAAGGAAAAGTTTTCAGGAAATAGAAAAAACCTCTAATCAATGTAAATTAATTTATTTCTGTACAATACTTACATACCATCAATATATTATGAACTGTGAATCACTCTGAAGTTAAATTTTAGTCAAGGCACTACCGCTCATAATGTATTCGCATCGATCCGACATCTTGCTGCACATAGATTACTAGTCGCCATTTGGAAAACTTTACCTAAAGAATAACTTACTTTGGAATGGCCGGTGCGCCCTCAAAATCAAGGGGACTGTGTATTACGTCCAATAGGTCACTATTCCCCTGAAACATCAATTTTTGACTCTTTGTGGGTTAGATCTGTATTCGGGGTAACTATTCAATTATTAATTATTAAATGCTTGGAATGCCCTTGTTCGCTGGTTCCCATCTGTTGTTTTCCGCTTTGACCCTGAGCTTCGGAAGTCTGCTCGTGCGCTGGACATGTCCTCCCGAATCTGTGTTTCGGCCCACTGTCCAAAGACTGGGTGTGTCGCCTGCCAGTCACGGCGATGGGCTGTCGAAAGGCCACTGGCTGCTACCTCTTCCCTCCTACCTGTTGCACACACTGTAGACCCCTCCGATGCAGAGATGCGGAATGGAACTCAAGAAACACAGAACTCGGGAATGTTTTGTAACTCTCCGGGACACCGCTGCGCCGCAGTCCGGTGTGAAACGTGGACATAAACAGTGTAGGTAAGATGTAGGCGTTCGCGGTCGGCATCAGTAGACACTGGCAAATTAAGTTATGTCAAGTTAATTTCTGACAAACAAAGATTCATAGACATGAAGTTTATCATAGGTAACACCACGAGTGCTTTGGGATTTATCTGAGAATTTCCAAAGCACGGGTGGTATTTAATGGGACTATTCCACGAATGAAATTACGTCCAACAGAATTCCAAAATGCGCGAAATATTGAAAATAACTGAAAGCTATGTTAAAATCAAAGAGGTTATATTACAGTTCACACGCGGTTTATTGGACATCGACATAACGATTGATGTATACCGCCTCCTAAGATAGATGAGTCACAGTTTATGATTAGTCAGTGGGGAGAAGGGGTAAGAAAAATCGGATAGGAAAAGCAATAAACTTTTTGAGATACACCGCCCTAATTGGGGCTTTTTGTATGTATAAATAACACTATTGGTTTTAATTTCACGAGTGGATTGGTAATCTATAAGAGTTTTATTTAATTGGATAACAGTGTATCTCAAAATTTGTTTGTTAATGATTACTACATTACATTTAACAAAAAGGTTTTAATGTGGAAAATATTTGTATTAGAATTATATCAATTACTTCTTCAGTACAGCAGTACTTGCTTCAGTACAGCATTTCTTATCTTTCTTGGTCCTGCCACTAGATGTCACATGATCGCAAGCAGTGCTTGATACGGTCACGATCATGCGATATCTAGCGGCACGACCGAGAAAGACGCAAAATATCGTGACGTCTTCAATCGTGAAGACGGGCCTTGAGAGGCAAAGTTACGAAATCACAATATCTCGGTCACGTTAACCCTCATACCATATTTGGGTCTTTATGTACCACATCATCATTAATTTGTTAATACTTTCTTGAATATTTGCAGGATAATTTCAGTCTTGTAGATATGCTTTCGTGCACTTATTAAGAAGGTACCCCATCATTTTCACCCATTTTCAAAATTTTATGAGATATTTATAATTTTTTTTTCGTTACGCGAGACTCATTTCACCTAAGGTAGAGCCTGTTATTTTCCCATTTTCATTTGAAATGTCAAATAATGTGTCTGATACAGTCAATATTTGATTTATCTCATAACTTTCATAAACTATTAGAAATATATCTGGATCATGATGTACCAACAAAGGAGGTTACGTACGGTAGAGATTATTTTTTATTTGAAATATTTAATATGAATGAACTATATTATGTTATTGACAACTTATAAAATGTGTACTTATATAAAAATAATTATTTGTACTAAGTATATTGCCGTACAAATTCCTGTTTACCACTTGCAATTGTCAGTAAAGCTTGGGGTCCAAAAAGAACCCGGGTATGGTTCTTGATTGTAAATTGCGAATATGGCACGAGGGTTAAAAGACAACGGGGGGTGAGTAACGTTGTGGCCGCAGGCCGCGCGGTTGCGTCCCGCCGCGCGCCGCGGCGGGGAGGGGCGTGGCCTGTGCCGGCGCGCGCGCGGGGCCGGCTGTCGCAAGAGAGAACCTGCTGGGAACGGGCCCCCAGCCCAGCCCAGCCCCGCCCAGCCCAGCCCCGCCCCGCCCCGCCCCGCCCCGCCCCGCCCGCCCCTCCCCGCTCCGCCCCGCTCCGCCCCGCCCCGCCCGCCCAGCCCCGCCCCGCCCGCCCCTCCAGGCCCGCCCCCCCGTCCCTCCAGGCCCGCCCCGCCCCGCCCCTCCTTCCCCCCGCGCCCCTCCCCGCCCTGCGTCGCCCCGCGCCCCACCTCGCCCCGCCCCTCCCCGCTCCGCCCCGCTCCGCCCCCCCCGCTCCGCACGGCCCCACCCCGCCCGGCCCCGCCCTGCGCCGCCTCGCCCCGCCCCGCGCCGCCCCGCCCCGCCCTACCCGCCCCGCTCCGCCCCGCGCCGCCACGCCCCGCGTCGCACCTGTCGCCGGCGCTGCCCCGCGCCGGCCGGCCGGCCGGCCGCCGTAAACAAGCGAAGGCGACGGCCCGAGTGGGCGCCGAGTGCCCGGCGCATTCCGCGCGAGGACGACGCCCACCGCTGCGCGGCACACGGCGGACAGGCAGTGCACTGCGCGGCGGGCGGGATTGGGGTGCGACAGCCACCACAAAACAGACAAATTCAAAATTTAAAAAAAAAATGATGTTAATAAACATCGATATTCCTTTTTTTGAAATTTATGTTAATAAAACATCGATCCAAAAACATCGATGTTTCTGAACAGCAATATTCAAAATTTTTAAAAAAATCGACGTTAATACACATGAATATTCATTTTTTAAAATCTATGTTAATAAAACGTCGACCCAAAACATCGATGTTTCTGAACAGCGATATTCAATTTTTTTAAAAATTGTTAATAAACATCGATATTCATATTTTTAAATCGATGTTATTAAAACATCGGTCCAAAACAATGTTTCTAAACATCGATGTTTCTAAACATCGATATTCAAAATTTAACGAAATCGATGTTAATAAAACACCTCACCGCTGCGTCCGGTGCCCTTTTTTGAATTTCTCCTCTCCAGTTACTCTGAAGAGGCGGGAATTTATTCATCAAATTCGATACATAATGGGTTGCTTCCGTCTGCTGGATCTTCCATCGGCTGGAGGGGTTTTACCTAACCAGGTATCTCCCACCAGCAGAGTACCGTCCCAAACGGGACAAGCTGTAAGTTTTTTATTTATTTATTTATTTATTTATTTATTTATTTATTTACGTCAAAAACAGTTAAAAACTGCGTATGACGAGCTATGGGGAGAAATGAATTTTGTGCACGTTTTCATAATTCTGTGGTCTCTATCCTAAACCATATTCTAGTCGAATTTTGAATACAGAAAAGAGAGTTTTTTCGAGTTTTGTTGACAAAATATTCGCTCCTATATAATAAAATATATTTTCAAAGGTAAATTAGCTATAAATTTCTGCCCTGAACCCTCATGTTCTTCATGAAAGAATAATACTTTTTGCCGCGATAATATGAAAAACGATAATTTGAATAACTATATTTCCCACTGAAATTCAGAAGACGTGCACAAATAATGAAGTTACATTTATGTCCAGAAGCAAAACAAGGGACCATCTCAGCATTTGCTCAAGGATCAGGGAAACTGGACGAAAAACCTGATCGAGATGGGGGCCATCAACCCAGAAACTGTGGTACAATACTTGTTACAGGTTCTTTAGAATTATACAGTCCAAATGATAAATAATTATATTAACTATCATTGTTAAAATTAATTCTACTTTCCTTTTTGATGCTCGGTATAGTCTCGAATTGTATAGAAACAGTTATGCAGCAGAAAAGATTTTACTTGGGACTTAAACTTTTCTATTGAATTTAATCGTTTAATGTCTTCTGGCAAAGTGTTGTAGAGTAATGTACATGAATTGTATGTGAATTTTTTGTAGTGAGCTGTTGATACTGCCACCTGGTGAATATGATTACTACGTCGTGTGTTATACTTATAGACATCGGCGTTTGCTGAAAATATATTCCCGTCCTTAAGTAAGTCATTTTTGACAAAAACTACTGATTCGTAAATCAGGAGACAAGGTAATGGTAAAATTCCTAGATTAATAAAGAGTGACTTACAAGAATCACGTGGGTTGGATTTGCTTATTATTCGTACAATTCTTTTTTGTAATCTGAAAGTCTGTGAACTATAAGATGTGTTTCCCCAAAATATTATGCCATATCTCAGGCGGGAGTGAACATTGGCAAAATATACACAACGAGCTGTATGAAGGCTGACGGAATTTGAAAGAATTCTGAACGCGTAGCATAATGAGCTTAATTTTGTGTTCAATTCATTTAAGTGGGCATTCCATTTGAGGTTTGACTGAATTGATAGACCTAAAAATTTTGTTACATTAACATCAGTCAATGGCACACCGTTCATTTTCAATGGAGTACAGAATTTTTTATTTGATATGGAAAACTGCATTGAAACTGTTTTATTTTCATTTACTTTTAATTTGTTATTACGGAACCAATTTGAAACGTCTGATATTGTACTATTTACGGTTTCTTTGTTGCAAAGAATATTTGTATCATCCGCAAAGAGAACTGTTCTTCCGTTTCGAATCGCTAAGGGCATGTCATTTACGTATAATAGGAAGAGAATAGGGCCTAAAATCGATCCTTGCGGGACTCCACGTACAATTGGCAAAGAACCGGAAAGGTGTGTACATAAAGTTCCATCATTCCAGTAAGGTATTTCTACTCTCTGAGATCGTTGTTTAAGGTACGAACATAGCCAATCTAGAGCAATACCACGGATTCCATACGAAGGTAATTTTGAAAGTAAAATGTTATGATCAATGACGTCAAAAGCTTTTGAAAGATCTAAAAATATTCCAATATCCTTAAGAAAAGAAAAAATGGCTGTTTCCGTAGATTTTGATTTCCGGAATCCATGTTGGCAATTTGAAAACGCGTCGTGTTTATTCAGAAAGGTTTCCATTCGCACATAAAAAAGTCTCTCTAATATTTTTGAAAAAACTGACAAAAGAGAAATTGGCCGATAATTTTGAACTTCATTTTTGTTGCCTTTTTTGAAGAGCGGCTTAATCTTAGCTGTTTTAAAAATATCTGGAAAAATTCCGGTGCATAAGGATGCATTAAATATGTGAGTTAACGGGTGTATAATGGCTGGCGCGCACGTCTTTAACAAACAATCCGGAAATTCATCTAAACCGGCCGAATATTTATTTTTTAATTTACCGATTATTTTGAGAATTTCATAGGAAGAGGTTTCGGAAACGAACATAGTGTCTAAGACTTTTAGGGAAACGTCAGATGTTGAATTTTGTGGCTGAAAACCCTTAGTGAGATCGACAGCAATTCTCGAAAAGTATTGGTTAAAGAGACTAGCCACTGTTGCCGGATCGTTCACATCTCTATCGTTATCTTTTAAAACAACATTCTCTATAAGGTTTCTAGTTGGTTTGGTCGCATTTTTTACTATATCCCACATTGATTTTGTTTTGTTATTTGAGTTCAAAATATCCTGATCGTGTTTCATGATTTTAGCCTGCCTTATGACTTTTCTTAACAATGATTTGTATTTTTTAAAGTACAGGAGGAAATCTTGAGATACGTTATGATGCTTAGAAATGAAAGATAGAATTCGTTTGTTTTTACATGATGTTCTAATCCCTTGTGTTATCCAAGAATTGTTTTTGCGTGAAATATTTAATTTTCTTTTCTGAAGAGGAAAGCAAGTGTTAAAATGAAATGAAAGCGTTGAAAAAAAGAATAATATTTATCGTTTGTATCAATAGTATTATAAACTGCGTCCCATGACTCCTGCAGCAAGTAATCAATGAATAATTTTATTTTACTTTTAGAAAACACTCTACTCATACGTGTATTATTTATTGTGTCATTGTTCGCATTTCGTATAATGGTAAGAATTTGTGCATCGTGGTCACTATATCCTAAATCTTTTGTTTCAATTTCATGTCGAGTAGTGGTTTTGTTAATTATAATTTGATCGATTGCCTTCTTTGAATTTACTGTGATCCGTGTAGGTACTTTTATTGTAATATCTAAATTGAAGGAATTAATTAAGTTAAGAAACTGCTCTTTCTCGCAAGATTCGACCAGAAAATCAATGTTAAAATCTCCATATACAACAATGGATTCAAACGAGCGATTGATGACTTTGATAAGTGTTATCTCTAGTTTTTCTAAGAACAAAATGTAATCTGCAGCTCTCTTTGTTGGAGGCCTGTAGATGCAAAGCAATATCATTTTTAGCACAGGAAGATGTACAACAGAAATTTCAAAAACATTTTCAACGGCATACTCATTGAATTCCGTCAAGGAGATAGAAACAATATTATTTTTAACGTAAATACAAGAACCTCCATATGCCGGACTTTTATGAGATTCTCTTTTTCTACAATAATAGCCTGCGAGGTAAAAGTTTGGAATTTGGAAAATGCTAAGTTCATTAGGAGATAACCAATGTTCTGTAAAGCAAAGAACATCCATTTGATTTAAATCGCTCTGTAGAGCTGCCTCGATAAACTCAGTTTTATTTGAAAGGGATTGAACATTATGGTGCAATATCTTTATTTTTTGCAAGTACCTACACGAATGTTTTTCTGCTGCATCTGACTGTAGTTGCTATATATTTACTCCATTTTTACCTCGAGTGCGTGGTCGAAGGTTGTAATGTGTCCCAGCAGTCACAGGTTGTGAGGAAATAGAGGCGTCATTGGTAGTGGGAATGGAAGAAACGGGAGTAGGTTCACAGGAGGGGGTAAGAGGGTTCAGAATAAGGGTGGGGGGTGGGGAACGTAAGGAAGGTGAAAGGGATGGATTTTTGGCAGGAGGCTGCGTAGGACTGGAGTTGATGATGTATTGTGCAAGCTTTTCACCGACTGCATGTTTTCCAGCAAGGTTCATGTGGAGACCGTGCCGGGTGAAGTGTTTTACTGAGAGGAAATTCATTTCAAAAAGTGTTACATCTGTTTCTCTCAGTTGCAGTTTTAGTTGTTGGTTTGCTTGCTTAATCTCGCTGCAGAGTGTTGGCCTGTTGTACCAGAAGGGCAGAGTCGAGACTACAATGTTAGTATTTTGGGCGGCACATTGTAATTTGTTTACATGTTGCTCAGGTGTAAAGTTACCGCCCAAATTAATGTCATTCTGCCCTCCGATAATAAAGACTGTGTCCTGATTGGTCATTGTCTTCGTGTGAGTGTCCAACTCTGCAGTCACGTCTGCAAACCTCCCGTTAGGTTTAAAAATAGACGAGACTGAGTAGTTGGGGGGTAACTTCCTACTGAGAATGGAGGAAAGATGGCGACCATGGCTGTCAGCTAAAATAAGTACCTGTTTTTTAGGCTCAGTAGGAATGGCTTTGTTTTCAAGTGGGCTAGGATGCGAAGCTTTACGTGTTTTGGTTTTGACACGCTTCCTAGCCTGTTTGCGTTGGTTTGTGCATGTATTTGTCGATGGAAGGGAAGGGTTGTGAGGATCAGGAAGGCGAGGAAAATCTGTTTCATAATCTAAAACACTAAATCTGTTTTGAATTGCGACTGGATGTGGTGTCTGTGTCTTATGTGCAGTCACGGGTGCACGGTTGGGGAAATTCGCAGTGTTGCCTACTTGTGCCCAACCGTCATTGTAGAGAACGACCTCTTCCAGCCTTCGGATATGTTTATCTAAATTACTGTTTACGTGTGTGAAGGCTTTCAGAAGGTCGGCTTTGAGGGTGTAGAGAGTAAAAAGAGTAGAACGAACAGTAGCCATGTCACGAATGCGTGTTAAAGTACGTGATAAAATTGGAATAAATACAAGAAAACTCAGATAAAAGCAACAGTCACCTAGCTTAATATTTTAAAAGTGTAAGATTTATGTGTATTCGATAAATTAAAAATTAAGATTCGATACAAGAAAGAGAAGGTATGCTAACTACAAAATCTATGCTGTTCCCGACTGGTCTCCAGACGTGTGTGCTAGTGTAGTGCATGTTAGTGTAAGTGTGTGTGTAAGGGGAGAGGATAGGACAAGGAAGAGGAAGGAAAAATCGCGCGCGGTCCGTGGTCCGTTTGTTAGGGTACTGCTCCGGCATTCGCCTGGTGTTGATCGGAGAAACCACGGAAAACTATCGATCAGAGCAGCCGGCCGCTAGAATTCTCCTCCAGACAGCGGCTGAACTCGTCTGCATAGAATTGAAAATTCTGGCAATGTCGGAACTCGAACGTTAGCACCCTGATCAGAGGCACGGCATTGAGATCTCTTGACACCAACGGCCACCTCAGCTAGAATATTACCAGTGAAACAATTTTAAAATAATTTTTTCCATCAGAAAATGTACTTTTTATTGAGATTAGAATGTTTTTAATATTACGATTCCTTGGAGAATCCATTAATCTATCTTGTTTTTATGTATTAATTTTTGTATTGCGTTTGCACCCAACAATTTATCAATAACTCGTTTTGTTCAAATATTGCTATTGGTAGATTTTACTCTCAAATTTGCAAATAAGTTAGGAAGCGTGGTGCGATCCAAAAAACATTATTTTTATTAGGGATCAATAATTGGAGTTGCGTAATATTAAATTTGGTTTCTATTTCATCAATACTTTTATGTTACGGTTAAAAAATTAATGTATAATGCACAAGCTAAGAAGACAAATTAAAATATAACGAACTAATTTGTTGTGAACGAAATTCAATGTGTTTTTTAAACTCGTGTAACGAGTATGAAAAGAGCCCGTTAAGAATACTATGATTTAGATAACTTGAGGATTCCACGTTCTTCTGATCTTCCCTTAATGAATATCTGAAACAGCGCACAAAATCTAGCGTTTTATTTTAATTTTGTAAAATGACCTACATTTTATTTGGAGCCGATCTTGGCTGGTTTAGCAATCTTTGCATTTCCTCCCGGAGGAAGACTTCAGTAAGACGGTCGCGGCGCTGGCAAGCGAGCGCACGACGGGGTTTCGCCTGGCATCGGATCCGCTCCTCCGCGGATAAGCCGGCTCCGCTGCAATTAGCGGTTGCACAGCGTTCGCACGAGATGAGTATCGGGCGTGGGAGGTCCCCCCACTCCCACACCACCCCTCCCCTCCCCTCCCCTCCCTTCCCCTCCACGGCGTCTCGCGAACAGCCATGCGCCTCCGCCGGGCCTGAGCATGCCTCCACAGCTGGGTGGACGCTTTGTGCAAAGCATGGAAAACCGAGAAAAATCAAGCCATTTCATTGCTCTGGAAAAGTCAGGGTTATATCAGGGAATTTGTGTAAGAATCGGTAGAAGTCAGAAATTTTGAGTGGGTTATATAACTAGATTTAGCTGACGTTGGATTTAGCTGACGTTGGATTTAGCTGACGTTGGATTTAGCTGACGTTGGATTTAGCTGACGTTGGATTTAGCTGACGTTGGATTTAGCTTGGTTATTTAGCTGACCTTTCGTGAATTTTCTCAACTAAATTGTTGTTGTTGTTGTTGTTGTTGTTTGGCCAGTAAAGAGACCAAGTAGTTTTGTAGTTTGTACTGACACAATTAAATGCGTAGACGTTTTTCCATATCTATTACAAACAATAAAGTACAGGAACAATTTGCACCAATAAAACACATGGCAATCACTAAAACAGCTGAATGTTCCTGTGTTTTATTAATTGTCTACAATTGATCAGGAAATTTCTTTTCTTTTAATTGTTCTCAACTTTGTTTTCAAATATGTCATGGGTACACAAGAAAAGTGACATTTCTCAAAAAACTGACATTTTGCATGTCGGTTTTATCCTCAGTAAAGCCTTATATTTTGCGACCAAAAGTGAAGGGTAAAACGTACGTTCGAAAAAGCCGATTTTCTGTGGGTATCCACACTAACACGTTTTGTTTAATTGTAAGTTAGATTCCATCAACGGTGGCTAATTTAAACAAACAACACGGAGAAAGTCTTGAATCGTCTGTCTTCTGTACTTTTAATTTGGTATATTATCGAACCTAACAGTGCAAAATAACTGTACATTGTAAATACATAACTCTACATAATAGACAATTCAATAATTTTATTTAATACAAATTCCTTTTCTTGAAACTGAACATAGACAACATCAGTTTGATTGTTAGACATTATTAAAATGCATCGACGTTAGAAATAGAGAAAAACTATACTCCTGTAAACAATCAGAGAAAATCAATGCCTCTGCACAACTTAAATACTACAAAACCCTTAAGCTTTTATTAGTAAATAGTTATTTTTTAGGGTGTCCACATTTTGGTACACAGAAAAAACAGGGAATTCCCTGTTTTGGAGAAAAAACAGGGAATTTCATTTCTCTGGAATAATCAGGGAATGTATGGAAGAATCGTTAGAAGTCTAGGAATATTTTGAGATGGTTATAAAAGTAGATATTATCAATAAAAAATGCAGTACAACCTAATTTTGTAGTACAGCATATTTTTTTGTTTAATTTCTATTTACTGAATCTTTTTTAATTTGTGCTTGATCGCTAGGAAATAAGAGAACTGGCAAATTAATGTAATGCTTGCTTTAATATTTTCTTTAAATAGGGTGAAAAACTCTACGCATTTTACGGTGACATTTTTTTTAAATGTTCGGGAAAACCGGAGGAAATTTGTTTCTGGAAACGAGTGGCCACTATGCCCGGGTGCGTTAGTGAGAAGTTTAGCAAAGCAAGCAAGATAGGCCCCAGTTTACTAGTAACATTCTTTTGGAATGAATCGCCGTTATAAGAAGTGAAGAAAAATATTTTTGCGAAATGTACAGGAATATGTTTTTCTTTAAAGTTATTTTTTGAACTTATCACGACATACATCGTGCTCGTAACTCTGTTCTTCGTGATAACATTATATGATTTTACTTTATTTTGTGTAACCGACATGATTTTACTTTGTAATGGCATGTATTAAATACTATTTCGGTGTTTTTTTTTCAAATCTATATATTATATCTGTGTTATTGTCCAAACAACTTGTCTTCGTTTTTTAAACACAAACTTACATGTCCTTGGCCAAATTTTCTCTTCCAGAATAGAAACTCTACTTACGTATGATGAAAAACTTTCACGTAAACAGAAAATTTCACACTTTTCACTGAAATGGTGACAGGTATGTCAACGCCTACCTGTGACGGTGATTCAGCAAAGCATTGGTTTCTCTCAGCTTCTCACATTCATGAAACTATAAAGAGTTCATTTGTCAATTTTGCTCTTTGCTTTAATATTATATAAATCTGTTCACTTTAGAATTTAATTCACCAACTCCTGATAAAGAGTCAATCGCATTCATAATCATTTTCGTCAAAAATAGTTTGTACAAAAATTCTGCATTAAATTGGGATTTTAGTCTCACAATTTCTTTGTGTACGAACATCAAAATTTTATTCACTGGTTGCAAAATGGATACCCAACTGAACTCTAGAATCTCATATCTTATTCCTTTTTTTCTGTTTCCATAGTCCTAATTTATCCCACTTACCGATTTCCACCGCACTAATTTCCCTGGCATGTTATCTTCTTTTCCTCGTTCAACGAACAATTCTAATGCAGAGTATTGGGTCGGCGCATGTCACTAGTGTTGGATTATTTCAGTAAACATAAATTATGGTTTAAATGTTTCCAAAATATTCTTTCTCTAGACTTGTTTATTAATTTAGCAAATTATTCATTCATTTACTACAGGTCAATAGTGCGAACTCATTCCAACAATTATTTTTATAGATCTCTTAGATACTTTCGATAGCACAGCTTTTTAATTGTGCCAGAACGACAGTAAGGTAACTCTTTTACGACGAGAAGACGCAGAATGTTTAACAATTTAAAAACATGAGAACGAATTTACTGGTCATCTGAAAGATCACAAAATTTACTGTAAAGGGACGTCTGCAGAGCTTTCGTTTGTTATTGTTTTTATTTTTTGTTTGTTTTAGTTTACGTTTTCTTAAGAAGTTGACATTCATTTAAATACCGTTATTATTTTTGCTTAATTTTTTCCAAATTATAATACGAATGTGTCAAAAGAATACACGCGTTTTACAAACTTATTTACTATAATTTGATTTTTCAATAATTAACCGTTATACGTATATTTATAATGTGAAATTACTCCAAATGGGGACAAACATATTAAATGTCATTCGGTGTCTTCCTCACATATCTTACCACTTCTGTCATGCTTCAAATGGAGGACAATGCGACCAGTATGGTGTGGAGTTCTTGGAAAATTGCGTTTCAAATACCGGAACGTCAATAACTGGAGCAACGGGACTTGACAGCAATCCCATTCACCCGATTATTGCCTTCGTCCTTTGGGACTTTGTCACAATTAGACCTTGCTACTGTAATACCTTGTTTTAATATACTTTAAAAAGAAACTTCGCGGTTGTGGTTCTCTTAACTTCTTGTAATTTTCTTTATTCATGATATCAGACTAGAATCCGTTACCAATTCTGTTTACGCAATATATTTATGGGCTGAACTATTGACAAAGTTTAAAAAAACTAACAAATATGTGAGAAGTGCACAATTGTTTTAAAAACTAACAAATATGTGAGCAGTTTCGTCATTATATATTTAAAGCATGCGACCGTTGAAGGAAAAATCCTTTCGGCGTTCTGAGTATTGAATTCTGAGAATGTAATTTTCCTTGTCGAGTTGCAACCAGGCGCTTGCAATGACTCAATGCAAACTTATGTACCTCATTTTGTGTATTTAGTGTGCAACTATCGAGTTCTTGTCTTGTTGGCTGCTCAAGTTTCACGTATTTGTTTTTTACGATTTTTTTTTATAAAAGTAGAAGAATATGATATCCTATATCACATTGTTGGCGAATCCAGAAAATCTTTCGGGGGAGCGCCAATTTCAGTTGAGATGCCCATTAATATTTTTGAAATAATATCTTCAATTCTTAGCATGAAATAATAAATGGTCAAGGATATTTATAATGGGAATATTGCTGTTGTTATGATGAGATATCTAAGTAGCAATTACTTTGGATAAATTTAGTAAAATTACAAACAAATATTTGTTTTGTTGTGTGTGGGGGGGGGATATGACTCTCATGCGCCCCCCTCCACTGCAATCCAGATTTGTTGTTCCACCTAGATACGGGAAGATTTAAAAAAACACAGAGGAACATGCAGACAAACCTCTCGCACAGTTTACACGAATGTTCCACCGGACATTGTTTGGAAAATTGGCCTAAATAGTTTAGATCGATCGATACAGGGAGATTAACAGTGGCGATCGGCGTGTGGTGGACAGATATTTTACCGCTGGGACCGTGATTCGAATTCCAGTCGATCCAAGTGGAATTTATGGTGATAAAAGCAAGTTCACCTAAGGTTTCCTCAGGATACCCCATTTCTCATGCGTCTCAACCATTACTCTCATCATTGTCACCTGACTATCAGTTCTATTCATCTCCCCGATGGTCTAAAAGGATGGGGCCTGGGTATCATAATAAATACTGTGGAGGACTGAACTCTTCAGTAGATGTTTAATAGTTCAGTGTGTGCCCGGTTCAGTGGGCTGAACACTTGACTTTTCACATCTGGGAACCGGGCTTCAAATGCTGTTCGATTCGCGTGGAATCCATGGGGGAAATGGAATCCATGGGGGACAAAAGGGGTTCACGGAAGGTTTTCTCGGGGTGCTCCCGTTTCCCCTGCATATCTATCATTACTCCATTACTGATAAGACAAGATAAATTTATTCAAACTGCAATTGGGTATAACCCGGTGGCAGCTAATTACAAAAACATAAAAATACACAGTCTCTAAGTAACATAGAATGCTAATACCATTAATAATAATAATAATAATAATAATAATAATAATAATAACAATAAGGTAATATAACTAACAAATTATGTAATAATAATAACAATGGAAAAATCATTACCAGTTATCCACAAACTCGTTTATCAACCCAGGTACGGCCGAAGCGTCTCGTCACTAGATTTCCACCTCAAAGCACAGGGTTGAGATCTCGGTTAAATATCGTGGAATTTGAGGGGGACAAAGTTGGTTACCGGCGGGTTTTCTCCGGATTATTCTTTCTCCTCTGTCATTCCTCTATTGTTTCATTTCGTAAATAGTTACATTAAAACTCAGTTTGGCGTTGGTGCATTTTCGCTATTATGAATTTTTGAATGTGGATTCGAATAGTTGTGAATGAGAATATTATAATTAGTGGATGGATAAGAAGATATACATCACAAAAATTCAAATTTGCAGGAGGGCGGTTTCAGGTGGAGCGCAGCCGTTAACTTTTTATACAAAGAGAAAGTACTTTGCTGTATAATTCGGCTGTTTTGTTAACTATCTGTATGCTAGGTCGAATTCAGTCGCTGTCTGGAGGAGAATTCTAGCGGCCGACTGCTCTGATCGGTAGTTTTCCGTGATTTTCCGATCAACACCAGGCGAATGCCGGAGCAGTACCCTCACAAACGGGCCACGGACCACGCGCGATCTTTCCTTCCTCTTCCTTGTCCTATCGTCTCCTCTTACATGTACACACTTACAGTAACATGCACTACACTACCACACATGCCGGGAGACCGGTCGGGAGCTTACTGCTTGACCCGGCTGGGGCGGTACCCTGCTGGTGGGTGATAGCTGGTGGAGGGGAAAACCCCGCTAGTCGACGGTAGGTCCGCGCCGGATCTTGCCATCCAGCGGGGAAAAGTTCATCGCCACCTCCCGAGGAAAAACACGCACTACACTGACGGGACTAATGACCAAAGTAGTTGACGCGCCCGGAAACACCAAACAATCAATCAATCAATGTATGCTAGGAAAAATAGCAATATCGTATTTTCAATATATTTCTTCACTTGAATAGAAAATTACGATTCTTTAGGCGAGTCACTTTTTTATACACAGTAAGCACGGAATAAATAATTAAATATCATCGGTACCAGTCGATGTATGTATCTACTTTGGTACAACAGCTCTTTACGAGCTTAGGCCTACCAGCGACGTCCTGGCCTTGCGGCCATGGGTTAACCCTCCGGTGGGCGCGTGGCGACACTCAGTGCCGCGTTCTTACATTTTTGTTGAATTCGTGTAAATAGTTGTTGTCGCACTATTGAGCTCAGTTATTCTTGATTCATTATCTTTTCAACCGAATGACACTCAAATCACGATTTTAGACACTGCCGATCGACCGTTTTTCATTGGTAATTCCAACTCTGCAACAGTTGCGGCACTCCGTACCACACCGCCTTGTCGTAAATATATTATTTGCGTATTTTATCCATTAGAATTCTTACTGCTGCCTTGTTATTGAGTTTATGACACAGATTTTGGAGTATTAACTACTAATTCAAATTTAAATGCGTTGTTTCCGCAGAAACGTTAGAAGGCACGTTTGCACCGTATTCATTCCCCGACAATGACATATAGGACATGCCAAGATACGGAGGGAGCGAATGATGGATTAGATTCATATTAATATTGTTATTTCATTTGGAATTTAGCTTTTATGAAGTAAAATGTATAAAAACGTTAATAAAGAATATTTACTTCACATTCTATAACAAAAGTAATAACTATTGTCTCGAAAATCGAAGCTGTTAAACGCGGAACGGAGTGCCACACGCGCCTGCTGGCGGGAAATGATGGGACGCGCCCGCCGAAGGGTTAAGGGGTACGTGGGTTAAGGGGCATATGACCCTCCCCTACGCCGCATCTCTGGTCATCTCACCCATAGAAGTGAGCTTTCTCATAGTCATTCAGCAACAGATACTGGAACGTTGCAAGGAAAGCGCATAGTTAATTTTTGCCCCGTCAGGGAATCGAATCCGGGGTTGCACCATGGAAAGCGAGCACGCTAACCAACGAGCCACCGAAGGTCGGGAACCAATCGAGAGGGCTTGTAAAACCGTTGGCGAAGTTCGGCAATAGTATCAAATGGCGAGGCAAAGAAAAAATAAAAACAGTGAGTATCTCACCCGCCTCGTTGCATAAGGAAGACGCGGAAGAAATCCGGTAGAGGCGCTGCATTACCGCTTTCATTTTCTGGTCGTGTGGCCTCGCGCGTCCCCGACTCCTCTCTGTCCTTCCTAACGGCACCGTCGCTTAAGCCGAGCTTCATAACAGCGTTTGATGTCGGGCGTCCCATTGTACAAGGAGGCTCTCTTCACCTGGCTCTGACGTTGGCCTCGGGTTCTTCACGAACTCTCAATTCGCGATCTCGAAACGTCCATTATCTGACGCTCAATGCAAGAAGTATGGATTTTGCGGAGAGCGATTAGCGGAAGGTCTGACGAAAGGATGCATTTGGTGAAGAATGCTCGCTGGGTCCTTGGCTGGAGGAGCAAGGTTCTAAGAACAATTTGTCAACCATTAAGTCTAAATCTCGTGGGAGGAATGAAGCACGATTATTATTGTTCGTGGAAAAGTGGATACGTTTAGACTTGTCACCTTCGCTACTGAAATTCAAACCTTGGGAGATCCTTTGATCTTCGATTCCTGTTTTTAGGACTCGTTATAAACGACTGTTGTTGAAAAATGGACCTCTCTTTCAAGATTATATTACAATCGTCTACAAACTATTTGTAGACATAATAGTGATTTAGATTTAACAAGTGGTTGTAACAATTTATTGAGATGTTTAATGCGTAATTTGCTATAATTGGACTCTATTAATTTCGACGAAAAAAATTCACTGTGAGATTAATTTGAGCAACGATATTTGCAACATCGTCCAATTATGTACTTCAACTTCAATAGATTAAGTACTGAAAGGAAGTTTTACAGCAGAGTTGTTGTAACATCTATTTAAGATCTTCGCAAATAATAAGCAATCTTGCTTCATGACTTTCCTCTAGAGTTCAGAGATTTTACTTCGCAAACACGTTTCCGAATCCTAATTGCTTCGAGAACCTCGCATATTTTATAAAATAGTATTCATTATAAATTAACAAAATTTGACACAATAAAAACAATTAGAACATTTTTAGGTAAAGTTGAGTTCCACGGGATGAAGGTTTTAATGTGTTGTTCTCTAATTATAAATATGATAATATATTAAACATGTTCGAAATTCTAAAGAAAAGTTATGGGAGAAAATATTTAATCAGGATCACATTATTTATGTTATAGAAAAAGTTATGTAAATATCATATATTTGAGATCCTAATAAAGATAGTGTTCCCAGTAGGGAGTGAGAAATATTAAATTAGAGTTTTAAATAATTCACATGGTAACTTTATTGAAATTATTTTAATAGGTAATTATTTTTCATCCATATATATTTTATTTTAGTATTATATTTTCTATTACTATAATATACCATGCTGTACCGTCAGTGATTCTTATACAATCATAATTTTGCATTACCAATCCTCTATGCATTAAAAAACTTCAAATGATCCTTTAAAAACAATTGCAGAAAAATATTTTAAAATGTTGAAAATTTATAAATACACTGAACAAAATATAAACGGTTGCATTTTGTACCCCAGAAATTACATTAATATAGTACATTGCTTCTATTTACTTTTGTCCCACTTGCCAATTCTACAAAAGTCAACTGGTAGCTTCAGTCGAGTTCCAGGCATCATTATTTCTACAAATACAAGTGAAGTAAAGTAAGGTAGAAGGATGTGTTAGATAAAGTAGTAGAAGTCGAAAAAAAATAAGGACAAAACGTTAATTTGGAGATCATTCGAAATTAATTAGAACTAACTTTTAACTTCTTATTGCAATCATGTTTGCCAACAAGCATTCGCTCAAAGCGATTTTCTATTTATATCTATCTATCTGTTTACCTACCTACCTATCTCTATCTATCTATCTGTCTAAATATCTGATCTGTTTTTCAGATATAAGTAAAAATGTACTAATTGGGGAACAAAATATACCGCAATATTTTATACTCCACTGATTTTCAAGTAAAAATATTAACATTGTGTAAATTATTAGAAGTGTATGACGATTTATACGTATGTCATTTGTAAATTACTGTTTCACTCTTGCTTAAATTGTATTTTCATTATGTTATCCAATCATGTATTAAATATAGTATAACATGTATATTTGCAGTCGCTAATAACCTTGTCGTTGATGCGACTTTAAATAAAATAAATTTTTAAAAAAATGTACCGCGTTCTCTCTCTTGAGTGCCTTTCCTCGGAGCGCGATGGGGTTCGGCGCCTGTTCCCGCGTTGAGAGCTCCGCGGCGGCAGGGGGCGCGTGACGTCACGCGAGGGGCACGCCGCTGTCGCTTCCGGCCTGCGACGCGGCGCCGGCGAAAGAGAAAGGCAGCCGCGGCGCTCACCAGGATTCCTTTTTTTTTTTTAACAAACGACTGAAGCTTAATTGAATTACATGATGAATGCGCTTTGTAACTGGCGGCGATTCGAAACGTTTTACGTCTTAAAGTCAAGTTAACCTGCAAATAATAATAACAACAACAATAACAACAATAACAACAATAACAACAATAATAACAATAATAATAATAATAATAATAATAATAATAATAATAATAATAATAATAATAATGATGTTTGTATGTATTGACCTTAAGGTCGTATTAATCCCATTTTTGCCAGCTAGCGGTTTTCCAGGCTTGCGCCGTGTGTTTTATTTATTATCCACGCTTGGGGGTAAGAAAGATATGTGGCGAGCATGACGTATTTCCATCACCGTACCAATACTTCGATTTTTCTAGTGGGGCGATGACATTAGGTAATTGTTACACCTCCCGCCTTATAAAATGAATGATTTGAACAGCGGTAAGCACATTTCTGAAGCCACGAGCCCCTTTGAAAAGGACGTTCGCGAATTAATTAAAAATATTCATTTTATACGGCAGAGGTGTAACAATGACCTAATATCATCGGCCACTCTAGAAAAATGGAAGTACAGGTTACTTGACCTGCCTGAGCTTTCTTCCTTTCACAGCTACAGAAATTGAGACGATTTGTATTAAAAAATTACAGCTTCATTATTGTCCCGGCTGCGAATCGAACCTGGGACCGTCTCACAGAAAAAGCTAGGACGTTGTCCACATCGTGGCATGGAGGTACACGACATTGGGAATAAACTCTTGAATTGCAACCACAACCACCGCCAAATATTGTGCTGAAAAATAGCGTTTCTCCTGTGCTGTACCGTTGAATCCTCTCTTCAACTATAAGGATGAGTATACGAATACTTTCCCTACTTGGAAATTTGCATTTCGTAGAATTACGTCATTTGGAAAACAAGCTGTCCGGTTTGGAGCCACTGTGCGAGAGCGGCGCGGCGGCGGCGGCGGCGACAGCGCCGTTGGCGACCCTGGCCCCAACACCGCGCAGCTTTGCATGTCGGCGCCGCGCTCAAGAGAACTGCAGAAAAGCCTCGACCCAGCTAAGGAAACGTTCTCCCTTCGCGCTGGCTGCCGCCGTCACCGCCGCCGCCCCCGCCGCCTCAGCCACCACTCCACCGTACTCACACAACGCCATATCACCATATTCACGCACTGCCACCGCACCATACTGCCATATTCACACACCGTCCCCGCCCCTACCGTCTCAGTAGCTCAGCCACTCCGTCAGATCGTTGCAACCCTGTTCTCGCCGGCCGCCATGCCACAACACCATCGTAGTCGCCACTGCGTCATACCACCATATTCAGACCCCCACCTTACCATCGTATTTACTTACCGCCACTCAACAATGCCTCCGCCACACTGCTGCCCCGACACACCTCCAAGCCGCCACATTGCTGTCTCCCTAGACCTCCACACCGCCGTACCACCATATCTTCTCACTAGCGTACTACTATACCACCACATCATCACCCCCGGTTTGACTCTTCGCCATATCATTCACTACTCCGCCATCATTGCTTCGGACTCCGCCCTCCCGATACACAATTTCCATTAATGCATCTTTACCCAACCATTCGCCTCCTCCACCTCCTACATCACTATCACCAATAGCTAAGCAACTACCTTTGATAGTCACCACCTCTACAACTACCACCACCACCACCACTACCACCACCACTACCACCACCACCACCACCACCACCACGACCACGACCACCACCACCACCACGACCACCACCACGACCACCACCACGACCACCACCACGACCACCACCACGACCACCACCACCACCACCAGTACTCTCACCACCATACTCACCAACACTCTCACTATCAATCTCACCACCGCTCTCACCACCACTCTCACCACCACTCTCACCACCACTCTCACCACCACTCTCACCACCACTCTCACCACCACTCTCACCACCTCTCTCACCACCTCTCTCACCACCACTCTCACCACCACTCTCACCACCACTCTCACCACCACTCTCACCACCTCTCTCACCACCACTCTCACCACCACTCTCACCACCACTCTCACCACCACTCTCACCACCACTCTCACCACCACTCTCACCACCACTCTCACCACCACTCTCACCACCACTCTCACCACCACTCTCACCACCACTCTCACCACCTCTCTCACCACCACTCTCACCACCACTCTCACCACCATTCTCACCACCACTCTCACCACCACTCTCACCATCACCCTCACCATCACCCTCACCATCACCCTCACCATCACCATCACCATCACCCTCACCCTCACCCTCACCATCACCCTCACTATCAATCTCACCACCACTCTCACCACCCTCACCACCGCTAAAGCCACCACTTTCGCAACTGCAACGACCATCACTATCACCACTTTGCCACCACTATCATTTCCACTATGTCCATATCGCCGTCCTTCCAGCACCAGCCCTCGCTACAACCATCACCACCATCACCACCTACTCAGCACCACAACGCCGCAAAGCACCCGTCGTCATCGCCGACGCAATTCTCCTCCCCTCCTCCCCCTGTGGGAAAACACGCCCGCTGCCAAGTGCGGGAGGGGGAGGGGCGGGGGCCCAAGGTCGTTCGCAGTGTTTGCCCCCGCGTTCGCCCCTCCCCTGCCCTCTGCGACTCGACTCGCTCCCAGGGCTCCCGGTGTTGCCACGGCTGGGAACTCGCGTCGTGTCGTAGCGTGGGCGGATGGATCAACCGCCGAGAGAAAAGCGTGTTTGCGAGGGGATTAGGTTTATCGCGTGGGCGGAGTGCGGTTACGCCACGTGCATCTATTATGCGCCGGCGTTTTCTTGACCTACGGAATCCGCACCCCTTCTCCTCCACCGTACATATTTGCATCTACATCTATTCTATTACATATAAAACTGGATATATAAAACAGAGACAGAACTGGATTTTATACACACACACACACACACACATAAGATCTAAACTCCGACACCGTTGAACCGATCTTCATGAAAGTTGGCACTTCCACGTGTTTTTTCACCCAGAAGGTTTATGTGCTGTTAATCCTGTTTTAATTCCACTACATCACGCTGTAGAACAAAACAAAATATTCACGTCGAATAAAACCCGCAACACACTCTTGAATCTATATCGTTAAATAACTCCTAAACAATGAGTTCTAGGGCCTTAAAACTAAAATGTTGAGGCCGGAGGCCTCAAAGAATCGTAAGATTCTCGCACCGCAATCTACCGAATGAGCTCTTCTCGAACATTCTATTAAATTTTTGCTGTTCCGGCGCTTCCCGATATTACCTCACCTGCTCAGAGGCGTGCAGAATCTGCAAGTAAATGCGAATGAGAGGGACAGAGAGCGGCAGAGACAGACAGGAACAAGGTGAGGTAAGGAGGGGGAGAGCGCGAGAAAGAGAGATGGGAGGGGAAAGAGGGAGATGAAGGGCATCGGAAGGGCAAGGGAACATCGTCTGCCGGGTTTTTCTAGTATATAAATAAAAAAAGAATGTGCGTATGTGTGTCGCACACAGGCGCAAAATCTACTCCACCAATTTTGATGAAATTCGTACACTTTGTTATTATTAGTAATGTGTGTGTTTAAAGAGAGGTTTGAATTAAATCGAACATGTGAGGGCGTTGTTGATGATTTGTTCGTTTATGACGACTCAAGCATCCCTGAACTCTATGCACCCCGCCATACAGTCAAGGATTAAGGAGTAGTATTCTGCCTCTGCGATTGTTAAATATTGGCCGGAATTATTACTTGAATCTCGAACAAGTAAATCAAATTTTTCCAAGATAGTGTCATAGGGAACGCATGCCTAGGATACTTGACAACCATGTTCAAATCAGGACATGGAACAAATCCATACTTGCGAGAAAGTATTTTATCTATTAGAAATTTTGCAGGGCGTAGCGTAAATCGTGATTAAAATCACGTGACCAGCAGTGTATGATTTGTAATACACTGCAATAGCAAAGCATTGCCATGTCCACTAGTTTTGAATAAACGCAATGAGCGTTGTCGACATTGAATCGCTTGCTGTAGGAACCGCTCATGTCATTTGTTTTAACAGATTTTGAGACATGTTTATCACACGATAAAATTTATCAATAACGAAAAAATTTAGCGGAATGAGAGTTCAAGAACACATGCGTAGATTCTTCCGTAAGAAACGAGAAAGAATAACTGCTAGCTAAATACAATATTATTTAATAATTTCGTAGTTATAGGAGAGTTCGTGTACGATATATTTATTCAAATTGAAATTCAATACTTGAAATAATTTTGACCACAGTGCAACGGTTTTGTTTCGAATAAGTTGTATATTAAGTTGTCTTCGAAACTAGTTTGAACACGAATAATATATTAAAAATAATATAGTATAACTAATATATTAAATAAAATAGTTATTATTGAGGTCAACATCATTTCACTTACTCAACTTCAATACAATATTATCTCTTGGAGTGTATCTTCTTCTTAAGTTATCGATCCAAATTATTTTTTTTTTACATTTATTTCTGCCTGCTCGGCATGCCTTAAGGTGTTGCCTTAAACCTCACCACTACAGATTTTGTTATCACATACTCCGACACTATTTAAAATTGAAACAGAATACGCATTAAATACTCGTAATAATTTCTTCAATTGACAATATTATTACTGTTATTTTTTTTATTTCCCTTGTACTCTGTAACTAGACGATACACAAACAAACAGGAATTCAGAGAGATCAAATAGATCAAACCTCACAAAGTGACGAGACATACTCTTTTTTACAGAAATGTCTTATAAATATATCTTTGAAGATACATGTATTCTACACTAGTTTTCTTTGCCGATGCCCTCATTTACACTTTGTTTTCACTTTTTGCATTGTATTTTAATAACAACAGTTTTCAAGATATGTTGAAAGTCAACTTGACAAACGGAACAGAAAAAAGAAACAGAGATTAGTAGATGGAGAATTAGTGTGCAGATTGACTGAAAGCACAGCATGAATAAAAAAATGCCGAATCATCTCAAATACAAAAATTACCGGCCGGTGATTTTTTTCTTCAGCTTGTTGGAATTCACATTAATTGACCTTTCAAATGCAGTTAAGCTTCTTTCTAATTTTGTCGTTATCATTGTTATCTTATTTCCAGGAACATTACTTTTGATATATTGGCATTGTCTCATACCCGCTCTACACGTATTCATTTGAATAAAAACGAAATCTGGTCATCCTACAAAACTTTAATACTCTCTTGATGGTCAGGCAAAATCATAATATTTTAAGGAAATCAATACAAAAATAATAATATATACTCACGAACGCAGAAGCTTTGCTTATATTCATTTCATTTGCGTACATCGTTTACTGAGTCCAGATGGGCAGCTTTATGGGTTCCAGAGAAGCACACAGAAATAAAACATTTACTTTGATGGCCACGAGCGCGTGAGTGGGTTTGTTTACTAACATTCAGAGGAAAGGAAACGGCTCGCTTCTCTTCAAGGTCTTTTTGGCTGACGCAAAATAAGAAACTCTTTTGACAACCCAAAAACAAATATTCATTATTCTTAAGAAAAATTGAGAAAACATATCTGACCAATTCGTAACTAATAAGAAGCATATCGACATATATCGTAGTGTAAGGTCAATTAGTGGTCAGAATCTATATTTTATATTTAAAAAATGTACCCTTTTCTAAATCACTAATTATTGCATTTACTACAAAATGGTATTCTATCAGGAAAGTTGCAATGTATAACATAGTATTGGGTGTGATTATTTTTTTCGTGTTGAAATGTTTTCTAAATTTATTATCAGAGTATATTACTGAATTCATGAAATTCAGCTGCGAAATACCTGTATTTTTTACCCCGTGTAAACACCAACAAATCAATAAAAAAATCAGTTTGAATTAAATTCAGGGAGGCCCAATTACTTCATTTGATGCCTCGCTCAATTTTACTGACCTGAAAAATTTGTAAGTTGTTCCTAGGCCTCCAAAGAGATCATTTACCCCGCCGCCCCACTTGACGCGTCACGTTGATTGATTGATTATTTTTTCCATGAGCGTCCACTGCTGTGGTCATTAGTTCCGTAAGTACAGTGCATGTTACGATATTCCACGATGTGGCCTGGATGGTGAGATCCGACGTCGACCTTCCATTGGCTAGCGGGGTTTTCCCCACCCATCTTCCCCTTCCCCACCCAGGTGTATCCCACAAGCCGGGCAGTGCCCCAGTCGTTTATTAAGCTACTGTGTTATTGATAGAAAAAAAAAACTCTGATAACTACCGATCAAAGCATTCGGCCTCTGGAATTCTCCTCGAGACAGCAACTGAATTCGACCTCGCTATGTAGCTGGTATCCAAAAGACACGCCACCGCCGGGTCTCGCACTACAGGACCACCCAGTCACAGACACTGCAATTTACAGTTGCCCTGGGCCATCTGAGGTGGCCGCGTTAGCTTTCCGAGCGTGTGGTGTGTCACGGGATTCCGAATGGGATGCGGCTGCTAGAATTCTCCTCGACACAGCTGTTGGATGCGACCTAGCCACTATACTGCGATTTTCGTAACTTTGTCCCTGATAGGAATCAGCTGTTCTCGGTTTCATCCAATAGGGAGCTTGAACGTCACCATAGTGACGTCACTGTCGCGAAATATAAGCTCCCGATTGGATGGCAGCGAGACAGCTGATTCCTGTCAGGGACAAAGTTACGAAAATCGCAGTATATATACTGCGATTTTTCTAACTTTGCCCTCGAGGCCCGTCTTCACGATGGAATATGTCACGGTATTTCGCGACGCTTCTCAGACGTGCCGCCAGATACCGCATGATCGCGACCGTTTCAAGCAGTGCTTGCGATCATGCGACTTCTAGCAGCACGAGGGAGAAAGACGCGAAATGCCGTGTGATATTCCAGCGTGGCCGTAGGGGCTTGAGGGGCAGAGTTACAAAAACCGCACTGTACAATCGCAACCCCAAGACCACCCTGTCAGAAGCACTGCAGTTTGACGACAGTTGCCCTGGGCCATCACAGGGAGAGATGGCTCAGTGCATCAACCTGTCAGTGCATTCCCTTTGACCGGGAGGTCCTAGGTTCGAGTCCCGACGGCGGCAGGATTTTGGACACTAGCTTGTCAGCTAGGTCGAATTCAGTCGCTGTCTGGAGGAGAATTCTAGCGGACGGCTGCTCTAATCGGTAGTTTTCCGTGATTTCTCCGATCAATACCAGGCGAATGCCGGAGCTGTACCGTGACAAACGGGCCACGGACCGCGCGCGATCTTTCCTTCCCCTTCCTTGTCCTATCCTCTCCTCTTACACACACACTTACGCTAACATGCACTACACTACCACACATGCCGGGAGACCGGTCGGGAGCTTTCAGCTTGTCCCGGCTGGGGCGGTGCCCCGCTGGTGGGAGATACCTGGTTGTGGGGAAAACCCGGATAGTCGACGGTAGGTCGGCGCCAGATCTCGCCATCCAGCGGGGAAAAGATCATCGCCACCTCCCGAGAAAAACACACGCACTACACTTACGGGATTAATGACGTAAGTAGTTGACGCGCCCGGAAACACGAATCAATCAATAAAACCGAATGGAATGCGGCTACTTGAATTCTCCTCCAGACAGCGGTTGCATGCGACCTAGCCACTACAATCGCAACCCCAAGACCACCCGGTCAGAGATGCTACTTTTTGACGCCAGTTGCCCTGGGCCATCTCAGCCGGCCGCGCAGCGCCGCGTCGACTTTCCCAGCGCGGGAAGTGTTACGGAATTCTGAATGGGACGCTCCCTGATTTCCGCCGCCTCCTCTTTTTTCGGGGAGTGTGCCGGAGCGGTGGTATGCGATAACGGGTGTAGCCGGGCCGGGCCGGGCCGGACGGCGAGCGGTGAGCGGCGGGACCCGCGCTCCGCCCGACCGGCTGGTGGCGGTGGGGGCGGTGGAGGAGGAGGAGGCGGGCTGTGACGTAAGAGCGTGGCCGCCGAGTGGAAGTGGGTTCCCGGAACCGTCGCCTCCCTCCGCGCCATTCCACGCTGTTCCATGATGCGCATTGGCAGCCACACTGCACTCGTGGTGCATATTGAGGTAGTCGGTTGAATGATACATTTCATTAATTTATTGAAAAAGGCAGTGCCGTGGTATCAGTTATTTGTTTGAATACTTTCAATCTCTCTCTCTTTCTCTCTCACTCTGTCTCTCTGTCTCTCTCTGTCTCTCTCTGACTCTCTGTCTCTCTCTCCGGCACCGTTTGACCGATCTCCATGAAAGTTGGCACTTCTTCGTGTTTTTTTTTTTTCACCTAGAAGGCTGTTAATTCTGTTGTAACTCCACTACATGGAGCTGTAGAACAAAACTAGTCACGGCAAAGCAAATGCAACCCTCAACACACTCGGCAGTATTTTGAATCTATATCGTTAAATAACTCTTAAACCAGGCGTTCTAGAGCCTTAAAAATTAAAATTTTGAGGCCAAAGACTGAAAGAAACGTCTTTTTACACCGTAATCTACAGAATGAACTCTTCTTATACATTCTGTTACATTTTTGCTGGTCTCGCGCTTCTCGATATTACCTCACCTGCTCAGAAACGTGCAGAATCTGCAAGGAAATGTGTAAGAGAGGGGCAGAGAGCGACGCAGACAGACAGACAGGGACAGGGTGAGGGAAGGAGGGAGCGACAGTGAGAACGAGAGAAGGGGGGGGAAAGAGGGATATGAAGGGTAGAACAACATCTGCCGGGTTTTCCTAATTCTAAATAAAAATGCATCATGCATCATGCATATCCTAAAAAATATCAGGATCATTTTCCGTCGCGGTGTTTTGAAACTGTCATTACCTTCATGGGGTCTCTGCGCACATCCGTTCTTGTGGATGCGACTCCAAGGGCGAACTCGTTTTTGACGCTCTGCTGGGCTCTTAATCGCCTTGCAGAAGTCGGGCACCGTTTCAAACAGACCCATCACGCATCCTCACACTGTGAGAGCCCTGCCTCTCGAGGAAATAGAAAAAATTGTGCGCGCTCTCACAGGTGCTTGTCGAGAAGAACAGAAGGGCATGCCCTTATTTTTGAGAATATTACGGAGCACAAGTCGATAAAACGTGATGTTAACGTACATGTTAAAGGTAATAGCACTTGAGTTTTTGTAATTGCTGATAGTAGTAATTCATTGCACGAATGGAATATAAGGTTTCATTCACAGTAGAGAATCATTCTGTGGTCACGGGGTAAAAGTTCTTAAGCCAATTTTTAGCAAAATTGGGTTAAATTTTGGCAAAAATGTTGCCTCCTTAACGAGAAACAAACATTAAGAAATAGCGTTCAGCGTAGGAACAAGCGGTGACTCAAAATCTAACCCTTGTTTTCTCCAAACTAAGATTTTTGACTTAAATTTTACCCCGTAACCACAGAATTGTTGATCTTAATGACGACTAAAAGGGGCCATTGTGTCGAAGTTGATTATTAGTCACGAGCACAGTAACATGCAATTTTTAGCGTTGAGGCACATTTTCGAATAGTGTGTCTTAAATTAATGGTGTTAAGTGGACAACAGAATTATTATACAGAGTGTGCCACTGAAGATGTTCTCGTCATATACTTCCTGAACTGTTACAGAAAATGTGATGTGGTTTCCATTAAAACAAATGTATGCGAGGCTACAAGGGAATAAGTACAATATTCTTTTTCTTTTCTTCCTGGGTCTTCTTCCAGCTTCAAAGGATGCTGATTTCAATTAACCGCGCCGAGTACCCACTATGTCCCTCATGGAGACACCTATTAACCCTTACACTAGAGACACACGCGGGCTCCTCGGTCTGTGGTTAGCACACTCACAAGGCCTTCCGCGACAACACACCTACATGAAAGATAAGGGACAAGCAACCATAGCCAAGGCGGGACTCGAACCTGCGACCCTTCGGACCGAGGCGCTCATCGACACACGCTCTAGCTAGCACACTCGGTCTTCCAGGTCGGCGTAGAACAGTGTTATCAAGGTCGATGCCATGAGCGGGAGTCCGTGGCACGATTGCCACGACGAAATCTCCCCTCTACGCAGTTCATCACCCCGCCACTACACACAACGCCATCCCTATTGTAAAACGGCGGGGTTACTAATAGTTTCCTTTCCCGACGCTAGTTGCGCGGAGATGCTCGTGGCATTCTACGGTGCCACAGGGTGTGCCACTGCCACCAGTGGGAGACCTTGACACCACTGGCGTAGAGTATTATCCTACTGCTTTTCTTTTACAAGAGATATCGACACATATTCAGTATTTTAAGTATATTAAGTATTTATAACATTTTTCCGCCAATGATAACGAGCGTGAAGGGACGAGGTAAACCATATGCATATTCCCTTACGTTACGTAACAACAACGTACTGCTTTACGACGCACAGAGACTCTAAATATTCTCCCACAACCGGGAGGAAGTGCGTTCACACGTCTTGAGTTTCTTTCGCGATGGTCCTGCGAGGAGGCAAAGATTGCAATGCTATGTCCCACGTGCGAATGACACGAAAACATGCGACTAGCGCTCCGTAACTCTTGCAAACATTGTGTTTACACAACCATAATCTCCGCATGTCTATACTCTGCGAGGTACAATTGAGGCGCTCAGGTTAATAAAGGCAAATTCAACCGACCTTGCGTTTTCAGTTAGAAGTCTGACGGAAAACTCCTGTCGTATACCTATCGTATGCTGAAATATTAAATGAATTGAGATATGGCTAAATCCTTAAATTCCACCTTCAAAAGTTTGTCCGAGATGAAACTAATCGTGAACGAAAAGACAAATGCCTTTTTTGCTTGAAACGAACTTCGGTTGAGATTTGTCGTTATTATTTTGAGGGCCTGGATTTTTATAATGAAATCATACGAGATAGAAGCGAAAGTTCTTAATCCTGTAGCGTAAAATTCTGTGAAATAATAGACGTATGTGCAAATATTTTCTTTAAGACTGAAAACCACTATTGCAAAAGGACATAAAAGGCAACTTAACCATTCTAAAAGTAACTTTATTTAAAGCAGATGCTCAGTATGTGCATCATCAGCGTATTTGGAGACGCTTGTATGGAATGCAGTTTTCGGTGAATGTCACGACGGGAAGGAAAACGTGGCGGTGGGTAGCACAAAGGGACCATGGACAAACTGAACGCACTGGAAAGAGAACAGCGCTCTTTTAAAATTCTCTTTGCAACTTTTAAGTTGATTGTGCCATGTTTTAGTTTGAATGTTCCTAGTCTCTAAATTGTGGTTGAAAAGGTATAGTTATGAATTCGCAAATGACGTTTGCTTCGCACACCCAACACTACGTTTCCTATGTCAATAGCGAATGAGTTTGCTCTCCAACAGGGGCGCGCTACGAGGAACTATAACACTTGATAACTGTTTAACTTGCCAGTTCTATTCTATTTTGTATGTTCCATTCCTTATTCATTTGCCGGTTCTCAAACATTAAAAAGCTTTAGAAAATAATCGTGAATTTTGATTAGTTCATTAGCGTTCATTTTGATTATCCCAATCAGTTAATATTTAAAAAATTGCATTCAGTCGCTTGCACTGACGTAGTCACTTATTTGCAACTTCAGCGAAAGTCTTATCACACGATTAAGTTTACGCACGGTGTATGTTTTCCTGCTTCCTGTTGGCCACTCTGTCGTCTTAACTCAGAGACTTGACCGTAAACTTTCCTGTTTCGCTCCCACTCCTCCCCGCCTGCTCCCCTCTACATCCCGCACCTCTCTACGCCCTGATCTATCCTTACTCCTGCTCCCCCCCCGCTCCGTCCCGCCCTGCCCCGCTCCCCGCCTTAACCTACTCCCCGCCCCGCCCCGCACCCCGCCCCGCGCCCCGCCCCGCGCCTCGCCCCGCCCCGCGCCGCGCCGCGCCCCGCTCCCCGCCACCCCCTCCTGGCCCCTCCCCGCCCCTCCCTGCCCCGCTTCACGCTCCCTCCCCGCACCACCCCACTCCCTGCCCTGCTCACCCGCCCCATTTCCTCTTCTCCCCGCCCTGCCCCGCCTCCTCACAGCCCCCCTCCCCGCCCTCCCCTCCTCTTTCTGCTCCTCCCCCTCCCCGCCCCTCCCCCTTCTGGTCCCTCCCCACCCCCCTGCCCCCTCCACGCCCCCTCCCCGCTCCACTCCCCGCCCTCCATTTTCCCCCACTCCCTGTCCCACTCCCCCGACTATTACTTCGCGTTCCACAGCACCAAGGTGTGCCGATCACATCTACGTAAACTGCACGCATAATAGATTAAAAAACCGTGATCACCGAACAGGTTTCTTTCGCCACCGCCTTTCTCCTCAATTGACACTTTCCGCTTGATTGCAGCCGTCCCTTGTTTGTTTGCTGCGGTCGCCAGGCCTCTTGCCAGCGGCCGATTCCAAGATTTCACCAACGGCTACTTGTGGTATAGGTCACTTGCATCAGATTGGAGCGGTACTAGGTTTCGAGACTTCGCGAAAGCGGAGAAGGTGTCACGAATGAGCAATAAATCAAACAACACTTTTTCCATGCTAATTTCGGTAGCTGACGGGAGTGGTCCAACCTTAATGTTTAGGAAAATGTTGCTGCAAGCCGTGTTTAATGTCTGTATATCGAAACAGCATCCAATCAATTGCATAAGTACAAAATATTGAGTTGTTCCATTTCCTAAAAAAACATCAAATTATCAAATCTTCACTTGCCATTATCTGAGGTTAAGCCTATGGCCAACTCTGGTTCTAACTGTTGCGTAAGCCATAAGGTATAATGACCATCATCTCGAGCAAAAATATCGTCAGAACTTTCTTGAGGTATCATTGATATTGCTTTTGTAAACTGTATTAAAAACTATTAAAGATTATTTCTCTATTCTCAACGAGATCTTTACTACAATTAGCGATAGTGAGTGAAAAAATAAAATCTTGTGTTCAACACGGAATTAAAAAATGTTTTATCCACTCGCTACAAACGCATTCGAGAGTTAACTTCTTCCTGGTGAATAAAACTTTATTTCAATTCCTTGTTGTATAAATAAATACTCCCTCTCTTCGAATCTCCAAGAAACGAATTTTTCCAACAGGCGACAACTATCCCTCGTAAAAGTTTGCAAAGCAAAGCAAAGCAATATCTTTCAAGAGGTTTTTGAGGCGTACATATGTATAGTTTTATTTACTGAGCTATGTACGTTCTGCTAGAAAATTAATAAAAAGATTTCGAGGCGGGTTGTCACACTTGTGATAGCAAATGTTTTCAAACATCGATACACTGATGTTTTGACACCGTTGGTGTTTGATCGGATACAACACCAAAAGCCTTTCGATCTCGATGAAAACATCGGCAAAAACATCTACATTTAAAATATCGATGTTTTGAATATAAAGCAGGTGGTATTTTCCCATCCTGTTTCCATTTTTCATTACAGTATATAAATGAAATACCGGAATATTTTGTTTGGTCACGTATAAGTTATCTATTAATAATAATGTTTATCTAATGTAAAGAAGGAAATACAAAGTAAAGGACATCGTGCTTTGCTATTATTTCAATTCACTTTCATTCATAAATGATCGAAGTAAAAAGTAGTGTATTTATGAAAATGTTCATAACACTTAAATATTAATTTAAAGTATATTCTGCCTTAAAGCACTGCCATCTTAATTTTCTAATCGATATTCTATACGGACCGTGGTTCGAAGTGCAGTTTAACGATATTGCTATGTACAAAACCATCGAAAATATCGTTTTAGAAACATCGATGTTGATATATCGACGTTTCTAGTGGAAAATATCGATGTTGATATATTGACGTTTCTGGTGGAAAATATCGTTCGATTTATGTTGATATATCTTCTTGATATATCGACGTTTCTGCTGGAAAATATCGATGTTTTAGAAACATCGTTGTTGATATATTGACGTTTCTGCTGGAAAATATCGATGTTTTAGAAACATCATTGTTGATATATCGACGTTTCTGCTGGAAAATATCGATGTTTTAGAAACATCGTTGTTGATATATCGACGTTTCTAGTGGAAAATATCGATGTTGATATATTGACGTTTCTGGTGGAAAATATCGTTCGATTTATGTTGATATATCTTCTTGATATATCGACGTTTCTGCTGGAAAATATCGATGTTTTAGAAACATCGTTGTTGATATATCGACGTTTCTGCTGGAAAATATCGATGTTTTAGAAACATCGTTGTTGATATATCGACGTTTCTGCTGGAAAATATCGATGTTTTAGAAACATCAATGTTCATATATCGACGTTTCTGGTAGAAAATATCGTTGTGTTAGACACATCGATATTGATATATCGACGTTTCTGGTGGAAAATATCGTTGTTTTAAAAACATCTATGTTGATATATCGACGTGTCTGGTGGAAAATATCGTTGTTTTAGACACATCGATGTTCTTCGCGATCTCTAGTCACACTCGTTAGCCCCGAGCGCCCCGCCGAGTTCTTAACCGCTTCGTCGCCCGCCCGCTCCTCATTAAGCCGCCCGCGATCTTCCTTCCTCGCCTCCCCCAGCCGTGCCCCTTTCTCCGTATCAGCTCACATTTATTCCGCTCTCCTGTATCAGCTCTTTCATCGGCCCAGTTCGCATAAGCTAATTGCGCCCTGAGAGAATCCGAGCGCACGCTGCTATCTCCGGCGTTTTTGCCGGCTCTTGACAGGCTTTCTTCCGAATACTTTCGAGATTGTGCCGCATTTAACACGTTTGCGGCACTGCCCTTGGTAAAGAAAAACGTTTTGCCTCATGCTCGCCTCTCGCTCATGACTTTGATCAACAGAGGTGACGCGTGAGTTTCTAGGATTATACTGTACCTTCAGATGAATTAATTTCTAGTGACGTATGTAACACATTGAGTGACATTAGTGGCGTAGCTCGAGTTGGTTCAATATAATTGCAATTAAATCATAATCTATGCTTATGATTTAAACGTATACGTATTAAATTAATATAAATAGTTTTTAACTAAACCATAAAAATTATATAATTCCATCAATAATTTTTTCAAACTACTAAAACTAAGGAAACTATTAATATAAATGTTTTAAGTAAATTATTTAAATTATATAATTTCAACTATAAAATAATTTATTTGATGTCACCCCTAGAATGTTGTCAACCGGGGCACGCCGCCCCCTGCCCCCCCCCTAGCTACACCTCTGAGTGACACCCCTTTGAGGTACATTGGTTTGTACCAGGGGGTCAAACTGTGATATAGTATTATGGTAAATGTAAGATACTTGAAGTTCACTGACCTCATAAGTGGGAAAACACGCTGCAATCTGCAGCCCCCACTTCAGACACGTTTTGTGTTTCCACCGGAGAGGATATGAGCTGCAGTCACTCCAGTCCTTCGATGTGACGAAATGGGGCTGCTACAGCAGTGCTCGAAAAAACCTCATCACCTCGCTCACAGTTGCAATCTGCAATATAATCCTGAAAATACACCACCTGATTTGCAAAAGTCGAGTGAGTTATGAAAGTAATGGAATCGGAAACATCGTATAATCCACACAAAATATTTGATTACCAATTTCTACTGTTTGCTTAAAATTTGAAAGTTCTGTAAAACAAACAAAACACAGAATTCCCATTTTCTTTAGATGATGCGGTTTCATTAAGCACTGTTTGCACTAGAATGTTTACGTGCGTTGAGTCGGCCGTCGACCTCATGGCACTCTCCAATAAAAAAACAAAACAGAATGCAAAACATTATGTTAAAGTGCTCTTTCTTTATGATTTCGAATAATGATGACACAGAGACAGGCATTTTAATTGTAAACTTCCTGGTGTATAAATGAGGTTAAAGCAAATAAAATAAATTACTTACTAAAAAATTACTAATTTAATTGTAAACTATTCAGTCCGCCTTTTAGTTGATTTTTCGTTATAGTTGAACTCTCTGGTGTGTTTGTTTTTGTTCACTATCAGGCACAATGCGGAAGCGAGTATGTTAGACACTTGTGTGAGGATTTCTTAGCTCAATGAAGATGGTGCATACAAATATGTGAGATCGGCTCTTCATTCGGATCTAACGATCGGAAATCAATTCAGTTGAATGATGCCTTATTTTTCGTGGCGAATTTCTCTCCGCAAGGCCAGCTCTTACGCCTGACAATGCATATTTCGCTTCGCCCTACCATCTAGAAGCGAAAGAAGGTATAATTCGGGCGACGAAATATACGATTTAAATTTATCTCAGAGGCTTCTTTTAGGCTTGATTATCTTTTATATGTAGTAAAATTACAACATGGGACGAACGGTCTTAAGTCTTCTCGGAAGTAAAGCATACGACGAATTTTTTCTCCCTTAAAAATCCATGACTTTACACCATCGCTGCAGCCATAACGAAATGGTCCTGAAAGGAGGAAGAAATGTTTGCGTGCGGACTGGGGTAGGGCGGTCCTTTAGAAATTCGCTTGGAAGAGATCAGGAACACAACGCAAAACACTGATCAGGGCTACAGCGATAAGAGTTGACTCAGAGCAACAACTGTCGCTACTGCAGCAACTCAGGCCCGTGTGTCCTGGGGTTAAAGTCGTTACAGTAGCAAAATTTTCGCTGCTGGCTACATTGCCTTTGGTTCTAGAAATCTAGAGGACAGCTGCTCAGATCGGTAGTTTTCCGTGGTTTCTCAGATCAATACCAGGTAAAAGCCGGAGCAGTACCTTAACAAACGGACTGCGGGAGATCTTCCCCTCTTCATTCTCGTTTCAGCTTCCCTTACACTCCATATTTACATCAATTTCCCATATTTACACGCACTGCACAATTTGGAAGATTGAAGTTTGACCCTGTCGGGAAGTGTCCCATTAAGGGATGCACCTGAAGGTGGAAAATACTGCAACCTCATGTGCAGGTTGACGCTGGATCTCTTGTTTTAGAAGGAACTCTCAGAATGTACAAGTATCATGTACATCTCTTAAGGGATTAATGATCATGTTAGTTAACGCGCTCGGAAACATCAAATGATCAATAAATCCGATCAGAGTTACGAATCCGATTCCGGCGGGACTACCGAACTTACGTAGCTACAACACAAGTAAATTTACAACCGCTCGCAGTGCTGGTCTGAACTAGTGGCTTGTTGCTGCAAAAATTCTGCGAAACAGAACCAAACCGAATGGTTTTCCAAAAGCAGGTAAGCACACGGCTGAAGATCAACAAATTAAATTATTCTGTATAACACCGAAATAAAATAATTTTAAAAATAAAATCTGTCTTCACAAATACTGCAAAAAAAAACTAGAACACAGTACAACAATTCTTTTCGCACCAAGAATATCAAAATAGCCTGGCCCCTAACACTAAAAATAATTACTAAAAATAATTAGGAAGTTGTTAATGACGGTCGACCTCTTCCTTGGAGCATTGCTCTCATATGATCTTCGCTGCATTGTAACCAGTAGCGTACTGAGTATGAGAATTTAGTCGATAAGCGCAATATGCGATAATGCAAAACAAAATATAATGGAAAACATTCGCATTTTTCAGTCAAAATCGAAACTTATTTCATTGTTTTTATATTTTTACCAAGTTGCTCATTGTCTAACGAAACCATAGATACGTCTCTCTTGGTGGGAGGTTACAGATCTTTCTTCCAATTTCTGCGTCCATAGAAAATTAGTAATACAGATAACTGAACACTGAAGACAAGTACAAGGATGTTTCCTCGCTGTTAAGTTTTATCTCGATTACCTCATTCATGCCACTAATAAAATCTTTCCCAATCTTGTGATATACTGACTACTCAAGGAAGAGATACAATTTGCCCAGTGTTATGTGAATCATATTACTGGTGATGCCAGTGAGTTTTTCGTTCCGCGTTTACTGATGGTGGAGAGTTCACCACCCGACACGAACGGGAAATTGTTCCGTCGATGGCCATCTGTGCGGAAGGTAAGAAGTCAGAACAGTCTTGTTTGTACAGTCCATAATTTGCTCGAAAGTCGTTAATTTTAAGTGGAAAATTAATGCTAATGAAAAATATATTACAAGATAATTGAATAATTCCATTTAATAATACAATGTAGGCTTTCACGGCCGAAGTTGTAATCAACGTTCTTTTGGGCTGGAGGGCCGTGGTCCATTGGAACTCATATTTCCAAAATGGAAATATGTTTTCCAATTGATGGAAATGGAATTTGTCCATGGAAATATGTTTTCCAATTGATGGAAATGGAATTTGTCCTTGGAAATATGTTTTCCAATTGATGGAAATGGAATTTGTCTATGGAAATATGTTTTCCAATTGATGGAAATGGAATTTGTCCATGGAAATATGTTTTCCAATTGATGGAAATAGAATTTGTCCATGGAAATATGTTTTCCAATGAACCACGGCCCTCCAGGCCAGAAGAAAACGTTGACTAATTCCAGTCAAATAAAATGTAACTTTTAAAAAGTTTATTCTTCTTCTATGAATGTCATTGGTAATAATTAAAATAAACAGACACTTCCTTAAAAATTTTTGACATTCAATTTTTTTATTTTCCTATGAGTAACAAATTGTATGCCACAAAGTTCAAAAATGTTTAAGGAACTGTCAGTTTATTTTAAAATGTAACTTTGTACACCTAGACGACATGGCCTTCAATTTGAAGTTTACCAGCACATTTTGTTGCTTGGAAACCGTCCTGGTGGCTAGTTCGCGAACGACTAAATGTTCTGGTGAGTTTCAAATTCAACACCATTTCTTCTAGGTATGCAAAGTTACATTTTATTTAACTGGAATTAGTCAATTATCTTGTAATACATTTTCCATGAATATTACTTTTCCACTTAAAATTAATGGTTTTCGAGAAAAAATTATGGACTGTAAAAACAAGACTTACCCACTGTATGTGTCACAAGAGAATAAAATTGGCAAGGATCTGGAGTGACGAGCGTGTTTTTTGCCGTATACTGTCCTACTTAGTCGGTACAGGAAACAATACGTATTCTGGGGGCGTCGTACCACTGTGACAGCGTGCATGTTGGTCGAGTTAGAACAGGCACTGTTACTACAATATGAAACCATATTTCTCGCGAATAAAGTATTGGTGCTTACAAAAAGATGAAATTTTTTTTCGGTATTAAATCTTCAGTGTTTCTTCTCAAACTTTGAAGTACGAACAAAAGTAATAGGATTTGTTAAAACAATGTTAATGGTTAATTGCTAACATTCAAAAAAGTAATAATATAATAAATAATGTTAAAGTTCGTCTTCAGTTGAGTAACTGCTAGGTGATAACCATAGAAAATATTTACAATTCAGTTAATTTACGAAAAAATAAATACAATACTATAAAAATAATTATACGCAAATGACAATCATACATATTTTTAGTGAGAATTTGAACTTTGTTTTGTAAGTATTTTTTAGGAGGGACAACCAGTCAGAAATATCGGGACGAAATCAAACTCTCATCTTAATGTATTATGCAGGATGTCCCACCAACTATATATCACTACATCAAATCAAAGATGATTAAATTTCTCGAAAACTAAAAATATTATAGACAATTTCTCTACGGCATGTTCCTTACCCCATGATCCCGCATTGGTAATCGAAAACTGCATTTCGGTATCCTGAACCGTTTAGAATTTATGGGGGTGGTCCTTAGTTGGTGGGACATTCTGTATAATGAATAGTAGACTACAATTTAATACTACCTTTAAGTATTTTTTCATTTCAAACTTTCCTTCTATTATCACTAATAGAATCTAAACGCAGCCCTCTAGCAAACATATCTCTATAATCTTTAATATCTCAGGTGTCGTCATATTTGATAGTTAAGTGTTCAACCCAGATGGGGAAAGGTTGGTATCGTTCGTTTCTGAAAGCAGGTGCACTGCACTTGCACTTTCTCGCTCTTGTGGCGCCTGTGTCTCGTGAGTCATTCGTCTCCTTGAAGAGCTGTTTTGTTTCCGATTTCTCCCTATTCTCAGAGAATTCCGCGCGAACACCTCATAATCCACCAATTTTTATAAGGGGCTCCGTACAAATTCTCTGTTCAGCGACATGGCGATAAGATATCGTAACTACAGTGAACTCCCTGTTGTGTTTGGCGGAGACAATACAAAATCCGTGATAGATGTTTACGAACTAAACAGAAGCGCAAGTAGGTTTCGCAAAGAGTATGAAGTGGAGGTAAAAGAGCAGTTGTAAAACACCTAGTTCAGAAAGAGGATAAATATTATTCGGAATAATCCTGTAATCATTGACATAACGATATTGTTATAATTAGTTTAATTCTTCAAAAATTTACTGAAAATTACGTACGTATTACTTCAGATTTCTTCATGTTTTATGCTATGAACATTGTATTCTTTTTGTTGATTTTTTGTTTACTTAAAAAATTAGAAAAAGCTATGTGATGTTACACAAAAAAATGTCTAATCTAGAAGCAACATAAACCTCCATTTAGTTTGAAAGATCAAGGAAAATAGGATCAAAATAGAGATTGTAGGTAGACAAGAATTTTACAATTGTTCTTGAAGAAAGTATATCCATTCTTTTAGTTACACAATGTATAAAATACTGCTCGTACTTTGAGAAGAGAATCCAAATGCTGGATTAGATAAAAGAAGGAAGAGTAACGGAGAACTGAATAAAGGCATGGATAGGCGAATTGAAAGGACACAGACCTGCTCAAGGATCAGAAAATTGATCATGATTACTTGTGGTCTTGTACCATTATTATAAAATAAATATGTATTTATTTTATATAACCTCTAACTTCTTAAAATTATTTCTACTCGAAAGCAAATTGACTCTTAAATGTATTTATCCGTTTTGCATTTAATGTCATCTGATGAAACGTTTTAAAATGACGTAGTGGCATTGTAGGTAAGTTTTTTCTATTGTGAATTATCTGTTGACAAAGGATGAAAACAAATAGTTGGGAATTATAATTATCTGAGTTGGTTGAAAACAGGCCCGTGAATAAGTTTTCCCAAAGCTTTAATAAACAAAGAGATAAGTTAATGGTGGTATTCTATGCTGAATGAAGAAAGATTTGGAATAATTACATGGATGATACTTATTCGACTACCTCATTATTGATAATAGTGAATCCGGGAAGTTCAATTTGCGTCATGCCACTCGATAATAATTCTTACTTATATCGGTACCTATCCCATTAAAACTATTACCGTCTAACATAATTGAAATCGATAGCATTTCCTATTATCACGATCCAGCTCTAGTTTACCTCTTCCAGTTTTACGTAAGCGCTGATTTCTCGAGGGAAAGTTTCTCCGGGAGACCGGGAATATTCCGGTCGCTCGTCTTGCCAACACTTGGAAGCCGCCGAGGCCTACCTTGACAAACATCTCCACCTCGTGGAACGGTCATTAAATCATTATTCGCCTCAATTATCTGCTTTCTACTCGAATTTATGTAATTATTTTTGGGCTCATGCCAAACAGTTGTAACAAAGCGAGAATCATCTTTTAGAACAGTTCCGTCGATTTGCAATTTCCATGATCTTTTATTATGTTTGATTTCTTTGACGTTTTGCGTAATATTTTGCTATTTTTCTTTGTTAATGATAATTGTATTAATTGATATTTAATATTGATTTTATTCAAAAATACAATTAAGAATATGAAAGGTACTTGTTATGTTTTGAAAATTACTATGTAATTGATAATAATACGTTGTAGGATTACTCTTGTGATAATCTCTAAAACAATAACTTTTCGTTGTATTTTTATTATCTCACCTCACTACTTCGTATTATAATATTGGATTATTGTAATCGTGCATCGGAAAAAGGTCTTTTTCGAGAAGAAATTTCCAAATGCCGGACCGTGGTAACGAAAAAGTGAATAACTCTTACTCTTGTGTATAGTAAATTACTTCCTCTAACACTGAATGTAGTCAGAAATTGTTTTGTGGGACCTTGACACCGAAAAATCGATTGACAGTAAAACGTCTCCGTCCGTCAGTCTGTCTGTAGTCAAATCTAGCGCCTAAAGTCCCTAACCAGTTAATTCACTTTTTTCCGAAATTGATATTCCTCAATCGATGCAAAAAGTTAACATTTCAAAACTACAATATTGAAGATAGTAATTTTTGTCATAAAACTTATTCTAAAAGCTCATCCCTTTAGAGAAGGTCGCGTAGAATTTTTTGAAAAATATTGTAGTTTTCGCGTGATTTGTACTTGAAGTTAATTGAATTTATCAAAAAAACATTCTCTCAAAAACCTCTCTAAATTTGTACTTTCAATTTTTCCATGGAGCGCTTAAGAGAATGATGCAGGTCTCATTTCGTTGAACTCTGGGAATTTTCTAAAATTGCAAATGTTAGAAATAATGGGAGCAAATATATGCTGATATAGAACCACTTGTTTCCACACTCTATGAAACTGAACAGATGGGTTCTTAAACAAGATGGAACAGCTCTTGAAGGTTTTGTGTTTCTCACGCTGATGTAAATCGGAAGTCGTTGTGAATCAGAGGAACTAACGTCTTCACATGACCTTGTTTTATGATTCTTAATGTCAAGTATTACCATGTGAACAGTTTCACGGCAGAGGAAAGTAGTGGTGGAGCAACAAATCGGAGGAAAGAAGGGTGACATAGTATCTAAACGTTGAACAGTGAAATAAAATTGTGTGTCGTACTCGCAAAAAAAAGATCAATAACCAATTCTCAAGCATAAATTCTGTGGTTACCGAGTAAAAGTTCTTAAGTCAAAAATTAGTTAAGTCAAAAATTAGTTTGGAGAAAACAAGGGTTAGATTATTGATCCAACGCTTTTTCCTATGCTCAACGCTATTTCCCAACGCCTTTTTCTCGTTAAGATGGCAACATTTGAATTCGATGGTTTTACCAAAATAAAATATAGATACCTAACTTGTAGTTTCAGTGCTTAACCCAATTTCACCCAAAATTGACTTAAGAACTTTTACCCCGTGACCACAGAATTGATGGTCACTTTTCAGAATCTACATGAATGAATACGGTTGTTGATTAGAGAACTGACCATCCACAGTATGCCATCTTTATTATCCCATGTAATTTTATACCGGCTAGTGGTAGTGAATGAGACTATTGATAGAGGTGAGGCTGATTTTCAAGATTCAACGGGTGATCGTAATTTCTTTTTAGAACGAATGATTTTCCTTGACAACTCGAGTAATAGGGGCTTTAAGCAAACCTGATTTAAACGACTCCGATTTAAATATAGTGCCACTTGAAAGTCACGAGCTGGACGGAGAGGGGAACACTGTCATCCAATCAGGAGCTTTGTTACGACTTGAATTTGTGGTATTGGAGCTTCCAATTGTACAAGACAATGTCAAGGGGACAAAAATCCCCACGTTTGGGGACAAATTTCCCCATTTTGGGGTCAAATTTTCCCATTTTGGGGTCAAATTTTCCCATTTTGGGGTCAAATTTTCCCATTTGGGGGACATTTCCCATTTGGGGGACAAATTTCCCATTTGGGGGACAAATTTCCCATTTGGGGCACAAAATTTCCCATTTGGGGGACAAAATTCCCCAATCTGGCAATTCCTAGTCGACCGCTCGTTTGAACCTCTGAGCATGCGTCAACTCGGACTCAAAGTGATAGCGGTCGTATTTAGTGGGCGATTTATGTCGCACCATTCGGCCATATATCTGTGTCAATGACTTGTAACAAGGTGGTAGTTTAGGTATCTGGCTGCATTTCAAATTCCCGCTAATATTGTGAAGCAAATTGGTATTTGAAACCCATTGGCTGAAGTCGGATATAAGTTACTTTTATTTCATTTTATAATCATTATACAATAATATTCTTGTATATAATATACAGATTAGTGGTTGCTTAGCAGCTCTCATCTAACAAATGCAAATGAGGATGACGTGACATTATCGGATTTTAACGCAATCTGTCGCTACAATTCAGAACTTATTCCATTTCGACCTACCCTTTGTGCAACACCTCTGCCTCGACTTCACCCGCTATTGGTAGAGAAATTTTTGTCGATTGTTGTAGGCTACTCTCTGCAAAAAAGTCCCTAATGACCAATCTCCCCGTCTCTCTGCTTTCTCGTTTCGATTCCGGTTCGATATGTCCAAACTGGCCTTGCCTTCCTGTTTGCCCACGTCATCTCACTGCTCCGCCTCTTCAGATTAGACTTAAGAGCGATCTCTCGATATACGAGGTCGATTTCTCGCCAAGTGTTCACCACTTTCCCCGACATGCTGGTCAATCTATCATAGCGGTACTCTACACATGCTCTATTCCAAATTTTCGATGCACAGCTTTTTTGACCGAAGGCTTTTTTATTCCCGAGGTTTTAACGATCTCTAATTCAGCCATAAATTTGGGTACGCTCCTTTCGCAGAAATAGTATAAAGGTGGCCACTACCTGAATAAACAAACGAAAGAAATCAGTATCTCATGTCATTGATCTGAGAAAATTAAGGAAAAATCAGGGAATATATTGAAGAGAGGATTAAAAATCAAGGAATTTTTTAGATACTGAGAAAAGTAGATTCATGCTCCAAATAAATTTGGCATTTTGTTACTTAAAATAACTTGTTTTGGCAATGGTATTACTTGTTAAGCGAATATTGTTAGTTTTGTATTTTTACAAAGAAATCAGAAGTTCTTCGGGTCGGAAAGTCTGAACCGTAGGTACACAAACATTCTGACAGAGATAAAATAGAAGTGAGATGAGATACTCGCAAAGTTATGCATTTAACGGCAAATCTTATCGCTTCACTCATTTCACTAACACTAACGATAAGAATGCGATATCAGCAGGTTACGATTGCCTGCGGTAAACCGTAGCATTGAGGTATGTAATTTTTACTCAATGTCACAAACTGTATATCTTCTTATGCTCCGTTGGGTGTTGTCCTATTAATAACCTATTTTATCCATTACAACTGATTAAACTGTTAATAACCTCGTTGCTTCTGAAAACATATACCGTACTTGTATTCTCTTATGAGTTAAAAAACATAATTTTACTGTTGGAAGTTTTAATTGACTACTTCTGAAACAACACTTTCACGAACAAGAAGCTTAATTTTTATATTCTTGATAATAAAGTAGCAAACAATTAATTGGCGACTACAGCTAAAGCTATAATGATGCATGAATGATTTGATGCATGGATGGTTTGATTTGATTTATTTTGACAAAGAACCGTAAAAACTGTAGGTGACGTACAGGGAGAAGTACAATTTTCGCACGTTTTCTTGAGTTCTAGAATCGTTTCACCACCTTCTAGCCCAATTATTAAAAGTACCAAGGGAAAATTAGTAACATTGAAAATAAACGTTTTCGCGCCCTAATGTTTAAAAGGGTTTAGTATTGGTATTGAAAGTATTGGTTGGGACTATCGCTGTACCGCACGCAAAAAATCCATCATGGCGGACGTATCTTTGGTGAAGCCTCGGAGGCCTTCCCCGCCCTGCGGCAGCTGAGATTTCCTCTCAGGACGATAAGGAAGCGCGGAGGCGACAAGGAGAGGAGACTGCGATACGCAGCGATCGCACTGGCCGTCACTCGTCATCACTACCCTCATCGTCAGAAGAGGAACTCGCGCTGCCAGGAGTGTCCAAAGAAATGACTAATTCATCAATGTCTTGGTCCATCACATTAACCTATTGCTGAAACCCTTCTTCAAGACACGGCTTATTTTCTGTTGATTATTGGGACAATCACGTCTGTAGGAACACGTAAGCTGCCTTTCGTCTGATCCTTCTCACTCATCGGTTGTTATCGCCAAACTCGCAGTTTTGAATTACCGCGCGACCCACGAGAGAAAGACAGAGAAGGAGCTGTGTTGAGACAAAGAGCGGAGGCATTCGGGGTAATATTTGTAGCTTTGGAGGGGGAGGCAACGTTCGGGCATGCGCAATGGAAGGTTGTTCTTTTTACTCTGTTAGATCTGTAGTACAGGGAACTGGTCCGAAGAACTCATAGAAAAGGCCGATCTTAGCAGTCGTAGTCGCGCTTTCATCTTTAAATGAAGGGCTTTATTGATTGCGAAAGAAAATTTCGAAAGTCTAGATCAGGGTTTTCCAACTGGCGGCCGGCGGATCATTTTCGAGACGTTTTTGTATGTTTCTCTAGCCTTCATCGATTTCCGTCTTTCGAACCAGATATTTTTTTGCATTTGGTTAAATAAAGGTTTCCAACAGTCCTCGAATGTGTGAAATTTCAAGAGCACCTGCAGCAGTTACAGGGGCGGTCATTGAGGCTTGATTGTTATGGGCGTTTCTTCCGTGCTTGAGCAGGAGCGTGGGTATTCGCGCTCCCGAGGTCTGTGCGGAGCCGACGCGACGGCGCGGCGCCGAGGAGAAGACATCCTCACGCTGCAGAACTCGTTCAACGAAGCACCTTTCTGCGCCTGCTCCGCGCGCAGTCAGCAGCAGATAGCACGGCGCCGAGCCCAGCCCCCCCCTTTGACCACCCAACACCCACCGAGACCTCTGCCGCCTTCCCCTCCCTCCGGCCGCGCCACGCCGGTCAGTCTCCGCATCCCTGGCTGTTTTCCCGCCGACTCGCCGTCACCTCGCCGTCCCTCACTGTCCATCGCCGTCCCCCTGCGTCACCCCGCCATCCATCCGCCACACCCCGCCGCCCACCCAGGCGCCTCCAGCCCCCCCCAGCCGCCCCCAGGCGCCCTCAGCCACACCAGCCACTCCCAGCCACCCCAGCCGCCCCCAGCTACCCCCAGCCACCCCCAGCCGCCCCCAGCCACCCCCAGCCACCCCCAGCCGCCCCCAGCCGCCCCCAGCCACCCTTAGCCGCCCCCAGCCGCCCCCAGCCGCCCCCAGCCACCCACAGCCGCCCTCAGCCACACCAGCCACTCCCAGCCGCCCCCAGCTACCCCCAGCCACCCCCAGCCGCCCCCAGCCGCCCCAGCCGCCCCCAGCCGCCCCCAGCCACCCTTAGCCGCCCCCAGCCGCCCCCAGCCGCCCCCAGCCACCCACAGCCGCCCTCAGCCACACCAGCCACTCCCAGCCACCCCCAGCCGCCCCCAGCCACCCCCAGCCGCCCCCAGCCACCCCCAGCCACCCCAACCACCCCAGCCGCCCCCAGCCGCCCCCAGCCACCCTTAGCCGCCCCCAGCCACCCCCAGCCGCCCAAGCCGTCCCCAGCCGCAACCAGCCGCCCCCAGCCGCCCCCAGCCGCCACCAGCCGCCCCCAGCCGCCCAAGCCGACCCCAGCCGACCCCAGCCGACCCCAGCCGACCCCAACCGCCCCCAACCGCCCATCGTCACCCCTCTTTGCACCTCGTCGCCCTTCATCGCCCCTCATCCCCCCTCGTCGCCCCCCCCTCGCCCGTCGTCGCCCCTCGTCGCCCCCAGCCGCCTCTGGCCGTCCCGTCACCCAACCGCCCTCACAGCCACCTTCGCCCCCCCCCCCGTGTCCACGGAGTCCTCTGCCGTCCCTAACCCCATCATTTCTCTGCCATTCCTCGCTCCTGTCATCTTCTTCCCCTCCATCGCCCCCACTTCCCCCGTCGTCCGCAGCCACTCCTCGCCGTCCAACCGCTCCGGCATCCTTCGCCGCCGCCCTCCGCTATCCACCGCCACCTCATGCCCTCCCCCCTCCCTCGAGTGCTGGCTCGGCAGCGACTGTGCACTGCGCGGTAGCCTTGAAACAGGATCATACCGCAAGCGCTGTTTCAATGCGCCTTGTTGTTCTACGGCTGTGATTCCCAGCCGGGTTTTCGCAGTACAATGAAGTATCGGTAGATGTTGGAATAAATACAAACAAATGTTTGGGGTTTGTATGTTTGTAATGCTCGGGCTAGCATGACTTGATTTGAGGAAAAAAAAAGAATTTGAGGAAAATCAGGATTTGATAAAAATGAGAGTTTGAGAAAAATGATTAGGGTTTGATAAAACTGATTAGCATTGAGAAAAATAGTATTTGAGAAAAAATGTTCAGAAAAAATTGTATTTGAAAAAAAATATTTGAGGAACATTAGGATTTGAGGAAATTAGGGTTTGAAGCAAATTAGGATTTGAGGCAAATTAGGATTTGAGGCAAATTAGGATTTGAGACAAATTAGGATTTGAGACAAATTAGGATTTGAGGCAAATTAGGATTTGAGGCGAATTAGGATTTGAGGCGAATTAGGATTTGAGGCGAATTAGGATTTGAGGCGAATTAGGATTTGAGGCGAATTAGGATTTGAGGCAAATTAGCATTCGCGGAATACAAGAAATAAGAAAAAGATAATAGTTATATACCGACGAGGAGGACGAATGTCCACGCCAGCAGCCTCCACCTACAAACGCGGGCGCCTCAAAGAGAAGCAGCGAGGCGGCAGGGCGGTGCGGCGCTGCCTCAGAGAAACTGGAGCGGCGGAGGCGGCGGCGGTGGCGCTGGCGCTGGAGGTGAAACCGCGGGCGCGGGGAAGTGCGTTTCCGCGCGCCACCGATATATGGCCCTGCGGTTATTGGCGGCGGGGGCGGGAGAGGAGGGCGCCTGCGAAACCGCCACGGAGCAGCGCCGCCGCCTCTCGTGAACACCCGGCGCCCGGAGCGTATCTAGCAGTGGCGTGTCTTTCATGTACGCAAGGTACGCATTGCGTATTGAATTGAATTGCATTGCCTTATTTTACGTGGCGAGACTCAGGCCATGAGGCCTGCTCTTCCGTCTGACCACGCTACGCTCCTTTCACCAACTAGAAGAGAAAGAAGGTATTCCTGGGGCGACGAAACAAGGTTGTTGTTTTTTTTTTTTTTAATTTAGCTCGGAGGCTTTTTTTAGGCTTGAGGATCTTTTACATGCAAGTAAATCTACTTATATCGGACAGCCGGCTTTACTTCCCCTCCGAAGGAAGGCGTACGAAGGATTTTTTAATGTAAGGGTGTAAGGGTGCGCATGCCCGAACGTGGCCTCCCCCTCCAAAGCTTACCCCGCCCGCCTTCCCCTCCAAAGCTACAAATATTATCTCTTTGTCCCAACATAGCTCCCTCTCTGTCTTTCTCTCGTGGGTCGCGCGGTAATTCAATATTGCGGGTTTGGCAATAACAAACTCATGAGTGAGAAGGATCAGACGAAAGGTAGCTTCGGATTGTCCCAATAATCAACTTACTTAGTACATTATGAGAGGATAATGTAATGATGTGTATCCTAGTAATGGTGGATATACGAGTATCATAAACTTCACACGGGTGTCTTAATACCCATTACATCGAGTTTTATACGGTACTTTTTCTACGACTTTTTTAAGTTTAACTTTTACATTGAATTGTTTCGTGGCAGTTGACATTGCAGGATTCAGACAAGGCCACCTAACAGACAGATCTCTAACCTACCCTTGCATGCTACCGCAGGTGGCTCTGGCCGCCAGTCCTCCTGCCAGGGAGTACTGCACCAGTCAAATAGGATAATAGTGAAATAACGATCCAATTTATTTTAAATAATATTCCACGAAAAAATTACTACTAATAAAAGAAATTAAAACTGACAAGCATAAACTAATATCAAATGCAATTTTAATGCACACAATTGAATGGAACATTTACTCGAACGATTCTCAATATTTAATTAAGTGTCAATACTTGGTTTGTAAACTTCTCTGTGATTGGTCAAGAACCTGTATCATAATGAAATCTGTATCGTAATGGATATCATTATGCAACTGGTTGCAGCCATCAAACGACAGCATTATACAACGGGAGTAGAAAAAAATTACTTTATTTGCAACAGAAAATAAATCTTACTGTATTTCTAACATAAATATTCTAATGTATCGAAAGCTTGGTGTCGCTTTACACTAGCGTTTATGAAATGCCTGCGCTTGCGAAGCATAGGTGTGTACGAGGCGCGCGGGGCGGCAGGAAGCTCACGCGCGATCGGGTGTGCTCGATGCGTTTGGTGGAGGCCTGCAGTCGGCTGAGCAGCGGTAGTGTTTCAAATGAAAATCTTGGCTTTTAATGATAAATGCTTATAGGCGTATGTACACTGATGTTCGTACTTCTAAGTGCAGTTTATGTTTATGCTTATACGTGCTAATTCGGATTTTAGTTTATCGTTTTAAGTGAAACTACCATGTGAGTTAAAGCGTAGGGAACGCCATCAGTAAGATTGCGTCCGCTAGTGTTTCGGCAAGAAGAGCACGAACGTGGATGTTTCTACTGCAGGCAGTGACATGGACACACGTGCGTGAATTAAGATTCATTAATGAAGAGGGTTTTTTTTCGCGAAACTTTAAAGATAAGAAAAATATTAAGGCAGGAAGGCCAACCCCGGACATTACTACTTCGAAAACTTGCGTAATGAAATTTTTTGAAACTAATGTTTGGCTTACGGCCGTATATATTTTATTGCTTGCCCAAACTTATCCCTTCACCACACGCCACTGGTATCTAGGGATGTGGACAATACAGGGAGTTCAAAGATGAAACGTCGAAACGTAGAAAATAAGCTCTAAGTCAAGTTTAATAAACTCCTTGGATATTCCGAATGACTGCGACGCAACTAGCACGGAAACTTTGGTTTGAAAAAATACTTTACATGCAAAAATTTGCATTGTAGAGGCAAATTTCGCCAGGAATATGTAAATTGTTTATTATTTACAAAAAATGAATATATTTGTTGAGAGACAAAAATTAACATAAAGTAGCCGAGTTGTGTAAATTAGTTGCTTTTCTTTTATCGAGCAATCGAAATATCGAGTAATATATTTCGTTATAGTGTTTTCGTTTCAAGAATGGCATCTCATGTGATGCACGTGGCATGGAAGAAGACCATAAATTCCTAAAATAAATTATTGCACCTTTTTGTGAACTGTGCATTGTCTGCAAATATCTTACTGCAAAGTTGTGTTCCAAGAATCTTGAATTAAGATGTTCATTGACTGGTCAATTATAGTGATATAAATGGACATTACTTCCGTAAGTGTGGTGCATGTTATATCCCGGGAGCAGGCGGTGTTCCTCACAAACGGAACGTGAGATCGGGCTCCGACTTACAAGCCACCTTTCAGGTTTTCCCCTGCCCAGGTATCTCCCCTCCAGCGAGACAGACCGCTAGGGCAATCTGATAGCTCTCGACTACTCTGCTGACTTGTGTGTTTCAGTGTCCTGTAGTTTCAGTGCATGTAAGTGCGAGTGTGAATAAGGGGAGAGGATAGGACAAGGAAGAGAAACGAAATATTGCGCTCTCCATGGCCCGTTTGTTAGAGTACAGCTCGTACATTCGCCTGGTGTTGATGGGAGAAACGGAAAACTACCGATCAAAGCAGATGTCCGATAGAATTCTCCTCCAGACAGCCTCGAAATTCGAACCTACTATATCTAGAGTAGTGCTAAAAAAAACCGCATCATCTCGCTCACAGTTCCAATCTACAATACAATCCTGAAAATCCTCCACCTGATTTGCAAAAATTGAGTGAGATATGAAAGTAAAACAATCGGAAACATCGTATAATCCACATAAAATATTTTATTACCAATTTCTACGAATTTTTGCTTAACATTTGAAAGACCTGTATACCAAAATACAGAAAGCCAATTTTCCTTAGGTGATGCGGTTTCACTGAGCACTACTGTACTTAAAAATCTCCCGCCGTCGGCACTCGAATCCCAGGAATCCCAGTCAGCCACGGTGCAAAGCCAACGCAACGCTACCACTGAGCCGTCGCAGCCGGTTGACGCACGAAGCGCATCGCGCCTGCATCGAGTGGCAGCAGCAGCGGACGCGAGTGGGTAAGGGAAGAGAGTGGGCCGCGCCAGAGCACGTGCTGTCTCCAACGAATCTGACACCATGCGGCTCCACGCTTTCACACACACACTGCCCGCGAGACTGGCAGAGGTTTATTACTCTCGTCCTATACACACGCACTGGGGTCTGTGAAATACAAGCTGGAGATACAAGATGAGTTTTCTCTAAACGTAATTTTTTTAACATTTGTTGAAATAATTCCTTTTTGTTTGATAGTAAAACATTAAAAAAATTATCTTATTAATTTGTTTTAAAACAAATAATTTAATGTAATTAGAAGTTGTTTCAATAAATGGAAACATTAATTTTTTCTTCAATTTTTTATTGAATCTGTAAGACTACGAAGAAAATATTCAAAACTGTTCTTTAGTATTATGTAGAATACAATCAAATTGGCGCAGTAGATTCTCGCCCATGTGCCATCCAAAACTGCGAAATGTGCATGGATTGTGATCAACCATTTTCTCGCGTTCTTTCACTCAAAATTTGCTCCCAATCTTATTGTTTGTTCGACAATTAGTTCCGATTTTAATTATCATAAATGTCAATTTACAATCCAAAAAACTGAATACAATTTTTTTGATTGTGCTGTAATTTATTTTCACTTCTTGCATTTATAAGGGGAGAGGTTCTCGTAAGCGTTAGGTATTTATTTAAGGGGTGTTCAATTGCGCGTTACGGTTGTGTTACAGGGGGAGAGATCAAAATACTCTACATTTGCGTTACGTAAGTGGACGGAGTTATGCATCAACCGGCTAAGCGTCTTTTTTTTTTAAAAATGAGATGTGGACGCCATCAGTTGCATTGGACCTTGTTCTAAGTGTACGCAAAATTTTGGCGCCAAATCTGTAAAAATAACCTTATAATTAATGAAAAATGTAAACGCCATCAGTCACATCAGGGGTTTTAAATTTCGCAACATGCGACTATAAACTTAGATCTTCAAATATGCTGTACTTAATTTCACATTATGCTGGTAAGCGCCAGATATTCCACTCATGTTTGTGTAGTTTGGCGTTTCAATGAATGAAACAATTAAAATACAGCTTTTAGAGCTGAAAATGTAATAAAACCTGTGAACACGATTGTCTCAAAACTTGTATGATGTCGCATAGCCGGTTGATGCATAACACAGCCTAATTTATGGATGGCCCCTTACTCCCTCCGATGCGAGCGTCGGCCGCCCGTAGTCGCAGCGCCGCATCTGTGCCCCGTGACGTCACGGGCGTTGCACTGGGTGCCCCAGCGGGAAGTTCAGCCGGAGAGCGCCGCGCGGCGCACAAAAACGAGCCCTGGCGCCGTCGCTTGCTTCGCTGCAGGATGCGCTCCCCGCCCCGGCTGGCAGGCAGGCAGACGCACTTGTCTTGGGGCCCTACGACAAACGGTTTTTCCTCGCCTTTACGAGTCCGGGCCAACATACAGGCGTCTGGGTTCCGGGTATTCCAGACTTTCGTAGGCGGCGGTCGCAGTGCGTGCCGATTTTGGCCGGAATTTCATTCAAATAGGAATTGATGTCTCTATATTCTGTCGTGGCATCGTAAAAGTAACACACAGACATAAAAAGTGTACATAGTTTTATTTTAAAAAATGTACACAGAATGTACTGAACTCCCCCATACACACTTTCCGGTATTTCCCGACACACCAGCCACTATCTTACAGCCTTGTTAAATGTTAAACTTTGTTAAATGTGGATACACCGCATTTAACAAAGAGTGCAGGCTCTTACCGCGCCACTGACGTGACTTTCGTCACCCGTGCAACGCACGAAAATGCTCCGGCTTGTGAGTGAATTTTGCGCAAAAGCGCGAGGTCTTCCAGAACAAACCCCGCCTGTGAGGGTGAGTCAACCCAATTTATACCCACCGGCTCACCCCCACGTGGTCACCGTTGAGCGAGGGCGGTCGGTTGCATATCACCACGTGATAACTCAGGACAAGACGGCGTCAAGTGACTATAAAAATATCTGCACCCCCAAACGCCGTGGGTCCTCGCTTCCCAACACTCAGGAATGCGAGACGTCCGCCTCTTCGCACGCAGGGTAGCCAACATGATGCTACAATCGTCTTGAATTAAAAAGCATGTAATGTATATATTATGTACCTGCCGAAATCCTTTATCATTAGAATTGATGAATAAAACAACCGACATAAAAAATGAAGATACGATAAAAGAAATTTTCAACTTCAAGTATCTGTATGATGAATTGGTATGAAACTATGACTTTTGAACCAAATTTGGGCACTCATTTACGTCAACCGAGTGATCACCTGGATCAACCATTCAAACTAAACAAATGGGAGGAGACATTAAAAATTGCAATTTTTATTTCGTTTTAATTTGTTGCATTAATTCGAGATATTTTTTATTCTGGAAATATATGTTGTGTACAGAATGCCCTCACTTGGTTACCGATATAACTACTTGTTTATTTGTCTCGAGTTATAGTTTAATTTAACATAATTATTCATGAGCCAACGATACCACAATGAAATTGCTCCTTATTGATCCTTAAAATCAGTATTTTTTACTGTATATGAGTAAAGAAGCATAATGTTTTTAAAACTTTATTTACATAATGTAATTAATTAAAATTATTTTTTAATTTTCTTCTTCCAAATATCACGCTCTTCAGTCGTCTTCTCTTAAATTCTTCTCTTTAGTAATTTGATTTTGTTCCTTTAACCAGCAATTTTTTGGACTTTCTCTTTTCTTCCGAACTACTGGAGAATTTAAAATTATTCCGTCAATTCCACTTTTTCTTCATTCTTCTTACATGCCCAAACCATTTCCATGGTTGATTCTGTACATAATCTAGATTTGAATGTTTCATATACATTCTCTCTCATAATTGCATTCATTTAATTTAAATTTAATATCGTAAATGATCTGATTAAATCAATTTCGATCGCAAGTATTCTTAATTTTAAATTTTTTCTTTAATTTTCGGGTTTCTGAACCTTTTTTAACAACACTTTCTACAATGGATTTATATATTCTTCATTTAATATCTCTTCTAGTTACATCTCTGTCTCATAATATTCTATTGAGCACGAATATAGCTGATCTACAAATCAGTATGACATTACAATGGTGCCGAAATAACTTGACCGGCTTCAATCACAGTTCAAAACGTGACGAGATATTAAAATTATTACTGGATGCACTGCCTCTTCTGTCGCTCCCAAGTGTTCCCATCAAATTATTATCCACTCATGCATGAATGTGATTCGCCGCGCGCCTCTTGTTAGCTCTGATTCGTGAATCGCAGCGGGCCTACGCCCACACGTCGAGGGCGGCGTTCCACGCGATAACTCGTACTTACGACCGGAAACGTGACATCACGGCACCCGGCGCGATTGTCATTTCTCTTCTTAACGGTCCTGCTCGCACCCGGAGCTGCACCGCGAGATGAACCCACTGCATGTTGAGACGCATTGCCCGCTTTTCCTGTATCAACCGCTTAATAGAGAGTTTTTGCCACTTCGAACGTTAAGCACTATCGACCTTTCCCACATGGGCGGTTCAAGTTTCGCATCACTTTAGTGCATCTGCGCGTGCGCAGAAGATCAATAGTACTTAAGTTTCTAGGTGGCGAAAACTCTCTAAAGTCTCTCAATATCAGTAGTAAACCATCACTCACGGTTGTGTTGAAGGTGAAGTCCGTGTGGCGATTGATTGTGATTGCGGTGGACGTTCTGTCATGGGCTTGTTAATAACACTGATGCTGGTGCACTGTAGCTTTGGGAACGTGCTGATGGCTGGCGGGGGGGGGGCGACCCCCTTTGGCCGTTTAACGAACCATTCCGCACACGGACACGAACTACGGTATGACCTCCGTAGTTGACAACCTCGTTATGAATACGCCCTCACTCGTGGTTGTGGTGGTGACGCCCGTGTGGCGATTCATTGTGATTGTGGTGGTCGTACTGTCATGAGCATGTTAACAATAGAGAGTTTTTGCACGCCATAGCGGTTGGTGCTATGGATCTACGCACGGTCAGATGCGCAAGTGACGCAAAACTTGAACTGCGCATGCGCAGAAGATCGATAGTACTGTCCGCTATGGATCTTCTGCGTATGCGCAGTTCAAGTTTCGCGTTTTCGCAAAAACTCCCAAACGCTGGTGCGCCGTGGCGGTGGGGACTTGTTGGTGGCGTAGGGCGCGTGCCGGCTGGCCGTTAGCCTTTCCACCCAGGGCCGCAGTGGTGGCCTGCTGGGAGAGATACATGGAGGAAAGAAACGTCTCGAGTGGGCATGTAGATCAGCGCTGAATGTCAGCGGGGAAGGAACACCTCCAGGGACACGGCGTGTACTACATTTACGAGACAAATACCCCCACAAGGTTAACGACCCCGGAATCAATAGGCATATTCACTGAGTCATGACGGTGGCGAATGGTTGTGATTGCGGTGGTCGTGAGCGTGTTGACAGCGCTGGTGCTGGTGCGCCGTGGCGGCGGGGACGTGCCGGTGGCGCGGGGGGCGTGCCCGCTGGCCGTTAGCCTTTGCGCCCGGAGCCGGGGCCGGGGCCCCAGCGCGGAGGATGTTGGGAAACTGGGTTGCGGCGCGGCGCGGCGCGCGAGCAGCAGTCATCGAGCCAGCGAGCGGGCGCGCGGCGGGGGGCGGGAGGGAGAGAGGGCTGGCGGGCGAGAAGGCTGGCGGGCGAGAGGGCGAGAGTGCGGGCGAAAGGGCGGGCGAGAGTGCGAGCGAGGGGGCGGGCGAGCGGGCGAGCGAGACGGCGGGTGAGCGAGAGGGGCGGGCTGGCGAGCTAAAGGGCGGGCGGGCGGGTGGGTGGGCGAGAGGGTGTGAGTGAGCAAACAGGGAGGGCGAGTGGGCGAATGAGACTCTCATCCGCCCACTCTCATCATGAGAGGGTAGGCGGGCGGGGCAGGCGGCGCAGGGCGGAGCGGGGAATGGCGGGTGAGAGGGCGAGCAGGTGGACGTGCGAGGGGGCGGACTGGCGGGTGGGCACGCGAGCGGGTGGGTGAGTGGAGGTGGGCGTGGCGGGGTATGGCGTGGCATAGCGGGGGGGCGGGCGGGAGGGCAACCGAAGGGGTGGGCGAGAGGGCGGGCGCACCTTTCATCAGGCTGGCGGCGCCGGCGCCGCGAACGGGTGCGGTCACCGCCCCGCTCCCGCCGCCGCCGCCGCCGCCGGCTGCACCTGTCACCGCCGCTGAACCGGGGCCCGCGCGAGGGGCTCGCCTTCCTGGAGCTCCACTCCGCGAGCGCCGCATTCTCTTGTTATTTCTGGGGGACGCATTTCGTCGCAAGTGCCTATTTTCCTCCTGTAGGCAGGGAGGATGCTTACTTAGCTTTTGAACCAATAGAACCAATTACTTCCTTTATTACAAAGCTGGCACATATTTTTTTCAATAATTTAAATCATGTACAAGGAGCAGTCACGAAATAGGAACCGATCAGCCCCCACTCTCCCGCCTAAGAAACAGACTCCCATTCCATATTTTCCTTCAGTATCTCTCTGACATTAGATAAGGTAAGAACATTTCTAGCAATTACCTGTCCCCCCTATCGTATTTTCTTTTTAATCCTGTCATTGCTCTAACATAATTCCCTCGCAATAACCTTGGTTGAAGGTACAACACATGTAATCACTATCAGGGAGGTAACAAACAGTTACCCCCTTCGCAATTTTCTGATGCAAAGTTGCTCGGCCAATCAACTGAAGAGCTTCGCGGCTGAACGTTGTACTGTCTTTAAATGTAAAATAAAATTTTTAAAAAATAGCTTTTGAACGAAATACTTGTTTTCCTTTTTCTCTTATTATGATTACACCTGTTTTTCTTCACACTTCAATCTATCCCTTCTTGTTTCACCCAAAATTGATCTTATTGTTCTCCTCTCTGATGATCTAAGTAGAGTCTTAGTTCTTCTAATATAGGCCCTTGTTTCCTCTCTATATGTGATTTCTGATTTTATCATAGTTTTGTAAATGTTTACTTTGCTTTCTACATTGAAAACAATTGCTTCTCCTTGTCACATCTTTCAAATACCCTGATATTCTTGCTCCTTTCGTTACTTTTCAACTTCAGTATAATTATTCTGTGTGCTTATGCATATCATGCATATTTTGTCTGTTTCTTAGAAAACATATTATTTCTCAAAATTGCCCACTATTCTGAATATTTTGTCTGAAAACGTACGTCACTAATATTTTCACCATATATACTGGATGTTCAGGGAGGAAACGAAACTTTGAAAATAAGGTCTTAAGTCAATTTTAAGCATTCTTTGTCTAATAAACTTCTTCGATATTTCCAACAACTGAGCGGCAATAAGCACATATAAGTAGGTTTGAAAAAATACTCCCTATGCAAAAATTTGCATTTCATAAACCTATAAACACTCCTCCCAAATGTAAATTGTTTATGATTTACAAAAGTTAATATATTTGTTCGCAAAGAAAAATTAACACAGAAATAAAAAAGCAATTGAATTGTGTAAATTGGGTGTTTTTTATTTTTAGGAAAGGGAAAGGATAGGTCAAGGAAGAGGAAGGAAAGATCGCGCGAGGTCCATGGCCCGTTTGTTAGGGTACTGCCGCGGTATTCCCTCGGTGTTAATCGGAAAAAACACGAAAAATTACCGATCAGAGCAGCCGGCCGCTAGAATTTCCCTCCAGAGAGCACGAGATGGACAAGGAGAACGGGGGCTAGTGGCTGCTCCGGTTGAAATTTACTTCAGCCCACAGTGGGTCTGCATGCACCGAACGTAAAACAGGAATTCTTACATGCTATCCGAAAATCTGCAAATCTATATCATTCACGTTTTAATAATCTGAATAGACATGAACTCACTTCTCAGGACTGCGCTTTACCATGCCAGAGACCAAGCGGCTCTGGATTCAGATTTCAACGCCTCCAAAATCCACAGTTCAGCGAAACTGTATCTACAAATAGATAAGATTACTCACTAAGGAACGCTTTTCGGAAGTAAGATCTTGTGACATGGCGTGTCTTTACCTCTACGCAACAATTTGTGTACCTCATTATTTGCATTGGTATACCTCTTATTTGTATTGCCTGGACTAACTCATAACCATAATTAAGTGGTCACTCCATCGCATTTCTAGAACTTCCTACCACGAGACTTTGACATTGACATTGTTAACAATGGTTTGGACGACCAAATTAAATGGATCACCAGCATCACGGCTGATTACATACAGCTCTACTTGCTCGACAATAATTATCGCTTACATTATGTTACTGAATGTAAAACATAGGAACGCTTCTCAATTAATTTTACTCAAATAATTCAACATTTTTATTCAATAAAATTTTCATTAAAAAACTTCATAAAATTTTCAACAAGGGTATCCAAGTCATCAGGTACAAGTGGTGAAAAGCATGTATTATAATACTAATATCGCAGTAAAATACAATGGATATGTTTCTGGGAAAAGTATTATAAATAAAGGAGTAAGGCAGGGTGACAGCCTTTCACCAACACTCTTTAGCATATATCTGCTATATATAATTAAAAGGTGCTCTCAGTACTTCGAGTGGGCAAAAATACATTTTTAAACACTCTTTTCTATGCTGACGACCAGATAATCCTGCAGGAAAACGAAGATGATTTGCGAAGATCTGTTTACCAACTGGAGCAAAATTTAAGGAAGTACAATCTGATAGTATCAGTTAATAAAACCAAATTAATCGTTTTTAAAGGAAAAGAGTCGGTAAGGACAAAGATTGTGCTTCAAAATATGGTTTTAGAACAAGTGACGCATTTTAATTACCTAGGGTGTGAAATTACGTATCTAAGAGATAGGGTGATCGCCAACAAGATTCATAAATTTCAAGCAGTATGTGGAACTATAAATAGAACGTTTAATAAGAAAGCACGAAAAGAAACCCAGTTAAAATTTTATGATATTATGGCCCGCACTTTTTTACTGTATGGATGTGAAACTTGGGTTAAAAAAAAGAAAAAGATTGTAGGAGGATTGAGTCAGCAGAAATGAGATTTCTGAGAGGAGTAAAGGGCTGTACATTAAGAGATCAAATGAGAAATGAGAAAATAAGAGAGGAACTAGGGCGGAAAGAAACAGTGCATGACAAAATTACGAAGTTCAGCCATCAATGGGTGACACATATTGAAAATACAATGCCGCAAGACAGACTTCCAATGCAAGCCCTGAATTATCAGCTGCGAGGGATGAGAAACACTGGAAGGCCAAGAATGAGATAGGAGGAGGCTGGAACAGGCAATATGCCTAGTTCGTAAAGGAAAATGATGATGAAAATGTTCATATGAATCGTACATGTTAAGATATTTTACGGTTTTAAAAGTAACCCTGTTAAATTACATAAGTTGCGACACCAATGACTGTACTCTAACTTTAATCTGGATTATTTATTTTGGGTTATTATCACATTATTTTATTTTGGAGATTCTGACAAGTTCACACTGTTTTAGCATGTTCTTTTTATTCAGTTAAATATTTATTGAAGTATTCGTAAATAATTTGATGTACCAGTTCTGTTACTGACAAAAGGTACAATGTCAAAATTAATGAAACTGTGCTTTTAAAGGAATTTTGATATCAATTTGTGCATATTCTGATTCTTCATTTATTTTGAATAAATATCCGATCATATTCACGTACCAACTCGTTCACTGAATGAAAAGTAATGCCTCCGTATTCATAACGTTCTTCCATTTTGAATGTATTTGAGGAAATCAAACGCTGATATAATTATGGGAATATTAATTTTAATCTTATGAACATCAGAAAAGGTTCTTTAGTCAATCATGAAGCTGAACTGTTGTCTACCAGTCTCTCACATTGCCCTCAATATTTTTATGGGATTCTTGGTTTAGCATGTTCTTTTTATTCAGTTAAATAATTATTGAAGTATTCGTAAATAATTTGATGTACTATTGACCAGTTCTGTTACTGAAAAATGTAGGTACAATGTCAAAATTAATGAAACTGTGCTTTTAAATGAATTTTGATATCAATTTGTGCATGTTCTCATTCTTCATTTCTCTGAAAAACTTCTTTGTGTATTGTGCGAAGACAGGAGATCCAACGTCTTGTCTGTACTCTGTGGCGATGCCATGGCTTGGGGTAATTCATTGCAAAGTCTGCAGCGGCAGCGCGTGAAGTGCATGGCCTGGCATTGTGCAGGAAAAAACACCTTTCTCTTTTCCTTCCAAATCGATTGACTCCTTCTATCGTCAGGAACTCGAAGTCAGCACGTTGCGAAAATCGCAATGACGTAGCATCTGCACAGGGTTGCGTTCTTTACAGTGTCACACAACAACCGCTAATTGACAACACGTCCCGTAAATTGTGTGTAGTAGGTTCGATAAGTTTCTGACCTCTTAAATTTTATTTTTGATAGAAAAAATTACGTAACTTTTCAGCTTAATCTTCCTTTCCTTCAACCAACTTTTCACATCTGTATATTGACATTTATGGGCCTTTGAAAATATACTCCGATGATTTGTTCGTAAAATAGTCAAAAAGTTTCTTTCGCCTCACACTTGCCCGAAACTTTTCTTTCCCGAAAGTTTTTCGTCAGTTTTGATGAGTGGTAGACGTCTCTGGGTGCTCAATCTGGACTGTGGTGTGAATGCTACAGCCGTAGTTCTTCACAACATTTTTTGCAATCTAAATAGTTATGTAGTACCGGTGAATATCTGAATAGAATAGCACCGGTGCGTTCTCGTGAAGGAGCTAAATACCACGAGATTTCAAACTCCACATCCAACTCAAGAACCCCTCTCCACAAAACCGAAGAGAAAATGTGCGAAGTCATATCAGGAACATGAAGATTAGCGATGGTTGAAGAAGTGTCGTGGTACTTTCCGCTTTACTCTATTGTGGTGAGGATTGTCTTCCTGTTCAAAATGTTTTTCAGGGTGGTTTTTCAGAAACATACATAACTTTTGGTTTATTTCCTAACTGTGGGTGCCCTGGATGGGTGCGTCAAATGTTCGTTGTTGTGATCGAAACGTGCCTCAAATGTTCGTTGTTGTGAAACCGAAAATGATCGTTGTTGTGATTCTACGATGGAATTCATATCATTTGAGGTCAATTTTCTGCTATTTTATGGTGGTCTGAAGCTTTCTTTAGGGAAGCGTGAGTTTATACGTAGGTTCTGCTGTGAGTGCAAGGTTGAATACGAAATCTCTTCTGGCACTCATGGGCAAACGGCCCAAACAGAATATGTGACATCGGATCCCGTTGTACTGAAATATTGCACTTCGTGGCAATCCATGTTCACTAATGGGTTGAGCGGGGCCGGCGGTGCTGTATCCTTCGTTAAGCAACGCGAGAGGCACTTTCTCCATATTCCCCCCGGCGAGAGTCGATTGGGGCGCGCGAGGTGCCAAATCGATTGCGGTAGGCATAGGCGGAGCCAGGAATTCGGTTTGGGAGCAGACGTATACGGGCAGATTCGTATCAAGCCGTAAAATTTCCTTGCGTAGCTTAATTGCCGCCTGTATCTGGGCCGCTGTATTGGTCCATGAGCGGATGATAATGTTTCACACATTTGGAAATTACGGAAATTGTCAGTAAACGCTACCTGGATTATTGCCGCCAGAATTTGTCTCATTTTCGTTTAGCAGATGGAATAAGCATAGTTTTACACTCGTAAGTTATTCGTCCTTTGAAACTTGTTCTTTTTTTATTTTTTTTAAATCAGTTTTTTTAAGAAACACGTGTGGTAGTTTAGGTGAGTGATGTGTGGAGTCTCCTAGAGCAAAGTTTCTATGTATTAAAATATATTTTATTGTTTCAGAAGAAAATGTAGAATTGTGAAGATTTGTGAAACGTAGGGAGAGACGTATTCATCCAAGTCGATTTTAACTCATTCTTCGTTATTCTCGAACCTCTTTATACTCGAACTGTTTCTATTACGAATTCTTGCCCAACATTCTTCCCGACTCTTATGTTACATACCTAAAGGGCCCTTCCCCGCCACCCGGCGGCTATGGTATTTACATGCAGTAAATCTACTAACATGGGGCAGCCGGCTTTACTTCCCCTCCGAAGGATTTGATCCGCTCTTAAAAATCCACGGCTTCGATCGGTTTTGAACCCGCGAACTTGGGTATAACAGTCCGATCCGCTAACCACTACACCATCGACGCCGCTAAAATAAAAAAAAATAATGAAAACATTACGAAAGTACTCTCTGTTCGGATTAATTTGTTCGCTACTGTATTTTTCCTCCACGCAGCCGCCGAGCGGGCCCTGCCCTGACGCAAGGGGACTTCCTTCCAAACGCCAGGTCCCGTTGCGCGACGCAGCCCGGCCCGGCCCGGCCCTGCCTGCTCCGCCGCGCCGCGCGCCGTGAGATCTTTATGGTCCGAGTCGGAGGGAACAGGAATCAGAGAGGAAGTTCCGAAGACGGCCGAGGTACCGGTCCCTCGCGCCACGTGACTTGGAAGCTGACGCGCGCCGCGACGTCCAGTTCGCTCGCTCTCCGGGCTCCACGCACGCTCGACGGACACGAGCTTTGCCCGTTCGGGCAAACACGAGCGATTCCTCTGCCGGGAGGTCCTAGGTTCGAGTCCAGACGGTGGCGGGATTTTCGACACGAACTAGATGGCTAGGTCGAGTTCGAGAGGAGAATTGTGGCGGTCGGCTGCTCTGACAGGTAATTTTCAGTGGTTTCTCCGATCAATACCAGGCGAATGCCGGAGCAGTACGGTGCCCAACTGTCCGCTCCACGCACGCTCGACGGACCCGAGCTTTGCCCGTTCGGGCAAACACGAGCGATCCAGCAGCAGTGCCTCTGACCGGGAGGTCCTAGGTTCGAGTCCCGATGGAGGCGGAATTTTCTGCACGAAGTAGATGGCTAGGTCGAGTTCTGTCGCTGTCTGGAGGAGAATTGTAGCGGCCGGCTGCTCTGACAGGTAGTTTTCCGTGGTTTCTCCGATCAACACCAGGCGAATGCCGGAGCAGTACCCGGGCCCGGACCGCGCGGGATCTTTCCTTCCTTTTCGTTGTTCTATACTCATCATTTAACTTACACTCTCTCTCTCTCTCTCTCTCTCTCTCTCTCTCTCTCTCTCTCTCTCTCCACACTTACATGCACTGCACTACCACACATGTTGGGAGAGCAGACTGGAGCTTAGAGCTCGTCCTGGCCGGGTCGGTGTCCCGCTGATGGGAGATGGCTAGTTGAGGGAAACGCCGCTAGTCGACGCGACGGTAGGACGGCCCCGGATCTCAGCATCCAGTGGGGAAGATCACATGCACTACCCTTACGGGACTAATGACCTTACCAGTTGACGCGCCCGGAAATACTAATCAATCCATCAACCAATCAAAAAACGAGCGGATCAGAGGCGGCGAGTTGGCATAATGGTTAGCGCATACGACTTACAGCACTCGGGTCCGAGTTCGGTTCCCGGTCAAACCATGTGGAAGTTTTGGAGTGCAGAGCGAGCACTCGACAGATCAAAGGGTAGGCTTCCTCGGCCGAAGAACGCGTCAATTCACCCTGAGGAAGGAGGCAGAATGGCGGCCGAATCGTTAGCATCTGTGCCTAGGACGCGGCGTCCCCGAACAGAAAAGTAGATAGACCGCTTGACGGGTTGCGTCCATGTCATAATTATTTGCTATCATCAACTCATTAATTCCTAGCTCATAGCACCAATTTCCTTTGAAGTTAAATGAACCCAAAACAAATAAATGAGATATATAAATAGCTTCTTTGGCCACACGCCCGGTGAAAAAATAGTAGGGTTCTTATGCAATTCCATGTCAACTAGAGTCCTGCAGTAGCGTAAATCCTGCAGACCAAAACGACACAAAATGATGTTCTAAAAAGTGGCGGGCACAGTCTCGAAAATATTTTCACAAAATCAATCGTCACGGATACTCCTGTAACCCATAATTTATTTTCAATAGTTATGAATATAATAACAATTACAGTATGTTTTCATATCTAGAATATCAAAACCTTTTCTGTGCCATAACGTAACATATAAATACCAAATATTGAATGGTGGACGACGTTTTCCTTGGAGACATGCTGTCACATGACTTCAGCTGTGTGTGTAAAGTCACGGGAATGATATATAGTGGGTAGTATGCGTAAGCGCAGTATGAGAATTGCCGAAATATCACAATTAAATATCGTTTTTCAATAACACAATTAAATATCATCATTTTCAATAACACAATTAAATATCATCATTTTCAATAACACAATTAAATATCATCATTTTTCATTGTATGCGTTTTCCTTGCAATGTCCCAGTATATGTTGATGAGAAAACTTACCTATCAGGTTGAGAAGACCAGAATACGACGTGAAAATGTTTTCGTGCAAACCACACGTACCCCTTAACCCATGGCCGCGAGACCGGTATACTGTTGGTAGGCCATGGTCAGTACATGGTCCATCGCGCCAAGTACAGACAGACGAAATGAATGTTGCAGGAATCTTTTAAATGAATCTAAGTCTGCCCTTGTGCGTTGCCTGCACGCGCACGGGAAACGCGGCAATCTTGCCCGTTCCATTTTATTCTGCCTACCAAACGATTGTGGCCACAACCCAATGGGTAAAAAACTGTGACGGACAGTGATGGTTTTTGGCTTCAAAGGTTGGTGGTTCACAGAATTAAAATGCAGTGATTCACAAAAATGTGTGGCTAGATGGCCCAGTTGTTCTCTTCATTGGCAATTCCATCCGTACGTGGTGTTGAGAATCTATAGTATCTGTTGGGTTAACTTGACAGCAGCCAAGAACAAATTCAGTCATTATTAATTATATAAATACTGTTTTGAGTGTTACAACTATCATTCGTAAACTGTCTCGTAGAAAAGTGATACTGAGGATTGTTTTCTCTAGCTATTCTCCTTCCGCAATTAACACTAATTGCGTTTAACAGTCTAATCCATATGCGCCAATCACGATATATCTGAAAAAAAAACATTTTTACTCCCGTATCTTCACGACTGGCCATTTATAAGCTAAGATACTGCTAGGCCCATAAGCCAGTTAGATAGCTAGGTCGAGTTCAGCAGCTGTGTGGAAAAGAATTACAGCGGCAGGTTGCTCAGATCGGTAGTTCTCTATGTTTTCTCTCGTTAATACCAGGAGAATGCCGGAGCAGTACCATAGAAACGGGCCACAGACCGCGATAGAGAAATGCACTACATTTAGGGTACTAATAGCCTTTGTAGTTCAGGCATCCGGAAACATTATTCAATTTAGCACATAATTTAGGTACAGATTGCATCTGACTCTCGGTTAATCTATTTACGTATAGGAAATGCTGTAGGATTTGATTAATCACCCTAGTTTCTTAGTTTTTGTTGGTCAGAAGAGGAGAATATAAATAATGAAGTGTGTAAAGTTTTTTTAAAAAATTTATTTCGTTAATAAAATGTACCTACCTTCAACAATGTCTACTCTTTTATACATTTTATTTCTCCCCTCCCCCCTCAAAAAAATTATTTTACCCCAAGGGAACTGTGTCGGACAAAATCCAACATGGGAATGCTGGTTTAAAAAATTCGCACCCGAGGTAGGAAAGGTGTTAAGTTGAGCAAGATGAAGTGAAGTTCGCGCTGTGTTTATTTAGTATGTGAAAATGAATTTATAATACATGGTGATTACCGAATGTTATAGACATAACGTGATGCATAACAGACATATGTTGAGCAAGAATTTCTATAGGTCGGAAGTTTTCATGTAGCCTCAGCAGTCCCTTACGACTTATGTCGTGACTACTTCGCACCGCAGAAGTAGAGCATCGAGCATGCTCTAGTAGATAGCAAGCGTTTCCTCCTGTCCAGCTGATACGAACACGTCACCGCGCTTAACATGTAGTACCACCACGTGGGTTCTAGCACGACTCATTATCCCCGACCATGCTTCCGGAAGATACCGTCTTGAAACAATATCACGTTCGAGACACTCCCACAGTAGTCACTCGGAGATGCTACTCAAGGCCTTAGATGAGGTTTGCAACACATTGAAGTTACAAGGTACAAAACGAAGTTAAAAATCATTGGCCACAACAAGTCGATTTTTGCAATATAAATATACTAGTAAGGCTCTGCTAATAATTATTTTTATTTTTCAATTTTTATGTATTTGTCATGTTCTTCATTATTAATACTTTTAATGCACTTTTTAGTAGATCCTATTCGTCTTAGGCATCGAAAACTGCTATTGTGGTAAATACAAACTTTGGAAAATGTAACTTACTTCTTTCATCAAGTTTACTATTTAAATCTATCGATGCCCAAGATAAAACACAACGAAAACTTAGAATTGTTGTTATAGGATAATAAATTGAGATGAACTTTTTGAAAATGTATGAAAAAAAATTTGAAAATGCATGGATGTTACTTATCAGAACGGTGAGTGATTGAATTCATTGATGTACTCCCACGACGTGCATCAATTCTTAGAATATGTACTCCTATTCTTTTTAGATACATCGAAACAAATAAAAGCATTCGTTAACAATATCCGTTATTGTTAACGAATATTGTGTATACATAACTGACAAATCAATGTCAAAAAATTATCAGAAAAGTGAAGATAATTTTTATGATTGAGTGGATATACAAAAAATAATAAAGAACATTTGCCGACGAATTCTTAACTGTCTGATCTGAAGAATGTCAAATTGATTGATATAAGAAAATTCTTATAGTTGTAGTCATTATAATGGCCTCAATAAATTGCTGTTATGTTCCTCGTTGTTTTGAGGGAGTTTGTGCATGCCACAGCGGGCAGCACTATAGATCTTCTGCGCATGTGCAGATACACCGAAATTATAAGTAACTTGAACCGTGAATGCGCAGAAGATCGATAAGACTTAACGTTCGAGGGTGCACAAAATCCCTTTTGCACGGCGAAGCGTTGTAGCAAATCGACAGCTCTATCGATTTTCTGTGCATGCATAGTTCCAATTTCGCGACACGTGAATCTGCTAATGGGCAAAAGATCGAGTTGCCTTTGATTACTGTACGTGAACGTGCACTCCCTATTAGGGAGATTGTGCAACCTCGAACGTTAAAGCAATCGAAAGCACTATTAATCGTCTGCACAAGTGCAGTTCACATTTTGCACCCATTTTGTGCGTCTGCGCATGCGCGGAAGATGGAGATAGCAGTCGAATGCTGCTCGCTGAGGCGTGCAAAAACTCCTGTGAACAGTCGGTGGCTCGCCTTATCTGTCTAGCTTTAGCGGGTGTAACGTTGCACTCTGCCAACAATTTTTTCTAGTTGCATCTGCCGTTAGAATTACTGTTGCTACTTATTTTTTTAAAGTAGTAACACTTCAATTCTCATTTTTTTAATCTTTTATTTAAATTTCTTGTACACTGTACTTCAATATATTGTACCTTCTCACTTTGTACAATTAGGATTTACAAATTTCTTAAGAGAAACGCGTTTTACGTTCAATTCTGACTCCCTATATTCCTCTAAATGTCATCAATCTGTCGGTTGCTAACTTAATTCTCATAACAAGCAAGGTACAATACATCACATGTTTCTTGTTTACCAATAACAATGTAAAAATGTAAATTAACATTTGGGAATGTACGAAACGTTACACGGGCTATGGTCTAGCAGAAGCACTGGCCGATCCAGAGGGGGCCATTGACCTCCCAAAAGGCCTATAGTTTTCGTTTACCTTCCTTTATTTGGCAAAATTGATTTAAATAAGTAATTGTTTAAACAGTAATATTGCACAGTATATCTACAGTACATAAATAATATACTATAACATATGTGTAACATTATGTAACAAAAATCTACAATGGTGAAGGGTCCCCCGAAAATGATCGGCTGGATCTACCCCTGAGCAGAAGCATATGCTGCACGGAGCGATGCAGTCTCGGGCGATGCTCATCTGTTGTCCATCCTGTCACAACAACCGCCGGTCGTCGCGCGGCCAGCTCCGAGTTGATGATCGGTCCGGCGCGCTTGCGGTCCGCGGGCCGCCGTTCGCGGCGCGTGGGCGGCGGCGGCGGTGGGGGCGGTGGTGGAGGGGGCGTCGCCCACCGGGCCGCGTGGCGTCAGACCGCGGAGGGGAGGGGAGGGGGGAGCGGCGCGTTACGCAAGCGCCTCAAAAGGGCAGCGGAGGCGGCGGCGGCGGCGGCGGCGGCGAGAGAAGGGAGAGCCAGCGACCTTGCACTCAGCTGATACGCCCGCCGTCGCCGCCGCGAGGTCCTTGACCGGAGGCTGAGGCGCTGGCGGGCGGATCCGTGTGGCACCGATCGCCCGGCAGGCAGGCGATTCCCCGACTCTGTGGCACTCGGCGATGGAGACGAACTGACTACTCCCGAACAAGCACAAATAAAATTAATATTAATAATTATAAAAAAATTATAAAAAGGTCGATGAGCCTCGCCGAAACTAGGTTGAATATTTTCAATCTAGCCGTCATTTTCATTTGCTTGTAAATCATGTATTTTATTTATTTCTTAAAAATTTAATTTATTTTATAGATGGAGATGACAAGTTTAGTTTGTACTTGTCAAACAGTCCCTATCGTTTTTTCGTTACCGTTATGAAATAATTTACATTAAATCAGTAGTTGATTATACTACCCTTACCGATTTGTGGTGTTGCTCTAGAGAGGATACGTGGTTTCTGTAGCGGGAGAGAAAGATTCAGATTCATATGGACGGACGGATTGGACGGACGGACAGACGGTAAAAAAAGACATTTTTAGTATCATGGGCCCCAAAATTTGTATTCCTGTTAAAAACTCGAAATCGATTTTCCGTAGCATTACATAACTTTCTGTGTAATACGTTTCTTACTCCGTATACGTACGATTAAGAGGAAGTAGTAAACAGCTATCTCTAGACAGCTGAGCATCAATCCCTTGATTTTTTCAATGCATGCAAACGATGTTTGCGTTCCGCTGATATTTGGATGCAGAAAATCTAAAACACATGTTACTATTCTTATGTTCACAAATTGCAGAAATGACACTCGAACAATCAGCTAACTTTAATCAGTGCCTGACAAAAACTAACATTAGCCGAATGAAGTCCTAAATGCAAGTCCTAAGTTCATTGCAATTCATTCACTTTTAACCACACACCATCTGGCTAATGTGCGAATTAACCGGATAATTATTGTGATGTTCGAAATTAAGTCCACATTCAGTATAAACTTTATGCTTTCTGTACACTCACTGTAGTTGCCTTTGCATTACCTTTGCATTGAGTTTGGTTCATAATGTTTGGGCAAAATTCAAAGAGCTTAGTTGGATGCGTGAATTGTGGGTATTCAATATGTTGCCCCCCCTCCCGATCCCAACAATTGATCAGGAGAAACCACGGAAACAAGGAATCAATCGATTGGTCTCTTGAATTTGCCTTAAGCAGTGGCGCGTTGTCCATCCCATCCACCGAAAATCCGCAGTCTCGCTCCTCTTGGCCAACGAAGCCTTATTTGCGGACTCTACACAAGCTATTGTACCTATTACCTCTTGAGCATTTCTTGCATCAAAAAGGGCAAAAGTGCACAAACGAAACACCAACGCTTGCGCAATTGTTGCAGCTTGTGAATTGTGATCAAGAACTTCCGAATTTTAGACCAATTTATACAAATAACTGACAACATCGGCTATTGACAACCACTTCCTGAAGCAGGTCGATCGTAAGTAAAATACTTCCATGAACATGACATTTGCATAAAAGCTCTTATTCCATTCGAATTAACTAAGTATGCTACTCGCATCATCGAAGGTAGTGTGCTAGAAGTTGTTCAATCAGAAGCGTAGTGTGGCGCAAAGGTTTCTTCAGTTTGTTTACATGAGGTTTTTTCTTAGGGTGAACGGATAATAATGGAAAGTAAACTGAGGGTGTTTTAGTGTAGGGGTGGCTAGTCTTTGCATCACAGAGTTCAATTTATAATTAACATTTTTAGTAGGAATTCTCTTGAGTTTACATAAAAAAATAAAGCTCCAAGACTGTTTTACATAAACTGAAGAGCATTCCTTTTTAAATTCAAGAATCAAGGTCAGAAAAACATGTCAAAATTACAGGGGTTTGGTGCTCGAACATCCTGAATTACCAATGACTCAGATATTTTCTCCTGAAATACAACACACAAATAGGGAGCTCGTGTCCAAAAAACGTCAAGGATAATTCCAGGGCCATACAAAACATTATGCTGGTGATGCCTTCATAGTTGAACTGCAGAGAGAATTTGAATTCCCAAACTTTAATTTACGTCATTTCTGATGTAAATATATGTATTAGTGCATATTCAAACTTAGTCTTAATTTAAAAGTTCAAAAAGACCCAACAAAAAGATTTCGGACAGTCAAATTTATAATAACAGTTTACATTAAAAACTTATGTTTGTGGCTACGTTTCGAAGGCTGATGCACCTTCATCTTCAGGCCAATACACATATATGTGAATAACTAAAATTATGAAAAAGTACACATTAGAAATAGTTAAAATGGAGAACAAAAAGGAAATCAACCTGTACATATTTTATATTTCAGCCTTTGAAACGTATCCACAAACATAAGTTTTTAATGTAAACTGTTATTATAAATTTGGCTGTCCGAAATCTTTTTATTGGATCTTTTTGAACTTTTAAATTAAATTTATGTGACAGCCTTACAAATGCATTACACAGTTTTAGTTGCAGTCTTTCATTTACACTACTTTTCAACATGCATTCAATGCAAGCAATGATTGCAAGTAATGATTGATGCAAGTATGATTAATGCAAGTAATGATTGATGCAACATGCAAATAATGATTGATTAGCTCGTGTTTCTGGGTGCGTCAACTACTAAGGTCGTTAGTCCCGTAAGTGCAGTGCATGTGTCTTTCGGGGAAGTGGCGGTAATCTTCCCCCCTGAACGGCGAGATCCACTGCCAACCTATCTGTCGGCTTGAGAAGTTTCCCTCAAACAGGTATCTTCCACAAGCGGGGCACCACCCCAGACGGGACAAGCTCTAAGCTCCCGTCTAGTTTCCCGACATATGTGATAGCGTACTGCATTTATACTGCGATTTTCGTGACTTTGTCCTTGACAGGAATCAGCTATTCACGGGTTCGTCCAGTATAGTGTAAGTGTGCGTAAGAGGTGAGGATAGGACAAGGAAGACGAAGGAAAGATCGCGCGCGGTCCTTGGCACGTTTCTTAAGGTACTGCTACGGCATTCACCTGGTATTGATCGGAGAAACCACAGAAAACTATCTTTGAAACAAGAATACTTGATATTTTAATGTAGGTTTTTCCACGTACTAGCTCGTGTACCACGTGAATTGCCTTTACTACTGGTGGCGTGTGGAAACCTCTGATTCAGTAAACACTAAATACCGCATCTGCGTTGGACCGCTACGAAAATTATGTTCGGCTTTGGAGCATGCCATAAGAGCATGCCGAATCCCGGGGCTCTTGTTACGTAGTCAAGCATTAATCCCAGTCGTTGGATGAATAGCCTCGTGACCCTGATAGAAGGAAGATGATGGAAGATTGATTATGATTGCCGATTACTGTGGAGATGGGACAAACGGTCGCTGACGTCCACGAAGACGACCAACCGGGCCATCGGCCGAAGCACGAGGCAAAAGATTCTCGGAAGTCGACTAAGAAATGTTGTATTTGATGTTTATTTATCAAAGAAAATTTATAACTGTTGGAAATGATTGCAAAAATTGATGATTGCATTCAGAAAAATGTTTTCTTACAATCATTAATCTACAAGTATAAGAAAAAGAGGCGAGTTGGCAAGTTGCAGGTATAAACTCTTAAATTGTGCCAACGGTTTTAACAAAATTTAATTTCTGCCTTCAGGAGGCGATTTTAAAGCCAGAGCGTACAGCTGAATGCATAGGAACATCGTTTTCATAAATTGCCTATACTAGCCAATTTATGAAAACGATGTTCCTATGCTTTTGATTTGGAAATGTTAGCACTGTTGTTTGGCATAACATTTTCTCTAAGTACGTAGTAAAATGAGTTTTACTAAACCATGATTACAAATTACGGTCCAAGCAATTACCGGTTCTCTGATGTTATGGTGGAAGATGGCGATTGTGTTGTACTTTTAAACGTCGCATACAAATGTGTTTGTGTACTTTCATATGCTCGTTTGTATCTTATCTGCAATTACAAAACAATGTATAAACGTTTTGCATCAAGTCTTTTTGCACCTCGTTCCATTATGCCATTAAATTAGTAGCTGTAAGTGGGGATACGATATCAATATCGATGTTTTCAAAACATCTGTTTTAAACAACGATGTATTAACGCTGATGTTCTTCAACATTGATGTTTTGTGATCTATTTTTTCCCCTTTGTTTTGTTTCTGAAAACAAAAATCCTCATGATCACAATACTATGAAAATTAAAATATGAAATAAAACTGACGGTGACACTGTTCTTGTGTTGGAACCAAAGGAACGCTGTTTCTACTACATCAACCGAACTCTCTCACCCGAGATGACCTCCTTGCCCTTATATTTCCTGTTTCTTCATATTCATTTAGCACATTAACAAGTGGTCAACAAGTATGGGCGTAGGGTCTGCCGTCTTCACGTATCCTTATATGATGAATTGATAAACATGTCGAATTAAATTTTATTGCACACGAATTTAATGTTAAAGGTTACTTAAACAATTTGCAAACATCGATGTTGAAAAACATCCATGTTTTTAGTCGATGTATTATTGACATCGATGTTTTAATTTTGAACATGATGTTTTGTTATTGATGTTGCATCACTAGTTGCAAGTGTGCGTATTGTTCTTTTCAAGATTGAAAAAATGATGGCAATACTTATTCTTACACTTTACACACCATGTAGAACTCTGATTTTACGGTATTTATAATACAAATACACACTAAAATTACCCTCATTCTCTCAGTCGTAATGAAATCGACTACGAGGAGTTTGTACTCCCATCTTACTTCTTTATAATAAATAGTCTAAGTCTGAATAAAAAAGACGTGAATAATCCTCGGATATAATATTTAATTGTAGATAAATGACAATAACCGTTATTTAAAATTATGAACTTGAAGTTATTTAGATCTAGCCGGGTTCCCACGCTAACGAAGACTTAACTCTCTGAAGACATTAGTTCATTATAAAATTTCCCACATTATTTCTCGCATGATGATGTGTTGGCGCTTCTAAATACAACGGCGAGATACGGTCTCTCGAGTCATCAGCGAGGTAAAGTTTCAGACTCAAAGAGAACACTGCAACTAAGACAAAGTGAAGTGTCTAGCAGCAACCCCGGAAGATTTCATTCAGTAGCTGGCTGGGCGATTACCGTTATGGGCGATTTTAGAAGAGGAAAACTCTCCATCCTTTTGCGAGAATTATAAATCATTTTTCTACATTTGTATATTTATTCAGACAAGTTTGGGCTAGATGTTTTTGGACTGGTCCTAAAATATATTAATGAAAGGGACTTTAAATTTCGGGTTAGAGAAGTTTCATTGATTAGTGATTCCGGGGGCGTCAACTGCTAAGGTCAGTAGTGCCGTAAGTGTAGTGCATGTTTTCCTAGGGATGCGATATTCCCACCAGGAGGGCACCGCCCCAGCCGGGACAAGCTCTAAGCTACCGACTGATCTCCAGAACCTGTGTGGTAGTGTAGTGTAGTGTATGTAAATGTAAGTGTGTGTAATTAAGGGGTGAGGATAGGATAAGGAATGGGAAGGAAAGATCGCGCACAGTTCGGGACCCGTTTGTTAGGGTACTGCTCCTGCATTCGCCTGGAGTTGATTGAGGAAACCACGGAAAACTTCCGATCAAAGCAACTGACCGCTAGAGTTCTCATCTGGCAGCGACTGAATTCGACCTAGCGGACAAGCCAGTGTCGAACATCCTGCCAACGCCGGGACTCGAACCTTGAGCTTCCCGGTCAAACGCACTCCAGTGACATCTGTCGGTGCTGAGTCATCTGCCCAAACAGGGGAGTTGTCCACCCTTCAAGTTCAGAATACTCCCCGGAATATAAATTTGAAAATCAATTAAGTTCGTTGCTGGCATAATGAATACATCGCGTGTAATAGAACTCGGGCACATTGCATCCCGTGTAATAGAAACCGTGTTTGCGAACGCAGAGCATCTCGCCACCATTATTCGCCCACCGGTCGTCACTGGTCTGTGTCTCGGAGTAAACCAACCCGCTCGCCCCAGTATTCCGCGGATCGAGGTCTTAAGCAGCCTCCAAATGCCAAGGTCGAAGTCTAACCGCATATTTCATGTGTTGCGCGAGTCTCCCGGAGTCAGTTGGTACAGTTAAGCCACGGCGAAACCGCGGAGGCCTGCGTAAACAAACATAATTTTTCACTTGGATGGCGAAAGTGTGAAATATTTTATTGCAGGTGCTATAAAAGAGTCGGAATACCAGCGGATTGCTTCCTTAGTTTGTGGGGAATTGCGTTCAACCAGTTATTGTGGGAAAGTCCTTTCAAGGAATAGATTTTTTTATCTCAGCTTACATGTAATCATTGGATAGATAAATAGATAGATATTTATTTCTGCAGATAGGCTTATGGAACCTGGTGGCAGAACACTAAAATTTACATATTATAATTAGGAATTAAATACAATGTAACTTAATTTTAAGACAATAATAGTAATATTAATAATAATAAAATGATAACAAAAATGACAATAAAGGCTCTAACAACAATAACCGCACTAATTCTACATTTAATGGCGGTCTCGTACAGATATTTTACAGCAATTAATACACGACTTTTTATTACACTGAACACACACTTTCTTATACATTGCTGTGGGGACAATAAATATATAGAATGTTAAAGGTACATAGTAAAACGTGAACATATGTTTCTTAAATTCACCTCTATTTCTATGCAAATGCATCTTTTTGTGATAAGTGTTACGTGGAAGGTTAAATAATTATGGATAAAGGGCGGATTTTAATGACCTAAAAACTCGCCAAAAATTATCAATAAAATGTTCTTGAAATGTTTCAAAAATGCCCTAAAAGCAAAGAAAAATGACGTAAAAAAGTGTTAAAAACTTGTTCGGATGTACAACTCAATCTATTAGATACGTTACTGATGTAATCGCGGCTTCTATTAGTTCAAGCGAACTTCGCTTTAAAACTTTTGGTTTGAAATCATCCCGTGTTTCATGAAACCGTCAACAGCTGATACCTGCCAGAGGCAGAGTTGAATAAAACGCAGTATAGCTAAGAAGCTAGTGCTAGCGAGCCCTACGTCCTCCCTATCAGAGACACTGTAGTGCCATGAATCCTGTGGTCACGGGGTAAAAGTTCTTAAGTCAAAAATCGTAGTTTGGAGAAAACAAGGGTTAGATGATGGAGCCAAAGCTTTTTCTTACGCTCAACGCTATTTGCTTTCTTCTCATTTAGGGGGCAATATTTGAATTCCGTCGTTTTACGAAAATAAAATATAATTACTTAACATGTAGTTTCAGCACATAACCCAATTTCGCCAAAAATTGACTTAAGAACTTTTAGCCCGCGACCACAGAATCGATACCCTGAGCCACCTATAAAACCAGTCGGGGGGTGGGGGTGGAAGAGGTGGGTCAAGGCGGGACGAGTCGGGACGAGTCGGGACGAGTCGGGACGAGTCGGGACGAGGCGGGACGAGGCGGGACGAGGCGGGACGAGGCGGGACGAGGCGGGACGAGGCGGGACGAGGCGGGACGAGGCGGGACGAGGCGGGACGAGGCGGGACGAGGCGGGACAGGGGGGACGGGCAGGAGGTACTAGGCCTGGCCGGGGGGGGGGTCGGTGAACGAGGGCGTCGTAGCTGGCCGTGGCCGATGAGTTGGGCAGAGGGGGCGGGAGGGCGGTGGGGACGACGACCGGCGGAGGCCGCGGGGGCGTGGCGGGGAGGGGGGAGGGCCGTGTCCGAGGCCATGACCGGCGCGGCGGGGGCGGCGGTGCGTGTCGCGGGCACGCGACCCCGGACGCACGCCTCCCCTCCGCCGCGCGAGGCGTGCGCGTGGCGGCGCGTCGCGGCTCGGGTGACCGCGCGCCCTTCGGCTGTCGCCCCCGCGGGGCTTCTCGCTCGGCGCCCGCCCGCCCTGTCATCCGTCATGCTCGCCCGCCCCGCACCGCCCCGCCCCGCCCCACGCCGCCTCGCCCGCTCCGGCCAGGCTTAGACCCTCCTGTCAGTCCTCTCACATCCCATCTAGCCCAGTATCGTCCCTTCTGCCAGTCCTCTCGTCCTATCTCGTCCCGCCTCGTCCCCTCTCCTCCCGCCTCTTCCAGCCTCGTCCCACCTCGTCCCGCCTCGTTACACCTCGTCCCGTCTCGTCCCTACTCGACCCGTCTCGTCCCAGACCCGTCACCCTCGTCCCGCCCCGTCACCCTCGTCCCGCCTCGTCCTGCCTCGTTCATCCTCGTCCCACCTCGTCCATAGTTTCGCCTGGTCCCGCCTCGCCCCGCCTCGTCCCGCCTCGTCCCGCCTCGTCCCGCCTCTTCCAGCCTCGTCCATTCTCGTCCATCCTCGTCCCGCCCCGTCCCGCCTCGACCAATCTCATTCCTCCTCGTCTCGATATCCCGTCCCGTCTCGTCCAGTGCCGCCCTACCATGACTCGTGCTGGCATGCATTGGACCTTTACCCTACTGATATTTGGAAATTATTTGGAATGGATGATTGCTTTGACAATTCATTATGTTGCACAATGGCTTACTATTTAAAAAGTGTAAACGGAAATGCGGCGAATGACACCTCACTTGCCCCGAGTGATGAATTGGAAGAGGCGTTTTTATTACAGAGAACGAAAATTTACCATCTCTACTTACCTCTTACTTTAAATAATTAGAATATACTATATATACTTTTTTGAAATAATGTTATTTACAATATGAAATGAACTCCACCTTGCAGTAAGTAACATGCCGATATTCTTCGTGTGATTCTTACAAGAACCACAACAAGAAAGTAATTAACATTAGAGAAATAATAGAACAAAATTAAGGAACATGTTTAAGTGTACGTGAAGTAAAAAGTGGAAAGGGTGATGAAAGGCAATGAGTAATTATAATGGACGGATACACGAAAGTTATTCGATCACTTCGTATTGGATTTAATGCGTTGTATTATTTACTTACACTATGTATTGCTTTCCTAACGGAAATTGATTCTGAGACTTTGGCACGGATAACTCGTGATCGGTGCAGCCTGAAATGTATGAGGAATGTTGGTTTAGTTGTGCTTTTCGTTACCAGTATTTCAGGATTCAATGCGGTCAGTGAAAGCTGAACACATGTAGCCCCCAGCTAGTATATAAATGAGCGAGTATTGATGGTGAAATGACGGAAACATGTGTTTAGCGATAGTAAAGTATTGAATTACTACAAAATAAATTGTTCAGAGTCCTCAGATTTGTTATTTCCTCACTTTTATTCTTTTTCTCGCCCTTGAAGAGTTTTTGTGAATGCTATAAAAGGTGTCCCAAGAACCAGGAAAGTGAGTCACTCTAAATTACTGAAATGAACTGCCGACCTGAATTTGACGAGCTATTGGTTATGAAATAAAACATCTAGGACGGGGATGATCTAAGTAGAACCTAGACTACTTTCCTTCCAGCAAATCTGGCTTAGTTCTTGTCTCTTAAATCTTCTTAATGAGATAAAATTAAAGAGTATTTTGCAGGTGTTTCCGACCAAAGTTGAATTCTAAATTTATTTCGTACTAAACTCATTGGTGCGGTCAGCTATAAGAAAGGAGTAACGAAGTATTCTTTGGTCCCAAAAAACTGTTGCACTACAAGGAAATATGTATATTATCATCTTAATTGGGATATATATTAGAACAAAGACGCTACTATTTTATTGTTAAAAGATAATGTTAAGAAACATTGCATTGTAAACAAAAAAATTAAATTTTATTATTACGTAAAACTAAAATAGGTTTTGATTGCATATGATCAAGAAGTTTCACAGCGATCTTAAATAAATTAAATAAATAAAGACGCTATTTTTCTGTAGATTTTCAATTTCATCACTATTTGTTTCAATACACTTCTCGTTTTTCAGTTCCCGATCGGGGCAAAAATAGAGCTGTAGCTTCCTATAACAATCGTCTCAGTTTCTTTAACTGTGTGACAAAAGCAAAGCTCACGCAGGCCAAGTATTCTGAACACCGCTAGCCAGCAAAAGTCTGATTAATCCGATTCTAAAATGCTAAATACATATGTACATTCGGTTAAATCTACACCTCTCTCTTTTTAGGTCTGGCTTTATCACGTAAAGTGATGAATATTCACATTCAGTTACATAAAGCAAAAACGCGTTATTAATCTTTAACTATGAACTGAGAAAGAAAATAAACTGTGTGGAGCTAAATGACGACATAATCGCCCAACAGGCTTCTCTGCTCCCAATCCCTTGACGTTCTCTGATGTAAATTTCCGCCTGTACGCGACACCAACATCTCTCTGGGCAAGCGGGGCCAACACACGATTTCACACGTTCCAAAAAAGTAGAGTAAACCTTGCGGCCGCCGATGTCCAGTTTATGAACACGCCGCAGATTGGAATGGAGTCCCGTGCAAGCGACTGAGAAAGAACGTGAAATGTGCCATTCAAAGTCGTCGCGTTGCTGGGTGTTCAGGTCTCAGGCTACTCACGCTGTATCACAGGTGATGGTTTGGTGACCTCTAAGTATCACAGTTCGTTGTCGCGTTGCTAATGTGCTTGTCTCATGCTATTCACACTGTATCACAGGTGATGGTTTGGTGACCTGTCGGTATCACAAGTGATGGTTTCTGTGACATCTGAGTATCACAGGTCGTTGTCGCGGTGCTGGTGTGCAGGTCTCATTTACTCATACTGTGTCACAGGTGCGGTTTGGTGACCTGTGAGTAGCACAGGTTTGGACGACTTGTTTGGAACAGTGGCTCTTAACTTTTTTCGAAGCAGTGTAAGCAAATTATGACGTGCGATAAAAAAAAGCAATGAAATAATAGACAGGGATACCAAATAGTGATGCGACATCGAACCCAAAACCTGTTGCCAACATCGATGTTAAAACTTCGAGAATCATCTCGGCTGAGGCCGAGCGTCTTCTCGATGAATGTAGTAGGAACAAACCGCGTTCGAACACACAAAGAGACAGTGGTATCATCACTTATTGTTTCGTATTTTAACTGTTACAAAATAGTGATCATGGACATTTTTCATCCCCGAACAAAACATCGAAAGTGTACTTATCGAGCACAAAACATCGGTGTTTAAAAAACATCGACTTCAATACATTTATGTTCAAAAGGCATAGATTTCAATACATCGATGATAAAAAAACATTGAATTCAATACATCGATGATCAAAAAACATTGACTTCGACTCATCGATGTTCAAAAGATATTGACTTTGACACATCGATGTTAAAAAAACATTTAATTCAATATATTGATGATCAAAAAACATCGACTTCGACACATCGATGTTCAAAAGACATTGACCTTGACACATCGATGTTCAAAAAACTTCAACTTCAATCCAACGATGTTCAAAAAACTTCGACTTCAATACAACGATGTTAAAAAAACTTCGACTTATATACATCGATGTCCAACACATCGACATGCTTAATAGAAAGATCGATGTTTTGAAAACATCGGCATCGATGTGGCATCTGTAACACCGAGGCAGGCTGGGAAACCGAACGAAAGCCGCGGGCGAGCGGTGGGCCTGCGGGGCGGGATGGCCGGCGCCGCGCGCTGGACCTTCCGTGAAGCGGCGCTCGCGAACATTTCTTCCGAAGCTCCGTGCTCCTCGCAGCGGCGGCGGCCGTGGCGGCGGGGACCGGTCGCCGGCGCCGCGGGCGGCCGCCCCACTGACCTCCAAACATATATCGCTCGCCCGCGGGCGGCGCCGCTGGTCGCCCCGCCCCGCCCCGCAACGGCGATCCGCGCCTTCCGGTCCGTCTTCTTTCGCGGCGGGGGGGCGTGTTTTTCTTAGTGGGTGCTGCCCCTGCCGCTGCTCCGCGCTGGGCACGACCGCGTGCCTCGCCACTCCCCGTTGTGGACACACGCGGACCGCCCGACTGAACCGCGATCCTCGACGCATCACTCCGTCGCTTCCAGCCCTCCGCCCCTCCCAGATCTCTGCCCCTCCCCCCCCTTAGGCCCCACCCAGCCCTCCATCTCATTGCCCTCCCCCTCCCAGCGGGCCGTCCCCATTACAGCCCTCCCCCTAAGAGCCCGCCGCCCTTCCCAGTCCTTTCCGTCCCAGCCCTCCCCCTCCCCCAACAGCCCTCTGCCCGTCCCAGCCCACTCCCTCACAGCTCTCCCCCTAACAGCCCTCCGCCCCTCCCAGACCTCTCCCTAATAGCCCTTCGCCTCTCCCAACCCTCCGCCCCTCACAGCTCTCCGCCCCGCGACGAAGATCCCCGCTTTCCGGTGTGCCTTCCTTTTGGTCTTCCCGTGCCCTGTGTGTCTTTTGATTCTACGTTGCTCTGCCCCTCCTCGCTCTGCGCGGCCCTGGACCGCGTGCTCCGCCACTCCCCGCTATGGTTCGCCACGCCCCCTGCCGATCCACCCCTTGCTCCAACAGCTCTGAACAACACAACCCGCACCGCACCACTCCGACCCATGTTCCCCCCCCCCTCATTCACCAACGCCGATCTGCGTCTTCCGGACCGTCCTCTTTTTTGTTCCTGTTCTCCTCGTGTTTTTCGTATTTTGTGCTAGCCCTCCTCGCTGTTCCCGCCTGGGCCGCGTGCTTCGGCACTCCCCGCTGTACCTTGCCACGCCCACTGCTGATACCCGGTTCGTCCTGCACCACCACGACACCCACCGCACCACTCCCCCTCTCATCGCTACTACCACTACGCTCCGCCGCCCGTTCCACCACCCCTTCTCCGCCACTCTCCACTCCATTCCACCACCCCGCTTCGCACCCTGCCCGACAGTCAAATTGCGGAAATTGACTGCTTTTTGGTTTCTGGGTCAATTTTTCTCTCTGAACGAATATATTCGTTTGTGTTGTCAATAATAAACAATTCACATGTTTCTGGTTTCTGCAATGCAAATTTTTGCCGAGAAAGCATAGTTTTTGTATTGCAGCTTTATAAACGACCTTTTCTGTTACAAGAAATCGTTCATAATCAGGCGTTTTATGGCACAAATGATGACGTATTAGATTTTACGGCTCGAATGATTGCGTCATCACACATTCAGCCAATCGCAGCGAGAGAATTAGGGGGAGGCAGACGTAAACACAACAGCCGACCACAGTTTTCTCGCACAGATGTCAAACACCCGCGACATCACAGAAAAGTTCTTCGCAAATTTAAGTTTCATTCTCTTATAAATTTATAATGTTGTCATACAAAAAAATAGTGTATGCAACTCGTTTATAATGTTACTTTATTGCATTAGTACAAATTTGAAAATTCGCTCCTAACGTCGCTTGTTTTCAAAACATGTACTCATGCAATAAAGCTTAACATTATAAACTAATTGCATAAACTACTATTTCAAACCAACTTTCGAGTGCTTATTGCGACTCAGACATTCGGAATATCCATGTAGTTTACTAGACAAAACATGCTCAAAATTGCCTTAAGACGAATTTTCGACGTTTCCTCCCCGGGCATCCTGTGTAATGAATTACTTGAAGTGTTTGGAGCGGGGGCGTTGTCTAACGTGTTCCGTTCTCTATGGTTCATCGCCTCGCCGCCCCGGGCAGAAAGCAGATGTTGTTGCCCGCCTGGGGGGCGGATGGTCAGTGACGACGCCCGCAAGAAAGCATGAGCTGCGTAACGACGTAACTTCCTGGTGCCTTCGCCTCTTTCTTGGTTCTTGTGGTGGCGTTTTGTTCTGTTCGTGCTTCCTGCTGGGCTTCAGTTTTGCTCTTTGATTTCTTCTTTTTCTTCTCCGCTTCCTCCGTCGTGGTCGTTTTAGCGTCTTCCGGGGTCGACTCGTCTACAATTCAATTGTCACTTCCTCTTCCGTTTTACATTTCTACTTATTTTCTCGTTCCCTCTATTTTTCTTCGCGTTCTCATTTTATTTTATTCGTCCTTTATCTAATTTTTCTGAATATTTTCTTGTTTCCTATGATCTCCATCATTTATTTTTTTTAAATTTTCTGTTCTTTTCGTTTTCCTTTGTATTGTATTTCTTCCATCTTTTTTATTAATTTCATTCCTCAATTTCGACATCTAATTCCTGACTGTCCACTGCTAAAATATATAGCATAATTGCTTTTTAAAAGCATGTTTTAAAATTAATTTTTAATGTCTTCTTTGAGCAAATGGATACTATATCGTTTGGTTATTTGTAACTTATATTTTGAACTTAAATTACTATGTTTATTTTATCAGAATTTTAATACTTATTTCTTTGCTTTCAGGTATGTACCAGACAGCTTTAAATTATTTATATGCTGTAGTACTGGTAAGTTACACCATCAAATATAATATGAAAGGGTGTTAACAATAACACGTATTTCACATTTGTAAAAGTACCGAAGTATCTAAGATGTTCAGTTTTGTTACAATTAATACAAAACGAGTTGACATATTAACTGCAGTTATTAATGCGTACAGATAAGTATAGTTTTTGCTGTAAGCATTACTTTTTTAAGTCCATATCCATCGATTTTCGATCGACGAATTTTAAAAGCTGGTGTTTATGCTTTTGTCTCATTGTAAAGATTGGTTGGTTCCCATTATAAACTTCCGTCCCTTAATTATAGCTCTTATGTACTCGTACGTAGTATGCACTTATTGTACTTAAGTACGTTAAGAAACGTAGTTACTTAAGTACAGGAACGATTATATAGAATGCAGAATCACCAACAGAACAAGGTAATCGGATGATTAAAATTTCCGACTTTTTTGTGGTAGCTAAACCTGACCCACAATCTGTGGAGGATGTCTGGATATTTGTAAGAGTAAACGCGAAATTTGTATTTCTTTGGCTCGACCACATCGTAAGGAAACCGTTAGGCTGTCCCGTCTCCGGAAACAAATCTTTTACATTTTTCCATGCTGCGCGCTGTTACTGGGCGAGAGGACCGGCTGTTCCGCCGGAGGCAAACAGGGAAGAGGGGTGGGAACTGGGTGACGGGGCCCTTCCTGAAATGCACGTCCATCAAGGATCGGTGCACTGTGGTCTGAAATCGCGAAAAAGCGGACAAAATTATATTTCCCCTTAAATGTCCAACTTGCAAGAGTCAAGAAAAAATAATAATGTGCTTGACTTAATATTCCATATTATTTTTAATTTTTCTGTCAACTTACATAAGTACTATTTATAAAAAAATAAAAACAATGATATTACAGATGTAACCAATAACTTACAATCATATTTGTAATTAATTTATTACTTGTCAACACTTAAAATGTTCATATTTTCATGTTTAAACCAGATGTCTGAGGATGGCTGTTGAGGAACAGCTAAAACGTTACGTCGTCGCATAAAACTTCGTCGCATACAATTTGTTACTCATAGGAAAATAAAAAAATTGAATCCCAAAACTTTTTAAGGAACTGTCTATTTATTTTAATTTTAAACTTTTTTGTTCTTGGTTGTGCAAAAGACCCGCATCATGAGGAATTTTTAAGATTTTGAATGTCCCAGCGATTCATTTGATTTTGGAGTCGACGTTTCCCAGTAATAATTACTGAGAAACTGAATTAACACGTACTATTGTTAATTATGTTATGTAATTTTTTTTCGTTATTTCTCATTACTTTTAAATTAGTTATAAAATCATCATTATGCAATGATGAGCGGAAACATTAAATACGGCGTTTGTAAAAAGTTACATATTTTAATAAGCTACACATTTCCTATATGTGTCGAAAGATGCTTTGACCAGCTGTGATTTGAATGCCAGAGAACATGTCACTGGCGAAATTTGGTCTTAACCCGTGATATCCAAATGAGGTGTTGGCAATTTTTGCAATTCATATTTGCTTCTTTTGCACTAATTTTCGAATTTAATTTCTTGAGTAGGTGGAGATATCTAAATGAAATAAATTCGTGTAAGCAAGTTTTGACATTCCTGAATGCTTGATGTCGATTTAGCCGAGATCGGTAAGCTTTAGGCAATTTATAGCTCGACGAGGAAAAACATTTTGCTACGATGGCAAAATGTAAAATTCCCATTAAAACGTAGATAATTGAAGGATTGTGGTGGACACGAATATGACAACACACATGGATGTTGGGAATAATGTGACAGGGATCTGAGAAATCGCTGGTGCATCTAGTATAATTATGACCTTTTTTGTGAAAGTAGACCCAAATGATTATTAAATTCATATATTATCGTTAATTATAGAATATCGTTAGTTATTATTGATTGTGCCAGCACGGTTAGTCGAAAATGAGTCTGGTGTGGGTTACCATTTGCTTGGTATTAATAAAACTTGCTGGTCAGAGCACCCAGCTGCCAGAATTGTATTCCAGACGGTGCGGTGGTGGAATTCCAACTAACGACGAGAATCCGCCTCCAACAGGACTTGATCCCTACGTCGTCCCAGTCCGCGATTCGGTGGAGGCAACGGAATTGCCACTGACCCATCAAAACCGGAGGTTACCACGTTCTTGCCAACAACCACACAAATTACAAACGTAGGCCAGAGTCGTGTGAAGGCTCTCGGCTGTCCGGTGACAAGGAGAGTGATGCCGACGTTTCGATCACCACATCGAGGCCTTTTTCAATTTCCCCCGCCTCCAGTTACACTGGAGGAGCGGGAATTTATTCATAATTAGGGATTCAATTTGCTTCAGCCGGTTAGGCTTATACAGCAGGGAGAGGGCCTATCGTAAAATGACTACTTAGAACTATCTAACATGCTAGCTAACTACTACAATTGCCACTTTGGGCTTTGGCTAGTTATGTAGTGTTATTCAAAAAAAGGTATTTAAAAGTTCTTGATACTGTTCTTGTTTCTTTTTTTTTCTTCACACTCTTTAACTATGTTTACAAAATATTCATTCACTCACTCATACACACTGCATTGCACTATGCACATATCGTGATATTTTCCCGGGTGCTAATTTATTTAAGGTTTCTACTCATTTGTTCATTATTCCTTTGTTTCAGAGTTACTATTCATTTGTTAATTATTTCATTGTGTTAGTGGTAACCGATTTATTGAAAGCGTTCACATTTCTTCAGCCAGAAAACATTGGAGTGTGAGTGCAATCGTAGTCTTCTGCGGCCAGAGTCATATGAAGGCTCTCGGCTGTCCGGATGACGCCGCGTCGAGGGCAGTAATGCCGACGTTTCGATCATCATATCCTCGTCTTTTTCCGGTCTACTCATTTAGTTCAGGTTTCTACTCATTTGTTCGTTATTTCTTTGTTTCAGGGTACTATTCATTTGTTAATTATTTCATTGCGGTAACTGATGGTAACCGATTTATTGAAAGCATTCGACATTTCTTCTGCCAGAAAACGTGAGTGCAACCTTATGCTTCCGCGGCCAGAGTCATGTGAAGGCTCTCGGCTGTCCGACATGTCGACGAAACGAAACCTCGTCACTGCCCTCGACGCGGTGTCACGCGGACAGCGAAGTATCTTCTCGACCACTCAATTATGTATTTTCTTGTGACTCTGAAGGAAATATTTTTGCCCGCATTCATCCCAATACGAACCCTAGTGTCGCGTAGCGGCGTCTAGCGTGGCCAGTGGCGGATACAGTGAGGGGCCATGGGATACTATAGTATCATTTCTTCGCCACAAAAACAATATACAATATATGAAATATGTGTATTATTTCACAAAAATCTATGATGGCCCCCTCCATAATGATCGGCTGGATCCGTCTCTGAGCATGGCGTGGCGTGGCCAGGGGCGGATCCAGCCGATCGGTTCTTGTTTTTTTTGAGGGGGGCATGGCGCCCCATTGTAGGTTTTTGTTAAATAATAAACATATTTATATATTGTTTTTGTAGCCTAAATATGGTAGTATACAAAATTATTGTTTAAATAATCACATAATTCGAACATAAAGGTAGAGGTAAAGGTATCCCCTGTGCAAAGCATACAGGCCGATGTGGCTCATAGGGGAGGTGAAGTTAGGGCTCCACCTTTTCGTCGCCGTCGGCACAAGGAGGAGGTTGTGTGGCGAACACAACGCTCCGACCGCCTTTACCCCCCAGGAAGGATCCTGGTACTCACTTGGAAAGGAGGCTGAGTCGACCCCAGAGCCGCCCTGAAGGGAAAGCACCAGATAAAAATCCCAGGCTACACCGGATTTCGAACCTGGGTCCTTCAGGTCAGGAAGCCAGTGCCCTACCGCGGCTCCCAATTCAAACATCTTCTTCTTCTTCTTCTGCACTTCATGGATTAGGCTTGAGCCTGTTCCGTCTTCACAAGTTTTCCTTCCATCGTTTTTTGGGTGTGCCCACGTATCTCCTTCAAAGCGGTTGGTAGAGTAAAGCTAATTTAGGTAGTCTTGAGTCATCCATCCTTTCCGTGTGTTGATACCAGTTATTTCGATATTTATTTATTTTTCTTCCAGTTCCTTCTGCATTTAGTTTTTCCCTAATATTCTCATTACGAATATGATCTTCTTTCGTGCAGCCTAGCGTTCTCCTCAAAAACTTCATTCCAGCCAATTCGAACATAAATATTTAAATTCATTTTGCCAAATAAAGGAAGGTAAACGAAAAGTTCAGGCCTTTGGGGGAGGGCATAGCTCCCATGCCCCCCCCCCCTGGATCCGCCAGTGGGCGTGGCGTGGCGTGGCTTGGCGTAGCGTATCTTGGCGTGGCGTGGCGTGGCATGGCGTGGCGTCGTGGCGCTGAGTGGGCCAGCGGACGCCGACGTCTCGTCGTTCGGGACGGCCGAGCCGCCGCGTATTGTTGGCAAAAAAGCCGGCAGGCGGCGCCGGATGCGCCGGCCTCTGGGACGATCAACTGGCCGCAGGAACCCTCCGCACTCAGATGCCGGCCCAAGTGGGAGACTTTGTCCTTTCAGTCGAGGCCCTCTGGCCACTCGAATCAAAAATCCTGAAAGAGGAACACGTCATTCATATACGTAGATTAACATGTCATTGTCTAAATATGTTTTCGGAGAACATTTTACGTGTTTGAATGTTCTTGGCTGTCCGGGTGACGCCGCGTCGAAGGCTGTGTTGCCGAGACATTTCGACCATCTTATCGTGGTCTTCCTCAGCGATGGTCTACCCTAAGACTCCGGCCACGGAAGCCTACGACTTGATTTTACATGTTTCTATTTCTACATACACTATCATAAATAAAAATAACATATATACGAATATAAATGTTGTGGTTAACATATATACCTATTTGCATATAGTTTGTTGTAACCACTTCAGTCCTGGCTGAGAATGTTTCGGGAATACGTTTAGGTTTCATGCCAAGCACCAATTACTTTTTGTGTTCTTGTAAGTGTTAGCTTCTCGTATTTTTATTTTCTTATTGTTAAGCAGTAATGTTTTGAAATTATATTCAAAAATATATTTGGTATTTCTTATCACCGGAGTCCACGTATCATCAATCAATAGTCCTCTTTAAAATACAGAAAATTATATGTGTATAACTTTAAATTCAGTTACCTTCCTGGATATTTTAATCGTACATTTCTATTAACTTTATGTAACACTTTACTCGCATGAGAGGAAATAGACATCTTCTTTCCTCTACGACAGAGAAGTCGTATGAAATGGGAACAGGAAAGATACGAAGGATGTGTGCTAACAAGTTTGTAGTTGACGATTCATGATTTACCAATAATCTACTAGAACGTTCCTTTGTCTCCAATACAGTAATTCTAAAAGAGATAACTGGTTTCGAACTGGGTACGAAGGAAAATTACATTGGCCCTTGAAGTCAAATTTTAATACCTCCAACCACTATATCACTTAACACTTTCATCACCCTTATTATCAATGCTGTTTGTTGCCTACTATCACTATTGTTGTAGGGAAACCACCTGGTCATAGTTTCGTTATTGGGACAGTGTCATTATTACGAACATTATCACTGTTACTCGGGTAACTGTTAGTATTGTGTCAGTAGGGCTTTTTGCTGTCGTTCCATTACTTTTTGTTAACATCTATATTTTCTAAGTGTTCAATGTATGCTCCATTACTAGATTCTGTCATTCCGTCAAGTGCTAAAAGAAAAATAAATGTAACTCTTTATAAAATGTATTCTCATGTCTTAATAATATACCGGTTTTCGTAAGTAATATTGGTGGAGTTATTTCATTAAGCTTCTAATGACAAATTGCAATGAAAAATTCCAAAACACCCTTTCTACAAAATATTTAAAAGGTTTCTTCAGAATAGTCAATGTATATTGAAACAAGAGTTTAATCAGCAAAGTATTCGTAATATAACGAGTGTTACGTAAACTTAAGTACCTCAATCTTGTTTCCACCCTCTCTCATTAGTAAAAGATCGTATAGTATCGTGTGTCCAAAGCCAGCAGGAAAAGAAGCCTTAGGAGTGGATGCGTCAGTACAATATGTGTTGGGGATGCGAAATCCTTCGCTTCTGAAGGATTCTGAAGGAAAGAATTAAAATTATTAATATGATGACATATATCTATGATAACGAAATGCTTTAGAATCCATAAAACTGTTAGCAAACGACTGATTATTAAACATTTCTGCACGTTTTGAATTTTTTCTCATACCACTGTTAGTACAAGCCGTGTCAATATAATAAAATATAAGTATCTAAAAGAAGACATGTCGGCCTCTGGTGAAAACCTGTCTTTGTGGGGCTTACGTCTTAGCATATTCTACAACTGTATTTCATCGGTTAAGACGTTGAATCAAAGTTTGCTATACCACTTCACTACCAGTTGCTGGAAAATATGTAAGTAGTTATTCCTTGCCCACTAATAAATGTAGCAAAGGAGAAGTTAAAATGGAGATGTGAAATTCTTGAAAGACTATTACAAATCAAAGGTCATAGGTGGAAGACAAGTTGGTGTTTGGAGAGGCAAGGTTCGAACGATAAAATCGTAGTAAAAGATGGGCAGGATAACATGCAGACACTTTAGAATTAAGTCACAAATGTATATTCGCAAGTTATGTGGCTGTTGAGAGAAAATCTTTGATAGCTCTTTCATTATAGCCACAGACATAAAATGATGCGATTTAGAGGTCAAACAAATTCTAGACTCATTGAGATATTAGGTTCTGATATTTGACAAACAAATACTCAATTTTTTTTGGAATTTACTTTATTTGGAATTTGTTCTTCTTGAACATTCGGGAAATACGACAGAACATATTTCCTGACTTGCAAAGAAACCATCCAGTACTGGTATTTTCGAAATATTTTTTAAATAGTTCTCTTAACAGAAAATAAAAATACATCATATTCATAATAACAAAAACAGAAACGTACATACAATAGTACCAACACTATGACGAAATGAGATAATCTCCAGTAACAATTATTCCAAAATTGTATTAATTATTTCTGTGGTTCAGATCAAGAATATAGCAACTGGATTTATCCACTTTTTGCTCCCAAGACCCGGCACTAAGAGTTTTCCTGCCGAAAATTACCCGTTTTCTCGCGAAAAGTTACATAACTTTCTCTCCACTTCGTAGCGAGAAAGTTAAAAAAATGCACAACAGGCAGCGCGCAGGTCGGCGCTGTATACAGCGATTTTTGTAGGAAGAGCTCTCAAGATAACTCAAATCCCATCTTCGCGATGAAATATGTCACGGCATTTCGTATCATTTACAGTCGTTCCGCTAGATTTCGCACGATCGCGACCGTATGAAGCAGTGCTTGCGATCATGCGACTTCTACCGGCAAGACCGAGAAAAGACGCGAAATGCCGTGACATATTCCATCGCGAAGATGGGATTTGAGTTATCTTCAGAGCTCTTCCTACAAAAATTGCAGTATAGGCCCGGGGCAGTGGCGGATCCAGGGGCCTTTTGGGAGCGGGGCATGGCTCCATGCCTCCCCCCCCCAACAGGCCTAGAGTTTTCATTTGTTACCTTCGCTTTATTTGGAAAAATTGATTTAAATATTTATTTATATTATTAATATGTAATTATTTAAAAATTAATATTGTTTAGTAATATATATGCAGTACAAAAATAATATAGAATATAATAACAAATGCCGATCCCCGGTGGCCGAGATCGCTAAAACAGTAGTGTCGTAGCGATTTCGGACCCAAGGATCACGGGTTCGAGTCCTGCCTCCGGCATGGTTGTATTTGTGTTCGTCATTTCGCCCTCTATGAACACCATATCATGTCATCTTCACAGTTTCCATAACGGTAAATCTAATAGTGGACGTTAATGACCTCGATGTTGATGCGACCTTATAACAAAATAATAATAATAATAATAAATGTTTATTTTTTTATCAAAAGTTTATGATGACCTCCTCCAAAATACTTGGCTCTATCCGCTCCTGCTCTAAGGTCAACAGAGTCGGCGCGGCGCTCGAGAAGGGAACAATTGGCGGAGACGTGTCTCGGAGGGGGCGGGGCGGGGCGGGGAGGGTGGGAGGGGTGGGGGTGGGGTGAGAGGCGGATGTCACGGAGGGGCGCATCTCCTGCTCGAGCCGTTGCGTAACTGCCTCCTCTCCGTCATCGAGGATGCATCCTTTTTCGTCGGGTTGCATTTTCGCCTTCTGCAACTTTCAAACGCCCCGGCCTTCCAAACAAGCGAATCGCTAATGGCGTGTTACGAGATCTCTGATTGGGTTATTGTTGCCGCTTGGGAAGTGAATTAATGGCCTTTTTCTACTCTGGGGAACACCAGTACAAACTAGTTTGCAATTGTCGATGAGACATTGGTGGGGAGGTTAAAAACATGCTAAGTTAAGTGGGAATGTGCCACAATATATCTTCTCCTTTTCCTTGTTCTATCCTCACCCTTTACACACACTTACACTAACATGCACTACACTACCACCCTTTACACACACTTACACTAACATGCACTACACTACCACACATGCCGGGAGAACGGTCGGGAGCTTACAGCTTGTCCCGGCTGGGGAGGTGCCCCGCTGGTGGGAGATACTTGGTTGGGGGGGAAACCCCGCTAGTCGACGGTAGGTTGGCGGCAGACCTCGCCATCCAGTGGGGAAAAGATCATCGCCACCTCCCGAGAGAGAGAGAAAGGGGGGGGGGACACGCACTACACTTACTACTTAATGACCTAAGTAGTTGACGCGCCCGGAAACACCAATCAATCAGTCAATCAATCAATCAAACCGCTCCACCCCCATCTCCTCTCTTCACCTCGTCTCCGCCCCCGCCGCTGTAGGTCAGAGGTGGGCGGGGCGGGGCGCGGCGAGGCGGTGACTCACCGCCTGCGGAACCGTTGCATCCGTCTGCGAGCGATTCGTCCCTCCGTCCGTCCGCTCGTCACTTCTCGTTCCCATGCGCGCCTCCGCCTCCGCCGCCGCCGGCGGGGGAAGAGGACGGAGCGCGGTCGGCCGAGGAAATGGCGAAACGCCCCGGGATTGCGCAGGGCGAAGCTGAAGCCTGCGCGCCGCGCCGTCATCTGGGGGCTCCTTTCCAATCGATCGGCCAGCGACTGCGACGCCCTTCACTCAGCGGCGGGGACGAATCTCGCTGGAGATGGACCCATCACCTCTCTGGAATTAGGCGGGAGTCTCTGGGATTTGAAGCAATGGCGCCTATACTTGATTTTCGTAACTATGCCCCTGACAGGAATCAGCTGTTGACGGTTTCATCCAATCGGGAGCTTCAACGTCACCGTAGTGACGTCACTAGCGAAATATAAGCTCCCGATTGGATGGCAGCGAAACAGCTGATTCTTGACGGAGGCAAAGTTACGAATATCGCAGAATGTAATGTATTCATAACAAATGAAAATTGTATTTCCTATCATTCAAATTAATTATTAGTTATACGTATGAATTGTTAATGATACGTATTAATTGTTAAAGATAGCTATTAATTGTTAAAGATAGCTATTAATTGTTAAACATAGCTATTGAGTGTTAATGATACCTATTGTTAATGATACGTATTGGCAATTATACGTATTACTTATTAATAATATGTATTAATTATAAGTTATTTCAGTCACATGGATCTACTGCCTTGGGTCTCTCTTAAGAGAATAACAGACAAATATTCGCATTTTTCGGTCAAAATCGAAACTCATTGTTTTTTATGTTTTTCAAGTTCCTGGATAAGTAACGAAACCGTAGGTTGTACCTCTTACATGAGCAAAGGCTGTGTTGTTTTGTTTTAATTTCTTCTCGCGTAGAAAATGTGTAATAAAGATATTCTAAACTAACGATAAATTGATCTAATAGTTCAGAGGTGTCCAACTTGGAAGGCCTTAAGGGCCACAACTATACTTCGTTTTTTCTAACATGGCCGATGACATTAGGAAATTAGACCCCCTGCTTTACAAAATGAATATTTTTAATTAATTCGCGACCCTCCTTCTCAACGGGGCTCGTGGCCTCAGAAATGTGCTTTCACTGTTAAAAAGATTCATTTTATAAGGCAGGAGGTGTAATAATAACGTAATGTCATCGGCTACGTTAGAAAAAACAAAGTATAACACCTTTAATATGGTTGCGGGCCGTATTTGCATGTGGTTGCGTGGGTCGTCAGTTGGACAACCCTGTATTAGTTGTTCTAAATAAAGCAGTTATACTTATCAATTAAATCTAGTACATTATATGCCAATAAAGAATTAATGTAATTATCAGGTAAACTTTACAGTTTATTATTATTGTTGTTATTATTGTTATTAACCACTTTATAATATTTAAGAGGAAAGAAATTGCTTGTACATTGGAACTGGCTTTGTAAGTTACCACACCCGACCTCCCTGTATTGTTAATCTTTGCAGATTGCTCGGCTGCTCTGAAGCTGGGGAGAGAGGGGAACCATGCGTGATTACTGGTCATACCATGCATAATGCAAGGAAACATATTAGGATGATTATGAATTTCGGAATTTACAAAAAAATCCTGAAATCTAAACAACCTATTTTTACACAGAGAGGTGTTGACCCCGGTACAGCGCGAACGCTAGGGGCACAATGTTCTTGCCCGACATGGATGCAAGTTGCAAGGGACATTCGCTTTTAAGTAATAACCTTCCGCGGGTCACAGTAAATGGTACCGCGGGTCGCCATTGGACAACCCTGTATTAGTTCCACTAAATGAAGCAGTTATATTTTATCAGTTAAATCTAGTACATTGTATGCCAATAAAGAATTAAAATAATTATCAGATAAACTTTACAGTTTATTATGATTGTTGTTATTGTTTATTATTATTATTATTATTATTATTATTATTAATCATCTTATAATATTCAAGAGAAAAGAAATTGCTTGTACATTGGAATTGCCTTTGTAACTTATCAAGATAAAATAGTGGTTTAGTGAATACAGTGAATTAGCAACATATTGACGAGTCATATGAAAGGAGAATGAGTCATATAAAGGATGAATGAATGTGTCCAACGACCCATGTTTTTAAATGGGGGTAGGTAATCAAACAGCTTCACTCTTCAAGTTGAATTTGTAGACCATTTTCACCGTTGCGATCCAAGGTGAGCACTTATTCTTCGGATTTTGTATGTTTAATTATTTCCACATTGTATCTTATTCGCTGCAATGCCAATTGTAAGGTAAGCACGTTGGAAAGTATCTCCTCGCTGCCTATAGCCCAGTCACCCAGCATTGTGTTACTTTTGTTTAGAAGTCCCCTGGACAGCTTTGCAGAGCTCCTTTCTAATCGATTGGTCTACTACGCCGCCGATCGCTGACCAAGAAGAAGGGAATGCCGCGTATGACCTTCGTATGCTCGCTTAATCATTTTGACATCCAGTACACAATCCGCGATGTTTAGGATTATGCAAATGGCATTGGGAGGTAACGGATTCAATTTTTTATGCGCTACTGGTTTGTGAACACGGCTGAAACTTTTTCTCGAAATGAAATATCTGAGTTTTATTTTATGTGTTGAACACATACCGATGTTTCCAGTGGCTGGCCTCTGGTATCTGAGAAAATGTGAAAAACAGGAAACTGTGGTAATTAATTTTTTTTGTGGTAATATCTGTTAATTGCATTTGCTGGCATGAAATAGACATTAATACTGGCTCTCAGCAGGGATTTTCGAAATTTCCAAGAATTTTGAATTGCTTTCACGGTCACAGTTTAATTTAAATTGGATGCATTCTACGATCCCGGTTTGTAATTCTTTTGTACTTATTTTAAATCGTCATGTATTGTCATTGGAAGGTCGCCGCTGGCGCTGGCTTGCTAACTGGCAGGAAGAGTCGCTTCCGACCTTGATGAGAATCAATGATTTGTGACGAGCCTTTGCGGGACTTGCACCGGCCGAGGTTCACGTCATTCTGCCGTCGTTTGTTAAGATGACGCCATGGAAATCCTGGTGCCTTGGGTCAACCAATAAGCTTGTATCGCGAAACCATTGTTCTTCAACCGGTATTCTAGAGACACATGGAGGATCTCGAGACATCACCAGGGGTTTGGAGTGCAATACAAATGAATCTCTTGAGTGTTACTCACAGTAAAACTTGAATAGTGGAATAAAAGAATAAACCTTCACTGAAAATGGACAACAAATGATCAACTCATTTTGATTTCCTTTTAACTTTTTTTAATTTATAAAAGAATATTGAAGATAATGCCCTGGGGTAAGTAATACATGTTTCTCATAGACTGCGTGAAATATGATCGTTATTATTAAGGTTATACAAGAATAAATAGCATGAAAAACCAGTCTTTGGTTTAAACTATTTATTTACAAGCAATTTAAAATGATTTTCTTTGTGAGAAGTGATCGTTCATGCGGTAGGTAAAAAACAATCAATTTCAGAAACGTAACATTATGAACAGTAAACTTCTATTATTTTTCTTTTTATCTTACGTCCATTTTAAAATTATGGTAAGAATTGTGATACACATTTCTTTATGTTCGTTATTGAGTGACAATTTTACTGATTTCTAAATCTGTATTAAAGGTAATCTCTCTAAAATCGCCTATTATTCGGCATAAATAAGGGTCTTTCTCTTAAGTTTCATCAACTATGTATGAGAAATTTAAATATGTATACATTGTAAATGTCATTACTTCATTTTACCACATTCATGTTTAAGAAATAGATTATGCAGAATTCTGGGATTTTTGTACATTTTTAAAATAATAATTATAAAATATCTAGAAAGTAAAAGAAAAAATATATTTTGTGAATGCCCTTGGTTATGCGTTTGTAAATAAAAATTGAATACATATTTTGCTGACTTTGGTTCGATATAACTAGATATTGTTTAATAATCGAGTTTTGTTTCCGAAAGAAATAAAATATCTTTTAAATTGATACATTGCATATCCTCAAAAGGAATTACGACTAATTTCTCACATTAATAATTTACTTCAGAAGGAAGGTGAGAACTAAATACTGTTTTCACAATCTTCTTGGATAATGTAAGCCTTCGTACATTCTACAAACTTGCGATATGTGTGTGAGAGCTACATATTTGCGTTTCCCGGAAGAAAACATACATATGTTGAAATATTCAACATCCTAAAATTCTTTAGACCACGCCCATCATCGAACCTAGAAATCCATATTATTTAATTGGGTTGGAAAGTCTTAATCACAGTTAATGGCTACTATGTACCCAAGTCAGAAAAGGAAGAAAGTAATTTTAATGTAATTGTAACCTTCGTTTACAGTGACATGTTCGGTTATCCTCTCTTACTTGCCAGAGACATTATGACTCGAGAGGTAACAGCAATATTAGCGCATTGCTTGAGCATGCCCTTGACTACCAGAAACATTTAGGATTTTTCCAGTTCTGAACATACCAGAAATTAAATGCCCAGAGTGTAATGCTAAGTTGAATAAATCTGCAAATTTGTTGGTTTATTTTTTAACCTCAGACACTCGTATCTCTCGTCCTTACCTGATATGTGAAATATAGAAAATGTATCTATAACGAAATGGCTATAGAGAAAGATTATTCCATGTGAATAAAATATTTGTGGAATCTGTTTATAACAAAAGAATAAGGGATCTTCATTCTTCGTCATCAATTAGCTTTCGTCACATTGTCAATGTTGTCACTACTACAAAATCATCACTTACTGCAACGAGCGACGTTCCAGCCTTAAACACAAAGTACGGGTTTCCCATTGTGTAGCATACAGATTGCTCTTTCCACCACGGGATCTGAGGTTCGATTCCTGACGGATGTAGTGGAATTGATGGAAGTCTATTCGATGTAGAGTTCCTCGGGATTTACCTGTTTCCTCTGCCTCTCATCCCTACATTATCTCGTTCCTGATCATTATTCATTATCATAACATTTTGTTTGTCGCGATTTGGCCATCATAGGACCATGCGAACGCGTCACGTGTACCCATCGAGGCCCAATCATATTCTCCCGGGGGCAACTGCACGTGTTCTTTTTTTGGTGTGTGGGGGGGAGTTCTTACATTCCGAATCAATTTTTTTATCCCAGGGTTGTTAGCCGTGAGGGGATGAAGTATGATATGATATGATGATGGTGATGAAGAAGAAGGGTGAATGGACAATCACACCCACACACAAAACCATGCCTGGGGCGGGACTCGAACCTGTGATCTTTCCGACCGAGATCGCCAAGGCATTACTGCCTTAGGAATCTCGGCTATCCGGATCGGATATTATTATTATTATTATTATTCCACAACACCACGACTAAAGATGTTATGAGTCGGCTGAATATTATATCTACTCCAGGTTGCAACCAGCTACCTAAGGAATAGATCTAGGGACTGTCGGTGCCTCTACAATACTTTGCGCAAAATGTGGGCTGTTCCAAATAAAGCAACTTCTTGCACTTCCCAGTGTTTTGAATTACCTGGGAGTTTAGATAAGTTCTTACATAAATTTTGCGGAACAAATCCCAGAGCTCCGATAACTATCGGGACGACCTGTGCTTTTACGCCCCACATTCGGCTGATCTCGATTTCCAAACTCTTGTATTTAAGACGTTTCTCTGCCTCCTTGGTAACGACGTTTTGATCGCTTTGATCGACGTTGTTGTTATTATTATTTATATTATTATTATTTATATTATTATTATTTATATTATTATTATTTATATTATTATTATTTATATTATTATTATTTATATTATTATTATTTATATTATTATTATTTATATTATTATTATTTATATTATTATTATTTATATTATTATTATTTATATTATTATTATTATTTATATTATTATTATTATTATTATTATTATTACTACATCTCAACAAAAACACCTTACCAGCAGACGCGACGACAGTCATGTAGAACCGACTGAGGTGGTTCACGGCATCAATTGTTGTCACTGCAGTGCCTCTACCGGGAGATCCTAGATTCTAGAGTAGAACTTCTAGTCCCCACGGGGGCAGGATTTTCAATGCTAGCTACATAGCTAGGTCGAATTCAGCCGCTGTCTGGAAGAGAATTCTAGCGGTAATGTGTTCTGTAAGTCGGAGCAGTGTCCTAACAAAACAGGTCACGGATCGCGCTCAATTTTACCTTCCCCTTCCTTGTCCTATCCAAATAGCGGGCCGCATGCGGCTCGCCGGATCTTTTTGTGCGGCCCGCGACTGCTATGAAACATTTTATTGTACCAAGAAAATACAATACAATTGCACAATTCGTCTCATTTTGATTCAATGCTATATTAATTTTCTTGTTGTATATACATTAATCATTAGGGGCCGTCCATAAATTACGTAACGCAAATTTCGAGTATTTTCAATACCCCTTCCCTCTTGTAACGCACTTCCCAATTTCTATGTAACGCAGCGTAACGTTGCCTCAGACCCTCTCCCTCCCCCTCTAGCGTTACGTAATTTATGGATGACTTCTTAAGTGCGTTGAATAAAAGCCGAATCTATTATATATTTGTTTCAGTAGAATCTCAGTAATTAAGGTAAGAAACATTTTACATTACGGTGCGGTCTGCGTCTTAACTAGAATTTGATACGTGGTCCATAAGCCCTTCTAAGTTGGACAGCCCTGGGCTAGCACATGGTGGCACACAAACCTGTCGTCGTGAGAGATCAGTTTGTTCGTTGTGTTGTGTTGCGCATGCGAAGCGCTCCAGGATTGCCAACGTTGTGCAGCCCTGTTGCAGATTAAGTGAGAATAAATCTGAAGCAGCCTTGTCCTAATTTCTCATCAAGTACTCGAGATAATCTGGCGAGCATGTCACGGAATATATTAGAGGTCATGCGAGATCCGAGGCCCAACTACAAAGGGGTTGGCTCCTCGGCAAGGCAAGAGTAAGAATGGGGCATAGAGGGAGAAGGACGGGAAGGAGAAAGAGAATGAAGTGGAAGGTTGAGAGAGGAGGATTGGCGAGTGGGATGGGGAAAGTGAGAATGAGGCGTAGGGAGAGAAGGGTAGTGAAGAAGAGGAAGGGCTAAGAAGTAGAAGGGAGAGAGAGGTTGAGAGAGGGGAGGGATTGGTGGATGGGGTGGGGGAGAGAGAGAATGAAGGAAAGATGGAGGCAGGAGGATGAGGAGAGGAATACGAAGGGAGAGGAAAATGAATGAATATGATAGTGAGAAGGATGAGAAGAGGAAGAAAGTGAGAAACGATTAATGACTTTCTGAGAACGACGAAGAGAGAAAGAGAGAGAGAGAGACATGGAGCAAGACATTGGGCGGGAAGGAGAAAACAGAAATAAGGGAGAGGGAGTCTTAGAGGGAGGAAGAACTAGGGAAAGTGAAATAAGCAAGAGGAAGATAAGCGGAATACAGGAAAGAATGAAGAAGAAAAATTTAATGACAGAGATAAGGAGAGGGTGAGAGAGTAAGAAAGAGATTATTGTCTTTATCGTTCTTTTCTTTATCTCGTGAGTGTATGTGAATGTGTATGTACAGTAGTGCTCAATGAAACCGCAACACCTAAAGAAAATGGCCATTCTGAATTTTCTTTATTTTACATGTCTTTGACATTTTTAGCAAAAAATAGTAGAAATGGGTAATCAAATATTTTATGTGAATTATGCGATATTTCCGATTGCATTACTTCCATAACTCCCTGGAATTTTGCAAATCAATTGGTGTATTTTCAGGATCATATCGCAGATTGCAACCATGAGCGAGGTGATGCGGTTTTCGTGAGCACTGCTGTGAGAAAATAGATTCCCATTTGATGCCTTTCTAAAAATCTTAGCCAACCATGACAGTTAACCTCGAGGTTCTTCCCTAGAGTATCCTCTTCAATGTTTAGAATAAGTTAGCTTAGATATTTTAACTAGTATAAGTCATAATGACGGTGGTTAGCGTAAGGGGCTGCTATACCCAAGTTGGCGGGTTCAAACCCGATTGAAGCCGTGGACTTTTAGGGGCGAAAAAATCCTTCGTACGCCTTCCTTCGGAGGGGAAGTAAAGCCGGCTGTCCCATGTTAGTAGATTTACTTGCATGTAAAAGATCCTCAAGCCTAAATGACGCCTCTGAAGCTAAATTCAAATCGCCTGTTTCAGTAATACCTTCTTTCCGCTAGTTGGTGAAAGGAGCGTAGCGAAATTTGCGTGGTCAGACGGAAGAGCAGGCCTCATGGCCTGAGTCTCGCCACGTAAAATAAGGCATCAATTCAATAACAAAACATCTGTAAAGTGATTGTACTGAACGATGTATTCAACTAGATAAATAAATGTGTTATAAAAAAAACAACTGCTGTGAGTGAGTGTGCGTGTGTGGCGGCGTGAAACTTAACGACCGACACGGCTGTATTGTAGAAGGCAGTGAAACTGTTAGCGAGTGAGCGAGCGGTTTGTCGGTTAAGCGTCGTCGCGTGGGCGGCCGCTGTTAGCGCTGCGTGGCCTGGTGCCCCTCGCGAGGGTCCATGAGAACGTCAGCTGCGCGTTGTCTCCCGTGAAATCCCTCCCGGCGGGAGATCGTCACTGCGGTGGAAACCGAAAGCAAAGACGTTTTACATTGGCGAACAATGCAGGATCAAGACTTTCGATCAGACTTCCTTTCGTCGCTATATGAAGGCGGGACCGCGATTCCCGACCGGGCTTTCACGGCACGCCGGGATTCCCAGAGCTCTGTCTACACACGTGTCGCGTGAGGTATAAAAATTAATCCTTAAGTCGTGTGCTGGTTTGTAACGTAATTGATGGCGTGATGTACTGAATGCACGTAATAACTTTTAGTGGACGTATTGACCAAAACTGCCACAAATGTAGTATTTATACAGATTTGAATGCTTTGCTTAATTAATCGATAAATTCTACATCCAAGTTAATAAAGTTCTATTTTTAACACAGAATTTACTCTGCGGTGCTTTGTTTCATTATTCCACAAAGCGTCTTTCGATAGTCTATATTAGTTAAATCACAGATTTAGCTCTTCTTGGAATCACTCCAGAAGAAAAATCGTTTCGAAAACTATATTATTATTATTATTATTATTATTATTATTATTATTATTATTACTATTATTATTATTATTATTATTTATTGAATTTTTAAAATTTTTCACAAAGGGTCTGTGTCATATAACTAATGTATATCGTACTGACTCGGCACCGGGCTTTAGTCTTCGATATATTTCAATACTTCGAATCGATTAATCAAACGTAAAATTGTCTTCAATTGCATAGAGAATGCATAGATAAGATACATAAGGCAAGAAAACAATACTGATGTTCTAACTGGAAATGTCAAATAGTATGTCGTGTGAGCACAACACCAGCATTGTTAGTTAAGGGTTAAAAACAAATAGACACTGAAAATTAGAACAGTTTGTTATTTAAACTCGCATCAACAATTTGGCATTAACGACCACTATTGCATTTAACGTTATGGTAACTGAAGATGACATGATATGGTGATGATAGGGGGTGAAAGGACGAACACAAATATAATCATGTCGGAGGCGGGACTCGATCCCGCGATCCTTCGGGCCGAGATCGCTACGGCACTACCGACTTAGTGATCTCGGCCTCCGGATCGATATTAAGACAGTTCTTTGCTGTACCCAAAGCGTAACCTGGCACTCCGAGGATTTTTTAACTTTCGAAAATCCATTGACTGCAGCCAGTTTTGATCCAGCGAACTCGAGTTTTGGAAGCCTGAACTGATATAAATTGCTCGAATATCGTTTTGGTCTATAATATTTTTAAATTTTCTTCAAGTCACAGGTATTACGAATGTTCTTTAGTTAAATGATGCCACTAAATAAAGTTTTATATAATATAATTGTATAGTATTTAGTTATAGTTTGTAGTTAGTTCAATATTACATAATATTATATAACTATATTGTGGTGTTTATGTATTATGACATACATCTTCTAAAGGGAAACAAAATACAAATGAGTATTCAGGAATCCGTATTTTATGACATTTATATCTGTTACGTAACTGCGACGTACTGCTAATTGCATCATACCGCGTAAATGTTTCAATAAATTAGAAATCGCTGGAAGAGAAACAAAGGGAGGGTATTTTACGATGTCTTGCTTCCGCGTGCGGTACGCCGCGATGCGTGAACCTTAAAACTGCTCACGTTCCCGGCTAAGAGACTGTAACACGCTCTAAACTAAATGTCCGTTACTCGCTTGAATTGAGGCCACTGAATCAGAAGGCGAGATTTCAGCCATAACATCGTATAAACCCACGAAGGTGAACTGCTCTCAGCTTGCTTTGAAACACCCAGCTGATAATAAATCAATTTGAAGGTTACGCTGGCCGCAAATATTTCTTCTTGATAAACGGAACTAGTCGCATCAAATGATACTTTACCAATGAATCCCCTTTTGTTAGAGTACCCATTGTATTTTGAAGCTGTGTGTTTCGTTTCTTGTTTGTCTTGTTTGCGAGTTTCGTTTATAATTATTTATGGGTTATCCTAAAAACTATTTATTTTCGTGTACAGCCGCCTGAAAACTCTTCAATTATTTGTTGAGTTTAACAATAACTTTTAATTTCCTAGTGCTACGTCACATGATTGTATCGTCTGTTTAAACAGTATTGCCTAGAGAAGAAGGAGCCAAACAAATACACAAATAACATTGCAATTATTAAAACTTTCGTATTTCCCCGTAATTTGAAGTTAGATTGATGCAGCTGTTGATAGAACAACATGTGTGGCAAACACAAATTGAGAATAAATCTGAAAGTAATTTTTACCAATCGAAAGTTCAATTTTTCTACAGTACACTTTTGAATTGCGTGATTTTGACGTCATGGATATACTGTTCTGCGCATTTTCGAGCACCTTGCTGGCCTTTTTTATTGATTAATATTTAGTAACAAATTTGCTTGTTATCGATTTATGTTTAGATTGTTTGCAATGACTATTTCACTCATTCGTTTTTTGTATCAATCCGGTCAATAGTGCTTTATATTATGGTTATAAACCAATGAAGGGCGCCTAAAATCGAAAAATGTACATGTGTACTTTTCGCTGTTGTCTTACTGAAGATGGCGTACAAAATATTCCTTCCATGATGGAGACGCCATAATCAAATATAGCATCAGAAACAACCAACCAAGAAATATTTTTCGTTATTTTTAACATTATATTCATACTATTTAATCTATTTAGGAATTTTATTCGTGGAATAGCCTAACCGAATACCTCAGATAAGTCCGCTCGTTGCTAAGCGACTCGCGAACGTATCGACAAGTTTCAAACTACCAGTGAAATTACTTACGACGGATTTCAACTCTCCTGGGAGGTTTCCTGCTTCACTTCCGTGTGGACGTGCACTCGTGAAGGTATCAAAGGGCGCATCTGTGAAGGCAGAAGTCCCTCTGCGCGGTTATGTGCGAATTCGGCACGGGTTCCGAGCGGGAAGCAAGGGCAGGCAGACTTGGAAGTGAGGAGAAGAGTTGTGCGGAACATAGTTGAAGGAGCCCTGCCTGCGGGTTTAGGAATTCCGTGGGATGTGAAGTGAAGGCAGACAGTCGGTTCAATGTTCTGGGAAGGCTTGCCAGAGCCGGCGGTTGTGGCAAGTTCTGCGGTTGGATCGAGTTTATTTTATTTGTTTTGTACTTACAGCGATGCTTCCTAGATTTGCCGTGGTCAGGGATCGTCGTAAAGGGGGAGGGGGAAGGTAGAGACTTTTAGAGGGCATCTAGGGATGGACAACTGTCGTATATTTCTTTTTTATATTTTAAATAGATTTATTAACATTTTCCTTCTTTTTTAATATGTCGATTCACTCATGTTAGTGTTTGTTTTGACATTCATTCCTACCACATCGTAATGGCGTGGTCTGTGTATAATATGTATAAATAATTTGCATTCATTTCACCAAAGTTGGCTAACATGATTGTGGCAGTAGTACTCATTATTTTGTCATCCCGCCAACAGAGAAAATGTTTTCATTTAAGATGATCCTACCAACCTTCAAAATGTGGAAGGTAAAATGCTACCCCGCTCTGTTATCACCTTCCCCAGGAAATAGTTTATATTACAGACTCCTCCCTCACCTAGCTCAGAAGTGAATCTGGCACTCATTTCGTTATGCGTAATAATTTCACATTAAGACAGAAAAACTGTGTTGAAAATATTTTTTTGGAATACTTCAAGCTTTTATTGACACTTTCTTGGTCACTATTATTTAAATGTCACATTTTTAGCTGTAAGCAATAAAAAACATGGTATTAATTCTACCGGAAGATGCCATTCATTGTAAAAATCGTTACGTTAATGCTTTCTTACTGTTTTAGAGAATAGTTGACAAATAATGACATGTCCATACAGTGGGAAAATATAAAGTCACAGCTCTTTCATGACTTTTAATTGATTTTCGGCATCTTATAACTCCAAAGGCCCACAAAAATTAAAATTCACTTGTAGAATGAGTGCTAAAAGATGTAAATGGGAAGAAAAGTTAGTCGAATTTTGTTGGCATTTCAGATCAAGGTAACCATTAATGCCCAAGTAGAGAGTATTTCCACGAAGTATACCAAGCTGGGTTGTAATCTGAGATAATCACTAGCGATAAAAAATGCTTAAAATGTTTGTTACGACGTAAAACCAGACTCCTTTGTCCTTGAGATGATTCGACTATAAACAAGCTTGTAAATAGTCAAGAGGAAAAAAAATCGTCTGAAAAGATATCATTAACGAGCGAAAGTGTTTTGTTTTTTTTTTTAGGTTTTAATTCTGAAATTTTCAGGCACTGTACATGTAGTTCTTATATTATCGTAAACTTAATGATTAATTTGGATTATCTACATCATAAAAACAATATAGGTATTTTCCTAAATATCCTATATCTACCCATCCATCCTATTTCTTCTGACATTTTCAATCTCTAAAATCCCCCATTTAGGCATCTACAATGAACTCTAAAAAGGCGAAAATAGGTGGTATATTTTCTTAAAAAGCCTGTGTGTTTTGAGATTAAATTAATTACCAGCACACATTTTATTTTATTTCCAACAATTTTATTCCAGATATATGAGTATGAAATATTTTATAAAATAATTTGTAATGGTAAAACGTAATTATAGCATGTCGAGATATAAAAACTACAATGAATTACACCTATCTCCATTGTCTATGGAATAAAATTATTTTTCATAATTTGCCTTGGAATAAAATAGAACCAACTACACTCTAAATTCCAAGTCTGAAGTCAGTTTCTTTCATCATTATTCATTTTTACAAGTAAAACTGATCTTTCTACTTCTACATTTGTGTTTTTTTCAAACTCTGCTTTTGTATAATTAGCAGTGAATTAATAATTTTGTCGATTTCTGATATTTCACACGTAAGAATGTTTTATGCAGAGCGAAGCCATGATAATGCTATTCTAACAAGATCGGTTGAGTGGTTCATCAATTTTTTTGGTACTTCAGATCGCGATTAACATAAATGGCCTACTCCAAGTATTTCTATTCTAATCCATTACGCTTGATTGCAGTTTGAGGCAATCACTAGTTATAATAAAACCTGATGACGTTCCGAGTACAGAATTCTCTCTCCTTAAGATGTCTCAACAACTAAACACGCTTGTAAATGGCCGATATACTTTTAAAAAATCCGAAATTGAGGCAATTAAGGGACGAATGGTTCCGGTAATATCATGTGGTCTTGGAATGCGTGAATTTTGAGTGTCTGTGTGTAGAGTATAATAATGATCTGCCAAAAAATACGATGTCTGCATGCCATACACACACAAACACACACACATGCACGCATGCACGCGTGCGTGCGTGCGTCAGGAAAAAAAAATTGGCGAATCCCAGAGCAGTACCCTGAGAAGTGAGCCACGCGGTGCGCGAGAACTTTCCTTCCTCTTCCTTCTCCTATCATCATATACTTATGCCCTCTTAGACTTACATGCACTTCTTTAGCGCGAATGTCGGGGGACCTGTTGGGCGCTGAGAGCCTGTCCCGACCGGGACGGTTCCTTGCGTGGGGAAGATGCCTGAGATGCCCCCGCAAACAGGAGTTGAGGTCGGCGCGGGTTCTCGCCATCCAGTGCAAGTGGAACACCGCCACTTCCCGGGACAAAACATACACTACACTAACGGGACTCGTGGCCATAGCAGCTGACGAGCCTGAAAGCATCAATCAATGAACCGAGCGGGGAAATTTTTTTTAAAAATCTCCTCTACACTGAAGTGATATCAGTTGATGCCCTGAGTAACCGACGCTGGGGCGGATCCGGGGGTGGGCATGGGGGCCAGGCCCCCCACCCGAAAAGGTCTAGAGTCTTCGTTTGTTACCTACCTTTATTTGACAAAATTGTTTTAAACGCTTATTTACATTAAAATTATGTAATTATTTAAACAGTTACATTGTATACTAAAATTGTAAATAACAGTAAAATTGTCAATAACAAGCGTAGTCAGAAGTGAACTAAGTCAGTTAACTAATGAAGTTGAACCACAAGTAACCAGAAGTGTAAAACCAGACAGCGAACTAGCTATGTACAAGGCCACAAGTAGCTGACAAAACACATCTTCCCTGAGAAATCAGGAGGCCCTAGCCCTACATTGGATTGTATTGGCTATTAATAATAATAATAATAATGTTTATTATTATTATTGTATACTACCATGCATATGCCACAAAAATTTACAATATAATTTTATAAAGAAATAGTTTAAAGGGGTCAGAAATGACCCCGCGCCATCTCTAACGTAAGTCCGGCAACCGCCACCTCTCCAGGGTTAACGGACGTGACCCTTGAGCTTTCCGATGCGGAGTTGCGAGGCCCTGGTCCCTCGCGTGCCCCGTGCGTGGACGTTTCAGCAAAGAGGTCGAATACCGCGAACGCCGGCGCAAGAACCGGCGCGACCCGGAGCGAGGCATCGATCACGGCGCATCCGGCGCAGCGCGTTCCCGGGAATCGATCGATTGCCCCAGCGATCGACCGAGTGACCGCCGCGCGCTGACTCACTGGGCGGCAGTCGTTGCGAGGAGACTCGCGCGGAATCGCGGACGATGACTGCGGACAGGTGCGAGGTCGGAGTGACGCTGTGGTGTTGTTTGGAAGCAGGGGAGGGGGATCCAGACGATCATCTTTTTGTGTGTGGGAGGCATCATAGGTTTTTGTTCAATAATAAACATATTTCTCATTATATTACGTATTTTTGTAGTCTGTATATGAAAATATACAATATTGTTCAAATCAGGGCTTTCCAACTAGCGTCTTTTGTGCGTCTCGGGACTGCTTTTTAACATTTTATTGTACCAACCAAAAACAATACAATTCATCTCATTTTCATTTAATAATGTATTAATTTTCTCGTTGTACGTACATTAATGATTAAGTGTGTTGAATAAAAGCCGTATCTATTACATATTTGTTTCAATATAATCTCAGCAGTTAGGGTAAGAACCATTTTACATTACGGTGCGGCCCGCCGCTTAACTATAATTTGATGTGGCCCATAAGCACTTCTAAGTTGGACAGCTCTGGTTTAAATAATTACATAATTTTAATGAAAATAAATATTTGAATCCATTGTGCCATATAAAGTAAGGGAACAAGCGAAAACCCTTGGCCTTTTGGGAGGAGGTCATGGTCCCCTGGATCCTCCATTGTGTGAAAGAGCCACTTGTGCTGTCAATAATGCCCGGAAAGGAAAGATTTCTAAAATTGCCTTTCAAACGTGTTTCATTGAAAATCCTAGAAGATTGTTTTGTATTCCAAAGTAGTTTTACTGTGCTGGAAGAGAATTCTAGCGGCCGGCTGCTGTGGTCGGTGTTTTTCCGTGGTTTCTCCGATAAGCACCAGGCGAACGCCGGAGCAGTTACTTAACAAACGGGCGACGGATCCCCTGCGATCTTTCCTTCCTCTTCCTTGACCTATCCTCTCCTCTTACACACACACTTACACTAACATTCACTACACTACCACACGTGCTGGGAGAGCAGACTGCAGCTTTTGAGCTTATCTCGCCTGGGGCGGTGTCGCAGTATTGGGAAATATGATTGGCGAAATCCCGCTAGCAGATGTACAAGAGTCGCATCTTACCAACCACGAGGAGATCATCACCTCCCGAGGTTAGAACATGCACTACACTTACGGTAATAATTGCCGTATCAGTTGAAGCGTCCAGAAATAATAAAATATGAAGAATAATAATGAATTAATAATAAATCAATCTGTTGCCTATTTCCAATAAATATGTTTGGTTTCAGTTTTCATTACTACTTCTGGGATCTGTGCCATCTTGGTTTGTTACCAGAGTGCACTTTCCACGTTCATTCCTTCCTTGTTTCTGGAGGTTAGTTTAAATTTTAAATTGTTGAATAATAAATTATTAAATATATCCAGAGCTTAAGTTCCAAACAAACGAATTATTATTATTATTATTATTATTATTATTATTATTATTATTATTATTATTAATTCGTTTGTTTCGAACTTAACCTGTGGATATATTTAATAATTTATTGATGTACTCACAATAATGTTTGTAATGTGAATTGTGGCTTATTTGCAAAGCAGGGGCGAAGAACATTTTTTAAGGTCCAGTAAGGCAGACAATGTGAACAATATTTTAAAAATAGGTTTGATAAGAAATTCGACTGGAAATAAAGGTTCCAGAAAATTGAAGGCTATTTATTTTTCGTCGATCCTTTTCTCCTTGCGTAGGGCTGGGAATATCATTTCTTGAAATATTTTGAAATTAAATTCCACCACTGCAGAGCAGATGGGATTGGGGCGTCGCGTCAGCAGACCCGCGAAACCTGAAGTTGGGCTTAAGGAAGGAGCAGGTACTGCTACGAAACCCCGGCTGTTGAAAGAAACTCAAGAAGCAGATCCTTCAGAACAAACAGAACCGTGCAGCTGATTGTTTCGAAGGAAATATTTGAACAGAAGTTGCAGTGCTCCTCGATGGACCGGCACTGTTGCCCAAATCCAGACCGGCGAGATGTTCTCAAGAAACGGCTTACGTGTGTAAACAAAGGAGTTCAGTTATTTGTTAGCACAACCATCAAATCAACTCAAGAACTTATTTTTCCAACTTTTTTTTCGCGAAAATTCGCAAGTAACTTAATTTTTACAAAAGATAACACGAGTGCCAACATTTCTTTTTACCAAATATTTCCAACAAGCTTGTTTCTATATTTATTTATAATTCAACTGTACTATATATTATGAGAGATGGTAATGATTCCATAGGTCAAGAAAATTGGCGCAGATTGTATCCCCCCGTATGACCACACACAGTTTTTACTGTTTTGTGGCGATAAACAAAAAACCTTTTTGTTGGACATGACGTAAATTTGATAAAATGGAAAGCTTCCGTTTGCCGAAAGAATAGGCGAAATTAACAATGCTCATTCCATGACGAAATCCAAAGTAGTTTAGTAGGTTCCGAGATGTGAGGAGGAGGTTTCTGTTGCCGCTGACTAGTTTGCTAGATCAACTGATAATGGCTGCTAACATATGCAATCCCGACAAATGAGAAATGCGAGTAGTAAACAATTAGCGGGTTCACAAGAACGCCCACGGACATAACGAGAACGCAGACGTGCCATCCAGAACAAGCGATCGCCGCATGCTGACCTTTCACTGGTGCATAATTCTTATCCGCACGCCGCTAGCCTCAGTCTTACTGCAGTCAGTCAGTAGTACTACATTATATTGCGATTTTCGTAACTTTGCCCCTGACAGGAATCAGCTGTTTCGCTGCCATCCAATCGGGAGCTTATATTTCGCTACTGTGACGTCACTATGGTGACGTTTAAGCTCCCGATTGGATGGAACCGTGTACAACTGATCCCTGTCAGGGACAAAGTTACGAAAAAAGTATAAGACCAGTTCCATAGGGACGTTTAATTCTCCTTATAACGCAGTTTTGGTCCCGGGGACCTATTACAAACTACCTACCTATGTTCCCACTATGCACTACTTCCGATTGTTAGTGATTCCGGGCGCGTCAACAACTTAAGTCATTAGCCCCGTAAGTATAGTGCACGTTTTTTTTCATCGGGAGATGGCGGAAATTTTCCCCCGCTGGATGGCGAGATCCGGCGACGGAGGTAGACTGTCGACTAGCATTTTCCCCACTCAGGTATCTCTCACCAGCGGGGCACCGCTCCAGCGGGGCAAACTCTGAGCTCCAGACTGGTCTTCCGTCATGTGTGCTAGTGTAGTGCATGTTAGTGTAAGTGCGTGTATGTCAAAGGTAAGGATAGGACAAAGATGAAGGGAAGATCGCAGCAGGTTCGTGACCCGTTTGTTACGGTACTGTCCTGGCATTCGCCTGGTGTTGATCGGAGAAACCAGGGAAAACAACCGATCGGAGCAGCCAGAATTGTCCTCCAGACAGCGACTGAATTCGACCTAGCCGAGAAGCTAGTGACGCAAATCCTCTAACCGTCCGGACTCGAATCATTGGACCTTCCGGTCAGAACCGCTGGATAGTCAGCGGCAACGCTGGCTCAGTGCAAAACTTAGTCGAAACATCAGTTTGAATCACTGTCGGTCCTGAATTATAAGCAATTGATAATTATTCACAATATTTAACACACTATGCCAGTATGTGTAACACTGGAATAATTTTAGACCAGGTTTGTCCAACTGGAGGCCCGCGAAAGGGTATTTGTCAAAAGTGAAAATTCCTTGCGTGCTGGTCGGGCGAGAAAATTGTCGGACATGTGCCTACCGCACCGGTTCTGTCGGGGTCAACTCCCCTTAATGTAAAAAATAGGGTAAGTTTATATTTAAGAATTTGCTGTAGTAAATTGAGAAATTCAGAATCATCCCAATGTGTTTCACTGCGTTATGCATGGTACGGCCTGATATCACTAATGCTTTCAGACCGCAACCCCCCCCGTTTTCTCAGCAGCCGGATAAACTGCCAAGATCAACAATACGGGGAAGTCAGGTGTAGATTGCCCGAATATTGTGAATATAGCCCGCAACCATACGAAAGGTATTAGTTCTGACCCTCGAGGTTGTCGAAGTTGGACACCCCTGTTTTAGACTGTCATAACGGATTCGAACTTGATATTGTGGCGGGTGCACAAGAAAAGCGTCGCATCTAAAAAATTGCGACTTTGTTCGAGAATACGTTTAATCTGAATGGAGTTTTTTATTTCGTGGGCAAAGATTGTGTTTATCTACATCCCGACAGCCTTGCGAACTATTCCTAATAAATGTTTACTAATGTAGTAAAAATGCACTGTTTTACGAACATGATTATCCTCTTGGTTCCATAATGATTTTGGAGTTGTCTCATTATTATTGTACACCGAAGATGAGAGAAAACCGGGCAACTGACCATTCCATATGAGAAACAAGGAAGCGGACCTCAATATCACAAAATAATATTGATTAGAAAATATATACTGCTTGTTCCTTTCATTACCTCACATACTTTTGTGAAAAGTGCATTGCGATAATTTCATTCAGGCGCAATGAACATTTTTCAGGTCGTGGTGTAGGTGTAGTGTTCATCCTTCTTCATATTTTCTCACAAAGATATTTTACTTACGATTAATATAAAATTATTTTTTATTTCAAACAGAAGGCTTCAGCGGCCGGAATCAATACATATGTAGCTGCCCTGGAAACGCTGCCTCTTAGTCACAGTTGCCAACGTTTCGGCCGTCAGTTCACGGCCGTCCTGGCGTTTCGCCCTGAGAAAAGTCACAGTATGGCGGCCGAAACCTTGACAAAATCCTAGGCACACACAATTGTGCCTAGGATGCGACATCTTTGTGAGAGCCAAATATCGATATTCATTTATCTATTTACTGATTTTTAGCTATTTGTAACGTATTCAATTAAGAAATTTAGTGGCTTTTGATTCTATTGGAAATTAAAAATAACTCTATTTGTACCTGTTTCAGGGTCTCTTACTGTAACTTTTCTACCTGTTTCAGAGGTCTCTAACTTTTGCTACCTCTTTCAGGGTCTGAAGTCCCATGAGGTTCTTCTCTTTGAGTGCGATATTGTATTCAACCATTCAAAATGTAGTCAAGTATAAGTGACTCATCTCTGTATAGTAATTAGGAGAAAATAAGATAAAAATCTTGTGGTTAAGTCAGTAGCCAAGTTAAGTGACTCATCTGTGGACAGTGAATAGACAAATGAAATCACAATATTGTGGGAAATAAAAACACACGAAAGAAGAAATAGAAAAGTTTATTAAAAAATATAGAAAAAAGGAGCCGACCAGGATGTCCGAAGTGACTCAGTACTTCGGTCCAAAGGATCTCGGGTTCAAGTTTCGCTTTGGACATGATTGTTTCTCCCTTGTCTCGTTGTATGTGTTGTGGCAGAAGGCCTCGCGATCTGCTGACCCCAGATCAGAGGAGCCCGCATATGTGTTAGGCGTCTAGGGTATGGTCGAATATGCGTCCCATAGGGAAGTAAAGGATAACTGATTCTCAGCCCTAAGAAAAACAGCAAAAAATGACAAATAGGAGTGCTGTTCCTACCATCTCCTGCACCGTACCTCGTATATGGTGGTTCCTTTTTCTTATATCAAATATAAGAGTGTTCTTGCTACTGTGTCCCCGTGTGAGGGGCTGCGCTTTCTAGAGCGAGGAGGCGTATCGCGTGTGAGCTGGCGGGCGTGGCGGGTGATCGGATCGCGGGCTGGCTGCCGTGGTGGAGGCCGCGGCGCGGGGCCAGCCCCGGGCGCTCGCGGGAACGGCGCTGACTCATGCGCAACTGGAGCGGTGGCGGCGGTGGTGGTGGTGGTGGTGGTGATGCCGACGGCGACGCGGTGGTGACGGTGTTGGCAACGAGTAAGGCTAAGACTATGGCGGCGAAGACGGCGGCAACGACGACGGCGGCGACGACGGCCGCGACGACGACGGCGACGGCAACGACGACAACAATGGTGGCGGCGGTGGGTGTTGGCGACGGCGACAGAATGGTGGTAGTGGCTCTAGCGACGGCGATGGCGGTGAGGGTAATGGCAGTCATGCTGACGGTGTTGGCGACGACTAAGGCTAAGACTAAGGCGGAGACGACGTCGATGACGACGATAATGGCGATGACGACGGCGACGACGGCAACGACGGCGACGACGATGAAGACGTCAACAACAGTGGTGGCGGCGGTGACTCTGGCGACGGCGACGGGGTGGTGGTGACCGTGCCGACGACGGCGACAACAGTGGTGGCGGCGCTGGCGACAATGATGATGGTGGAGGCGACGGGGACGTTGGTGGCGGCGGTGGCACTGGTGACAGCAACGACGACAGGAGTGGTGAATGTGGGGGCGAACTCAACGGAGTTGGAAAAATGGAGTGGAAATGGGGAATATCTAGCGGCACGCCCGAGAAAGCCGCGAAATACCGTCACATATTCCATCGTGAAGACGGGCCTTGCGGGGCAAAATTACAAAAATCTCCCGAAGCAAGGCAGAGCGGTGGTCGCGGAGCCGTGGGGCCGGAGCGGAGGCAACGCCCTGGGTCGGCGGGAGGCAGCGGCGGCGAGGAGGCGCTGCCTTCGCGGAAGCCGCGGCCGCCACATCGGGGAACGTACGGGACAGCGGGACGGCCGCCACGTGACCGGCGCGCCAAGTGTGTGGCCGCCGCCGCTGGGTCAGAAAGCGCCTGGCCCGGCCGCGCTCACGCCCCCCTTCTCGCCCGCGGCCGCGCTGGGCCGATGAATGGGAATCGGCGTCTCGGGAACTTATCAAACGTCGTCTTTCTTCTATACTTCGGTTTTTCTTTCTTGGCGCCCGGGGGGGTGTCAATAAAATGGAATATCTCACGGTATTTCGCATCGTTCTCCGTTGTGCCGCTACGAGTCGCATGATCGCCAGCACTGCTCGACACAGTCGCGATCATGCGACCCCTAGCGGCACAACCGAGAACGACGTAAAATACCCTGAGATATTCCATATTATTGACACACCCCCGTGCGCCAAAAAAAAAAACCAAGTATATGCTGTGATTTATTCAACTCTGTCCCTGGCAGGTATCAGCTGTTGGTTTCATCCAGTCGGGAGCTAATGCGTCTCTACAGTGACGTCACTATGGTGATGTTCCAACACGTAATTGGATGAAACTGCCAACTGCCAGAGATAGAGTTGAATAAATCAGTTTAAACATAGGTTCAGTTGACGTAAATTAGCTGTTACGGTGTCATCCAAACTAGACGTTGAACGTCACTATAGTGACGTCATTGAAATGACGTGTAAGCTCGTCGATTAGTTGACACTGTAGCAGCTATTGATCTGTCAAATATTTCAGACATAAATATTTAAATCAATTTTGTCCATATAATGGAAGGTAAACGAAAACTCTAGGTGTTTTTGGGGGGACCGTGGCCCCATGCCCCCTCTGGATACGCAAGTGCCGGTGGGTGAAAGGGCAATTGGCCATTTTTGGCACATTACGAAAGAACAAACTGGACACTCTTCTGAAATTTTTGCAAAGTAAATAAAGGGAGGTAAATTTAAGCCTGTTTTTGGTTATAAAGGTGGTGCCAATGACGTATGTGATACTAGACGTATCAAAATCCGTACTTATTTCCACCATTCGCAAGGACAAGAATATTGACGAACGCTCAGGCCCTCTGCAGAAGCTAGGAATTGTAACTTTGTACAATTGTACGAAAGGTGCAGTAGACAAGATCAATTGTATAGTAATTACAGTGTAGGCAACACAACAACAATATATCCATTAGCTGCAATTTTTATTTTGTAGGGGTGACGATTTTTTATGTTTACATGTTTTTCTACATTACATATACTATTAAACACATATTCCTCTCCAAAACCGTTCAAAAGGCACACTTTTCATGAATCAGAATGATCAGGTCCATAAGTCTCAACGCCTGTGAAAATGTCTTAGTTCTCCCGCCAGTAGTTAAGGGTTAAATATGCAAGAACACCAGCATGTTGCTACGGAGGTTCAAGAGCAGCCCGGTAACCGAACGCCCTGCTTCCGCCGGAATAGCTGGCAGCGCAACTTCGGCCGGCCGGAGCGCCGGCCCGTGCGGTGCGTGTCCCGTGCCCCCGCCGCCGTACCGCTGCCCGCACCGAGGCACAGCCCCCGGCATCTGGCGGGCGTTATCTCTCCCCGGCTCCCTGTCCGCTCTGGCCCACAACCCGTACATCACCACTGCGCCAGCGCCCTCTACCGCACTTCCTCCTTCGCAGTGGAGCCCTGTCTCCTTTTCTAGACGCGCGCGGCCTACGCTCACAAGTGTACTCGGATTGATTCGTGATTACGGGCGCGTCAACTAGAGAGGTCATTGGTCCCGTAAGTGTAGTACGTGTATTCCTCGGGAGGTGATGGCGAGATCCGGCGCCGACCTACCGTCGACTAGCGGGGTTCCCCCTCAACCAGGTATCTCCCACCAGCGGGGCACCGCCCCAGCCGGGACAAGCTCTAAGCCCCCGACCGGTCTCCCGCCATGTGTGGTAGTGTAGTGCATGTTAGTGTAAGTGTGTGTGTGTGTAAGAGGAGAGGATATGACAAGGAAGAGGAAGGAAAGATCGCGTGCGGCCCGTGGCCCGTTTGTTAGGGTACTGCTCCGGCATGCGCCTGGGGTTGATCGGAGAAACCACGGAAAACTACCGATCAGAGCAGCGCCGGCCGCTAGAATTCTCCTCCAGGCAGATACTGAATTCGACCTAGCTGACAAGCTAGGGGACTCGATCCTAGGACCTCCCGGTCAGAGAGACTACAGTGACATCAGCTGATGCACTGAGCCATGTCTCCCGGTACGTGTACTCGGATTCATCTAGGGTGGCCATCGGTAACGGATACGTTGCTGATGTAATCGAGGCTTCTTCTGTTCCTTCACGTGCAGCCAGCTGGCAAACTTTGGATTTGGAACGTTATTTGTCAGTAAACATGTCTTTGGTTATCCCGAAATTGGCAGAATCGACAGTAGCGCTGATGGGCGTCTCAGGAACCTGAAATTACATATAATGGCTGACATTACAATTTATGAGCGAAAAACTCGAAGAGGCTACATAGGAATTCTACGGAGAACATTTGTTGCATCTCGTACGTATTATTTGAAGCAAGTACCATTAAATTTATATTAAAATAGACAAAATGAGCGAAAAATGCAAAAAAAAAACGTATAAAAATGGTTTATTTCCTTTTGTCGTAACAAATTCAATATCTATAATAAACGGCATTGTTCTAAAGTAAATAGAAAAAAATGACATTTCATTAAATTCCGCCTCTTAATAAGTTGTTGCTGTACTGCGATTTTCTTAACTTTGTCCTTGACAGGAATCAGCTGTTTCGCTGCCATCCAATCGGGAGCTTATATTTCGCGACAGTGACGTTACTATGCTCCCTATTGGATGAAACAGTGAACAGCTGATTCCTGTCAGGAACAAAGTTACGAAAATCGTAGTATAAAAGCATGTAGACTCTAACGTCTAATCTCATAGACACCTAATACCGGGTGAAAAATTATTTGTGGATTAGAAAGGATCCCCGAAGAAAAACGTATTTTCAATGTCGACTGAGAATTGATTGGGTCGGAGAACATAATGATAACGCTCATTTTACACATCCGAAATGAACATTTTATAATCTCTCCAAAAAAGAAACTCTTTCATCCAAACACTATACTTCGATTTATTCTTAGTGTCCAGTGAGAGGTCATCAGTTGTTACGGTGTCATCCAATCGGGAGCTTAAATGTCATCATAGTGATGTCACCGTAGTGATGTTCAAGCTCCCGATTGGATTACACTGTAACAGCCGATTAACGTCAAAGAACTCTGTTTAAATCGAAATATACGCACACATGTTTATAGGAGCACAATGTGTGTATGTGTAGGAAGCAGCCAAAAGCATATTATACGTCTTCTGGGAAATATAATATACTGGGTGTCCGGGGAAGAAACGTCGAAACTTCGAAAATAAGCTCTTAAGACAATGCTAAGCATATTTTGTGTAATAAACTACGTGGATATTCCGAATGGTTCGGTCGCAATGAGTACTCAAAATTTGGTTCGAAAAAATGATTTCTAGGCAAAAATTTGCATTATGGAAGCATAGAAACCCTCCAGAAATATGTAAATTGTTTATTATTTACAAAAGAATTGAATATATTTGCTCAGACAGAAAAATTAAGCGAGAAATAAAAAAGCAGTCGAATTGTAAAATTGGGTGCTTTTTTATTTCTCGGATAATTTTTCTTTTTGAACAAATATGTTCATTTCTTTTGTTAGAAATTAATTTTTTAAAACAACTTTTGAGTCTTATTGCGGCTCAACCTTCCGGAATGTCCACGTAGTTTATTCGAAAAAATATGCTTAGAATTATCTTAAGCGCTTATTTTCGAAGTTTCGACGTTTCCTTCCCGGACACTGTATTTTCTAGATGATGTATAATACATATAATGGATTAATGCATATATACTTTCTTTTTCTTCCGACTTAGAAAATGAGGAACAAAAATTAGGGTTATCACTCTGTTTCTACGATCCGTTGCGTTCGTCCACGAACGCGATAATCCACCATCGCTCGGATGATGCGATTCGAAGAACATGAAACTCGCTTCCTCCTCCCTAAAGTTTCCTGGACCCATTTGGCAGCAGCGCCCGTGAGCCTGAGAACCGCAATGATTCATACAAAGAGCCTAACTTTTTGCATCAGCCCTCTCAATGCGGGGTGGACGTCTGCGTCAGCCTCCTTGAGCAACGGGCCAACCCACTCACTCCCACATCGCGAGGAATAGGTAGCCTACTATGAGCGTCCGCCTGTGGGAGCGATCTTCGTGTTGCGTACCCGCTGCCTCGCACCGTTATCGCTGCCGCCGCCCCCGCCGCCCACACGTGGGAGGCACGTGGGCGTCCGTGCGTGACCTGTTGCTCGGTCAGCTGATTCCTTGTCGCTCGCAGTGGGCTCCTACGCCCACTCGCGGTGCTGGTGGTGACCTCCATTTTAGATAATAAAATCTTGGTTCTCCGCTTTAGCTTCTTGCGTGTAGTATCGACGGATTATTTAATGCAGAGCTGTTCAACTCGGACGGGCTTATGTCCCACATATCAAATTCTAGTTAAGCCGCAGGTCGCGGCGTAATTTAAAATGGGTTTTACCTCTCTACTGAGATTATACTGAGACAAATTTATATTAGATACAACTTTTATTGTACATACTTAATGATTAATGTACATACAAGAAAATTAAAATATCACTAAGTTTCAAGTTGAACTATTGACTGTCTCTTGTAAATTGTTGATTTTATAAAAGTTCCAAATGATTTTAGACAGTCGTAATGATTACATATATTTATTAATATATGTAATAAATGTAATATGTAACATATGATTACACATAACTATATCAAAATCAACAATAAAATATCACTAACTCAAAATTTGAATTTACGTTCACAACGTTTGTCTTAGAATGACGTTTTAAACACTTAATGAATCAGTAACATTTCATATGAAAGATCGGAAATGATCCAGGTATGAATACAGATATTGAATACCATTTTTGGATTCAGGTATGGAGTCGAGAAAATTTTTGGGTTCGACTCGCCTTTGATTTAAGTCTTGTTATTTAATGCAACACTTGCAGCTCATGGATGTAATGAATCGGAATTATAGTATTGCAATCGTGGATTGCCTTCGTTAAGTAACATCGATTTTCTTTCTACATTCATCACGGTTCGTACTCATTTTCATTTACCACAGCCTCTCTTGCTTGGCAACCCTCTCTGAAAGAATCTCATTGACCTATAGACCTATTCAGCTTATGAATAATTGCGTTCTCTGGCTGTCCACTGATTCACGCAGCTCTGGCAATTGAGTTGAATGCGCCTTCATTTAAAGTGGCATGACGTAGGTCATCAGCCTTGCCCTTTACCGACCTCTTCATTTGGAGCTCGCGAGCTATGAAAATAGATGCTAAGTATTTCCTACTAAAGTCTGGCTGAAGGAAATACGTAAAATAATCGATTTATTTTTATTGAATTATCAAGTAAATTTCAAGTGCATGTGATTGATTTTTTTAGAGCAAGAAGGATAATAGACGATAGCATCTAATGTCAAATACTCAAAGAAAACAAAATATCGTAAAATTGGTTTTATGAATTGTCACACGGAAGTTGAATTAATTGTATTTTATAGTGTACATATTTGGATTGGTGTTTATTGATACCGTAACCTACGGGTGCGGTTTTACTCAATATTTCATTGTTACGAAATTTGGTCACATTTTCCTCACTTTACGAAGAGAGAGGCTTGGAGTAACTTTTATTTAAAAATTGATTTAAAGTATGCCTGTTAGGTTTATTTATTTATCATCCGCAATCACGTCAAAAACTATACATGAAAACTAATTACACATTTTGGCATATCAGTAGAGCTTCCGTGGTGGTAGCAGATATGTTGTGGTAATCCATTATGGGAGATAGGGGATAATCATCCACAACAATAAGTTACAATATTTATTACAACTTGCCCAAAGATGTTTTCCCGAAAGTTAACTTTGGGCATGTTGTAATGAATACTGCAACTTATTATTGAGGATGATTATCCCTTATCTTCCACTAGAGCTTTAACTCCAAACCTCAGTGGATAGGCGTCGCTTCTAACAAGCGATTGTGTAGTTTTCAAGGGGATGTCAAAAGAGCCATCAATGCGCAGACTGCGAATTATACTTCTTCTGTAATAGTCAACGAAGTTTTTCATTGTTCATCAGTGACATTTCTTCTACAGTATTTAATTAGGGAGAATGCATAAACATTTGGCAGTTTATTTTCATTGGAAAGACAGCGAGAAATTAGGTAGGATATGCGTTTCCCCGAGACTCCTTGGGACAAGAGCAGGCAGGGCGGGGGCGGGAGCGCGGGGAACCTCTCTCTTGTCTTATTTTCATTTTTATTTTATTTTTATTGATAATATAAGTTACGTAGATCAGTACCTTGTACATTTACATATGCATTCTTAGCGACTTAAATCAACTTAATACTAACTTAAATCTCAAACTAACTGCACAGGGTAAGGGAGCTCATGAAGCACCTTACTTACTTTACGACTCGGACTGAATGTCTAAAAAAGCTTGAATAGGGAACCTGTTTTTAATTCTAGTCTTGTCTTGTTGACGGGCGCGGGCAACGCCAACGGTAGAGTCCCTCGATACAGAGAGGAGCGCATTTCATTGTTGCATCGATCCGTCCATTTTATGTCTTAAGGGAAATTGGAACTGTGTAGTATTCTGTATTGAGAACCCCGAATCTCTCTCAAACCAATATTAACATTCTTAAAAATCTGTATTACGTCATCGATTGTATCATTTCTGTTGAACTTCTTAGTTCTGCTAGATGGGGCTATCGAATGAGAGGATATTAAATGGCGGCGGTTGCGCTAGTCTCCTTCCTTTCTCGATTGCGTTGTGTGAAGTTATGTTTCTCTGAATCCGTTTCAATTTCGTTGATTCGTTCATACTGTAGTTGATGTTATTATCTATTATATTTCTCATTTATGTTCTGTTAATATATTGTTTCACTAGCTGGTACCCGGCGCGTTGCTGCCGCAGAAGAAATAATTGAGGAAATAATCCTCTCCCTCCTCTCTTTCTTTTTCTCTTTTTCCTCCTCTCTCATTTTCCCCACTCTCTCTCTTTTCCATCTGTTTCTTTTCCCCCTCTGTGTCTCTTTTCTCCCTCTGTCTCTTTTCCCTCTCTGTGTCTCTTCTTTCCCCACTCTCTAACTCTTTTCCCGCTCTCTCATTCCTCCCTATCTCTATTCCACCTCTCTCTTTCCCCTCTCTATTCCCCTCTCCCTATTTTCCCTCTTTCATTATTTTTCCTCTCTCTATTTTCCTTCTTTTTCACTATTTTCCCTTTCTTTCTCTATTTCCTTCTCTCTTTTTTCCTTTAATTATTTTCCATTTCTTTCTCTATTTCCTCATCTCTTATTTTTCATCTCTCTCTTCCCTGTATCTTTTTCACTTTCCTGTCATCAATTTGCGCCGCCTGCTCCTTGTGTTCTCCTCGACCTCGCCCCACAGCACACAGCAATGCCCAGCAACAATGAAGCTCACGTGGATTGGGAATTGCATTTAACTGAAACGCTTTCATGTGCTTTAGCACCATCTAGTGGAGTTACAATAATTGTACTATGCCTGTGTTCTTTCCGCAAGTGCAAGCAATATGTTGTCACATTTTTATCGCAATTGGATGCTGCGGCGGCAACGCATTAAGCACGAACCAACAAACATTGATTTTTATATATTAGATTAATTTTCTGTATAATAGTTTTTCTAGCTTATGAAGAACCCCGCATTGCCGGGGTATTTATCATAATTTTGTATTAAACATAAAATGAAATTCCATCTATTCCGGCCCTGTGGCAGAGTCTACTCCTATCTATTCTACTGTGTATTCCCTCCACGCTATCACGCCTCTCTGCCTTGCTCCAATTTGGAAAAAAACTTCTACACACTACAGCACTTCTCACAAAAAAATATTTAAATTTTAGTCCTATTGGGGTTCCGGCTCCCAAACTCCTTTCTCTTTATAACTAAAAATAATAAACAAATCTAAAGTAAAAAATTAAATGCATGTACTTACGTTATTCTGTTTGTGGAATTTTATGTATTATATATCAAAACTTACAATAACTTGACACATTATAAATCTTACTCTTTTTCGTATTTTTTCTTCGTATTTATATAGAAAAGTTTGAAGTTGATCTTGCCGCCTCAATCGACGGTTAGAAATAATTAAAGTAATTTTAATTGGAGTCTAGTACCTGTTTTAGGATCCTTGATAAATTGTGGCTGACCAAAAGGAGCCATTAACCACTTATGCGATTATAATATCTCCAAAAGTCCGAGATCACAGTGAATCTCGGCTTGACAACACTTTTTCTCTTATTTAAAATAACAACCTTTAAAACCAGCGTTGTCACACATTAAATTCCACCAAATACCCATTTACCAATACTATTTTACTTTAATTGTACTGCCATTTTACTAAAAACTGTATTAATGCCGAACTGTCATGAATTTAACCGTTCCTTCAGCACCCAAAGGTTCTCTCTATATATTAAAACACTTCTCTGAAGCATCCATTCCTCCATCAGTTTCAGAATAACACGTAAATCGCACTGTCGCTCGCTTAACCTGCAAATACGTAATAGTTATGCTTCATTTACTACAATTAAACATATGTGCATATATACCTTTTTACGGCAATGTTAACCACATTCATCGTAAAATGATATCTTCCAAACATTCAGTCTCTTGTACACTTAATGCACTCACGTCTACACTCAATTAAAATCAATATTCAAGTTACTTTTCTAAATAAAGCGAAAAAAAACTATTACTATTACACTAAAACAAATATTTATGGTTAGACAACTGACTGTGAAAAATAAACAAACAGTCCTCTAAATACACAATCCTTTACATTGATGAAAATAATAGAAGATCTCAGACCTCATCCTCTGATGGCGCGCAGCTAAACTATTGACATTGATCCACTATTGAATCTGTGATGTAAAGCGAGGCGAAAAATGTCCGGAAAAGTAATTATTTTGTGAATATAGTAAGGTTTGCGATTGTAAATCATAGCCTATGTTACTCCAGACCTTTAAAGGAAGCTAATACAAAAGTTTCATTAGTATTGGTTCAGTAGATTCAGAGATTATCGCGTTGTAAGTCAGTGCAGTTCTGTCTTTATATATTAGTATAGATATAGATATAGATTGGTACATTCTATTTCTTTATTTCAAATGTATTATTTCATCTCTAATATGTTTCGGTCACATAGTTAAATATTATTGTTACTAAAATTTAATTAACACCTTGCTGTGTTTTATTATATAGCAATTGTTCGATTCCGGTATCGATACCTTCATTAAATGGTGTCATGGTGGAAATGGTGTTCTCATTTGATTCTATTCCTTAGGGAATCAATTCTTTTCTTTCGGTTCGATCCCAGAATCTAGTGCAACGTTTCGATTCTGGGATCGATTCTAGAAGCGATTATTTTACAGGAATCGAACGTCCCTACCCCTAAACTCACGCGCACAGCCAGAGCTTGTGGCGGGGGCGGGGGGCGGGGGGCGGGAACGCGGGCCGCCCTTGTGTGTCTCGTTGACGTGCTCTGCAACGGGTGCCATGCAACGCCAACAAACAACGGAATCTCCTTTCTGAGAATAGCTGGTTTTATTTCACAGTATTCTGTTGGTAGAATTATCAAACCCAGTAGCGCGAGAGATGGCTCAGTGCATCATCTGATGTCACTGCAGTCCCTCTGACCGGGAGGTCCTAGGACTCCACTCGAAACGGCAGGATTTTCGACGCTAGCTCACTAGCTGGCTCAGTCGAAATCAGTCGCTGTCTGGAGGAGAATTCTAGAGGCTGGTTGTTCTGATCGGTAGTTTTCCGTGGTTTCTCAGATCTACACCAGGCGAATGCCAGTGCAGTACCCTAACAATCGGGCCACGGACCAACGCGCGATCTTCCTTTCCTGTTCTTTGTCCTATCCTCTCCTCTTACACACACACACACACACACACACACACATACACACACACTAACATGCACTGCACTACCACACATGCCGGGAGACCAGTCGGGAGCTTACAGCTTATCTCGGCTGGGGCGGTGCCCCGCTGGTGGGAGATACCTGGTTGGGGGGAAACCCCATTATCGGTAGATCGGCACCGAATCTCGCTATCCAGCGGAACAAGATCACCGCCACCTCCCGATGAAAAAACACGCACTGCATTTACGGGACTAATGACCTCTGTAGTTGACCCTCCCGGAATCACGAACAATCAATCAATCAATCAACAAATTGCAATGCACGTCCAGCTTCACCCACAACCACCGACCCAGGCAGCACGTCCGTTACCTCTGAGCCCCCGTGCCCAGGGAGAGCAGACATGGCCGAAGGGGCGGGGCGAAGGGGCGTGGCGAGGGGGCCGGGCGAGGGGCCGGGGCGAGGGGGTGGGGCGAGGGGGCGTGGCGAGAGGGCGGGGTGAGGCGGTGGGGCGGGGTGAGGCGGTGGGGCGGGGTGAGGCGGCGGGGCAAAAGGACGGGACGAGGGGGCGTGGCGAGGGGGCGGGGCGAGGGGGCGCGGGGCCGCTCTCGTTTGTCTTGTCGCCGCGCGCGCGCTCTAATGGGCGCCGGCGCGGCGCGGCGCGGCGCAGCGGCGCGCCGTCTAGCGGTGCCTGGCGCGGGGGCGGAGCGGGCCCGGCGCGGCGACCGGTCTTGGCGTGGTTCGGAGCGGAACGGCGCCCCCGCGGAAGCACCGTGCGCCGCCGGGTCGCAACCTCTCAGCCGCCGACGCACGATGCCCACGTGCTACTACGCTTCAATTCCGTGTTGCCTTGTTTTACGTCAACAGACACTTCTGACTCTTCTTCCTCACCACGCGAATTTCTCTGCGCTCCTTTCACCATCTAGCAGCACTCCGGTGACGAAACGGGCGAATTGAAGTTAGCTCAGAGGCTTCTTTGAGGCTTAAGGATATTTTACATGTAAATCTACTGCATGGGACAGCCGGCTTAACGTCCCCTTGGTAGGAATTCAATTAATGATCTACTTAATTAGTTTATTTTATTTATTATTTTATTATTGAAAATGATTTAATTTCAGGCGAGACTCAAGCCATCGGCCTGCTCTTCCGCCTGATCATGAAAATGTCGCTACCTTTCACCATCTACCGGTTAAAGCCCGTCGCCATTAATTATACTTGGGTGTTTGTTTCTTGGCGCGTGAGGGCCCGTCTTCACGAAGGAATATCTCACGGCATTTCGCGTCTTTCTCGGTCGTGCCGCCAGATGTCGCCTGACCGCGATCGTATCGAGCAGTGCTGGTGATCATGCGATATCTAGCGGCACGACCGAGAAAGACGCGAAATGCCGCGAGATATTCCATCGTGAAGATGGGCCCTCACGCGCCAAGAAATAAAAACCCAAGTATACCGCTCCCGTCGATGGATTGCCGCTGCCATCACCCGCGTGTCGTCATAAGACCATTCTAAGCATATTTTCTCTAATAAACTACGTGGATATTCCGAATAGTTGGGCCGCAATGAGCACTCAAAATTTGGTTTGAAAAAATGATTTCTAGGCAAAAATTTGCATTATAGAAGCATAGAAACACTCCAGAACCATATAACTTGTTTAATATTTACAAAAGAAACGAATATATTTGCTCAGACAGAAAAATTAAGCGAGAAATAGAAAAAGCAGTCGAATTGTGTAAATTGGGTGCTTTGTTAATTCTCACTTAATTTTTCTTTCTGAACAAATATATTCATTTCTTTTGTAAATAATAAACAACTTACATGTTTCTGGAGTGTTTATATGCATCCATAATGAATATTTTTGCGTAAAAATCATTTTTTCAAACCAACTTTTGAGTGCTCATTGCGGCCCAACTATTCGGAATATCCACGTAGTTTATTAGACAAAATACGCTTAGATTTGTCTTAAGAGATTATTTTCGATGTTTCAACGTTTCCTTCCCGGACACCCTATATACTCTGTCACAAGCACGTTCGGGTTGCGCGCCTATTCTGTTGCGCACGATCCGTCACGCATGTCGTCGTCACCGACACCAGCGCCGCTGCAGCACAGTGGCCTCGAACGCAGTCGTGGGCGACCAGAGGTCTCCGGGCTCAGTTGGTGTCATAACTGTTTCCGCTCGCTTTTAGGAGTCAAGGAAGTGCATTTAGTAGGCCTGTTGATGCAACAGGTGGGAGCAGGATTACGGATCTTCGTGTTCCGTTATGGCGTGGGCCTCCCTGTGTAACAACTCGATTCGTACACAAAAACGAATACGACTTTTGTTTCTGAATCATTACATATACTTAAATAACAATCTGCAAAACTCACACTCAAAAAAGAAATAAAAAGATTTACGTTAAATAATTGCCATAGAATATAAAAAAAATACACCTTACTAGGTTGGAAATCTTTTTTTTTATTATTTTTTTTTATAAAGAATGCTATAAAATTCACGTGAAGCCAGCGTTTCATTTTCAAAAGGTAATTTTCGGATTTTTTTTATTTAATCCAAAATATTTCCTGTTGTAGACATTCATATTTAAGTGGTTTGTAAGTAAAGTATATCAATTCTTATTCTCAACAGATTGCAGATTTAACGAACATATCTGATATTTTATGAGTAGAAAATACGAATTCACTCATAGATTATTTGTGGCAAACATTGTTTCTTTTGCTTCTATCTGGGACATTCAACCGTCCATGAATCTAATGAAGTTACTTACAGATCTCGTATCTCTGGAGATGTTCCCGTTCTGCCAAAATTGGACTCGCTGACACAATGTGGTCAAGTGCTTCAGAATGCATGTCACAAAGACATGTGTCGTCTTGACTTGTTTTCAAGACACAGCACGCTCACTTTTCACTGCAGCACGCTCTCAATACCTGCCTGGTCTTCCGCTCTGTCGCAGTGAGCGCTTCAGGTTGTTTTCATATTTCTATCAGTGACAAATTCAAGTGAATCTTTCTGATGATCCAGTTCTTCGCACGATTCAAAAACTGATTGCAAATACGAATTTCTTTATAGAAATATTGTACAATGAAGATACATCTGGGTGCTTCACATTGCAAATACAGCTGTATACAGTTTTCTTTTCAATAAATCGCCCTATCATATGCACTAGCATATTATTGACACGTACTCTACAAAAGCGCAAAGGAATTATGTATATAATACCGACAATAAGTATTTTTCAATTATGTAATATTTCAAACGGTGAATTGTCTTAATACCACACATTCGAATTTTATCTGACAAATGCATTCACTTGCTCTAATTTTTCAACGTGTTTCTAATCACCGGCCGTATATCCTTTAGTAACTATATTCGTCACATGCTTCATTACAAGTTCGATTCAAATAGTAAATGATAAATAAGGTTGTCGCATGTCAAGTTGTACGCTTTAGGACACGAGTTATCCAATGTGATAAGTTACGTCGTTCGCTTAAAGATCTGTCATCTAAGTCATTAATGACATAATGTAAATGAAATACATAATTAAATTCAATTATGGTAATATTATATTGGCATGCTGCTCGTATAAGCGATGGATATCTCGTACTAGAAATGTGACCATAAAACATTGATGTTATAAACCATGGATGTTACAAAACATCGATGTTCTAAAGTAAAACATCGTCACACGCGAAAAACAATCTGATTTTAAATGTCAATTTTAAAAAGTTGTTTAATGGTTTCTAACATAACGTATACTCGCACGGTAATTTCATTTGTCAGTAGCCGTGTTTATTAATTTATAATTAAGATTTAGTTGGCAAAACAATCTAAAAGGCATTAGAACAATTACCAAAACTGAGCCTGAGCACTCAGGTGTCAGTGCTCATCTCAAGTGTCAGTGCTCCCTCAGTTCGCCGTAGAAGTATGAGGCGAGGCCGTACGCCTACATGCACCTCTCTGCGTGCAAAATACCATAAAAGGTCTCGAAGAATACCAGGGCATCGGGGGTCATATTTCGGGGCACAGATGGTCTGCTCGATGAGGATAGTACAAACAGCGTTCGCTTCGTTGGAGCAAATGAACTGAGAGTGGTATAATAAGTTATTTCATATTTTAACTTTTACAAAACTTAATTATGAAACGTTTTCATTCACCCACAAAATATCGAAACCGCAAAAACATCCACCAACAAACATCATTTTTAAAATAACATCGGCTCTAATCAATCGATGTTTACAATATCGGAAATTTTACAGATACATCGGTGTTTTGAAAAGAACAGACATAGATGTCTCATTCGTACAGTAGTGCTCAAATAAACCGCATCACTGCAAGAAAATAGGCATTCCTAATTCAATATGCTCTCAAAAATTGGTAATCATATATTTTATGTAGATGGTGATTATAAGATGTTTCTGATTCCATTACCTCCATAACTCACTCGATTTTTGCAAATTAAGTGACATATTTTGAGGATTCTTTTGCAGATTACAACTGTGAGCGAGGTGATGCAGTTTTTTTTTAGCATTACTGTACGAGTCCACATGGCACATGGACGCGCGTACGCAGTAATGCGGTAGCTGCGCTGCTGCGCTGCGTGGGCCGGCCGTCCACGCACCTGCCGCTCGCTCGAGGACTTGCTCGGCGCCGCGCGCGCCGCCCGGTGGAGTAACGCCTTTCTCTCGGAGCGGCGCGCGCCGAGCACGCCCACGCTTGCGTCACGCCCGGCGGACGGGGCAGCGGCTCCTCTCCGTCGCCCTCCGCACCGCCCGTTATCCCCGGCGCCCCCGTCGCCCCCGCCGCCCCCGCGCCCCCGCCGCCCCCGCGCCCCCGCCGTCCCTGCCGCCCTCGCCGACACCGCGGCCCCCGCCGCGCCCTCCGCTACTGGCGCCCGCGTCGCCCCGCCGCCCCCGCCGCCCCCATCGCCTCCACCGCAACCACCGCCCCCAATGCCCTTGCCGCCCCCGATGCGCTCGCCGCCCCCGCCGCCCTCGCAGCCCTCGCCGCCCCGCCGACCCCGCCTCCCCGCCACGCCCTCCGCTACTGGCGCCCGCGGCGCCCCCGCCGCCCCCGCCGCCCCGCCGCCCCCGCTGCCCCCGCCGCCTTGCCGCCCCCGCCGCCCCCGCCGCCCCGCCGCCCCCGCTGCCCCCGCCGCCTTGCCGCCCCCGCCGCTACTGGCACCCGCGTCGTCCCCGCCGCCCCCGCCGGCCCCGCCGCCTCCCCGCCCCCGCCGCCCCCGCCGCCCTCACCGCCCCCGGCCCCTTCCTCCCCCGGCCCCCGCCGGCCCCGCCGCCTCGCCGCCACCGCCGCCCTCGCCGCCCCCGGCCACCGCCCCCGCCGCTACCGCAGACCCCGCCGCGCACTCCGCTAGTGGCGCCTGCGTCGCCCCGTTGCCCCCGCCACCTTTATCGCCCCCACCGCAACCGCCGCCCCCTGTCGCTCCCGTCGCCTCCGTCGCCCCCGCCACACCCACCGCACCCGCCACCCCCGGCGCTCCCACCGCCCCCGTCGACCCTATCAGCCCCCTCCCCCTCCGTCGACCCCCCGCCCCCTACGCCCCCATCCCCCCTCGCCACTATCGCCCCTGTCGCCCCTGTCGCCCCTGTCGATTTTTAATCCATAGTATAACAGCAAATATAATAAGAAATGTTCAGAAGTGCGCAAAAATGTTATTCCATTTTTTCACGTGCTAGACATGTTTATAGAGGTTGATTAAATTCTGTTTATTGTCTTCGAGTTTGTAATGAAATGCTGAAAATAATAATAGTAATAATTATTGTTATTTTCAGTGTTGTTATTATTTTAATTATTGAATTATGTTATTTGAAAAAAATAAGCTTTTTACATTATTAAATTAGCCTAGGCCGATGACCTTTAAGTCATTTTAACGCCTCCCCTATAAATTTCTCAACACACATTGTACGTTTCTAACGGTACAGCGGGTATCGTCTAGCGCTGAACTGACCACGCCGAGTCAGAAGACGCGGATCTTATGCGCGCAGTCAAAAGCATCGAGCGCAGAATGCACTCCCCGGGTAAAAACCACGGTGTAAGATGTATAGGTGTGTTAACTAGCCGCCTTTGGGGCAAATTTTCGCAAGCCAGTTTGAGGCTAGTTCCTCACATGTCCGTACGATCGGTCTGGGTCGCGGTGTAAGATATATACATCTTAGGATGACTTCTTAAACTGTCACTATTACACACTTTTACAAAACATTTCCTACCCATTTTCGTAACTGTTTGCTCTAAACTTTACCAATTCCACCGCGAAGCGATAAATCGCTGACTAGAAATAAGTAATCAGCTGGCCACAGAGCTGTCGAATGGATCACGACCAATCACGACCTTGCCCAAATGAGACCCAAAGCTCGTAGCGCTGGTATGCGAGAACTGTGAGAACTAGCCTCACATAAGCTTCAGTTTTAGACTGGGAGTGAACACACCTGTATATCTTACACCGTGGTAAAAACGCTAAACAGATGCATTTTCTTGCGAGCCGGACTCGCCTAGCGTCCTTGAGCGTTGGCGCAAAACACGGCGGTTGTGAATGGTCGGCGGCTGACCGTTGGTTACCAACAGGTGAACGCACTGCAGGATGGCGCCCGCATGATGGATGTCGTGCTCCGTTCGTTCCATGGGAGCTCTGCGGAACGGAGTGGGAACGAACGGGTCTTTGGCGAACGAACTCCTGGCGGGTAACTCGTTATTCTGATACGTACAGACGTTTTGGGGTATTACAATATAATATTATTTAAATTATTTTATCTTTCTGTTCATGTGTATAAATTGTCTTTATTGACACATTGTGCTAAAGGCTTCATCTAAAATGATCCCCGAGAGAGACACAATGCAATAAAAGATATATTGCAATTTTATTATTTTTTTCCTTCAACTAATTTGGAACTAATACGAACTAGTTAGGAACGGAGCGGGAACGAACGGGTCTTTGGCGAACGAAACCCTGGCGGGTAACTCGTTAGGCCTCATTCACAATGCAAACTTAAACGTTACGTAATGCTGTAAACTTAGCCGCAAAATTTACACGTAAAAACAAGCGTTCACAATCACGAACGTAAGCTGGAACGTGTTTCGCCTGAACCAATCAGAATTCAATGTACTGAAACTTGATCGATTCGTCTCTAGCATGGTGAAAAGGTCTTTCCACCATGGTTTCTAGCTTTTTCTTCGAAATTCCTATCGATTTGTCTTTATATACGTGCGAGTAGATGTTGTAGTAGTGCTCACATTTCCTTCATCTAATAAACAACGATTCTCATGAACCAAATTCATGAGTAATTCGTCGGACATAATTAGTTTATTCGCCATCTCATGTTAAAGTCACAATAAAAATTGTCTAAATTCTTACATTGAATTCACTATATGCATCAAAAGCATTCGTCAACTAGTTCTCTACATTACAATAACAATGACATAACCACAAACTACCTGAACACAATCTGAAATCGAACTTCCATGCTGCTCTCTGATTGGTCTTCGGTAGAATTCCGACGTAAACGTAACGTAAAAGCTTGGAGCTTGCGAACTCTTAAGTTTACGGCCTTACGTCAACGGTTACGTCAAGGCATTGTGAATGGTCTCGCTTAATAACACATTTCTAGGTTTTGCGGCTACGTTACGTTTACGTTTAAGTTTGCATTGTGAATGAGGCCTTATTCTGACACGTACAGACGTTTGGGAGCATTACAATATAATATTATTTAAATTATTCCGTTCATGTGTGTAAATTATCTGCATTGACACATTGTGCTGAAGCAGGTTTCATCTGAAATGATCCCCGAGAAACATACTGCAGTAAAAAGTATATTGCATTTTATTATTTCCTCCCCCCTTCAACTAGTTTTATTAAATAATGTAGAGCCGATAACGCATTAGGAAATAAATGCAACATCTTAATACTTCGACCTTGAGTGAAATATTTTTAGTTATTGAATAATTATTCAATATTAATAATAATTCAATATTAATAATTATTCAATATTAATTATAATTAATAAATGGATTAGAGAGGTGAATGCCGGAGCTGTACCCTACCAATAGGGTCACGGACCGCACGCGATCTTCCCTTCCTCGCACTTGTCCTATCATCACACCTTACTAAAATGGAAAGTGTATATATACATATGGTGTGTTCACCTATTACATTTATGTCAAATCTTTGTAAATTTGTTTGAGCTCTTGCATGAGTGGGGGATATTAAAGGTTCATTAATTTTATTAAGTAACTGAAAGCTTCAGTAACCGTGTACGATATTTGTAACATGATTACAATTATATTCAGATTCTGAAGTCAGAATTACTCGCTACAATTCACCAACTCGGAAAACATTGGAAGAATCTACAGAACGGAAACTGCTATACTTTCAAACAACCAGGAGACACTTATGGCGTTTCCCCTCAATCGCAGACCTGAAGTTACTACTTCAAAACTGGTTCAAGAATCTCTCCCAACTCAATGATCTGTTGGAACACAATGACATGACTCATGTGGGAGGCACCTCATTGCGGCATGGAAGACAATGAAAAGAGCAAATCAACTAGCTCGAGGACGGGGAGGGAAAGATTAATCGCAGTCCATAAATTAGGTCGGCGTCGTTTCCACATCTTCAGTGACAGTGTCAGTGTTGTGTTTCAAATATATCATACTCTTGGGAATAGTTTATTTTGGAATGCGTTGCTATTTTTCAGATTTTTTTCAGTGATGTCAGAAATGGCTTCGTAAAACAGCAATCAAATCAGTATTGGGTCCTAATTACTATTAAATTAATACGCTAAATAATATTTTAAAATTTACTAAATTAATTTTAATTTAATTATTACTATAAATCTGAAATTCGTTCTTTTCGTACACTAGCAATTGATTCAATTTACTTATAACTTTTGAAAGAAATCATTTGTCACTAACGTTTCAAATATGTGGTGGTTCTAATTAACTTCGATTAGTGTTTTAGTGTTCATTTAGTATTCTTTTGGAAATTTCATGGGCATTACTCACTGACTGAAATAATTTTCTCAAGCTCTTCCAGACCGTACACAGAAAGTTCCCAAGAAATTAGGATCTGCTGTAAATTATGTGTCACAGATATTTGATAATAAAATGAGAGTATTTTCGTAAAAAGAGATGAATGTTGGTGAAAGTTCCCAGACGCATTCGGAGCTGGGTGATATGATAACGAGCCAAGCCCTGGGAGGCTATCTACTCGTGTCGTTCCTGGCACCGTGATACTCAAACTGATTCTATTTCAGCGTGAAGAAATTGGATACTCTTATCTTCACTCACAGAATTTGTGTTGACACCCTCATGAAAAGTGGCACGCAGGGCTGATGAGAAACTCGTTTAAGTTTATGCAAAAGTATCAACGTAATTATTGAGTGAGCAAAGTCGACGTTTCCTCTCCGTCAATAGTGAAAAATATAACATTAAAAGTTTGTTGCATTTTAACATTTCGTACGTTTTAAAATGTTCTTCGTGGTACTTATAAATGTTCGATTTTGCAGAATTACAGTTACATTTTCTAAAGTTAATATTAGAGATACATTATTAGGAGCAAGGCGAAAGCGAAAACAAGAACATGCAACTTTAGAGGATTTTTATCAAGAAAAATTTGCCAAGAATATTATAAAAATTTTAAAAAATTCCAGATTTTCGCAACAGTCCAGACGTTAACTTTCTATTCACAAAAATGTATTACCGTTAATTGTATTTTAGAGATACATTTTCTCTTGAATCTAATGTTCAAACATTTATAGTTGTAAAAATCAGTAATATTAAAATCGGAGATGATGAGAGAAACCACGGAAAACTACAGAGAGCAGCCAGCCGCTAGAAATCTCCTCCAGACAGGGACTGAATTCGACCTACCTGACAAGCTAGTGTCGAAAATCCTGTCACCGTCGGAACCCGAACTCTAGCACCCCCCGGTCAGAGGCTCTGCAGCGACATCAATTTCTGCCCTAAGCCACCCATCTGGTACATTATCTTCCATTTCAACTGTGTAGGAACAGCTCTCATAATAATGTTGAACTGTTTTATTGTTCTTCAAATCATTCAACAACAAAAAAAAACAAGAAAAACTTTGGTCATCTATTCTGAGGCATCCTAGAGATCTTGGTTCGAAGTAGAGATGCGATATGTATGAGGATGTTTTCAACACATCGGTGTTTTTGTACAATCATCGATGTATTAAACATCGATTTGTTGATGGCAATGTTTGAACATCGAGAATTTTGGGCACGATGTTTTTACTTGATTGATAATTTATTAATCGAGTGAAATTTGATTTTTGAATGAAAAATACAATTAAAATTACAAAAATTTTCAGAACATCTTCAGGCCAAAGTCAGCAAGAGTAAAAAATAAGATAGTCGATTTTGCTGAAAATCGTCATCTTATCGACATCTATTGATTTCTTGTCGCTTACGACAGACTGTCGCTCTGGACAATTTGCCTGGTTTTGAAAGATTCCATTACCCCAACCCTTTGTAGACAATCCAGAGGACATTCTCGGTCTGCCGGCTAGCCTCCCTGGAGTAAACGTCTTCTCTCAATCCACGGTGTGGAGGGGGGGGCTGAGGGCCAGGTGGAGGGGATAAGTGGGATTGAGAGGTGCGGCGCTGGCTCGCGCCCAGCTCGTTCGCAGACAGTGGGCCTCAACGGTAGCTCTCAACGGTAAGGGATGTTCCACTAAGGCCTCGACTCTAGGGATGGCAAAAATACGTAAGTTTTTAAAACATCGATATTTTCGACCAGGAATTTGATATATTAACATCAATGTTTTGTGTTCGATGTTTTCTTCACCTCGATATATTTTTAAAATTCATTTTAATAACATCGATTTTTTAAATTCTCTTGATGTAAACAAAAAATCAAGATCAATCAAGTAAGTTTTTTTTCAGATGTTCCACAGGGAGACCTAAGGTTTCAGCTCGAGGGATAGCAAAAATACAAAAAATGTAAAACATGGATATATTGAAATATCGATTTTTTAAAATCCTCCTGATGTAAAAACAAGCAAAAAGTCAAGAAAATAATTTTTTGTGAATGGCTAAAAACTAATAGCCACTGACATCTATCATTGTTTTCGATGACCAAACGGAGAGTTATCTTTATGGTTACTTTTGTGGGTTTGTCCAGAATGCCTCACTTTATTATAATTTTAACAAAATATCAATTATATTTCATGGGCAGATATGAAGAGCAGATGTAAATACTCCTCTACATTTGATAAACATTGTTTTTAACATTTGAATTATACGTGACCAAACAATACAATAATACTCATTTAAATACAATAAAATGGCAATGGTGGGAAAATATCTGGTTTAAAACATCGATGTTTTCTAACATCGATGTTTTTTGTCCATGTTTTCATCGACATCGAAAACCTTTCGGTGATATATCGATATATCGGTGTGTGGATAAAATTTGCTTTCAGTACTCGGCTGTAGCGCCTGGCGAAAGATATTTTGTAATGTCAATGCCTAAGACATATGGCCATATCTGGAATGGATGAATGATTTGATAGGTGTTGGTAATATGAATTGAAGTGCCCAGTGCAACAAGGGGCTGACCCTAAATTTTTGTGAAATTCAGTTATTAGCATTAAATATAACTTTCGGCATTATTATTTTGGTGTAATATGTTATTTTAATCCGGTATAGACTCATAAGCAACTGTGATGTTCTTAAAAGTGTACTGAGTGGCTTGATGAAAGTTCTGATAAAACTCTCAGTATTTCAGAAATAGGTCAAAATGAGGTATCCCCACAAGGCCTGTCTAGACAGAAAGTTATGCATATACTGGACATATTAAGAATAATAATATAGATTAGAGTGAATCCGGCGCTTCATCTAATGGTGCATTGCAATCAATAGGCCTTAAGGACTTATTTCCGTTCTCACAATTGTACGAGGGAGGAGAAGGAATTACGAATAGGATGTGAAGTTCAAGGGTTACACGTAAATGGTGTGCTGGAGATGCACATCATCCAGCAGCAGCACACGACACCCATTCTCTGCGTGGGATTCGAACCCACAGCGCGGATATAACGTGTACTTGGGTGCAAATGCCCCAAGACCCTGTACCATCTACGACGGCGAAAAATTAGAGGAAGTGGATTGGAAAGGTCATACATGGTGGTCGGCGGAAACCTTATAATGCCATAATACACAAGTAAACATTCATGCCTGAGGCAGCAGTCAAACTCGCGGTCCTTCGAACTTGAGATGTGACATCGACTCCATGCGGGTTTCGAAGTATCGATGTTTAAATTTTAAAAGTCGATGTTCAAATTACACCGACCGAATACCATCGATGCTTTTAGAGACCTCTTACATCTGTTCACATCTGTTACATTCGGGGTGTGGTTTCATGTCACTGTGGCAGTGTTTATTAATTTGATTGAGATTTAGGTAGCAAGACAAAATCAAAAAATTATCTCAACAATTAATAAAAGGTTTATTATCTTATTGTATGATACAAAAATAATACACTACATTTTTTCAGCAAAATCAACTATCTTATTTTTCACTCTTGCTCGCTTTGGCCTGAAGATGTTTAAATTGAAGTCTTCTGAAAATGTTTGTAATTTTGTGTTGTATTTTTCATTCAAAAATCAAATTTTATTCAATTAATAAATTATCAACCAAGTAAAACATCATGCTCAAAATCCTCGATGTTAAAATATCAGCATCAACAAATCGATGTTTAATACATCAATGATTGAAGAAAAATATCGATGTGTTGAAAACATCGTCATCCATATCGCATCCCTACTTCGAACCTCTAGGATGCGTTTCTACCAAAGTCGACCATATTTCATTAACGTGTTATTTAATATTAAGTTGTTGAATAGTTTACAAAAGTTACATTTATTTGATCTGCAATTGGGTATGACCCGGTGTCAGTTGATTAACAATAATTACAAAAATAATAAGATAATAAAAAAGTACAATACCAAACGATGCAATACAATACGATGCAGTAATCATACTATCGCTAATATTAAGTGTTATGACAATTATTTTAACTCTACTATGAAATACAACAATTATATGTTAGTGATAATAAAAATCAGTAGGAACCACATAGATATTGGCTAAATTAGGTTGAAAAAAAAGGCATTTATCACGTTCACTACACTTCAGTTGATTTGTAATAACAGAAAATGAAGCTTTTATATTCAATCGGTTCTAAATTTGTCATCTCGAGCAGTTTTCGTAGATACAGACCTGGCGCCCTCCAGCATACCATTACTTTCCCATGGTATTTCCTGTCGCCCGCTCCGCACTGTGTGACGTCAGCGGGCTGTGAGCGCGAGCGCGGGCGGGGTCGCTTGTGGAGAGCGGTGGCGTGACGGGGGGGGAGAGGGGAGGGAGAAGGACAGACTCGAAGGAGCGGGAGGGCCCAGTACGGAGAAGAGTTGGAGGAAAATACCACGAGGAGCGGTAGACAGCCCGGGGTTTCTTGCTGCTCGCGCATCGAGGTCTCCGTCGCCTGGAGCTCCTGCTGCTGCTGCTGCTGCTGCTGCTGCTGTGGAGTTAACGGCTGTCGTTGGGATTCGGTTTCAAATGGTATATACATGAAGATTCTCACCGAATCTTCATGTATATACTATTTCATTTTCATTACTATTGTTTATAATTTTCGCTCTTATTTTGAAGGATTGTTTGCACTGTTACGGTGCTCAGTATGTATTGCGTGGAATTAAAGAAATGCATTAAGTTTATGTAACGAATATCATAAATAGTTGGCGGATTTTAATGAAATGTCATTTTTTTTACTTTAGACAAATGCCGTTTAGTATAGAAATTACTTTTATGTTACGACAGAAGGAAATTACACATTTTTAAGTTATTTGTTGCATTTTTTGCCGATTTCGACTGATAAGTCAATTTTTACCTTTTTCCGTCATTTTTAATGCATTTTTTGCTGATTTTATCGATTTTTAATATCATTTTAATGGTACATGCTGCAAATGATATTTACGAGTTGAAACAAATGTTCTCCAAAGAATTCCTGAGTAACCAATTCGATTTCTTCACCCAGAAATTGTAATAAAAGCCGTTGTATGATATCCAAGGTTCCTGAAACGCCTTTCAGCGCCATTGTCTGTTTGGTCGATTTCGGGGTAACTGAAAACAGATTTCCTAGTAAAGAGCAGTCCAAACTCGAAGTTTGCAAACTGAGTTCACTTGAACGATTGGAAGAAGCATCGATTGCATCAGTAACGTATCAACAGCTTGAGTTGTTCATTCGATCATTATCTCATTTCTCTTTGGTTTTAGGACATTTTAAAAACATTTTAGGAGCATTTTATTGATCATTTTTGGCTATGTTCTAGGTCATCAAAGTATATCCCCTAATCATAAATGTTCCTTAATGACAGAGTTTAATATTAGCATTGATTACCAAATATGTAAGCTTTTCTAACCATGCCACGAAATTAACTCATTACCCTCTCCTTTTGAGGCTACAATCTAGAGATATTTTACAAATAACGTTCATTTCAAATAATGGTATCCAGAGTATCATTTATTATGGCTGATGGTTTTCTACACCAAAACAGTTTTACTTTATCTATAATAAATGTTAATTCATATTGCGCGCGAGCGAATCCACAAGGCGTGTGTTAGTACCTTGGAAGTTCCGCTGACCCTAACGACCGTAGGCGCCAAGGCAGAGTACAGAGCCGAGCATAACACTTGGAGTCGTGGTCCGAATCCATTTAAATATAACTATTTACCTGTGAATAGTGGTGTACAGTCCATTAGGGATGCGACATCGAAGCTGATGTTTTCAAAACATCGATTTTTGTATAAAAATATCGTTTAAACATTGATGTATTGACGTTTTTTGAATATCGATATCTTTTGCTCGATAATTTACGTTTTAGATTTTTTTATTCGTGGATGAAAAATTATCATAATCACAATTTCGTAAAAGTTAAAATATGAAATAATAGCTGATGATACCAAAGCGTGTGTTCGTACCAAACGAACACCCTTTGTTCCATCTTCATCGAACAGAATCCCAGGATCCTGATGCCCTGGTATTTCCCTCGTCTTTCCTCGTATTGCGCATATGGAGAGGCAATTTTTATTTCGTGGTGTTAATGTAGTTTGCTGTTCCTCTGTATTAATAAAATCAAACATTGTGGAGAAATTCTATTTCATTTTGACATAATCGAATATAGTGAACCTCTGATATGAAACAAAAATGTTAGTCTCCAGAAGTTCACTATAACGGTACTCGACTCTAATTCAAACCCGCGACCCTTCAAACTGAGCCCGCAAAGCTTATCCCGTGATAACGATCTCGACGACCCATCTCGGCCCAAACCACGACACTGCAAATCCCGGTGAAGAGACGAGAAAGCGGCGCCGCGAAGCGAGCAAAGATTAGCGGGAAGCGCCGTATGCGGAGCACAGGCGATGGCTATCGGCCGAAGCCGAGGAGGCGGCGTTTGTCTCCAAGGCCCCGAAACAGCGGCGCGGCACGGGGAAGTGAGGCGCGGGACGGTGAGATGCGGGGAAGTGAGGGGCGGGGAAGTGAGGGGCGGGGAGGTGAGATGCGGGGCGGTGAGGCGCGGGGAGGTGAGGCGCAAGGGGGTGAGGCGCAGGGGGGTGAGGCGCAGGGGGGTGAGGCGCGGGGGGGTGAGGCGCCGGGGGTTGAGGCGCGGGGCGGGGAGGCGCGGGGCTGGGCGGGGAGGCGCGGGGCTGGGCGGGGAGGCGGTGGGCGGGAAGGCGCGGGGCGAGGCGGCATAGGGCGGGGCGGTGAGTCGCGGGGCGGCGAGGTGCGGGGCGGTGAGTCGCGGGGCGGTGAGGCGCAGGACAGTGAGGCGCGGGGCGGGGCGGCGTGGAGCGGTAGAAAGCGCGTGGAAAGCGTCGCTCCTCGGGGCGGGGTGGGGGGGAGGGGGCGGTGTCGCACAGGTACTGTGCATGGTTGCCCGCGCGGGACCCGCGCCTTCTTTTCTGTGTCGTCTTCCCCGATGCGAGCGCCGCCGCCCCCGCCCCCGCCCCCGCGCCGCGCCGCGCTTCCGCTCGACGACGCCCATATGCCGCACGGTGGTGGCGGAGACGTTAAAATTGGACAAAATTAGATTGTTCATACAATATGTAGATGAGTTTTGCATCTTGGAGCAAATATCATGCTCTGCCACTACACGTAAGGTTGCAGTAAAAGGCAAGTAAAGGTTTAGACATTGCATTGTACATGTTGGGAAAAAACATTAATTTATCAATTACACTGCCACCTTGCGGCGAATGTTTAAGATAAAAATCCAACATTTAGATACATCAATGGGGCGTTGAAATCCACTGATTTCTCTGTTTCATCAGAGATGTGGCGTAGCATGTTATAGTCGCAAGGTCTTCAATTACACTTCACACAATGTATTCCACAACAAGCGAAATTTAAGAACTTTTATTAATTAAAAATCGGATATATATCATAGGTAAAATTATGAAATTGAATTGTCGATAAATTTCCGACTCGCTAAATGAGATGGGGATTTATCTGAGAATACCCAAAGCACGAGTGAAATTTAATTAGGCTATTTCACGATCCCAATTTCCTCCAAGACAGTTCCAAACGGCGCAAAATATTGAAAACAACCGAAATCAAGATAAAATTAAAGACGTAATGTTATAGTACATACGCTGTTTATTGCACATTAACACAGAGAACGATACATACCGTCTTCTAAGATGAGTCGCAGCTTATTATTGGCCATTAGTGGGAGGGGGCGAAAGAAAAATCCGATAGAAAAAAGCCACACTTCACGATTCGAACCCAATCCGGAAGCAGTGCAGTGACATCAGTTGATGCTCTGAAACCCCCAAGCCGGTCAGATGGACGGTAAATCAACGTTCAAGTAACAAGAACCCACAGAACTTGGATACCAAGTACACGTGTTAAGGCGGCTCCACACATTCGCTATTCGGCGAACAGCGAGCAACCGCTCGCCGAATCCCGAGTGGTGTGGATGGGTCGCTTGCTGTTTGCCGAGTGACGAACATTCGGCGCTCGCCCTACCCACCGCATGTCGGTCTTTGGACGCATGAAAGTGAGCGAACATTCGCCGAACACATCAGCTGGTCGGGATCGGCCGAGCAGTAACTTACTGCTTGGCGAATGCCGAATGTGTGGAGCCACCATTAGAGGCATTAATTTACTACACACAGGAATCAAAATATTTCAGTTTCTCGGTTTCAGGAACTTACAATAGGAATTTTATCTGCGGAAAGATCGCAGTTTTTCTCTGTGCATACACATTACTGCAGTAATTATCTCGTATGTAGTACGCCAGAAAAAAAACGCGTAACAATGACGATTAGAGAAGACTAGCGTGTCCTGCGAGAACTGTCGCATGCTATACCCCACCCTCTTCCTTATTTGTCCATTTTTGTATTAAACCTGTATTACATATTTTCTTCAACACCCTCTTATCCTCCGTCACTTGTTCTATATGTTACCTTGTAATTCATAACAATATAATACACCCTTGTCAATACAAACTGTTCTTATTTAAATTTATTATCGAGCAAAGAGTGTAATTCAATCGCATAGAATATCAAGTAATTAGTAATTTCACGTACAGTTGCAGATTCTACAGGCTCTGAACAGCTGGGGTACAATCGAAAAGCATCGAGCGTATTTGTAAGTCAAAGTGCAATTCGTCACGTCTCCTTGAAATTCTCCTTCTTTATAAAGATGGGTTGCGTGTGAGTGCCGCAAAGGGAAGGTATACTACTGAAATAATACAGGAGACGATTATTATTGTTTTACCATTGTTTCATTATTATTATTATTATTATTACACCATTATTGTTATTATTGCACCATTATTATGAAGGATTTTGAAAGACACCTGTCAGGAAGTGCAGATGTTCAGTGCTAATTCATGCTTACGTGGAATAGCGTGAGTTACATTCATGCTCACGTGAGTTTTACAAAAGTTTTACAAGAGTTTCCCCTCTTGCAGAGGCCTTTGCCCTTTATGGAACACATGCATTCATTTATTCGTTCATTTACTCACCTTTATTACCTAATTTGCTTGTTAGTTTTTTACCTTATTTATGTAATTAGCAGCCACCGAGTTATACCCAGTGGCATTGTAAATAAATTCATCTTTTTCTACTCCCATTGTATAATGCTGTCATTTGATGGCTGCAACCAGCTGCATAATGATACTCGTTTCGATACACTTTTCATTATGATACAGGTTCTTGACTAATCACAGAGAAGTTTACAAACCAAGTATTGACACTTAATTAATCATTGAGAATCGTTTTAACAAATGTTTCGGTCGATTATGTACATTAAAATTGTATTTGATATTACATCATGCTCAATAGTTTTAATTTCTTTTATTAGTAGTATTTTTTCGTGGTATATTATTTTAAAATAAAGTGGATCGTAATTTCTCTTTGATCCTATTTGAATAGCACAGTACTCCCTCGTAGGCGGACAGGTCACCACAGCCACCTGCGGCAGCATGCCAAGGTAGATTTAGGTAGCTGCCCGCTAGGTGGCCTTTGCTGAATCATCTGCCACGAAACTATTGATTGTAAAAGTTTAACTTGTAAAAGTCGTAGAAAAAGTATCGTTTGAAACTCGATGTAATGGGTATTAATACACTCGTGTGAAGTTTACGATACTCGCTCGTTCCTTGCTCCTTTCGTAATATCACAGTCGTGTATTATTACCCATCATTACATCACAGTTTCATAATGTGCTATTATCTTAATATTTGGTCCGCGTTTCCCCCGTTCGGGAGCACAGTGCGCTGGGGTGGTGCTTCGCTGCAAGAAAGCGCTTTCGTTCCGGTCGGGGACGGACGCCCGCCCGGCGGGGAGGAAGGCGGAACGCTTTCTGTGCGACAGGGAGGTGTGAAATTTGCACGGCGCCACGTGAGGTGGCAGTTTTACTTGACAGAAGTGTACGTCGGCTCTCGCCGTAATTTTCTTCGCGCCGCGGTCGATCCAGATATGCGCAAGTGTCAACCTTCCTTGTAACTCTATCCGTAATTAGACTATCTTGGTGACGTCGTAATGATTCTCTAAAACACGTATAATTAAATTCGAAAAAACACGTTTATTTCGTGTCGATTCCTACATATCAGTACAAATGTAAAATTTCAGTGGTGTTGTTACTCTATTTTTTAAGGAATGTGTGATGACTAGGGGGCGGATATTACTGAAATATCGTTTCTTTTTGTTTTCACTTTAGAACAATTTAGTATAGATATTATTTTTTATGTTAATACTAAAGGAAAAGACCCACTTTATGTCATTTGTGTTTTTGCATTTTTCGTCGATTTCGACTAATAAGTCATTTTTTACGATTTCGACTAATCAGTCATCATGTCAGCCGTTGTGACTATTATGTAATCTAAGGTTTCTGTGACACCCATCGGCGTCATTGTCAGTTCGGCCGATTTCACGATAAATAAAGGGCGAGATTTTCTTTTAACGAACAGTTCAAACCAAAATTTTGCAAACTGAGTTCACTTGAACAAATGGAAAAAAGCGTCTATCAATCAGTAATATATCCAACACCTGGAATTGTTAATCTGATGTGGTTTTGATCAAATTTTTTAAGTAATTTTTGTTTGTTTTTGCGGCATTCTTAAGACATTTTAAGAGCATTTTATTGATCATTTTTGGCGATGTTTTAACTCATCAAAATTCGCCCCATAGTGATGACTAAGTATTTGTCAATGATTCTACCTAATTTACTGCGCAATATCACGTAAATAATTGTCGGTTACTCGGTAGTAGTATAATAAATGAAATATGGAATTTATTATTTGTCAATTCGATAAGGTTTGTACAGGTTGGGTGAAGTAATTCCTTCATTTCAAACTAGTGGACCTGGCAAAGCTTTGCTATTGCATTTTATTAAATGAATACAATTCAAATTCAAAAATAATTTATTGAATGAAAATCCTACTAAGAAAAAACTTAACGATGTGGTATACATAGAAAGTTAGACTCAGAAAAACAATACACACATTAGCTACCAAGTCGTCCGATGAGTATGTTTTTATTTTGATCTCTTCAATCTCTTCAAGAAATTTTATTTTAATCTCTTCACGAAATAGGACATAACTCCAACTGGCATTACAATCAAAAACTGATTTATTTCCACTTGATTGACTGATTAATTAGTTTGATTAACTGATTGATTAATTGGTTTGATTCACTGATTGATTAATTGGTTTGATTCACTGATTGATTAATTGGTTTGATTCACTGATTGATTAATTGGTTTGATTCACTGATTGATTAATTGGTTTGATTCACTGATTGATTAATTGGTTTGAATCACTGATTGATTAATTGGTTTGAATCACTGATTAATTGGTTTGATTAGCTGATTGATTAATTGGTTTGATTAACTGATTGGTTAATTGGTTTGATTGACTGATTGATTAATTTGCCGGTAGTCTGGCAAACGTCTCCTAATTCTTCGTGGCCTGCGTCACTACCTTATTTATTTGAATCGAAGGATAAATACGAAAATGGAAGCCCGACATGCTGAAATAGTGTGTCACATTTCATACAAAGAAAAAAAATCAAACAAAAACACTTCCGGTAGCTCATTTCGTTTCCGCCGGCTAAAACCCCCGTCACACACGCTTCGAATAGAGGAAGGTCGTTAGTCTGCGTATCAAGGTGAATGGGTTTTCCAAATTTCCAGTTGTTGAACGAGAAAAATATTAAATTCAATATTAAAATACCATTGCTGAAGAACAAAGCTTCGCGTCCAAATATATTTTCTATTAGTAGGAAATGGTGTGAGGCTTATACTCTCAACTTAGCCTCATCATCATTCTCTAAAGGTGCATACATCTTTGTCACATTTAGAAGATTGGTGCAATGGACAGACAAAGCTCTATGCCTTATTAAGCAATAATTTCTTAATTAATAATTATTATTTAATGAATTATTGTTTGATGTATTGATTGTATGATAGGAATACGTATAACATGTCAGAGGTTTTTCGCCTATGAGAAATAAAATATGATCAGGATGCTCAGAATTCTATTATTTGAAGGGCTTGGAGCAGTAACAGGAAGCACCACTCTAGCAAACAGCACAATTACCGCTGTTCATAAATTTTAATACCTCGATTTTGGTTGAAGAGTGCCTCATATTTTTACTACATGTGTAGATGTGAACAAGACATAATGTTACAAGGCAAGTCACACCTTTCACCGAAGTCGAGTAACATTTACGAATAACGGGAATCTTCCTGTGTCTTATCATGTTACTGTTCCAAGCCCGTCAATTGAGCATTATTCACACATACACACACACACACACACACACACACACACACACACACCGTGTAATCCAGCTTATTGTTGGCAGATATGACATTAAGCAATCAGCCGAGAGGAGTTGCCTACCTTTGGGGACACTAATTTTTCCATTATTTTTTTGAAATATGAATGTATGAGTACGCCTTTCGAAACTTAAGGTATAGTGAGCTAATGTGCGGAAATATATACGTAATATTGATTCTTTTCTCGTTAAATACGTTAAATTTATTGCATGAGTAAATCTCTACATTAGTATTTGAATGCCAAATGTGTTTCTGCGGTAAAAATCAAGTATGTTTAAAGACGCCGTGCTTTTGTTCAAATGATGCAAAAGCAAAAGCTCGGATGCTCGGATGCAAAAGCTTCCATCGCAGCGTTTGAGCATCTGTGGTTTTGGATGTGAGTCGGGAGAGACAGATGAGTTTTTTACCATCCCGTCACATTAATGCACAATGGCGTATGTTCCAAATAGAATAGTAGTAGAAATGTTCTGTTATCTAATTTTTTACCTCATCATATGCTTTCCTTGTCTTATTTCATACGTGCTACGAGATTGGTATTGTTATAATGTGCCTTTGTGGGAGACAGTAGAGTTCTTGAGTATGACGTTTTACCATTTTACTTCCATCGCAATTGAAAGGGCAGAAGACTTGCAATTACCCGAGGCAGTTGGAACCGTAACTCTATCTCGTATACAAAAAATACTTGTACGATGTTAAACCCAAGGCACATTTCAAAACTCAAAATACTGAACACAATATAAATGAATGGGCACATTTACAGCAGACATAGAGAGGCAACTAAATGGCAATGACAATGACAAACGACAAACGCATTATTTGACAAACGAATCCATTTATTATCGTATTATTGGAAGTCCCAATATTCATAGAAACGATGAAATCTGTCAGCGAACAAGCCAATTCTCTAGTACTGCAGACACTCATTTTTATAATGCCAAGTCGCTAATCAGGTAGAAGCCGACCAGGACGGTATCACACTTCCCTTATCGTCGCGAAGAAGCCTGCTACAGGTGCAGACTGCAAGTCTACACCTGGTCACTTGGTAAATAATAGCAATGTTTGCCGATCCCCAGTGACCGAGATCGCTAAGCCAGTAGTGTAATAGCGATCTCGGACCCAAGGGTCTCGGATTCGAGTCCCGCCTCGGGCAAGGGTGTATTTGTGTTCGTCCTTTCACCCCATATCATGTCATCTTCAGTTACGCAACGTTAAACCCAATAGTGGTCGGTAATGACCTTGATGTTGATGCGACCTTAAATAACAAAAAGAGTAGCAGTATTTGTCGATTATAGATACCTTTGGCCAAATTTTATTTAATAACAGGAAAAAATCTAATAGACAAGACTCTTATCTACATATAACAGGACTATCAATGTACCTGCAGACTTCTGCAGTCCTATGTTTCCTTTTTCATTGGATTATTTTGTTCCTGATGTGTTATTCTCATGACTGCCGTGTGTATCCGGAGTCTTCAGTCGCCCAGGACCCTTCAGTCGCCCAGGAGTCTGTGGTGTGTCAAGCCGCTCCGTCCCATCGGGAATTCCAGCGTCCGCGGAGACCCGCAGCGGATCTGCGCAGACGCGCAGCGAGCAGGAGCGGCGACGGGGCCGGGGAATGCGCAGGCCAGGCAGCTGCTGCGCGGGCGGCCTTGCGCCACTGTTTGCCCTCCCCTCCCCTCCCACGCCCCGCTCTCCCGCGCTCGCGCCCGCTCGCCCGCCGCTCCCGCCGCCGAGCAGCACAGTGGGGCGGCAGGTGGCACGCCCGCACCGAACCAGTCACCATGAGCTAGGCATCCGTGGGCAATATTCGCTTTTGGTTTGAACTGATTGCTTGCTTGAGTGATTGGATTCATTGACTGATTGAGTGGTTTGATTGACTGATTGGATTGCTTGACTGATTGATTGGTTTGCTCGACCGAGTGATTGGTTTGCTCGACCGAGTGATTGGTTTGATTTACCGAGTGATTGGTTTGATTTACCGAGTGATTGGTTTGATTGGTCGAGTGATTGGATTGATTGACTGATTAATTGGTTTGATTGACTCATTGGTTTGATCGACTGATTGATTTGTTTGATTGAATTGTCTGACCGATTGAGTGGTTTGATTGGCTGATTGGTTTGATTGACTGGTTCATTGGTTTGATTGACTAATTGATGTATTGACGCACGACGGTGTCGGTCATTAGTCCCCTTGGCATGTTATTAATTGGTGACGTGCTGACCAGTATAGACGTGCAGTTTTTCCCTCAGCTTGTGAGAATTCGCATGTTCACAATGGTCAAGCGCGTAGGTAGGGAAATTTACTCAGATTACCAAGGGGACAAATGTGGAACACCACGGACGCGAGCTACTTTGTCCCCCCTGGGAATTGTTGTAATTGTTATTATTGTTATTATTATTATTAGGGTTGAAGTGATAGAGTGATAATGTGTGAGAGGACTAGCATGATGGTAGGAGGAGGTAGGTGGGCTATAGGGAGTTGGGAGGTGTTCGTGGGCTTTTGGAACCATTCCAGCATTCGCCTTATGGCCAAGGGAAACCACGAATAAACCCCTTCAGGATGGCCGGCCCGGGCATCGAATCCGGTGTAAAGGAGGTTGGTCTGCGTCGAAGTTGACCGCACCGACACAAGGAACTAAAAAACAACGGTTTTACTATTTTTTATAGAAATTAAATACGGTAGTGCTAAAAAACCGCATCACCTCGCTCACAGTTGCAATCTGCAAATTAATCCTGAAAATACACCACCTTATTTGCAAACATTGAGTGCGTTGTGAAAGTAATGCAATCGGAAATATCGTATCATACACATAAAATATTTGAAAACCAATTTCTCCTAATTTTTGCTTAAAATTTGTAAGACTTGTAAAACAAAGAAAATACAGAATGCCAATTTTCTTTAGGTGATGCGGTTTCATTGAGAACTTCTGAATAACCAACGGTTGCCGTTTTGGAGCGGTCGAGAGTTATAAGTTTGCAACAAATAAGCAAGCAATCATTCAAAGTTGCCAACAAATGCAACCAGATAACTCTGCGGGCACGGCCGAAAGGACAAAGAGGGCAAGCGACGCTCTGCAAAATCAATTTGGTGATAAATGGATTATGCTAGACATGCACAAGCCTGAAAGCCTGTCTGGATGATCCTGTCTGGCATCGGTTTGTCATCTCGTCATAGCTCATTGCTTCCTTGTTCGCACAACTGAGAATACTAGGCATGCAGCGGCAACATATTTGTAAACACCGCCGCACGACAGGGTTGCCGGCGTCAGCCGTAAGTGTGCAGGGCCCTGTAAGCGAGAAGCGAAAGTTGATTGAGATTCCGGGCGCGTCAACTACTGAGGTCATTGGTCACGTAAGTGTAGTGCATGTTTTTCATGGGGAAATGGCGATGATATTTCGCCGTTGGATGGCAAGATCCGGCCTACCATCGACTACCGGGTTTTCCCCTCAATCAGATATCTCCCACCCCGGTGCAAGCTCTAAGCTCCCGACTGGTCTCCCGGCATATGTGGTAGTGTAGTGCATGTTAGTGTGTGTGTGTGTAAGGAGTGAGTAGGGCGAGGAAAAGGAAGGAAAGATCGCGCGCGGTCCGTGGCCCATTTGTTATGGTACTGCTCAGGCATCCGCCTGGTGTTGATCAGAGAAACCACGGAAAACTACAGATTAGAACAGCCGACATCTAGAATTCTCCTCCAGACAGTTACTGAATTGGACCTATCCATCTAACGAACCTAGGACCTCTCGGTTAGAGGGACTGCAGTGACATCAGGTTGATGCACTGAGCCATCTCTCCCGGTGCGAGGCAGGGTCGTCGCCGGGAGGCCTGAGCCGAGCGGGCTGTCGCGCCAAGTACATACAAACAATAGCGAGGTAGAAGAATAGAGGGCAACTCCCGATGAAACTCGCGTTCCGAGGATCTTCTTATACGCACCACTCGCCGTGCTGGATACTCGGATTGACATGAAATTTTACCAGCTTGTTCAGCACCTTTTAAAATCCTTACATACCAAATTTTACCCGCTATGAAGCATTGCAAGTCGTAGTGTTTTTGCGACAATTAGTATTGAGATATTTCATGACCTTACCGCCTGTGGAAGGGCGGAAATCGCTGCTCACCGCTGGTTCGGCGGCCGTTACTCACACACTGCGACCCCACTATCGGCGGCGACCAGCGATTTCCGCCCTTCCACAGGCGGTAAGGTCGTGAAAGGTCTTAATACTAATTGTCGCAAAAACATGTCTTGCAATGCTTCATAGCACGTAAAAATTGGTATGTAAGGATTTTAAAAGGTGCTAAACAAGTTGGTAAAATTTTATGTCAATGCGAGTATCCATTGATATATGTATGTGCATGCCTGTATGGCACCCCTCGCACTTGTACTTTATTGGGGGGGGGGGCAAGCCCCGGGGTGAGTACCTAGGCGGTGGCCTTTACCTGCACACCCCTCCGGGGTACAAGTACCCCTTCGGGCCAATATCCGGATCCCGCCGGAACGCAATTTGTCCTCACGGCAACCTCCCCATACAATACCTGGGTCTAGAGCCACCCTGCCAGCTCAGATCTAGTAGCTATCCGGGCTACTAGCTAGCTCAGAGCTTCTAGCTAGTGTCGGAGTCGATGTCGCCTGTATGACGACGCGCCACTGACATGCGCCGGGATATACCAAGTCCTTCCTCTATGCCCAGAGTATCGGGCCACTGCCACGACGAAGCCAAGAGCCCAACTGGGGGCCACCCAAACTAAGGTCCGGGAGGCTCGGGGCCCACATCCCGTCTACCCGCTGCCTGCACCTTCAGGCTATCGATCTGGGTTGGACCAAGGCTACCTGACGGTAGGTAATTGCCCGCCGGACTTCTATTTGTGGGTCCCGGAGTACCCTAGGACTCCTTCACCGAATCCTGCCTTAAGGTCGAGTATCCAGCACGGCGAGTGTTGCGTGTTAGCTCCGAGGCGTGCCACTGTGCTTGCTGTTGGCGGGAGACGCACGCGCCGCGGCCGCGAGCCGGTCACGCCCGCGCCTCGTGCCCCGCCCCCACCGCCGCCCCCACCGCCGCCGCCGGGGCCGGTTTGTGAGCGCTCCCCGCTCCGGGCCCGCACGGCGATACGCAACGCTCCGGTGGCGCTCGGACGGGACGCTGTGGAAGACCGCTCTCGTTGCACGTCAGTACATCAATCTGGGAGACCCGCGGTCTGGCGGTCAGACGGCGTACTTTCGATCTCTCGGGACCTGACGTTAAATCGACTGGTGCAGAGGGTTTCGAACCCTGGAGGGGATTTATGGTGAGCAAAGTGGGTTCGCTGAGAATTTTTAAAAGGGGTGCTCCCATTCGCTTATCCATCCTATCCAACCACGTCCGGATGCCGACGTTCAAACCCCGTATGGATCTGACGGGGTTTCCAAACGCCTGATCCATGTGTGCTACAAAGCGTATTCGCGACAGGTTTTGTCGGGGATTTTGTAGGGGTGTTCCCGTTCACCTATCCATCCTATCCAACCACGTTCGGATACCAACTTTCAAACCCCGTCCGATCCTTGTGTAGGACAAAGCGTATTCTTGACTGGTTTTGTCGGGGTTATCCGGTTTTCTCTACCTCTCATTCCACAATTCCTCCATCCTCAATCTGATCAAATTACCACAATCATTGTCATTATGACTCATCTACGAAAATCATTTTTCTCAGTTATGGCGGTTAGAGGATCATAACAAACAATATCAAGCACATGTGGCACCCCTAATGCAACAGATCCACAACTCCAAAATAATTGATTCTGCAGGGGAGCCGTCAGAAGTTTCCTCGAGGGCATATAAAAACAGCAAATTAAATGGAATTCATTTTACTTGGATTCTCAGGAATTGGACTTTACTTCTCAGAATCCTTCAAGACCTTCTATATTGAAATTCAAGTTCTTTGTTGTCTTTTACTTTTTCAGTGGAATTAAAAGTGGCATATCTCCGCGAAAGATTTATCGTAAATGGTATATATATTTCCCGCTAAAGTCTCTTCACTTTGTAGGAGCACTTGCCAACAATTTATTTGGAATATGTGTTCTGATTTCTCCATCTTATTGTTTGTTTGTCATTGAAATAATGTGTGGAGTTCTCAAATACACTCTGGCTCCGGGACTCACTACATCCTGACGCATGGTGTGCAAGAGGTGAAGTGCTCTGAAGGCTGTTAAATATTTTCAAGTACCCTCGAATATCTTGTGAGTTTTGTTTACTCAAAATTACTACTTAAAAGTATAATCGTATCCCAGGGTTCGCTTGAAATTCGCATTCGTAAATGGGTTTTCCACATTGGAAAACTTTTTAACAAAAAGTTGTTTTCCTCACTCATTGTCTCTATAGTGGATTAGATGATGGACAGACGAGAGTTCCACTCTGCAAGTGGCTTAAGATTTTAAAATAACTTCCGGAGCTCATTCGGATGATGTACGGACGAACCTACTCTATAAATTGTCTTAGAAAAATACGAAGGTATATGACCTGCATCGGAAACAGAAATTGCAGCATATCGTACTACACTTCAATCAACTAGATTTGCACATCATGAGTGAAAATAATTTCGTGATTAACATTAGGAATTGCCCATTTCAGAGCCAGTTTTCAACTGTCGTGCCCCGGGCTTTAAATATCTTGATGAATTCTTTAGTTTTATTCCCTTGGGTTTCTCCCTGTGGTGAAAGTGGGTTTATGACACGATGCCACAGACTTTTCTCATTCCACTATTGCTGCATTCACACAAATAGCATATTTCCATAATTTTGCAATGTGTATAATTTCATCTGTAGTAGCACATTTTAATGTATTTCTTTGTTTGTAAACTGTGGATCGGGAGAGTTATATTTGCTCGTATAACATCAAGAAACTGAATTCTCATTTCTACCTTAAAAATAAATGAAAACAAAACATTTTTCGCAGAGCAAGTTTTCCTTTGTTCCATATTTATCTCCGCTGCACGCTATAGACAGAAGAACAAAACTCCTTTATTGAATTAAAACGACGAAAAACGTGACGGAATTGAGGTGTACATGACGACAGCCCTGTACAACGCGCCACCCTGCGACCGTGTCCGATCTCGCTAGCCGACCCACAGAATTGCAATGCACTCGCTGTTTGCAAATAACGACAACGATCCCCCGATCGTTTAGAACAGCGCTTCGAGTCGCGCATAATTTGCGAAAAAACATCATACTTCGAATCATGCGTAAAATGCACACATAATTTCGATGATATACACACGGTGTTGAAATTAGCCAATTACGAAAACTTTTTCTTACAGAAATCTGTTCTTCTTAGCCCAAAATGGCAAAGGAACTGTTTATTACTAATTTTATTAGAAATAAAATTCTCGCGGCTAGCTCTAGGTCATAGTGCTCGCTTTCGACTACGCGGCCCCGGGTTCGATTCCCGGTCGGGCAAAATAATAGTGTGTGTTTACCTTGCAATGTCCCAGTACATGTTGCTGTGTGACGATGCGAAAATTCACTTCTCAGGTCGAGAAGACCGAAATACAGCATACATACCCCTTAAATCATGGCCGCGAGGCAGGGACGTCGCCAGTAGGTAGGCCTGAGTCCGTTCACGAGCTGTCTCGTCAAGTACATACATACATACTCGTACACACATGAGAAATACGCTAGTGTGTTTCTTTCCACTTGGAATGAGTCACTTGTAGCGGTAACAACAGTAGCATCCCTGTGTTGACGGCGGCGACGCGTATATTCAAACACGCGCGCGAGTCGTGGGTTGCGTCGCGTCGCGTCGCGGTCCGGCTCCGCTTTTTGGGCCGTGCGAGACGCGTGCTTGCGTCACGCGGGGGCAGACGCACGCGTCGCGGCGAAAGCGCCGGAAGAGGACGCGCTCGCGGAGCGTCGCGACGCCGTACGCCGCGACGCCGCCCCCGCCGCCCGCGCCGACGCGAGCGCCGCCTCCGCGCTTTGCGAAATGCCACACGACCGTCCACGTCCGCACGGGCTTGCGTGTTATAGTGTAACTACGCTGCTAGAAATTTCCGCATTACTTCAATGAAATGTACATTACAGAAATTATCAAGAACGTGCATTAAATTTAATGTACACATGTACATTACGATGCAGGAGTCAAAGCTTTGTGGTCGTATCTCGAATGAATGAGTGAATGAATGATCTTGACGGACTGGTGATGATGAGTGCAAGAGATGAACGAGTGTCAGGGTAACCTCTACACTAAATTTACCCTAATTTTAACTTGTGCATTCAATTTAATGTACAAATATATTAAGTTCTTTTCAATGTATAACATTACATTAAGTTTTATGTACAATACATTATCTACATTAAATTTAATGACATTTCTGACAGTGCAGTAGTATGTAAATCGGCTCGGTCAGCTGAGGGGGCTAAAGTCCGTTTTATAAGGCATTCATTCATCATTTTTCGTCGGAACAGAAAAGTCACAGACCAGAGTGGAGTAATTGGTACGATAAAAATGATGTACGATAAAAATGATGAATTCTACTTTTTTTAAAACACTGAAGTGTTAAAGAATTAATTTTTATAATATATTACAATAGAAATGTAAAATATACAGATCGTGCTTACCAAACATAGCAGAGCCCATAAAATGAAATCATTCGTCAAGCATTGGCAAAAGGCCATGTCAGACGGACATCCTAGCCGTGTAGTGAATGAGGAAATTAATGGTCACATCGCGTTAGGTTTGACCTAACCGTCGCATATGAAAAATAAATAAAAATTAATATTATAAAAGTTAATATTATTATGATTATAAAAATTAATTCTTGACATTCTCGTCATAGCATCAGTTTGCTGGCGACTCATGTTTCTCCCTAAAGGCGAGAATCTTCAGTTATAAATCCACTTTTATCTGTCATTTTTTATCCCACGATTTTTCTCTCCAACTCCACGTTAATAGAGTGACAATAAACAACATCCTTTTCTAGTTATATGTTAAAAATTTGTAACCAGTGATAACCAATTACAGCTCTCGTGGAAAAAGTGCATTGAGGATCTCGCAGGCTTCACGGTACGTCAGGAGTTGTATGACGGGGATCTACGCTTTCCATTTGCATTTGCGAGTAACCTAATCTTCCAGAATAGAGGGAAACTGCCATAAAACCGCCTTTCCGCCACTTTAAATACGCCAACCCTCACAGCCCGTTGAGTTGCCTTGATTTGCGTAGAATATATAAAGGGAATTTATTGACGGGAACGAAGTGTTGACCGTGACGTGACCGTCGCGGCGGGTAGCAATGAGAGCGCGAGTTGGGAGAGGTCAGTGACAGCGATACGATACCGGAATCGATTCGATGTTTAGTAACAAAACGAAGTGTCGATACGCTAATATTTGGGGAATGACATATCTATACCAATTGATATTGGAAGTATCGATTATTGAGATTGGATAATAGGGAGTTTTAGCCACTTTGAACGTGAAGCACTATCGATACTCTGCTCGTGCACAGTTCAAGTTTCACATCACTTTAGTGCATCTGCGCATGCGCAGAAGATCGATAGTGCTTCACGTTGTAAGTGGCAAAAACTCCCTAATAGGAAGTGTGAAGAGCTTTGAAGGTGAAATGTTAAAGTTATCGACGGCTATGTCGATCTTCTGCGCATGCGCTGATGCACGAAAGTGATGCGAAACTCGAACTGCGCCTGAGCAGGAGATCGATATTGCTGTCAAATGCCATAACTCTTCGCCATGCAAAAACTTCCTATTATCCAATCTCAGTTATCGATACTTCCAATATCGATTGGCAGAGATACGTAATTCAAACAAGAAAGAGAATATTGTTGGTTCTCAAGGAAAATGACGAATCTTCAACCCGCCATTTTCGCTAGACAACGGTTTTAAGCCAACGTACGTCGAGGGGCGAGAGCAACGCTCACTTTCAATTTTTGTGCACATTACTCGGCGTGTTTAAAAGGTGTTTGGGAACTTCTATTTATAATACAAGTAATAAAACGAACTCGTTTAACCCACCAGTGCAAACATGCGATGAGAACTAGTGCTTCGTATGTGTTGAACTACTGAAGACCCCAAATGGCCGATTACTCTTGTCCTTGACCTACGGCGAAAGTATTGTATTTACGATGTACTAATTGGAATTTCATAAAACAAATAATTTAGTACTGCTATTTGAAAAAATTCTGCATTTATTCTATTGAAGGCGTTAGCAAAATGAATGGCTTAGTAGCGCAAAACAACACCGGTTGATCGAAGAAACTTGTAGAGAGATGGATTCACCAGCAATAATAACAAATCAGAATAATAAATACTGCAGTCGATCTACTTGTCAATTTGTGGGATTTTCCCCCTCGAAGTACCTCCCACCAGTGGGGTACCGACGACTTTAAGCTCCCGAATGGTCTCCCGACACGTGTGGTAGTGCAGAGCATGTAAGTATAAGGGGTAAGGATAAGACAAAGAAGATGAAGGAAAGATCGCGCAAGGTCCAAATTAACCACGAGAGCAGTCGGCAGCTAGAATTCTCCTCCAGACAGCAGCTGAACTCCTAACTAGTTTGGAAAATCCTGCCTCCGTCGGGACTCGAACCCTAGCCCTTTGCATTCGTAGGGCGTGTGTGACATGCCACCCATGAATGCAGTATGCGGTCGGAAGTTTCTAAGAACTGCAAAGTTCTACAACTCGTAACGCATGTCTAAGATGACAATGGAAAAACTCGGCACAGCTTGAAGCCGGTACTAGGCATTCCCTCGATTCAGGTCGTTCTCACATTGTAGCGACAACATTGTTTAAAAATAGAATAGTAGCCCTGATATATTCAACAATAAAAATTTCATTTTACATACCAGGAAAATATGTGGGCATCTGTGACATGCGCTACGAATTAATTAGGGATTTTTTGTGGAATCTGAGACATATCTTATGAGTTGTAGGACATGTCTTATTACATAGTGATACGAGCTAGTAGCCATTATTCTCGTGACATCCCTGACTGGCCGTACAAGCTGTATGATGTGTCTTATGGTCGTTGCTTAGAGGTCATTCATAAATTATGTAACGCTAAAGGAGGAGGGAGAGGGTCTAAAGCCGCGTTACGCTACGTTATGTAGAGATAGGGAAGAGCGTTACAAGGGGGAGGAAGGTTTTGAAAATATTCAAAATTTGCATTACGTAATTTATGGACGGCCCCTTACGAGAGCGAAGGGCTAGGACCTCCCGGTCTAAGGCCCAGCAATGCCATGAGTAGAGGGCGGATGTATATGCACTTAGGGCAGCTGATAGTGCTTCTCCAGACGCAGCAGATATCAGCTTTTGTAATCTAAGTCGACAAGCTGCCAATAAGCAAAGCTATTTCTAAGAATTTTTGTCTCTGCCCGATTTCCCACATTGTTAGTGATGCTCTCAAGAGGGATTGAAGAAAATAATTGCTTATCTTAGAAATCAGCTGCTGAAGAGATAAGTAAAGCGACAGTCTTGAGAGGGTTAATATCAAAATGTGCATCAATACGCACATATTGCCAATATATGCAAAAATATGCACTACAAAACTTCGTATGTATATATATATATATATATATATATATATGTATATTGTATAATACTTTATATATATATATATGTGTGTGTATATATATGTATATTACTTTATAATATATTTATTAGGCTACAATTGGCTGATTGCCAGGTGGTAGCTTTACAATACATCTACATTTGCAATTAACAAAAACCATTTACAATATAACACAATAAAATAAATTACAACTACTACTACGTCAAAGGATGGAACAATACAATAGATTTCTCTAGAGACCCTCAAAACCAACCGTTAACATTATTAATACTTTTAAAAATGTGCACGTACATACACACATTCATGCTTACTCGTACATACATACACATACATACACACATACATACATACATACATACATACATACACATTCTTATACATGAATGCTCACTTACATGTTGACACATAACCGATCACACACCTACTTATTATACATGCCTACATTTACTTAAAGAAACAAACACTTAGTTACACATAGCATACATGCAAAGATATACATGTACATAATCATAAACATTCATAAACGTAGATGCATGATTATACAATTTTTTAAAATTCAGAATCATAATGTGGATTTTCCTAAGTTAGCTCTTTAAACATCCGAATTATTCCCCACACACTCTCTCACTACACTTCACCTCACCTCACTTCACTTCACTTCACTTCACATTCACCATATCTTTCTTCGGTTATGCCATACAACTCATTGATGTATCTTACCTCTCCACTGCACGGCACTACACTGCACTACACTTAATCTATAATACATCACACTATCTACATTACAATTTACTTGAATTACGGATCAATAAAATTATGCCTCAGCTGCGCTATGCGGTATAATACGTCCTCTACATGTACTGATTAAGTCTTCTGAAAACACCAAAACAGCCAGGAAAAGGCTCTACGATTGCTGCAGGGATTTCATTCCAATTTTTAATCGTACGATTTGCATATGAATATTTCCCTACGTCGGATCTTTGCCCTCTACTTTTTATTTTGCAATTGTGGTCGTTTCTCCCAACTCTCGAAGGGGAGCCTAGTCTTTTGGTTATTTCTGCCCACGCAGGTGACTTACTGTACGCCTTGAACTTGTACTTTATTGGGGTGTGAATCGTATTTTCTGGCAAAAATCCCTTGTTCGCAACGAATAAAATACGCAAATATGGCAAAATCCGCCCTCTGGTCATGAGCCGCAGGTGTGCCACCTCCACCGGTCTGAGGCCGGGAGGCGTCCGTCACGTGTGACTCGCCGCGGGTCGAGGGGCGCGGTCGCCGGGGCGGAGAAACGCGCGGCGTTTAGGCTCTGATTGTCAGCCGGAGGAGGGGGGCAACAATGGCGGAGACAATGTGGCGAGCAGGGGCGTAGCTGTGGTTATCTTCAAATTTTATGAACGTCGGAGAAAGACCGGTTAAGTAGTACGCAAGCGTCGTTGGTGGACTTTCTGTAATGCGCTGCTGATATTGGGGCCTGATCATATCGCGATCGCCTTGCGTGGTTCTTATTTATTTATATTGCCTCACAATATTATCCCTCGTTAGTGACTGACTGAAGAAAAAGCCTAATCTTAGTTATAGCAATGCAACTGAAGACAGACTTACAGGAGAAAACAAAACAAAATCAAGTCGCACTAACAAGTAAATGAACGCACTAACAAGTACATGAACACAGAGATTTTGGCGAGAATTATGAATGCTGTACTATCTGCCTAATCTCGTGTTGCAGCGGAGATGGCTGGCGTGGATATTTTGCGCACGCTATTGTGGCTGGCAAGGAAAAGACGAACCAGCACATTTTCCTTAATATCATCTAATTCATCATTCATATCATAATTGTCCCGGAAATCTGTGCATCAGTATTTTTCCTCTTCCCATTCGATCAGAGAAGATAGAGGTAGAGGAAAGGATTAGTGACGATGGAAAACGCTACAAGAATTGAAAAGTCGATCTTCGGAGGCGATGTCGGCACGAAACGTTGCGGGTTTGAGTCCCGCCTCGGGCATGGTTGTATTTGTGTCCGTCCTTTCACCTCCTATCATCACCATATCATGTCATCTTCACAGTTACCATAACGTTAAACCCAATAGTGATCGCTAATTACCGAGACGTTGTTGCGACCTTTAAAAATTGAAGATGTGACAGATGCGGAGAAGGAGGAGCAGTAGTAAACGCAGGAAGTAAAAGCAAAAAAGCAAAGTGTTTAACTATACATACAAAATGCCGTCCCAATCAGGGCTGTGTATCTCAAAAATGTTTATCGCTTTTTCTATCCGATATTTCTTATCGCTTTTCCCTCCTGGCCAATCATCAACTGTGACTTACCTGTCTTAGGAGGTGGAATATATAAATAAACAATAAATCGCCTATGTACTATAACTTCATTGATTTCAACATATTTTCAATATTTGGCGCAGTTTGAAACACTGATGAACATAATTTAATTCGTGGAATATTCCTATTAAATACCACCACTCATGCTTTGGAAATTCTCAGATAAATCCCCTCCTCCCCTATCGAGGATTTATCGACAATTTCCAAAGCACTCGTGATTTTACCTATGAAAAAATTCGCCACCGTCTGACTCTTATTCCAGGACCTCCTGGCCAGAGGGCCTGCAGCGGCTACAGGTGTTGTCACTGAACGCACTCAGTTGGTACGAGGGCGTTATCGTGGGGTCGAGAGAGAGAGAGAAACAAGAACTCTGCTCGGCGAAGTGGATCCAAGTTTTTCGCTGTTTTGGTAGCAGCACTTTCTCCGTGTCTCGACGATGTAAACCAGTGCCACAAGACACTATGCGCCACGCCCCTTCGAGCGGTGGTCGTTTTTAGAGCGGGAGAACGAAACGTTTTTTCGCCATTCAGTTATTTAAATTTCCGAAAGTATACTAATGGTTTTCATGACCTCCATTTTCATCTTTCTTGAATTTCGATCTCCAAAAAATGTTTTTTTTCCCCAGCTTATGTTGTAGGCTTTCCTTAGATTTTGAATTGGTAGTCGATTTGGGAAGAAACTCTACTGACTGAAGTTTTTATTGCGTTTCTTTAGTTAAATTTTCTTTGTTTTTAAGTGAAGTTTAAAGAAGTTCAGAGAAATAAAGGAGAGCTACTTTCTTATTTATTTGCGGCAGAAGTAGCATGTTCGCGACGCTTGGTGGAACGAGAAAACACTCGCTTTATTGTCAACAATCAAAACAAAGGAGCGTCTTAACATCTGTCACGTGAATCAAGGGAATCCGGTGCAATGCCCCCGATGCAGATCGAGGTCATTCGCCCGAAATTGCATCGCCCGTACTTGTATTAGTATTCCCATCAGGTATTTTCGTGAGTTCCTCAGATGTATTTCAAACGTCTGCCGAACGTGTAGCGCACTATGGTGCGATTAAAATTATTTGGTGATTGACAGTTGTGCTTCTGAAGCTGTTGATTCATACAACATGAGTACAATGATTTGGTTACTGTTATAAGTATTTATTTCAAGTGTTTATTTTCGGGTCCCGGGAAAACAGTGCTCAGTGGTGAGCAAGATGTCAACGTCGCTCCCTTCCATTGGCAACTGTCAATCACCAACTTAGTTTAATCGGACCATAGTCCATTTTGTCCCTATTCTTATTTTGTGGACCGAGCAATCAATTGATCGCCCATCCCACAATGTGGAATTGTGATCTATCCCGACGAGACACCGAAAAGACAAGATACTGACTAGCCACAGACGGCGGTGAAAAGACTACAAGACGGCGATAGGTCGAAAAGATGACAAGACGACGACGAGAAGACGAGATGCCGACAAGTCGAAGACAAGGCTACGACCAGGCAACAAGACAGCAACAACAACAGCATGGTTACTGGTGCCTACACCGCCCCGCCGCCGCCGTTGCCAACACTGCGACGTGTTTCCGTCTGTGTTTCACAGCTTTTGCTGAGAGCCCTCGCACTCTCTCCGGATGACATTAGTCATACTTTGAGACATTGAAAACACTACTTAGAGATTTTTTAATCTAAAGTAAAGGAAAAAAGTATTTATCTTAGATACGAAGACAAAAAATTGGGAAATATGAACTTCCCTTCACACATTCAATTGTATTACCCGTGATGAGTAGGCATCGGATGTTAAGGCACTCACAACGTATGTTTTAGGCGCCTAAAAATACCCTAAAATGTTTTAAATAGGTAACGAAAAAAGCATTAAAAATTAAAATTTGAGGGAAAACAGAAATATATTTCACTGCACTTGCAACTAAAATAACTCAATACCAAAAAAACAGTATAACATGAGAGAATAGACCATTAATGATTAATTAGTGAGCGAGAGACTTTGGCATCTTTACACGATTGAGCTCGGTTACTTTACTTAGAAGCACTGTGAAGTACTTGGCGTGGTGCACAACTCAAACAACTGCGGGCACAATGTAGACCTACCTCACGCCCGGCAGAGATTGGCTTATTCTGCGCACTTCCCATAAGGACAACTGGCACGGATAGACTCAAATGGCAGCTTCATTCGAGACAAGCAACGGAGATTCGTTACGAATAGACTGATTCGTAGAACTTAAAATGATTTGAACTTGTATTTGTAACCAAGAATACAAAGAATATATCTATATATATCTATATCTATATATATATATATATAAATTTTGAGAAAAAAAGCATTAAAAAGTGTCTAAAAAGTCATTTATGTTACAAAATACCAAAAAAAGGCAAAATAAAAATTCGTCAGAATGTTTATTTTTCTATAATTCATATGCATATATGAATTGCCTTTCAATATTTTCATTAGAATAAAATAGGCATCCAATGTCCAGTGATGAGATTTCCAATAAATTTTGACAAATTAAGATTAATTAATTGTAAGATAAATGGAAATGTAATTGTTATAATTTTCTACTGTTGTATTGTAACTGTAACTGCATTATAATTATATTGTAACTGTATTATAACTCTAACAGGAAGTCGGTAATAACCGCGATGTTGATGCGACTAAAAATAAAAATAATTTTAAAAAAAGATTAATTCATTCTAATAAGTGTTATGATTCGTCCAGTCTTTTGACTCACATTTCCTTGAATAAATGCTGAGATGACCCCTTGGTCTGCTACAGAGTGCTAAAATTATTTTTTTTCTCCCCTCTTTTCTAACATAACCATATGGTTTTACTGTTTTACCCATATACGGTGACGAAATCTTTCCTTCTCACACTCGCTACCACTTCTAAAGCCAACAAACCTTTTTGCCGCAAAAGTGTTAAAAAGGAAACAACCAAATGTATGTTTTGCAAGCGTAGCTCAAAGAAAGGCGTGATATGTACGCATCGTGAGGACAGGACAGCACGTTAATCAATGAAAAGATTCCCATTTGTTATTTGAACATTATATTATGTCTTCACCAAGAAAATACGATAATTGTGTTTTCGCAAACTCCACAAGCAGACTTGTAGGTCGGCAGCGGATCTCACCTCCCAGCAGAGGAGGAACAGCCATCTATTTGAAGACCTTGGGGCAATAACATGCTATGCCGCATTTCTGATTACATTGAGATACAGGTGTATTTCGACGCCTCATAGATATATCTAGATGTTCGGTTTTTATTTTAAATATTCGCCTCAAGATGGCAGTGAAATTCATAAATGAATGTTCTTTATCCCTGTATGTAGAATCCAATGTCTAAACCTTTACTTGCCTTTTTCCCAAAACTTAGGTATTGTGGCATAGCATGTTATTGTCCAGAGGTCTTCATTTCTATCTACATATATTGCACTTCATTTACGGGACTAATGACCTCAGCAGTTGTTGTGGCCGGAATGAGTAAATACACACTCACTCCTATAAATAATATTTATTGGTTTCAGAAAACGCAAAAAAAAGTATTGTCAAGGTCTCAGTGTTACGTTAAACATTAATTTCGTCGTGAGCGGTAAAGCCAATGCAACGTGCGTGGAATACAGGTATCTAAGTTTTACCGCACACAATCGCCATTATTACCTTTGCTGCTTAACACGAGAGCTCGCTCGTGACAAAACATTTCTTGGAAACAAAAGACGACAGGTGTCGGCGACCTTTCCACTCTCCGACAAAACTCGCGCGTAGAAGGGAATGTGAGTGCACTGCGATAACTTCATGCGGCGTCAGGTTCTTCAATACGCACGAAAGAATGAGGGAATGTCCTGGGAATTTTTTCTTGAGCTTCTTGCGCAAGCTTTTGTAATAAGAGACCGAGATACACTTGGGACGGCAGGAATAAATGGAGAAACAAAAAGCGGAAACGGATGCTGGAAACGGGGGGAGAGAGAGAGACAGAAAAAGAGAGAGATGGAGGGAGGGAGGAGAGAGGGACGAGAGAGGGGGAAGGAAGAGAGAGAGAGAGAGAGAGAAGCAGACTGAAGGCCAGTGAGAATACTGTCAGCCAGAAACAGAGACACAGAGAAACAGACAGCAAGGTACCGTGAAAGAGGCCATTGGGAAAGGAGAATGCTTTAGAGGTATTAGAAGCCTGTTCTCGGTAGTTTATAGTGCAACGCGTGCAGTGAATGAATAACAAATTGCACAATAAACGACTAGAAAAGTAATCAATAAAGTTGTTTATATTTAAAAACAAAATGCAAATCGAGCAAAACGTATCCTAGTAAGTGAAGTGAAAATAAATTCATTAATTCATATCCTAGTCAGTGTAATGCGTATTAATAATGATTCACAATAATTTAAATTAATTACAAGATTTAATAAAATTTAAATGTATTTTTAAATAGGCCCACGGAGATTTTTCCAATGCATAATACTACAAAGACGACATGAAGAACCCCACGCTCATCGTGCAAAAATCTTATCAGCTTCCTGCTCGTGACTGGACTTCTCACAGTCGTAACTGCGGTTCCATGAGTTTGAACTAGAATGGGAAGCGGACGGCGTTTATTTTAATTTACTAGTGAGAGTTGATTTTATATTTGCTTGGCTATTGTGAGTCTTAACGCATTATGCTTTACGTTTATAATGTAGGTTCTATTTATGCAAAGTCATTATATTGTTCCGATATTACCATGGTAGAAATTACGATATGAATTAATACTGAATTATAGAAATGGAATAAAGAAAAATAATGGGATGAAGGAGAATAGATATACCCGGAACAAGTCTGAGGAATAAACAATGTGGGTTCAGACACCAGTACTGGTCACATCAAGTACGAATTTTGAAAATGGATCTTGATTGGTTGGATTGATAAGATTGGATTGGATTTTGAAAAATAAGATCCCATTTACTTGATGATACTCGCAGAATTTGAAACTTATACGTTTCTAGTGATGAGGAGTAGGGGGAAAATAATTTATTTCTTTTCCCTTCTTTTATATTTAAAGATTACCTATGCTAAAAACATAATATTTATATCAACATAGCAATAATGGAACATAAGCTAGTACTTTTCTCTTGTGCAAGCACGCTCAGGGGGGGGTGAAAAATTCATTGACCATTACTAACTAAAGTGTCTGACCATTAATGAAATCAAGTGGTCACTACTGGATAAAAATAAGGGTTTTGAAATTAATTAATGGCAAATCCAACAAACTGAAAATTTATCAGTTTTCAGCATGGGATCTAGTATACAGAAAGAGGTATTCTATTTGCATATTGATATTGGTTATTAGTGATTCCGAACGCGTCAGCTCCTGAGGTAATTAATCCCGTAAGTGTTTTACATTTTTTATCGCGGGAGGTGGCGGTGATCTTCCCCCGCTGGATGGCGAGATCCGGCACCGACCTACGTCGGCTTGCGGGAATTTTCCCTAACCAGGTATCTCCCATCAGCAGGGCACCGCCGCAGCCGGGACAAGCTCTAAGCTTTCGACGAGTCTCCCGACGCATGTGATAATGTAATACATGTAAGTGTGAGTATGTGAGTGACAGGTGACGATAGGACAAGGCAGAGGAAGGAAAGATCACGGTGCGTGGTGAGTGGCCCGTTTGTTAGGGTTCTGCCCCGGCATTCGCTTTTTGTTGAAGTAGAAACCACGGAAAACTAATCAGAGCAGCCGACAGCTACAATTCTCCTCCAACTGAACTCGACCTAGCTATCTAACAAGTGTCGAAATAATCGCCTATTGAGTTTCACATAACACATTTAGTTCTGTAGCCCAAGAAATTTAAGTAGTGTATGAATACTCTCTTTTAACTGACAATGTGAGTGAGAGTTGTTGAATGTCCCATTTCTCTGCAGAGTTGTAATAAGCAAAATACGCGTGCAGCTTCTGCGTCATAACTTTCTCGTCGCATGAAGGTCGGTAACCGTTTCATTGCTTGGGAACCTTCTTTCAATGCGTGCAAGGACTCGAACCAAGTGCTGCCCGGCCGCGTTATGCAGAAGGCGACCTTGGCCGCAGCTGAACTTTACTGTCACGAATGCAATTTATCAATCACGCAATCGTGCATAAATGATATCTGGAGAAAGTGCCTGCATCTAGTTACTTGACTCATAGGTCAACTGGAAAACAGTTAAAGAATCACGATTCAGTTCTTAAGCGTCTTCCTTTTTAGTAAGGATACCAAGGTATCGATTTGAATGAAAATTGATTCAAATTATGGCTTTTATTGTATGGCTAAACGCCTGTTTTAATATCAGTGTTTAAAAGATCCAAATTTGCCATCTCTTTTGAATTAAAAATATTGCATATACACTCGTTGTTTCTATAAAAAAATATGAATATTGGAAGTAGTCTAAAAAACTTTGAATATTCTGTGAAACATGTTAAAATTCTTTAAATGCTCAGAAAATTTCAGGCTTTCAGTTTTGCGAATTTAAAATGTAATAATAACAAGGAAATATTGAAAAATATCTAATTTCGAGAAAAAAAACACTCTAAAACATTTTAACAGATGAGCGTTTGACATGAATTTTAAGAATGAAAGATTTTGATCAAACATTTGTGATCTTCATATTTGAATAAATGTCTATTCCTTGATGTAAGACAAGTTTTCAGAGAAGTGTATTTCTCATTTTTAAAACAAATACTGGAAAATTTTAATAAGAAAATATGTACTTCTTCGCTCTGCGCTGCGACCAGCTGCAAAGCATTGTCCCGGGTCGACTTTGTGGCACATAACGGGGAATACAAATAATGGTTGTTGAGGACTGTGAATTTACATTCATTAAGAATGCCATGTTTATCAGAGGGTGTCGGCAACTTTAGTGTTGCCCGGAACACGAAAGTGGCGTTGCTCGTTTTAAGGCTGCTTTTTCCCTGAAGATTTTTTTCGGACTTAGTTCATTAACACATTAATATTGCGCAGTTATATTACAGTTAAATGTGATTTACTTGCATTTTACCCACATAAATGACAAGCAAAGTGTAAAACTACTGCACCTTCATTTTGGTAGTAATCAGTTCGTTCATTTTTCATCAGTTTCATGTGAATGAATTTGTTTTGGAAGGTAGACAAAGGGAGATATTTAACCCGGAAGAGGTGGCGGTTGCCGGAGTTAGAGGTGGCGCGGGTTCATTTCTGACCCCTTGAAATTATTTCTTTATAAAATTATATTTAGCAAGAAATAAGTGCGGAATTAGTTATTTTAATAATAATCAATCATTTATAAGGTCGTATTAACTTAATGCACTATTATAATCAAACATGCAAATGAGGAATTGAAACAAATAAAAGGGCAAAATTATCATTTATCTTTCACTTTATGGAGTGAGTCCATTTACATTTTCCTGAATATTCCAACAACAAAGGTATCAGAAAATTCAGTAAGTTTCATTTTCTAACATGGTCTCACGTAAAACAATCAATTAATTGAAAATGCTTCAAAGCCAATCAACACAACTTAGAAAAAGTACCAAATTTTAGATGTTTGTATTGGTTCCACAAATATTTATGAATAAATTATTACATATAAAATTATGAAAATCTTTCAGACAAAAGCTAAAGAATGTGGTGAAAGGTATGTGAAGTGTAAGGCTTCTGACTCGCAAAATTAGGCAACTGCAGCTAAGCAAAGATACGTGGGGTCACAAGAGACCCCGCGCCACCTCTCTCGGGTTAACCGTATGCGAATTCAAAGAATTGCATTCTCATTGGAACTTGTATCTTGGGTTTTATTGTTTTTAGAAGTGATTCGACTAACAAAGAAGTGAATTTCTAATTGTCGAGATGTTAAAATATTTTAATTGTGTAGATCGTTGTCGAGAGATCATTTTACCGAACGGAAAAAAAATATTTCTTTATTCTCAATTTTGTTTGTTTTCTGTCGAATCTTGTAACCATGTACCCTGCCAATTCGGTTGCTGATGTGAGAACTATATACAATAATGGTTGAGCACCATAGGCTGCCGCAAAAGTTTGTGGATGTCCAGGAAAAATAATTTAATAACAATCATATTTACACTGGTACAGTATATTAGATATTTCAGTAATGACTGTTTTAACGTTGATATCCATATGATTACACATTTGAATTACAAAATAGATCCATTAAAATTTTTTATGATATAAAATTTTTGTAATTGTAATAATTGAGAGTTTGTTGACTTGTTCACAGTTCAGTGCGGGGATAATTACAGACATCTATTACAATAATACTGTAGAATGATTTGTTTCTACTCTGGGGATATCCCGAAGTGTTATTCTTGACATAAGAATGTCGTCTCGTCAAATGTTTTTGAGAACCCAGTTATTGTTCGCCATTATAGAATTAATTGAGAACTATTTGATGTCTATAAACTTTCTAAGTTATCGTTTGGTATTCGCATCTTTGGTCTGCGTTCGATTGACCTCCCCGTTCGGTTCTTTGTCATCATCGATTGTCACCATTTGAATATATTAATTTTCATTCTGCTTTGTTTCGGCAAACATTCCTCTCCATTCTGTGTTCTTCGTAACAATTAGACTACGTTTCTGCTTCGAAGTCACTCGGCGTCACTTCCTTGTTTCGCTTTTCATTGACGATGTTCGCAGCCATTCGTCGTTCGACCCTCGTTTTCTTCATCCTTTTATCGTGGAACACTGAACATAGCCGTTAGTAGATCATTCTCAGTAGCTGTTTGCAGCCGTTGAATGACATTCGGCAGTGTTAACGTCATTAATCTGTTGGTTGTCATTGGCACTTCAGAATCAATCTATCAGTGTTAGTACAACGCTTGTGGTATTTTTTTTACCACTGTTGTGGTCGTGACTCTCTTTGGCGCTGTTTGTCATAGTTAATCTTCGTTCCACGCTCTTCGTAATGATTCACCCTGAATCGACATCATTTGTCATGAGGGACCTAGGCCAATGAGCCTACGCTCTCATTGTTTGTCTTGGTCCGACCAGCTTGCTTGTCATGTTTCATCCTCATTCAGTGGTGTTCGTCATGGTTCGTTCTATTTCAACGCTGTTTGTTTAGTTGGTCGTTGTTTGACGGTTCCGTGGTGCTTCGTACTTGGACATTGTTGTGGTTCTTCGTGTTTTTGAAATGGTCGTGGTCCGTCCTGTTTCATAACTATTTGTCATTGTTCGACGTGTTTCATTGTTTGTTATGGTTCGTCGCAGTTTGTTACTGTTCTTCATGATTTCGTTTCGACCTTATTTCGACGTCGACCCAATGACAGCTTTGCGAATGCATTTGCAATACTTCGTACTCGTTCGTCCGTGTTCGTCGAGATTCTCTATCGGTGTTTCTCACAATTCGTCTTCGTTCAACGCTTTACGTCATTCTTCGACCTTGTTTCAACTTCAGAGTTCGTTCTCTTCATTCGCCGACTGACACCTTCGCCCCAGCATCATTGACGAGTCCCTCGCAGCGCATATCACCCCCTCATCCTGCTCTCCAAACCCATCGCGCAACGCACAGAACAGAGGCTTCTCATGGTTCAAACGTTTTAGACGTTTGTCATAATTCGAAGTAGTTCCACGCAATTTGTCATGATCCGACGCTCTTCCTCGTAGTTTGTTTTCTTTCGACGCTCTTTGCTATTGTTTGTCCCCATTTGACATTGACATGCTTCGTTCCATATATCGAAATATCAGGGTTCATCTTTTTTCGACGTTTGTCATGGTTCTTTCTCATTCGAAGCTGTTCGTCCTCGTTCGTTCTGATGTTCTTTCGCGGTTTGTCCCAAGTCGTCAATGTTCAACGCTGTTCATCCTTTTTCGACGCTGTTCGTCCTTTTTCGACGCTGTTCGTCCTTTTTCGACGCTGTTCGTCCTTTTTCGACGTTGTTCGTCCTTTTTCGACGCTGTTCGTCCTTTATCGACGCCGTTTGTCTTTTTCCGAAGCCGTTCGTCCTTTTTGGACGCTGTCCGTTCGTGTTCGACGCTGTTCGTCCGTGTTCGACGCTGTTCGTCCGTGTTCGACGCTGTTCGTGACCGTTCGTTTCGATTCGAATTCATTGGTTATAGCTCGTTTCGTTCATTCTCTGCGTGCCACTTTCACGTTAGACACCCCTTTAAGGAACACACCATCTCGCTGTGCGACGCTTCTCGACAGCGGCCCAGCTGCTGCGGCGCTCCGGATCCACCGCGATGCGACGCGACGCGCGCGCGCGGCGAGGGGCGGCGGCGGCTCTCGGCGGCGGAAGCGGAAGCTGGCAGAGCGCCCCGCCCACGCCGCGTCACGGGCCACGGCGCCCCGCCCCCCTCCGCCCCCCGCTCCCCGCCGCCCCCGCCGCTCGGCAGCGCTTGTGTCGGAGGCGCGGTGACCGCGACGCGCCTGCGCACGCCACAGCCGGCGCGGAGCCGCCCGCGTTGCGAGGGCGGGGTCTTGGGCTCAGGCCCAAAGAGGCAAGCCATGTATAGTTTTAAGTTAGGAGTAAGCTTAGTTTTAATTAGTTTATTTAAGATAACCGCCCTCCACCATCTCCACAAGCCTAATCGGTTGGAGAATCAATATGTAAACTCTAATCTGAATAAATTCCCGACCCTCCAGGGTGACTGGAGGGGGGGAAATTGGAAGAAAAGGGTCTTGGGCCCGCCTTGGTGAAGCCCGGTGTGGCCACTTTTGGCGAAACATGGAACACCGAGGAAAACCAGGGAATTTCATCGGTCTGGACGAATCAGGGTATTTGTGGATGAATCATGAGCAAGTCAGGGGAAAAGTTTTGAGACGGTTGTATAGTTAAATATCGTCTCCTATAGTATTTCAGAAGAGTACCTTCCCTTTGCGGTTCTCACACTCAACCAATACTTGTAAAGGAGGTCTCTAGAGAAAGAGAATTTCACGGAGACGTGACGAATTCTACTTTGACTTTAAAAATGTGAAGGATTTGTTTAAAAAACGCATCTTAATATTCATGTTAAGTGCAACCCGCGACGCACTTCAGGAGTTTTGAATCTATATCGTTAAATAACTCCTAAAAGAAGCGTTCTAGAGCGTTAAAAACTAAAATCCTTATAGAAACGCTCCTCACACCGCAATCTACAGGATGAAATCTTCTTGACTATTCTATTACATTTTTGCTGGTTCGACCTTTTTTCTATTCTACCCCACCTGTTCAGAGCCTGTAGAATCTGCAACTGTATGTGAAATTACTAATTACTTGAATTGCTATGCGTTTGGATTACACGGGTGTACCTCTTTGCTCGGTAATCAAGTTACATAAGAATAGTTCGTATTGACAAGGGTGTATTATATTGTTGCTCTGATTGGTGTGTTTTTGGTGGTTTCTCCAATGAATATCAGCAGAAAGTGCGAATGCAGAAAGTGTACCTTAACAAATGGGCCCTGAATCGCTCGCAATATTTTTTCATTATCCTTCTCTCTTCATCTTCCCGTATCGCATGTTCTAGTGGGGGAGGAACAAAGCAACCACCTCAGTTTTTACATGCACTACACTTACGGTACTAATGACTTACGCGTGCTCCGAATCAATACTCATTAACTCGCTTCGTTTCCCGTGAAAGGATGAGTTTCTTCTCACCATGTGGTTCTGCTTCTCTTAACCTACCAACACGTGTCATATCTAAACGTCATTCCTTTCATAAGCATTTATATATCATCAATTATAAGTCACGCTCCCCCTATCGTTCTTCATGAGGGCAAGGCACTTTACTACTGTCATCTGCGTAGGAGTGTTCATTAATTGTTCGTGTTTCCGGGCGCGTCAACTACAGAGGTCATTAGTCCCGTGAGTGTAGTGCGTGTTTTTTTCTCGGGAGGTGGCGGTCATCTTTTCCCGCTGGATAGCGAGATCCGGTGCTGACCTACCGTCAACTAGCGGGGTTCACCCCTCAACCAAGTATCTCCCATGAGCGGGACACCGCTTCAGCCGGGACAATCTCTAAGCTCCCGACCAGTCCCCCGGCATGCGTGGTAGTGTAGTGCATGTTAGAGTAAGTGTGGAATGTAAGAGGAGAGGATAGGACAAGGAAGAGGAAGGAAAGATCGCGCGCTCGTAATAATACAAATAACCTGTAGTATGATAGTACAAATTTTTGCAGACATAAATGACACAAGGAATTAAGTAAATCAAATCTAAAGATCATGTCGCCCCAACCGTATGGCCGCGACACACAGTTTGAAGACCCCAGCCCCACACCAACCAATGAGAGGTGGCGCCATCGATGAGGAAGAGTTGGAGAGTTGGAGGGAGCTGGGCTTGTTCAGCTCGCGGACGTCGTTCGGATATCCGGCTGCTGCCGACGCTTTCTGCCAGCGCCCGCATCGCTCCAACGCCAATGCGATCGCACCCAGCGGTACGCGCTCTCCGGGAGCATCCCAAAACACGGCCAAGCATTGACAGGGAGGAGAAGGTCGGTCACTCGGAGTAACTACCGGGAGAGATGGCTCAGTGCATCAACTGACGTCACTGCAGCCCCTCTGACCGGGAGGTCCTAGGTTGCAGACACGACGGCGGTAGACCGGTGCCGGGATACACGTCGGGAACCCGAGATACTTCCATCCAAGACCACCGCGACACTATTGCCTTAGCAATCTCGGCTACCCAGATTGGCCTTATTATTGTTATTGTTATTTATTAACTCTCTTATCAATGTTGGACATTGCAAAATTTATCGGAATTCAGATTCCAGACGTATTACAAACAGTTGACACGCTTTTTGGTTTATCAGAAAGCAAATTAAATCAAATTTACACATAAGAACACATGTAAAATTAAATTTAAATGTATTTAGAATTAAAACATTCACATAAACTATCCACTATCGTCTCACTATCTTCATTCCCTGATCCAGGCACTACATTAAATTGAAACAAACTACCTACAAAAGTACTAGAGTCTTTTCGAATGTAGTCATATTTAAAAATAGACTTAATTCCATTTATATCATCACTAATAATACTCATACAGTTATATTTTTCTGTTATTATTTTTACTGTTATTATTATTATTATTATTACTGATATTAATATCATGTTAGTTAACACTGTTATTTGCTTTGGTGTAATTTTTAAGTTATTATTTTTGCTTACATTGTTTTTGTTATATTTATTGTTATTGTCACGTCCGTTATACAGCGTTGTGAAGTGTAGTGTAATGGAAGCGAAGGGAGTGTAGTGTTGTGAAGTGACGTGTTAGTTAAACTGGAAGTCAATTTAGAGATAACTAGAAATTAATTAGAACTTGGATTTCATCCTCTAATTCTAATGATAATTCGAACTGTAAATGGTTGTTATTGTTCTACTTCTAATTGTTATCATGTTTGCCACTGAGCATTGGCTCAAAGCGAACTGTAATAAATCTATTTATCTATATATAAATTTATCTATCTATCCACATCCACACGGGACTCATTGACCCTGCACGCTTGGTTGAACGGCAATTGAGTTGAGTTCAGTCAAGGTGGTCTCCCAAAAAGGTTCTCACAATATGGCAAGTGCCCAGTATCACAGACTTCTACATTTTTTATAAGTATATTATTATTATTATTATTATTATTATTATTATTATTATTTTTCCATTACATCACGACTGAAGATGTTATGAGTCGGCTGAATATACAATCTACTCCAGGTTGCAACCAGCTACCTAAGGAGCAGATCCGGTGACTATCAGTGCCTCTACAATACTTTGCGAAAGATATGGGCTGTTCCAAATAAAGCAGTTTCTTGCACTTCCCAGTCTTTTGAATTACCTGGGAGTTTAGACAAGTTCTTACTCAAATTTTGCGGAACAAATCCCAGAGCTCCGATAACTATCGGGACGACCTGTGCTTTTACGCCCCACATTCGGCTGTTCTCGATTTCCAAACTCTTGTATTTAAGACGTTTCTCTGCCTCCTTGGTAACGACGTTCTGATCGCAAGGTACAGCAACATTATTATTATTATTATTATTATTATTATTATTATTTTTCCATTACATCACGGCTAAAGATGTTATGAGTCGGCTGAATATAAAATCTACTCCAGGTTGCAACCAGCTACCTAAGGAGCAGATCCGGTGACTATCAGTGCCTCTACAATACTTTACGCAAAATGTGGGCTGTTCCAAATAAAGCGATTTCTTGCACTTCCCATTCTTTTGAATTACCTGGGAGTTTAGACAAGTTCTTACTCAAATTTTGCGGAACAAATCCCAGAGCTCCGATAACTATCGGGACGACCTGTGTTTTTACGCCCCACATTCGGCTGATCTCGATTTCCAAACTCTTGTATTTAAGACGTTTCTCTGCCTCCTTGGTAACGACGTTTTGATCGCAAGGTACAGCAACATCGATAAGTAAACACGATTTTTTGACCAAATCCCGGATAACTATATCCGGTTTGTTTGCCGCTATCGTGCGATCAGTTTGAATTTGTTGGTCGTACAATATCGTACACAATCCAACAGACGTCACCGGTTTCGGTGAGTGTTCGTACCACTTGGGGCATGTGTTTGGAACTTCGAGGGCGGTACAGATCTGCCAGTGGAGGTAGCTACACACCCTGTCATGTCTTTTAAGGTATTCGGTCTTTGCTAGGATTGGACAAGCTGAGACAATATGATCAATGGTTTCTACTTGCTCCAGGCAAATGCGGCATTTGTCATCTTGGGAAATTTTGAGAACCGCTTTATCATAATGTCGTGTTCTCAAGGCCTGATCTTGGGCAGCTATTACAAGTGCTTCCGATTCTGGCTTCATCCTTCCCCTTTTAAGCCACATAAATGATTGATCTTTATTTATCTGCACCTTGTCCATTCTTTTTAGGTATTGACCGTGGAGTGGTTTGTCTCTCCACGATTTCTTTAACATTTTTTGTGTCTCACACTTCATGTTTAGCAGCATCAGAAGTTCAGTGTCTGTGTTATTCGACGTGTCTTGCCTAGTTTTCTTCGCAATGTTTCTTGCTACACTAACAAAGCCTCTGTTTCCCATTCTTCGGTCAGATTTCATGACCTGCCTCATTAGAGGGTCGTCTTGATGGCTGACTACATACTTACCCAACCCGACTATTGCGTTGTGCCAGGAGGCCTCAATTTGTCTGAGGCCTCTTCCTCCTTCCTTACGTGCCACATAAAGTCTATGTATATCAGCTCGAGGGTGGGAAACATGATGCATTGTCAGCAGTTTTCTGGTTTTTCGATCCATGGTGCGAATTTCTTGCTCAGTCCAGTCCACTAGTCCAAAACTGTATTCGGCTACAGGTACCGCCAAACTACCTATTGCAGATATTTTATTCCTGGAATTCAGAGCGGACTGCAGGACCAGTCTCACTCTCCTATAATACTCCCTACGAATTCTCTCTTTCATTCTGTCATTCGAGATGGTTTCACATTCTTCAATGCCCAGATATTTGTAAGTTTTACCTGGCTCAAGATCTTGAATCACAGTGTGCGTATCAATTTCAATGTTCTCAGACGTTGTGAGTTTCCCTCTTTTTAAATTGATTTTTGCACACTTGTCAAGACCAAACTTCATGCAGATGTCATTGCTAAAGTCATTCACGACAGACAGCATTTGGGAGAGAATCGCTTCATTCTTGGCAAACACTTTCAGATCATCCATGTAAAACAAATGTGATACTGGCCTTTCATCACCATGGAGCTTAAAACCAAAGTCAGCTTGCGACAACTGTCTCGATAGTGGGATCAAACTAATGCAAAACAGCAGAGGGGATAGTGAATCTCCTTGAAAAATACCCCTGTTAATCTGAATACTTCTGGTTTCTACTGCTTCCTTTCCGCTGTGGATTAGTAACCTGGTACTCCACGACTTCATACTAGCCTTGCAAAACTCAACAAGTCTAGGATGAAATCGATAGATCTCCAGGGTCTTCAAAATCCAATCGTGTGGTACACTATCAAAGGCCTTTTGGTAGTCAATCCAAGCCATGCTCAAATTACGTTTGCGTTTCTTTACATCATTCAAGATGACTTTATTCAGTAGCAAGATTTCCTTACACCCATAAGAGCCTTTACGACATCCTTTTTGTTCAGCTGGCATTAGATGATTCTTATCTAGATGTCTATACATTTTGTCAGCTATAGCTGAAGTTATAACTTTGTACAGTACTGGCAGACAAGTAATTGGCCTGTAGTTCTTCGCCAAAGAGCTGTCTCCCGCTTTGGGTAGCAAATACGTGATGCCGCGTGTGAGCCATTCCGGGATTTCCTTTGGGTTTTCAAAAATGTTATTAACAGCCTTTGCTAGATGAGAATGTATTGCTGTTAATTTCTTAATCCAATAAATCTGGATCTTATCAATCCCGGGGGACTTCCAGTTTCCCATGTTCCCAATTGCTTGGAAGAGGTCCTCTTCCGAGAATTGGTGAACATCTTCCACTGTTTCTACAAGTTCATCGGCAGCATCAACTTCAGATTGAAGCCAAGATGCGTCTTTGTTGTAGGATCTGCTCTCTTCCCAGATTCCTGCCCAAAATGCTTCGACGTCATCTTTTGAAGGAGTAACAGCTTTGCCATTCGGTTTTTGAGTCAGATTGCGATAGAATCTCTTCGCGTCTGTTTCAAACAACCGGTTCTGTACACGGAAATCTATTCTACGTTTGTACCTTCTTATTCGTTGAGCCCATGCTTGAATTTTCTCTTTTAGCTTCTCAACTACCATTAGCCTGCTGGTGTCATTTTCAATTTGGTATTTTTGTTCAACATTGAATATTTTTCGTTGAACTTTAGAGGTGTGCGTTGATTTAGAAGATGCCTCAGCTAAGAATGATATTTCACGCCGGGTGTCGGCTATCCGTTTCATAATTCTGTTCATCCATGGGGGTACAGAGCTGTTTACTCTGTTTTGCTGTCGGCCGTCGGTGTTCTTGGCTGGCCCCAAAATTATCTGAGATACTAGATATCCAGTTGCATATATGATGTGATTGATTTCAGTAATATCTAGATCTCTGCCTGGGGTCTCCACCACCTCATTTAAGACAGAATTCACTGTTTCTATCACTCTTTTAGCTTTGGCATTTTCGTATATTCTCCTCAACGGTTCGCGAGATTCAAACGGAAGTTGACTAACTCTTTCTATCTCGCGCCGAAGGAGATTTCGCATCATGTCCTTATCGTGTAATTCATTGCCAGATGAGTTTTCACCACTGACGTGTGTTTCACTGGAAAGCGATGAACCTTCCACGGGATCATCATTTTCAAGTTCTACATGTTCGTCATGTGGATTGTTCGAGCGAAGTACATATTCCGCATTTCTCTCAATGTCAGCAAGTTGATCTGCTGTGAATTTTCCACTGCTGAGTATGTATCGTCGTTGACTGGCAAGCTTCTTTGAGTCTAGGGTAGGTCTCATATCTGGGTTCCGCTCTCTCCATACCTTGAAAACTTCTATTTCAGAGCCCCCATTTTTCGCTTTTGCGTAGTAAAAGCACCACATCACCTCCTTTAATTCATCCCGGGTCCATCTCTGACGATGGCTTCGAGCTACTGCCGGCTCTGGGTCCCTGGGACTAGCATCCGTGGGATGGCCAGACGTCGACAAGGTGACATTAGCTCGGTTTCTGAGCAGGTATGGGACATTGGCAGAACAAGGCACGTTAAGATTCATTACATTGCTTGTTCTATCCATTTTGCTCATTGGTTTGAATTGAAGATTCGCAGGACGCAAGTTCGAGTTCACAGATCACACTTAACCCTCGGGTTGTTTCCTGCCATCCGTTACTGCGACCCACAGTGGCCTCGGGGCATCCCCCCGCAGGGCCCAGCAAGGGGTCCCTCCGATCGCCAGCCGGCATTACTAAACCCTACGGGATTTTCACTGACTGCTGAAGGCAGCCTCCTTCGCTGGCTAATGCAAGGTTCGGGCCTCCACTCTAATCAGTGGCCTGGTGTGCCAAACCAGTTTCTCTCCTGTACCCTCTATGGGCCGACAACAGGAAGTCCAAAGGTTCATGACCCTTCCCTCTCTACTTACTTCCCACTCTCCTCAAAATGGAGTACTTCTTCGTCTGACCCCTCACCTTCAACCCATTCAGCAAGGGAGGCCCCACCGGTAGCTAGGCTACCACTGACATAGCTTTAAGGCTCATGGGGGTACTCAAGCTCCACCACCAACTGCAAGGTCGTGTACTCCCTAGGTGGAGTTATTATTATTATTATTAATGTTGTTGTTGTTGGTAAAAAAATAATTTTCAGCCCTGCCTTTCATATTTTAGAGGTTTGTACCATTTATTGTGAGGCATTCTGTATTTTGGCCGTTGGTGCTGCGTCGTGGCCCACAGTGCGCGCTGTAGCTCGGCGCTTGGGCGATGCGAAGCCTGCGGTCGGTGCGGCGCGGTTGGCGGGGCTGGGAGGGGGAGGGGGGCAGGGGCGGGGGAGGGGCTTGAAGGGCGATTCGTGCCAAGGCGAACTGGGGCGCCGCGCCGGGCGACTGGGCGAACGGTCGCTGCGCCTGCCCCGCGCCCCCCCCCCGCCCGCAAGGCCACGCGCCCACAGTGGGAGACAACGCCGTTCGCACCAGACACGTTATTTATTTACGTCAAAAACAGTTAAAAACTGTGTGTGACGAGCTGTGGGGAGAAGTGAAATTTGTGCACGTTTTCATAATCCTGTGATTTCTATCCTAAAACATATTCTAGTCGAATTTTGAATACAGAAAAAGAGCGTTTTTTTCTTTTCAAGTTTTGTTGACAAAATATTCGCTCCTGTATAATAAAATATATTTTCAAAGGTAAATTAGCTATACAGTTCTGTCCTTAACCCTCATCATGTGCTTCATGAAAGAATAATACTTTTTGCCGCGATAATATGGAAAACGGTAATTTGAATAACTATATTTCCTATTGAAATTCAGAAGACGTGCTCAAAGAATGAAGTTACATTTATTACTACGGTCCGATTAGAAGAAGTTGGTGATTTTGACAGATGCGAGTGAAAAGGAGCGACGTTGACAGGTTGCGTATTACTGAGCACGTGTTCCAGGGACACGAAAATACACATTTCAAGTAAACATTTGTAAAAGTAACCAAATCATGTATTATGCGAAGCAACAGCTTCAGAAACACAATTGTCAATCACCAACCTATTTTAATCGGCCCATAGTCCCTTTAAAGGCAAAAATTTTAATTTGCGATATTTGGTTTGTGTGATTTGGATGTAACTTTGTAAAGGCTCGGCAAAATTGGCCACAACTTCGGCAAATAGTGTGTTAAAATTTCGAAATTCATAAGTAGAGGGGTGCTAAAATCCGATTAAAAGAAGTTAGTGATTGACAGTTGCGAATGGAAAGGAGCGATGTTGACAAGTTGCGTTCTACTGAGCACGTGTTCCCGTGACTCGAAAATAAACACTTGAAATAAATACTTGAAAGTAACAGCTTCAGAAGCACAACTGTCAATCACCAACTTATTTTAATCGTTCTCGGCCATGCGTCCCCTGCAGCAAAACACTTCTCTGCCAATTATTTATACCAAAAGATTCGTGCCATCTGCGTATGACGCTTGACGATTGTAATCGTATCCGAAGAGCATGAACTCTCATCGATGCCTAAAGCATGATCGCCACCATATGCGATTGCAATGAGGAATATGTCCGTCAACCAACTGTAGGGACGGAGGTGATGGCAAAGGTTTTGTGTTGAAAGGTCACTCGCAGTCCGTGTTCAAAATTGGAGAAATCCAGGTCTCGCATTCGCGTGGAATTGATGGCAAGTAACGTAAACAACCGACGGGAGAGTCCGCTCTACAGAATTCTCTTCCAGGCTGTGATCTGCTCCAACCAAGCTGTTGAGCGGGTATTGAAAATACATCACTACTCGAACCCATGACGGGCTGAGGGCATCAACTGATATCACCGCAGTGCCTCTGACAGGGAGTTTCTGGGGTTCAAGACCATACGATGGCAGGAATTTCAGCACTAGTTTCATAGCTAGTTCAAAGACACCAGCTGTCTGGAGGGGAATTCGAGCGGCCGGCTGCTCTGATCAGTAGTTTTCCGTGGTTTCTCCGATCAACACCAGGCGAATGCCGGAGCAGTACCGTAACGAACGGACAACGGACCGCGCGCAATATTTCCTTCCCCTTCCTTGGCGGATCCTCACACCTTATTTATACACCTTTACACGTACATGCACTATACCCCCACGCGTGGTGACTGGGATACCAGAGCTCGTCCCAGCGGGGCGGTGAGAAGGGAAGCCGACGTGCAGGTCGTCACCGGGTCTCACGTTTTTTTTGTATGAGGAATCGACCCCTCCGGGGAAATACTTGTGATACTCTAACGCTGAACTTTATTTCTTGCCGAACACGTCTGTACGGCGTTCCGGACCCTCTGAAACGAAATCTCTAAGAACAAAAGAACTTGGCAACTTCAACTTTTAGTTTGACCAACTTTCGTGAAATCAAAAATTAAATAATTTTCCATGTCGTAACTCATTTCTGCAACTGTAATAAAATTATTACTAAACAACGATAAATTTGTGTTATGAACAATTTGTTAAATTATTTATTATTGTTATTACTATAATATTCACATAGAACCAGTTATATCATTATTGTTATTATGTGTGATTCATAATTATTAAATTATATTACAAACCTATAACTATTTCCAATTAATAAATAATTAATTTGGGGTGCGTTTCGGGACATAAAATTGTATAAATCAAGCGCTGCTCGTATGAAGCCAATGACAATACCAGACGCGCCCGCAAACACCGAGTCACCCATTTGCCCCGAGAGATTCCGTCTTCGCCCTCTGCCCAACGCCCCCGCCGCGCCGGCTGCGAGCGGGCCAGCGCCGGTTCCGGGGTTCGACTCCTTACTCGGCAGGCGCCCGGCCTAAGGTCAGGATCAGCCGGCGATAGCAAGTGGCCCGAGATTTACGCCCGTTCCCTCACTGCCGCGGGGCGCGGGAGTGGTCGCGGCCAGCCGGGCCTTTGCCGCGCAACTGTCCCAACTATGCGTACAAACGTAGATCTGTGTATGTGTGCGTGTTATTAGTGAATGGGCATTATTTTAGTGAATGGAGATATTAGTTAATGAGTGAATGGGCATTTTTGTGATTGATTGTTAGTGATGATGGGAATTGTATGTTAGTGATGGGTGCGTCAAGGGATGAGATTATTACTCCCGTAAGCATAGCGCATGTTTTCCTCCTTCCTCTCCACACCTCTTACACACATTAACATGCACTACATTACCACGCATGTCGGGAGACCGGTCTGGAGCTTACAGCTTGTCTCGGCTGGGGCGGTGCCCGGCTGGTGGGAGATAACTGGTTGGGGAAAACCCCGCTAGTTGACGATAGGTCGGCGCCGGATCTCGCCATCCAACGGGGGACGGCCGCCACCTCCACCTTCACCGGAAATCATGCACTGCACTTACGGACTAATGACCTCAGTCTTTGACGCGCCAGGAATCAGTATCAATCAATCTTTAGGCAGGAAGAGGAATACATTCGGTGATGCTTAATTGTGTAACGAGACCTGGAAGTAATATTCTATTACATCCCAGCTTTCTCCGCCACCCTCCTCCGCGCCCCGCCCACTCCCATCATCCCGTTCCGCTCCGCCACGCCCTCTCCCGCCACGCCCCGCCTCCCTTCTCTGCCGCGCCCTTCCCTTCGCGCGGGCCCGCCCTTCTCCGCCCTGACATTCGTTGATGCCCTGAGCTTCCACTCCCGATCCTGCCACACCATCTTTTGACCTGTGCCAAACCACATCAGGTAATTCCCCGCTCTCCCCGCCCGTTCCTGCCTCTCTGATTGATTGATTGATTGTATTTGGGCGCGTCAACTGCTAAGGGCATTAGTCCTGTAAGTATCGTGCGTGTTTTTTATCGACGGAAGTGGCGGTGATCTTCCTCTGCTGCATAGTAAGATACCGCTCCGATCTGCATGTCGGCTTGCGTTCTTTTCCCTCAGAGTGATTACTAGGTAGCGTATTTTTATACCCTAAAAAATTTTGAAATATGCTCTTAAAAATATACATTTATGACCTAAAAATTCTTAAATATGCCCTTTGATATGCACTTTAATATGCCCTTTAATATGCACTAAGTCCTTGGAATGAAATGAAAATTTGCTTGGAATGAAAAGATATATTTTTTGTGCAAACGTAATATAATCTACCCTACTTCGCGAGAGAAATAATCGAAGTACTCCTAAATATTCACCTTAGTGAAGAACATTGTATTGAATTTCTTCTGACTGGTTTAAAAAAATATGTTCTCAAGAAATAGCCCACATTTGCACAAGTATTTTATCATCTACAGAAAAGAAAAACGCAAACTGTGACTGGCTCTTTCGAATCAATGATCGCTCACAATTACATAAGATTCTTTGAAAAGATAAAACGTTTTATAGAATTGTCTCTATTTTAACGAAATGCGCAAAATATACCCCTGTAATTACACGAATATGCACCAACAGGACAAATCGGCCAAATATGCACTAACATATTAATCTATATAGCATCCAATTCTAACCAAACGTCGAGAAATTACACTTGGCTATGCCCTGAAGCAACGGACAAAAATATGCAAAATCATAGATATCCGCTCCCTAGTGATTACAATAACCCTGGAGAGGTGGCGGTTGCCGGAGTTACATTAGAGGGGGCGCGAGGTCATTTCTGACCCCTTTGAGTTATTTCTTTATAAAATTATATTTAGCAAGAAATAAGTGGAAATTAGTTATTTTAATAATAAGCAATCATTTATAAGCTCGTATTAAGTTAATCTATTATAAACAAACATGCATATGAGGAATTGAAACAAATAAAAAGGCAAAATAATAATTTATCTTTCATTATATGTAGCGACTCCATTTACATTTTCTTGAATATTTCAACGGCAAATGTATCAGAAAATTCAGTATGCTTCATTTTCTAACATGGTCTCACATAAAAACAACAATTTATTGAAAATGCTTCAAAGCGAATCAACACAACTGAGAAAAAGTACGAAATTTAATATGTTTATATTGGTTTCACAAATATTTATAAATGAATTATTACATATAAAATTTTGAAAATCTTTCATACAAAAGCTAAAGAATGTTGTGAAAGGTATGTAAAATGTAAAGCTTCTGACTCGCAAAATTAGGCAACTGCAGCTAAGGCAAGATACGTGGGGTCACAAGAGACCCCGCGCCACCTCTCTCGGGTTAACAGTGATTACAATGCGCGACGTTGTTGGCTGTGTGACAGCGACTGCACCGTTGCACCCCTTGGGCTCTGTTCTTTTCCTCGTTTCCCTGCCCCCGCGGCGCCGAGCAACCGTTCCCCGTGAAAGGCCAGGGCCACGCGCCTTTCCACTCCTCCACCCACGCCGCCCCTTCACACGGCTGCTCTTCCGCCTCACAGCTCAACAGGAAACAGTTTTTACAGAAATATCAATGTTTTCAAAACATCAATCTGATATATAAAAATCAATGTTTGCTGGTTCGTGCTTATTGCGCTGCCGTACCGTTCATCCGATTGCGTTAAAACTTTGTCAACTTACTGCTTGCACTTGCGGAAGAACCTAGACATAGTACAATTATTGTAACTAGATGGCGCTGCAGCACGAGATGACGCTTCATTTAAATGTAATTCCTAATACACCTGAACTTCATTGTTGCTGAGCGTCTCGTGTGACGTTGGTCGAGACAGAGAGGGATAGGAGGAGCAGAGGGAGCAAGAATGAGAGAAGAGAGGGAAAAGAAAGAGAATGGAAAGAAAAGAACGAAAGAGAGAGAAAGTGAGAGAGGGGGAAAAGAGAGGGAAAAAGAAAGTGAGAAAGAGAGAGAGGGAAAAAAACAGGGAAGAGAGCGAGGGGGAGAGAGAGAAAGAGAGGGGATAATTAGTGAACTCTTAAATAAAAAAACAAGATAACTCCTTCAAATTTCAAACGATATTTTCACAATTATTTTTGCGACAGCAACGCGCCAGGTGCCAGCTAGTGTTTTTATAGAAATATCGATGTTTTCAACTTCAATACATTAAATGAATTTTAAAATATGAAATAATAAATTATGGTACCACTGTCAGTTTATCAGTTTCAAATCAGAGGAACGCTATTTGTACATTTTTATCAAGCGTTCATTATTCTTATTATATTTTTTAACTTTGTTTTCTGTTAATCCTTAATTACAAAAATAATAAAATGTATGTTTAAAAACATCGATAATTTTTATCGATGTATTATTAACGTCGATAGTTTCATTTTGGACATCGATGTTTATTAACATCGTTATATCGTTATCGACGTCGCATTACTACTACCGCTTGGTGAACGATAACACGTCCTCATAAGCTACGTGTGCCTCTTATTCCTGTTCTCAAAAGGTGGAGGTGAAGGATCGTACATACATTTTCGGTGAACGTGAGAGTTTTGTTCCGCCGGGTTTGTCCATTGAACCCGGTGTTGTTAGCCGAACTACTTACCTGTGCTTCGCGAAGTCACGAAGTTAAGCAATTAGAAACACCACGTATTCCTAGACGGCTGACCATCTAGAAGACCGTAGTTATTAACGGCGCGGACCTCCCTGCCGAAGGAATAAAAGACACTGACTGAAGGCAACGTGACGAGACAAAAAAGAAAGGAAAGTTAACAGAGGATTACTCCATATACGCTGAATGTCCAAAAAGCGCTAAGACACGTGTTACTAAGACCCAGCAAATAAAAAGTCTTATATCGTTGGTGCATGTTCTTAAAGGGCTAAGTCATTTTTTGGACACTTTAGTTTTTCACACAATATTGAAAAACCCAAGCTTACCTTTAGTATTAAAGATTAATGTCTGTAATAGTGGCTCTTTGCCACAAGTCTTCAATACCAAAGGAGGCATGTGTTTTCGTTGTTGGTTTTCAGTGAAACGCTAAAAATTGCCAACAAGAGACTTAAGCCCTTACGATTATGTATCAAAAATATATTACCGTTATTGGCAATAAATATATGGAATTTGAGAAGTCTTATCAAAAGTGTCCTTTTATAGAAGAGAGCCATTTTATTTTACTTTGTTGGTTTGGTTCTCAGTTCGAACGGAAAATTTAAAATGGGGTTTTGTTTATACAAAATACTGAACTTTTCGGCGAAACAAAACCCACTAAATTACATGACAAGATTTTTCATAATTTAGTATGCTTTGTAATATTGACGTATTCTAAGCTCACATTTTCTTTCCGTTTATTTAATAATTCTGGCGAGTGTAATGAAAGGGAAGGCGATTTCCTTGAAAGAATTGTCACTAGAGGGCGAAACATGGGCGCGGTCGGATTCACAATAGTTCAAATGTCTGGAAAGACTCTTGAAATGTCTGAACAGACTTCTTTCCATGTCTGGAAAATACTTATGATATCCCTACTTAAAGAACATGGGCCTGCACAAGGTGGTGTTGAAGTGATGTTTATCACGCGCTGTGATATCCGTAGAGAAATCCTTCATTGTTGGTACATGAGCGGCCAAAATGGATTCACATTTGGCGGCGTTCGAGTAATACAATTATTTATAACTACCTTTGGCGCTAATTACCAGCGTAGAACATATATTTCAAACGTGGCGGGTAGATTTTTTTCCCAAAATCCGTGCAATAATTTCCAACTAAAGAGCACTTCTTTCAACAATGTGCTTTGGGAGGCAAGTTCTTTGGCGCTAGCTTTCAACTGTCAAATGCTTTCAAACACGACCGTAAGACTGCAGCACTTACTGGTCATCTGGCAAGCCGGACGTCGCATTATTAGGAGTCCTAGAAACTAATAGAATTCGTTGAAGTGGCGGCTAAATCATTGTTTAGAAATTCATAACTACAACGGTAATTTCCAGTCGTCGTTCTGTCGCACTAGAAGAAAGTATAAACGTGTGTATTAGCGTGCCGTGGAGACTGGATTAAAACTCGGAGGTTGACAACAAGCAATAATTTCTAAAAAGTTACAGCTGCTTCCCGCTAATATATTGCGTTTTCTAAGTGCCCTAGTGTGTATATAAGCAAAAGAGTGCAAAAACTACTTTTCCCCGCGCCCAGAACAGGTAAAACTTGACAATGAACAGTCGTAATTTTTCCCGTTTTTCAGAACTTCAGCGAAAGAATAAAAACTAGTGGTGCTACAGAATGGCACAGACTTTCCCGTATTAGTTTTCTATTTTCCTGGGTCTTCGCTAGCTATTCGGAATTGCCACACTCTTTCTTGCCAGCTACCATCTATCATCGCCAAAAGTACATTTTTTTGTCATTTTCTTAATTTTCGGTTTCCTATTGGTAGAACAGAAACATTAATTTTAGAATATTAAAGAACACAAAAACCTAGCCGTAAATGGCAATTTTCTTTTAAAAATTATGTGCCGTTTAAGAGAAAATGGCGTTTTAGCACTACTAAAAATGCGAAATTTGAAGCTCATTTTCACAGAAAATTTTTGAGTTTTCAAAATACTTTATTTGAAGTTATTTGAAGCACTTACACTCACAAATATAATCATCTTTACAAATTGCGGATAATGTGCATATTAAAGATGTGAGAGATCTTTCAAAAAATTTACATTTATATAAATTTTTAAAAAAACAAAAAAAACTCAAAATAAACTTCACGCTATACTAATGAGTGTAATTAGCACTATCCGTTACAAAAGTTTCAAGAAAAAAATTGCAGCCATATACGAGAAAATGACGTTTGAGCATTTCTGAAAATGCCGAAATTTGAGCTACTTTTCACAGAAAACGGTTGTTTTCGAGAAACTTTACTTGACATTATTTAAAGCACATGTACTCGTAAATATAATAATGTGAAAAATCGCCGCTAATGTAAATATTATGGACGTGAGAAACATGAGAAAAAATTTACATTTTTGTAATTTTTGAAAAAAACAACCTATAGAGCAATATGGCTTTTATGTCATCTGATAGAGTACATTTACCACTATCCCTACCAAAAGTTTAAAGAAAACATTTGGAGCAGTTTTTGAGAAAATCTTGTTTTTGTAATTTTTTAAAATTGCACATATTGCACGCAATATTGCACGAAAACTACCAAAATTGTGAAAAACATTTACATGACCTTTATTAAAGAACTCAATATGCAGAACAAATTTTATTTGAAGAAAAAATCTCTATCTTCAATTTTGTAGTTGGAGAAAGACGCCGAAAAAAATTCAAACTTTCACAATTTTCGAAAATTCAGAGCTGTACGTGATAATCGGACCTATGCCATGTTAAAAAGTGTATTTTCCTCTATTCATACAAGAAATTTAAAGAAAAAAATTGGAGCCGTTTTTGAGAAAATGTTGAAAATCCCCGGGGGGCTTCATATAAAGTACCCTCATATTTTAAAGAATCTTTTTCAAAATCACTAAGCTTTGACTAGAATCAGATCGACTGGGGAATATCAATTTTGAAGAAAATCGACCGAACGGTTTAGGCGCTAGCGTTGACCACAGACGGACAGACGGACGGAATGCCGTCAATCGATTTTTAAGTATAAAGAAGCAACAAATCATGGATTTTGACCACACCACGAGATAGAGGATTTTTTTTCTTAATTTAGCAACTGGTTTTATCCACTTATTCGTTTTCACGGCCCGGCAATGAATTTTTTTCCGCCGAAAATTGGCCATTTTTTCGCGCAGCATTACATAACTTTCCCTATACTACGTATATCACTCCGTGTATACGTACGTATACAGGAAAGTAAAACAGTTTTGTATCTCCATCCGCTCTCTACAGCTCTCCCTGTCAATCACTTGAAGCTATGTTCGCTACCTTTACATTCATAATGCTGTACCTCACAGGTAGGTAGTCAATGCAGCCTACAGATGCAATTACTTGCGATACCCTATCCATGCTGTAGGCAGAAGAAAACAACTGCGCGTTTTGGCAGGGCGTTCCATTATCCTTCACAACAATGCACACGGCTAACACGGCGACGGCCTTTTTCCGTAACTGGCAGTGGGAGATACGGGAACATTTACCGCGTTCATTCGATGCGGTTACATTTTCGTCGAATCATTACGATCCGTGCGATATACGTTTTCGCTGAAATGAAGAGGGCAGCAATTCGTCATCAGAGAACCCAGAATTGCAACTCAGGGCGGTCCTTGTGGGACGTTGTGTCAACGGATCCATCTCTGACGGGTGCATCTCCCGGATCTTTCAGAAACGTTTTTTGAGAAAAAGTGATAAGAGATAGAAATGATTACATTGACGAAAGGTAATCATTGATCTATTTATAAAGTCCTATACGAGTAATACAAGTTTTGTTTGACCACTGCTTTGTGACAGTCATCTGTATAATCATTCTTGCGGAGTTGAAATGTTTCTAATCTCGTGGAGCACTCTAATCACTATCACTAAGTTTATTTAAACACATAGAAATCACAAATTTCCTTCATTCTTCGTGCCATTTTTATTCCCTTCAACACTGGAAATGAAATGGCAATAGAGTCTTTCGCGAAACATTAGAGTTTGTTGTTAGCAAGTTTCAGAATGTTGGCGCTAACACATACACTAAGAGATCAAAAGTATACGGGCACATGGCTGAAAATGACTTACCAGTTCGTGGCCCCCTCTATCGGTAATGCTGGAATTCAATAGGGTGTTGGCCCACCCTTAGCCTTGATGACAGCTTCCACTCTCGCATACTTTCAATCAGGTGCTGGAAGATTTCTTGGGGAATGGCAGCCCATTCTTCACGGAGTGCTGCACTGATGAGAGGTATGGATGTAGGTCGGTGAGGCCTGGTACGAAGTCGACGTTCCGAAACATCCCTAAGGTGTTCGATGGGATTCACGTCAGAACTCTGTGACCAAGTATTTAAGTCAGGCCAGTCAATTGCAGGGATGATATTGTCTAGTAACCACTCCGCCACAGGCCGTGCAGTATGAACAGATGCTCGAACGTGTCGATAGATGCAATTACCATCCCTGAATTGCTCTTTAACAGTGGGAAGGTAAAAGGTGATTAAAACTTCAACGTAGTCCTGTGCCGTGATAGTGCTATGCAAAAGAACAAGGAATGCAAGCTCTCTCCATGCAAAACACCACCACTCCATAACACCATCGCCTCGGTGTCCGGATACTTTTGATCACAGAGTGTATTTTGCGTCACACTGTGTTTGTTATGTGTAAATATTTTTTTGGTTGCTGAAATGACAAAGACTAATGACAACGGGGTAAACTCAGCTTTCAAACGACATCTTGGTTATACTAATCAATTCCACGGTTATCTGAATCTTACATTCGTATTTTACCCTATTTAACACAATAAATTAATTTTTTGCGCGTTTATTAATGCAGATTAACTAAATGTGGAAAGTCTTCTCAACTATTATTAATGTGGCATTCTCATGTCGGTGCTGGCTACAGTGAATGTTGATCTCTGTTGGGTCTTGTTTCTGTATATGATTTCGAAAATTACAGAACATAACTGTTTTCCTATAGTTTGAGATGTCACATATTTCATACATGGTGAAGACACAGTGGCGAAGACACGTATCTGGCGAACACACTGACAAATAGAAAAACTCTAGCGTTCCAACGGATTGTGATATCTTTCTTAACTCTTACTCAACTTCACCACAATCGTGGCTTTCAACTCCTGACATTATTCATAAAACAACTAAACAGCAACTTCATTCCTTGTTCCCCTGCGGCCCCAATTGCAGCCACCTTTCCACTAGGCAAAACATCACGTTCTCCGAAAGTTAAGAAACCACATTCTCAGGGTGCTATCATAAAACAATAATTCCTCCCGGCTGTAACTCTACTCTATCTCTGTCAACGAAACATTACAACAATTCCCGCTTCAGAAAAACCATGCAAGATTCAACTAATCGCAGACATATTGCAGGATCTGCTTTAAGTTGATCTGAAAGAAAATGTGTAAAATAAATTATTGTTTACTATTTGTATGTCTGTGTGCGTATGTTTTCGATACCACTTACGCAGTGGAAAGAAGGTAATGAAATGCTGCGCGAAAAAACGGTGAATTTTTGGCAGAAAACTCTTTATTACAAGGCCCTGGTAACGAAACAGTGGATAAATCCAGTTGCTAAATTGAGAAAAAAAATCCTCTAACACGTAGTGTAACCATAATCCATGTTTTATGGGTCCTTGACACCGAAAACTCCAATGACGGCAAAATGTCTGTCCGTCCGTCCGTTCGTCTATCCGTCCGTGTGTCCGTCCTACTGTCTGTCCGTCCGTTCGTCTATATGTCCGTCGGTATGTCTGCCCGTCTGACCCTCTGTGAACAACGCTTCGGCTAAACCGTTCTGTCAGTTTTCTCCAAAATTGATATTCCCCAATCGATCTGTCTGATGTCGCCGTTCCTTGAATTTGAAACCGATATTTAATTTTTGGGGGAACTTTACATGAAGCCCCTAGGACATTTTTAAATTTTTCAAAAAATTGGCTAGACCGGTTTTGAATAAATTTTGTTGTCGAGCTTTGCAAAGGACGTTTAAGATAATGTTGTAGGTCTTATGCTTGTTGAAAACCTGATGTTTCGAAAATCGCAAAAATCCAAAATTGTTTCGGCGTCTTCGTACAATTACAATTATGAAGATCTATTCCTTAAAGATAGGCTATACTTCTACATTCTCTGCAGAACTGTTGCTTTCTGATACTATAAACTATCTAATCATATGTCTGACAGTTCGGAAAAATATGAATGTGTTATTTTAAAAGCTTAAAAGTAATATTTCAACAATCAGTGGTTTCTTTGATGTAGTTCACAGATATAGTCTACTGCTTAGTGACAGTTGTCAATGAGAAGTTGAAAAATATCTATGATATAATGTCCAAAGAAGACTCAAAAGACTTGTTCAGAATTTTTACTGCAAAAACATTTTCTTCTTCTTCGACACGAGATTTGTTTAGTGGTTGCATAACTGCGTATGTCGTACCGGATACATAAATATTAATTCTTTGTCATGTAATATTTACACGGAGATACATACACGATTTAAACAAACTTAGTAATTCAAGCCGACAAAGCCTTTGCAATACAAATTCTTGGTGGTGGTCTTATGTTGTGTAAATAGAGCTCAGCAAGACGTCTTCAGACAGTGAAGACAGCGTCAGAAATATTTTTAGTTTTATTTAACTTGTCAGGACATTTTGAAAACCTATTTTGGAATTAATTTCAATTTCAAATCAATTGAAAATAATTCATGAGTAACGCTAACACGTAATAATAAAACTTTTCAATTATCGAATTTTCCATTGGTATTTACGGAAAGAAAATGGTCAGTTTTGCCATATGTGATTTCACGATGGTCACTTTCTAAAAGTGAAAAGCAAAATTCAGAGATTCGTCTTGGGAAGTCGTGTCTAAATAAATAAATAAATAAAACGTATCTTCAAGGATGAAAAAATCCAAGAAATATTCAGAGTTAGTCCCGTTAGTCGACATGCATAAAACACAAAATGGCAAAAGGAATTCAGAAATAACTGGAATAAATCTAGACATAATGAAGCATTTGAGGTCGTGTTAGAATGCCTAAACAATAGTGATAAAATGAACTTGAATAATTTTTTAAAAAATATAAATGCATTCGAGACTTGTATTTCGAACTAGTTTGCATACCCGTAACTCTCCGTAAGACCATTTTCCATGGCAGTGATTTAATATAAAGTTGCTTTTTCCCTTATGGATATTATGAATATATCTCTGAAGAAGCCCAAGAATGAAGAAATAAAGACATCAGAATGGTCAGTACACTATTTGCAAGACAATCATAAAGAGTAGACATTGACACTGATCTCGTGAACAGGGTTCGGATAAAATCTTAGCCATATATTGCGAGTTTCCAGGTTTCTTTCAAAACAAGAAAGAAAAAATACAATAAAATATGGTTCATTTCCTAGACATTGATCAACAAGACATTGGAGAAGAAAATGCCGTTACGTCATTCGAGGAAATCATCAAGTTTCCATCCAAGGTTTCCATCAAAATGGAAACAGAACATTTGGTGTTTCGTAATGATAATTTTTTACTCTTATTCTTAATTTGTTTCCATATTGGCTAATCTATATTTTTATTTTCTCTCTCAATGATTCACTATTAATAATATAACAATTTGTTTATATTATTAATTATTTTTACATTTTTAATTTCTTTGCGTTTTTCTTTCTCAGTTCGCGAATTGATTACCTGCTGTTCGACTTTTTATTTTTGCAAAACAATACATTTGCCGTCAAAATATTTCTTAGAAAATTGTTTCATATATTAACATTATATTTTAATTTCAACATATACTTCGTATATTAGTAAACAGTTTATAGTTTTGTAGAATCTATTTTTTTTCACATAGATTGGCAAAGTTACACAATATGAAATGTATTTTCGATCATAAACACGTACGTAGAACTTATCCCTAAATCTTCCATTCATATCCAACAGAATAAGTTAATTGGTAATCTTATGGATGCAATAGTTCTCTCGCAAAGTTATCCCTCAATTACATAATGTATAATATCGTTTAATATATAACTACTCGCATATATACACAAATACACACAATACAAACCCGATAATAAATGATGACGTGACAAAATGTGCTATGTCAAATACAAGCAAATAATTTGTAATATATTATATATTGTAATATGATTTCTCAAAGTTTGGAGATTGATGCATCAGGCCAGCTACCTGCTCATTAAAAAGCATGACTAAAGCTAATGCGAAAAAAAGTTTCCAGTGGGTAGGAACAAAAGAGGAAGACCTAAACACAGCTGGTTGAAAGAAATTGAGGGTATTTTGAAACACAGAAACTTAACACACCAGGATTAATAAGGTCGGGACAAATGGAGACACAAAATTTAAATTATGTAATGTATTAGAATTGTGGGTAACAGAAAGTTGTTTTTTGCAACAATGTAAAACTGTGAAATAAATAAAATTATTACCGAATTTAACATGGTTCGAAATAAATTGGGTTTACACTAGAATGAATAGGTACTCAACATTATTAATAAACGCACAGACCCCTGGCCTCCTCAGCCACCACAGTCGCGCAGCGATGACTGGAAACTGCCAACGCACGCGGGTCGTCGAGTTAGGTTTTTCTTTCTTGGCGCACGGGGGTGTGTCAATAAAATGGAATATCTCACGGTATTTCGCGTCGTTCTTGATTGTGCCGCTAGGAGTCGCATGATCGCGACTGAATCGAGCAGTGCTGGCGATCATGCGACTCCTGGCGGCACAACGGAGAACGACGCGAAACACCGTGAGATATTCCATTGTGATGACACGCCCCCGTGCCCCAAGAAAGAAAAACCAAAGTATAGTAGTCGAGGCCTCACTGTAAATCCGGTGAAGTCATCGTGTGTTTCCCGCACGCGAAGACGAATCGTGCCTCGCGTATCGCGAGCGGTCACGTTGGCGCGGCGGCCGGCTCTCGGGCACACGTGCGACCGGAGCGCGCGGCGCGGCGGCGGAGACTCATCGCACCTGAGGGCGGCCCCGTTGCGCCGCCGCGTCACGCCCCCGCACCCCAGCTGGCCGAGTTCGCGCGCGTGCGCCCTGCCCCGAGACAGACAGAGAGAGACGGAAAGAGAGACAGGGAGAGAGATAGAGAGAGGGAAAGAGAGACAGGGAGAGAGACTGAGAGGGAAAGAGACAAGGAGTGAGGCAGAGAGGGAAAGAGACACGAGGAGAGAGGGAGAGAGAGAGGGAAAGAGACGGAGAGAAAGAGAGGGTGAGAGAGAAAGTGAGAGAGGAAGAGAGACATGGAGAGAATGAGATAGGGAGAGAGTGAGAGACAGGGAGAGAGGGAGAGAGTCAGAGAGGGGCAGGGAGAGAGTGAGAAAGGAGAGTGACTGGGGGAGAGAGGGAGAAGAAGAGAGGAAGAGGGAGGGAGGGAGAGTGAACATTTAAGGTGTCGGTGCTTCAAATAATTAGGTTATTAGTCCCGTAAGTGTAGTGGGTGTTGAATTCTGGGAGGTGTCGTTTCTTCCCGTTATCTCCCCCAGCGAGGCACCGTCTCAGACAAAACCTGTTACATTGGACGTCCTTTTATAAACTTCATAAAATGTTAAATGTATTACGTAAAACTGTGGCACGAAATATGTGAAAAATTCTTGAACTTATCAAAAACTGTGGACAAATTAGAAATTGTGCACAATGGGCGTACAGTGTAACGAACGAATTTCGGGCAAAAATCTGAGTAAACTTTCGAATTCACCCTTGAATAGTAACCAATTTTGACTCGAATCCCCTAGAAACGTCCAAAAATGCACCGAAAAATTCAAAATCGGCCGATAAACTAACCATTTCGAAAAATGCAGGGTAATATACCCCAAAATGCGGCCAAGACGGAATCGATTCCTCCTAAAACTCTCCAAAGGTTCATTTAAATACAAAATTTAAAACGGGCCGAAAATTGGATAGGGGTTCCAGAAATCTGGGTTTTAAAAACAACTTTTTTGTATTTCAATTGCCTCGGCGTGGGGTCAACGATTAATTTCGAAGATTTCTTTATAAACGCTGTTTATAACGAAATAAGAAAAAAATATGAAAAAGAATAAGTTTTACGATGTGGCAACTGATTGAAAGTATGAGAATAAAACCTAAAATTCCACAAAAATAATGTAAGTGAATGTATTTAATTTTTTGATTAATTTGATTATTTTTAGTGATAAAGTGAGTGAAGTTTGGGGGCGGGAACTCCAATTTAAAAAATATAAATATTTTTATTGAGAAAGCGAGGAAGACAAAGTATTTCCAGGTGGGAGCAAGACAGAGAGAGGTTCGGCAAGATGGAACGAGGATAAAATAGAATGGATGCAAGTAGGCTCCGCGGCAGGGCGGGAAAGGATGGAATGCCACTTCCTGTGTAATAACTTATTGTGATAAATACCCCACCAACGCGGGATACTTCAGCTAGTTCATGCATATGTTCGAAATGAGTAATATAGATTTGAGTGCAATCAGAAATTGTAATACATTGTCGCTTCGGGCATGTGAGTCATGAATAAAATGTTTACTAAATTCTTTACCATAAATTACCTTAACACACGAAAACCTGTTTCAGCTCACATTTTGTATGTTTTATACATGGAATACGATTGAACAATAGAAAAATGTAGTCAAGAGAAGAGGAAATACAAAACACGTTAATAATACCTTACATTCATGGGGAAGAAATAAATATTTTGTCAAAGGCGAATATCAAAAGGATCTCTTTTACATGTGATCAAAATTATGAAAGAAAATTAAATAAATCAAATTTTGAAGAGCTAACTAAATTTTATAATTTAGCGATTGCCTAGATTAATAATATCTGAAACATTTCAGTAATTCTCGCATTGATTTGTTGATGTTGACTCATTCGCCTTCAACTATGCATATTCCTTGAAACAACACTTCACCTCTCATAATCACACTTCGGAAGCAAACGTGTTTGTGTAATTTATTATCAAGTTATTTTAAGTACTATTTTCGCGAAAAAAATGCTTAGATGTTTCTTATAACTTCATAAATTCGAATTCTCATGTTATAATATATTACACGTCAGATAAAAGTATAAAAGTTCACCGTAAAATACTTGACAATTCTATATTCAGTTGATGAAAAACTATTGACATTGAATGGCTGAACTTAAATCAGTTACATAACGTAAAAATAAAATATTAATAATTAGAGGCTGAATACTTAATCGTAGAAAATATTCATTTATTTTCTAGTCTAGTATATACAATTTATGTGCCGATAATCTCAAACTAAAATCTACTTACTGATATTTATCCCATCACCTTATTCTAATTTTGTATTTACAATATTTACACTTGGTCTAACTAATCGGCTAAACATCAAAGTTGAGTAGTAAAATATTTCTCCAGTGAAACCGTAAACTTCATCACAAACAGAACGTCCTTACAGTCGTACGGTAACGTGACTAACAAGAGGAGAATTCTATCTTGACGTAAAATATGCCTTTTGCAACCCGCAACAATCTCCTGTACATCCTCTAGTGTCCATGTCTACAAGTAGGTCTCCTTTGTGCGTCAGCGGGGGGCGGTGATGCGAAACGAGAAAGTCGCCAGAATGCGACGTACCGCAAACCACTTGCTGTCCGCCCAGCCGTCGTTGGAATCCGTTCTCCGACCACATACAATGCAGATGACCAGTTGTTTGTTATTCCCTGCGAGGAGTGATTGATCTATGGTAGTTCCTGATGCTGCAGTTGACGTTAATATATCTGCTTCGTGGCAACAACCGTTGCCTTTACGACGTCGTTGACTGAGTGGTTCTTAGGTTCGAGTACTGACGGTGTCACATTTTCCACACCGGCTACAGAGATGGGTCGAATTCTGCCACTGTCTGGATGTGAATTTTAGTGGTCACTTGCTCTCATCGAAAGATTTCCCTGGCTTATCCAAACAATATTACCTTCGCCCTCGGTTAGCATTTCTGCTAAATCTTGATTCTTCGGGAACAGAAATTGTTTCCAAGTCAGATTCTTTCGCCATACATCTCCTTAATTTCTGATAATTATATGCCAACAATACCCGCCTATGCTAACAAAGATGGCTTCCTATTTTAGCTACGCATATTATCCTGCAATGATGATAAACATATCATCTTCGCCTTCACGTTAGGGCGCCACCGTGAACGGTTCGCCACTTATTTAATATTTAATTAATCAATTTAAAAAATGCAAAGCTATGCATGGGCATATGACCCACCGCCTGAACCGTTGCAGAAAATTTATAGGATCGTGGGGGTGCGAAGCCGTCTATACAGGATATGATATTGTGCTTATCGATATTGCAGGATATTATAATGTGCCAATGAAACACAAGATGTTCAGTTTTAAAAACCACCAATAATGGCATATGAATTTATTTTATTGTTTACTGCTTTTCTGAAATTATTTCTCTTTTGTCGGCTGACTTACTCAATGGACTATTTCATTACATACACAAGAAACAAAGACACTTAAAACAATAATGACAATAACAAAATTATTATTTTCACACACACACACACACACTTAACATTTCAACAATTCATTCATTCTGCGCGCATCTACTCTTTAGCACGACCGTTAAAGTTACCATTATACTAAAAAATGCTTTTCTAGTTAAAAAAAAATAGAGCTTGGCCTTGATACAAGATCCCGTGATGCCATTCAGTCGAAATACAGAAAGTTATTTCACTTCCCTGTAAGTTCTGCAACACTGGAAGTCCCGTCGCTAACGTCGCTCCGTTCCTCCCACGGATTCCGAAGATTTGCCTTCAATTGCACCATATAAGACCACAGCTCGGCATAACATTCCACGTTCAATTCCCGACACTCAGATTCGGACATCGAAACTATTTAGCATCTCTCACGTAAACATGATGCGTCCCCCATCGAGATAACCTTTTATCTGACTGGCCGATTGTCTGTCTTCACCACGAAAACTTTCAGAACAAAAAACTGTTTGTCCCATCTTTTGTCTGAATCATTGAACAAAAATGGAATTCGCGTATTGTAATCTTGTTTCTTATTTGTTTACGTCCGGCTCTTAGAGAATTCATCGTAAGATTTGAAAAATCATTTTACTTGAAAGCCTCAAAACTGTCTCTATTTCACTATTTTTCGTGATTTTCCCTATCATTTGTACGGTTCGTCAAATTCAATTGTGTCACTTCGTGCTATTGAAATTTTCTAAATTACGTGCTATTCTGCCATGTAATTCCCGTTCGTACATCACATAAAATGCACTATTTTTGTTTTTTACATCAGCTGGACTTTGCGAAATTATGCGGTATTCGCGTGATAACAGACACAGTTCCACCACCATTGCGCGTCTCTTGTCACTACCACAATGCTGTAGTTTCCATTTATGGAAATTATATTCATAAACACGTTCTTTTATTAAACCACATGTGAACTGTCACCGTATGTTGTTCTGTATAAACACTTCCACCTAAAGCTCATTTGCAGGTAATAAATATTATTATTATTATTATTATTATTATTATCATTATTATTATTATTATTATTATTATTATTATTATTATTATTCCACTACATCCCGACTAAAGGTGCTATGAGTCAGCTGAATATAAAATCTACTCCAGGTTGCAAACAGCTTCCTTAAGAGCAGATCTAGGGACTGACAGTGCCTCTGCAATACTTTGCGCAAAATGTGGGTTGTTAGTGTCATTATTATTGTGGTTGTTATTGTCATTGTTAATATTGTTTAATTTCTGTTGTTATTGTTATTATTTTTAATATTAATAGACTTTTTGTGCGTGCACGTGCTAACGAGTGTGTGTTTGTTGCAGCTGAGCGGCGCGGCGGGGCGCGCGGTGGCGGAGGTGGCGCGGCCGCTGCTGCGCGAGTTCGGGCTGCTGGGCGAGGGGGGCGAGGGGGGCGAGGGGTGCGGGGCGGCGGCGCTGCGGCTGGCGGGGTCGCGCGCGCGGGTGGACCCGGCCGCCGACGCCGCGCTGCTCGAGGGCGAGGTGCTGCTGGTGGAAGACGCCCGCCCCCCACACGACCCCAGAGCAGGTGAGCACAACGCCCGGCGGCCCTAAAGGCCGGTGTACACGGTATAGTTTTCGTGTAGATTCTCTTACAGTTTCTATATAGAAACGTCAAAATCTCAAACTGAACGTAGAGTCGCGCATACACAATGTAGACCAGGCTTCACGCTTTCTGCATGAGCCTCCACAAGCCGCCGCTAGGGGGGTCTACCGAGAAACAACTGAATTGCGCCGTCCGGTTAGTACTACAAATTCCCACTCGTTTCGCACCTAGGGAAGGAGGGCTCAAGAAAACGTGCGCGGATAAATCAAATAAACTTACCTGAATAACCGAAAACAAAAACGCCACGCAGGTACACACAATTTCACTTCGCTCTATCACACCTTCACACACCTAACCACAAAATCGAAATGGAGGAGTCCGCCGCGTTGGGTACACAAATCCATTAGTGAACGATTCTGTCGCTAGAGGCGCTGGAGTCAAACTACATGCTTTCCACACGGAAAAATTACGAACATGTTCATAATTTTCTCATGTAGTCTGGACTACATGAAGAATCTACACGAAAAACTATACCGTGTATACTGGCCTTAACACACGCTAGCGTGTAGCGTCATAGTACTGGGCTCGACCGACCGCACAAGTCGTGCAATGAAGAGGGGTTGGTCCTCTCGTGCCGTGCTTTTGGAGTCTGGGCTAGTAGCTGTTCTTCTCCCAGAAATACTTACGCGCAATTTTGTATTCGTTTTTAAATATGAAAAGTGTTAATATTTGTGGACAGCTACCAGTAGAAGCTGTAGTTTTATGTAATGCATGGGGTAATAAAACTTCAATTTAGTAATAGTGCTAATAGGTCGACCACCCTCAAATGTTCACGTAAAACTGTGCGTGCAGCAAAGAAAACCAAATCATTTTACCTGACAGCATCAGCATCTGCCGACCTTAACCCTTAACTAGTGACGTGCGGTCTCGGAGACCGCAGAGGAAAAATAAACGCGTAGCCCTCTTTTCAGGTACGACTCAATATGTTCTTTACAGTAACTTCCTATTTCTTTCTAAACTACACTCACACGCGGGGCAGGGGTTCCAACAGCCGTTCGCCTTTGACGGCAGTTGAAGTTTCGGAGCGGTCTCGCAGACCTCACATCACCAGTAGTGGAATTTTATTCCCACAGTGAATGTGCATTGCAAATATTTTATTAATGGATACTTTTCGTGAAACAATGCATTATCGTATTTAAATGAAGGTTTGTTAATGTTGTGAATAGTATTTCAAACCATTATAACATTATTGATAATGAAGAAACAATATGGAACAAATTTTATCCAGAAACTTACTCGGCGAGTAATAAATAATTATATTATTTTCATTTTACATATTAACGACAAATCATTTTTTTCTTGTATATTATAGCATTGTTAAAGGTGAAAAATGATTATCAAATCAACATGAAATGGAACACCAAAAATAATCTGCCTAAAAGTTTTGGGGTCTCACAGACCGCAAGTCACCGGTAACAGTCGTTTGAAGGCACGTCACCTGTTAACGGTTAATGTAACATAGTTTACCATTCAGTGATTTATATTTTTGTATTAAAATATAATTAAAGTCATTAAAACTAAAAATAGTGTATGTCACGTGATAAAAGTGATTTTATTATACTCGTAGCATGCCGCCACTCGGCCTGAAGGCCTCGCGTTCGCAATCTTTCCTACTCCCAAAATAATGGCACTTTAACCTCTCGTATCATAAATAACGATTTAACATAAAGGTTGTTGTGTATTTTCGTATTCATTTTCAACATAAATGTTCAATTTCAATATTAATCGGGGTCTCCATGTTTGGTAGTACTTAGAGACTCTTTAATCTGACCAATCGTTGTTGAAGTGTCATGGCATGCGTAAGACCAATAACGAAATACATACATCATAACAAAAATATTGCCCATGATACATTACAGTAGCCAATTTAATAAATATTTATAACGTAGCTTAATGTATTGCATGCGTTTTTGTCGGAGAGCATCACGACCTAACAATTTACCGTTCTCGTAAATTTTCGGACCGCGCCCAGTAAAAAATTCCTCCGTTAAACGCAGCTTATAAATACACGCTGATGTCGAACGCTGTGGAGCGTCGTACCTGTCCCCGAGCCGCGACCACGTGACTAGTGCGGGGCGTCGCCGTTGCACAGCGCTGCGGGCGCCCGGGAATCCCTTGGCGGCGGGCCAGGCGGGCAGCCTTGGATTCCACCGTTGCTTGCGCTCTCACCCCCCTCTCTCTCCATCTCTCTCTCTCCGCTCTCACCGCTAGTGTTTCTGTTTCTCTCTCTTCTTCAGTTGGCTTCGCACTTTGCCGACGGGCGCGGCTCGCAGCGGTTTATTGTCATAGGCCAGGGTTGTCCAACCTGTAGCCTGTTCGCAATACCTGGCAGGCGATGGGAAATCGTTTATTCCGCCAAACGGTGATTGTAACGATGTGAGGCGCCCTTGAAAGAGGCTGACAGGTTGCGATATCTCTCCAACAACACTGTTCCCTCCGTAGAATCGTTGACTGGGGGGTCCTATAGTACGACTTTTGTAACTCTGCCTCTCAAGACCCTATGGCCACGATGGAATCACACGGCATTTCGCGTATTTCTCGGCCCTGCCGTTAGATGTCGTATGATCGCAAACACTGCTTGATACGATCGCAATCATCCGATATCTAGCAGCAAGGCTGAGAAAGACGCGAAATACCATGACATATTCCATCGTGAAGACGGGTCTTGAGGGGCAGTTAGAAAAAAATCGCACTTTAGGCTTCCAGTCGCAAAAGCGGCGAATTGGTCAAATTCAACCACATTTTGGAAGAGAATTCTACCAACCGGCTGCTCTGATCGGTAGTTTTACGTGGTTACTCAGATCAACACCAGGCGAATACCGAATCAATATCATAATAAACGGACCACGGACCGCGCACGATCATTCCGTCTTCTTCCTTGTTCTCTCCTCTGCCCAAACGAAATCTTTGCCACTACGTGACCACACATGTCGGAAGACGTGTGTAGTGGTGTCGGGAGGTTAGAGCTTATCCCGCGTGGGGCGGTTCTCCGCTGGGGGAGATGGATGGAGGGGAAAACCCTTGAAGCCGACGTGCAGATGGGCGTCTGAACTCTTGCAGAGGGGGAGGAACACCCACATCTCGCAATGTACTACACTTGCGGGACTAATCACCTACGAAATCGACCGGCTCAGAAACATTTCTTTATAAACTATAGTGCGAATTTTCTAACTTTGATTCTCAAGGCCTGTCTTCACGATGGAATATGTCACGGTATTTCGCGTCTTTCTCGGTCATGCGAGATATCGCATGATCGCGACCGTGTCAAGCAGTGCTTGTGATAATGCGACATCTAGTGGCAAGACCGAGAAAGACGCGAAATGCCGTGTGATATTCCATCGTGGTAGCTTGAGAGGCAAAGTTAGAAAAATAACACTATAGGTGGGATGGTAACTTGTATTTTTTTCATTGGGAATAATAGTAATCATGATATGTAATATGACATAGTTAGAATTTCGGACATTTTAATTAAACACTATTCTGGCGTGCACTGACGTGCTTGTAGAGTTGATAAGTTTCTAGGAGAGAGGGGGTGAGGTTGAGAAAGAACCATGGACGATGGCTGCAGTTTAATCTTACGTTACTTACTGATAAACAGCATCTTAGAATGTATAAAAGTATTATTTTTAGCATTAAACTAGGAATAGGCGGCAATAATAATTTTCATTACACCTAATTTCTACTGAAAACTACGGAGTCTCCTGAAATATTATGCAGTATGAGGTTAAATTTCGTAAAACCGTAGTTCCAAATAAAAAGGTACACTCCTTCTGAAGTAACAATCGTCTCGTTAAACTCATCGTGGAAACATAATCAGCTAACATTTCTGCGAGTTCACGGCTGTCAACCAAGTCTAATCTACCCATCAAAAATTCACAAAAGTAATTTTACCTCGCCCACTGAATCATATTCGTACCACCAGTGTCACATTAGTTTACCTATGACTCACCCGGAGATGCCGAAAGGATAAGTCACGACTTCAGGTCTAACAATCCCACAACATTATAGAATGAATATAGAGACATTATATGTGTAGGGAATGACTGTACAAATGCAAACGACAAACTTGGGTACGTTCGTAAATACTGCTGAGAATGCGCGGCAAACCAAACCATTTTCTTCACTTACTGTTATTTCTCAAGATCTACTGATGTTTTTATAAAAATTGCTTTTTCTTTAAAGATCCAAAATTGAGAGATGAATTGAGAAAGAAATATCTAGCTTTTGAATTAATAGAAAGAAATATTTGGATTTTGGCTTAATAATTTAGGCGAAGGACAGAATTTTTGTAATTTTCAAAATGTGAGAGACTATATGAAAATAGGAAGTTTTCCATATACCTTAGTGTATAAAAACACTTTCCTCTGCTCGAGAAAAACAAATAGAAGAAAGAATTCGCCATTTTTCAGCAAACGTTTCAATATTTCAGAGAGGTTTCATTCAAAATTAGAATACCTTCATCATTCCCAGAACTGCTCAACTTCGTCTTACTCCTGTTGTGTTCATCAAAGTTCAGCTCACAAGCGTGTGACAGTAGTGTGACACATCCATCTCGTCTCGTCTCGTCTCGTCCTGTCCTGTCCTGTCCTGTCCTGTCCTGTCCTGTCCTGTCCCGTCCCGTCCCGTCCCGTCCCGTCCCGTCCCGTCCCGTCCCGTCCCGTCCCGTCCCGTCCCGTCCCGTCCCGTCCCGTCCCGTCCCGCCCCGTCCCGTCCCGTCCCGCCCCGTCCCGCCCCGCCCCGCACCGCCCCGCCCCGTCCCGTCCCGTCCCGCCCCGTCCCGCCCCGCCCCGCCCCGTCCCGCCCCGCCCCGCCCCGCCCCGCCCCGCCCCGTCCCGCCCCGTCTCGCCCCGTCCCGCCCCGCCCCGCTCCGTCTCGCCCCGTCCCGCCCCGCCCCGGCAGACATCCTGATTTTAAGCAACAAAATTCGTGGCTTACATCACGTTTGGAAAAGGATTAAATAGTTCTTAACCCTGTCGTGTGTATGAAGTTACAGCTTAACTCTAGGAAACACGGACCCGGAAAACTATACGAAGTCATATGCAGAACCTCTGAGGCCCCAACCAGGTATCTCCCTCTAGCGGGGCACCGCCCCAGCCGGGACAAGCCATATGTTCCCGACCAGTCTCCCGGCATGTGTGGCAGTGTAGTGCATATTAGTGTAAGTGTGTGTGTGTATGTGTATGTGTAAGAGGAGAATGGGACAAGGAAGAGGAAGGAAAGATCGCGCGCGGTCCGTGGCCCGTTTGTTAGGGTACTGCTCCGGCATTCGCGTGGTGTTGATCGGAGAAACCACGAAAAACTACCGATCAGAGCAAACTGCCGGCCGCTAGAGCTCTCCTTCAGACAGTGATTGAATTCGACCGAGCTGACAAGCTAGTGTCGAAAATCCTGCCGCCGTCGAGACTCGAAGCTAGGACCTCCCGGTCAGAGGGCTTTCCTCGGTCTCGCAGGGATAGGAGTTGTGTACATGTATTCAGCCAGGGAATCTATGGAACCCAGTCTTTGTAATACATGAGCGGGGGGCACCCTGAGAAAACAAGCGAGGCCTGGGGCAATTGGTCAGTTATTTCAAATGGGAGCCACTAATTTTTAAATAAATCAAACCGCGCACACACGTAAATATAATTCATTTTTTCACGGTACAAAAATAACTTGTAACGGTTAATTTGAATTTGCAGTAAATACATTCTGTTTTGAATGAAAAAAATTGGGGATATCAACGAAAATAATACCTACATAATTCTCTTAAACATACTTCGCACTATTCAACAGCAAAATTTAATAAAAGAAATTGGAGCCATTTTTTGAAACTTTTGAAAACGTCCTAGGGGTTTCATGCAAAGTTCTCCCTAAATTTAAATTTCTTTTCTAGGAGCCATGAGATCAGCCAAAATGATTAGGGAATATCAATTTTGAAGAAAATCGTCTGAATGTTTAAGTGCTAGCCTTGACAACTGACGGACAGGCAGACGGACGATTTGCCGTCAGTCGATCGAGAACCATCAAAACATGGATTCTGGCTACACCACGAGTTAGATGATTTTTTTCTAAATTTAGCAACAGGATTTATCCACTTTTCGTTACTAGAGCCTGACAATGTGAATTTTTCTGGCGAAAATTCGCAGTTTTCCGGCGCATGATAATATAAATTTCCCTTCTTACGAATTATTCAATTAAGCGAGTTTCCCCTACTGTCCCCCTTCTGGGAACCCCTGCACATGGGTATTCCCATCGTGTGGTTGTGGCGTGGTTGGGATACGTGGTGGTATGACAAGCCATTTACGTACATACTACATCCCATTCATTCATCTCTCATCAGTATTCAACTTTCATCGTTTCTACTGTTGTTTTTTTTCTTAGAGAGCAAAGCATAAGCAATCCGATACCATGAGCAATGTTTCAGGGTGGAAGGGAAAATATTAAGTATCTTTGGCAATCATGACCATCATCATCAGCGGCATCAGCATCAGCAATAACGAAACACCCACACACACACACACACACACACACACACACACACACACACACACACACACACACATACACACACACATATATTCACGAATTTATATCGGTGTCGTCACTAATACGAATGCATTTCTGCCGGTACTTCGTTTCCATACCGACGACACCTCGCGGTCAGCTTTTCTGTCACCTACTTGTCCAGAAATTTGTTTACTTATCTCTTCACGGAGGCATCACCGGACTGTAGTTCATTCCGTTTTCCTCCTTAGTGTAAGGATTGAATTCTATGTTTACCGTAGTCTGCTTAGTATTGTATTGATCCCCTTCTGTATGTTTTCAAGAAACTTTTGTAATGTTCATTTAGAGCACTGTCAACGTTGGAAAACACCGCCTAAACGTTTGAGGGAACAAAACTTGAAATTGCCTAGATGAAGGGCAATTTTTTTTTTCTTCTGTGACATAATGTACGCAATTTCGAAGATGATGCCATGTCCATCTACGTTCGAGGTTTTCTCTGGGCCGGTGCAAGGATATCTATTTGCTTTACTTATGAATGTAAACTTGACAAAAATGGTTGCTCATTCCGAAACACCGGATAATAGAAACGGGGTGCAGTCAGGATATGCCTTCAAATGTTCAGTTCAATTCATACGTCTATTTATGTGGTGAGACTCGGACCATCTGACCACGCACTACGCTCTTTTTGTCATCTAGCGGAGAAAGAAAGTATTACTCGGGCGACGAAACAGCCAATTTTAATTTAGCTGAGTCTTCTTTGAGGCTCGAGGATATCTTACATGCAGAAAATATACAACAAGGGACAGCCGGCTTTACTTCTCATCAGTAGGAAGGCGTAAGAATGATTGTTTTAGCTCTTAAAAATCCAAGGCCTTGATCGGGTTTGAACCCGCAAAAGTGGATACAACAGTCCGATAAGCAAACTTTTATGCCACTGAAGTCACAAATGTTGCGAAATGTAAAAGGGAATTAACTAGGAAGCGAGGGTGAGGGAGACCTGACCACGGGATGCAGTCGGGCATTGCGTTCTCAAGCAACGAAATGCCAAAGCGGATTAGCTGGGAAGTGGGTAATGCGACTGCTGGATGCAGTCGGGTTATGCCTTCCCATGTAACGAAATGTGAAAGGCGTTTAGCAGGGAAACGGGCGAGGGAAACCTGACCACGGGATGCAGTCGGGCATTGCCTTCTCAAGTAACGAAATGCTAAAGCGGATTAGCTAGGAAGTGGGTGATCTGACCGCTGGATCCAGTCGGGCTATGCCTTCTCAGGTGACAAAATGCGAAAAGGGATTAGCAGGGAAGTGGGAGGCGAAGGATAGCTGACCGCGGGATGGAGTCGGGCTATGCGTTCTCAGGATAAGGAATGTGTAGAGAGAATTAGCTAGGAAGAGGGCGAGGTTAATCTGACCACGGGATGCAGTCGGGCATTTCCTACTCAAGTAACGAAACACCAAAGCGGATTAGCTGGGAAGTGGGTAATGCGAACGCTGGATGCAGTCGGGCTATGCCTTCTCATGCAACGAAATGTGAAAGGCGGTTAGCAGGGAAACAGGGGCGAGGGAAACCTGTCCACGGGATGCAGTCGGGCATTGCATACTCAAGTAACTAAATGCCAAAGCGGATTAGCTGGGAAGTGGGTAATGCGAACGCTGGATGCAGTCGGGCTATTCCTTCTCATGTACCGAAATGTGAAAGGCGTTTAGCGGGGGCGCGGGAAAGCTGACCGCGGGATGCATTCGGGCGTTTCCTACTCAAGTAACGAAATGCCAAAGCGGATTAGCTGGGAAGTGGGTAATGCGAACGCTGGATGCAGTCGGGCTATGCCTTCTCATGCAACGAAATGTGAAAGGCGGTTAGCAGGGAAGCAAAGACGAGGGAAACCTGTCCACGGGATGCAGTCGGGCATTTCCTACTCAATTAAAGAAACACCAAAGCGGATTAGCTGGGAAGTGGGTAATGCGACCGCTGGATGCAGTCGGGCTATGCCTTCTCATGTAATGAAATGTGAAAGGCGTTTAGCGGGGGCGCGGGAAAGCTGACCGCGGGCTGCAGTCGGGCGATTCCCATCTCGTATGCCTGCGGCACGGGGCCGTGAGTCACCCCGGCCGCCCGGGTGTCGAGGAGCCACCGTCCGCGCGGGGGCGGGGAGGGGAGGGGGCGGGGGGGAGGGGAGGGGGCGGGGACTGTGACGCTCCGAATGCCCCGTGCGGCGCCGTGCTCTGCGTGGCGTGCATGCCAACACGGGGACGCGCCGCCGAATGTCGGTGACTCGTGTCACATTCGGGGGAAGCAACCTTGAATGCGGTCGAAGACGGTCGGAGGTTTCCTGCCTGGGACAATGGGAGTTGTCCCAAAGAAGGGATTTCCAAACATTTACTTGCATCGATCGAACATTTAGTTGCATCGATCGAAGAATTATTTGCACCATCGACCTCCCTCGACGTTTTTTCTATAACAAACAACATATACAATAATGTTAAAACAAAGAATTGAACATAATTGGCTTGATAACAATTACATAGGTAAAGAATACGAACAAAAGTTTATAAAAAATGGTTTCTTAGGTTTATGTTTTATTAACTTTTGAACCATTACAATTTTTAATTTTTAGACTAAAAGAAATATTATTCGATGTTTTCAACCTTTGTAAAAGACACATTTCATTTTTTTGTTATCAAAAGGACCTTGATTACAGTGATCAATCGTCCTGCATATTTGGCTATCGATCCACAACAGATTCCTTGATTATTGATCCCCTTAGAAATTCCATCGACCCCAAAGAGTTCGATTCCGACCCCGTTGGGAAACAGTGTGCTAAAGCAACGTCATCATTTTGAAGAGTATTTTCATACGTTCAGTGGTTAAAAAATAATTCTAATAAACTTTTTTTAACTGCGATGGAGGTGGATTGTGCCAGACCTGAGATTAGTGAAAAAGCAATTAAAAAAACATTTTCTCGGACGCAATTTATACATATTGCCTGCACTCTAGCATCTGTAGTGTTAAGTGGGTAGCATAGCATCCGACATTGGCCCTCTGCAATGTACACGTGCAATGTACCTATTGAGGTATGTGTGTTTTTTAGTGTGTAGTATGTATAAATTGTATTCAATCTAAATGTTTGTATTTATTTATTAAGTACACAAATTATTAAACCAATATACAAGTTTTGAATCATTAATGGCCTTAGCTGTCAATGCGACTATGAATAAATTTTTAAAAAAAGGAATCTCAAAACGTATAATGACGCACGAGTCTTATGTTTGAGGAGAAAAGTGCAGTAGAAATAGTTCATTTCCTTGCTACTGGAAGCGGCACATCAGATATGATATTAGAGTCGTGCGAAAGTGGTAGAGAATACCAGCGGAAACCTACACTTGGGTGGAGGAAGCGATAAGCAATTCAATGCTTGGAGGGAGTCGAGACAGCTCATTCCCCGGTTTTATTTACAATTAAAACAATTTTTAAAAATAATTATCATAATATTACACTGTTAATCGGTTCCGTCGAGGCGGTGGGAAAGTCCAGTCATCGTAGCTCCTTTTCTCAGTGTGAAGTTCCGGTTTAACCAAGTACGATGTAAAGACACGTTTCGTCACCATTTCCGGATCTGGCTATTTTTATTTCGTCCTGCACCGGGCTTTGGCAGGTACATATTCTGACTGTCATAAAGATTTCGTGAACTAACCGAACCGCAATGTTGGATGAAATTTCAAACATTCACAGGTGCGATGTTCAAAATGGCTGAAGTTTAACTTCATTAAGTGAGGTTTCCCACATCTTCATTACCAAAAACTGATTGTCTTAGATACCCTAGAATTTTCGAATTCGTACTCTGAGGTTTTCAGTATAATAATCTAAGGAACGGTGACGGGTTTGTATGATTTATTGGATGCAATTGGCAAAAAATCCGGTAAATGATTTTCTGTTAAATAGGAAATTAGTTAAATTTGACTTTTTAAATAGAGAGTTAAATAGAACTTTTCCAAACTCTTGAATGTAAGACTTTTCCAAACTCTTGCATGTAAGACTTTTCCAAACTCTTGCATGTAAGACTTTTCCAAACTCTTGCATGTAAGACTTTTCCAAACTCTTGCATGTAAGACTTTTCCAAACTCTTGCATGTAAGACTTTTCCAAACTCTTGCATGTAAGACTTTTCCAAACTCTTGCATGTAAGACTTTTCCAAATGCTTGCATGTAAGACTTTTCCAAATGCTTGCATGTAAGACTTTTCCAAACTCTTGCATGTAAGACTTTTCCAAACTCTTGCATGTAAGACTTTTCCAAACTCTTGCATGTAAGACTTTTCCAAACTCTTGCATGTAAGACTTTTCCAAACTCTTGCATGTAAGACTTTTCCAAACTCTTGCATGTAAGACTTTTCCAAATTCTTACTTGTATGACGTTTCCAAATTCTTTCTTGTAAGACGTTTCCAAATTCTTGCTTGTAAGACGTTTCCAAATTCTTGCTTGTAAGACGTTTCCAAATTCTTGCTTGTAAGACGTTTCCAAATTCTTGCTTGTAAGACGTTTCCAAATTCTTGTATTTAAGACGTTTCCAAATTCTTGTATTTAAGACGTTTCCAAATTCTTGTATTTAAGACGTTTCCAAATTCTTGTATTTAAGACGTTTCCAAATTCTTGTATTTAAGACGTTTCCAAATTCTTGTATTTAAGACGTTTCCAAATTCTTGTATTTAAGACGTTTCCAAATTCTTGTATTTAAGACGTTTCCAAATTCTTGTATTTAAGACGTTTCCAAATTCTTGTATTTAAGACGTTTCCAAATTCTTGTATTTAAGACGTTTCCAAATTCTTGTATTTACGACGTTTAATTATTATTATTATTATTATTATTATTATTTATTATTATTGCTGTTGTTGTAGTGATTAATATTTTCCGTTTCTGTCTATATTTTGAATAAATATCAATCAGTTGGTCCATCAATTAAAAGTCAGAAAATGTTTCAAATAACAGTTTAAATATTAAAAAGAATACAAATTTCACACGTTTCGGAAACAGCCAGTTTCCACCATCAGGTGACAAGGTGACTTTTTAATACTTAAACTGACATATATATATATATATATATATATATATATATATATATTATTAATAAGGTTATTGTTGTTATTGAGTGTCGTAATGTGTTGTTGCAGAGGCGGACGCGCGCGTGGGCGCGGCGCAGGCGCTGCTGCGCGGCGAGCGCGACTTCGCGGACGCGCTGGGCGCGGCGCTGGAGCTGTACGCGCGGCCGCTGCTCAAGCTGCGCTGCCTGCCCGACGACCAGCACCGCGCGCTCTTCGCCGGCCTCGCCCTGCTCGCGCCCGCCGCCGCGCTCCTCCAGCGCAGGGTCAGTACGCACGCACCCACGCACGCACCCACCACGTCACATACGGTGCACGCGAAATCAACAACACCAACATATAGACGAGCACGTGTATTTGGGCGCACACATACGAGCACGGATATACGAGCACATATATACGAGCACATGAATACGAGCTCACATATACGACCACACATATACGAGCACATATACACGAGCATACATACACGAGCACATATTTACGAGCACATACATGCGAACACAAATAAGCGAACACACATATAAACGAGCACACATACGAGCTCATTTATACGTGCACATACGTACATGCGTACGAGCACATACGTACAAAAACATAAACATGAACATGCACTATAAGAACATACGTATAAGAACACATACATAAGAATACGTACATAAAAACACGTACATAAGGACACGTACATAAGAACCCGTACATAAGAACATGTACATAAGAACACGTACATAAGAACACGTACATAAGAACACATATCTTATGCGTATGAACACACGAATTTGAACACCTCGACACAAACACATGTCTCTGAATATATGCATACGAATACATAAAAACATGCATTTGAACACGTTAAGAATCTAGAAACAAAGTGCGTTCGAACGCGTGGATACAAACACGACCATATCAATGTGTACATACGAACACATACAAGCAAACACACACACACGAACACGTACGAACAAACACATTACGACGAAATCCTACACCTAGACACGAATTATATCTCGAAAACTATGTGCTTTTTCAAAACAACTATTACACGAAATGAATATAGACAAAATTAGACAAGATTTTCTCAAAAACGGCTCCAATTTTTTTCTAAAATTTTCAAAAGGGATAGTGTGTAATGTACTCTATGAAATGACATAAAGGTCATGTTGCTCTATTCTTTTGTTTTTTCAAAACTTACCAAAATGAAATCGTTTTCACTTGTCTCTCACGTCGTTAGTATTTATATTAGCGGCAATTAGTTCACATTATTACATTTTTTAGTATATGTACCTTAAAAATGTCCTATAAAGTTTCTCGAAAACTCAACCGTTTTTGTGAAAACTAGCTCAAAATTCCGCATTTTCAGAAACACTCAGTTGTCATTTTGTCGTAAGTGGCTCCAAATATCTTCTTCAAACTTTTCGAACGGATCGTGTCAGTGGCACTCTTTAATGTGCCGTAAAGTTCATTTTGAGGTATTTTTTTGTTTTTCCAAAAATTACACAAATGTGATTTTTTGAAAGATCTCTCACACCGTTAATATGCACGTTTCCCACAATTTGTAAGCACCATTGGATTTGTGAGTTAATCTACTCTAAATGACTTGAAATAAATTTTTTCGAAAATATAAAATATTCCTGTGAAAAAGAGCTTCAAATTTCGCATTTACAGTAGTTCTTAAACGCCATTTTCTTGAAAACGGCTCCAAATTCTTCAAAGAAAATTGTCATTTAGCATGAGGTTTTACTGTTCTTTAATATTCTTAAAATAATATTTACGTTCTACTATTAAGAAACCGAACAATTAAGAAAATGTTTTAAAAAAAGTAATTATGGCGGCGATAGATGGCAGCTGGTAAGAGTAAATGGCAAGTCCGAATAGCTAGCTGAGATCAAAGGAAACAGAAAACTAGTACGGGAAAATCTTTGTCATTCTGTAGCACCCCCTAGTTCGTTATCTGGACCTGGCAATGAATTTTTTTCTGACGAAAATTCGGGATAGTAAAATGATAATATTTTTAAGATACACCGCCATGATTGGACGGAAGTATAGCTAAAATATATTAGAGTTAATTTCGTGTTTGTAAAGAGACTTTGTAAATACGCTGTTACCATTTCTGGTTCGCGATTGTACTGCTTCTTCAGCAAGATTATTGTGATTGAGAAATGTATACATGAGCGTAAACACGTTCAAATTAAAACATGTAATTAAATGTAAACGTAATAAATTCGTAAATTAAACTAGTGCTACGACTTTACACTCACTTTTTTTTCGTTCACGCTGGTCGTACCTGACGGTCATGTAAACTGGCTTTATTTTCAAAGTCAAAACTTATATTTCAACAATTTCCTAATGTCTTTTCATCTCCCTTCAGGTATTTAGAAGATGCTGAAAATTAGTTAATTTATTCTTTTTTCTTACTAGTAACGATTGTTTGACTAAATCGAAGCCAATATCTTTACAGGTGTTTTTATCATTTTTTTTGTTACAAATCATTTACTCCGCCGATCTCCCGTGGCCGAGATCGCTAAGTGTCGTAGCGATCTCAGACCCAAGATCGGGGGTTCGAGTCCTGCCTCGGGCATGGTTGTATTTGTGTTCGTCCTTTCACCTTCTATCATATCATCTTCACAGTTATAATAACATTAAACTCAAAAGTGGTTGTTAATGACGTAGATGCTGATGTGACCTTAAATAATAAAAAAATCGTTTACTCCATTCTTCATTGATTAAAATTGTGGTTGAACAGTTTATAACATCGTCGCTTTCGTATAACAAAAGATATTGCGATTACATAAAAAAGTCGCGACCAAACAAAAATAAACTTCAACGTAATAGGGCTTCTTGCATCACTTCGTCTTCCTCGCCTATTTTCTGCATTGTTTGCACTTCCGATACAGCGCCGCAAGGTCAAGTGAACGTCACGCTTTCCTACCTATCAGTAAAAGCTCTTGTCTGCGGTTCACCTTGGCAAGTCCCGAAGACGAAGTACCTCCAGTCAAGGGCCAAATGCGTGACAAATAATTTTGCAGATCATTTTCTCTGGTTGTTCTGTCACTACAATGATTTATTTTTATTTTTCAATGCGAATGACATAAACGGGAAATAACTGATTCTCTTCGAGAATAATTAACATATTTCTTGTTACGTTTGTCATTTTGCTAATAAACTATGTTTTGTTTAAAAATATTGTCCACCTATTCCCAACCCTAACCCGTATGCAAGTTGAATTACGAATACAGATGGAAATTAGCGTTTTTTGGCAAGAATTGAAAAGTAAATATTTCTTCCTATAAAAACTGTTTGCAATGGCCAATCAGCTATAGGTTTGGGCTATAATCCTTCTTTGTGCTCTTCATGAAGGAGTAGTCTTTCTTCTGCCGGAACATGAAGAAAGATAATTTGAATAACTATATTCCCCGCTGAACAAAAAGGAGACCTGCACAGATAGTTAAGTTACCTTCCTGTACTTTTCTCCAAAAACGCACTATTGGCTTTGTGAATACGCTTCCATGAACTCGACATGGCCTTCTCAGCGAGTTTTGTACAATTTTCCATTTCCCCATCCTGGATGCTTCCTTGCTAGTTGCGGCTCTTTGCTTTTTTTGTCTCTCATTTAATTCCGATTGTATACCATGAAAAATGTATAATTTTATGAAATTTCTCAGTCAACATTAACGTTTAGAACTTTAAATTAATTAAGAAATGAAGAACGGGCCAGTAAATTTTGTTTAAATCCTCAACATGAACTGCTAGACATTTTGTTTTCATTCTGACGTTTCGTCAAACTACAATGTGACATATTCAGTTTGTGTGTGAGACAGTTCAGTGTGACATTAATTTAGGAAAATCTGCATTTCTGATCATTAATTTGGCGAAAAATAGACGAAACTTGTGGGTCTAGGTCATGAAACTGGAAGAACTGTAAACTTAACATTGCCGTACTTCATGTTGTAACTTAGTGTAACAGTTTGAGTATTGAATTTCCTCTGGTACTTTCTTTCCTATTTTACAAAAATTTCTGATCAATCAGCTGCCGCATCAACTTACATCTCATTTAATCGAACTTTTAAAGTGTACTGTTGACAGACTGTCGGCGAATATCATTCGAGATTCCATGTAAAATTCCGAAAAAAAATCTTACGATGTTCGAATTTCCCGCCCTTGCCAGACCGCCTTCAGGCAGTGAAGACCACGGTCAGTGGCGAGCTCTAGCAGGCAGATAAACAACTGTGACGGCAACTACCAACAGCTATTTCTCTTCTCACGAAACTCCCTAAAGAAAAATTTCTTAATTTAAGGGACATGAAGAATTGCCAAGAAAGCTCGGAATCGTTTATTGAAATTCTATGAAATTAATTATGTATTTTTAATTACACAAAAGATCTATATTGTCAAAGTAAATGAAGGGATTTAATCTCAAACTACGTAACTACAAAAATAGAGATGGAGTGTGTAGAATGTGTATTTCCACGTAATACTAATATTTATTAATATTGAAGAATTGGAAATATAACCACAGTACAAGATAAACGCAATTAAACCCATTCTGGAACTACACGATAAATGAATAATTCAGATCATCGCAAAATTTCCGTTGTTGCAATTAAATTTTGAACTAAAAATGTGGAATTCAAATTTCAAGGAAATGAAATTAAATCTACTTTCAACTGTAACGTTTGGCTCTAATAGGGCCACAGTATACTGTGGGAGAACGTTCCCGTAATATTCAGTATATTTAATAAACCATCGCCCACCTAATACATTTTATAATATTCTTCCACAAACTGTCCTTGGTGCCTATTCGGTTATGAAAGAAACACTGAAGAACACATTTTGGGAGATATTTTGAAACAGTCTGTGAATAAATATATTGATTCTACATAATTATTTAGTATACAATTGTGTGCTTAAAAATATAAATAAGTAATTTTAAAAAAAAATAAAACATACTTCATTAGCAACGATAATAAGTAATAAATAAGACGTGTACACTACAAAATGTGACCTGCGTATTTACATTCAATTTTATAGAGACTCACGATTGTAAAATATTACGATTCAATTCATCGATAAGTATTTGTTATAACCAACTAATTTAATAAAATGTCCCATATACAACCGCCAATTGAAACTTTGTTTCGTGTACAAACGAGTAGGTATGAGCGCGCTGGTACGTAGCGTGGGTGTTGGCAACTGCAGGAGGGTTCACGCTTCCGCGGAGAGAGAGCGTTGGAGTCGCTGTGAGCAGCGTCGAGCGTTGACACCGTTGGGGCTGCCGATCGCGTTCGTACAGAACACGTGTTCCCCACGTGTGCTAACAGAACTGTTTTCGAGATAGTGAAGGGGGGGTATGGGGTCTCTTCGCAGGGAGTGACGGCAATCTTAGGCGCCATACACGAAAGAACTAAAAACATAAATAGCCATCCAGTAGTTATTGCCGGAGATTTAAATCTTCCAGACACTGATTGGAAAGGGTACGTTTGCGACGGAAATGTGCAGCAACTTGTCAATAGACTTGTTTGGGACAACGGATTAGCGCAGGTAGTAGACCAGCCCACTAGACAGGAAGCGCTTCTAGATATTTGCCTCGTTAGACCGAAAGACTTATTCTTATCGTGCGACGTCATGGAAGGTATAAGTGACCATAAAGCAGTTCTTGTCGACTTGGACTTAAGTACTTCAAGGAAAAGTATTAACGCCGGATTTCCACTGAGGGAATACAAGAAAACGAATGTAGAAGGGCTTCAAAAATACTTAAGAGAACAGTACGAAGGGTTTCTTAGAATAGAAGGGGGGATTGAAGAAATATGGCGAGGATTTAAAAATATTCTTGAAAATGCCGTGCAGACATTTGTGCCGTGCAAATTGTTAAAAAGTAACCCCGATCCAGAATATTATAATGCAAAGATTAGATGCATGAAAAGAAAAACCAGAAAGGCGTTTAGAAACAGACACATTAGTGATAACCATATGTCATTATTTCGAAGTTATTCAAAAGCATTAGAAAAGGAAAAGAAAATTGCGGAAGAACGTCATTTGAAATATATCCTTGATGCGGACGGCAGTAATTGGTCGAAATTTTTTAAGTATGTTCGTAGAAGGAAGGGAAACAAAGATGAAATACCAGTTGTTCGGATAAATAATTCGCAAGTAACTGACGACAGGGAAAAAGCAAACGCTTTTAATGCGTATTTCACGTCGGTATTTCAGCAGAAAACTAACGATACACGGATACCAACGTTATCAGATAGAAATCTATTTTATATCGACGTAAATACTCTACGGAAAAGAATAAAATTAATGAAAAGCGGAAAATCTCGAGGGCCCGATTGTATTTCCACGGATATCATTAAATTAGGCGGTGAGGCTATTCTACCGTATCTAATTAGATTATTTAATGTCTCTATCAATAACGCTTGCGTACCGGAAGATTGGAAGTTAGCACTCGTAGTACCTGTTTTTAAAAGCGGTGATAAAACAGTCCTTAGTAACTACAGACCGATAAGTCTCACATCAGTCGTATGCAAACTCATGGAACAATTAATTACTAACTACATCCGGAAAGAATGGGAGGACAAGGAATGGCTGTATCAAGGTCAACACGGTTTCAGGAACGGTTTCTCATGCGAAAGTCAGCTTGTTTCCCTTCTACAGGACCTAGCCGATGAAATTGATAATGGGGGAAGGGTAGACGCGATAGTAATAGATTTTGCTAAAGCTTTTGATGTTGTTCCACACGATCGTCTTGTAAACAAATTAATAGATTCGGGTATAGACACAAGGGTGGTGGCTTGGATAAACGAACTACTACGTGATAGGAAACAAAAGGTTCGAATAGGAAGCTTTTTATCAACCTCCGCTAGTGTTACGTCAGGGATTCCACAAGGAAGTGTCATTGGACCTCTCATGTTTCTCGCCTTTGTGAATGACTTGCCAAAACATTTAGCTTCAAATGTAAGACTCTTCGCCGATGACTGTATCATCTATCGGGTTATCAAATCAGAGGAGGATGTAGATATTTTGCAGCGAGACACAGACAAATTACACTCCTGGGCAGAAACAAACGGCATGGAAATAAACAGTTCGAAGAGCAAAGCCATCACGTTTGGTAGGGGTCGATGTTATGGTGAAACAGTGTACAAATTGAATAACAATGTCATACCTACAGTTACATCTTGCAAATATTTAGGAATACAGTTAGACAGTAAATTGAGTTGGGAAAATCAAGTAAATTTCGTTGTAGGGAAAGCCTGGAGATCTTTACATTTCGTTATGCGGATTCTAAAGAGGAGTACGGTGAAAAGTAAAGAATTAGCTTATATGTCACTAGTGCGACCCGTGTTAGAATACGGCGCGGTATGCTGGGACCCGTACAGAATATCGCAGCAAGGTAATCTAGAAAGGCTTCAGCGCAGAGCATTAAATTTCACTTTCAGGGGTACAAAAAATAAAGGTGCATGGGAGTCACTCGAAAAAAGGCGGATTAAGTTGCGACTCTGTGCTATGTACAAAGCATACAAAGGTTATCCTGCTTGGGGTGAAATTAATCGTCGTCTAGGAAAACCTACTTACTTCGGTAGAGCGGATCACAAGCACAAAATTAAGACAAGAGTGCAGAAAACGGATGTTGGGAAATTTTCATTCACAAACAGAACTATTAGAGACTGGAACAGTTTGCCTGCGACAATCTTTGAACCCTTTCCTCAAAACCTGAGAAAATTTAAAAATAAATTAGTTTCCTAGCTATTCATCTATATTTTATGTCATTGTATTATTGTTAAGTTTCTACTGTTAAATAAGTGGAATTTTCTATTAAGTAATTTGTCTAATTGTTATTATTAGTAGTAGTTGTAGTAGTATTGTCATTATTATTATTATTATTATTAGTATTATTATTATTTATATTCGTGTAGTGCAGTGCAGTGCAGTGCAGTGTTGTGTAGTGGAGGGAAAGAAATGCGAAAGAGATGCATATCAGTTAAGTGTTGTGAAGTGCAGTGCAGTGAAGTGAACTGAAGTGAAGTGGAGTAAAATGAATTGGAGTAAGGTTTGCGCTGTGAAATTATGTACCATTACTCTTAATTATTGTTTTTTTTTCCTAAATCAAGTACTCTCTTGTAATTTAAATATTCTGCCACCAAGTAATGATACTTCATTGCAGAATTAATAATAATAATAATAATAATAACTTTTCTGTGAAAATCAGCTCAAATTTGCGCATTTTGACAAACGTTCAAAGGACATTTTCTCAAAATAGATCCATTATGGGATTGCTCAATTGAAAATTGCGCGGTAATTTAAAAATGTTCAATTTAAATAATTTTACTAAAAGTTAATGAAAATGTGTTAATTTTAATGACTATTCCACTAATTCAAACCAATAATGTTAAACTAGACATACAGAGTTCCCCAATCACGGCGGTGTATCTAAAAAAGTTTATCACTTATTCCATCCGATTTTTCTTACCACTTCTCCCACCTGGCTAATCATAAATTGTGACCGATCTGTCTCTGGAGGCGGTCGTATATCGATGGCTAGGTCGATGTCCAATAAACCGCCTATGTACTACAACATAACCTCATTGATTTTAACATATTTTCAATATTTGGCGCAGTTTAGAACTATGATGAACATAATTTCATTCGCGGAGTAGTCCTATTAAATACCACTCCTGCTTTGGAAATTCTCAGATAAATCTCCTCTTCGCTTCGCGAGTTGGGGATTTATCGATAATTTCCTAAGCACTCATGGTTTTACCTACGATAATAATATTGGCATAGTTAATTTAGATATGTCTGTTAATCCTTTGATCCAGTTGACAAATACTTAAATAAATTGATAGTTAAATAGATAAATAGATTAGTTCATTAATTCATTAATCCCACTCCCAAATACCTAAGACAAGGAAGCTTTTGATGTTGCTCTTCAACACATCGAACAAAACGAAAACTCTCTACTCCTGGGGATCCAGAAATGGAGTATCATTGCAGCTAAATCTGGTCTAAATTAAACAAAAAAGAAAACTTTACAGATTTGTTTCACTTAAAATTTGTTTCTGTAGTTACTTTAGATGTCTTATTTGTGCTTACTAAACATTTTAAATAAAACTTCAAAGTAATATTTTGTTTCCTTCTCTTAATCGGCTTTTTACTGATCTGCTTTTTGTGTTGCAGCTGACCGAGGCTCTGGAGGGGTGGGAGCCCGGCGGTCCCGAGCCAGACCTCGGTGAGTGGAGAACCCCGGCAAGAGGGGACAATACGTGATGATTATACTGCGATTTTTGTAGGAAGAGCTCTCAAGATAACTCAATTCCCATCTTCGCGATGGAATATGTCACGGCATTTCGCGTCTTTTCTCGGTCTTGCCGGTAGAAGTCGCATGATCGCTAGCACTGCTTCATACGGTCGCGATCGTGCGAAATCTAGCGGAACGACTGTGAATGATACGAAATGCCGTGACATATTCCATCGCGAAGATGGGATTTGAGTTATCTTGAGAGCTCTTCCTACAAAAATCGCAGTATAAGCTCGGACTTTTGTCTATGTGCCTGTTTTATTCCTTTAACTGTAACAGTAATGTTTTAAATTAGTTATCCATTGTCTTAATAGTATTACTCACAAATTCTATAGACATACAAATGCCCTATTTGACTAATAAATGCCGTTTTAGCGCAAATTCCCCTACATGGTTTTAATAATAGTCTTGTATAAATATCATAAGATGTCCATCATTTAATAAAATAGTTTATTCATGATACGAGTGGTAGAAGTGATATTTTATTTTGGGATTAGCATAGGATGCGACATGAGGTCGATAGACCCTCTGATGCATTCTTCTTCTTCTTCTTCTTCTTCTTCGTCTTCTTCTTCATCTACTTCTTCATCTACTTCTTCTTCTTCTTCTTCTTCTTCTTCTTCTTGTCTAGCTCTACAGCCCTTTGTGGGCCTCGGTTTCACACACTCGGCGCAGCAGCATCATTCCATCTTCTTTCTGACGCAAATCTACGAAATAAAATCGCTTTTATCAGTGTGTTACACACTGTTTTTAAAAAGCCTTTCATTTTATTTTAACTCAAGTATACATATCGCCCAATGATACATTAAGGTCAGCAGCTGATGATGCGATCAGACGAAGAAATTTTTTTTCTATGTTGAATTCACAGATTTATCTGAACATTTGATTATCGTCTCACTTGTAACAATAGGTTTAAAAATAGAAATTTTAGCATACTTTGTATGCCTTTAAAGTATTCACTTTTGAAAGGGACTGTCTAAAAATTGAATTGTATAAACCCTAACTTGTTTCCCATTTTGTCCATCAGAGTGTAAACAAGTTGAACAAATATCGATAATCCGCTGTACGCATGCTGCAAGGAAATTGCATCATTTGGCAACGCCACGATCCCTGTGTACATTTACTACCGTACGTTTACTGTACCGTATGATTACTACCGTACTGGCAGGTATTTCGTACTTCTAAAGCAGTGTAGAGCGACGGGGTATTGGTCTTGTTTGAAAGCGTTCAATTCATGAGCTTCATTTAGCCAGGTGATATTTCTGAAAAGCGTTTGTGAATGTGGGCATATTCAATTTCGCTCTTGTACTTTTACTAGAATGAAGGCTACACCTTTTCAGATACCCTCCCCATCTCATCTCAACCGGTCATTGCGATAGTAACGAACAGCGAACCGTAACAACATTTTCATTTCAAATATCATCTCAACACTGTGTCACAAAAAAAACTCTGTTCCGTGCAGTATTTATTTATTTATTTATTTATTAGAATGTTGTATTTTTAGTTGCGTACGACGTATATAGCCAAGTAAAACAGACTTAAAGAAACCAAAAAGTGGTGTGACTATAATGCACGCAACTCGTACCAAAGTGTATTTGGCATACTAATTACAAAAGCACGGCCCGAGCTCCTCTCGGTCCCTTGTTCGGAAACATTTCCTTCGTAAACCAAAGCCCAACATTTGTAAAAGTTACGTAAATTACAATTTACGTCACAATGTCTGATTCAGTTCAATTCAATAAAGTCTTATTTCACGTGGCGAGACTCAGGCTAAGAGGACTGTTCTTAAGTCTGACCACACAAATTTCACTTCGCTCTCTAGCGGAGAAAGAAGGTATAATTGGAGCGACGAAAGAGGCGACGAAACAATTTTTTTAAAATTTATCTGTGAGGCTTCTTTTAGGCTTGATGATATTTTACATGCAGTAAATCTACAACATAGAACAGCCGGCTTTACTTCTCCTCCAAAATAAGGTGTACGAAGGAATTTTTCGCCCTCAAAAATCCACAGCTCCAATCGAATTTCAAACGGCGAACGTGTTTATAAAAGTCCCATACGCTAACCGTTCTACCATTCACATAATTTCGAGTTGGTTGAAAAAAGTATCTCGTGGCTGTTTGTGCGCTACCGCACTTCTCCGATGAAATTTCTGGAAGCTCCTCCGACGCCTTCCAGCGTCAGCTTTTTTTTCTTTACGAGCGTGCCCCCTTGCGGGGAGGGCTGTGATGATAAGGGATGGAAACCCGACCCGCGGGGCGCCCCTAAAAAAAAGGGAGAGCAACCTGAGCCCGCCGCACCGCACGTGCGGGCGCCCTGGGCGATGCTATCGGCGGGGCGACCGAGGGGCGGCTGACGCCGGTGGAAGTAGCGACGGAGGAGCAGGCTCGCATACCAGTTGGTCGGGGTTGCCACTTTCTGGGAAAAACTGGGAAATCTGATCGGTAGATTTCCACGGTTTCTCCAATCGATGGCAAGCGAATGCCGGAGCAGTTCTCGTCACGAACGGGCCACGGACCGTGTGCCATCTTTCCTTCGTCTTCCGTGTCCTATTCTCACCTCTTAGTTACACTTCCACTTGCATCACACGTGTCTGGAGACCACTCGGGAGATTAGGGTTTGTTTGGGCTGGGGTGGTTCTCCGCTGATGGGAGATAACTGGTTGGGGAAAACACCGCAAGTCGACGTGTAGGCCGGCGCCGGATATTACTATGCAGAGGGAAAGATCACTACCACCTCTCCATCAAACATGTACTACACTTGACCTAATGACAATAATAGTTGACGCACCCGGAAACATGAAATAATCTCTCAAGCAATAAATCGGTGGCACAAGTACAGTAGTGCTCAAAGAAACAGCGTCATCTAAAAAAAATGGGCAGTCTGTATTTTCCTAATCCATTATGCTATAAAAAGTTGACATTAATTTATTTTATGTAGATCATATTGTGTTTCTGATTCCATTACCTTCATTACTCACTGAATTTTTCTAAATCAAATGGTGAATTTTCACGATTATATTGCAGATTACAACTGAGAGAGGTGATACGGTTTTTTGAGCACTACTGTACTTTCAGCACTCGCCAAGTACGCACAACCGAAAGCTCAAGTTGAATGCATGCATGTTTTCGCCATGGTGTGGTTGGCTCACGCCATTAATATATATTCCCTCTGGACCACACTCCATTCTCAATCATTCATCTATTATCATCATTGATTCACGATGACTACCCTATCATCCGTCATACAATAGAAGAGGAAAGTCAGACCATTTTAGTCACTAGCTAGGGCACTCCCCCCTGCGTGACTCTCTGAAATACGTATGGCACTTGTTTACTGGACATCCGGAAATTAGGTCAACCAGTCTCCCAATTTACGTAATTCCTGGCGACTGAGCCTGCAAGTAAGTGCAATTATGAGTGGTCCATTCCCTTCTAAAATGTTGAGAAGTAAAAGCAATAAATTTTATTCTTCTTCTTTATGAATGTCTATTGGCAATAATTAAAACAAACAAACAGTTCCTTTGGATTGTAGACATTCAATTTTTATTTATTATTGGCAACTAATTGTATGCGAAGTCGTGACGTTTCGGCTGTAGCTAAACAGCCCTCCTCAGACATCTGGTTTAGACATGCCCTTTTATCCGACAGTGGATACGCTATTTAGCTTGTTTTTCAACGTACGGACAAGCCTGTTTTTTGCTAATCTGCTCCAAACAGATAAACAAGTGTTGATTTCATTCAACACTAGCAGTACGCAGGAATGAATTCAGAACTATGAATCCCATTTCCCTGGAGTGAACGACGCTGGCCCGTATACTAGGCTTCTCCTTTTCGAGGTTTGAAGTAACGAAACTGCCATTGAAGTAATAATGTCATCGGAAGTGGCAATCAAATAGCTGGAAGTAAAATAAACTGTCTTCTTAAAGCTCTATTCAAAAGTTTTTTTCTTCTAAATTTTTATTGACTATTCAATAAATTATCAACTTTCATCCTTCAAGAGCCAATTTTAGACGTCTAAATGGTGAGTTTTTTTGAACGTTACTTGTTTTTATATCCCAAACGAATATTAGTAATATAAATAAACTTGCGTACCCTTGCGAGAACTCTCGCATGCTATACCCCACCCTCTTCTTTATTTTTCCATTTCCATATGAAGCCTGTAATATATATTTTGCTTCAAGACCCTCTTATCGTCCGTCAATTGTTCTGCATGTCACCTTTAACTGATAACAATATAATACACCCTTGTCAATACAAACTATTCTTATTTAACTTTATTATTGAGTGAAGAGGTACACCCGTGTAATTCAATCGCATAGAATATCAAGTAATTAGTAATTTCACATATAGATGCAGATTCTACAGGCTCTGAAGATGTGGGGTGGAATCGAGAAGCGTCGAACCAGCAAAAACGAAATAGAATGGTCGAGAAGATCTCATCTTGGAGATTACGGTGTACGTTTCTTTGAAGCCTTTGGCATCTAAATTTTAGTTTTAAGGGCCTAGAACGCTTTGTTTAGGAGTTATTTAACGATATAGTTTCAAAAGTCCTGACGTGCGACGCGGGCTGTATTTTACACAAACATTTAGATGCGTTTTTAAACAAATCCTTCATATTTTTTAAGATCAAAGTAGCAATTCGTCACGTCTTCGTGAAATTCTCTTTCTTTAGAGGCCTCAATTATAAAGATTGGTTGCGTGTGAGAGCCCCAAAGAGAAGGTATACTACTGAAATAATATAGGAGACGATATTCTTCGGACGAACAATAATCTCGAACAAAAAACTCGAATTCTACTCATTAGGAAGTTTTTGCCACCTGGAACGTAAAATCAGTATCGATCTTCTGTGCACGCGCAGATGCACTAAAGTGATGCGAAACTTGAACTGCGCATGAGCAGAAGATCGATAGAGCTTACCGTTCGCGGTGGCAAAAACTCTCTATTACCCGTCGCATCAGAATGTTTCATTGGCGCCCACTGCGCAGATCCGAGACCTTCTGCGCGCGCAGTCCCTTTCTCCGCATTCCTCTCCTCCCCCACCCCCACCCCCTCCGCCCACTCGCCGTTTCTGCGCGCGGTCGTTGCTGCGTGACTGCGCGCCCGCCGCCGCCGCCGCGCCCTCTTGCGTCGGGGCGACGCGACGGTCGGGGTTTTCCGGCCGACCGCGTCTTCTGTGTTGGGGGATGAAGGTTCCCGCTGATGTTTGGGGACAAGAGCTGGCTGGGCTCTTGTTCGGTTTTCTTCCGTAAATGAGCCAGAGTTTTACGTAAAGGACCGGGGAGCAGAAATGACCTTTACATGTTTCGAAGCGAAAGTGCTGCATTCCGAGGTATGTGAAAGGAAGAGGAAAAGCGAAGGAAACTGAAACGAGCTGAAAAGTCCGTAGGTTTTTTAAAAATATTTTATAGGATTGTTTTACAAAGTTCAGTTATTTTTACATGAAACTCTCCATTTGTTTTGTTGACTTAAACCTAATTTACTATAAACCAAATCTAATCTAAACTACAATTGACGAGGGAACTCGCTGAGTACCTCTAACAAGAATGATTAATATTTGCAAAAATGTTCAGAAATGAGTGGATAGGATATTTGTTTTTTATTCTAGTTGGGTTTTCATTATATTTACCTATGTTAATATACCAATTTTGTTTAATGAAAGGCAGGTTTGAATACAAATTATTGGTAAGAAAGGATATGTGGATTGCGATGGGATTAAGGTTAAGTTCGTGGTGTAAATTGCTTATTGGAAATAAACCAGGGGGCTTGGGTGATGTACGGTAGTTCCATGTACTGGAACTACGATTTGTTCAGTGATAATTATTTTGTTACAATTTTATTTGCTTAGTTTAAATAAGACCTTGAAACTATGTGGCTATAGTGCGAATAAGGAATTTGTTGCTAAAAGCCGAGGAAAATGGTGATCTTCGATAGATCGATTACCTCGAGTTAACGGGCAAGTCAACTGCTGTGGCCATTTTTCATTTGTTCCGTTAGTGTAGAGACTGTGTTAACGCGGGAGGGTTTCTGTTCCCTTGGATGGTGAGACCCGGCACCAACCTACACGTCAATTTGTGGGGGGGTCCTCAACCAAGTGTCTCCCACCGGCGTGACATCGCCCCAGCCGGGAGAAGCTCTAAGCTCCCGACCGGTCTCCCGGTATGTGTAGTAGTATAGTGCATGTTAGTGCAAGTGCGTGTAAGAGGGGAGGATAGGACAAGAAAGAGGAAGAAAAGATCGCGGGCTGTCCGTGCCCTGCTTATTAACTGCTCGAGCATTCGCCTGGTGTTGATGGGAGAAACATCGGAAAACTACCGATCAGAGCAGGTGGCCACTAGAATTCTTCTCCAGATAGTGGGTGATATTAATAAAAATGAGTAAGTTCTTGAAAGCAATTGCTCAGGAGTACAAGTAGGAACAACTACTTCTCAAAAGCGATTGCTTCTTTTCATATGAATAAAAAGTTTTGCGAAGTTTGGAGCATTTGCTTCTCTCTCTAAGTAATAGCTCACTAACTGATTTGTTGTGGTTGGTCGATTTTCATCTGTTTTGTTTGTCTACTTTACCGCGCGTCGCGCATGGTGCGTCGCGCATGGTGCATCGCGCATGGTGCGTCGCGCGTGGTCTTTCCATCATGGCGACGCATGCTTCTTCCTGATGTTGTCGACCGTGTTAGGTTAAGTGGTACAGTTGCCGTGCATAGTTGGCGAAATCTTAGGAAATCTTCCATCATTCAGTCACTCACTACCCAAATCCTTACAACCAGTTCGCAACAGTCGTGTGTAACCTCTCTCGTATCCATTCAATACGATTTGAGTCACCTACAGAAATTGCTCCGAAAATTCGAAGTAACTGCTTCGTACTAGAAGCCAATTCTCGATTTTATTCATACGAAAAATAAGCAATTGCTCCTCGGTCGAGTAGTTATTCAACAATGGAGAAATTGCTCAAAATAAGAGCAATTACTCGCGTCTTTTATTCATACTGCTTGAAGCAATTGCTTTGAAAATTCGAGAAAGAAGTAATAGCTCATTTTTGCTCATATCACCCAGTGGCTGAATTCGACCTAGCTTAGATAGGTCGAATTTACTTTATTACCTTTACCTTTAGGTAGTGTCGAAACTACTGTCATCGTCGAGACTCGAACCTTAGGACTTTCGGGTCAGAGGCACTGCAGTGACACCAAGGGATGCCCTGAGTCACCTCAGCCGGTGCAACAGAGACGTGATGTGGGGCTTCTCCCTTCAGTAACCGACTTATTCACACGCACACGCGCAAGCGCACAAGCGCGCACACACAAACCACACACACCACTACACACACACACACACACACACACACACACACACACACATACACACACACACACACAAATATATATATATATATACTGATCGTCTAATCGTTTTTACTAATTTTTTATGGTAACGAATGTCAGTAAATATCTCAATTGAATGTGCCGTAAATCATTACAAATCAACAAATAAAAAAATTCAAGTCAGCGTAAATAAAAAATGCATTATAAGAAAACGTCATATCGGCTGGGCACTATACATACAACCTGTCTCCTAGACAAATCCTGGTTGCCTCACACGTTAAAAGTAACTGTATTTAATCTGACAAAATCTTTCTTGTGTTTTTCGTGTTTTTGTGACCTTCTTTGTAAAAAATGCGTTTATATTGTGCTAGGATGTGCTTTGGAATGTCTTTTGAAAGTTCGCGTCCGACTGCGCCTTTTAAGTTCCTTTGATGAAGATTCGTCCTGATACTTCGGAACAATGGCAACTTTTTCTACTTTCTTTCTTTCGTCAACGAACTAACGTTTTTATGCTCAGTTTGGTTTGTATCACAAAGACATGAATCAAACCCAAACATCTTAAGGCTGCTGAAAAAGAATTTTCTACCTCACACGAAGAAATTTTTAAAACGGCTTCTTTGTGCTCATTCTGCCTTATCAATCTGAACTATTCATTTCTAATAAAAAAATTTGTAAAAAGCATTTTTGTTAGAACAAGTATTCTGTAGTATATGAATGCTGACAAAAGGTTTATTGTCAAAGAATAAAATTCAAAAGTTTTAATCGAATTAATGTAGCGTAGTAATACTCTAAGTATTCACAAGAAAAATAATATACCTTTTTGGTAATAGTTTCTCTGTTTTAGTATTTGCGAATTAAAACATAGTTTAAAATAGCTACCAATTTATTTCGTTACTTTCATTGTTATCTTTCCTGCCTTTTCGTGCATTTTTCTTTATAACTGGTATTTAATCGTAAATTGTGTTCGGACTGTTTTGATCGCGTATGCAACACTAGGTACAGTGCGTACCTAGGTACAATGATACGTACCAGTTAATTCGTAAAAAGTGAGGTTATTTGCCATTACTTTCTTCAACTATTTAGAAGATGCCGAAGCATTCTCCGGCACTATCATAAAAATTGCATATTCCTCTCAAAGACCCTATTCCCAATGCGACAGAACAATACGGTTTAGCATATTTACAACCAGCTCAAGCCAGACTTACAGGTCCTTAATGCAAACATTTTTTAAAGTAGAAGAGATTATCGTATATTGAGTCCCTCAGTAGCCTCATATACAGCGTGCTAAGGTTGTTTTTAGTTCGATTCCCGACCAGTGCGAAAATGAACCTACAGCATTCTTTTTTTAAATATTTTTATTTCTTTCCTGTTCAGCAGATCATGCTTTTCAGGGAGTTGGACTTGTACATCATATTAACATTTTGGATTTTTAAACTAATTTTTGATATTTTTATTTTAGCTAACTGTAACATTTGCCTGATGGTGATTATACATCTAGTTTAATTATTTTTCATATTATTTTGACGGAATTTTGTCTTAAACGACTTTGAATATATTCATCTTTAATTTTTTTTCATAGAACTGAATATAAATGTTTATGCGGGTCGAAAATCGTCTTTAGGGAAACGGGAACGAATTATGGTTCTTGAATTTCTAATACACATCTACTCACTTTCTGTAGCTGGGTAACGAAAGAACACTCAGGCAGACCAAATAAGGTAGGCACGGTGATGGGAGTATGTCATACTCGTCACATATCTTCCTTACCCTCTCCCAAAATTCTAATAAAAGAATATTAGGTTAAAAATATGAAATTTGCTTAGAAATGGCTGTTCGCAGATCAAATCCAGATATTTACACATTTGTTAAGATTTATAACAACAGTTGAGGCATCTAGCAACAAAAGCTGCTCAACTATGGAAATTCTAATAAAACAATTGTATTAAACAAATGTAAAAAGGAATTAAATCTTTTAACATCCCTTTCTGTAGACGGCACAGTGATCAGTCTCAAAACTCTACAAATTTGCTAATTATTTAAAAAATATTGCCTCCTAATTATTAATATATGAATAAGACAAATGAAGCAGGCGAAACAATTTTTTAAATTTTTAAAAAGAGTTTCTTCATTTAACATGTTTTAGCAAGTTTTCTCCCATCTATATATTTTGTACTTACTACATATTGTTTACGTATAATTTTATCTCTGATTAGTGTGTAACTTTATTTTTAATTTCTTTTATTCTAAACAAAAACATCAACATTTTTTGTCTTTTTTTTCATTTTGAGACATTATTTGTTGATGATGCGAATAAATATTACGCGAAACGTCATGTTGAAGTATTATATGAACAAGAAAACTTTTTTTGAAAATTTGTTTATTGATTGTCAAAAAAGGATATCTTTGTTTTAAACTATTAATATTATTACTGTTATTAATTACATTATTATTATTCCTCTATATCACGACTAAAGATGGTATGTGTCGGATGAGTATAAAATCTACTCCAGGTTGCAACTAGCTACCTAAGGAGCAGATCTAGGGACTGTTGGTGCCTCTACAATACTTTGCGCAAAATGTGGGTTGTTCCATTACTATTATTATTATTAGTAGTAGTAGTAGTAGTAGTAGTACTAGTAGTAGTAGTAGTAGTAGCAGCAGTAGTAGTAGTAGTAGCAGCAGTAGTAGTAGTAGTAGCAGCAGTAGTAGTAGTAGTAGCAGCAGTAGTAGTAGTAGTAGTAGCAGCAGTAGTAGTAGTAGTAGCAGCAGTAGTAGTGGTAGTAGTAGTAGTGGTAGTAGCAGTTGTGGTAGTAGTAGTAGTAGCGGTAGTGGGAGTAGTAGTAGTAGTAGTAGTAGTAGTAGCGGTAGTGGAAGTAGTAGCAGTAGTGGGAGTAGTAGTAGTAGTAGTAGTAGTAGTAGTAGCAGTAGTGGGAATAGTAGTAGTACTGAGAGTTGTAGCAGTAGTGGTAGTAGCAGTAGTGGTAGTCACAGTAGTCGTCGTCGTCGAAGTATTAGTATATGTAAGTTATGCGTACGTCCAGACCATTACGCCCCCGTCCTCCACTCCTTCGCTACTCCAGAATTGTGGGAAGCTTCGTCCTCACGTTTCGGAACAACGAGACGACTTTTGCCCACTTTTGCCTTCCGTGAATGAACTGGGTGTTTTTACGCAAAGGTTGTCGTGAGCCGTTGAGACAGAGGAAGAAGGTGACCTACACTCGCCGAAACACGAAGTTGCCAAACGTCGTCTTCCACTTCAAGAGATGCAAACGAAAAACCAGGTATGAAATCAGGACAGTACCTTCGCTCCGTTGTCTTTGGACAATAGGAAGGTATTTGCTCACTCTTCTTCGTAAATGACGAGTTTACGCAAAGTTCGTCGCGGGCTACTGAAATGGGGCGGAAACTGGCCTGTGACTTCTTGACGGCGCGGTTGCGAAATTGAAGGAAATGGAAGATGAAACTATTCTTTCCGTGACATTGTCCTTTTGGTATTTTTGCCTCTCTGCTCTTTTCTGCTTCGAATAATTGGGTGATTCTTCATTAACCCTACAACAGATGGGTTGAGTCTGTGAGACCCACGACGTAACAAAAAATTTAGGCAATCACATACAGATATGCCTCTCGTCTCTCTACCTTTCGCCTCTCTACCTTTCTTTTATTTTCAAATGGTACGTTTAGTATAATAGTTTTTACCATATAGGTGGTATACGTGATTATATGCATAATTTGTTTTCTGCTTGGTCTCTCAGACACAGTTCATCCGTCCGTTTAACTGTATCAAGTAGGTTTTTATTCGTATTTTTAGAATTATTTATTATTGCGATTTTTAATGTAGTATTACGTGTAACTGAAGTCAAATTTAACTGTAATTTCAGAAATGTATCAACCTTTTCAGTGGAATGACCAGCATGGTTAAGGAGGCCTCATTGTTATTCTTCTTAAATTTACCTAATATTTTTTGATAAGAATAAAAAGTTCATAGTATATTAACAAAAATGTTTTCTTTTATACCAAACTAACATAATGAAATTCTCTAACAATGATATAAACAAAATATTTGCTATGTAATTCTTGTTTTTTAACTCTCTCTCAGCTCCAGTCCATCCGTTCGTGTTACATTTCGGCACCCATCCGTCGCCGGGTTAAGGCTACACTGCCGATAGAGCGCGGTAACACCAAACAGCATAATAAATGAAATTGGCTTCATTAATTTTTTTCTAGAACTTTATCCAGGCGACAGCTGGTGATCCTTCTACGTTCCGATGGGACCCATATTCGACCATGTACGAGAGAGAAAAGGGACAAACATGAGAGACAAGGGATAAACAACCATGCCTATAACTGCGATATTTCTAACTTTGCCTCTCAAGACCAGTCTTCACGATGGAATATGTCATGGTATTTCGCGATGTTCTCAGTCGCGCCGCGAGGTATCGCGTGATCGCAACCGCATCAAACAGTGCTTACGATCATGCGACTTTTAGCGGTAGAACGGAGAAAGACGCGAAATGCCTTGTGATATTCCATCGTGGCTATAGGGGCTTGAGGGACAGAGTTAGAAAAAACACTCTATACGGCAGGACTCGGACCTTTCGAACCGAAGTGCTGAGTCGCTACATTCTCTTAGCCACCTCGGCCATCCAGGTCGGCTAAAATTGGCTTTATATTTGTACTTTAGTTAAAAGTGAAGCGTTTAGGAACAGGTCACCCTTTACTGTTTGACCACTTCGAACGTCAAAAATAAATTTCAGTTTTTCCATGTTCTGATTCAATTTGGATGAAACATGTCCTAACAATGTAATCCGCGAGACTTACATAAATATAATGGCTCAAAAAGTTAGGCATTAGTTGAGGAAAAACTTCAGTCGTATCAAAGTATTCTAGCTCCTCAAAAAATAAGGACTACCTAATGAAACGACAGCAAGGTGCGTGTATAGAATTCGCGTCGTATAGAATTACTAAATCATGTCATCTTCGAAAAATTCCCTAGATTACTGCTCAGTTACGTTATTGTACTTACTCATAATCCTCTTTACATTTTCATAAAAAGCATGTACGAATTAAAGAAATCCTCTTTGATTTGTGTCACCTCTGTATAGAACGACTCTGAGTCATTTAAATGTTTTTGTTGGTTATTGATGAACTGATAATTTAATGACTTTATTCAATAATAGAAATCTACTGTCATCTAGCGCATATTCAATGGCGGAACATAGTTGTTCTGTCACTATTTCTTGAGCAAGAAGCTTTATAAACAAACGCACATCTATATTATGTGTAAAATAGGAGACCTCGCAGATCGGAAATTATGTTCCTTATACAACGTGTGCAGTTAACGCTAATACCCTTGACTCCACGATAACATTATCCTCTGACAGGTCACCCATACCCATGGTTGTTACAACTTAAAAATCGTTTACACTAATAATTTTAAAACAAAAAGTGTGAGTCATTTTTAATAACACCCTAAACACAATGTCCCTCTCTTCTTTCTGTTTCGGAGCAATTCCAGAAACGCTCTTCGGCGAGGGGCGCGGGCGAGTGGAGCCCGTCGTCCAAACGAGGACTAATTCAGGGTTCGTTTCGGGAGGGCCCGTCCTGACGGCGTCTCGCGTCGATTTCCGTCGCCGTCGGCACTAATGGCTCATAAATTACTTAGCGGCGGGTAATGGCTGCGCCGCCGCGGGTGCAGCTGGGCCAGGCCAATTGCCGGCTGCTCGCCGCTCGGCCGACGCTACGCGGCAGTTGGCTCAGCGCACCCAATGCGTTCAAAAACACTAAAAACATAATAATAATAATAATAATAATAATAATAATAATAATAATAATAATAAGTGTGCAAAAGCCAACTTAAAAAAAGGCAAAATGACCACTTCAGAGAACATTGAAGTTGATAGACACACTGTGATTCAAGATCTTGAGCCAGGTAAAACTTACAAATATCTGGGCATCGAAGAATGTGAGACAATCTCGAACGACACAATGAAAGAGAGAATTCGCAAGGAGTATTACAGAAGAGTGAGACTTGTCCTGCAGTCTGCTCTAAACTCAAGGAATAAAATATCAGCAATAGGTAGTTTGGCGGTGCCTGTAGCCGAATACAGTTTCGGACTAGTAGACTGGACTGAGCAGGAAATTCGCATCATGGATCGAAAAACCAGAAAACTGCTTACAATGCATCACGTTGCCCACCCACGAGCTGATGTACATACTCGTAGACTTTGTGTCACGTAAAGAAGGAGGAAGAGGCCTGAGACAAATTGAAGCCTCTTGGCACAATGCAATAACCGGGATGGGAAAGTATGTAGTCAGCCATCAAGACGACCCACTAATGAGGCAGGTCATGAAATCTGACCGAAGAATGGGAAACAGAGGCATTGTAAGTGTAGCAAGAAACATTGCGAACAAGACTATGCAAGACACCCAGAATGACAGAGACACTGAACTTCTGATCCTACTTAACATGAAATTTGAGACACAAAAAAAGTTAAAGAAATCGTGGAGAGACAAACCACTCCACGGACAATATCTGAAACGAATGGACAAGGTGCAGATCAATAAAGATCAATCATTTATGTGGCTTAAAAGGGGAAGAATGAAGCCAGAATCGGAAGCACTTGTAATAGCTGCCCAAGATCAGGCCTTGAGAACACGACATTATGATAAAGTGGTTCTCAAAATTTCCCAAGATGATAAATGCCGCATTTGTCAAGAACACGTAGAAACCATTGATCATATTGTCTCAGCTTGTCCAATCCTAGCAAAGACCGAATACTTGAAAAGACACGACAGGGTGTATAGTTACCTCCACTGGCAGATCTGTACCGCCCTCAAAGTTCCGAACACATGCCCCAAGTGGTACGAACACTCACCGAAACCGGTGACGTATGTTGGATTGTGTACGATATTGTACGACCAACAAGTTCAAACTGATCGCACGATAGCGGCAAACAAACCGGATGTAGTCATCCGGGATTTGGAGAACAAATCGTGTTTACTTGTTGATGTTGCTGTACCTTGCGATCAAAACGTCGTTACCAAGAAGGCAGAGAAACGTCTTAAATACAAGAGTTTGGAAATCGAGATCAGCCTAATGTGGGGCGTAAAAGCACAGGTCGTCCCGATAGTTATCGGAGCTCTGGGATTTGTTCCGCAAAATTTGTGTAAGAACTTGTCTAAACTCCCAGGTAATTCAAAAGACTGGGAAGTGCAAGAAATTGCTTTATTTGGAACAGCCCAAATTTTGCGCAAAGTATTGTAGAGGCACTGACAGTCACCGGATTTGCTCCTTAGGTAGCTTGTTGCAACCTGGAGTAGATTTAATATTCAGCCGACTCCTAACATCTTTAGTCGTAATTTAGTGGAAAAATAATAACAATAATAAAAATGATTATGATGATAAAGCGCTGAATTATCTCAAAATTTCTCCGGATGACAAATGCTGCATTTGCTAGGAACAAGTAGAAGTAAGTCACTTATCATATTGTAATTACTTCGCTTACCTTGATACTCACCACTGTTAAAGCAGCTCACAACTATTAGGGATCACTGGTTGATTCCATACCTATCTTTTAAAGAATGTGTATATAATGTATTGCATACTTGGCAGCATAACTCCAAACTCTTGTTGATTCCACATCCACCTTGTAAAGATTGAATATATAGTTGAAGCGGAATGCATAGTTGAGATCACAAATTCCAAATTCATTCCTCTTGAAAAGGTACACGCTCAGTGTACGAAACGTAGAGATGTGAAAACAGTTTCCTGAAGTTCTACATGGTCCGGAGCCACCTTCAACTTCCAACATCAACATCGAAATTTAACAAGGATCAACAGGAAAAGCAACATCCAATTATCAATAATAATAATAATAATAATAATAATAATAGTAATAATAATAATAATACCGTCCCAGAGGTCGCCGAGGTCGCAAAACCTGAATAGCCGTAGCTGCCTCGTGCCTGAAGGATCGCGGGTTCAAATCTCGCGCGGAGCATAGATGTTTGTGGCTGTCCGTGTGTTTGTAATTTTCCATTCATCCGTCATCATCATTTCATACCTCATCCCCCCAGGACTATCAATCATGGGGTGTAAAGATGGATTCGGCATAGAAATGCTGATCCCCCACCACCACAAAAGTCACGTGCACTTAACCCCCAGGAAAATATGATTGGGCCTCGATGAGTACAGTTGCACGTTCGCGTGGTCCTAATATGACCGATTCTGGACCAAAATTATAATAATAATAATTATTATTTTTTTTACTATTGTTATAATGATTATGATGATAAAATGGCTGAATCATCTAAAAATTTCTCCAAATGGCAAATGCCGCCAAATGAAGAAGTAGAAGCCATTGATATTGTCCACTTCTCCGATTGTTGAAATGACACGATAGGGTGTAGTTAGCTTCACTGGCAGATCTGTACCGCCCTCGAAGTTCCAAACGCATGCTCCAAGAGATACGAACACGTACCAAAACCGGGGACGTCTGTTGGCCTGTGTATAATACGAGTGTACGACCAACAAATTTAAACTGACCGCACGATAGCGGCAAACAAACCGGATATTATCACCCACCATCAGGTTCTAATCGGAAAAAACACGGAAATCTACCGATGAGAGTGGCCTATCGTTTGAATTCTCCTCGAGACAGCGCCTGAATTCGACCTAGCCATGTAGCTAGTGTCCAAAATCCTGCCACCGTCGGGACCCAAACATAGGACCTCGGGGCAAGACGACCCGACGTAACACAGACGGTATTTTATTAGGAAATGCTGCAAATGGATAAAATGAAGTTACGTTACCGGTAAACGTTGAGAATTTATACCTTAAAATAATAATGAAAAGTAATGGGGACTTCAGAAAATTGTCTTTGAGTACATAAATACTGCAGGTGCATTTAACTTCCCTTGTATCGGGTGAAATTAAAATACAGCACCCAATATAACCAGAATGCAAAACATTAAGAAACAGAAAATGAAAATAACCGGGTCTTGATGAACACGGAATAAATAACCTATCATTAATATTATAAACGAAATTTCTGTTTTGTTTACGGTTTATTATTATTCTAATGTATAAAATAATTTTGTTATTTAACATTACGAGATTCAAGGTACGACACCGTCCCTTAAGTATCCTCTTGGTTTATCATCACATTAACCTCTTGTTTACTTTCCATATATCCCGAATAATAGTCCCTTATCGAACTCTTTCCGTGAAAGCTACAGGCCGTAGGTAGGAGGGATTCTGACACGCCTTCCGAAAACATTTGTTTTTTATACTCTGCGTTGACGTCACGCTGACGTCGTACTGACGTCACAACTGATAAAGCAACGTTCAGAAGCGCGATCGCCGCTTTCGACATTACACCGGACTAAGTGGTGAATACTGCTCAGACCACTTAAGTCACTTAAACCACTCGTGAGAAATACGTGGACTCGCTATTACTCGTCGACCACTGATTAAGAAGAGGTCGCTTGAACAAAATAAATCGAGCTGATTACACGCTTTCCAGTTTACATTCGTAAATGCATCTGATACGAGAAAGTTCGTGGAATGTTGTTGCGACTTGGTTTCAGATGACACAGATGACATTGAAGAAAAGAGGTGTACGACCTCATATGAAATTAGGCAATGATTGTACGTTTTCTATTTAGCATTCTTCTTATTCTTCGTCGTAAGATTCGTAGAAATCGGGTACATTTTGTAATGATTTTCGTGTTTTAACACATATGAAATCTAATCCACACAAAGTGTTTTCACGTGGTGAATGTTCTAATGACAGTATCGTCGTGAGATTTCCAAGATCCTTTATTCTTCTTAAAAGATCTCTTGTGGAAAAAATAAATTTCTCAGCGCAATTCTAATGGATCTGGAAACAATGGATTACCTTTTTTTGGAAATTGCTTTAACACCGTTGTCCCACGGTTGTCAATATGTCAGAACGTCCACAAATCATTTCCCCTTCATGACAGCGTAACGGAACGTATATAGAAATGTCAACAGGAGAAAGACCAGAGAAAGTCGAATGTGCACTTGACTGTAAACGGGATTCGAAGAGTAGTGTTCTGTTCTCAGACCTATAAACTCGTAGATGCGAGTTTCACGCGAACTGATACTATTAAAGAGATGGTTTATTAGTGGCGTTTTATTTTGAATGACAACAATACATCGGTTTTTAATAAATATACTCTATTTCAAAACATCGGTACTTAGCAATGTCGACTTCAGCCATTGTCTGGAGAAGAATTCTAGCGGCGAGCTGCTGTGGTCGGTGGTTTTCTCCGAAGAATACCAGGGGAATGCTGGAGAAGAAATACAGCGAGCGTGCTAAGGACCACGCGCGATGTTTCCTTCCACTTTCTTGTCCTATCTTTACCCTTTACTCCACATACAGCTACATACACTACACTTCCACACGTGACGGGAGCATAGAGCTTGTCCCGACTAGGGAGAAGCCCCGCTAATGGGAGATACGTAGCCAATCCAAAGCATAGCTTTGCGCAGTATCTCACCATATAAACGAGGATTATCGCCACCTGCCGTGGAAAAATATGTACTACACTTACCGGACTAATGGCTATATCAGTTGACGCGACCGAATTCACAAAATTATCAATCAATCTTCAGATTCGGTGGACCTAAATGCTACAAATGATAGTAGTTACCTTTTCTCCTCATTTGTGTTCTCTCCAATATATTTTCAATGTGTTATGGTGCGATGTATACTTTATTATATTTAATTAATATTTTATAATATAATATTTATAATTTAATATTTTTAATTTACATATTTACTCACATTCTTGTTTCCTCGACAGAGTGGCTGTTTCCAGAAGAACTATGGGATGGATTTGACTCCTTTCTGGAAAGTTATGGTGCTGCACGAAGGTGAGATATTTTTAAACTATAATAATTATTCTTACTGTATTCTTCTTACAAAATTCTAATCTTTTAGAAGGTTTCAAGGTTTTGGTTTCTCATTCACCCATCTTTAAAAAGCATATTTTCACGTTTCTAACACGAAATATTATCTTGAATACTTGATAAAAACTAGAGGTACATGACGTGCATGGTATCTCAGATTAAAATATTTATAATAATTTTATATAAAGATATTACTTAATTTTATAAATAATTCATATACTTAATGTGCTGATTGCTACAATAATTAATACATCTCTCAGCTGATGCAGGGAGGAAGCAAATTGTTGGCAGTTGATTTTCAATTGAAAACATTTGCTGGTCCCAGGAGTTCTGTGTTAAGCCATACTAACAAGTCTTTTTCTCTCTTTCTAATTGACTGATTGTTTTGAATAATTTTCTGCATTTGAAGTGCGTCTTTATACCCATTTTGACATTCTTTGTTTAACTATTTTGTGATACATGCATGAGAAAATTGTTTTGAATAAACATGGGTGTGAAGTTAGTAAATTGATAGCTCGAATTCGTATAGTAATGTTTAAAAACTGAATATCAAAAAACACCGTGTCAAAATGTGCATGTTTGTATGTTTACACTACTTTGAAATTTTTAATTAAATCGATTGATTAGTTCCTGAGAAAAAGATACTTACGTTAGTATGGCTTAGCATACAACTTCCGTGTCCCCTTCTAAATATTTTCGAATGAATTTTTTTTCTATTTCCGATGCCGGAAATATAATTTCAAACTTAAAGAACAGACTTAGGTTCCAGAACAGAAATTTCAGGAGAATTTCCTTTAGTTTAGCGGAATTATTCATTAAATAAAGTGAAAGTGATTAAACCAATATTCAAATTACCGATAATTATGTAACAACGCAGGTTTTCTTATTAGGGTTGAGAAAGAGAACTTTACAAGAGTATTAATTTGATTTTAATATTGCAATTTCCTTCTTTTTCTGGCAAGGAATACCGGAGAGTTGCAAATAATCTACAATTCCCGCTTCAACAATCACCTTCCACCCTTTTCCTTCGTCCTTTGTTAACCTCTCTTCCCCTTCCTTAAGTTTTCCCGCTTCTCTTTGATTTTCCTTTCCATTCATTCTTCTTTATTCATCCTTCTACTCCTCTTCGTCTTCCCACACGTTTCCTGTTAATCCTCATAACCTCATACTTTTCCCATCATCTCTCTCTCTATTACCAAGTCCTCTGTCTGTCTGTCTCTCTTTCTCTCTCTCTCTGTCTCTCTCTCTCACACACACACAATCAACACCCCCGGTCACGTACTCCTTTACCATTACTGACGAGTCTCATCGCTGGATCAAGAGTTGTATGAGCCGTCATTTGTGCTCATCGGGGCATGAAAACCAACGAGGTGATTAGACCGTACATAAACCCCTCCTGAATCAGCGACGTGTCTCGGAGAGTTTCGCCAAATAAGCAACAGGCCAGCAACTCCTCCCTCACCTCTTGTCACTGCTGGGACACGATACTTCCTTCGACCACGCACTCGAGGTAAAAATGAAATAAATAAATAGCAACTACAGTCAGATGCAGCAGAAAAACATCCGTGTAGGTACATGCAAAAGATTCGAATAATGCATCATAATGTGCAATCTCTTTCCAATAAAATTGAATTTATCGAGGCAGCATTACAATGTGATCTAAGACAAATAGATGTTTTTTGCTTTACAGAACATTGGTTGTCTCAAAATGATATAAATACACTCCAAATTCCTAGCTTTTACCTTGCAGGATCGTATTGTAGGGCGAGGGAATCAAATAAGGGCCCTGCTTACGGAGGTTCGTGTATTTACATAAGAAATTATATTGATTCTACCTTCTTGTCAGAATTCAATTTATATGCAATTGAAAAAGTTTTTGAAACAACAGTAGTACATCTTACTACGCTCAAAATTATCTTACTTTGCATCTACAGACCTCCAACAAAGCGAGCTTCAGATTATTTCACTTTCTTGGAAAATCTAGAGATAATTCTGAACAAAATTAGTAAACTCTCTTTTAAATCCATTGTTGTATGTGGAGATTTCAATATTGATTTTCTGAGCGAATCCCACGAAAAAGAGCAGTTTCTCAATTTACTTCATTCTTTTAATTTAGACATTACAGTGAATGTACCTACACGGAATACGCTTAAATCACAAAAAGCATTAGATCAAATTATAATTAACAAAACCACAACTACATATGAAATAATAACGAATAATCTAGGATACAGTGACCACGATGCACAAATTCTTACAATTACTAAGAACATAAACACTGACACAATAAATAATACACGCATGTGCAGAGCATTCACTAAAGTTAATATAAAATTATTTACGGACTACTTGATGAAGGAATCATGGGACGAAGTTTATAACGCTGTTGACACAAATGAAAAATATAATTTATTTTTCTCCAAGCTTTCAATTCATTTTAACGCGTGCTTTCCTCTTAAAAAGAGAAAATTAAATATTTCAAGCAAAAGTAATACTTGGATCACACAAGGAATTAGAACATCGTGTAAAAACAAACGTACGCTTTACTTTATTTCTAAACATCATAACGTATCACCCGGTTTCCATATATACTTCCGAGAATATAAAAGAATTTTAAGAAAAGTAATAGTTCAGGCAAAAATAATGAAAAATAGTCAGGACATTTTGAGCGCTAGTAACAAAACTAAAGCAATGTGGGATATCGTAAAAAATACAACCACATCATCTCGATACCTTGTAGAGAATGTTATTTTAAAGGATAATGAAAGAGAAACGAGTAATCCGGAAAAAGTTGCCAATCTCTTCAACAAACACTTTTCCAGAATTGCGTCTGATCTCACGAAGGGACTAAAATCACAAAATTCAACATTTTACACTTCCCAAAAAATTTCAGATACGATGTTTATTCCCGAAACTTCTCCCAACGAAATCCTCAGAATAGTCAGTAAACTAAAAAATAAATATTCATCTGGTTTAGATGAATTTCCGGATTGTTTATTAAAAACTTGTGCACCTGCCTTTATACATCCGTTAACTCACATTTTCAATGCTTCTTTATGTACAGGAATATTTCCAGATATTTTCAAAACAGCGAAAATTAAGCCACTTTTTAAAAAAGGGAACAAAAATGATATTCAAAATTACCGGCCAATTTCTCTTTTGTCAGTTTTCTCAAAAATATTAGAAAGGCTTTTCTACTTACGAATGGAAACATTTCTCAGGAAAAACAGAGCGTTTTCAGACTCACAACACGGTTTTAGAAAATCAAAATCTACGGAAACTGCCATTTTTTCTTTTCTCAAAGATGTTGCTTCATCAATAGACCAAAATGAAATACCCATTGGAATATTCTTAGATCTCTCGAAAGCTTTTGACGTTATTGACCATAAGATCTTGCTCTCAAAATTACCTTCGTATGGAATTCGTGGTATTGCCCTAGATTGGATAACTTCTTACCTTAAACATCGGACTCAAAGAGTAGAAATACCATACTGGCAGGAAAGGACATTACATACTTATATTTCCAATTCTTTGCCAATTGTGCATGGGGTCCCGCAAGGTTCGATCTTAGGTCCTATTCTCTTTCTGTTATATGTAAACGATATGCCCTCGTCTATTAAAAATGGAAGAACGGTTCTGTTTGCTGATGACACGAATGTTCTTTGCAAAAAAGAAGCAGTAAATAGTACAATTTCAGAAGTTTCAAATTGGTTTAATAATAACAAATTAATTGTTAACGAAAGAAAAACTGTTTCAATGCATTTTTGCATCTCAAATCGGAAATCGCATGTTCCATTGAAAATGAACAATATGCAATTAGCTGATGTTGAGGCAACAAAATTTTTAGGTCTTTCAATTCAATCAAACCTCAAATGGAATGTACATATAACAGAATTAAACACTAAATTAAGTTCATTATGCTATGCATTCAGAATTCTTTCAAATTCTGTCAGCCTTCATGCAGCTCGTTGCGTTTATTTTGCAAATGTGCATTCCCGCCTGAGATATGGCATAATATTCTGGGGAAGCTCATCCTGTAGTATTCAGACCTTCAGATTGCAAAAGAAAATTATTCGAATAATGAAAAAATGCCTTCCACGTGATTCCTGCAAGCCTCTTTTCATTGAGCTGGGAATCCTACCATTGCCTTGTCTATTTATTTACGAATCTGTAATATTTGTCAAAAATGACCTACTTAACGGAGGGAACATATTTTCATGCAATATTGATATTTATAATTACAACACACGCCGTAGAAATCACGTGCATCAAGTGTCAGTATCAACAGCTCAGTACAAGAAATCAACATACAATACATGTACGTTACTTTACAACGCATTGCCAGATGACATAAAACAATTAAAGTCGGTACACAAATTTAAGTTTAAAGTAAAATCTTTTCTGCTGCAAAACTGTTTCTATACAATTAGAGACTATACTGATCGTGAAAAAGAAAAATAATGTTTAATGTAACAAAACAAAGATATAAAATGAATTAGTTTATGTTTGCATTGTATACATTTAAAAAAAATAAAAAAAAAATATTTAATACGCCTGTAACAAGTAATGTACTTCAGCCTCCGGGTCAATGACCCCCATCTCGATCAGGTTTTTGTCCAGTTTCCCTGATCCATAGAGCAAATGCTGAGATGGCCCCTTGTTTTGCTTCTGGACGTAAATGTAGCTTCACTGTGCGCACGTTTTGTTGAGCACTCCTTTTGCTTGTAGTTCATTTACAGTTGAAATTGATTTTCTATAACTCGGGAAAAAACATTTTTCAAATATCTTTATTTTCTAAAATAATTATTTTCTAAATTAATTTTTTCGTTTTCGTTTTTTTTTTTTTTTTTTTTTTTTTTTTTTTTTTTTTTTAAATAAACTTCTGGCCCTCAAGAAAATGTGCGCAGATAAATTTCTTTTCCCACACGTCATATACAGTTTTTACTGTTTTTTTGACTAAATAAATAAATAAATAAAATAAATAAATAAACTGATGTCAGTGCAGTGCCACTCAGTGGGAGGTCCTAAGAATCGAGACCCGACAGCGGCAGGGATTCTTCAACACTAGCTAGATAACTAGGTCGAAATCAGCCGTTGTGCGGAGGAGAATTCTAGCTGGAGTTAATTCTGCTCTGATTGGTAGTTTTCTATGGATGCTCCGATCAACACCAGGCGAATGCCGGAGCAGTACCCTACGAAACGGGCCACAGACTTCGCGCGTTCTTTCCTTTCTCATCTTCGTCACCTCTCACATCACCCCTCACCCCTCACACATACATGCACCACACTCATATGTCAGGAGACCAGTCGGGAACTTAAAGCTTGTCCCGACTAGTTGGCGCAGGGAACTAGTTTCGAGGATGGGGAAAAGCCCGCAAGACGACGTATAGTTCGGCACTGGATCTCAACATCCAGTGGGGGACGAACACCGCCACCTCCCGCGATAAAAAACATGACTTCACTTACAGGACCAATGACCACAGCCGTAGACGCGCCTGCAAACAGGAAATCAATCCAAATAAACAAGTATAATAAAGCGTCCGAAACGGCAACCTTGGGGCACACCTGCATCGACCACCCCGTCGCCTCGTTCCTCGGGGGGGCCTACCTGCGCGCACGGGCGTGCGCGGGCGTGCGCGGGCGTGCGCGGGCGTGCGCGGGCGTGCGCGGGCGTGCGCGGGCGTGCGCGGGGCAGCGTACGCGTCGTGCGGCGCGTGCGTTGGCACGCTCGACGCGAGTGCGTGGCGCGCACACGCCCACGCCGCGCGTGGCATACGCATCGGCTGCGTCCCCGACGCGCTGGGGCCATTGGCGCGGCGGAGGGCGAGACGAGGGCCCCTGTATGTCGTAGGATGGTGGTCGACACCTGGACGACCTTTTTCATTGCTTCACAAGCTGCCCCGGGAACCATTGAACCAAGGAATCGTATGCGAAAAATGATGGGCAGAATTCTTGATTTGTTCTGTAGAACACATGAAAGCTAAGTCAAAAACTCTTTCTCCTCGTATTGCATTTTCGTCTCCTGCTCTTTCTTCTCCTTCTCTTCGTCATTATTGATTTCCTCATAATATATTATTTGATTCGACCTCATATCATCATGATTTAATCTCAACGAAACAGTAAAAGCTATGTGACATTTGGACCAACTTTAATTGAAGTCATTAAAATGGAATATATTCTTTAAACATTGCGAATGCGATGGGCGGGGCGGGACGGGGCGGGGCGAGACGAGGCGGGGTGGGGCGAGGTGGGGTGGGGTGAGGCGAGGCGGGGCGGGACGAGACAAGGGCTCCTATAGTCGTAGGATGGCGGTCAACACCTGGACGACACCACGGGGAGGAAGTACAGAAAACTACCGATCAGAGCAGCCGGCCGCTAGAATTCTCCTCCAGACTGAATTAGACCTAGCTGACAAGCTAATGTCGAAAATCCTGCCGCGCCGTCGGGACTCGAACCTAGGACCTCCCGGTCAGAGGGACTGCAGTGACATCAGTTGAAACCCTAAGCCATCTCTCCCAGTACATATTATGGAAAGAAGGATCGTGCGCCGTTCATGGCTCATGTTTTAGGGTGTACACATATTCCAATTTCCCAAAAGAAAAAGTGTTGCACGACCAAGGCGATCTGGAAACACATCAACAGACGACGGCATAATTCAACTGCAGCAATAAACACGGGAGAGAAAAGAATTCACAAGACAAATTAATTCGAAGCACGCCTGTCTATTGCTGGCGTCGTTTGTTGCGCCCGTGCCTCGCTTAGCCGAGCGAGAAAGCCGACAGAGCGGGCGTCGCGTTCGCTCCGCGCCTCGCGAGAGAAATTCCGCTGATGCGCAAATGTCACTGGCGCTCATACGCAGCGTTTCCCTTCCCACGCTCCTCCCACCCGCCGCACGGTGCGGCCGGGCGGCGAAGACGGGGCCAAAACGTCGCATCGGCCGAAACATCGCATCGGCTAAAACATCGCATCGGCCGAAACATTGCATCGGCTAAATATCGCATCGGCCGAAACATCATATCAACCAAAACATCGCATCGGCCAGAACATCGCATCGGCCAAAACATCGCATCGGTCAAAACATTGCATCGGTCAAAACATTGCATCGGTCAAAACATTGCATCGGTCAAAACATTGCATCGGTCAAAACATTGCATCGGCCAAAACATTGCATCGGCCAAAACATTGCAACAGCCAAAACATCGCATCGGCCAAAACATTGCATCGGCCAAAATATTGCATTGGCCAAAACATTGCATCGGCCAAAACATTGCATCGTCCAAAACATTGCATCGCCCAAAACATTGCATCGGCCAAAACATTGCATCGGCCAAAACATTGCATCGGCCAAAACATTGCATCGGCCAGAACATTGCATCGGCCAGAACATTGCATCGGCCAGAACATTGCATCGGCCAGAACATCGCAAAGTCATCGAATTCTATCACCAAGTTCTACCTAGGGGTTTAGAGGTCGCTAATCTCAATTATTCTAATACATATCCCGATTTTGTATTATGTACATTGATACAAAATTCCGAAAAAATACGAAATTCGTGGAATATGAATCTGCAGCCACACGCAGCCAAATGTTCCTTTAATTGAATAAAATAACCTGAATTTCTCTCCACAACAGCCATGACCGCGTTCCAACTTCCTCAGGTATGGAACAGGAATTTGGCTTCATACTTTCAGAACAGATGAACGAAACATTTCTCTTTCGAGTGGGATAGTCAGAAATGCCCAAAACAAACTTTTATTTTTGAGGTTTTGGCCACGATTTTGCCATCCGGTCACACCGTATGCAGATGGCCAAATCGCATCGGCCAAAACATCGCATCGACCAAAACATCGTATCGGTCAAAACATCGTATCAGCGAAAACATCGCATCGGCCAAAACATCGTATTGGCTAAAACATCGTATTGGCTAAAACATCGTATTGGCTAAAACATCGCGTCGGCCGAAACATCGTATCAACCAAAACATGGCATCGGCCAAAAAATGGCATCGGCCAAAAAATGGCATCGGCCAAAACATCGCATCGGCCAAAACGTCGCATCGACCAAAACATTGCATCGGCTAAAACATCGCATTGGCTAAAACATCGCATCGGCCGAAACATCGTATCAACCAAAACATCGCATCGGCCAAAACGTCGCATCGACCAAAACATTGCTACGGCTAAAACATCGCATTGGCTAAAACAGCGCATCGGCCGAAACATCGTATCAACCAAACTTCATCAAATAAAGTTTTATTATTGAGGTTTTGGCCACGATGTTGCCTTCCGGTCACACCGTACTCCGCCCGCGTATGCAGATGGCATGTGCCTATAACGCCGCCATCTTTACAGGCGTCCGACCAGCCTCACCCGAGAGAGGACGTGAAAGTCAGGGCGTCCGTGGAACAATGCGTTCATTAGCAGGCTCCAATCGTTTCTTGGCTTTGCGCGATCGTGAAGAAAAGGGGGGAAAAGAGTGTAATTGTAGGGGAACGCCATGATGTGGGGCGTTCGTGACCTTCGAATTGGAGTTTTCACTTGGAGAGATTTCTGTTGGAGATGGATTCACTTCGTTCTGTTTCTCAGTATGGAACGCAGGGGGGGTTGTAATAGGTTTGGGGAGATGTGTTATCTCTTGAGAAGTGAATTGTTGATCAGGTCAAGGTGAAGATGTTGTGCGAGTGGGAGTGTTTGAGGAAAATTAGATGTGAAGTACAGTAAGTGTGTTAGGTTTGGTGCAGTTGTTTTCAATCTTCCCGTCTCCAGCAACTATTTAGAATTGACAAATACTGATGCAACACTGTTCTGAAATACCAGTAAATGTGTATTTTCTTAAAAAAAAACACGAATATGGATCTCATGTCTCTGAACGTACGAGGGCAGATCGGAAAGTAACGTCCAATATTTTTTCCGCTCTAAAATTTATTTGGTACAAAAACAAAAAATCACGAAAGACCTTACATCTTTGACCTACTTTTCTACATAATCGCCAAGTTCGCCAACACATTTCTGCCGGAGTGCTACTAGTTTCAATATGCCCTGTTCGTTGGAGTACAGCCCTCTTGGAAGAATGCACGCCACCGACAGGTGCTATGGTCCACTCAGTCGTCCCCATATACACCACGCATGTCCCTGTGAATTTCACAAGAATTGAGGCCTTTGGCCGGCAAATTTTGCCCTATACGTACTTCTCTGCTCAGTCAGCCCGGGATTGCCGGGGTGGCCGAGATTGCTAAGGCAATAGTGCTGTAGTGATCTTGGACCGTGGGGTCGCGGGTTCGAGTCCCGCCTCCGGCATGGTTGTATGCGTTCGTCCTTTCACACACACACCCATCATCACCATATCGTTTCATCCTCATACCATAACTTTACATCCAATAGTGATCGTTATTGACCTAGTAGTTGATGCGACCTTAAATAACAAAAAACAACAACAAACAAGCAAACTTCTCTGCTCCTCACAAGTTGACAGTAACATGCGCGCCATTTTTGTTTCGTAGTTCGGGCTACACTCGTTAGACCTGCACATGAAATCAAAATACCATGTATTGCGCGATCTTCACACTATCTCCAGTTGCAATTTCACCACTCCAGTTGCAATAACAACGGAGAAAAGAATATTGTGCGTTACTTTCCGATCTGTCATCGTATAAATGCCCAACTCAAGAACTATGGTGTTATAAGTGCATTGTTGAACTACAATATTGTATTTAAATTAGCACAGCTGGGATCAGTGGAATTTCTGGTCCAAATGAATCTTTGTGTATTCAAACCTGCACAATCTGAATTGCATTCGTATTAGTTTTCAGTATTTACTTTAATGGTAAGTTGTCCATTTCATTGATTGATTTTCTCCCTAACATCCCACACACCTCATTCTTTCACCATGCATCGACCATTACATCCTTTCTGTACCATTGGTGGTTCTCGTACTACGATCTGAGAACCTCCGATATCATGTAAGGATCTTGAAATAACCCATGAAGTAGTGGAGGAAAAATGGCTTTGGACGGAGAAAGTCCTAAGAAAGAAAGAAAGAAAGAAAGAAAGAAAGACATTTTTATTAATAGTACCCAAGCTATTTTGCAGGTAATGTATAAATAGAGGAAGTTGAAGTTGCCCAATACTTGGGAAGGGAAACCAGCATTGTTTAAAATATGAATTTCATGCTGGGCTCAAATGAGACTTCAACAAAAAATAATATCTTTCAAATATTTAGAAAGGTATTTTGTTATTTTACATAGTTTTTCGTAATTCATGAAGAGTTTAAAAGTGAAGAAAGTGATATTTCGTTGGACAATGAGAACAAAAAGATAAAAATGAATAATTAGAGAAATAACATGACATGTCAGAACTTCAAGACCTTGAAAGTAAACTTCTCGTATGATGAGATTTCTTTGGGAGCTGAATTTCACAGTCTGTTTCTCACTATTCAATTGAGAGAAGGTAATAATTTCTAAGTGGCATGCTCTGAGTCGGGGAAAAAACTGCTGATCTTCATCAGGTCAAGGTGAAGGAATTGTACGGGTAGCAGGAAAAGCAGGAAAGTGAAGCACTGAACACGCGATGTCTGAAGTCAACATCAGAATATCAAAACAAATGAAGAAAGTGATATGAGAAAAAAATGTATTTTTAGGTCGTTCGTCTCATCAGATTACGAAAATAATTGAAGGCGTACTTGATGAAGAATGCTGGTGGCAATTCTAAATTTAAAAAAATAAAATTTCTTCATTTTTATTGCTTTTTAGCCATCATTTTCATTCTTTAGTACATCAGGTTCTTCAGTGTGTTTCTAGCACTTATAGTATAGTGAGCATACACTCAAGTTTCATTGGTGTAAATTACCGGTTTTCGACCACCCTTCTCGTTATCTTCCAGACTTGTAAGAACGTTGCACGGCGTTTAATAATGAATTCTCTCTCCACTAAAACTGATCTTGTTTATGCATTTTTTATTTTAAATCTGATTTACTTTAATATTTTCCAAATGTTCTTTTTCTTGAGAATTTAATGTTTGTATATTCTTTAATCACAATGTAGCTTACTAACTGACATGTTAAGGTTTTTGGGATTATTTGATATGAAAAAATAGTCTACAGAGATCACATGGTCTACGTACTCTACACGTAAAAAAGAGTCGTGTAGACTATATGTAGATTACGTGTAGAAAATACGCGTAGACGTAAAATTATAGTACACGGGTAGGGGTGCCAGATGCTCACTATTTGAGTGAACTGTTCGCTATTTCAGTTATTGATTCGGTAATTAAAAAATGAGAATATTAAACATATAAAAATAACTTTTAAATAAGATTAGAGCTGACTTTGCCCTATTAGGAATCATGGCTATCGCGGAGGTCCGCGAAGTTGTTTTAGCTTCGGCGCCGTATCTACTGAAATTGTTTCAACATCAATTCCGGACTCCAATGCTAGCATTGAAAGAATTGTCAGTGTTATGAAAAATGTTTGGACCGACGAACGCAACAGAATGTAGGTTGAAGCAGTTCGAATGTGTTGTTAAATTGTTACGTCAATTGCGGGTTGCATTTGACGTAACTATTTAGTCTTATTCTACAGCGGCATCTAGTGGAGTTACAACAGAATTAACAGCACATAAATGGAGATTGGTCATACGGTGTTGGAGTTTACCTCATATATACCAATATGTACTTTATATATATAATATGTATAAATATATATAATATGTATAAATATATATAATATAAATAAACATATATAATATAAATAAACATATATAATATATAAAATATATAATATATAAATATAGATATAATATATATATATATATTGTTCAAAAATGTCTTATCTTACTATTCATTACTCTCCCCCCACACACACACACACACTGGTTCACTACTACCTGGAGACATATGTGTCAATGGTGCCTCCTGTGGTCGGTTGCAGGCTGCTGCGCCAGAAGGCGGCGGCGGACGACGAGCTGCTGGAGCTGTGCCGCCTGCGCCGCGGCGCCGCCCTCGACACCCCGCAGTCGCTGCTCGAGCTACCGGTGAGTCCCCGGCTACAGCCGCGCTCAAGAAAACCGCAGCACCTCACTCACAATTGCAATCTGCAGTACGATCCTCAAAATACACCAAGTGATTTGCAAAAATCGAGTGAGTTATGAATGTAAAGGAATCGAGAACATCATATAATCCACATAAAATATGTGATTACCAATTTCTACTAATTTTTGCTTAAAATTTGAAAGATGTGTAAAACAAAGAATCTATATAATGCCTATTTTCTTTAGGTGATGCGGTTTCATTGAGCACTACTGTACCCTAGTTTCTTCATTTATCCATTTCAGATCTGTAATCCGTCGTTTAAACTGTATAGGAGAATGTTGACGGTTATGCACACAATTGAGAAGACGAAAGTAAGAAAAAGTTATTCTAATCCATGACGGACGCTTAACCGTGTGGCTTCGGTGGTGTAACGGTTAGCGTATCGCATTGTTTTACCCGAGTTCGCGGGTTCAAACCCGATAGAATCATGTGGATTGTTAAGGGTGAAAGAATCTTTCGTACGCCTTTCATCGGAGGGGAAGTAGAGCCAGAGGTCCCATGTAGTAGATTTATTGCATGTAAAAGATCCTCAAACCTAAATGAAGCCCCTAGCTAAATTCAAATCGCCTGTTTCGTCGCCCGAGTAATATCTTCTTTCTCCTCTAGTTGGTGAAAGGAGGGTAGTGGAATTTGTGTGATCAGACGAAAGAACAGGCGTCATGGCCTGAGTCTAGCCACGCAAAAATATGGCATCAATTGAATTGAATTGAACCTCACAGCACACACGGTCGATCTCTCAGATCACTGAATTGTTCGTCCGTTTACACAATCATTGACCATTTTAAGAATTCCGTCCTTCTCAGGAACTGTGTCGTATTGTTTTCGGATGTCATAGCTTCTTCTTCCTGCCAATAGGTTCTACCTGCCGTCACCAGATCAGTCTTAATGAAACCGTGCGCGCCTCATTGTCAGTATCCCCTAGACCGGAGGATGCAGTAGTACAATTTACAACTGACAAGAGTTTTCTTAAGTACATCTTGTTATTATTGTTAAACATTGTATTTTTGTAAAGGGTTAAAATGTCGATGTCTGTAAATGTGTTTAATGCATGTTTGTGCCTCAATTCCAGCACCCCTCCCCAACTCAATTTGTCAAGCAAGATATTCCAAACGTCAAACGACGCATCTAAGACATCACTGCGAGTACTGAAAAAACCTTTACTAGCGAGCGTGCTGTAAGGTTAAGGGGCGCCACGGATATATGGGACAACTTATTAATAATGCCTACTAGCGTAGTTCTAGCGTTTGAATGCGCAAGTCGTTACGAGTATTGTGTCATTACCCATTGAAGGCTGGCTGTGTTATTTCGCGCTTCTGCGGGCTCCTACGCCACGACGTCTAGGAAGTACTAGAATAAATTCTGCGCACTGAGTTTCTTAATGTTAGGTTCTGCGTATGTGCGCCACTTAAGAAGTCTTGTTTGTATGCTGTGTACAGGAGCCAGCAACCAGCATGTCCAACGATCGAGATATTTATTACAAAACAAGATTTGGTGTTTTTAGGTCGTAAATTAATACATTTGAAGGTGTAAATTTTGGTCCAACGTCGTAGGTAAAGTGCAGTGAGAAGGTCTTCATGTATACACAAAAATTATATCTCCAGCAACTTTATAAACGTTTCCTCTCTGTAATAATATTATCAATGGGTTTATCTTCGTTACCACGCATGCATCGGATCATGGCCGCCACTTCCAGGAATTTTTGTAGTTCTAGGGTTGGACTGTGGCAAGACACTACCTAGATAGCTGGGTCGAGTTCAGTCGCTGTCTGGAGGAGAATTCTAGCGGCCGGCTGTTCTGATCGGTAGTTTGAATGGATGGGATGGCCTTTTATTAACCTTTTGATTATCAAACTATAGTAAGACTGTCTTAAAAAATCTGGACAAAGAAATATTATTAAAATCCAAAGACAGTCAGAAGATATTATTGAAATATTTGATATTTAATTTATATTTTTTTCGCATTGCGTTTCGCTCGCGGTGTATTAAAAAGAATAGTATACGCAACACGGGCGCCTGGTGATTCCCGCACACGTCTCTTTGTCGTCCTCGCTGTGCTCGGACGACAGACTCGACTCGTGCGTGAATCTATTTGAAGGCGGACTTGCCCGTGTTGTGAATGCGTCCGTTTCGCACCCTTGTTACGTAAACTGCTATTTCCAAAACATGACGATACGCTATCCAAACCAGCACAAGCCAATTGACGCCGGCCCCGTGGCGGAGACCGCTAAGGCAGTAGTTCCGTAGTGATCTTGGACCGTGGGGTCGCGGGTTCGACCTCCTCGGGCACGGTTGTATGTGTTCGTCCTTTCACCCCCTATCATCACCATATCGTGTCGTCATCATGTCATAACTTTAATTCCAATAGTGGTCTCTAATGACCGAGTAGTTGATGCGACCTTAAATTTAAAAAAAAATAAAAAATAAGAAAAACAATTGACGGCTCCCGGTTACTTTCTTCCGCCATCACCGCCACGTCGCTGGCATTCCCAAGAGTTGCTGGAGTGTGATGGCTGCCAGGCGGTCAGCCCTTTCACCAAGAGGCTTCGCGGCGACGCAAGAAAGAGGAGCGGAAGGGAGCGACCAGTGTTTTACCGCCTCCGCCGCTCACAGCGCTAGCAGTTTAATAGCACTTCGCCTTGGACGTAAAGCGGTTTATTTACGAGAAAACGCGCACAAGACACAAGATGTTGGCTGAGGCGGTGTCACACTCAAGAGCGTTTTCTATGAGGAAGTCCGTTGCCCTTTCCGTAGTAAAATTAGGTTTATCCATTACGGTTACGTAAAACATGCTTAATTTCCTGTTTAACGTCTGTGTTGATCAGTGAAATAGCAATATTAACGACCAACAATGTTAACAGACATAGGTATTTCGTAGTGAGAGTAAATTAATGTTTTAGAAAGATCGAGATTTTGACATAAATTTCGAGACCGCTTTAGGTTTCATGCTATCTGAAATTTCGACATTTACGTATTGAACATTCGTACATACACGTATTGAACTTGTAAGTCAGTAACTACACTTGGACTTATAGATGAGACTGATTCAAACTTCGGGCGACATCGTTGAAGATACACTAACGTATACTGAAAATGCTGTTTATTTTGCTACATGTAAAATTTGTTCCCACTATGAGTTACAGTTTAATATTGTACCAAGGTCTGCAGTAGTTTTTTGTCGTTAACGTTGCTTTTTTAAATCATAAGTTATTGTTCGTGGCAGTAAAAATTAATTGTTGGGAAGTAATGGTGATATAATGTATATCACGAAATTAAATCTTTGCATAAGCACGGATGATAAAAATATTAAGGCAATGCCATTAAAAAAGTATTTTTAACCTTCCGAATTAAATAAAACTCTGAACTGAGAATTTTATTTTGCTCCTAATATACTTTACTTACAACGAAATTAAACATTGTTTACATTTCCTTGGCAACTAAATTCATGAAAACCAAGCAACACCGTTTCTTATTATCATATTGCAATATTTGGATATTTCATTTAAACTATCTGGCGTTCGTTAACATAAATGTAATAGACGAAATAATGTTCGCATTCAAGAATTTAATAGTTTTATTTTCTTGTACCATAAATGATTATCGTTTAAGAGAAAACTCACTCAGCTGGATCGATTGGATGTGACGATATCATTTTCCAACACAAAATATGTCTTGGGAAATGATATCGTCACATCCAGTACATGTTCAGTTATACGTTCTCTCTTTGGCTAATAAAACTAGCTTTATTTTATCCTTGTTTGCTGTATTAGTTTCTCGACGACGGAAGCAAATAAACAGGAGAAGAATTTAAATGTTTGACAAGACTTACGATTATTTTACTGCAGATGGCATCTTGAATATTGCGATGTTTAGCAAATTTAAAATTGTTTTTGAAGTTTCACAAAATATAATTGTAAACATTTAAAAATAATATTTCTTAACAATATTTTTTAAAATTTTAGAAGGTCAAGCTACATAAAAATTTGCACAGCGAAAAAGGTGTTATATTGCAATTTTCTTAACACTGCTTTTGAAGAAAATCAGCCGTTGACAGGTTTAATCCATTCCGGAGCTTGTATGTCGCCACAGTGACGTCACTGTGGCGACATACAAGCTCCCGATTGGATGGCAGCGAAACAGCTGATTTCTGTCAGACACGGTGTTAAGAAAAACGCAGTATATATGCCTTATGTACTCCTAACAGAAGTACTAATATTCGTCAGCCTTTGTCCAATAACTTCGGTGGGCTGATACAGATCAGCGCAACACTGATTGCCCCTGAAGTCTTTCTGATCGCGAGCTCCTAGGGTTCCAATTCCATCTATAATGGATTTTCGTCTCTATCTACGTAGCTGGATGTAATGCAGCCGCCGTTTGAAAGAGTATTGTAGCGGCGGCTACTCTGCTTGAAAGTTTGAATCTTTGATTTCTCCGATCAATACCAGGCGAATGCCGGGGCAGTATCCTAACAAACGGGTCGCGGACCTCGCGTGTTTCTTTCATTTCATGAACGAACGAATATTGTGTACCCACTCCACGAAGTTAACATCAATGCCCAAATCTTGATTATTTCTAAGAAAAAATGGACGATTAAATTGGAATATAATTTGAAATAATCGGTAGCGATAACTGCAAGTGCCTGCAATGGATTCAGTAGTCTCACCTTGAGATAATTCGACTAAAACACGATTCTAAATAGCAAATATAATGAAAAATCTAAAAATGACACCATTAACGGACGAATAGGCAGTTTCAGATTCTAAACTGAGATAGAAGTTTAAGACACCATAAATTTAGTTTTTGTAATAACGTTAAGTCATAACAAGTTTTTATAATGAATGACAAAAATAAACAAAGACGACATCTGCATAAAAGTCTATTTATTCGATTACCATACACGAGAGTAAAAATATTTTGTATAGGTGTATGTAAGTAGTACGAAATACACAAGAATAAAGCAGTCAGAAAAATTAGTTTTAGAGTACCTTTCTTCCACAAGCCCATTTTCGTCCCTAATATTTAGGGAGAGATATTTATATATCAACTTGGACATGGTGTCAATTAAACATGAATCTCCATATTGCATAGTATTAGATTTTTCGTGTAGTAGTTAATATTTCATGTCATACATTAGTTCCATTTTCTGGAACTATCAACACTTTCAACACTTCAAACTGAATTTGTTTCTAACACTAGTGCCAGTAAAACGTCTGTAGAAAACAATACTGTACATCAGTTGAGAATTACCAAAGTTTCATGTAAAGGTAGCCCAGCAACGTTGTCTACTTTGGTCAGATCTCTAATTGTTAGAAAAGTGAATTGCGCTATGACAACGTGCCATGCCAGTTCTGCACACATTATTTGCTCTTTTCAATGAAATATGCTCACTTGCGATGTGCACACGGTCAATGAATGGATGATATCCGAGGTTTTGTGACAGTTATGGGTAAAATTATTAATCCTAATTGAAGCAAATTTGAAACAAAGAATATTTGAACATTAATGAACCTACTGTAGCAGTTATCTCCGCTCTTGCATATCCGGACAGAGCGCCTTCATCAAGAGGGTAACTCACTTAGGCAAAGCGAAGCGATTTCAAGAGAACCATACACATCCAGGATACGTTTACTAATTTCCCTGAACCGTTTTACCAGTTCCGAGAGTTTGGGTACAACCACGAGCGTCTTTGGCTACAACCGCGCAAGTGAAATGTCAGGAACGAAATTCATGTGATCCAGAGTTTCGAAGTCCTTTCGAATACATGCTCGCACTTGACTTATCCTCAACAACTGTACTGGATGAGTTTTGCACAGAGGGAGTTTCTCACTGGGAGGTCCTAGGAGAGGCGATGAATTGGTTGGACTGGACCAGGGGAGGGCAAGAGTTGCTGGCGAGGGCGGAACGCATGTCTCTTAAGCCCGAACGGGTAAAACTCACGTATCTCGAGAGTGTGTGAGCGCGCGGCGGGGAGACCGGGCGAAGATTAAAAGGCGATCAATTGGATGGACTGACCACCGAGGGCGGAACTTAACTCTTAAGCCCGAACGGGAAAAAAAACTCACATGTGCGTCGTGTGCGTCACGCGTGTACGTCGCGCGTGTGGATCGCGCGGCGGCGAAACCGGGCGACGATTGAAGAGCGATGGAGAACATGAGTTGTATCCCGACGGCTGCCCAGGTCAGAACTCACGTCTTTTAAGCCCGAACGGGAAAAACTCACGTATCTGGAACGTGTGCGTCGCGTGTCTGAGACGCGTGGCGGGGAAACCGGGCGACGGTTGAAGGGCGATGGAGAACAAGAGTTGTATCCAGACGGCTGCCGAGGGCGGAACGCAAGTTTTTTAAGCCCGAACGGGAAAAACTCACGTATCTGGAACGTGTGCGTCGCGCGTCTGGATCGCGCGGTGGCGAAACCGGGCGACGGTTGAAGAGCGATAGAGAACAAGAGTTGTATCCAGACGGCTGTCGAGGGCGGAACTCAAAGTCTTTTAAGCCCGAACGGGAAAAACTCACGTATCTGGAACGTGTGCGTCGCGCGTGTGGATCGCGCGGCGGCGAAACCGGGCGACGATTGAATGGCGATAGAGAACAAGAGTTGTATCCAGACGCCTGCCGACGGCGGAACTCAAAGTCTTTTAAGCCCGAACGGGAAAAACTCACGTATCTGGAACGTGTGCGTCGCGCGTGTGGATCGCGCGGCAGCGAAACCGGGCGAAGGTTCCGCGCCGCGCCGCGTGTCGCGCCACAGCGCCGCTCACCTGTTGCCGCGGCAAGTAGGTCGCCCACCGCGGCGGGCGCCGGGGCCCCATCCCCTCCACCGGCACCGGCTCCGACGCAGGCGGCGGTGCTGGCGATGGCGACGGAGGCGGGGCGGGAGGGGGCGCTGGTGGCTGTCATGTTACCGGTGGACAAGGGAGTTCGATACTGGGGGCATTGGCGGATCCAGGAGGGGCATGGGGCCATGCCCCTCCCCAAAGGCCTGGAGTTTTCGTTTGTTACCTACCTTTATTTGGCAAAAATTATTTAAATGTTTATTTATATTAAAATTATGTAATTATTTAAACAATAATATTGTATTCTAGGAAAATTTAATGTTTTTTGGTCAACAATTGAAAATTTTCCTATTAGTTCGCCAGAGTTTCGGAAGTTCATTGTTCCCTCATCAGGGCTGTGGGACGCATATTTACAATGTAACTTTTCCAAGTTGGATACGTAACTTATAAAGTAAATAACTACACTGAGATATTAACCTACACTAATAAAATCACTGATTAATTATAATTAAAATGAATATATACCATAAACCCACCTTGCTAAGGTCGAATAATATTGTATACTACCATATATACCAGTGTTGTCAAGGTCGATGCCACGAGCGGAAGTCCCAGGCACGAGTGCCACGACGAAATCGCCCCTCCACGCAGTTCATTACCCCGCCACCAGACACAATGCCATCCCTATTGTAAAACGGCGGGATTACTAATAATTTTCTTTCCCGTCGCTAGTTGCGCAGAGACGTTCGTGGCATGCTACGGAGCCACGACGCGTGTCACTGCCACCATTATACCTTCACACCACTGATATATACACTACAAAAATATACAATATAATATCAAATATGTTTATTATTTAACAAAAATATAGGATGCGCCCCCCTCCCCTCGAAATGATCGGCTGGATCCACCTCCGGCTGGCGGTGACTGTGGTAGTGTTCGTGGCGGGTGAAGCGATGCCTACTGTGATGACGTGGGTGGTTTTGGTGGTGGCGGCGGGCTCCGGGGACTGGAAGTGGGGACGGCGACGATGGTGGTGGCGTTCTCGGTGTCGGTGGGGGCGGTGAAGGCAGTAGTTACGTGCGTGATTGTGATGGCGGCGGAGTTGCTTTGGTGGTGTTGGCGGCTGCGGTGATATGTTTGTGGTGATGGCGGTTCTGATGGTCGCGGTGGTGGTGTTCGTGGCGGGTGCAGCGATGACTTCAGTGGTGATGGTGATGGTGATGGCGGATGTGGTGTGTAAGCGGCGGAGGCGGTAGAGTCGCGGACGGTGGCTGAGAGGCAGGCACAAGCGGTCCTGACGTATGTGATTGTGGTGGCGGCGCTTCGGTGGCGTAGGTGTGAAGGCAGTGGTGGCTGTGGTGTTGACGGTGGAAACGTCAGTGCGATGGGGGTGCGGGGTTTGTGGTGTTGGGTGGTTGTGGTGGCGGCCGTTGGGGTGACGGGAAACGGCGACACGAGCCGCGGTGGTCTGAGAGTGTGTGGCGGTGGAGGCGGTGTTGAAGTGTGTGTGGTTCTCCTAGCGGCGACGGTGGTGGTGAAGGCAGTCGCGATGGTGGGGCAGAGGCGACTTGGGCGTTCGTGGCTTCAGCCGCGGTGACTGTGGAAGCGGCAACGTGGGCGTTGGTGAAGTATGGATGTGCCCTTAACAGCTAAACTGTTATTTCTTAACAATCAACCTTGAGTAACTTTTACGCGAAATAACGCGTTATTTCGTTTAACTTGTTATTTGCTGTTATCGGTGGAAATTTATAGCACTCCAGTCTATTGGGCGAAACCCGAAATACTACAAGCTTCTGCGGCCACCATTTTGTACAACAACAGTTTCACTGCAGCTAATGAATCGTGATTAGCACATGTTCAAATTATAGATTCATTAATACATAATTCGTCATTATTACATATCAATGTGTCACAAATTTTTTTTATTTTATTGTATAGGTACATTACAGTAATAAATTTTTCCTTTAAAATAAACCCGTCGAATACGTTTGTTAACTTCCTCACGACTTATTTAACACTTAGCAGTCGGCCATTTTAGGTTGCCGATCATGGACGTGTATTTTTCAACTATTATTAATAATCGTAATTACGAGTCCATTGTTACTCCGATAACCATTATTGAAGGAAAGCTTTTAAGCCCATCTCCATGGCAAAGTGCGTGTTTTTTTCTTTTACTTTTTTCATTTCAATTAATTTATTTTTGTCTGGATTTACATCGTTCAGCCTTTCGGCTCGACAGATGATTGGTGACTTACCCTAACCTTAAAAAGTACGAGTAGGGAAACTCATTGAGCACCGCCAGAACATCACTGGAGATGATTTTAATTACTGGAGATAATTCTGTGGTCACAGAATAAAAGTTCTTAAGTCAATTTTGGGCACAAATGGGTCTAGTACTGCAACTACAAGTTAGGTATCTATATTTTATTTTAGTAAAACGATCGAATTCAAATGTCTCCTTAACGAGAAAAAAGCGTTGGGAAATAGCGTTGAGCATAGGAAGAAGCGTTGGCTCAATAATATTTAACCCTTGTTTTCTCCAAACTCAGATTTTTGACACAAGAACTTTTACGCCATGACCACAGAATTATTTCTATTCAAATGTGGAAAAGCAGTTTAAGAATGAATGAAGGGGATATCTGTTTTTCATTCTCAGGAAGGGAGGGTTATCAATAGAGACCGGAAAAATATGTAATATAAAACGTCAAAATATGTACATAAATATGTAATGAAAATAGTAAGAATATGTAATAAATATGTAAAATCTGATATAATATGTAATATTAAAATACACATAATAAAATGCATTTACGTAATACGAAATTAGATTTACAAAAACTGCTCACATCATACAACTTTCTCGTCAGTAGTAAAAGCTTCGTCTATTGTAATCCAGGACCGTAGTTCAGCAGCCGAACTAATCGCAATAGAAGCCATCTCACAAACTGGCGACATGTACGACCAGCAAACATACACTGTAGCATCGTCATCAAAGTGTTGCACGTCAGTGATCGCAAAATTTTCTCCGAAATTAAGGTTACAGATCACAAAACGCGGTGTCGATGATGCTTTTGACACCCAGATTTCCCCCAAAATGTAGGGAAAATGCTGATATTTAAAAAAAATACATCTTTTCACAAAAAAAATAGAATTGAATAGAAGAAAATTGATAAAATAAGAAAAAATATTGTGAAAACAGCAAAATATGTAAAATATGTAATATAGTACTAAATATGTAAAAATATGTAAGGAAAAAATTCGATATTGTGTTAGGAGGGCTATGATTCGCCAAGATTACAATTTTGAGATAGGTAAGTAGAAAACAAAAAAAAAAATGTAATTACATAAAAATCCGGTCTCTAGTTATCAATGCCGAGGTTGTAAGTGCGTGGTGGTCGAGGCTTTGGCGGCGGGGGGCGGCGAAGGCAGTGGCGATGGTGGCGGCGGCGGCGGCGGGAAGCTAAGAGAAAGCGCACGTGCCGACGCCGACGCCGCCGACGTCGCCGACGCCGTGTGAGGCGTCTTCCCTTCGGCAGCGCCGCTCATTCTGGCGTCGCTTGCCGTCCGGGGAGCATGTTTTGAATTTGCACTAGACTTGTGCATGTGGGGCTTATTTTAGAGCTCCCTGATTGAACGTTGAAGCGACGCACGAAACGCAAGCGACACATCTCTGTGACACACATACACTTTGGAGAGACAGCTTATGCATTCCAAAAGAGTAGTAGCAGGGCGCTTGTGAGAATATTAGTGAGGTTTATGAAAGAATAATTAGAGGCACCAAACAGTTATAAAACCTATAATTTATGTAATCCGAATTTAATGGTAGTCCTTAATTGAAATATTTTGGGGGTAGTTTATTAGTGCAAAACAATTACATATTTATAAAAGGACTTCCCATACTTTTTTTAAAGAATTTGGGATACGTAATTGATATTTGAAGGAAGAAAAATAACTTTAGGATATTTTGTGGGGAACAAATTTAGACAGATATTAGTAAAAGCAATTACTTTTATTCTTCTCTTTTGACTCCCATGTTTACAAAACGGGTTGCAAATTACCTCTGATTTACTTCACATCTCGTAGCTGAAAATTCAGCCCCAAACTCTTTTTTACATTAACCAGTTTTCATAAACCTCATTCTTACCAGCGCCCTGCCACTACTCTTTTCGAATGCACAAGCTGTCTGTCTGTCTCTTCAAAGTGTATGTGTTTCAGAGAGATGTGTCGCTTCCGTTCAATGCGTCGCCTCAATGTCCAATCAGGGAGCTCTTAAATATGCCCCATGCAAAAGTCTAGTGCAAATTCAAAACATGCGTCCTGGGAGGTGGCGTTGACGCTCGGTGCTGTTATGGGGATATCTCTCTAAGAAGGGACAGTGGCGTAGTTAGGTAGGGGCAGGTGGGGTTCTCGGTTGTGCCGCTAGGAGTCGCATGATCGCCAGCACTGCTCGATGCAGTCGCGATCATGCGAGTCCTAGAGTCACGATCGAGAACGACGCGAAATACCATGAGAGATTCCAGCGTGATGACACGCCCCACGCGCCAAGAAATAAAAACCCAAGTATAATACTTTGAAAAAGAGAAGAACTGATAGAAGAGATAAAGGAGAGAAAAATTCAGAAGTTCTGAAATATTTCTTGGGCTCTCAGTTCACATGGTCCCCGCTTTCCGACTCTTCTAATGGTTGTCGCACGATCGTTTCGCCATTGTTAACATCAGAATCCTCTACGCCGCACGGGTTTTCAACGCAGGCAGAACTATATGGCGTGTGCAATAAGCACTAAGATGGAAGCAGAGGCTTGCGTGAAATTAACGTGACGTAATGAGCATTTGCGGTGATTGTATTGCACGTGGTAGCGAAGCAATGATAAACGTGCGCGAAGCAGTTACGTTAGTGGTGCTTGTTCCGAGTTGTAACTGCGGAGTGTGCTTTTTATCTCTAAACTCTAAGTCACATACAAAACAAATGCAAATTGAAATAACACGAGCGAAGTAACAGTACGCACCATGTTGGGGATGTAGCGAAAGCTGCACGCTGTCGTTATGATTCGTACCTTCGTTAAACTTACATCTTAGAGGGAACACGTTGTCCAATCATCGCCTGAAGTGTTCGCAGTCATTCTTTTGTAACGGACGTGACATCAAGACTAGTTTGTTAAGTTAATTACATTAAATTTTACAAACAATACCAACATATTTTTTTACAAACAGGAAGGTTTCAACATAAATTAACAGTGTACAGAATTGCATACATTTTGATAAAACAGTTTAAGTTCGATAAAAGTTTTGGTGGCTGTAACGGACGTGACAAATAAGACACCTGACCTGAGAGATAGATAATTTGTGATTTGAAATTCTCTTCAATTTCCATAGATAATAAATTAATTTTTTAGTACTGTTTAATCTAATTATAAAGTACGTTTCTGCACTAATCACCACTCTCCTTTGATTTTTATTTGAGAGAAGAAATAAATTATATGTTGTAACGGATGTGACAAGTGTAGGCTTACCAATAAGAAATAATCAAGATTTTGGCAAGGACATCTTTATTTGTTTTTATTTACTTGAAATACATGTTAACACTAATATAAGATCCTTAACCTCAAGGGCCTTAAAGCTTCAGGTTCCTCGATTATGCAGACCAGGTGTACTGTGTAAAAGAATAGCCCTTCGGTGACAAACGTGTTGTGTTTTATGTTACGCAGTCAAGTTTCGCTCTGTGCAAAAATTCTATTGGTTTGAATTATCGCTATTGTCAACGATACTATTGTTATTGCCAACATCGTCGTCCTTGCCATTATCTTCATTGCCATATTAGTTTTCACTAATATCAATATTGCTGTTGTCATTATCACCAACAGGGCTCGAATTCTGATGACCTAAAAATTCTTCAAAAATGACCTATAAAATGACTTTAAAATAAGAGGAAAATTAGCTATAAAATGACTTAAAATAAGAAGAAAATTATCTAATTGTTTGAAATAGTCAGACATATGTATGAATATGTTTCAATGAATTTTACGATTTTAAACAAAATTTATTTATATAAAATTATATTTAATCCAATATATTATTTATTTTAGGAGGAAATGTAATTCTTAGCTCGAATCTTCCAACCGATAGTTTTGAAAGGTCGAGGAAGTTGCCGAAGAGCCGTGTAATTTTGAGAATTCGAAAAATAGAGTCAACTACGCTAGTAAATTTCGTCATGAACTGATGATACTACTGATGATAAAATCTTTATTATAGGTAGTCACTGTAAATTCATGAAACATTCACTAACAAAAAAAACAGGAAAAGGAAACAAAATGCGCAAAAATGACAAAAATGACGCAAAGTTGCAATAAATGACCCAATAACTATATATTTGTATCACTTATAATATTTGTATACAAGTTAACTACGTCTAGAATGCACAAATGAAAAGATGACGTGTCATCAGAAACCGAGCCCTGATCATCAACATAACCACTTCAAAGATCATCGTTATCTACAGTGACCAGACATATGTCCTATTTTTAAGAGTATTGTACTCTTTTAGTGGTATACGTACTCTATACTGTATTTTCTTTACCGATACCCTCAATTGTATTAGTGTTCGTACATGTATAGATTTCGTGTTTTTACAAAGCTTAAAATTACTTACTTGTTTATGCTGTGCTTTTTTCAAAATATAATTTAATATATTGCAAATTTTGATACAATTTGAGAATGTCTTTGGTCGTGGATGAAAAAATTGGAACCACTTATTCAAAAACCGAACATTTACAATGCATTTTGGAAATTGCCATATTTTAAATCTTAGTGTTAAATAGTTTAATAGTCTATTATGTTACGAAGATGCATTGACCTTCACTTGACATAAAAATATACGATTAAACACGAATATTGTTAAAAGAAAGTCGATTTCTTTTATTTGCTGAGTTAAATTTAATAATATTTTTGTTTAAATAAATGCGTATATATATATATATATATATATATATATATATATATAATTTTATGAATTCAATAACTTTTTCAAAAGCATCATTGCAATAAAAAATTAATCGATGAATTCTGGAAGCCTTCCCGTTGGTAATTCACGAGACCTTTAGTAACATGGATGGCTAAAGACCCGGTAGGCCACTCATTTAATTTTTTACAAAAGAGAAATAGATAGGTAACATAATGATCAGAGAACTTCCGTCTTTTCTTTATACAATACACTAAGACATGAAGCTTTTATTCGTTTATTAAACGTCATCGATACAAAACCCCGTTAATGTTCTGCTATGGGCAGTACACTTAATGACTTCTGTTTTACGTCCTGCGCAATTTAATCGCACAGGTCTGTCTTCCTCTTTGTTAATAACTGCTTAGTAATAGCAGAATGTTAACCCACGCACAATACTTGGCCTCGACATTCCATGGTGGATTGCTGTTCATTTTTAACACAATTATTTACAAAGAGCAGATTGTTCCCACGAGACTGGCTAGTGTTATGAATACGAAATGCACCTATTTAAATTTATAACAAAATCGTAAATATTGATTTAATCATAACATCCTTTTTAAAGTTTAATAATGGAATCAAAATTATATCTGTTAACAAGTAATTGAAACCGGCTTAAGCATTACACATTTGGCGTGATGTTTGTTCCTACTTGTTCGAAATAGGTTTATGACTTTTTTACTTTAAGTCCAGATATTTCTGCAGACCACTGTAGTCTATGAACCATCGCTTGACAGCTGCTGGTATGGTTCAAAAAGGCACCCTTTTTATGTCTGTGGGATGGGTCGTGGGTGCCTTACTTGGTTTCGAATGTCCTTCTTTCCCTTGATGATTCTCGTCCCTTGATGCAAATCTTACATCTACTAACAACCGTAGTGATAATCCTCCCTGAATCTAACACTAAACGTTATTCTCTCGCTCTAAAATATTTTAGAAGAATCACCAGAATCTGAGCCAGAATCTGAGATTGAGAAAATGGGATCTGATCCACAAGTAATGTCTATGTGTAAGACTTTGGGCTATGGCTTCGGATGCAATAGTATGGATAAGCTTGGTCATGTAAAGTTGTCCATGATAACTGAAATGGAAAAAATAAGTAAAGAATAGTTTAGGTGAAGACTCTCGCTAGCTCATTTTCCCCGTAAGTATATTGCTTAGGGATGACTAATGATTCTGTAATCTAGAGTCATCTGAACTTAATGGTAGTGAAACTCGAACACAACAGCTAAGCGAAATAACAGGATCGGTTAAGTTGACCCCTTCTCAAGCAGTGAAAATCACCAGTTGCGTGAAGAACTATTTTATAATACACAGGAAACGATGAATTAAATATTATTAAATCATTAAGATTATTATACACATTTATTGTACATTGATAACATAATAATTATATCATTATTACTTGTAATTGGATCAGAGGAACATAATTTTATCGTCAGAATTGTAAAAAATGTTATTATTGAATTAGTAATGAAAGAGATGACAAATACATTGCCACATTAAGCTATTACCATTCCACATTGACAATGTTCACATCACACATTCATTCACAGAGTTACCTTTTTTTCTTTTTACAATTTACTATGTGCCCTATTTCCTCAGTGCTAAATGCCTCGTCTTATAGGATTCAAACTGTTGTAAATCCCAAGTTGTTGTTGGAGAGGTTGATACCTTTCATTTAACGGATAAAAAGCCAATGTTGTCGAGGTATCTAACGTTTATTAGCTAAATCGTTTATCGATCGCGTAGTGATCACAATAAGAACTGAATAGCAACCACTAGGTGGAAGAACGATTTTCTTATGACGCAAACTTTTAGTATACTTAACCCTGAATGGCGTACTGTAGTGGTAACATTCATACTGAAGTTTGTATTCTGATGAACACATTTTTGTCATGCTAATAGAATGTGTTTGAGAAAGGAAGATCACATAAGCTAATATATGCATTACTGAATATATTGAACTTTACGATTTACTTCCAAGTGAAATGAATAGTGGAATACTCCATCCAACGTACTGATTACAAAAAGGGTTTTCGATAACACAAGACATCTCTCGATGAAATACATTGCTACATCTCAGACATGTCTGAAACTGCTATTTCTCATTCCGTGTCTTCGTGAAGCCATATTTTCGAGATGTTGACTATCACGTGAGATATAATTTACGTTGTTTGATGATAATATATCTTATTTCAAACTCGCTTATATAACAAAAGACGTGCGGCAAGAAGGGGAAAAGGACGGGCTTTCTTGTTTCTTGTGAACACCCGGAGCTGTTGCAATTCTAGGCTTTGGAGTATAACCAAGAATTATGAATGCTGTCATTTAGATAGTGATCATCTTTCTTGTTTATAGTAAACATAGGCTCATCTAAGGTATTGCGACGACTCGTCTGGGATCTGTAGTCCTCTGTAATGGAAGTTACGTAACCAAACGTCCATGACTGGAGAGATATTGAATAAAAGAAGGGAATTATCTGTGATTTATTGTTTACTTTTGAGATTTAGAGAATTACTGAGACACGCATTCCGGACATTAACATGTTTCCAAACAGTAGACTGATGAATCTCTGTCTGTTATCCCTGGAAAAAGACAGTGTCTCTTAGTAAATTCTCAAGAAAGAATCAGGAAATTTTTGACTTAACTCTGTGCAGTCAACGGACATAGCCGTTATATATAAGAAACGTTTATTTGTAAATTAGTTTATTTATTTATTTGAATTTTAGGGATCTACATACAGCTACCAAGATTCTTGAGATTCGATAACAATGGTGAGGATAATGACGATGGAGAAACCAGCTTAAATGGTTGAGAGCATCAATTGATGTCATTGAAGTGCCTCTGACCGGAAGGTCCTAGGTTTCGATTGCCGACGGAGGCAAGATTTTCATCATTAGCGAGATAGCTAGATCGAATTCAGTCGCTGTCTAGAGGAGAAATCTGGACGATTGTTTGACAATGTAAACGCTCAGGAATAATTTCAACTCCTCCAGTGGAACATTTGGTCAAAAGTTAATGGCAATATCTTTGAATATAATAAATTTACCAGTCGATTTTCTCTAACATCTTCTTTAGAGAAAAAAATACGAACTCCCCATTTCCTCAGAAAGTCTCTTTCTTAAAAGCTCGTAAAGGAAAGACATTGTGAACAATCATCAAACAACAAAATTATAACAGGAATTTATAAAAATCGGAGCTTAAAATTAACATTGTGGCGTGTTTTTTGTGGAATAACTTTTTTGGTGCAGATGTGACTTGGACGAACTATTTTTCGAATGTTTTCTGTTTCTGTGATTACATTTCCCCCTTATGTTTTATTTAACCTCGCTTAATTTCTCCCCAAATCACATTTAAACTATTGTAGCTGTCACTTCTGATTAGCCTCATTTATACTCACATATGCACATACTACATACACGTATGTGAAGATACATTGTACGTACGCCTCGGTATGCATGCATACATGCAAGGGTATGCAAATTTAACAGAAGTGCTAATCAAAGCAGCTGAGGTGTAAATATTGCAGCATTCTAGGATTTCGTCTTGCGATTCTTAAGGAATTAATAACAATCTACGTAAAGAAGTAGTTCCACTTCTTGACTACACATCGTATGAAAACTTTTTTAAAATAAATGCTGCCAATGAAAACTTTGCGTTTTTAAAAGCAATTGTTTAATGTAAACATTCAATAATAAATATCATCAAAGCTTGACGATTTTTAAGATGTTCAGTTCCTTATGTTGATTTTAGAACCACAAAAGTCTCAAAGTCGAAAATGTATATTTTTAGGACATATTTCAAGCAACCAGCCCAATGTTTTTATTTAAAACTTCCCGAGCGTATTCTTCTCCCAAACTTTTCTTGTTGACCGAGGTATATGAATCACGCCGTCCTCCATCATTTTCCTGATTGCGTAATTGTCTCGCGCGATCTAAGCAACACTTACGGAGCGAAGGGCAGGCTCCACACGCTGGATAAACACCCTCAGCAAGGAGCGCCCAATTTGCAAGCGGCGCGGGCGTGCTTTTAGCTCCGCTCATAAATATGTATAAAAAGGCAAAGAGGGCTTAGGGGATGAGGAGAGACGGAGCTATTGGTGAACAAAGTTCCTTGAATATCTTGCAAGGTCGAAAAATTTCAAAAATAGTTATTTATGACCCAAGGCAGAGAGCGTTTAGGAGTTGAGGAGAGACGGATCGGATTAGTAAACAGAGGTCCTTGAATATCTTGCAAGGTCGAAAAATTTTCGAATATAGTTACTTACGACTAAGCTGCAGATTTTTCCGTATTTTCTTATTTTAATTCATTCAATTAAAAATGCAGTATTTTAGGTTACTTACTCATTTTGAGGCATTAATAGTATTATATTTTAATACATCTAATGCTTCAAAATGAATAAGCAACCTAAAATACTGCGTTTTCAATTGAACGATAAATATAAGCAAATAGGCAAAAAATTCGCAGCTCATTTATGACCCTAGGCAGAGAGCACTTAGGGGATGAGAGACGGAGCGGAATGGTGAACTGGAAAATCTTGCAAGGTCGAAAAATTACGAAAATATTTATGACCCGAGTGATAAAAGTGGCATTTTATTTTGCGAGTAGGAAACATTACGGCACGAGGCCGATAGGTCGATTGGTACAATTCTACGAGAAAAAATAAAATCGCTTTTACCACTTGTGTCATAATTTTTAGACAGCCTTACTGGTATTATTTTTTTTATTTCAAGCATACAAATCACTGAGTTACATTAAGGTTGATAGTAGCTGATGCGATCAGACGGAAGTATTTTGATTTCGTGGGTTGCATTTACAAATTTATCAGTACACTTGCGCATAGTCACAGTTAATGCTAAAAATTGTACTTTTGGCACGCTAAGCATGCCCTAAAAGAGCCACTTTTAGTAGTATATACAAAGTAAAATATATTTTTTTCAATAATTCACTTCCGTAATAATCCTACTTATTCTTCATGGTCAGTCTGATTGTTTTTCATGTAAAAGGGCCCAGGTTGTATCGCCGGTAGGAGAAAAACATAAATTCCACAATGAAGTATCATAACGCAGTACACCCATAGATTTTCATTTACAAGGGCCCTGGGGTCATTCTGGACAGGGTCAGAAAAAAAATTTACCTTCCATAGGACTAGTTTGTGGTTCAAACCATGCAGTCTTTGGGGTGATGATTGTACGGACGTATTCGTAATATCACTGTAAACAGAGATTTGAAAACCTTGTGCAAGACAAAATGTATTAATTATATATATATATATATATATATATATATATATATATATATATAAATATAAAACAAATTAAATAAAAATATTTTATTTTTAATAAATACAAACATGATGGAAACGATATTTTAAGATACTTAAGAAACGACATTTTACTGTTTTCGACGGCGTCTAAAAATAAATATTCCAGAAAACGTTTTTTAATGAAACTAAACATGAACGCTGACTTGATGAAAGAAGCGATGCGGAGGCGCTTTCGCGCCCCTCCCACTGTGGAGGCTGACGTCAGCCGCTGACGGCATCCCGCGCGGCGCGGCGGCGCGGCGGCCCACCGGACGAGCGCGCGACAAGGCGGCGCTGGACCGCCTCCTTCATTACACGGCTCCGCGGCTTCACCCGCCTCGCCTCACGGCGCAGCGCCGCACCGCACCGCGAAGCAACAGGTGACGCGTTGCGCGAGGAGCCCGCTAGCAGCCAATGGGGCCTTCCGAAACTCGCCGCTGGCGATTGATTGGTTGTTCGCGATTATGGGAGCGTCAACCACTGTGGGCGTTTGTCCCGTAAGTGTAGTGCGTGTTTTACCTCGGGAGGTGGTGGTGGTGGTGGTGATCTTTTCTCGCTGGACCGGTAGAGATGGTTCAGTGCATCAACCTGATGTCACTGCAGTCCCTCTGACCGGGAGGTCCTAGGTTCTAGTCCCGACGGCGGCAGGATTTTCGGCACTAGCTTGTCAGCTAGGTCGAATTCAGTCGCTGTCTGGAGGAGAATTCTAGAGGCCGGCTGCTCTAATCGGTAGATTTCCGTGGTGTCTCCGATCAACACCAGACGAATGCCGGAGTAGTACCGTAACAAACGGGCCACCATCGCTTATTCTTACCCTATTCTTACCCGTTAATGACACACACATGAACTACACTTCCACTCATGTCGGGAGCTTAAATATTCTGCCAACGGGGGCGGTGCCCCACTGATGGAAGATACCTGGTTGACAGAAACCCCGCTAGTCGACGGTAGGTCGGCGCTAGATCTCGCCATCCCGGGGGAAAAGATCATCGCCATCTCCCGAGAAGAAACACGCACTATACTTACGGGACTAATGATCTACTTAGTTGCTGCGCCCGGAAACATCAATCAATTTTCCCGCTGGATGGCGAGATCCGGCGCCGACCCACCGTCGACTAGCGGGGTTTTCCCACAACCAGGTATCTCCCATCAACAGGCGCCGCCCCAGCTGTGGCAAGTTCTCAACTCTCGTCTGAGGGTCCGACAAGTGTGATGGTGTAAAGCATATGAGTGTAAAATTGTGTAAGTAAGACATTTTTGATTGATTCACCAGTGATTTAGGGCACGTGAACTGCTAAGGTCATTAGTACCGTAAGTGTAGTGCTTGTTTTATCATGGGAGGTGGTGGTAATCTTCTCCCGTTGGATGGTATGTTCCGGTACGACCTAACCGTCGGCTTGCGGGGGTTTTCCCTAACCAGGTATCTTCCACAAGCGGGGCACCGCCCCAGCCGCAGCAAGCTCTAAGTTCACAAACGGTTTCGCGACATGTGTGTTAGTGTAGTGCATGTGTATGTAAGTGAGGGGTGAGGATAGGACAAGGAAGAGGACGGAAAGATCCCGCGCGTTCCGTGGCCCGTTTGTTAGGGTACTGCTCCGGCATTCCCCTGGTGTTGATCGGAGGAACCACGCAAAAGTACCGATCAGTGAGGCCAGTATAATATCATAATTCGTCCCTTTTTTTTTCAAGGAAAACCCGAAGCATTTATATTTATTTGACCCTGAATCAATCTGCATTCGGTACGACGACCAGCGCGTGTGACACATCTTGTGCTTCGCCGAAGACACCTCACAGAAATTATTCTCTCGGATCGTGACAATTAAGCGCCCAGTTGCAACTTATAATATTATAATCTTGCCTCCTTAAATGAAACCGTGACCAAAAAGAGGCTTTACATGAGTTTAGTAATAACAGGCGTCATGCACGTTGTAACGGTATCTTCCTAGAGCCATATATGTTGCCACAGACATCTGAACATAAATGCACCAACGAGCATTTTTGCTGAATCATAAAACCCTCGAGCCCGTTATCGACTAATAATATAAAACCCTGCCCCTTAAGAAAAAATAAAAGCATTTATCTTTTCACCGCCTGGAACCAATCTGCACCCGGTTCGATGTCCGGGTGGGTGAAGCTTGTTGTGATACACCGAAGACCAACGCAGAGGTCAGTGTTTCTCTTGAATAGTAAAAAGGTAAAGCGCAGCCTCAAGTAATAATATTGGACAATAATTATAAACGATATTATTTACGAAGTCTACTGGCTCAAGGTTTGACGTCCCTTGAAACATAAACATTCTATAGCCATTTTTGTCGCCTCAGACTCTTAGTCACCCATGAACCTATGAAATTTCTTCGGAATCATGAAATCCTCAAGCCCTTCATCAAGTGATTGTATCATAGACCTCTTCGTCAACGAAAATGATAATGTGCATTAAAGAGAATCGGAACAAATTTACACCCGGTTCAAATTTACACCCGGCTTACGCCTGGCGTTGGTGAGGCTCGGGGCAGTTTTAAGAGCTTTGGAGGCCCTTGGGCCTACGTTAATTCGCGGGCTCCTTATTATTACTTTCACCGATCTCCCCCTCCCCAATTTGGCACAAGTTTTGAAGTACGTTTCATTATAAACTTCCTATAGCCGTTATTGTCGCATCAGACATTTGTCCATCAACGGACCTATGAATATTTCTGCTGAATCATAAAATCCTTCCATCCATAATATCGTGGTCCCCTTCATGAATGAAAACGAGAGGAATGCATATTTGTTTGGACCTGAACCAATCTGCACCCGGTTCGATATCCGGCGTGGGTGACGCTTCTTCTATTTCTGCTCTGCTCTGCTTAAGAGCTGAAACCAATGCTCCTCTTAAATATCGAAAATTCGGAGCTCAGTTTCAACCAGTAATATGGTAATTCGACTACTTCCTTAAAGAAAACCATAATTGAAAATACTTACATGACTATATTGGCACATTCCTAAGAACATTTCTGCTGAATCATGAAATCCTCGAGCTACAATATCATAGTCCCATCCTTCAAGGAAACCTCGAGGAACATTGAATCTCGCGGGACTACCACCTCCGCTGGTCCTTGTTCTACCTGAGTGACAAGTCCACGGGTTGGGCACCTATGGCTCTTGGCCCTTATCGTCTGCTCACTGTCTCCACGTTGAAGCTAACGCCATGACTGTCGCCGTGAAACTAGAGGTCCGGGTGGTCGTCTCCAACTCTCCACCAGAGGTCGTGTCCACCTACGCAGCCATGACCTTCCCCCTGCAGGGAACCAAGAGGAACGCATCTTCACGTGAACCTGAACCAATCCGCACCCTCTTCGATGCCCGGCGTTGGTGACGCTGCTTGGGCTCGACCGAAGACCACCGCGGAGATCAGTGTTTCTGTTGAGAAGTAAAAAGTTGGAGTCCAGTCTCAACTAATAATATTGCAGAGTTATAAACGAAAATCTTTACATGAGTCTATTGACACAAGGTTTGACACACCTTGTGACATAAACTTCCTATAGCTATTTATGTCGCATCAGATATTTATCCACCAATCGAAACACCATGATCGAAAATCTTTACGTGAGTCTTTTAGCACATAACGTTGTGGTAACCGCAATAGATCGTATGTCAAATTTACTGTAGTTTTCAGGAAGAACGAAAAACGTTCCTTCCCCTCCATGTCTTGACAGTCACTTTCACAAATGTAGAAGCTTGCTATTCGGTTTTCCATTACTCCCTCGTCTTACGACCTATTGCAACTTATGTCGTTCTCTTGACTCATCACAATGGTGTAATAAACAAAAAAAGTATTTTTTTTTACATACGACCCTTTGCGGCCTACGACGGTTATGGTGTAACGGTTAGCGTATCGGACTGTTATACCGAAGTTCGCGGGTTGAAACCCGATCGATGCCGTGGATTTTTAATGGCGAAAAAATCCTTCGTACGCCTTCCTTCGGAGGGGAAGTAAAGCCGGCTGTCCCATGTTAGTAGATTTACTGCATATAAAAGATCCTCAAGCCTAAATGACGTATCTGAGCAGAATTCAAAATCGCCTGTTTCGTCGCCCAAGGAATATCTTCTTTCTCCGCTAGTTGGTGAAAGGAGCGTAGCGAAATTTGCGTGGTCAGACTGAAGAGCAGGCCTCATTGCCTGAGTCTCGCCGCGTAAAATAAGGCAATTCAATTCAGTATTGCGGTTACCACGACGATAAACTTCATATAGCCATTTACGTCTCATCAGGTATTGTTCCTCAAGGAAAACCAGAGGAACCATCTTCAGCGAACCTGAACCAACTTGCTCCCGGTACGATGCCCGGCGTGGGCGCCGCTTCTTGTGCTCAGCCGAAGACCACCGTTGAGAAGTAAAAAGTTTGAGTCCAGTCTCAACCAATAATATTGCAGTTATAAACGAAAATCTTTCCATAAGTCAATTGATACAAGGTTTGACACACCTTGTATCATAAACTTCCTATAGCCATTTACGTCGCATCAGGTATTTATCCACCAATCGAAACACTATAATTGAAAATCTTTACGTGAGTCTATTAGCACGTAAGCTTCCTATAGCCATTTTTGTCGCATCAGGTATTTATCCACCAATACACCATAAACGAAATCCCATAACACCGAATCACCATAATTGGAAATCCTTACGTGAGTCTATTAGTACAAAGCTTTCTAGAGCCATTTACGTCTCATCAGGTACTCTTCCTCCAGGAAAACCAGAGGAACGCATCTTCACTTGAACCTGAACCAATGCGCACTAGGTTCGACGCCCGGCGTGGGTGCCGCTCCTCGCGCTCCTGGCCGAAGACCACCGCGACAGCCCTCCATTCAAACGCGGCCCACGCGCTAGCACGTCCTCGAGCCGCTGTTGTTGTTGTTTATCATCGGAGGGCGATGTCGTTGCTCTCGCTTGTTCCAGTTTGTTTTGTTCTCCTTCCCGAAACAGTTGCCGGGTGAACGGCCTGCCGCCCCGCCAGGCCTTCAGCTGACGTCTGGGCGGGCGTATTGTTTCCTTATTTGGCACGCCCATCTCGGCGACGCCGGTGAAAATTGTACACACAAGTCATCCAGCCACACGCCTTTCAACCGAGCTTCCTGCTTCGCTCTTGAGCATCTTCTTCGGTGTATGGCTCGTGTACGTGTGTCTTTTGCCTCTGGCTTCTCTTTTCTTCACGGGTGTGCAATTTGCTGCTTAAGGATTTGACACAGTTATTAAGTAATTAATCGTGCATTCAGTACAATGTATATCTTTTCAATGAAGGAAGTAGAAAAAAAATGTTACTGAATTATTGACTTTTTCAAGGCGTTTACACTAGGACAACTCTTAATAGTGCTATAACAAAAAGGAACTCCCGTTTCACTTCTAGGAAATTATCATAAAATTTGTCTGATTACGAATATTTTTATTGCAATACAATGGTGATAATGTAAGTGAATACTACTGCACATATGGTTGCGATAATCAAGTTTTAGATTTTATTTCTAATATACGCAAAAAAAGCTGAGAAGGTTTTTCCACACTACCAAGGTAATAAGTTCACCCACCCCCTCACAATTTTATTTTGAGATGTGTTTGTACTTTGTTTTAAACACGGCACAGAAAATATAACATTTTGAGCAATCGGATGGCAATTCTACACATTACTCTTCCTACTGTACATCACTCTAGGTGATTATATCTTTCCGTTGAGATCATTGTTGTCCATGTAAGCATTCAGTTGAGAATGATTAACGGATATTTGGTTTAAAGGACGGATATTTATCAATCTCGCTGGCAACTGACCTACTATGATTCATTAAATATTATGCGGAAACTCATGTGTGCACTCTCAGAGTTTGCAATACTATTCTACTGGAAATTTTATAGATGGAAAATCCAACAATGTATTAGATAAATCCATCCCAATTCTATTCGTTCCTATTTTAAATATTATTTAATGACAAAACACTCTTCTACAAATACATCCACACTCTTACGCACATTATTTTCACTTATATCATAATATATAAATTGAAGACGTGGAGTCGTACAGAAGTGGTTGAGGGATCATTATAAAAGCTCGAGGAATCCGTTTGTGTCATAAAGTTGTGCTCGAATTTACATCTAATTTCAATTTAATGATTTGCAACATTTGAAAAAGTAATATAATTGTTTCTTTTTAAATTTTTTAACAACAATTACTGATGTATGGTGTGTTTTGTTTCATTTACTTCAAATTGTTCGCTCTGGTGGATTTCTATCTACTTAGAAAATAGAAGTCTGTCTTTCAACCTAAGGGTTCTTTCTTTCAGCCTAAGGAGTTCTGCCTAAGGGTTAATTTTTACTTGTAATAATTTTCTGACCTTGTAAAAATAGACACGAAAATATTTTTCAATAATTTATTTCTTTCACTTTAAATTTACTTTTTTCATAAAATATTATCTGATTTTTACTGTCTTTTCAACAAACCTGGGCCCTAGATATGTTACATCTTGTTTTATTATCTTTTCAATATCTTCAAGTATTACTTTATTGTTTACGATATTTTACAATTTATTGATTTAATCTGCATTTCTAGAATGTAATATCATTCATTATATTTAATTTTTTTGAAAAGACACCCACTTGGGTCGAAGTAATAAATTCGTCAAAGTAATAAATTATTGAAAAGATACGTTAGTGTCTATTTTAATTGGTCTATTACAATTGAACGAGATAACACGTTAACACATTCGTTAACAATCGGGCTCTTCGTCCCAAACGAGTTTGCCTCCTGGACTACAGCGTTTTGGGGCGGAGCGTCGAGAATGGAGGTGAATACAGGAAATCGCAGCATCGCGCCGGCGACGGCGCCGACGCCTTCGCCGACGCCCATAGCGGCGTGACGCAAGCGCGGGGGAAAGTGAAGAGGCGCTCACGCTGCGATGCGCCTGGTGGCTACGCGGCCCGCGGGTCGCCCGACGCGGGTCACCGCCTGCCGCAGGCACCTGGCGGCGCCGGAGATTGCGACGCGCGGGTAGACGACGAACCGTGCGAACGAGCAGGTTTGCCATAGGTGTCGTGGAAGGCACCTGGCGCGCCGGAGACTGCGACGCATGGACAAACGAGGAACCCTGTGAACGAGCTGGTTTGCCATAGGGCACAAACACGTGAACGCTGGCACGCGAACGCCTGCATATAAGCAGCGCAGCAAAGGCGGACACATAGCATGCGAGATTCGTTAGTGTCGGGATCCAGTGGTTTATCCCAGAACCTCACTTTCACGCGTGTGCGAGGTAGAGAGCGGGCTGCGGACGATGCATTTATTGAAATTCTTACCACTGACGGAAAGAAGAAAATACACTGGTTTTTTTGAAAACCAATAAATCAAAATACATAATCACGAGTGCTACTTAATGCAGTGTTTGAACATTGTATTCAAAATAGAGAACTGAAAGGTTAAAGATAGATGTTAATTTACAACAATTATAAAGTGTGTGTGTGTGCGTTTTACAAAACTATTATTGAGAAAGAAGTATTTGATACCCCTCCCAATAACGCTGTTTCATTGGATTCACGTAACGTTAGAAGGCAATGTACAGAACGACTATCCAGTGCATCAATTATGGGAGATACATTTCTTAAATTCGTGTATAATCATCTGATTGTGTACTCACATAAATGAGTAAATACTTCGAAAAACGTGTTTTCATTTAGTTTCTATTGATTTAATTGATTAATGTTCCTTTCAATGTAATTTTTACCATTGCTGAAACTAATATACCAGCGAGTGCATCCGGCAGTTGGCCGGCGTTGACGACTGAACGCAACTTCCGGCGAGCATTCGTTGTGTCCGCCACCACTTGACAACACTGTGCAATCTAGCTTCAGAGACACTTCATTTCTCGCCAGGCCTTGCGGCGCCGGAAACCGGCGTTCTACGTGTGCGTACCCATAAGTATTGTGAAAGGCATCTGGCGGGCCGGAGACTGCAACGCGCGTGTAGACGAGGAGCCCAGTTAATAAGTATTTGCCTCAGGTATTGTGTCAGGCACCTGCTGTTACGGGCGTGCGAGTAGACGAGGAACTTTGCGAACAAACAGCTGGCGCGCCGAAGACTATAATGCGCGGGCTGCCGAGGAAACTCGAACAAAGAGGTACTACCTGGAAGTATCGTAGCAACCATGTAGGAAGCTGGACATGAATTTCGCAGGTATTGGCCGTAGGTGGCCAATACTGTTGGCATAATTGTTGACCATAAGTGGTGGCCATAAGTGTAAGCTCAAAGGGCTCTTCTCTTCAGGAGAAGGGAAAGAAACCAACAAGTTAACATCAAATAAAATCAATCTACGTAAGTTGATAACAGGAAGTTCATGAACGATTTCACAAATCTGCAATATTAAATTCCTGTGAACTTACGTAGTATAAAACAAACTAGTAGAAAATATTTTATTGTGTTATTTGTAACTTTTACAATTTTGGAAAATTCAATGAAAATCTTACCTGCATCATTTTCATAAGCTTACTTTTGTATATTCGAGAAAAAATAAAGAATTGAAGCCTTTTCGAGAAATGTTTTTTTCACCTGCACTATTTTCATAAGCATTTTTCTATATTCGAAAAAAATAAAGAAAAAATTGAAGCCTTTTTGAAAAATTGTTTTTAATTGTCTTTACTTCAAACAAAAATTCCCCAAAAGCGGCACATATTTTTTAAACATTGTATGTGATTTTATTTAAAGATAATTTTTTAATACATGTGTCATTCGCGAGCAAAATCTGTAGACAATATTTTAGTTCTGTATTGTTAATGTTTTGCAATTTTCGAAAATAGTTTTCACTACAAACGTGACCTGCATCATTTTTATAAACGTTGTTAGCAGTACTGGAGAAAAAATGAAAGAAATAATTTGGAACAGTTTATAAAAAAAATGTGTATTGTCTCTTTTTTACGAAAAATTATGAGAAACTTATTAATATTTCGAAAAAAATCGCCATGGCTATTTAAAATGTCTTAGAAGAAAAATGTTATTACGGGAAAATTCTCTATCTCCCAGTATTGAGGTTGTAGGAAATCTCCGAAAAAAATTAACTTCTAAAATTCAGATAGTAACGGGCGCCATTTTCAAGCGCCCTTTGCTCCATTCGAGAATAAAATTTAATCGAAAAATGGTGGATCTTGTTTGCGAAAAAAATTGAAAATGTTAAGGTTTTATGTAAAAAACCTCAAAAAATCGAGATATACGTTTCACATTCTCGGGGTTTGGGATTCGGCCAGATTAATCGGGTATATCACTTTTGGAGAAAAATGTCTGAACGGTGTTGACTATGGATGGACGATCGGACAGAGAGATAAATGGAGAGATATTTTCCCATCAACGAGTTTCTTGGTATTAAGGACTCGCAGAACGTGGATTCTAACTAAACAATTTATTAGAGGAAGTGTATTATTACAAAAAAACAAGATTCATCTTTTTCGAAATCAGAGCTCCATAACACGTATTTTATTTTTCGCCACTTTCCATTGCAGTCTTACAACATTTTTGTCTTTATTTAGTTCATAGTGGCGAAGTACGTAGTGACGTAGTTTTCACTTTAGTACGTAGTCAGCGAGAAAGTAAAACTATTTTGATTTGCGTAATTATCCGTCTCGTATTCGTAGATATGTAGAACTAGATTTGGCAGTGCCGGCAGTGCCGGCCCTGCAGGTGAAACCAAGCCGGAGAAGGTAAGATGGCGGCGGGCGCATCTCTTGACTTCATTTATACGGGTAACAATGCTAATATAGTCTCAAAGAACTTAGTGTATCTTTTGCTTGTCCTTAATTTGTTTGACAACGGCAATGCTTTTATCTTGCATAATGAAAATATCAATAAATGATCATTTATTACTGTAATTACTACAAATTACTCCTTATCGACTAGGAAATGATCTAATTTAAACACTTAACAACCGACCTTTAGTATTTACTATATTTTTCATTCACCGCACTGAGATGAGAAAGTGAAATTTTAAATGCCGCTCTTTTGTCAAACTTGCTCTTCCTAAGTAATTCGATTTACTGGTGATGCTTAGAAATATTAAACTGTTAAGAGAGATCGTATATCTAATTTTGATCAATCAAGTATTTAATGCTCGAACTAATTAACTTAGCTCCAATGAAGTCGTTTCTGCAGCGCTCAATAATGTGTACTTTTTCAGGTATTGTATAGAAAAAAAAGTGAGTTTATAGAGGTGCAAAGCTTACGAATAGAGAGAAATATTTCGAATGTCATCCGTGAAAGGACTATTAAAACATTTAAAATTAAACTCTTGTAACAGTGGTTCACTTTGTTAAGATTATTACTCCTAACACTAAAACAAGTATGAGCATACAACTCATCTGCTTTGCACTAATATACAACGCCTCAGATCGGGGTGATAATAAGATGGCATCACACGCAGTTTCTTGGCTTCGGTGCTATCCTAGCGCCCGGTATAGGCATTGCGAATCTATGTACTACTAGGAAAACCAGGCAGACGTTGTTCTACCCTTCATCTCCCTCTTTCCCCTCCCATCACCCTTTCTCACTGTCTCTCCTTCCTTCACCCTGTCCCTGTCTGTCTGTCTGTCTCTATGTGCCTCTGTCTTTGCCGCTCTCTGTCCTTTTCATTCTCATTTACTTGCAGATTCTATACGTCTCTGAGCATGTGAGGTAATATCGGGAAGCGCCGGTCCAGCAAAAATGAATGTTCTAGAAGAGCTCATTCTGTAGAATACGGTGTGATAAACGTTTCTTTGAGGCCTTAGGCCTCAACATTTTAGTTTTTAATGCCCTAGAAAGCCTCGTTTAGAATTTATTTAACGATATAGATTCAAAAAGCTGCCGAGTGTGTTGCGGGTTGCATTGGACGTGATTATTTAGTTTTGTTCTACAGAGCCATGTAGTGGAGTTACAACAGAATTAACAGCACATAAACATTGTAGGTGAAAAATACATAAAAGTGCCATCTTTATAAATATATGTGTATAAATATAAATATAATTATAAATATAAATATAATTATATATATATATATATATACACACACACACCAACATCCAGTTTTATACATAGAAGAAGAAGATATGTGGGCTCGTTCCTCCTTTTCCCTCTTCGGGCATCTCCTCTTATTTTGTTCGCGACCTGTCTCATCATTCATTTTTCGCTACTTGCGGGCCTGCCGCTTTCGCTCCTATCTTCCCCCCACCCTGGCGGCCATTTCACCACCGGCGCGCGTTTCGACCCTTGGGTTTGGGCTCTTCCTCGTTGCGTTTCACGCTCGACTGCGCGTTGGATTTACTCGAGAGATAGATTCGTGTCCGCGCCGATGAATTAGAGGGGCCTCCGTCTGCGCTCAACTTTCTCCCAATCCACTTGTACAGTTAGCCGATAAGCTGCATCCATCCAGACAGGTACTCTTCCCGAAAGCTTAAAGATATGGTTTCGGATTATCTGCAATGTACCCGCTTGTACGCTGTAAGTTGAGGTTACGAGCGATTGAAAACGAGGAACAGCTGTATTTGTGAGTTTATATTTGAGGTGAACCTACAGGAAGAAAAATTGGAAATTTTTCAATTTGATTAGTTGTGATGTAGACTTTTGTAAAATTTGTCCAGGAAAGTTGAAAGCAAATTCAAAAACAATGTGCTGTACTTCACTGAATCGCGATTTGTTCAACTATAAATTAGAAAAACGTTGAAGTTCTCAGAAGCATAGTATATTGTTTTCTTCGCGAATTACTACTTGTCTAAATCATCAATTCAGATACCGTGACTCAATCAGTTTTAAACTGATGTGATTTTGAGGATCGCCGTGCCCAGTGGTAGTTTCAGGACGTTCCAGCCATCTTTCCGTGGCCTTCTTTAAGGTCGAAGTACTCAAGGATGCCGTGTGACTTAACAGGTCGTGATTAGTTGGGTAGCCAGCTAATGAGCTTAGGCTTGCGTTACTCAGAAAATGAACAATGAGTTTTTGAAAGGTTGAATAGTTCACAAATTTGTCAATGTTCCAACAAGTTGAAAAGTTAAGCGTGATAAAAGCTTATATGTTTGCGTGTTTCCTTACGTTTGTTTCTGAAAGTCATTAGTCTGTCTTGTTTCGAGTTTATTTTAATAATCAGATGAGATTATTTCATTTTTTCAATTCAACGTTTTATACCTCAGAATTTTACCGCACCCCTTCCAGAAAAATAATAACATGTTTCATCAGTAAAATTCAAATTTCAGAATTTCAAACGTATCTATTATTTCTTTTGATTTTCGGCATACTCAAAAATTGTATAATTAATTTTTGTCCCTTTCTATTAGGAATAGTATGTTAGACAACATTCCACAATATTTTTTCCATCAAATGGACGTACACTTTACTGACATTTTTATATTTTTATTACCAGACTATGCAGAGGAAGGACTTTTTTCTCATCGTGGGCTTTGTGACTTTCTTTCTCGCCCCTGTAATATTTCAAACAATGTTGAATGATTGAGAACCAGACCGAATATTTTCAGCGCACAAGTAATTCGGGGCGTGTTAAAAATCGACTTGGCCTTCATTGTTATATGAAGAATAAATGGGGTTTCGGTCTAATTGATTTAATTAAGAATCATTCAGGAAATCTCATAGTAAATGTTACAAACGTTTATGACCTACAGTTGGAGCCGTTTTTGAGAATAGTTTGAAAATGTCATGTAAAGTACCTCCAAATTTTGAAGAAAGTTTTTCAAAATCGCGGCGCTTCGAGTGAAACCACATAGATCGGGGAATATTCATTTTGGAAGAAATCGTACTTATGGTTTAGGCGCTAGTGTATTTCACAGACTGACAGAAAGACGGACGGACGTTTTTTTTTAAAAAAAAAACTTTTTCGGTATCAGGGGACCCCAAAACTTGTATTTCCATTAAAATTTCGAAATCGATTTTCCGCAGCATTGCGTAACTTCGCCTATACAACGTATATTATTCCGTATATACGTACGTATACGGGAAAGTAAAAAATATTAGAGGCGTAACGTTTGCTAGTGGTACACAATAATAGTTTCTGTTATAAGAGTAACATAACCGTTTTATTCACGAATGAGAATGAGACATTTCAGTCAGAATTTTTTTTTATTTCTTCCAATAACCGTGTACAATTTTATCTGTTACCGAGTAAAAGAAAAATAATTGTTGAAATGAAATATCAATGTGAAACCAATATTTCATTGTTTGCGAGAGATTGTAGCAAACAAACTGACCATTTATGATGCATGTAAATCGTAAGCAGTGAAATAACATCCCCATTCACGGTAATTTTTTTATTTCTCTAGTGAATAAAATCATTGTTTATCCGACCAAGAACGACTAAATAAATGATGATTTAGATACATCAATAAAAAAACATAACGTTTTGAAATATCATCAAGACGCAAGAATAGTGTTTTACTCGCTATTTAACCACGATAATTTAGTTTGTCTCTCCATCTGGAGGTAACTCAAGGATGCAATCTCGGTGCCCCAGGCCAGCGCGGAAGCCCGGTGGGAATCGCTGATCCGGCGAGCAGAACGGGTCTCCGGGGAGTATGCGCCGCCGTCAACGGTTCTCCGCCGCCGCGACGCACCGGCGCTCGCATGGGCCGCGCCGCGGGCGACCTATGACGCACGAGGCGCGGTGCGCGGGTAATGACGGCAATGGCGGCGGCGGCGATCGCGATAATGGCGCCGGCACTCGCGCCGCGCAGTGGGCCCGACCTCCCATCCGAGAGCTCCAATGTTGCTGATTGATTCGTGTTTCCGGGCGCGTCAACTAACGAGGTCATTAGTCCCGTTAGTGTAGTGCATGCTTTTCATCCTGAGGTGGCGGTGATCATTCCCCGATGAATGGCGAGATCCGGCGCTGACATACACGTCGACTAGCGAGGTTTTTCCTCAACCAGGTATCTCCCACCAACAGGTTACCTCCCCAGCTGGCACTAGCTCTAAGTCCCCGACCGGTTTCCGGCATGTTTGGTAGTGTAGTGGATGTCAGTGTATGTATGGGGTGAGGATAGGACAAGGAAGAGGAAGACAATATCGCGCGCGGTCCGTGGCCCGTTTGTTAGGGTACCGCTCCGGCATTCGCGTGGTAGTGTTCAGAAAAATCACGTAAAACTACCAATCACAGCTGCCGGTCGCTAGAATTCTCCTACAGACAGCGACTGAATTCCACCTAACTGACAAGCTACTGTCGAAAATCCTGCCGCCGTCGGGACTCGAACTTAGAGACTTCCCGGTCAGAGGGAAAGCAGTGACATCAGGTGATGCATGAACCATCTCCCGGTGTCCAATATTGCTAATTCTCCAAGAAAAAAGAGGAAATGAAAAGAAAGAACAAAAAGAAAAAATTAAACAAAGAACAAAAATTAAAACGAAAAAAGAAAAATAGGAAAGAGCTTTTTCAGAATGCATTTTTGTAAATGGAACCATGATGTCGATAATTAAGATACTTTTATTCCAGCATTTGCCTGGCATTTGCCTGATCGGAGAAACCACTGAAAGGTACTGATCAGAGCAACTAGCTACCAATTTCAGACGGTGGCTGAATTCGACCTACCTATGTAGCTTATGTCGAGAATTCGCCAGCGTCGGGTACTCAAAATCTAAACCCTTTCGGTCAGCGACGCTACAAATCAATGTTGTCAGTAAGTTTTCTCACACTGGATCTGAGAGATGAAGTGATTAGTAAATTATAGCGATAATCATGATGAAGTGAATGATGGCAAACAAACGGAACATGGACCGCGCGCGATCTTTCCTTCATACTTGCCCCATCCTCACCCCACACTTCAACATACACTACACATACCCCGGGAGACCAATCGGGAGCTTAGAGTTTGTCCCGTCTGGGGCGGTGCTCTGCTGGTGGGAAACAGCTGGTTCGGAAAATCACCACGAGCCAACATAGGTCGGCGCCGGATCTCGCTGTCCACCGGGAGATCACCGATACTTCCTACGATAACATGCTCTTTACTATCAGGACTAACGACCTGAGCAGTTGACGCGCCCGAAATTAATCAATGAATCGAACGTGCTAAGTGCAGTTGTGAGAAAATCGTTTGGGAGCACTGTGCGAGTGATGAAACGAGTCTCGCGCCGTCGCTCGCTGCGCCGCGCATCGCCGGCTGCCGCCGCGGCCACGCCCTCTCCCTTTCGCGCAGCCATTGTGCGCCGCTAATTGTTGCGCTCCCCGCCTCGCCCACCCCGCCCCCAATCCCCGCTCCAAAACCTTTTCCCCCAAACCTCATCCCACCGTCGTCCCTACCGCACAGCCATGTGCCTTCCCGTTCTCCTGCCGTTCTAGCTTTCCTGCCGTCCCCGCCCTTCTGCCGTCCCCGCTCTCTTGCCGTCCCCGCTCTCCGGCCGTTCCCGTTCTCCGGCAGTCCCCGCTCTCCTGCCGTCCCGCTCTCCTACCGTCTCCGCTCTCCTGCCGTCCCCGTTCTCCGGCAGTCCCCGCTCTCCTGCCGTCCCGCTCTCCTACCGTCTCCGCTCTCCTGCCGTCTCCGCTCTCCTGCCGTCCCCGCTCTCCTGCCTTCCCCGCTCTCCGGCCGTCCTGGCTCTCCGGCAGTCCCCGCTCTCCTGCCGTCCCGCTCTCCTGCCGTCCCCGCTCTCCCGCCGTCACCACTCTCCCGCCGTCACCACTCTCCCGCCGTCCCCACTCTCCTGCCGTTCCTGCCTTACTGCCTTTGCTTATCACCCAATACAATCACCCAATTGTCACTGAAGCTTTCTTTTTCCCGCTTCCGTCCTTTCCGGCGCCACTACCCTTCCTGATATTCACGTCCTTTCACGTCGTCTCCTCCAGGCCGTGTTAGCCACACCGTGTCCTCCGTACGGTGTCTGCCAGTCCTCTCCGCCACACCTTCGTCCCATAATGTCCTCCTCACGACGTCCCCGGCAAACTATTGCTTCCACAACGTCCTCATCACAACGTCCCTCGTCTCGTATCCCCGTAGTATCTGTCTTAACGTAATCCTTCGTCATCCTAGCCTCCGCTGTTCACCCACCTCGCTGAGGCTAATTTCGAATTCTCTCCCATCCCCCGCCCAATCCCGCCTCTCCTATTTCCGCTCCCCACCCACCCACCCGCCGTTGCGATGAATTCCCCATCGGGCTCCGCCTGTTCACGTCCTCCGCGCTATTGCAACATCGGAAGGCGGTGATGCACTGCGGAGTCGCACGCAGGATTCCCGCGGGGGGCATCGCCCCTCCGACGCACCGGCCGTGGCTTTCCCCTGCCGCGAGGCAAGAGGGACGAGGTTGGGAGTTGTATACACGCACTATTTTTGTTTTCAGTTGGGTTTTTTGGACTGCGTAAAATAGCGTGCCGCTGTAGATATTTTGTGAAGAAATTGTGCCGCTTTCCAAGGTTTAATTGAGCTCTCTGCCACCCCTCTCAGTGATGTAGGCAACCTCAGACACCTGTGTTGAATTAGAGAAAGAGAGAGAGAGTGATGGAGAATCAGAGAGAGAGAGGGGGGGGAGAGAGATGGATAATCACAGAGGGAGATTTGGATATAAAAGACTTATGAAAGATTTATTAATTGCGGGAAATGTATAAAAAGAGACAGAGAAATATATTAAAGGTATCATTTATAATAGAATTATTATAAATATATAGAATAGATAATAAAGAGATAAAACATATTAATGTTGTAGAAAAGAGAGAGAAACAGAGAGGGAGGAAAGGAGGCTAAGCTTCCTGCAAAAGCGGATTTATTGGGGAGGAGGGCGATCAACCCTTCCTTGAAATAATTTGTTGTAAAAAATATAATATTAAATCATATGAATTTTATATTCTGCTGATTTAAATAAATAAAATGTTCCTTAAAAGCTATTATAATTACACCAATAGTACGTTTCATCATAACTTTCTTTATTTAAGGTCGCATTAACATCTAGGTCATTAGCGACCAGTTTAACGTTGTAAGGTTATGGGTAACTTTGAACTAGATGATATGATATGATGATGATGGGGAGGGGGAAGGTCGAAGACAAACACACCCATGCCGGAGGCGGGACTAGAACCCGCGTTCCTTCGTCCCGAGATCGCTACGACGCTACTGCTTTAGCGATCTCGGCCACCCGCATCGGTTTCATTTAATTATTTATTTACTTATTTAATTATTTATTTACTTATTTATTTATTTATTTACTTATTTATTTATTTATTATTTTTGCTCTGTACAACGTAACAAATGTATTCCCCATGGCTCAAACTTCCGTAGATCCGCCCTTGGTTCCGCGCCATTGCAGAGAGAAGACGGGAACGCAAAGTGAGAGAGAGAGAGAGAGGGAGAAGGTCCCTTGGGGGGGGGGGCGATCGGGAGGAAAGTGAGCGCGCGGTTGCGCAGCGCCGCTCCGCGCCGCCGTCCTTGCGCCGAGCACCTCTGCCGCTCGCGGCGCGCAAATATTTGCCTGGCTGCGCTGGGGGACCTTGCGGCCGCGTCCATTCACCCAGCGCGCCCCCGCCTCCACGCCCCCTCCCGCGCTCCCACACGCTGCGCTTTGGTCGCACTGCTCCGACCCGCCACGCCACGCCACGCCCCAATACACCACTCCCCGCCACGGCTCGCCACGTCCCTCCCCGTCCCGTCACACCACTCCCCTCCACGCTCCGCTCTTCCACGCCCCGCCACACCACTCCACGCCCGCCACGCCACACCACTCCCTGTCATGCCGCGCCCCGTCGCACCATCCCCGCCACGCCACGCCACGCCCCACCACGCTGCACCACTCCCCGCCACGCCACGCCACGCCTCGCCCCTCCACGCCACACCACACTACGCTCCTCTACACCACGCACCACCACACCACTCCCAACCCCGCCAAACCACGCCAAGCCACACCACGCCACACCACACCGCTCCCCACCACGGTCCTCTAGGCGACGCACCCAGACTCGTAGTCCGCCGCCACCCAGGTCTTGCTTACCCCACCTCCAACGCGCGTTGATCCTCGCCTTGTTCCCCGTCTTTCCCCTTCCCCCCCCCGCTTACTTCGCCGCTTTCTCCTCCTTCCCTGCCTCACCCACCTCCTTCTTTGCTCCTTTCCCTCACGTTCCTCCCCCTCGGTCTCACCTTCGCAATCCACCCGGCCCCACACTCCAACCCGCTCTCCGAATCGGGAAAAAACATTTTTCAAATATCTTTATTTTTCTAAAATAATTATTTTCTAAATTCATTTTTTTAATAAAATTTCTGGCCCTCAAGAAAATGTGCGCAGATAAATTTCTTTCCCCACACGTCATATACAGTTTTTACTGTTTTTTTGACAAATAAATAAATAAATAAAAATCGCCATTCGCCTCTCACTCCCTTTCTAGTCTGTCAGTCGTGCCCCTCCCAGGCCCGCCCCCGTCTGTCCCACCCCACCCTACCTCTCCCACTCCCCGTTCCGCGCCCCGACCGCACTCCGACAACGCACTTGGATCTGCTTCTCCCCCTCCCCCCGATCTTCGCCGCCCGCTCATGCCCCTTGTGCATGACTAGGAGGAGGATTTTAATGAAATGTCTTTTTTTTTTCACTTTAAAAAATTGCCGATTAGTATACAGGGTGTCCGGGGAGGAAACGTCGAAACTTCGAAAGTAAGCTCTTAAGACAATTTTAAGCATATTTTGTCTAATAAACCACATGGATATTCCGAATGGCTGAGCCGCAATTAGCACTCAAAAATTAGTTTGAAAATATGCTTTCTAGGCACAAATGTGCGTTGTAGAAGCATATAAACACTCCAGGAACATGTATGTTGTTTATTATTCACAAAAATAAATGAATAGATTTGTTTAGAAAGAAAAATTAACCGAGAAATGAAAAAACAATTGAATTGTGTAAATTGGGGGCTTTTTTTTATTTCTGTTTTTTTCTTTGCGGTCAAATATATTAATTTCTTTTGTTAATCACTCCAAACATTAGTGTGAACTATGGTCCGATTAAATAAGTTGGTGATTGACTGTTGTGCTTATGAAGCTGTATCTTCGTACAATATGAGTATATGATTCGGTTACTTTCATAAGTATATATTTCAAGCGTTTATTTTCGTGTCCCGGGAACACGTGCTCAGTGGCACGCAACCTGTCAACGTCGCTTCTTTCCAATCGCAGCTGTCAATCACCAACTTCTTTTAATCGGACCGTAAAAACAAAGTAAACTAGGATAAACAGTTGGGGTGAAAAATGTCACATGCGTTGAAATTGTGGTGACATGAGCGACAAGCATGGTTACCGCCCCCTAGATCTTTCGGTGATGGGATGAAAATACAAAGGAAATCATGGTGCTGTTGTTGATTGCAAGTAGTTGGTGAAAACTTGTTAAATTTTCTCTGAAAAGTGTTACCTCTGAAACAGCGTGTTATAGATAGGCAAAAAGAATAATTGATTAATGTAACTCATTTTGTATTAAATTTTTGGAACTGCATTATTCAAAGTATGTTTTAACTCACATCTGACAGGAGTTGGTATATAGAAAACAAGAGTTAAAAAATTGTTTCAAGCGTCATTTTCATGTTTAGAAATCCAGAAATCATAAATAAATCATATTGTTACTCCATAATATTCAACTTTTCAAAATTTCTTAGTCATTTACAAAAGAAACCATAGAGCTCGAGAACTCTATCTCTTGCTTTTTAATTTAATTCAGTGTACACAATTTTTCAATGTCGTGCAACTCACTAATCAGAACAAAAGTTGTATTCACCAAAACTCTTTTATCACGAGGATAATTGTTGAAACTTGTATCTACTTAACATGTCCCTACACTTTCGTTCAACACAGTTCCAAGCGTGTCGGACAAACCGTCATAAGAAAGCCACCAGAGTAATCCTGAATGCGTTTTCTTTACGCGCGTCTGTCATTTTCATATCAAAAGACAGCTAATTTCCCGTGATATGCGGCCGAGTGTAGGGCTTCTTTGGTCTGCTCTACCCTTCTGCTCGGAATGTCGGGATCTCAATGGGCCGACAATTTATGGCCGGCATCTGGAAGCAGCGGCATCGTTCGAGAAATCTCAAAAGGTCCCAAATAAAACGATAGGAACCCCGGCGGGCATTCTTCGGAATAAAAAAAATGCCGAGAGCTGACATTCGCCAGGCTATTGGTACGCTGCGCTGTCGCGACCAGCCCGTAACGACGTGTTCACACTTCCTAAGCCGGGAGTGGTCCAGGACTCATCTCTGGGGGAGGTGCAGAGAGAGGTGCTCTTTCAGTGGTGCCACAACACAAAATTCCTCGAACATGCAGTGTTCAGTCTTTCGAGATCGCAGTACTAAATTAGGTGGCTCTTTTTCCATTTTCAATTTCAATTTTCAATTTTATTAGCAGTTTGCTTACAGACTTATCTTATTACAAATTGCTGTGTCACCTCAGTGCCTCTGATTGGTAGGTTCTAGGGTTCGAGTCCCGACGGTGGCAGGATTTTCGACACTAGCTAGCGACAAAGCTACGTCGAAGTCAGACGCTGTCAGGAGAAGAATTCTAGTGGTTGTCTGTTCTGATCGGAAGTTTTCCTTGGTTTCTCCGATCGGGCCAAGGGGCCACGGACCATGTACCATCTGTTCTTCTTCCTTGCTCTATCCTCACACCTTATTTACACACACACACACACACACACACACTTACACGTACTACACTACCACAAATGTCGGAAGACCAGTTGGGAACTAAGACCTTGTCTCGGCTGTGGCGGTGCCCCGCTAGTGGGACATACCTGGTTGGGGAAAAGCACGCAAGTTGACGTATAGGTCGATGCCAGATCACGCCATCCATCTACAGAAGATAACCGCTTGCGAAAAAATGCACTATACTTACGAGATCATTAATCTTAGCAATTGTCGGGCTTGGAGACACTAATCAATTAATTAATCGAGATCGTAGGGAATTCGGCACTGATCGCTTGGAATTGTGGACAGACCATCACTCGAAGCACGTCTCAAGGTCATTTAAAATTATAATAATTATTTTGTGTCGTATTAATAATACTTATATTTAAAGGCGTACTGAATAACTTTAATAACTACAACATTCGTAATCGAAATTCTTAATGCCTAATATTTTATTCCCTTTCTTTCACTATATTGAATCCATAAGTTGAAAAAAATAAATGCAATTTGTCTATTTTTCTCTTTCGTTTCTGTTGAAGGGAGTGGGCTTATATGAGGATGAGGATCAACACATCATTTATTTATTGTGTCTTTTCCTTTTTTTCAAATTCATACATTATTGGGGTTGGATCATACTGGGATTAATGATCAGTTCATCATGCGATTCTAAGACACACGTAGGGAGAAAGGAGGAGTGGAGAAAGAAATATCGCATGCGTTATGAGACTTATTGTCAAGGTATTGCCTGGCAACTACCAAGAATTTAGTGGTGGGAAACCACGGCAACGACACGCTTACAATTAGACCACAAGCTTCGTCATGCAAACATCGTCCTACCCAACTGAAATCAATCATCTGCCGCCGTCTTGTCTCGAACCTACAATTTCCTGCGGCTTGATTGATTGATTGTTCGTGATTCGGGGCGCGTCAACTACTGAGGTGATTAGTCCCCTAAGTGTAGTGAGTGATTTTTCATTGGGAGTTGGCGATGATCTTTTTCCCCGCTGGATGGTGAGATCTGGCGCCGACCTACCGTCGACTAGCGGTGTTTTCCCTAACCAGGTATCTCCCACCAGCGGGGCACCGCCCCAGCCGGGACAAGGTCTAAGCTCCCGGCCGGTCTCCCGGCATGTGTGGTAGTGTAGTGCATGTTAGTTTTAATGTGTGAGAATAGGACAAGGAAGAGGAAGGAAAGATCGCACGTGGTCCGTGGCCCGTTTGTTAGGGTACTGCTCCGGCATTCGCCTGGTGTTGATCGGAGAAACCACGGAAAACTACCGATCAGAGCAACCGTCCGCTACAAGTCTCCTCCAGACAATGAATTCGACCTGACTGACAAGCTTGAGTCGAAAATCCTGCCGCCGTCGGAACTCGCAATTTCCTGTGGCAAAATAGCAACTACATACATGCTGAGTGTCGCTTGAGAAGTGCTTTCGTCGGGTCAGAAGCTCGGTTTTGAGACCCGAAACGAAAAGAGATTAGCACAGAGTGTCGATAAAATATGTAGTGAGACTAAAAAAAATAATTGTAGTGGAAAAACGTCTGGGCATTTGTAGCAGGTAAATGTGTTAAGAATTTACTGTCCAGAGAACCTTGAATAATTATATTACAGTTTTCTTCCAATTCTTTCTTTTTTTCATCTTGTTACTTCCGGGTACGGGTGTTTGTGTGCACCCTCTTTTTTTTCTTTTTTTTCCACTTTTTTTAAAGTTACACTTTGAAATCTTTCCTAATTCTTATAAATTCTTTATTCTTCTTCATTCATTATTGTATTTATTATTATTATTATTATTATTATTATTATTATTATCACTTATCTGACATTCTTCCCACAACTACTATTTGAAGACCATACCGCCAACATATAAACACTTTGTTCTAATCATCACATAACAACAGTATCAACCCTATTTGAAAACCCTGGCCCCAAAGAAGGCCGTCGGTTCCCAGAACACGCGCTTCCATCTGGCGGCGGCGGGCGCCGACAGAGATCCATCCTCCGGGGGCGGGCGAGGACGCTATGCAGGCGCCCACGCAGCAGATGCCGCTGTTATCGCCCCGCCCCCACTCCCGCCCGCCCGCCTCCCCTCCCCCTACATCTCGCCCGCCTGCTGGTCTGCTTTGTGTCCGTCTGCGCATGTCCCTACCACTCCATTAATTTCGTATGCCTCAGTGCTGGGCTCCGGCGACGTTGGGTCATGTGCTTGGAATGCTCCATCTTCGCTCGGATGCTTTATGCATTTCCTCACTTCGTACGAGTTTCATTGCGTTATTTTATTACTGCAAAAGGAGTATAAATTTTTAGTAGGGCTGTACGCGCTGGGCACTTGAATAAATATACTTTACTTCTCAACGTACTGCTCCTTTGAGTCACTTTTTTTTTAAAAAAAATTAATGAACTCTGAAGCTATAATGGGTGGATTCTCAGACGACGTTGAATATTTGGAATTCTCCACATTCTACGAGTTCATATTGCTTCATGCATTTCTTCACTTCGTTCGAGTTTCATTGCATCACTGCAAACGTAATATAATTTTTTTAGCAGTTCTGTACCCGCTGTGGACCAGTGGGCTGTGCAAAGGCGGTTGTTCATTTGAAGAAAAATGCTTCTTTTCTCAACTTTATGCTTTTACGCATATTTTATTTAATGAACTCTGAACTAAAACTTATGGGTTCTCTGGGGACGTTGGATAATGTACGAGGAATGCTCAACATTTAATGAGTCCTATTGCTATACGCATTTCCTCACTTCGATCAATTTCATTAAAATATATTATTACTACAAATGCAATACAATTTTTATGTGTCATACTACATGCGTGCATTTAATGTAAAGTTCTTTGCACTCCACTGCATTCTTCTGAACTTAATGCTCTTTCGGGTTACATTTTGTCATTTAATGAACTCTAAACTATGATTTGTGTATTTTCCGACGGCGTTGGGTATTCGAAATGATCAACATTCAACGAGCACGGTTGCTTTATTCGTTCCTCTCTTCGTATAGTTTCATTAAATTTTTTAATGCTTTTCGTCACTTCTCATGAGTTTCATTACACTTTTATTGCTGAAAACGTTATATTTCTTTTCGTAGTACTGAAAGCGCTGGGATTTACACAGCGTCTCAACGCTATGCTCATCCGGTTACATTTTGTTGTTTAATGTTCTCTAAACTATAATTTGTGGTTTTTCAGGGGACGATGGATTATGTACTCGGAATGCTCAACATTCAACGAGCCCGATTACGTCATGCATTTCCTCACTTCGTTCACTAAAATAATTGTTTACTACAAGTGTGTCATAATTTTTTGTGTCGTGCTGTTTGCATGCATGTGATGTAAAATGCTTTACACTCCACTGCATTCTTCTGAACGCCATGGTCTTTCGGGTTACATTTTCTTTTATTTAATGAACTCTAAATTATAATTTGTGAATTCCCAGACAACGTTAAATGTTCGGAATGCTCAACATCCAACGAGCACGGTTGCTTTGTACATTTTCTCACTTCGTAAAAGTTTCATTAAAGTATTTTCAGACTTTGTTGAAGTAAACATTCACATTAAATTTGGAATTATGTGAGTAGTACTGTCCGCGCTCAGTAATTGATACAATATCCTTCGCATTCCACTGCTTTCTTCTGTATTAAAATGCTCCTTCGGATTACATTTTTTAATTTAATGAACTCTAAATTATAGATTCTGTAGACGCTGTTTTTAAGACAAACAAATTGAGTGTCGTGTGTTACGGTAATAAAATGGCAGCAGTAGGCCAATGCTTCCGTACTTGATAGCGTTCCATTTTCAAAAAATGTCAATTGGATAAATGTTCATATCGCAGCGTGTTCACTGTGTATGGTAATGACTGACAGCTACAGAATTGTAGTTTACATCAGTACTTCAAAAATAATTGTTCGTATATCGAATATTATTTTTTACATTATCTTAGTGCATTTGGAAATCTCTGTAATTGAAGCCCGCTAATAGACTCAGTTACTCGATTTTTTTGAAGTACGTCATTCCTTTTGCAGTTAAATCCTTTGTTAATCTTATACCGTACTCAGTTCCATAAAATACTTTTGCAATTTTAGATAATACATTTTAATTAGTAACTGACTTGTATTCTGTATATAAACTTACTTGTTCTTTCTAGCGAGTTGAATTTGAGAAACTTTTGAAAACATCTAACGCACGTTTTGATAAGTGGTCTCAAAAATTAAATGATACGTTTCAAATTTGCTGGGTTTCGATTTTGGCCAGCTTGATCAGGGAATGTCCATTTTAGGGAATATTTTGTGTCAGGGATAAGTGCAAAATCACAGAGAGGTGGACGGACGTACAGACAGACGTTCTGAAGAAGAAAAAAAACACTTCTTCAGTAACTGGGACCCCCATTATGATGTTTTCGTTTCTTGGCAACAATTTTTTTTTGCTATGAAAGATCGTATCAACATCAAGGTCATTAACGACCACTGTTGGGTTTAACGTTATGAAACTGTAAAGATGACATGATATGATGATGACTGGGGTGAAAGGACGAACACAAATACAACCATGCCCGAAACGGGACTCGAACCCGCGATCTTTGGGTCCGAGGTCGCTACGACACTACTGCTTTAGTGATGTCGGCCACCGGGGAACGGCAGCAATTCTTTGTAGCATTACGTACGTTCTGTATATATCACGTATAGACTCCCTATGAACAACTCCTTTTTCTTTCTATCCCCTCCACAATACTCCTGAGGAGGCGGGAGTTTATTTTCTTTAAATTATGTACAGTAGGCTGCTGCCTTGCGGCTTAAGCAGCTGAGAGGGAGAGATCTTTGTTTAGCTAACTAAAATTAAGTAAAACTAACTTAATTTTAGCTTAAATCTAATTTTCTAATTACTAATGTAGCACTTTGGCATACCTAACTTAACAGAAAATTTTATTATTTTATTTATCTTAATCCTAAGTAAAACTTTTATAGAAATTGTGATTGAGATTTAACTGAAATGTTCTTTTTTGTTTGTTTATTCCATTCATGCAACATTCATTCTGTTTCATTACATACATGAACAACTCCGTATACATACTTTCGTGATAGAGGAGAAAGTAAAACAGTCTGATTCGTATTACTGGGGCATTAATAACGCGTGACCATGTAGCATGGGGCGTGTGTCCGCTACGCAGCTCTCTCCCGCACGTGCTACGTTCGCTCTGCGTCTGTCACTTGTTCTGGGTGTCATCAGTGAGATAGTCCCTACCCTTCATGAGCGTATTGTATGGGGCGTGTCTCTTTCGATGTATATTCCTTGTCTCATGTTCGGAATATCAAGAGGTTGTCGACCCGGACAGCGGGAGCTGACTTAACATTAATGTTACAGTAATGTACCACTATTGATGAAACTACTTCAGGGAAAGGAACATCTGTGGAGCTGTAAGGTCACTCTTGTAAACTGGAATGACTTGATAAAATGAGCACCGGGATGAAAGCGCATGTTTTGAACTTGTGAATGAATGGAGGGAAGTCTGATTAGTGAAACACTGTTCGTCAAATGTAGATTTAAAGAATAAAGGATTGTGATAAGTTTTTTTTTGTAGTTAATGGAAATATCCACTATTTTATGCGTTGAAGTATAACTAGTAAAATTAAAAGAAGAGTTCATTGTACGTCAAGTGAATATTTTTGGCTTCCGAGGAAATTATGAACATGCGACGACTTTCTCCGGTGGAAAGTTATTTGCCTTACGAGGAGACATTTTGAGTATTTGTCGAGACGAGCCATGGTAACTAAAAGTAAACTTAGCTGGGTCGACCCCTAGGGTAGTGATCGCTTACCTCCTACCTCTGACAATTGGGTTTCATATCCCATCGATCGAAGTGGTATTTGTGATGGACTGTGTGGGCTCGTGGTAGATTTTTCAGGGATTGTCTCGTCTTCTTGTCTCTCATTGTATCGTTGCTTCATCGTTCAAATTATAGTGCCATCGCCATCCTTCCATCAAAGTAATTCATTTCAAATACGACCGAAAATGTTAGAGACTATGAATAATTTTAAAATTATCCGACTAAAGTCAATTTATTATAATAACTTTGTACTATTTCAATGATAAAAAATATTTCACTTATTCATTTTCAATATCACTTTATCGTTTCAGTACAATCCCCATGTTTTTATGAGTTTCGGATTCACGCAGTAGCATATAGAAATTCGTAACTTTCATATGTATAAATTTATTATAAGGATTGTACGATGCAGAAAGAAACTAAGATTCTTGTTCGTGAACACATACATGTATTTGAAATGCAGAATATCTCCAGTTTCGATTTAGAAATTAGAATTGACCTAATGTTACCAGCAAAAAATCGATATTTTTTATCAGTCTTTGAATATGGCACAAATCGCAATGAGACAGTTCACTATTTGCACAGGCGATTGAAGGTTTGGTTCTAGAAACAAAATTAAGACGAAGATGTCAGATGCCTGATAATATAAGCAAGATGGGATGTCAAAGAATGAAGAAAAGTGATATTAACGACAGTCGGATTTGTAGCTCTCAGAGAAAATACCTGACTAATGATGATGATGATCATAATGACGATGATGACGAGTATTTTGTTAATAAAATGGCGGATTAACTTGACACAGATAAGTACAGTAGTGCTAAAAAAACGTATCATCTCGCTCACAGTTGTCATCTGCAATATAATTATGAAAATACACCACTTGATTTGCAAAAATTGAATGAGTTATCAAAGTAATGGAGTCAAAAACGTCTTATAATCTGGATAAAATAGATGATTATCAATTTTTGAGAACGTATTGGATTAGAAAAATACAGAATTCTCATTTTCTTTAAGTGATGCGGTTTCTATGAGCACAACTGTATATATACACGAAAAAGGAATAACGTATTACCTTTGGAAACGATTCATTATTACGAATATTCAGGCTGTTGAGATTTTGAAATACTCGTAGAAAGCTGAGTGGATTGAAATAAAATAAAGTGAACGTAAAATGAATGTATCCTCAACCGACGTGTTCCCGATTGAACTACACTGCTCCGAGTGGGCGCTTTCCAATGAAATCCCGCTCTAGCTCGCACGGAGCACGGAGGGTCCTTCCGCGAAGGCGACGGCGCCGAGAGGGTTCTCACGGCTCTAATCCCCTTTCGCCCACGCGGTTAGACACCGCCACATCCGCTGCCGCGGCGGCCCTCGCCAGCACCTTTGCCTCCGCAGTCGTCTCCTCTACACTTTAGATTCGTAGGCTTCCGCGGCCGGAGTCATTATGTTCTTGGCCGTCCGGGATGAGCCGCGTCTCAGTCGGTTTTGCTGACGTTTCGGCCATCTTGCTGTGGCCTTCTTCAGAGCTATACTGCTGCCGAGAGGCTAGCGTGTCGCAAGATATGGGACGGGGTGCAGGAGCTGATAGGTCGCAGCGGCGACCAATGGGAGGAGGGCAGGTGGCCCGCGATTGGCGGAGAGGGAATGAAGCGATGCTGGGAGACCTGATAACGTGGGGGGAGGGAGGGTGGTTGGAAAGGGAAGAGGATAGAAAAATGAACAGGATAGACATCTGGAAATTGCATTTGCGTGGTCGGAGACGGGAGAACGCTAGCCTCTCGGCAGCAGTATAGCTCTGAAGAAGGCCACAGCAAGATTGCCGAAACGTCAGCAAAACCGACTGAGACGCGGCTCATCCCGGACAGCCAAGAACATAATCCTCTATACTTTATTCACTTCTAACATTCAAGGGTGGACAACTCCGTATTAATAGAAAAGAGAGGTTTTGCCACCGCAAACGTTAAGCACTATCAATCTTCTGCGAATGCACGCAGATGCACTACAGTGATGCGGAACTTGAATTGCGCATGCGCAGGAGATCGCCAGTGGTTTAACGTTAAAGGGTGCACGAAGTGCCTATTATTCCTTTGGGAATTGATTCCGATCTTACGATTCGATTCGAGAAACGATTGTTTTTATAAGAATGGACTGTCTCTAAAGTGCGACTTTTTCTAACTTTGCATCTCAAGGCCCGTCTTCAAGAGGGAATATGTCGTGACATTTCTCGTCTTTCTCAGTCTTGCCGCTGGATATCGCATGTTCGCCACCGTATCAGGAAGTGCCTGCTGTCATGCGACATCTACCGGCTCGAGTGAGAGAGACACGAAATACCGTGTGATATTCCATCGTGGCCGTAGGGGCGTGAAAGGCAGAAATCAGAAAAGCGCACTGTACCTCCGCCTCCCCTGCCACCGTCACCAATAATCGTATTGTCGCCAACACTCTCGCAGGCTTCTTTGTTTTACAGATGTTTAAATTTTAAGCAAAAATTGGTAGAAATTGGTAATCGAATGTTTTATGTGGATTATGCGATGTTTCCGGTTGCATTACTTTCATCACTCACTCGATTTTTACTTTCTCGCCTTACGAATTCTTCCTAAGAAGAGAAAGTTATGTAATCGTGGAAAACGGCGAATTTTCACCAGAAAATCTCTTATTGTCGGGCTCTAGTAACGAAAACGTACATAAATCCTGCTGCTAAATGCTGAAAAAATCCTCTAACTCGTGGCGTAGAGAAAATCCATGTTTTGTTGCTTCTTAATACCGAAAAATCGATTGACGGCATAACGTCCGTCCGTCTGTCCGTCTGTGGTCAACGCTAACTCATAAACTAGTAGTGACAAGTTCTTCTACTGATGGCACGCTTCGTGGCACCGTAGCACGCCACGAGCTTCTCCGAGCAACTAGCGTCGGGAAAGGGAACTAGTAGTAACCCCTCCCGTTTACAACAGCGATGACGTTGTTTCTGGTGGCGGGGTGACGAACTGCGTGGAGGGGCGATTTCGTCATACCACCTCGTGCCACGGACTCCCGCTCGTGGCATCGACCTTGACAACACGGGCCTTCACCGATCAGCCGATTTTTGTAAATTAGGTGGTATATTTTCAAGAACTATATTTCAGTTTGCACCTGTATTACAATCTATTTATTTTATTCTACCACTGCAGTCAGCGCATCCCCGACATGTCAATAATACTCCAAAAATGTGGTGTTTCCCAAGGCCTCATTTAAAGGCAGGCTTCCCATTTGCCCAAGTACCCGCTCCTATAACCACCCTGGCGGAAGTGCGCCAATCAGGGCGCAGGCCGCCCAGCTCCTATATACCCGACCACACGAACTGTAACGCGAGCGAGGTGACGCGATTTTTCTGAGCACTACTGTACGCGCCGCCTCGAGCGGTGGCTTTGCGCGGCGGCGATTTACAGCAGGCGGCCGGCGCAGCGCACGCGGCCGGGGTCGAAGCCGCGCCCCCCACCGCCGCCAGCGCTGCCGGCGGAAATGCCCCGCGGCTGAGTCAGCGCCTCCGAGATCGGCATGCGCCACCCCCGCCCCCCCCCCCCTCGCCCTCCGGACGGCGCGCCGCCGGTGCGCACTCGCTGGCCTCGCGTTCCAACGGACGTCCACGTTTCGACCCGCGTTGCCTCTGGGCGCGACGCAGGATTTGTGTGAATCCCTGTCTGCGGGAAGAATGTGGGATCTGAATTTTGACTAGCGCGGTGTTTGGCTACGACGGCGCCGCGTGACGGGAGAAGCAGAAGCTTGGTTGCCATAGAAAAACAACATTACGAATATTATTAGAGTTGTTAGCACATTTTGCTCGGCGCGGACAAGTTTCCTGCGACTTCCGCCCACCTGGGCACTCTTTGGAGTGCTTCCCGCTAAATTATGGGAGCTCCCATGCTAGACCAGGGTGTCATGGGAGCGCCAATTCCAAAATTCGCGCGTCCCACTTTAAAAAAAAATCCATCATCAATCAATCAATCAATCCATCAATCAATCAATGAAATGGAATGAAGACATTAATTAAATCATTGTTTCCCCGCGCCTTGATGCATGTGACAGTTCTTCCGCCGCCCTGCCAGGTTGCAATCAGCTACCCTCGCCGCCGACACCGGTGACGTCACTACATCACCACCGTCACCGCCGCCACCAACACCATCGCGCCGTCGCGCCCGTATCTCTCCCCCCGCCTACGTCCGCCCCCCGCCGCCAGCTAGCCGGCTGCCCGCCCCTCTGCGCCCTGCCCGGGGTCGGAACCCGGGGCACCGCCAGAGCATGTGCGGACAGCGGGCGACACAGCTGGTGGAGTGTGGGCCAAGCGGATGGAGCTATGGTGGACCGGGAGCATGAAGCATCCACGGCGGTGAAGGGCATTTTTCACGATTTCTGCATTTGAGACCCTCTACTGGACAGCGGTGTGATTTGTAGGAGCGGTGGTGCTGTGACAGTGGTGTGGTTCGACAACCCGGCCATGTGTGCCTCGTAACCTTTCAATGTTACATTCATTTGGTTTTTGCTTGCTGTGTTAGTCAGGTAGCATCGCTTGGTCAGTGTGTGCCTTTAATTTTGTGTTTCGCAACACTGCAAGAGTTTTGTGAAATTGTTAAAGTTTTGTGAAATTATTAAAGTTTTTTTTTGTATTCTCTGACAGAGTCCGATGTATTATTGTGTTGAAAAGGTGTGCATTTTGTATCTTTGGTTAATACTCGTTATTTAAGACAATTCGTGTTCTACCTTTTCTGGGAATCGTAAGCCTGCGATTCCTACAAGAAGGAGCCTGAAGCAGGAGAGGTGACTCCGTGCATCGGCTGATGTCGCAGGACGTGCCTCTTAACTGGGAGGTCCGAAGTTGGAGTTCCGTCGGTGGTAGGATTTTCGATAGGTCGCAGTTTAATCGCTGACTAGAGGAGACCTCTTGTGCCTGGCTTGCCTCTTGGGACGATACACAAGTTGTGTAAGCTCCCGTCTGTGGGAAGAAGTAGTCAGAAGCGGGAGAAGTAGCTCCGTGCATCAGTTGATTCCACAGCAGTGCCTCTAACCGAGAGGTCCTATGGTCCGATTAAAATAAGTTGGTGATTGACAGTTGCGAATGGAAGGGAGAGACGTTGACAGGTCGCGTAGGTGCACAGGTCGTGTTCCCGGGACCCGAAAATTAACACTTGAAATAATTACTTATTAAAGTAATCAAATCATACACTCATATTGTACGAAGATACAATTTCAGATGCAGAATTGTCAATCACCAACTTATTTTAATCGGACCATAGGTTCGAGTTCCGGTGTTGGCAGGATTTTCGATTGGTCGCAGTTTAATCGCTGTCTAGAGAAGACTTCTTGTGCCTGGCTTGTCTCTTGGGATGACACACAATTTGTTTAAACTCCCTTCTGTGAGAAGCAGTAGCCAGAAGCAGGAAAGGTGGCTCTGTGCCACAACTGATATCACAGATGGGAGGTCCTCGGTTCCAGTCCCGACAGCGGCAGCATTTTCGACACTAGCTTCTGATCTAGGTTGAATTCAGCCGCTGTCTGGAGGAGAATTCTAGCGGTCGGCTGCTCTGATCGGTAGTTTTTCGTGGTCTCCCATCAACACTATGCGAATGCCCGAGTAGTACTGTAACAAACGGGCCACGAATCCCGCGCAATCTTTACCTCATCATTCTTGTCTTATCTTCACCCCTTACATACACTAGCATGCACTTACACTACCATACATTAGAGGAGGCTTAGAGCATGTCCGGACAGGGGCAATGTTGGTGGGAGATACCTGGTCAGGAAAAACCCCGCTAGTCGACCGTAATACGGCGTCGGATCTCGCCATCAAACGGGGGAAGATCACCGCCACCTTCTTATGAAAAATCATGCCCTACACTTACAGGGAAATGGCCTCGGTAGTTGATGCTAATCACTAACAACCAGTCAAGTAGTCAGTAGGCCTACATCAGGGTTGCTCAGGTTGATGGCCATCTTGGCGCGCCCTGACCCTACGCTTACTAGAGGCTCGCTGAGGCAGCCCGACGGGAGGGGAGGCGCTCGGGCGCAGCGGCTCTAGTCTAGTGAAAAGCACACACGACGTAGACTATCGCGAATGGTGCGGACACACCCCTGCTGCTCTCCCAACGTTACCAAGAGTTGATCAATAGTTAGGCAGTGAACGTGCTTATGCCCCAGTGGGTTGTGAGGCCCTAAATATTTAAGTGGAATTTAAAGTTTAAAATAGATTGCCACGAAGATGCATGGTATTATCCTCTCGGGATCAGAGTGAGATGGTTTGACCCAGGCCTGCTCAAGTGGGGTGGCCCAGCCAGTGTCTGCGGGCCACCGGTGTGACCCTCTGCGAGTCGAGTCAGTTCAATGGAGGGGAAGGGGAGGCACTTGGGCGCAATCGGTTTTAGTTCAGTGACAGGGGAACCACAGTGGACGACGGCGGGCAGTTTTTAACCAATTCTTACACTTGAGCACCCCTAGCCTAGACAAGTTTTCTTTGGTACAGTTTTGAAAAAAAAAGTCAATATTTGCATGAGATAGAAAGTTAAGTTGGTAATGAAGGCGCAATTGAAGGGGAAAGTAATTATTGAAAAGCAAAAACGGCCGTTTTCAATATAATAAAATGTGAAAGGGTAGTAGAAATTGATATTAAAGTTGTTTACGAAGAGGTCTGTATAAACTCTTGAATGTTTTAAGAATCCCATTGTATTGAATCAATTGAAAAGGCAATGAGGGTAAATAAAACTTGTACTAAATGATAATTAACTTTGGTAGTGGTATGTTATGAAACGTTATACTGTGCTAAGCTGGGCGTCGTTTTAAGGGGGCATCGCACACACGACATTCAGCGTGCGCCCATTGCTTTATCGTTGATTAATTAGTGATTCCGGATGTGTCAACTGCTAAGGTCATTATTCCAGTAAGTATTCTGGAACAATTAATCTATAATACACCACACTACTACACTTAATCTGTAATACACCACACTACTACACTTAATCTGTAATACACCACACCACTATACTTAATCTATAATACACCACACCACTACACTTGAATCTGTAATAGACCACACCGCACCAATGATAATCGCACCGACCTGTTACCCATTCCATCGCTACGTGGTTTCCACCGCGTAAATGTTCCTCACAGGTGTTCTGGAGAGTTCCTGCGGGCGAGGAACGCATTATCCGCTACCTGGAAGACCCAGGGTCGAAATCCGAAGCATCCTGGGGAACGCCCGCGGGCCCCGCCTTCGCGGAATGCAGTCGTAATTTCCTCCTCTTTGGAACTTCCGCCTGTTCTTTGGAAGTGCCCCAGCGTCGACACCTATAATGTAGTCGAGGCAAACCGTATACATGTCATTTGATTAATCGATATTGCCTTGAAGATTTGCAAGAGATTGTGAAACATGAGATTATTACGGGGTGTATTTCACCGGATATCTCTCCGCGACTGTCTCTCGTAAGTTTATTGCGTTTGTATAAATCGTATTTGATTTTCTTTTCTAACGCAATTGCCTGACTTCATTACATCTTTATAAGGTTTCGAAAAACATTCCTGTGTGGGGAATCGATGATTTAATGTGTTACCCGTAATTTGATATCATTAGAACACCTGGCTGTTTCAGTTACATGACTACGTGTGCTTATAAAGTAGTTGCTGGATGCTGGCTGTGTTATTTGTTGGTTATACTATTTGCTTTAAGTAGCCTTCCGTCCTGTTAACTAAACCGAACATTATTTACAAATAAAATCAAAGACTGCATGTATTCATAAAAGACAAATGTTGATATATGATTGAAATTTGGTACAACTTATAAGCTAATTATTGAAAACAAATAATGAGTCAGGCTTATTTACATAGTAAAATGTGAAAATATATGAACGGGAAAGACAGAATAAAAGTGGAATGAGAAAATGTTTAAACATATTAAAAAATATTGATGTAACAGTTACTAGTTTTCGTAGACTCTAATGTTTTCACGTGTGTCTCGCATCTTTTGCGAGAAATTAACATTATTAATTTTTAATTCGTCGTGCAATTCTGGACGGTTTTAAATAGTACAGATTTCAAGTAAAAAAGAGTCTTTCAGAATTAAAAAATATAAGCTCGAAGAATAAGTAAATAAAATGTTTTTTCTACTCCCATTGTGTAATTTTTGTCATTTGATGTCTGCAACCCGTTGCATAATGATAGTCATTACGATAGACATTATTTTATGATTCAGGTTCTTGACCAATCACAGAGAAGCTTACAAACCAAGTTTTGGCACTTCATTAATCATTGTAATCGTCGTAGTTGCACTTGAAGGTTCTTCAATAGAAAAATAGTAATCCAAGTTTCAGGTTATTTATTCACCCCTCATGATACCTCTTGCAATCATTCACAGTGGAAGGCCATGGAAATCCCCAACAATATGCCCCTGGCCGGAAAATAACAGTCGTAACGACGAAAGCCTCATTTCTCCTCTCCGCTTATTAATGAGTATTCGTCACAAACAATGACTATATTATTATGGGGTCTCTTTACATGCCTAAAGAGTTGGGGAAATTGCATTAATTTGGTTTCTAAGAAACGACAGTTGTTAAAACTGTTTTGAAATCGTGAAGCAATGTGAAGCTCTCATCTTCTGACTCCTTATGAAGGGTTCGTCAGACATGCCTTGAAAATCTGCCCTGCCTTTGTTCCTGGGAACCACTTTCCAGAGGCACCCCGCATGGTGATGGCAAATTTTATCAAAACATCGATGTTTCGATACATCGCTAAACGGTTTTCAATTTGATAAAAATATCGACAATAAAAAAATCGATGTTTTAAATATAGACTAATAAACATGCTATTTCTTATCCGTTTTTAATATAATGAAACTTAAACTCTTGCCAGTTTGGTCAAATATCACATGTTCCTGTGGGACTTCCCTGGCTTCAGTGGGGTGAGTCTGGTTCTGGTTCACGATTTGTCAAAACGTCTGAGGGCTTGTCAAAACTTCTTGTCAAAACGTCTAACACTACTGTCGATTCAGGCAATGACACGCCTAGCGATATCATACACTCGTAACACGAGAAACTCCCAAACTTCCTCCGGCAAAATGTGCAGCGTGGTAAAGAGGATAACGCAAAACTTCGATATTGCTGTGGATTGCTCTACACCGTGCGTTTTTATAAAAAAATAAAAAACATTGATTTTTTTGCAACAAAATATCGATGTGAAGAAAACATCAAAAGCAAAATATCGATGTTAATATATCGATGTTTCTGGTGGAAAACATAGATGTTTTAAAAAATTGAAGGGTTTTCTTATATCTGCATGATTTTTTAAAAATTTTCACTACAACATTGTATAATTTAAAAAAAATAATACTTTTTTCTCAAAATTTTGAAATGCACATGGTGACACGTTTTAGGGTGTGAAAAACACATTGAAGTCCTAATTGCATTACTGCAACAAGTTACGATGAAAGTTTGAACTATCTACAAATTCGTGAAGCATGCAATATTCGTAATCCCTCTACCTTCATTCACAGTAAACTATAACAATGATCAGGGATCATAACAAGAATCATCTAGAAGTCATAAAGCCGTAAACTGCCCTGCGTTAGTGATAAGTATTCATCTTCTTTATCAGCAACATCGATGTGTAAATATGTGCACGGTCACTTTTCATACCTAAAGATCTGCGGAAAGATGTAAATCTCGCATTAAGCTGGATTGATGAAGCGATAGTTAGAACGATTTTGAAGCCATAAAACAATGCAAAGCTCTCATCTTCTCACTACTTATGATGACTTACCTTGAAAAACCGCCTTACCTTTTTTTTCTGAAGGTAGATAGGTAGTTCTTTGAACTTTACATATGTAATGGCACGTCCTACTCACCACTTACCAGCAGCCTCGAACTACACTCTATTCGGAAAGTGATGGGCGGCACTGACAATCGAATTTCCAGCATCGTCCAGGACGGGCAGAGAGCATCGCCCACAATCTGCGCGAGTGTTTGCATGCGTGCGTGTTTGAGTTTCGAGATATTCACATAATTTGATGTGTACTTGTACTACGACTTGCATTTTCGAACATTTTTTTAAGGAATCCTTAATACACGATTTAGAAGAGCTTCAACTGATTCAAAAGTATTAAACTAAACGGCAAATAATTCTCCCATTGCGATAATTCTACATTCATTTACAGTGTAAGGCAATGAAATATCGCTGCAACGATTACATCCCTGGAAGTTGGAAGTTCTAAAAACGTACGCCTCACTTCTCTTCTCTGCTGAATAATGAATAAACATCATAATTAATGTTTTAATATTTCACTAAAATGTTTACATTTTCGTACAGTGTCTTTACATGCCTAAAGACCTGCGGAAAGATGTCGAGCTTGCATTAATTTGTTTGAAGAAGCGTCAGGTGATGAAACTTCGTCAAAGAATGCGAAGCTCTCGACTTGTAAATCGTAATGACGCTGCGCCAGTCCTCCCTTGAAACGCCGCCCCGCCCTGCGTCCTCGGAACCACTTAGCGGCAGCCTCGACCTGCGCTCCGTTCGGAAAGTGATGGGCGGCAGTGACACACGAATTCCCGGCGACGCTCGGGGCGGGCGGGCGACATCGCCCGCGGAATGTGGGCGACGCGACGCGGCGCGCGCGTGTGCCTGCACGTGCGTGAGCGTGAGCGCGTGCTTCGAGGAAGCGGTCCGGGAACTCCACCTTGGGGCACGGCCCAATTCACTCGCCCGGCCGCTTCGCCCGCCCCACCACATACGCCACCCCCACCCACCACCACCCACCCCACTCACACTCACCCCACATTGTCCCGCCCCGCCCACCCCACCCGATCGGCCCACCCGCCCCACCCAATCACCCCACCCAGTCGCCACACCCACCCCTACCGACCGCCCCACCGCCCAATTGCCCACCCAACCGCCCACTCCAGCCCACCCCACCCCAACGCCAACCCCACGGCCCACCCCGCCGCTAATACCACCGCCACCCCACCGCCCACCCCACCGCCCACCCACCGCCCACCCCACCGCCCACCCCACCGCCCACCCCACCGCCCACCCCACCGCCCACCCCACCGCCCACCCCACCGCCCACCCCACCGCCCACCCCACCGCCCACCCCACCGCCCACCCAACTGCCCAACCTAATCCCCACTCAATCCCCAACTGCCCGTCTGCCCAACCACCCACTCACCCAACCACCCACTCACCCAACCTCCCACTCACCCACCCACCCGCCTTCCCGCCCGCCCGCCCACCCACCCACCCGCTCGCCCGCCCGCCCGCCCACTCACCCACCATCCACAAACCCACCCAACTACCCTCCCACCTTCTCAATTGCCCACCCACCCAGCCGTCCTTCCCATTTCTCTCCGCCCGCTACGCCCCGTCCTCTGTCCCCCCTACTCCCGCCCCCGCGCGCGCGCTCGAGCGATGATCGTCTTCTTCGGAAAGGCGCTCCCGGGGAGGGGCGCGGTCGCGGAGACAATGGGGAAGGTGGCCCTCCGAGGAACGAGCAGATGCGTCGCCTTCTCACGAGGACTATGGTCCGATTAATATTAGTTGGTGATTGACAGTTGTGCTTCTGAAGCTGTAGCTTCGTACAATATGAGTGTATGATTTGGTTATTTTAATAAGTATTTATTTCAAATGTTTATTTTCGTGTCCCGAGAGCGCGTGATCAGTGGTACGCAACTGTCAACGTCGCTCCCTTCCATTTGCAAATGTCAATTACCAATTTATTTTAATCGGACCATAGGAGGGGTCTGGGCGCCGAGCGGCAATACAAACAAGAAGACATAATTTTTTAATTGTACATTTTCTCGTAGGACAAGGCAAGCGCGTTATAAGTGTGATTGAAAACTGCAACTTAGCATGCCTAGCACTAAGAGGTACAAACAGAGTGTGGATACTCCCATTGGATACCTCATAATTAATAGTTGTATCGATGAAAATAGATTATATCTTACAATTATTGGTGGAAACATTTATAAAAAATAAATTTGGGAAATCATGTGCTTCCCTTTAGGAGACCATCCATAAATTATGTAACGCTAAAGGGGGAAGGGAGGGGGTCTGAGGCAGCGTTACGCTGTGTTACATGGGGTAAGAGGATGTGTTACAAGGAGGAGGGGGTATTGAAAATACTAGGAATTTGCGTTACGTAATTTATGGACGGCTCCTGGGGCGGTTTAAATTTATCTTTTGGGAATATGGATTTGATACTTCGGCATTGGTTGTAGGTTTTTCGTAGGTTGAATATGGAAGTTACAGGGGGACGATGTTTACGGAAAATTTATTTGACTGGTATCTGATATAATGGTCAATACAGTTTAGAAAAAAATCATTTGATACGTATCAAGGCGCTTGTTACGTGTCAAACAAACAACTTCACAATGAGTTTATTCTACAGACTATTCAAGGAAACTAAGTTGCGAGAACTGAGTACTAGTATTGTGCGCTGGCTCTTAAAAGTACGATGCTCCTTGTTGGTTTTCGTATGAAAATTTAATTTAGCCTAACTCGGATTAATCGTCAAGAAAATTGAAAATGCGAAATTTATGAAAATAGAAATACGGTTCAGAGTAGTAAGACAGTTCATTTTCCTATTACGAATTTTACGATGAATTGTTTATATTTATTTGGTCAGAAAACAGTAAAAACTGTATATGACATATGGCGAAAGAGATTATCTGCGCACATTTTCTTGAGGCTCAGAATAAAAATAAAAAATATAAAAAAGCAATATTTGAAAACACTAGAAACAAGAATTTAGAAAATTATTATTATTTTAGAAAAATAAAAATTTGAAAAATGTTTGTTCGGTAAATGAACTGCTGATGTGATTTTTCTGCATTGCTAACAAACTAGTAACGAACATCAGTTCTACTCCTACCACTACAAGCAAAAGGAGTGCTCAACGGAACGTGCGCACAGTGAAGCTACATGTACGTCCAGAAGCAAAACAAGGGGCCATCTCAGCATTTGCTCAATGGATCAGGGAAACTGGACAAAAACCTGATCGAGATGAGGAAACCTGATCGAGATGGGATTGTTAAAATTAACGTAGCTCTAACTAATATACATTATTTCAATTTCATCTCAATTTTTAAACATGGCTTTTATTATGCATAGATTGCTTCTATGTAATATTTTCTTCTCTTTAGAATTGGTTGGTCAGCGGTATGAGAATCCCCAGCTACCCATAGGGGAAAAGCCAAAGTTGTGTATTACGCAGTACAAGGCAGTGTAACAAGAACCCACATGGAGAGGAATTCAGGATATATTACATGGATTGATTACACGAAATTCAGGCTAGATTACATTTTGCAGACTATGATCATTGGTCACTATGCGGGAAATGCGTTCTAGGAAACCAAATCTGTAAAGTACTCTTTTCTGAATACTATTATTGAAACAGAATATGTGGCCGGATTCTGTGCTATATAACTATTCTAGACAATTTTTTCCACAATAAGTTTGAATGTACAACTTTCATCCTTTCAAAACAAATCGCAATTCAAAACAAGAGCTTGTTAGAGAACATGACATCACCTTGAATTTGTTAAAGGAAATAGTGAGGAAGAATGCGAATATTAATGACACCAAACCAGCAACATCTGATAGATGTGAAAGTAAATACTAGAACGAACAACAGTACTACTATGTGATCAATAATTATAAAACATCCATTCCAAAACCCATTTACATTGTTTTACGTGTTCCCAAACAAACAAGTATGTACAAATTGCGAAATACACCGGAGATGAATAAGTTTATATTGAGGTCAAACACAACTATAGTCGTAATGTTTCCTCAAGTCATTCTCTTGACTCGTACATGCATGTTTTTCAAAAGGTTAACTGGATGTTTGATGTTATCTGATCTTTTAAGTTTTTACACTCCCATTTGTCATGCCTAGAGACAGAATTGTGCGTTCACTACGTTGAAATGCAAGGTCGTTTAATTTTCCTTCCTTTTACGAAGCATTGAAGTGTTTATTTTCTTCGTGCTACAGGTTACTGGAGCATGAGTTTGTCCCGTGTGTTGTATACAACCGAATTCCTTTCCTCAACAGATGATTGCTTTTCTGGCCAACAGGTTTCCATTGCGCAACAAAATGATCTAACTCGCCTTGAGCCCAATAAATCGCTTCAGGCTTAAAGAAAAGATTTCCGCAACCTTTCATTTTCTAATCGTTACACCGAGGGACTTTCCCGTCAACTTACACTCTCCGCTGTATCAGACTTTACACTCCGTTGATTCCAACATAGGTGCAAAACATGCATTACAATATATAAGAATAGAAAATAAGTATAGAAATATAAAAATAAGTAAATATATACAAAGTAGTAGTAATTTGTAAGTAGAGAAAAAAGCAAATCTGTATTCTCGTTTCGGTGTATCACTTCCGATTCTTGGAACCACTGCAAATTTATCTTCTTTCGTCAGTTATCTAAAGTTCATCTTCCAACACAGACTGAAGAAAGAGAACTTTCCTGTCTTCTTAAGCTAGCAACACATGTTAATTCATATTTCGTAATAGAAGAAAGATATGCATCCTGTGCTATTTTTGTCTTGAGACATGATTAAAGTCATTTGCATTTCTAATGTCGGCACACGAGCTATTAAATTACAAATTAATAGTGAAACCGCCAATGTATTACGCCATAAAGTCCACCGTGTCATGGATTAGCTTGCCCCTCCACTAGGCTTTAAAGTATGCGGCAAATGAACACGCGACAGAGAATGCATGAATGAAATTCACAAAGCGCGTAAAAAATTTAAAATTTCTTCTTAAAATGAACTGGTTGTTCCTGTTACCTGAAGTATTTCTCCTAGAACATACTAAAAAAGAGAACCTTGTCGTCTTCATTAATAATCAGCACATGTTAATTCACATTTCATAATAGAGGAAAATTTACGCATCCTGGGCTGTTTTCTCGTGAGTCACGATCAAAGACATTTACATTTAGAAAGGCTGTACAGATGCTATTATATTACGAAGTAATATTAAACCGCCTGCATCTTTGTCATAAAATCCAGTCTCTTTGACTGTGTTGCTTCTCGACCTGTTTCTAAGGTATACGGAGAAACAACACTCGCCAACATCATTGGATGCATGAATGGAATTCATATCGCATCAGTAAATTTACCATTTCTCATTAAAAGAAAACTGGTTGTTCCTGCGATCTACATTTTTTTAGAACACACAAAAGAAAGACAACCTCGATGTCTTCATTATCCCGCAACACACTCACACGTTAGTTCACTTTTCGTAAGAGAAGAAATACACGCGTATTCTGGTATTTTGTCTTGTGCATTTCACCTGAAGACCTCTCTGAATCTGAATCAGTGAAATTGTCGCTGATTAAATCAGTGAGAGTCGAAGTAACTGATATCTTCAGTCGAAGTATGTAGTTTCACTGACAATCAGCGAATATTCGAACCTATTCATAAAGACCGTCAGCATTTCACTTGTCGTCAGTAGTAAAAGTGCCGCGCCACCATCGCTCACTGATCGTTCAGTCGTCACGTTGTCTCAGATTTCACCGATTTAAACAGAGAAGTTTCACTGATTCAAAAAGTGCGCCCGATTTTCACTGATTTGTTCAGTTCAATTCACTGTCAGTGGTAGGGTTATAAATGACACCATCAGTGAATAGTCACTGTCAATCAGTAGTTTTTCACTGATTCAAACTGACAGAGAAGGTTGCAGAATGACGGCCAAAACTTTGGCACCTGTGCATAGAACGTGACGTGTCTAGACAGCCATGCAACTACTGACTCCAGCCGTGGAAGACTATGCCCCTATTTGGCCTTGTTTTAAAAAAATACTCTTGTTTTAGAATGTACATATGCTAACAGCCCTTAGATTTCATGCCTTAAAACGCACGATCACCAAGTTTTTCAACCCTTTCCTAAGGTATCCGGCAAATGAACAAGAACTATCGGCATGCCTCCGGCATGAATGGAATTAATAACGCTTCGAGAAATTTACCATTTTTCTTTAAAAGAAAACTGTTCCTGTTATCCAGTGCAATACTTGCAGATCAGACAAAAGCAACACATGCTTATCGGTCACATATGTCACATATGTCAATTCACTTTTCGTAAAAGAAAAAATTCACGCATCCTGAGCTATTTTTTTTCTTTCGTCATGATCAAAGACATTTGCATTTAGAATGACTGTTGATACACTAATATATTCCAATCTTAAATCCCACTACGCGAACCCGGATTCGATTCCCGGTCGAGGTAAGACTAAGGTGTGCGTTTTCCTTGCAATGTCCCAGTATATGTTGCTGTGAGAAAATTCACTTCGCAGGTTGAGAAGACCGGAATACGGCATGGGGATGTCTACGTGCTAACCCCGCATACCCTCTTAACCCATGGCCGCACGTTAGGGAGTCGCCGGTGCGCCCTTTGCTTAATATCCTGCCATCTGCCGCAGGTAGTCACCGTTTCAACGCGCCACGACGCTACATCTCATTGATTGAATCAGCGACAATTTCACTAGTTCAGATTCAAAGAGCAAGGCGCGAGGCGAAGGCGCTCCTCCATTGAAAGGGGCGCCGTGCGAAGCGCAACGCAGCGCGACGCGAGGCGGCGGCGGCGGCGACAGCGGGGGCTCACAATCGCGAGCGAAGGAATGCGGCGGCGTTGAGGCAATCGGCGCGAGCGAGTATCAGCCGTTGCTCAATGCGTGTTCCCCACCGCCCCGCGCTCCCCTCCCCCCCGTGCCTCGTCCTGGTCCTTACCCACTCGCCTCGGCCCCACACCATCTACCTTCCCCCCGCGATGCTTCACCTCACTGCAACGCTTCCCCTCGCCCCTCCTTGCTCCGCCTCGCCCCGCCTCGCCCCGCCTCGCCCCGCCTCGCCTCGCCCCGCCTCGCCCCGCCTCGCCCTGCCTCCTCCCGCCTCGTCCCGTCACGCTTCGCCCCACCTCGCCTCGCCTCGCCCCGCCTCGCCCCTCCCCGCCCCTCCCCGCCCCTCCCCGCCTCGCCCCGCCTCGCCTCGCCCCGCCTCGACCCTCCCCGCCTCGACCCTCCCCGCCTCGACCCTCCCCGTCTCGACCCTCCCCGCCTCGACCCTCCCCGCCTCGACCCTCCCCGCCTCGACCCTCCCCGCCTCGATCCTCCCCGCCTCGACCCTCCCCGCCTCGACCCTCCCCGCCTCGACTCGCCCCGACTCGTCCCGCCTCGCCCCGCTTCATTGCTTTCCCGCCGCACAGATCAGCCGTCCCGCTCCGACCCTCCCCCTACCTGCTTCCTCCTGGTCCTTGCCCACTCCACCTCACTCGCCCCGTCCCACCCCGCCCCGCCACGCCCTACCCCGCGACGCCACGCCCCGCCACGCCCCGCCGCGCCTCGCCAACCTCTAAGCTTCTCCTCGCTGCTTCGCCTAGCCGCCCCGCTTCACCCCGCTGCACTCCCCTTTCACCCCGCTACGTCGCGCCTGCTTCGTCCTCGTCCTTACCCACTCGGCTGCATTCGCCTCACCCTGATACGCTGTCCCCGCCCCTACGCACTGCACCGCCTTGCCTCGCCCCGCCTCACTGGTGTCCCGCTACACAGATCAGCCGCCTCGCGCCCACCCGCGCCTTCACAACGCTTCGTCACATCCTGCCCCTCTCCGTCTTGTTCCTTTCCTCCTCGTCCTCTCTTCCCCAGCCCCGACACGCCCTACCCATCACCACTGCCTTGTCTAGCCGCTCCCCACTTCACGGATCCGCTGTCCTGCTCCGACCCTCCGCTGCCAACGACACTTCAAACGTGCGTGGCTGCTGCGTAGGTTCGCGAGACGCAAGCAGACGTGTAATGTTACAAAGGCTAGAGTCTATGCTTGCGCTTTCTTCAGCGGTTTTTTTTACGTCTATATTATGAATAATTGAACATTTAGAAGACACTTTTCGAATTTCTCAGAAATCTGCCAATTTTATGTGCGGAAGTTGGCGAGCCTCACCTGCAGCTGTACCCAGCGATACTAGCGCCTCCAATAGTAGCACCTTCAAGCTTTATCTCCAGTTTTGATGGAGAGTTACAAGGCCCTGCTTCACCCCGCCCCGTCGTCACCCTGCGACCACCCGCCTCCGTCCCCCCCTCGCCCCGCCTCCGCCACGCTTCCACATAGCCTCCGCCCCGCCCCCGCCCCGTCCCCGCCCCCGCCCCGTCCCCGCCCCGCCTCCGCACCGCCTTCCTCTCTCGCTGCGCACTGCTCCGTCCCTCCCTCCCCGTCTCGTGTCCCCGCCTCATCCCACCGCTTCGCTTCGACCAACCCACCGTCCTGTGCCATTCCTTCTCTATCCCGGCGGATGGGTGCAAAAATGTAACACGAACGGATGGGCTGGGTCTAAGAGAGGGTTAAAAAACAAGAATTCCATACCAAATATTTTGTTTATATCATTGTTAGAGGACTTCATTATGTTAGTTTAATATAAAGTAAAACATTTTTGTTAATATATTACGCATTTCTTATTCTTATCAAAAAATATTTGGTAAATTTAAGAAGCACAATGAGGCCTGGTTAATACCATCCTCGTCATTCCACTGGTAATTTCGACTCATTTCTGACATTACAGTTCAATTTAACTTCAGTTATACGTAATACTACACAAAAATAACGAAATTATTTATATCGCAATAATAAATAACTATAAAATAACTAATACGTGCCTACTCAATTAGTTACACGGGCGGAAGGGTTGGATATGAGAGACCAAGCAGGAAACAAATTACGCATATAATCACGTATACAATCTACGGCAATAACTATCACACTTGAACATTTCATTTGAATATAAAAGGAAGATAGAGAGACGAACAGGCTTCTGGTATTATTTATACGTGAATGGCGGATGTGTTTGTTACGTCGTGAGTCTCATAGACCCAACCCATCCGCTGCCGGGTTATACGTCCTGCCTGTTCCATTGGGCCGAAATCCGTTCCGCCCCGTTCTGTCCTGCTCTCGTCTCGTCTTGTCCCTCCTTGCCCCTTCCCGCCCCGCCCCTCCCCGCCCCACCCAACCCCACCTCGTCTCACTCCATCTTACCACGTTTCACCCCGACTCACCCCGTCCCTTCCCAACACACCTCACTTCATCACCCCGCCTTGCTCTGCCCCATCGCACCGAATTCCCCCCCCCCCCATCGCAAAGTCCTGCCTCACACCGCTGCCTCCGGTGCTGCTGTGATTCCGACGCGCTAAATTTCCCGTTCCCACTGCGAGGACCTTCCGCTTCGCGACCTCGATTGCGATTATTGCCACAGTCATGTGCCTCTATCGTTTCTGCCACCATAACCGCAGTCATCGCCCCACCACCATTTTAGTCGCCTTCACTGTTTACCACTTTCATTTACCGCATTGATTATCTCTAACTCGTGAAACTACATCCGTTGTCACCAACGGCTACAAACTGACTCAATATTCACTCGCGTAGCTACCATCCCCACACGCAATTGTCACGGTTATACAACCGCTCTACAACCTTGCCCATGTAGCAGGATTGTCAACAATGGCTAGATTGATAGGTCGAATTCAGTCGCTGTCTGGAGGCGAATTCTAGCGGCCGGCTGCTCTGATCGGTAGTTTTCCGTGGTTTCTCCGATCAACACCAGGCGAAGGCCGGAGCAGTACCCTAAGAAAAATGCTACGCACCGCGCGCGATCTTTCCTTCCTCTTCCTTGACCTATCTTCACCCCTTACACACTTACGAAAATGTCAGTATTTCCCCATACACTACACACAATCTTCCGTGTGGCAACCACGAGTGGTTCCATCACCTCCGCTATTCCCACCGCCTTCTCTGTCCTCCTCCCTTCTGTTTGTCGCAGTCACCTTTCGTTCCTCCCACTTCCACACTTCACATATCTACTTCCCCTTCTAAACCGTTACTACTTCCTCCAATGTCGCTGCCATTGCCTCGGCTTCCAAGCGTGCCACCCACAGCGCTTAAACGACTCACTCTTTACCACTGTCATTTGCAGATTGGAACATACCTGTAAAGCGATCACTGTAACTATCGTTGACAAATTTTCTTCTACATTCGGCACCATAGTCACTAGCCTCTATGTTCGTCATGATTACAACGCTTTTACCATGGTTTCACCAACAGTCACCACCACAAGAATCCTGGAGCACTACAATCACCACCGCCACAATCATGGTCATGACAATCACCGACAACAATAACCGCAATCAGAATTCATGCCAACACATCCCTTTCCAACGGAATCTCGTCATCACAATCCCCTCCGAATCATTCCCCTCCAACTCACTCCCCTCCAACTTATTCCCCTCCATTACAATCGCTTCCAACTAATTTCCCTCCAACTCATTCCTCTCCATTACAGTCCCCTCCAACTCATTCCCCACCATTACAATCCCCTCCAACTCATTCCCCACCATTACAATCCCCTCCAACTCATTCCCCTCCAAGCTCAGAGCTTGTCCCCGGCTGCGGAATGCGGTTCTCGGGGGGGAAATCATCACAAGCCGACGTGTAGGTCAGCGCTGGATCTCGCCATACAGCGGGGAAGAGAGCCACCACCTCCAACATGTACTACACTTACGGGACAAAATCTTTGTCGTTGACTCGGTCGGAATCGACAATATATTGAATTTCCGCCCCCCAAAAGTTGCTTGGAGTCCACCGTGCGTCGCATGCAGCGCAGTGCCGCGGGCGGGCAGACAAGCCTGCCCTCTCTCCCACCCGCTCCCCCCATGCGGTGGCGGCCGCGTCGCAGGTGCGCGCGTGCAGCTGGGAAGATGACTACCACCTTCGACATGTACTACAGACAGTCATCTCTCTCCCCCGCGCCCCTCCCCTTCGGCTAGCCGTGAGGTGGTCGTGTAGGTCAGCGCTGGATCTCACCATACAGCCGAGATTACTATACACATCCAACATGTACTACACTTATGGGACAAAACCTGTGTGTTGACTCGGTCGGAAACACTAATCAATTGAATTTCCGCCGCCCAAATGATGCTTGAAGACCGGCGGTGAAGCGGCGGTCAGGCGGGCGGGCTGGCCTCTCTCTCTCTCTCTCTCTCTCTCTCTCTCTCTCTCTCTCTCTCCCATCCGCGCCCCGCACCCCTGCCTCCCTCCCCCTGGGGTGGTCGTGTAGGTCAGCGCTGGATCTCACAATACAGCGGTGAAGAGACCCCACCACTTCCAACATGTACTGCACTTACGGGACAAACCGTTTGTGGCTGACTCGGTCGGAATCACCAATCAATTGAATTTCCGCCACTCAAACGTTGCTTGGAGACCACCGTGCGGGCGGGCCTCTCTCTCTTCCATCCGCGCCCCGCCCCCCCTCCCATGCGGTGGTGGCCGCCTCGCAGGTGCGCGCGCGCAGCCTCCGAGCGCCGCGCCGCGCAACGCATTGCGCCACAGCAGCAGCGGTGGCGGCGGCGGGAAGGCCTTCGCGGGCGATCGCGCAACCGCTCACTCGCTCCCGCGCACATTCCGCACGCCACCGCTCCCCCCTCCCCCACCCCCCACCCACCTACGGGGCGAGGTGGCTCGCGGGGCATCAACGCGGGCCGCCGACCCGGAGGCCCTTGGGTTCCAAGGATTTTCCATTAGCTGCATCGCTACGAACTACACACGAGGGACACTTGCCCAGGACCCGGCTCACAAGAGGGCGCTTGGGGCTTCTGGGCTGCCAACCAGCCATATGGCTGTTAAGCAAAGGGACAGAGTCTCTACTAGTCTCACAATTGCGGATTCGATGGTATAACGAGGATTCGATGGTCAGCTTATCGGGTTGTTTTACCCAAGATTGCGGGTTCAAACCCGATCGAAGCCGTCGATTTTTAAATGCGAAAAAATCCTTCGTACGCCTTCCTTCGGAGGGGAAGTAAAGCCGGCTGTCCCATGTAATAGATTTGCCGCATGTAAAATTTTAAGATTAAGTTAAGCCTCTGAGCTAAATTCAAATCGCCTTTTTCGTCGCCCGAGATAATACCTTCTTTCTCCGTCAGTTGGTGAAAGGAGCGTAGCGAAATTTGCGTGGACAGACGGAAGAGCGGGCCTGATGGCCCGAGTCTCGCCACGTAAAATAAGGCATTAACTAACTAACTAAGAAGGCGCTAGGGGCTTCTGGACTGCTAACCAGCCACATGGCTGTTAGCCAAACATAGAGTGAGAGAGGCACACAAACACACACATTGCTATGGTGCCATTATTCTAACTGCCCCTCAAGCCCCTAAGGCCACGTTGGAATATCACACGGTATTTCGCGTCTTTCTCGCTCGTCCTGCTAGATGTTGCATGATCGAAGCACTGCTTGATACGATCGCGATCATGCGATATCTAGCGGCACAACTGAGAAAGACGAGAAATACCGTGACATATTGCATAGTGGGACAAAATTTCCAAGCCTTGAGGGGACCCAACGAGGGGACTCCCATCCTGTAAAGAGTGTATGTCTGTATGTGTGTGTGCCGTCCTTTTACCCCTCACTATCATCGTTCATGTTCCATACTCCCAGGGCTGACAACCCTGGGGAGTAAAAATAGTATCCAGCGTAATGCTGATCCCCCCTGATTAATTGCATGCCCAACATGCCTGCGTGGTCCGAAGTGGCCTGTTTTCAAAAACAAAATGGATTATTTTACAGTCTGATGTTCTCTGATAATTTGATCTATGTCCTGTAAAATGCCATTTTGGAAAATAAATTTATTTTATTTTTTGTTTCAGGTGAGTTGTTATGTGAATGATTTGTCTCCTCTAAAGAAGTTGATGGTAAGTTGTAACATTTTTTGTCACATTTAGCGACCAGTCTTTATGTAAGGTATTCCCTGGACATTGTAATGACATGTTTCAGTAATATGGGAAGCTTCTTCGCCTTAATTCACCTTATTCTTACCTTGCCCGCTGCTACTAAATAGGTTATTGTTATTCAGTGCCTGTCTCTGGAAACTTCTGGGTAACAGATCCCCGACATGGGTGTGTTGTTGGGGCAATGGGCCAACTAGTTTTGGACTCCGAATTTCGCCGTCAGTGAACGACAAAACAACGATCTCTGTGATTTTATCCGTTATTTGCGTCTCCTTCCTTACCTGAGCGAAATGAGATAAGGATGGGACGGGTTATTACCAAAGATTCAAGGCACATAAACAGAGTTCTTTTACACGATTCAGCGTGGCATGTTCTTTGACTGCTTGGGCTTCGAAATTTGACCACCGTCAGCCGAGTCGCGAACTCTGGTTTTGACGTTAGTGAAATAATATTTATTGAGCTTCTTTGTACCCAAGTCTTTTCGGCCGTACCTGAAATAAATAATTTGAAGGAAGGAAGATGGATGGTATTTGGTAATTAGAGCCAATTGCCTCACATTCCCAGCTAGCTAACGGTCTCCCACATGCCTGGGTTTAGTTTAATTCCCTGGCTTGTGGGGAAAGATACGTGTGTGGTCATGTTGTATTCCGTTCACCCTAACTCGCAAACTCTGTCTGCCTGAGGTTTTCGTCGTCGTTGTTGAATGGAAAGCAAAACAAACAGGAGAACCCAGAGAAAAATCTGACGCAAAGCCGCCTTGTCTATCACGAACCCCATGCATCACCCAACACAGGTCGCCATGGCAATAAAAAGAAATATCGATTCTTGATTAATCGGAAGTATCACGGCGGCGCGGCTCTCGCTTAATGAATGGGGACCAGTGGGCCTCTTGTCATTACGGCGTTGAATGAGAAATTGAAGAAGTTGCGCAGTTGTTGAATGGGACGCAAAATAACAGGAGAACCCCGAGAAAAATCTGACGCGAACCGCCTTGTCTATCACGAACCCCACATGCATCACCCACTACAGCTCGCCATGGTAATAATTCGAAATATCGATTTTTGATTAATCGGCAGTATCACGGCGCGCCGCAACTCTCGCGGAATGAATGAGGACTAGTGGACCTCTTGCCATTGCGGTGTTGAATGAGAAATTGAAGAAGTTGCGCAGTTGTTGAATGGGAAGCAAAACTAACAGGAGAACCCCATCACCCACCACAGGTCGCCATGGTAATAAAACGAGAAGAAATATCGATTCTTGGTTAATCGGAAATATCACGGCGGCGCGTCTCTCAAGGAATGAATGGCGACCAGTGGGCCTCTTGCCATTGCGGCATTGAATAAGAAATTGAAGAAGTTGCGCAGTTGTTAAATGGGACGCCAAATAACAGGAGAACCCCGAGAAAAATCTGACGCGAACCGTCTTGTCTATCACGAACCCCACATGCATCACCCACCACAGCTCGCCATGGTAATAAATCGAAATATCGATTCTTGATTAATCGGAAGTATCACGGCGGCGCGGCTCTCGCGGAATGAATGGAGACCAGTGGGCCGCTCGCCGCTGCGGTGTTGAATAAGAAGTCGAACAAATGGTCATGAATGAGAAACAGAACACACAGGAGAACCCCGAGAAAATCTGCTGCTTACTCGCCTTGTGTATCACGAACCGCGGGTACATGCTTTCGACCTATATTTGAAGTTCGGTACGCAGATGTGGAATGCGCTCAACCACCACAGGTCGCTATGGTTAAAACAACGAAATGTCGGTTCTTGATTAATCGGAAGTATCACGGCAGCGCGGCTCTCGCGGAATGAATGGGGACTAGTGGACCTCTTGTCATTGTGGTGTTGAATAAGAAATTGAAGAAGTTGCGAAGTTGTTGAATGGAGAACCCCGAGAAAAATCTTGACGCAAACCCGCCTTGTCTATCACGAACCCCACATGCATCACCCCCATAGGTCGCCATGGTAATGAAACGAAATATCGATTCTTGATTAATCGGAAGTATCACGGCGCGGCGCGGCTCTCGCGGAATGAATGGGGACTAGTGGGCCTCTTGTCATTTCGGTGCTGAATGAGAAATTGAAGAAGTTGCGAAGTTGTTGAATGGGACGCAAAATAACAGGAGAACCCCGAGAAAAATCTGACGCAAACCCGCCTTGTCTATCACGAACCCCATAAGCATCATCCACCACAGCTCGCCATGGTAATAAATCGAAATGTCGATTCTTGATTAATCGGAAGTATCACGGCGGCGCGAATGAATGGGGACCAGTGGGCCGCTCGCCGCTGCGGTGACAAGGTAATTGCCGGCGGAGGGAAGTGCAGGGGGGCGGTGGCTCGGCAGGTGCGGCGGGCGCCGTTCCCACCGCCACTTTCTCCTCCTCCCGCGCGCTTTCTCTCAGGGGTCAGGGTTCGCTCCCAGGCGCCTGTGAATCCCTTCCGCGCAGCTCGCGTCCTCTCCTGGCGCCCGGCGACTGCTAGGCCGCCGATGAGCAATTTTCTCCCGGTTGGAAGAGCGCGACTAATAAGTAAACAGTCGCAGGTGGCAGATGGGGTGATATACAGGCTGTGAGGGGAGGAAACGTGGAAAATTGGAAAATAAGCTCTTAACCCTTCGGCGGGCGCGTAGCGGCACTCAGTGCTGCATTTCTTACATTTTTGTTGATTTCGTGTAAATAAGTGGTGTCGCACTATTGACCTCATAGTTATTCTTCATTCAATATATTTTCAACCGGATGACACTCAAATCACGATTTTAGACACTGCTAATCGACCATTATTCATTAGTAATCCTAACTCTACAACGGTTGCGGCACTCCGTACCGCGCGCGCCTTGTCGTAAATATAATATTTGCGTATTTAATCCATTAGAATTCTTACTGCAGTTTTGTTATTGAGCTTTATGGTACATATTTTGGAGTACTATCTACTGATTCAAATTTATACTCGTTGTTTCCGAAGAAACGTTACAAGGTCAATTTTAAGCCTATTTTGTCTAATAAACTACTTGGATATTATGAATGGCTGAATCGCAAGAAGCACTCAAAAGTGGGTTTGAAAAAATGCGGGTGTGTCGAAAAAATTGGAGGCGCTATTTTTGAAAATTCAAAATAAGACGTGTCAAGCGGTGTAGTGCGGTGCAGACTTTCAGTACAAAACTTTTAAATAAACAAATATTTCAGCGGTTTAAAAAATATTTTTGGGTAATTTTGAAAAATGGTCACAATTTGACTCAAAATTACAACAAAATTACTAACATTTTGACAAATATACCCAACGTATCTTCAGGTCTCAATATTGAACAATAGATTGCAATATAAACTTCATCTCCAACTTCAATGATCATGTAAGAGAGGTTTGAAAAAAAAAATTACTTGTGCATAGACAAACGTTTCATCGATCGTTTCGCCATTAGTGACAGCACATTCGATGGGTTGTATTTAAGAAATGAAGATTTAAGAAATAATTTTAAAAAATGCTCTTGTCGACCGCCTTGAATTCATACAATACACTAGACTAGTTTAGAGGTACCAACATGTGTTATTCAGTAATGTCTTTTCCAGACGAATGCCCATTTCCCTGTTTTTGGTCATGCTTGAAGTTCAAGGCTCTTACTTTTCATCCGTTTTTATTGATTATATTATATCGTTGTTTTTTCCTGCACCCCGCGTTCAAGTGAATAAAGAGGATAATTATTAGGATATATTATTGATAGAAAACAAGATAAAAAGCTGATATCCACATTCCCACCTGAAGAACAGTTCATGCCATGCGACTGGTTTGAAATATGTACCCCTCATTCCTTGAAGTGTGGTACCGCCGCAATCAGCTGAGACACTTCGTTGTACCGTAACTCCGCTGTAATCTAAAAGTGACCTGAATCCTGTAAGAGTTTATCTCTTGGAGTACTCTACATCAGACGCTAGGTGACTCGATATATCTAGAGGTAACGGTATGCTCTGACGAATTAGTAGTTATTGGAGACCGTTACGTTGTAAAATTGCGAATGAATTGCACATTAATTGAATATAAGGTTGTTTTATAACCTTTGGTTGATACAGTGTTATGCTCTTAAATTAATATTCAGAATACTGTTTAATCAATTGAATTTAAAACACGGTAGTAAATCGCTAATTTAAGGAAGTTTATTTTAGTGAACCTTTAATTATTTCCTATAAATCGATTGAAAATTTAATCCCAAAAATTCAGAATAATATGGAAAACTGAAATTCGAAAGGCGTTGAAAGACGATTAAAGCTTTTCTTAACCACACTTTTATTTCAGATAGAAAAATAATTAAAAATTGAGTCTTAGGAAAATATTAAAATGATCGAATAAGAGTTCTTTTACAATAACTACAATTTTTAATTGAATATCTACTATGAAAATTTTAAAAATATAAATTTTCAATTATAAAATCTCTTCTCAAAACTTCTTAAAGCTATAATTACCATTGGTACTGTATTCTACATTTCCTGCATAAACATTTCTGTCATCAATCTGTCGTTTTATAGGTATTACAGTTTATTGTTTATAATGTTTTTACGTACAAATGCTCAAAGCAGGTTGGTGCCGTGCCAAATAAAAACAAACTGTATACAAACGTACCAAATAGGAACGAACCAAAAGGTAAAATTTATTTTTTCACTTACGTAATTTCAGCCCAAAGCTTGTAAAAATTCCGACTCCGACAAACTAAATTGAAACTAATTACCTCTGCAAAAGTATCACTTATTAAGTATCACAACCTCAGAGGAAATAATTATTACCGCCGTTTTGTTTGCAAAGTTACTTGTTTATAAACAAATTTGTTATTTATGAAGATTATTCACAAACAAAATCGAGTATTTCTCCTTCTTCTCCTCTTTTCTTCATCTCCTTCTGCCTCACGTCCTTCTTCTTCTTGAGTTTCTTTTTGTTACTTTTGTTCTTCTCCTCTTTCTTTTTGTTACTCTTCTCATCTTTATGGAATTTCATTCGTGAAGTAGTCTTAATAAAGCGTACTACAGCGCATTGTAAATTTTATAATAAATTCCAAGGCACTCGTGGTACTGCCTATGAAAACATGATTCCGCCTTGCTTGAACCTAAACAAAATTGCTGAGCACGATCTTGCCTCAACTTGGCTAACTTTCCCGCTATCACCAGCACTTATCGAACTACAAAGCACCCGTGTAACGAGGAGTACGTCGTCCATTGATTTAGCTCCCTCAGCGCCGGCTCCCGTCCTTAACCTGGGTCAGTTATAGACTGGTTGGACTCGTTCGTGGCCTACATCGCGAGCACTTCCTCTTGAATCTCTTCCTCGTATCTCATCTTACCATCGTTCCCTTTTCGTGTTGTCTTCTCGGGCTGTTCTCATAAACTCCCCGCTCTTTGATGTCGCTTTTCGCTTTCCTTGTCTACGTCATTGTTTACATTTTTTCGTCCGCTCTCTAATTAAAAAGTATTTTCGTTTCACTAAACGGTTCTCGTATCTGATATTCAAACTAACTCCCATTTGCATACGAATGGTTCGTTTTACTGCAATACAATGGGTAATTAAATTGCTATGGTCATTGGGAAAGTAAACCGCTATAGTCCTGTCGTGCACGGTATAATCGTTTGATGTATGCTGGACGTGCCATGTAATACATTTGGGATGTTCCTCTGATTGGTAACATTATCCCGGAGATACAATCGCATATACCTTACGACGTCGTTAAGCTTGCACCCCGAGAAGCATAATGCAGTTGATGGGGGCTCAGTTCGGTCCAGGCTGTTCCGGAGGAAGCGCCGGTCTCCGAGAAACTAACTGTACCCGGCCATTAAAACTCTTCATTTCTCACAGCTGCCATCGTCATGCGGCTAACAGTAATTTCAATTTCGTGTCGATCTCTGGCGTGTGTCACTTCTTCAAAGAGAGAGCGAAACGCGATCGCGGTAGCATGATTCGACGACGGCGCGACGTACGGGAAGTAACTGTACCTGCTCGGTTAATTGAATATTTACTGTTTCCGAAGTACATCATGGACAGCGTGTTGGCTTCCCGCGGTGCGATTCCGAATTCGATTCCCGGTCGGGGCAAAAATGACAGTTGTAGCTTTCCATTACACCCGTCTCAGTCCCTACAGCTGTGTGACGGAAGTAAAGCTTAGGCTTGCCAAATAAGCTGGCGACGCTGAATGGAATACGTGATGCTCGACACATGTCTCTCTGTCTAGGCGTGGATAATAAATCTTTGATGGGTGATCAGAAGAGTACAATTCAAAGAACCTGATTCCTGTGGTCACGGGGTGAAAGTTCTCGAGTCAAAAATCTTCGTTTGGAGAAAACAAGGGATACATTATGGAGCCAACGCTTTTTCTTACGCTCAACGTTATTTTCCTAAGCTTTTTTGTCGTTAAGGAGGCAACATTTGAATTCGGTCGTTTTACTAAATAAAATATCGATATTTATCTTGTAGTTTCAGTACTTAACCCAATGTCACCAAAAATTGACTTAAGAACTTTTACGCCGTGACTACAGATTTTACAGTAGAGCGGAAAAACTGTTTCAGTTCTTATTTTAAATATTAAGAATATTTGCCATCTGCAGAAAAATAAAGTCTTTTTGAGTAGGTATTTGAGTAGTACAATGTTTACCAGACACGGATATCGAGGTGGGGAAAACAAAAACGAAAATACCTCGATTTTGTCAAAAAAAAAAAGTCTTGTACTCAAAAAATGGCCGCTCATCAACGAAATAAAAGCAGGGCCCAGACCTGGGAACACCGTTAGCTGGCAAAAGTTGGATTGATCCGTCCATAAAATGTCAAATACTGTTCCGAGCGCGTTGATATTAAGATTCTATTCCTTACTTTCGATCTATTGATATTAGTCTCGTAAGTCTGTTGTATGCCACATTCCGAAGTAGAAGGTGGTCCTCTCTCTCTCTCTCTCTCTCTCTCGATCTAGAACGTGAGGTCAGGCGCCGACATACGCGGTGGTTTCCCTCTCCAGGTATCTCCCCCAGAGGGGCGCGTTCCCATTCGGGAAGCCCCCGACCGGTCTCCCGGCATGTGTGTTAGTGTAACGCATGCGAGTGTAAGAGGAGAAGATAGGACAAGGAGGAGGAAGGAAAGATCGCGCGCGGTCCGTGGCTGGTCTCCCGGCACGTGTGGTAGCGTAGTGCATGTGTGTGTGTGTGTGTGTGTGTGTGTGTAAGGGCATGACTACGAAGAGGAAGTAAAGATAGCGCGTATGGTCCGTGACCTTTGTATGTGGGTGCTGCTCCGAAATTTACCTAGTGTTGATCAGAAAAACTACATAAAACTACCAATCAGAGCCAATGGCCCCTAGAATTCTCCTCCAGACAGCGACCGAATTCGACTAGGAATAGAAAATCCTTCACACCGTCGGTATTCGAACCCTAGGACCACTCGGTCAGAACGGCAACGCTGCTACGATCCATCACAGCTTGTGTGTACCTGCTCGGCATATTCCTTCGTGTAATGACGTCCCCGTCCCTCTTCGGATTTCTGTCAACAAAAGAAAGCCGCCGGGCCTGACCGTGAACGCGGCACGGATCTTGCATTCGAAAGGGTCACGGCTGTACGAAACGAGGTGGTTTGGTCAGACTAATCAAGGAGTGCGCTCCTTTGTCGTGAAGATCATGTGAACTTTCTAAAGGTTTGAGACACAGAGATGCCTGTGGATCGAAGGGTAGAAGCCAAGAGATAATTATCCTTTTCTGTGCCATTTTTTTCTGAATTTATTATAGATTATAATTTAATTTTTAAAAGAACAACATCATTTAGGAGAATACAGGAGAAAGTTAGCTAATTTGACCCGATTTTTTTAATTTGATTTTCATCCCCTCAATAAAGATTCAATGAAAATATTTACAAACAATCTACAAGCTGTGTAGTTTCATTATAAAATACATTTTAATTATATTGTTTACGGTAAAGAGAAGTACAAACAAAGTGAAAGCGTTCAATCAGTTCAAATTGAGATATCGATTGCCTTATTGGTACTCATAGTTCTAAAAGGACTTTTGGACCTCAAAAGAAATATTATGAATCACAAAACAATGAAAGAACAATTGAAAATAACATTACTACATTATACTCAGTATTAATTCAATTATTTTACACCTCAAGCTAATCGTGAAGAGAATATCCAGAAGATATTTCAATATTTTGAATATAACTTGCCTGTCAGGGTTGAAATCTTCCAAATTAGTGAAATCACTACAGGGTTATACGTAAATAATACATAAAATACTACAGTTTTTATTCGATAAAATCTAAAAGTGAAAAAAGGTATGGAAAAGAGTTAGTAAAATGGGAGCCCGTAACATTAAATTTCATCTCTGAAACTTCTGCTGACAAAGTTCTTATTGTTCAATTTAATTCTTCTTTTACACAAGATGGAGACCTCCTAGCTGTTTCCACTATTCGTAGCACATTGCCTAGCTATTGTTTTTAGTGTGATCCACGTTTGGGTAGTAAGTAATTTTCTTGTCACTTTTTCTCCCGTTAATTTTTCATACAAATACATTTATTATATTTATTTTATCCTCCCGTGTTTTCATTTTCTTCTATATTTCTTTTTGCATTTTTATAGGCCCACTTAAGATGAGGAACGTGTTCTCAAAGTTTGACTTTGAGTCTTAAAATTTTAATAAATATTAAATCGTTGAATTTTTGTGGGTATATTTAATTTTTAAATTCATGGAATTCCACAAGATCTGTGCTACCATCATTGAATTTGTCCAAATATAGTATTCTATGGCAGAAATTTAAGTTACATAAAATGTTATCGACTAAATATTAAATTTGACGATTCTTTTGCATAACTCGTATTTTATTTAATCCCAATACAAGAAAGCACGCATAAAATATATTATGTCCATTATTAGGCATCGGATGTTTAGGAAAATGCCAATTTTATTCCAATGAAAATATTTAAACGCAATTATTATGTCTTTCTGAAAAATGGAAAATTAAACATTCTGATGAATTTTTATTATGCCTCTAGTCTTTTATGTCGTAAATGCCTCTTTAGACATATTTTTCTTTTTAAATGCTTTATTGCTTAAATGTGTATTTCTTTCTAGTCTTGGTCACAAATACTCATTTAAATCATTTTCAGTTTTACTAATTACAATAATTGTCTATTGGCCTAACGAATATCCGTTGTCTAGAGTGAAGCTGCCATTTCAGTTTGCACATCATCTGAATTTTTGAAGCCGAAAAGCTTGCAATGTAGCTTGAGGTATCATTTATTTGCACGTACACAGAAAAAACGCAAGCGGTGGGCTCTGGGCACTTTGTTGAAGGCGGTGGGCACTTGGGTGAGCGCTGAGCACAGATTTGCGGCGTAATCAAAGCACTCGTACGTCAGAGGCAAGGCGATCTTTCGTGCCAGATGTTCTCCTGGGAAGTGCGCACTGTAGGCCGATCATTAGGACCTATATCTCTGCCGGACGTGAGGTGCGTCTCCATTCTGCTCGCAGTTGCCTGCGTTGTGCACCAAGCAAGCACCTCTCCAGAGGATCAGAGTGTAGTAACTGAGCTCAAAAATGCCAGAGTTACCCATCAATAAATGACTCATTAATTTTTTCTCGTGTTACATCGTTTGTTCCTGTAGTTTTAAGTTTTATTGCCTTTTCGGTGCCTTTTTAAAACAATGTAGTGCCTTTTAGGCACCTAAAACATAAGTTTTAGAGCCTTAACATCGGATGTTTATTCATTATTAAAGACGGCGTTCTATAGCCCAGAACTTGAACCAATATTTAAAAACTTCAAAACGTCAGAGAATGACTTTTGCCTCTGATTTGTTTTGTGTTGTTGCTTGTGCCAAGAACTCCATTCTTCACATTTCCGGTCGTCCTAGATTATGGAAGCGACCCTAACGCAACGGTAGAAGAACAAGGCCAAAGGAATTTCTTTGTCGACTTGACATTCTCCAGGAGACCCTCTTCAAGAAGCGTCATGTAGAACGTCGCGGACACAATTGGGCTGTTAGTGTTCAGGCGACACTAGGCCACGATGATCGAAGGCTGTCATTCCCTCCGTTTCGGACCCCCTGGGTGACATCGTGAGCAGACACAAACAGTGTTCCCTCCTACGAGAAGATCCCTCGTGCCGCTTGCGGCAGATCTTATCAGCGGATCAAAACCCATCTACTTGCAAAGCAGCTTAGTTTTAATATGTTGGGCATGAAGAACTGTACTTTAAAGGTCAGGTTACAGATTCCTTTAGGGTCCCTGTGTTCAATCTAGCAGGTCTCAAGTACATTGTTCATGCATTTAGGAAGTAATGTGAAACGGAGAAATGGGACGAATCCTAAATTTTATTAAATACGTGAATAACGGAATAATGTCAAAGATACAGTCGAATTCCGAGGAAGGTTACACTGCATCTAAATCAGATGTTGATCCTCTGCAGGTAGGTTGTAAATGAAAGATTAAGTAAAATAAAGCTATGTTCTTTATTGTTACTTCATATAATTAATATAAATATACAACTTTAGTAGGAAAATTCAGGTATTTTGGAAGTATATAACTAAAAATTGTTGTTTTTTAGTCTCTCCTCTTCAGTATTGAATTCAGCTCTTACGTTTGAAAGTCAGATTACATCCAAACAATGAAATTCCACCAAATACATTTAAATTTTCAATTTCTACAATATTCCGATGCTTTCTCATCATCCAGATTTGTTCTTTACTTCAAGGGCCGAATCTTTGTAGGTGGTTGTCTAGATGTGTACATAACTGCTAATTTGATTTTTTTCACTTCAATTTGCGGAGTTCAAAATTAAATTTAAGAGAAAGGTTCTCCCTCATTTTCTCACCGTTCCTCTCTCTCTCTCTCTCTCTCTCTCTCTCTCTCTCTCTCTCTCTCCCTCTCTCTATCTTTCTATCTTTTTCTTTCTTTCTCTCTCTCTCTCTCTCTCTCTCTCTCTCACACACACTCTGTTTCTCTTACTGTGTTTTTCTTTGCATTTCTGTCTCCAAGTCTTTCTCTCCGTTTCGTTATTTCTTTCTGTCTCTCTTTGTATGTGTTTATGTCTCTCTTTGTATGTCGGTCTCAGCCTCTTTGTCTCTCTCTCACTCTCTCTGATTCTCTGTCTCTCTGCCTTTCTGTCTCTCTAATACCTTTCTTTCTCTTTTGTTCTTTCTTTATGACTCTCTCTTCTCCCCCATTTTATTCCAAATACGACATCTCAAGCGGCCTGTGCTCGACCAGGGGTCCAATTGGGCAGCGCTGGTCTGAACACCTCAAAGTCAGGACATCTTCCAAGAAAAAAAATACGACGAGCGCCCCCCACAGTGCCCCTGGGCTGCGCACCGCCGGCGTCAGGGGGTGGGCGGGAGAGGCGTGCGAACGCCTGTCCTTCCGGGCCGAATGACGCCACTGGGGAGGGGGTGTGAGGGGAGGGGGAGGGGCGGAACTCGGCGCTGGGAGAGGAGCTTCCTCCGCGGCTGCGGAAGTGGCAGAAGCAGAAGCAGCTGCCGCCGCCGCCGCTCCATTGTCTCCCAGACGCCCTACGCGGTGCACCCCCCCCCGGAAAGAAGGCACGCTCTCGATGGGGAGGCATTCCCTGTGAACGCTGAGTGCTATGACACTACCTCTTCAGCGGCGTCGGTGGCAAAGTTATATGACACCACCACTTCAGCGGCAACGGTTAGCGTATCGGACTGTTATACCAAGTTTACGGGTTCAAACCAGATCGAAGCTGTGGAGTTTTAAGGGCGAAAAAATCCTGCCCCATGTTAGTAGATTTACTGCATGTAAAAGATCCTCAAGACTTAAAGAAGCCTCTGGGGGAAGCCTTGGGTAAATTCAAATTTACCCAAGTTCGCGGGTTCTAACCCGATCGAAGCCGTGGATTTTTAAGGGCGAAAAAATCCTTCGTACATCTTCCTTCGGAGGAGAAGTAAAGCCGGCTGTCCTATGGTCCGATTAAAATAAGTTGGTGATTGACAGTTGCGAATGGAAGGGGGCGACGTTGACAGTTTGCGTACCAGTGACCACGTGCTCCGGGGACTCGAAAATAAAAATTTGAAATAAATACTTATTAAAGTAACCAAATCATACACTCATATTGTACGAAGCTACAGCTTCAGAAGCGAAATTGTCAATCACCAACTTATTTTAATCGGACAGTATGTTAGTAGATTTACTTCATGTAAAACATCCTCAACCCTAAATGAAGCCTCTGAGCTAAATTCAAATTGCCTGTTTCGTCGCCCAAGTAATACCTTCTTTCTCCGTCAGTTGGTGAAAGGAGCGTAGCGAAATTTGCGTGGTCAGACGGAAGAGTAGGCCTCACGGCCTTTGTCTCACCTCGTAAAATAAGACATCAATTCATTTCAATTCCACTGAGCAGATGTTCAGCAGAATTGTCTTTTAACGACTGAAAAAGTTGTTTTCATGACAAAATATCTTCTATTAACCCTAGAAAAATATATCGCTTGTTAGTAGTGACGGGTAAAATGTACTCACTTCAGAATAAAACAATTTCAACAAAGGCAAATGATGTAAATTGGGCGATTTGTTATTACATTGTTAAGTAACTTTATAAAAATCTCCAGAATTACTAATCAAACTTAAAGCAACATATACAATTAATAATTTTATGGAGATAATAACAGTTAGAGCACCGTTCTCCCAGAGCTTTTTAATACTACTTAGTAAATTTTAGTCACAAACCTCCAAATATTCACGTGTTGAAGAAAAACAAATACAAGAACAACGGCACCGTAATTACGCGCATTATAACGTCCAATGAGTAAATATTTCACAACTAGGAAGTTGCATTTTGGCACTTCGCATCAATTATGCAATTTGTAAATATACAAATTCACAAATATACAAGTAAATATACTTGTATATGCCAGTAAGAAATTTTACTCATCGTTAATATTTTAAGATTAATATTATAAATTATATTAAAATATTTTTATTACTACATACAGTGATTATTTAATTAATTATATTATTAGTAATTATATTATTGGTATTATACCTCAGTATTCCTGAGCTGTAAGTCTGATTTCAATTATCTGGACTACTAGCACCAAAGACACTATGAATCTCAGAGGTGATATTCGCAAGATGACTGCAGTGCCCAGAAGTGTAGTTGGTTCTCTCCGTTCACAGTGAAGCTTAGCATACTCTGGTATTTTGTTTTGAAATTACGACATACTCTTCTCAATCACACTTGACGTATACCCGTGCATATTCGATAAAAGGAGAACCAATTTTTCGCTGTCTTAGCTAAGAAGCGTCTTTCATGACCGCAAATGCGGTTGTAAGTCATAGAGGTTAATTATGAAATATATGCTCGTGAAAAATGAATGAGTTGGCAGAATCATCCCTGCCCAAGGTGAGATTCGAACACACGTCTGTTGTAATTCCTAGCACACACTTAAGAAGTTGAGATGCCTCCTCTTCAGTTCGGCTTGCAAGGTCAGGTAAACAAATACTTTCCATCTCATTCCCAGCTTCTTGAAGGGCAAAATCTTCGCAACATCTTTGGCACAGAATGTGCTGTTTCACCCGATGCAATATTGAATGATGCAATTGATACTGGATCGCGAAAGATTGGATACATTCCTGGTGAGATTGCAAGGAGTTGAAGTTACAAAACGAATTGTGATTAAGCAGCACAATTTACTTTCAATGTGAACCTGATCGTAGTGATTAGCTCTTGTGTATCAATTTCTTCTCCGCAAATTTGGAATTGACCCTTTAAAAAGGGAGTACGTAAGTATACTATGTGCCTCTTTTTCAGATATGTATGTTTGTTTATATATTCAGCAAGTTTAGTGACGGTATTTCAATTATTGCAATTGAAATCTTCCTAAAGCGTTTTCTTACGCGTTGCGACCATCTTTATGCTTGCAATAAATAAAAACACTTGAAATTACAAGTATGGTACAAATAAACAAATATTTAAGCCATTTAATTTAACAATAATAACAAGATGTTTTTAAATATTAATTATCAGCTATGATAAATGAAGAAACATGAAATCACGATCAATGAAGGGAAAGAACACAACAAGTGTTGAAGCAGCTTTAAAACATCAATTTTAAAAACAATGAAAACATGAGATGAGAGGCTGAAAACAGAAATACATTAAATCGGACACCAACTCATTAATGGCAATAATTCTGCGTCCTTTGATCATGGGTGAAAAAATGATTCTCTCAGAAGAGGACGTAGTTTAGTTACTGAGATGATAGTTAATACCTTTTTATAAAGAAAAACACGTTTGTATTTATTTCATGGTTAAATTTCATTCATTTTCATTTAAAATTTAGTACCTTAAACGACTTTGTCATTAACAATTATTTTCTCACTTAAGTTCACACGTCCTACTTACGTAGTATTTGCTGGCATGAATATAATGAATGATCATAAAGGTCTGCTCGTAATTGTCACTTGCGTAATACGACTGACCCAGAATAGCATGCAAAAATGATTCGGCGATAAATTGGCTTGATTGTGTTTTCGTGTGTTGCTGACGTTATCCGATAAGAGATTCTTCTGTGACCCAGCGGAAAGGTGGAGGTCGTGTTACACATGCAGACCTGATCGAAGGGGAGGCGAGGTTAAGAAACAGCCTCACGTTGCAAAGTAACGGAACAGAGCCTGTCTGTTCGGAGCGGTCCGTTTGTTCAGTCGGAGCTTGCGTAAACGTTACTCTTGGTTTAAAATGGAGATGGTCATGTGAAAGTTTTGTTGAAGAAAGAATGGTAATGTCGATTCTTGTCAAGGTATTAAAGAATTGGACACACGTTTTGAGGGTTTGGTTTTATTTGCGGGTAATTATTACAATTATTAAATAAAATAATTTGATGCTCATTACATGTTCTATATGATCTATCACGTGTGGTATGAAGACGTGATATTTGCCAAGTGACTTATAAATGAACAGTTTAATTTCGCTTACTTAAGTAAGAAAAGAATATAGGTAAACTGAAATATTTTTATTTCTTGGATGGCTTTTTCAATCTCAGCATTGTCATTTCTCTTAAAATACATGCTTCTTGAAAAAAATACAGAAGAAAAGTCGTTTTCTTACGTTATCAGTGCAATACTCAAGTTCACGCGAAAACGTTTTCAATTCATTCATTGTGCTTGCTTGGACAAACTGTTCATTATTGTATGTTTCCTGTTCTTATTGTCTTCTTATATTATGCCCTTTCAGAACAAAGGAAATTATGAAAATGAATTGCACGACATGGTGAAAAATTTTGAAACATTGGCTACAGCTTCAAGCCACGCTCAATGATTTAACCTACCGTGTTCACCGTTAAAATGTAAGCAAAAATTTGAAACGAACGTATAATATCATTACTCAATACTACATTAAAAGAAGCAGTAAAGGAATTTAGCAAATTAGACATAAAAATCCTCCTATTGAGACATTCTGTGAAGAAATGAAATCTTTTCCAAAATTTTCAAATGAGCTTTCATTTAGTATCTCTTTACCTCTGGGGTTTTCAAAACCCAATTTAAAAGATTGGCCACCTTCCCAAGATCACAGAAGCCATCAAACACCCACAATATAACGGTCCGGAGAAATGACAATCGGAATCAAACCTTTGCCGTTGAACTTGTTACAAATTATATTTTGAAATATAAATTACGAATGTGAAACCTAAACCAGTACCAACTACGGCATTGCCAGATGTTAGATAATATCTAACATAGGAGTAAGGGTGGAAACAAATCGGTCGCAATGGCGGTTAATTTGATTGATTAGTAATTCCGAGTGCATCAACTACTGCGGCCATTAATCCCGCAAGTTTAGTGCATGTTTGTTTTCTTGCGAGAAAAGGCTGTGTTCTTTCCCCGCTGGTTCGTAAGATTCTGCGCCGACCTACACCTGCGCTTGCAAAGTTTTCCCCAATCAGGTTTTTCTCCACAGTGGGACAAGCTCCAGATATGTGTGATAATGTAACGTGCATGCATGTAAGTGTAAGTGTGTGTGGGTGTGGGTGTGGGTGTGTGTGTTAGGGGTGAGGATAGGACTGGAAGAGGAAGGAAAGATCGCGTGTGATCAGTGGCGCTTTTCTTAAGCTACTGCTGCGGTTTTCGCGTGGTGTTGGTTGGAGAAACCCAGTAAAATTACCGATCAGAGTAGCCGGCCGCTAGAATTCTCCTCCAGACAGCGGCTGAATTCTACGTAGCTAGTGCCGAATATCCTGTTGTACCGTCAGGAGTAGAACCGTAGGTCCTCCCTAGAGGCATTGCAGTGACATCAATTGATGCTCTGAGTCAACCAAGTCAGTACGGATAATTAGAGACACGTGAACTCGAACGGGTAAAAGTGTCACTTCCCTCACCAAACGCTATTCTGTTGTATTCGCCTGGAACAGGTCCTTCGTCTTCTTCTCCTCCGCGTTCCCGTCCGCTTTGTGTGTCGCCCGCGCGGGGAGGGTTTCTCGCTCGACGGCGCATCGAAGTCTCCGCGTCGGGGGATATGGGTCACGTGCGCTGCGCACAATAGAATGAGCCCGCGGTATGTGGCCGAGGGGCGCGCCCCGGGCCCCGGCGCTCCACCCTCCCGCGCTCACTCCCGGCCAATCCGCTCGCCACACGCAGTGGGCCACGTGGCCCTAACAAAAGAAAATAAGTACTTTAGGGCAAAAAAAATGCATCACAGTTATAATCTGCAATATAATCCTGGAAATACACCACCTGATATGCAAAAGTCGAGTGATTAATAAAAGTAATGGAATCGGAAACATCGTATAATCCACATAAAATGTTTGATTACCAATTTCTACTAGACAGCTGTAATCTACAATACAATCCTGGAAATACACCACCTGATTTTTGCAAAAGTCGAGTGATTTACCAAAGTAATGGAATCTGAAACATCGTATGATCCACATAAAATATTTGATTACCAATTTCTACTAGTTTTTGCTTAAAACTTGATATATCTGTAAAATAAAGAAAATACAGAATGTCCATTTTCTTTAGGTGATGAGGTTTCATTGAGCGCTACACCAGATCTGCACACGCTTACGAAAGTGTTGTTTCGTTGTGGGTTGATTGATGGATTACTAGTGATTCCGGGCGCGTCAACTCTAAGGCCGTTTGTCCCGTAAGTATGGTGAATGCGTTTTTTCTCGGGAAGTGGCGGTGATCTTCCCCTACTGTATGACGAGGTCTGACCTACCGTCGACTAGCGAGGTGTTCCCCTACCAGGTATCTCCCACCAGCGGGGCACCGCCCCAGCCGGGACAAGCTGTAAGCTCCCGATCGCTCTCCCCGCAAGTGTGGTAGTGCAGTGCATGTAAGTGAAAATGTCTGTAAAGGGCGGGATGGGACAAGGAATGGCAAGGAAAGGTCGAGCGTGGTCCGTGGCCCTTTTGGTAGGATACTTCTCCTGCATTCACCTGGTATTTATAGGAGAATCTACGGAAAACTGCCGATGATAGTAGCTGGTCGCTAGAAATCTTCTCCAGACAGCGACAGAAGTCGACCTAGCTATCTGGCTTCTGTCGAAAATCATGTCACCATCGGCACTCGAATCCCAAGCCCTCTCGGTCTGAGACAATGCAGTGACATGAGTTAATGCCCTGAACCCCTTTCTCGGTTTCGTACTGGAGTCTCTTCTTGGAATGTGACTGGGAGGTTAGACGGTGACGTTGTTTCGACCCTAGCTTCGTAGCTAGCTACTCGTAGCTTGAATTCAGCCGCTGTCTGGAGAAGAATTCTAGCTACCAGCTACTCTGGTCGATCGTTTTCTGTAGTTTATTTGGTCCATACCAGGTGAATGCCGGAGAAGTATCCTAGCAAACGTGAGACGGACCGCCATTGGCCTTCCTCTTCCTATCCTTTCCTATCCTTCCTATCCCCTCCCCTTACACACACACACACACATACACACTCAAATGCAGGACACTACCACACGTGTCGGGAGTTTAGAGCTTAATATTAAGTTGGCTGTCCGGGTGACGCCGCGTCCATGGCAAAGGTGCCGACGTTTCGGTCGCCATTCTGCGACCTTCCTCAGGGCGTAATGCAGTGCGTAATGCAGAGGAAGGTCGCAGAATGGCGACCGAAACGTCGGCACCTTTGCCATGGACGCGGCGTCACCCGGACAGCCAACTTAATATTGACTCCGGCCGCGGAAGCCTACGCTCTCAGTTTAGAGCTTGTCTCGGACTGGAAAGGTGTCTTACTGAAGGGAGATACCTATGACTGGTATTCCATGAAAATGATATTCAGAGGAGTTACCCTCAAAGAAGTACACTAGAGATCTCATACAAATATCTGGGTACCGGAGTTAAATCTTTTCCACTCATGAGCAACGAAGTCATTGCACTTTTGTAACCATTGTTTCCTTTTTTAACGCGTTTCTGTACACACTTTTCTCTTTATTCACAATGATATTCTTCGTGTTCAATGACCTCCTTCTCTTTTCCTCTCCAACACCAAAATACTGGTCAGCCTTAACAAAGGCCATCGACAGGTTAAAGAGCTCAAGGAACAATGCCCTCGCGTAATCTCCAAACGCATCGCCCATTTTGATGAGGAAGCCTCCAGAAATCATTGATCTCCGTCAAGAAATTTGACACAAGACATGAAGAAGAAATAATCGATCGGTAGGGGCATGAGAAAACTTCGAGCTTCTATGCGTCGGCGAGAATACGATATTATACTAGTCTTTTCCTGATTTTAAAAAATCTATTTATCTGTTTTCGCAGTTTTATATGATGGTTTATAGTGTCATTGATGAATGCTTTCATGAATAATCAATGTACATCTGAATAGAGATATTACGATATTTTACTGCACTCTTTTCGAGAGTGGATTTATTTGTTGTCCCAAAATTGTGCCAACTAATGGTCAGTGGTGAATAGAATTATATTAATGAATTATTGTTTAAGTGAACGGTAAACGTAGATTTGAATTATTTTCCTATGATTTTCACTAGGCTGCATAAGTTTCAGAGAAGAGATTAAACCGTCTTTGTAAAATGCTGAGTAAATATATTTCTTGCGCATTTGCAAATTTTGCATAGAATAATTTATATTAATAATATCTGAATTGAGGATCTTGCTCTTCGTTTCATTCCGAAGCACATGACATTCTATAATTATACACTGTAATTCTTACTGCCTCATAAAAGTCAATAAACCAAAGAGCTGACATTTTTCTGATGTGCTTCGAATATGCTTCTCCATTTTTGAACTTTGATTTTGTAAAATTGCTCTCTGCGTTCTCTTGAGTTCATCTGAAAGTTTAAACAGCGAGTTTATGCCCTATTACGTAGGACTTATTTCGCAGGGCCAACCTAAATTCAATAAAAAATAGGCATTTATATTCCTCCACAATCTCGAGTCGTATCAATTGGGGAATATACATTTTGGAGGAAATCTTGTGAATGTGTTTGCCCTGTCACTTGTGTTGGCCACAGGCGGACGGACAGACAGACGTTTTGAGGAAGAAATTAAGCTTTTCCAGTATTAAAAACTCAAAGAAAATTTTTTTCCTACCGAAAAATCAGCACTTCTTCGTGCAGCGTTACTTACTTTTCTATATATTCCGTATACAAGTATAATCAATTGATTGGTCTTTGATGCTTTTTGGCATATCAGCTGGTATGGCCTTTATTCTCATTAGTGCAGTGAATTATTTTACGCGCGAAGGTGGGAATGTTCCTCCCCCGTTGAATGGTGAGATCCGGTTGACTTACACGTCGGATTGCGGGATATCTCTCCCCAGATGATCTTTCCTACAGTGCGATTTTTCTAACTCTGCACCTCAAGGTCTGTCTTCACGAATGAAAATGTCCCAGTATTTCGCGTCTTTCTCAGTAGTGCCGTTAGGTATCGTATGATCGCGACCTTATCAAGCAGTGCTTCCGATCACGCGACATCTAGCGGCAGGAGCGAGAAAAGGACAAAAATCCTGTAAAAATACGAAAATAGGGTGAAAATACGGAAAATATTGGGTAAAATGCGTAAAACACGGTGATGGAATACAAAAATAGGTAAAAATGCAAAAAAAAATGTGGTAGAGACATGGTAAGGGAATACAAAAATAGGTAAAAAATAGGAAAAACTCGCTAAAAATACAAATAATATAGTAAAAATAAGGGAAATGTAACAAAAATACAAGAATACGGAAAAAATACGGAAAATGTGGTAAAAAAATAAGGCATATACTGTAAAATACCCCCCTGCCAGCGCCCGTACGAGGTGAGGTGTAGCGCAGATGGGCGGGGGAGGGGGCGGGGGCGGCGCGGACATTCCAGGGCGAGCGTCCCGAAGGCGCGTCGCCGCCGAGTGGCGTGGCGTGGCGCGGCGCGGCGCGGCGTGGCGAGGCGCGTGGGGCGTGCCGCGCGTGCGGATGGCGCGGCGGACAATGCGGCAGGAAGCGCCTGCGCACGCGCCGCCCATACGGATGCCCGCGCGACCACCGCACATCACAGGGGAGCGCCCGGGCGGCTGACGGTGGGAGATCGAGCAGAGGGGTTCCAGATGCCCGTGATGTGGTGATGGAGATCAAGGAGCGGTACTCGGGTTCCTGATGGTGAGCGGGTGAGGGCGGGAGATCGAGGAGAGGGGTTCCACATGCTCGTGATGTGGTGATGGAGATCAAGGAGCGGTACTCGGGTTCCTGATGGTGAGCGGATGAGGGCGGGAGATCGAGGAGAGGGGTTCCACATGCTCGTGATGTGGTGATGGAGATCAAGGAGCGGTACTCGGGTTCCTGATGGTGAGCGGGTGAGGGCGGGAGATCGAGGAGAGGGGTTCCAGATGCCCGTGATGTGGTGATGGAGATCAAGGAGCGGTACTCGGGTTCCTGATGGTGATTGGGATGGGGGCGGCAGATCGAGGAGAGGTGTGCTAGTGTTGTGGCGATGGGGATCAAGGAGACGTACCCGGGTTGATGATGGTGATTGGGGTGGGGGCGGCAGATCAAGGAGATGTGTGCCAGTGTTGCAGATGCTCATGATATGGTGATGGTGATCACGGAGCGGTACCCGGCTTGCTGATGGTGATCGGGTGGATCAAGGAGATGTGTGCCAGATGCTCGTGATATACTGATGGAGATCAAGTGACAGTTTGTGTGAATTGACTCGAATGTGAACCTCTATGCGCATATGTACTATTGTGATGTGAAACTGGAACTGCGCATCAGCAGAAGATCGATAGTGCTTCGCATTCGAGGGTGCAAAAACCCTATAAGGAGGGGTACCCATTCTGCTGATGGTAATCAGATGTTGACGGGATATCAGAGAGCGGTACAGGGAGGGTTGTCGGTGGTGATCAGGTGGTGATAGAGGTCCGAGAAAGGTACCAATGTTGGTGAAGGGGATGGATATGAGGATCTTATCTCCATCATCCTCAGCAACATTGCTGATGATGAGCAGATGGTGATGGTGATCAGAGAAGGGCCAAAGTTTCTGATGGTGATCAGAGAGGGATCAAAGTTTCTGATGGTGATCAGATGGTGGTGTAGATCAGAGACGAACCAAAGTTTCTGATGGTGACCAGATGATGATGGTGATTAGAGAGGGACCAAAGTTTCTGATTGTGATCAGATGGTGGTGGAGATCAGAGAGGGACCGAAATTTCTGATGGTGATGGAAATCAGAGAGAGAGCAAAGTTTCTGATGGTGACCATATGGTGATGTGTTCAGAGATGGACCAAAGTTTCTGATGGTGATTAGAAATTATAACTTAGATCAGAGAAGGGTGCTAATGTTGCTGATGGTGATCAGATGGTGACGGAGATCAGAAAAGGGTACCAATGTTGCTGATGGAGATTAGCGGGAGGTTCCAATGTTACTGATGTTGAACAAATGCTGATGGAGACCTAGGTGAAGCACCAATTGGTGTATTGGTGATGGGGAAGAGACCTCGGCGAGAATGGAAACCAAGGAGGGTTACCATAGCTTTTATTGATATCAGAAGGTGAAGGAAATCAGGAAATCCTATACCAATAGGATGGTGGTAATTAGATAGAGACGCTAGCAGTGAAGATAATGAAGGTTTGCGAGATTCATTAAGCGACTGGTGGTACTGATGGTGATCAGGATGATCAGAGGTGATTAGATGATTGAGCCGGCGCCGATGGAGATACGGGAGGATGCGGTGAGAATTATTAGGTTAGGCGGAGGTGCTGCCGGCTAAGATCAGGTTGAGATGCTAACGTTGATGATGCGAGATCAGGTTCATGTGCCATCGGTGATCGTTGAGGATGGAGGAGGCACAATGTTTCGTCGTGGCGTGGTGATCTGGCGGAGGTGCCGGCAATGACGACGTCGCCGTATTCGAGTTTGCTGATAGTGATCAAGCGGAGATGATAACGGTTATGGTGATTACCCTACCCGGGGATGATGGAAGCCTGACAGAGGCGACGAAAGTGATGTTGATTCAGTGAGTGTGGAAGTGGAAATGATGGTGTTAAATGTTAATTATTATATTTTTCGGTTTAATGTTTCAAAATAAAAAAATTGTACCTAAGGTTATTTGAATACATTTTCCATATATATCTTTCGTTACAATAAATGCATTGGAAATGATTTCAACATTTATAAACACGTTGGGTTACATACAGCCAAACTGATGTCACATAAAATCATCTATTAATATCATACCCATTAACATCAGGGTCTTTGTTGAAGGCTATTACTGAGTGGACAGGTAAATATTTAACAAATTAATGAATGTTTTCTTTAATATTTTCGAAATTTCAACCAGTGATCAATTTGTTTGTTTTCAGTAAAATGTTCATGTGCGTTATTTGTTTTCAAAACATCCTCAGGCGCTTTAATCTTCAGAAACCTGTTCATGGCAACGTAAGTCCTCAGCACAAGAAGTTTCTTCGGAATCTACACGACGATGAGAGAACGTGAGTTCTGAGAATTCTCTGTCGTCAGTTCTTGGTATTTCCACCCAGTTAATTTTCTTTCAAAACAAGATAAGAAAATGTCCAGTATTCAGTGCAAGGAAATTCATAAGGAGCATCCTCATATTTTAAGTCGTTATTTAAATAATATCGATAATATTGATAAAATGATAATTTATACGATTAAATACATTAGTTCTTATTTAGTTGAAATACGTCTCCATAGTCTAAAAAAATACACAGTTATTAAATGGATTATTTCTCTTTGAAAATAATCTATTTTTACAACGGTCATTTACGTAGCATGAAACAGGGAAAATAAATTGTTTATTTCCAAAGCAAATTGACCGGGAGGTACTAGGTTCGAGTCCCGACGGCGGCAGGATTTTCGACACTACCTTTTCAGCTAAGTCGAATTCAGTCGCTGTCTAGTGGAGACCGGCAGCTCTGGTCGGTAGTTTTCCGTGGTTTCTCCGATCTACACCAGGCGAATGCCGGAGCAGTATCCTAACAAACGGGCCATGGACCGCGCGCGATCTTTCCTTCCCCTTCCTTGTCCTCTCCTCGCCCCTTACTTGCATAGACTTACACTAACATGCACTATACTACCACACATTCTGGGACATCGTTCGGGAGTTTAGAACTTGTCCCGGCTGGGGAGGTGCCCCGCTGGTGGGAGATACCTGGTTGAGGGGAACCCCCGCTAGTCGACGGTAGGTCGGCGCCAGATCTCGCCATTCAGCGGGGAAAGATCACCGCCGTGTCTCGAGGAGAAAACACGCACTACTCTTACAGGACTAATGACCTCTGTAGTAGACGCGCCCGGAATCACGAATCAATCAATCACTCCAATGCGGGTGTATATTGTCGGGTGGCTAAGGCGATGCGCGACCTACCTCACGCAGCACCCCCTCGCGATCTCCTTGAAGCCGCTGGTGAATGGGCGCGCGCCCCCGGGGGCCGCTCCGGGCGCCCAACCGGTCCGCAGCGCCTCTGCAGGCGGCCGAGCGAAACCGGAGAAAACGGCGCGGGAACCGGTCGGCCCCGGCAGCCGGGCGTCGAAGCGCGGACCACCACCGCCGCCGCCCAAGGGATGATCAGCGTGTGATGCGAAGCACGGGGAGATGAAGACAGGTTAATACACAGGGTGTCCCAGTTCTGTTAGGACTGTGGCTATAAATAATAAACTAGTGGTGCTACATAATGTCATAGACTTTCCCGTATTAGTTTCCTATTTCCTTTGGTCTCGGCTAGCTATTCGGACTTGCTACATACTCGTGCCAGCTGCCATCTATCGCCGCCAAAAGTACATTTTTTTTTTACAGTTTCTAATTTTTTTGTTGTCCTAATAGTAGAACGGAAATATTAATTTTAAAATATTAAAGAATAGTAAAACCTCGTCCTAAATGGCAAATTTTTAAAAAAAATTTGGAGCCGTTTTTAAAATAATGACGTTTAAGCGCTACTAAAAATGCAAAATTTGTAGCTCTTTTTTTCCAGTCTTCATTTCCAGTGAAACCTACCTACAAGTACGACAACTGCTTCTTACTAATTGTCTTAGTAGAAGTCATTCCTATACTTCCAAATTTGTTGGTTTTTAAATAGGCAGTTCATATAAAATTTGTCGGCGACGAAGCCAGTTTGCGGCAGATTTTCTCGAATTTCTCCCGATAATTCCACAATTTCTCCATCGTGATTCAAGTCATCACACAGAGAGTGTGAATTGGCAATTTCCTTTAATACGACACGTTAAAATCCTCAGAAGGAGAACAATTGATGAGAGAAATAAGCACCAACTTTCAAGCAGGCAGTCCTAGGGTTTGAATCCCGCCGTTGGTGGATTCTCAAACTAGCAACATACATTATGCATGTACTTGGCGCGATAGCCCGTGGACAGGCTCAGGCCTACCGGCGACGTCCCTGCCTCGCGGCCATGGGTTAAGATGGTACGTGTGGTTAGCACGTAGACTTCCCAACACCGCACCCCGGTCTTCTCGACCTGAGATATGGATTTTCTCATCACACAGCAACACATACTGGGACATTCCAAGGAAAACGCACAACATTGTCTTTCCTCGCCCGGGAATTGATCCCGGGGCTGCGTAGTGGAAAGCGATCACGCCGGTGCTGGATAGCTAAATTCAAATCGCCTGTTTCGTCGCCCGAGATAATACCGTCTTTCTCCGCTAGTTGGTCAAAGGAGTGTAGCGAAATTTGCGTGGTCAGACGGAAGAGCAGGCCTCGTGGTCTGAGTCTCGCCACGTAAAATAAGGCATCAATTCAATTCAATGACCCTTGACAAAAATAAATATAATAAATCAGTCGACGCTCCAAGAAACAAAATAGTCAGTGAATCCTGTAATCCTTTTTTCTCTCTCCGCCGCCATCTCAACACCCATTGGCTGCAGCTCACGTCACTGTCACTGGCGGGACCGGAATCCTGCTGCACTTCCGCGCGGGGCGGGCACTTGCCCTTGTTAGCGGCGTGTGTCGCACAGAATGCGGCAGTGCAGCCTCATGCGAAGGCCGACCACGTCTCCGCGCCCGGCGGCGGACGCGCGCTAGCTCATAGAGCGCCTCCCACCCAGGAATGCCGACGGCCGAGCGCGAAAATAGTTTTTCTTTCTCTGTTTCCCCTCCACAGTTCCCCCTCCACAGAAGAGTAGGACGCCCAAGAACTAGGTGGACAGACATTTTGTGAAACAAGACAGCATGAATATAGTGCCAATTTATAAATATAACTACACAAATGTAATGTATCAGGTTTTTTAAAATTTTAATTAAGTATCCTTTGTAAAGAAACAGGCTCTAGCCTAAAATAAAAGTAAGAAGAAGAAGAAGTTCCCCCTCAGGAGGCGGGGATTTTGTTTCTGGGTTGGTGTACGTGTAGACGGCTGCCTTGTGGCTGAAGCAGCTAAGAAGCAGGGGTTTTCTTCACGATGAACTAAAATTATCTAACACGAACTTTATTTTGGCTTAAATCTAATTTACTAGTTACTAACGTAGCACTTTGACATAGCTGTACTGCGATTTTTGTAACTTTACTCCTCAAGAATCGTCTTCACTATGGATTATGTCACGGTATTTCACGACATTCTCAGTCCTGCCGCCAGATATCGCATGGTCGTGAGCATATCAAGCAGTGCTAGCGATCATGCGACTTCTAGCGGTACGACGGAGAAATACGCGAAATGTTGTGTGACATTCCATCGTGGGCATAGGTGCTTCAGAGTTAGAAGAGAGAGGGGATCAGAGATAGAAAAATCGCAAGATAACTTAAACAACATTTTTTATGAGTTTTTTCTTATTCCTTTATAATGTTCGTTCTGGTTCCGTTGTGGTAAATTTTAATTTTTTTTTTTCGCGAGTAAAAATATCAGCTAAGCGACGCGACTGCTGGAACGGAAGGGGGTGGCGCGAGAAGAAGAGGGCGCAATTGAAGCATTGAGATTCTCGATTGATTGATTGATTGATTGATTGAGTGAGTGAGTGATTGATTAGAGATTCCGGGTGTGTGAACTGATAAGGTATTTAGTTCCGTAAGTGTAGTGCTTTTCATTCCATGAGGTGGCGGTGATCTTCCCCCGCTGTGTGGTGAGATCCGGCACCGACCTACCATCGGCTTGCCAGGATATGTTACACATACCTTTGGAAGAACCTTTGAGAGTATATTACAGTGAAGTCGAATATATTGCGAAGGTGAAATGAATACAGATATAAATACAAAAAAATCCGCATAAAGATAAATAATTGTATTAGCTGCGTTGGTCAGGAATCATGTTAAATAAATAAATCGATTTTCCAATATAAAACTATTGTTACTTCTGGAAAGTACACATCGATGGTTATATTAGAAGGACATAAACTCCCATAGTTTATGTCGCAACAGCCACGCTTTGAGGTGATGCATAAAGAATAAAATAGTACGAAAGGAACAATTTCAACACTTACAAGCGTTAATGTAATATCACTACAAATTTTATATCTGATCTATGTGTTTTGCTGTATATTTCAACTTTTGGGCTGTAAATTTCATAAGAAAATAAATTGATTTATCGGTTTAAGAAACTATTTAGTGGATTGGAAACTAAAATCGCGATGTTTCAAAAATCGGATGCATCTAAATACCAGTAGATTCTGTCGCCACAGGTATCCACAGGGCTTAGGTGGAGCAGAAAATACGCAAAAGAAAGGAATACAGAACTTACAATCATAATAAATGTATCCGTTTAAATTTTATGTTTGATTGTCAGTATTTTGTTGTGTACTGTATTTAAATCTTTGGGCTACAAATTAAATCAATACATAAATTGACTTAGCAGTGTAAGAATATGTGCTGTTAATATTGGAAATTAAAACATCAATATTTCAAAAAAAGGTGGTATCTATACACTCCTAGGTTCTGTTGCAAGAGCCATCCAAACGGCCGAGGGAACGTACAAAAGTAACAAAAGAAAGTAAAGCAACAATTATAGCTCTTAGAATCATTGTAGATATAACACTGAAAAAATGTTTTTTTATTTATGGTCGCTTTATAACAGCTCAGGTCTTTGTTTTATTCTCTGTATCCTATTGTGTTTTATGTTTCAGCTCTTGGTCTGCAATGTGGTATATCAATAAATATATTAATTTATCGGTATAAGAAACTATTATTTTCAATTTGAAACTTAAGCATGGATATTTCGAAAATCAGTACTTAAACGCCCCTGGGTTTTTTCGCAACCGTCATAGAAAAGACCCAGGTGAAATAAATAGAAAATAAGCAAAACAAAAGAAAGCATCAATTACAGTATTTTTTTATCATTATCGTAATTATATCAATTTTGTTTGTATATCACAGTCAGTATTTTGTTGTGAATATATTTCTAATCTTGGCCTGCAAATGATATCAATAAATAAATTGATTTATCAGGGTAACAAACTATTGTTTTAATATTGAAAACTAAAACATCGAGATTTCAAGGATCGAAAGTACCTAAACGCCCCTAAGTTCTGTCGCAACAGAGCCGAGGCGATGAACAAAAGCAGCAATGAATGGAAGCAACAATTACAGGAGTGTTAATCGTCATATCACTATACTATTTATATTTTATCTTTAGTTTCTTATATTACATTTTTACTTTCCCGTGTACGTACTTATATACGGAGTAATATACGTAGTATAGGTAAAGTTATGTAATGCTGCGCGAAAAAATAGCGAATTTTTAACCATCGGCTGCAAATGATATCAATAAATAAATTGATTTATCAGGGTAACAAACTATTATTTTAGTATTGCAAACTAAAACTTCGATATTTCAAAGTTCGTGAATATTCAAATGCCCCCAGTTTCTGTCGCAGCAGGGCTGAGACGACGAAGAAAAGAAGCAAAAGCAAGGAAAGCAACAATTACAGCTCTTAGAATCATTGCAGATACAACACTAAATTTTTTTATCCTCTGTGTTCTATTGCATATAGTGTTTCAGTCCTTGAACTGCAATTTATATCAATAAATATGTTGATTTATCATGGTAACAAACCATTACTTTAATATTAAAAACTAAAACATCGATATTTCAAAGTTCGGAAGTATCCAAACGCCCCTGGTTTGCCGAGGCGGCGAAGAAAAGAAGCAAAAGCAAGGAAAGCAACAATTACAGCGCTTGAACCGTCCGCGCGGCCTTTTTGCGAGGCGAAGGCGACAGCGTCGGCCGGCGCTGGCTTTCGCACGCACGCACTCCGCCCCGAAGGAAGAGAGGCCCTGAACTTAAAAAACCGGTCCGGCATTTGCCTATTGGCGACTGCAGGAAACCAGGAAAAACCAGCCGCCCCGCGCCGCCCCTTGCCCCACCACTGCGGTGGTTTGGAAGCGTCGGTCACGCAGACGACGGGCTCCTCGCTTCCCAGCCGAACGCGACACACACGAGATACTCCACACGTCCAAAGCACACACAAAAATGCGTGTGGGACGAGGTTGATTAGCCAAGTTGCACGTTTTCGGGTAGAGAATTCCTCTCGGGGAAGGCGGTTCCCAAGGTTGTCGAACCGAAAAATATTCGGTGATCAAAGGTGACGGGCCCGTGGCGAAACGTGGGTTTTGGGATTTCTCTCGGAAAATGCGCGAGCAATATGCATAAATAACTCGAGAGTTGCTTTCGCGGCTAATGATTTTACGTTCTGTATGTGGCGTACGTTGAGAAAGCCTCTGATGGCTTATCAGTTGAGAAGCCATTAGAAAAGTAAGCATAAAAGGAGAAACCAAAAACTACCAGATATTTTATTATTTTAATATGCTAGGAACGCATACCTCAGGTACGAAACAAATAAACAATTTAACGTACGTTTACAGTTGTGTAATTTGGGAGATGATGATATAACCGAGAATCATGCTAAACAGAAATTATCCAAGTTTTTTCGATTAAAATAATTATATTTTTGACTGAAATTCCTTTGCAAGTTATTTTTTCGTTTAAATATTGCATTAAGTGTTTAATATATCGTATTCTGTATTTTAAATCGTACACTACACATACTTAACACTCACAAATTTATCCTCTGAAAATATGTTGCAGTTTTTAAAATAATATTTTCTGTGTAATAAATCTAAGATTGTATTCAAATTTAAAAAGGGGTTCGAGATAGGAAATTATGTAAACTTAAATATTTATTCAGAAAATATATGGCAAGAATATTACTTTTCAGAGCAACAATAATAATTGAAATGTGTTTTAGTAAAATTGAGAAGAAGATGTGTTAAAAAAAATTATTTCTTTTAGTTGAATTATTTATATATCACGGTGAGTATTCGCTTATTATGTTGAAAATATCTCGTCAATTCCTTTTCGAAGGCTGTGTATTCACCTTCAGAAGTTCAGTAAGTATCCTTCGCATATCAAAGTTCGCCAAGGAACTCCTTAGACGTCCGTTATAACCCTTCAGATACTCCCTCCATCTGCATCTAATTTGACTTTCGTAAAATAAGAATTTAAACATTTTAAATAATATAATAAATTAAATTACCACAAAAAACGTAAATCAAAGACTTCAGCAAATGAACTCACAATATGTTGTCTACATTTCTCTACAGACAGACATATTCATTGTTAAGTAATGACCAAAATTACCATCTACCATGAAAATTAAATATAGTTCAAAGGAAGAAATACATTTAGAAAAAGGCTTGCGATATTTTTTTGTTAGGATAACTTGATAATGAGGGCCATCATTACTGACAGTAGGCGAATGGTGAATCTTATACCATGATATCCATTTGCTGACAGGTAAACAGATCAGTGATTTGCCGTTGCCTTCTATTGTACGCATAATGATAGGGTTGACTAAGAATGAATGTGTGTGAATGCTGAAGAGTTATGTATCATTAATGTAATGAATGGTTGGATACGGTAACATAACCATGGTACAGGAATTTAAAGTTCCATCGATTTATCTGGTATGCGTGGTGAGCAACAAATGTAGTAAATGAAGCTGGTTCACCATAACGTTTCTTGTAGTTCTAACGTTTTACCCATTCATTACCACTCATCAGTGGCGTAGTTTCAGTTGGTATCACCCGGAGCAAAACTAATGGTATCGCCCCACCCCCCATAAATTAAATATAAAAATATCTCTTACAGGATAGTTTACACACTCTTTAATAAAAATATATTTGCACGTGACATTTGTTTATAATATATTGAAACACTGCATTGATTCAGAATAATTGAAATTTAATTTTTAAGTAAATAAACTAAGACGAAGTATAGATAATTAACAAGTGCGTGATTTTTATAAAAATATGATTTTTAAATAAATCATTAAAATTATAATTCCAATTATAACATTTTGCAATCGGTGTCACTCCTAAAATGGTGTCACCCGGGGCGGACCGCCCCCCCCTGCCCCCACCTAGCTACGCCACTGCCACTCATACCAGAACATCATAATTACTATTCCATCAAAATCATTCACTCCCTCTTTGGGCTCAGCGTTTGCAACAGTGTCGGATCCAGGAGGGGCATGGGGCGCGATGGCTCCCCCCAGAAGATTGTTGGTTTAGTGGTGAAATGTCGTTGGCATTTAAAATTAAATGATCACAGGTGTTGTCGTTGCCAACAATGTTATTTATTTCAACAAGAGCAGCTTTCGAAGCCACGAAACTACTACTCGTCTACTCGACCACTCGACTACTCGACCACGAAACGATCACTCGACTTTTTGAAACAACTAGTCGTTTCGTGGCTTCCAGACAGCAGAAAACTGATGATAATGGCTAAGCCATCGAATGCTGCTCTTGTTGAAATAAATAACATAGTTGGCAATGACAACACCTGTGATCATTTAATCCCCCCAGAAGGCCTAGAGTTTTCGTTTCTTTCCTTCTTTTATTTGGCAAAATTTATTTAAATATTTATGTTAGGATTATGTAGTTATTTAAAAAATAATATTATATAGTATCATATACACACGACAAAAATAATATACAACATAACAACAAATTATTATTATTATTATTATTATTATTATTGAACAAAAATGTATGATGGCCCCCTCCAAAATGATCGACTGGATCAGCTCCTGGTCTTAACATCGAAAATCTTCAGCGATTCCGTTCCAAATACAGTGGAACATCGATTATCCGAACGTCAACCACCCGAAACGTCGAATATCCGAACACATATTTTCTTTAAATAGGCCCCGTATATTATACGTATTCATTTTCTTTTGTAATACTGAATATAGAGAATGATCCCAGATGTGATTGACAGTGATAAAATATTAGCGAGATACTGCACTATTGTGAATCAGCTCGTTTTAATGAACTTTGACAACAAATCGTACAATAAATGCTTAAGAACTCGGAATGTTTATTATCAGCAGAAAAACGCTTTTTATTACCTTTAAGTGCAAGAGAACCGACGGTACATTGTCAAACAACCTATCGTTAACAACTAACTCATTCGGAATGTTCATTGTTGGCAGAAACCCCACCGTCTTTAAATGCAACGGTAGCCTACATTGAGAAGAATTTTATGTACACTTTATGTACATTTGTAGTACAGTTTTTATGACACACATTTTATGTACAATTGTATTGTATTTGGTTGGTATAATAATTATTTTCCAAGCAGTCGCGGGCCGCATGCGGCCTACAGGCCGCCAGTTGGAAAGCCCTGTTTTATTCAAACCAGCAGTCAACGCCACCGCGTAGTTGAACTCTACTCCAAGCTCTTTGCCACAGAAGCCGACCAAGTCAACATTGACAGGAATTCGAGGAAATCGGGAAATGTATGGTCCGTAGGCGTTGCAGCTCAGTGGGTCGGTTCCCTTCGAAAACAATGGCGATTTCAATTGACACAGAGCCGCCCGAGCGATGGAAAGCGTCTAACCATATCCGGAGGTCGCTGTGTCATTTCCGGGTCAGGTAGCTCGTGCGTGACACCACTGCACCGGCCTGGAAACTGCCTTCCCCTTCCGCTTGGCAATTTGCTGAGTGTCAAAGTTCTCGTTCCCTTTTCGATGATATATATTAATTAAAGAAATTACTGCGAAAACATCAATCTCATGCACACATAAATTAATCATTAGCGATAATACCAAGGTAAATGCAGTGTGTAAACCAAGAAAACATCAAACGGTATCTTGACTACTGGTGCATGTGTGCCAATTACAAAATACAAAAATTTCTACGTGAGTACGTGTGGTGAGTAGGTTGTTATTGATCGTGACGATGCACCGGACATGGTGTTCTTCCAGGTAACAATTAGTTATGAAAGCTGATGTTCCTCTTTTTTCTGTTACTCACGGGATATTAATGGTTCATTGCCTTTGCTACTTCTCTATATATTCTATAATCATGATTATTGAAAGCTGCTATTATTTCTTTCCGTGTCAGAATGATCTTGAAGATTATAGTGGTGGGCCTAGTATTATAATTGAATTTGCGAAATATTACGAAAATGGGACAAGTAAAAAGAGAAAGGAAACACAAAATCTGTGACAAGATTTCATACAAACATCACATTCCCATTGAAATTATGTGTGTTTAATTTCTTTTTACGTGAAAGTTAAGACATCATGGATGAATGAACGAAGAAATTTAAACCTCATTGGAAAACTCCTGCACAAAGAATGGACTTGATGGAATATCGTATTATTGTTTCCAATTCATGCCACATGTAAGAGGTAGAATGAGAAAGTCTAGAAAAAGTTCAACCGAGGATATAAGAGGCTAAACATGTAGAAATGTATCAACAAATTACATCCTTTCAACATTCAGCTTTCAGCATTCACAAGATGAGATTAATACATTCCCTGTTCACTTTTACAAAACTCTTTGCTTTGTGCATGCTTGCAACAAATGCGACAAGTGACAGTTGATCGACATATTTGCACATATATTTGTGTGCCCAGAATATAAGACTACTGGAGGAATTTGCAGTTGAAGAGCTCACTACTGAAAGTGCTAAGGGACAGCTGTACGTATTCACTTTTTATAGAATCTATAGAAAGAAATTTTATTGTATTTGTATTACAATTTTAGTGTGTTGCTAAAAGCCTTGCACACGCTACGGCCATATAAATGAAAATCTCTCAATTCTCTCTCTCATCTCCTTCTCTCTCCCTCCCCCCTCTCTCTCTCCCCTATCTCACTCTCTTTCTACATGGTAATTCTTTCGAAATACATGTGTTCTCGGGAAAACGAAATCTTTCCTTTAATAATCTTTCAGGGAAATTTTCATGATCCTGGAACTGTGACAAAAATCTCCGATTGTATCATATCTATTGAATGAAGTCAAACTGAATGTGAACGTAAAATTATTCTTCTCTTGAGGATTAAGCATTTTCGAAAGTTACTTCATAAATGATTTTGCTTTCATTATGCGGACGGTTATCTGCAAAATACGCACTGGAAAGATATATGTTGCGTTTCGTGACAATTTCATTAGGTTTGACATGAAATGTGTTGACATGATTAGACCGTTAATGAAGATGAACAAAAGTTGAGAAAAGTTTTATGGCGAGAATGAAAAGAATAAAAGAGGAAGAAGAAGGCCAGAAATGAAAGGACTTTAACAAATCCTACCAAAGAAGATCTACGCAGAGATTCTCGGCAATATATGTAATCTTGAAATATAAATAAATATATTTCTTCTGATATATTCACAATTAATTCTAGAAGAACTTCAGTGAAATTTAATGCATTACAAACAATTAAGCACAACAATGATGTTACCTAATGACAATATAACTGAATCTGAAGCTTAGATCTAACGATGTGTATCTTGACAGTTGTCTGTTTGCTTAGACGTCGATAGATCATGAGCCAGATGGCAAGGGTGATTCTACAGCCTCTGCTGCTTATTACTTCTTCAACAGTGTGTTCCTGCAAATCACTGGGAAAGATTGCCTTCGAAGTCTATCAAGGGGTATTGACAGCAGCGCGCAGTAACTTTGACTGAATCCTTTGCAGAATTTCTAGGTTGAAATTACTTGCAGTAAATCATAGTTGTAAATCGTAGTAGTCCAGATACGCATTAATTGCACTTTATAAGTGAGAATCATTTTGAGTGACAAAGCGGATTTGCACCTCTCAAAACCAATTGAAGGCCGAGATCCAGTTGTTTTTATTTACTGGTTACATGTTTTTTCCATGTTTATTGTCTACGATGTCCAAACCTCGATATTAAACAGTGTTCGCCAATGGTAGACGTTTACTGTTCATGGTAATTGGACAAGTATTCGTTCATTTGTAGAGTTCACTGTGTAGATATGATTTCTTTTACTTGGTCTCTCCCCTCTTTAAATTCCATTGATAACTTCTTTCAATGTTACTCGATCAATTCTGAGGCTTTTTCAGTCTTCCTGAGTAATTGGAAACGACGTAACGACTACAGAAGAAGAACAAAAGAAGAGTTGCCAGCAGTGGCGTACCACCTATTCGATTGCAAGGTGGAGCACACCCAAACATTTAATGAAAAAAAACTGTTTTCATTACTTTGTAATATGCTCATTAACAGTTTTCCACTTCACAATTACGTTTCAGGTCTGACCCTTTTTTGCTTTCCGCTTGAATTAGAGAACTTATACGATTATACATCATAGATGGAAGGCTCTGGCGGTCGGAGCTTTCACCGCATGGATAGTACATGTGCTCGCGAGACGCAGTATACCGAGTTATTACAATCATATACAGTCATACATATATTTATTTGAATTGGGTATGACCCGGTGGCAGTTGATTAACAATAATTACAATAATAATAACAAGATAATAAAAAAGTACAATACAAAACGATGCAATAATCATACTGTCTCTAATATTATGTGATATAATAATCAGCTTCATTTCACGAAAGCTGGCCTAAGCTAACCTTTCCGGTGTCCTCGAGTTTCTTCGAGATCTGTGGCGGACTCGCATCACGGTCACACAAAGTTACACCAACTCCCTTATCGGAATGACTAGCCTCTTGTTGAAACCTTAGACGTTTAAAGAAGTGAAAATAACAGTGAACCGCTAGAAGTGCGAAAAAATGACGGTGGCGTTAATATACAATTCATAACCCCAAACTCAAGCGTCATTTTGATAAATGCCAATTAATAATAATATAACCGGCCAAGCCATATTACGAGCATCAACTGGTGTCACCGCAGTGCCTCTAACTGGGAAATTCTTGGTTCGAGTCCCGACGGTGGCAGGATTTTCGGCACTAGCTTGAGAACTCGGTCGAATTCAGCCTCTAAGGGGGGAGAATTCTAGCGTCCGGCTGCTCTGATCGATAGTTTTCAGTGGTTTCTCTGATCAACACCAGGTGAATGCTAGAACTTGTGCCGGCTGCGGAGGGATGCCACCATTTTGGGAGATTCCTGATTGGGGAAAAATCTCCGCAATCCGACGTAGGTCGTCGCTGGATCTCGCGAGCCAGTGGGGAAAGATAAGCTATTTCACGGTGAAAGCATGCACTACCTACGGGAATAATTATCTTATCAGTTACCGCCCCATAAATTACTAATCAATCAATCAATTAATAAAACGTAAGTCTGCACTGGAGCCTACCTAGACAAAAATTGTGACGCTACGCTACTATAGTTGAACCGCTCGCAAAAAAACATCATGGCCAACGTACCTTTGGTGAAGCCTCAGAGGCTTCCCCACCCCGCGGCAGCTGAGATTACCCCTCTCGGCGATGAAGAAGCGCGGAGTCGACAAGGAGAGGCGACTGCGAGACGCAGCGATCGCACTGGCCGTCACCCGTTATCACTACTCTTATCGTCAGAATAAGAAACTCGCACTGCCCGGAGCGTCCAAAGAAATGACTAAGTCATCAATGTGTTGGTCTATCACATTATCCTATTACTGAAACCCTTCTTGAAGACACGCCTGATTTTCTGTTGATCGTTTTGGACGATCCCTGCTGTAGAAACACGTAAGCTGCCTTTCGTTTGATCCTTCTCACTCAACAGTTTGTTATCGCCAAACTCGCAGTGTTGAATTACCGCGCGACCCACGAGAGAAAGACTGAGAAAATTGAGATATCACTGTGTGATGATGCCTCAAGATTGAGTGAACTAATCCTCCCGAACGTTGCAGAGAAATGTATGTAGCAATGAACGATATATGTAACAAGGAGTTATATGTATGTGAGTTGTGAAATATAGTTGTCTTAAAATATTGAAGCCTGAATCATTTGAAGGCGTTTTTGAGTCTGGCAGTGCTGTAGTTGCCAGCGAACCGCTCCCCACCGGCGGCGGCGCGGCGACGCAGGTGCATTATGTAGATCGGACCGCGACGCGAGCGCCCAAGTCGATTAGTCGGAGAAAGTCAAGGCGGCGGCGCGTCTGGCCACGAGTCGATTTTATTTTCTTCTTCTTTTTTGTTTCTCCTTTCGGGGCGACCGCGATGGGCCCGCGGATGCCCGCGGGGCTGCAACTGGCTCGCAACGGGGGCGGGCGCCACCGCCGCGACAGGTCCCGCTGCCCCCGAGGCGTCTCGACCGGAGGAGACTGCAACGCGCGGTAGACGACGAACCCGCGCTGGGAGACTCCGACGCGCGGTAGACGACGAACCCGCAAGTAGGGAACCGGTGAAGGCTGCTAGGGGAAAACCGCAGAGACGGCATCTCTACAGAGTGTCCGGGAATGAACGTCGAAAATCGGAAAATAAGCTCTTACGACAATTTTAAGCATATTTTGGCTAATAAACTATTTGGATATTCTGAATGGCTGAGCCGCAATAAGCACTCAAAAGTTTGTTTGAAAAAATGCTTTCTAGGAAAAAATTAGCATTGCAGAAGCACAGAAATACTCCAAAAACATGAAAATGGGATATTATTTACAAAAGAAATTAATATTCAGAAAGAAAAATTAACACAGAAATAAAAAAGCAATCGAATTGTGTAATTTATGTTCATTTAAAGTAGTATTTCATTAAATGAAGCTTAAAAAACTGAACATTCATCTCTTCCAACGTCATTAAAAACACTGCGTACACGAGTAGATGTTAATAGAAAGCTAGTAAGTGGGGCGCAGTATATTGTTGAATTTTAGTCGGTCTAAAGATCAAGCTGAAGAACAGAATTCACCAACGTACCCGCTTTAGGGTAACCTAAATCACGAAGACGAAAACTTTCTCGTGTTAAGACCAATAAGTCGATATGTGGGTTTACTCATTAATGATTGATGTAATGGGGTCTTTTATTTCTTTTTCCAACTTATTTAAGAAAACACCTAATAGGTCTGAAAACTGGGGTAAAGTAAGGAAGTTGACCCTCAAAACACCTTCGGATAGTTGACATATCTGAGCGATTTGATTTCATCTCAGAAAGGTTTTCATTATTTCCTCATTTCTTCGTTTCGTTGTAATTTAAGGGTTCAAAAACGATAAATAATTTAAATTCAATTACACCTGATCTTTTCCAAAGAATATTGTTTGATATCTTTCCATACATACCTGTTTTTGTGGCAAATATACATACTCAAAAATTGGTACCGGTACTTAAAATAATATGGTACTTGGTGTTTAATCATTGGAACAACTGCACTTTCTTTCCAAAATCTGAGCGATATTAAACTGTCATCCAGAAAAAAAAATCTTGCAACATGTAGAAACATGGAGTGTTATTGCATGAAAATTTTAAAGAATCTCAGAAATTTGACATCTGTTTATTACAATTCGTACTAAAATCCGGTGCTTAGGACAGCAATGCGAACCTCGATATTTTCCGAGTTGAGTTACTCAGTTAATGTTGAATATTAAAAGCAAAATGAGGTGCCAGTATTTCAGAAGAATTGAGATTAAAATAAAACAACACGCGGTGTAACATATAGAACAGGATTTGGTTAAGCGTGGTCCCATTTCTTATTCCTTGTAGAGTACATATTTCTTCTCAGAATTTCTGACTGAATGTTATTAGATAGGGGCAGGATGTGGCTTGGGGAGTGTAGTTTGCTAACCGCACCGCGCTGGACAGAGTGGCGCCATTTTAAGATCCGGCTACAACCTATAACACTGTATTTGATACCTTAAACCGGTGGTCCTCAACTAGGGTTCCGCGATCGTGTTATAAGCGTACCGCAAAATTGAGAAAGAGTAACTAATTTGAAAATGTTAAAAAAATATAGAACAGGAAGTGAGAGTAATTGTACAGTATTAAACTAACGGGTTAGAAATTCTAAATAAGATTCACAAAATGTTTTTGCAAATTGCAGAGTAACCAGACATTACTTTTCTAAATTTTTGGTTTCAGTGATGACAATTAAAGAAAATATAAAAATGGAAATATTATAAGCATGAAAGTTTTCGGCCTTTTATATGGTTTTACCTCAAACTAACATTTAATTAAAATAAAATTTGTCATCCAACCACTACTGCGCCTCCAATTTGAATTTTGTTTGGATACTTTATGAGGAAGTACAGGATTCTCAGGATTTACACGAGTAGATGAACAAGCATAAATTCTGGAATATATTGCAAATTTAAATAATCGTGAAAACTGTGGAAAATACTCCGAAACAATTTCATTAATATTCCTCACTTCTAATGATCATGGCCAGAGTCTTGTGACAGATTAAAGCGTAAAAACTCTCGAATGACATAGTGTCATGTTCTGTTTTATATCAATCTTGTAAAATACGAGTACGTATCTTGTCCTCAATTATTGATTTTTTCTCAACATCATCCATTTCCTGACTTTTCTGAGCAACTAATGAATTTTAGTCTTCTGAAGACCCGTTACAGGGTTCAAGGATGTCAACAGGTAGCACGACAGTGTCGTCGAGATACGTAATATTGTCTGCCAGATTGGCTCATTTGCAAGTTAATTTGCAAGTTACACCTGTGCTTTGATTACCCAAAGCTTAAATCTCCCAAAGTATTATTTTATAAAATAATACACTTTTAATATGAATCAGAAACATTATTCATTACGTACTGAAACTTTCGTATACTTCTTGTAAGAAGGCTAATATTGTCATGAAGTTGTAAGCTACTAATGAATTTTAGTCTTGTAAAGACTCGTTTCAGGGAACAAGAAAGGCAACAGGTAGTACGACAGTGTCGCCGAGATACGTAATATTGTCAACGAGGCTCATTTCCAAGTTACACCTGAGGTTTCATCTCCCAAAGTATTATTTTATAAAATAATACAAGTAAATATGAAACATTATTCATTACGTACTGAAACTTTCGTATACTTCTTCTATGGCTGTGGCTTCTATGGCTTAATATTTTGTCATAAAATTGTAAGCAACTGATTAATTTTAGTCTTCTAAAGACCCGTTACAGAGAACAAGAAAGTCAACAAGTAGTACGGCAGTGTCGTCGAGATACGTAATATTGTCAGGCAGATTGGCTCATTTGCAAGTTACACCTGAGCTTTTAGTTGACTAATACGCGATAACGAGATCCCGCGCGCAAGACGTCGTTGAGAGGACGCCGAGGAGGGCAGCGGCGGCGGCGGCGGCGGTGGCGGAGCGGGGGAGGGGGAAGCGGAGGCGATGTAGGCTGTCAGCCGGCGGGATTTCTTCGGCCTGGTTTACAAACGCCGTGCCGCCGCCGCCGCCGCTCAGGAACTGGAACGCGCGGCGCGGAGCGGGGGAGGGGGGGATGGAGGGGGAGGGAGGGGACGCGACACCTGCCCCGGGCGACGGCGGTCGCGCGTCCCCGCCCCCCTGCGCCCGTCTCGGGCAGTGTCGTGCCACGCAACGCCTTCGCGGACCCGCCCCGCCTCGCCTCGCCTCGCCTCGCCTCGCCACGCCCCGGCACGCCGCTCGTCCTCCGTCGCCGAGTCTCCCGCTCGGCTCCTCTCCGCCGCGCCTCGTACCAATCTATCCTCCCGCCCTGCCTCGTCTCTCTCCGCTCTGCACCGCCCCGCCACGTCTCGTACCAATCTATCCACCCGCCCCGCCACATTTCTTACCAATCTATCCACCGCCCCGCCACGTCTCGTACCAATCTGTCCACCCTCCCCGCCATGTCTCGTACCAATCTATCCACCCTCCCCGCCTCGCCTCGTACCAATCTATCCACCCTCCCCGCCTCGCCTCGTACCAATCTATCCACCCGCCCCGCCTCGCCTCGTACCAATCTATCTTCGCGCCCCGCCTCGTCGCTTTCCGCCATGCGCTGCCCCGCCACGTCTCGTTCTATCCCGCCCGCCTACTTCGGGAGAGGTGGCTCAGTGCATCAACTGATGTCACTGCAGTGCCTCTGACCATAAGGTCCTAGGTTCGAGTTCCGACGGCGACAGGAGTTTCGACAGTAGCTTGTCAGCTAGGTCGAATTCAGCCGCTGTCTGGAGAATACTTCTAGTGGCCGGCTGCTCTGATCCGTTTCCGTGGTTTCTCCGATCAACACTAGGGAAATGCCGGAGCAGTACTCTAACAAACGGGCCACGGACCACACGCGATCTTTCTTTCCTCTTCCTTGTCCTATCGTCATCCTTTACACACACTTACACTAACATGAACTACAGAACCACACACGCCGGAGACCGGTTGGGAGCTTAGAGCTTCTCCCAGCTGGAGCGGTGCTCCGCTGGTAGGAGATACCTGGTTGGGGAAAATCACACTAGTCGACGGTAGGTCGACGCCGGATCTCGTCATCCAGCGGGAAATGAACCGCTATCTCCCGATGAAAAAACACGCGCTACACTTACAGGACTAATGACTTCAGTAGTTGACGCACCCGGAATCACGAACAATCAATCAGTCCTCTCGGCCCCGCCTCGTACTAATCTATCCACCCGCCCCGACCCGTCGCTCTCCGCTCATAGTCCCCGTCCTGCACCTTCCCGCCTCGTCTCGTCCAAAGGCCAATTCTCCGATTCACCGTGTATACCTGCGCTATACCTAATAATTCGAAGTGTATAAGAAATGTTTCAAGAGTTTGGTAATCCCTTAAAAAGTTATTGAGATTTTTGACGTCTTTAAAATAGATGCGAAAAATAGGTTTTGCTGCCAAGAGCCAGTCAGTCTTCCGCATTCGTAAGATTCTGCGCTATGAAACGCGTTATAGTGAGAAGTTTCAAACAGTTTTAACTGCTGCCCAGAGAAGTCGTTAGCCTAGGGGAGGCACCGCGTACCAACAGCGATAACCTAGCGCTCCTCATGTTTCAGGGGCGGGGAGAGGGGAGTATGCTGCACTGTCGATAGGCACCGCAAAATATTGCGGTGAGCAGTGTGGTTCTTTCGTACTTTTCGCTTCTCTCGCGATTTAGTGAAAATGGAGTGTTTTAATAATACAGAAGTCAGTGGTTCGTGTAACTGTCTTATAGAACAATTATTAAGAACGTAATTTCATAGTTTTTTGGTTTTCCGAAAAGCTCAAAATAAAAGATCACGGTGGACCCGCACAAGAACTTCCAGGTTTGACTGCAAAATGCTAAGACAGGAAGCGAGAGTACAGCATACACTTCTGTACTTCTAATATATTCTAGACACAAATGGTTAACAGGTTGCTCTAAATTGAACAAACTTGTTTGCTGACATCTACTTTTCAGCAGTGACATTTGTAGTAACGTTTGACCAACAGAAGGATTCGTAGGTTTCCCTTTTAACGAAAACTATGGCGGAGGCGGCTTCCATAAAGTGTGGTATACTTCGATGCGAGGTCGTGCTAACTTGGGTTTGCTGTAGTTTCATAATTCTAACATAAATAAATATTTAAATCAAATATGACCAAATAAAATAATGTAACATACGAAAACTCTAGGCCTTTTTGTATCCACCATTGCTACGACTCGCCTCCTCGCTCTCGACCCAACCCCGCTTCCTCCTGCGCGGTCTCGTTTAACTCTTTATTCGTTCCTTCCCTCCCTCCCACCAAATACTATAAAGACAATACAGGACACTTCGCAATATATCGAGAAACATCCATCTGGTGGCAGAACCTGGTAATAACTCTTACACCCTAACCTCAGTGCCCTGTTGATGTTTGTTGTCTGCTTGATTTCTTTTCATTTGATTGTCTTTCTGGTCGATTTCTGGAAAACATATTTTTCAATACTGCTCTTTCAATACTTTGTAACTTTATTCGTGAAAATAATGTTAATTATATGTTCATTAAATGTTCAATGTTCTCATGTCCATTATAACACATTGTACATTATAATTCTCCGTAATTTGAGCCCTTCAATATAATTAAATCACAGCGAGAGTAGGTAAAAATAAGTCTTATTTCGTTAGGTAGATTAAAAAATATTTGTTTCTTCCGTAAGAATCACATTGACATTTCTATTTGGCGCTACATTACCAGGTTCTGACACTAGGATCGCTAGTGGGAACTTGTTTCCATCGGTTGCGTGGAAAAACGGGGAACTGTCCTGTATTGTCTCTATAGTATTTGCTCCCACTCTTCATTGTGTAGCGTCACGTTGGCTGCCCTGCGTGGGAGGAGGAGGCGAAAATCTCGCATTCCTGAGAATTGGATGGAGAGGCGCACGGCGTTGGGGGTGCAGATATTTTTAGAATCAAGTGACGCCGGCTTGTCTTCTTTGGTAATATGCAACCCACTTCCCACGCGCAACGGTGGTCACGTGGGGGTGAGCCGGCGGGTATAAATTGGGCCGACTCACCCTCGCCGGCGTGTTTTGTTCTGGAAGACCTCGCGCTTTTGCGCAAAATGCACGCCCAGGCTGGAGCGTTTTCGTGCGTTGCACGGGTGACGTAAGTCACGTGACTGGCGCGGTAGGAGCGTGTACTCGAGGCGGGGCCTCTTTGTTGAATGTGGAGTACCCACAAGACCGTACAATTGCGGCTGGCGGTCGGGAAATACCGGAAAGTGTGTGTACCGAAGAGTTAAACTCAGTTTGTGTACATTTTGTACATAAAACGTGTATAATAATATTTACGTTTGTGTGTGTTTACTTTCACGACGCCATAATTCCATGCCGATTCCAACTCAGCCAGCCACACCCCCCACCCCCACCCCTAACCCGCCACGCAAGTTGGCGACCCCTCCGTAACCCGTGCTAGTAGGCTCTCATCGTGTAGGCAATCTCCAGAGATCTCGTAAGTAACCGGTATTTACATTTCGAAACATTGGTGTTTGCATGACGAAATTATTTTTTATACCTACATTGCAATACCGAGAAAAAATACCCAATATTATAATGACTATTTCACTCATGTCTATCCGCGTCGTAAGTAGCCAGTGGTAAGCCTGGATATATTCAAATTAAACCAATCCCAGATGTTTATCGCCATCAGCTTGTTTACCTTTTTTTTATCGCTGTAAAACCTTTGTTTACCTTTTCAAGATAACGATAGCAATTGTTTCACCTCCAAAATAGCTCTTGTGCATCAATATAATATTAAAATGTGTGGTTTTGGTAATGTTTAAAACTCTGAAATAGAATCTATTATTAAGGATTCAGTGCCGAAAAACAGCAAAAGGAACAGAAAAAGTGTGTAAAAGAAATTTCAAGAAGTTTGTCAAGACAGAAAATACAAATGGACAGCACAAACTACAAATGAAGAAATTACACATGTTTTAGGCTATTAATATAGGAAGATTAGATTGTGAAGAGTACAAAGAATATGCCATCAAAACTATGTGGAACGTTACAACCAAAATTATTCAGGAAAATACTTTAATGAGTACACACTGGTGTTCAATCCATTCAAAATTGACGAATTCCGCTGCTAATTCATCTTGTACATCTTCCATTTCAAATGCTTCTATGAAAGACCAAAACTTGGAAACCAACTTCCTACAACTTTAATGATTGTGCTTTTAATAAATGTTCTTGTCAGTAGCCTTGTTAGAATTGTTTTCCGAAAGTTTGATTACCATAAAATTGAAACATATTTGAAATCATTTCTGCATTAAACTGTTATTCAAATGTTACTTGATTATAAGTTATTCCAGGAGGCAGTGATAAGTCGGAACTAAATGAAAGGTTTTCATTTTTCGGTTGTAATTTTGAGTAATATTTCCCTTTTTCGTAATTCCTGTGATTTAAATTATCCTTTCAAATCATGTAATGTGTTTATTCGTGAAATAGTCACACTAAATATCACTCGAAGTGCTGTGCTAGCCGGTAAATTCACTCCTCGCTACGCGAGTCGTGAATTTACCGGCTAGCACAGCACTTCTCGTGATATTACTTATGATAAATACAATTAGTTCCTTTGCGCATGTTAAGAATAGTATGGTATTCTATTCTCAGAACATCAGTTAATTGTGCAATTTGATTTTCTTCGCTCTTATGTTTTTAATTAGACATCCGCGGCGTCAATGTTCTACCTCGATATTTTTAACTGTGGGTCCTAGGGGTACACTACTCATTAACTTCTTTATTTTTCAATGAAATACAAAAAGGTACTGTAGCTACAATAAATATGCAACAACAATTTTTTTGTCATAACGCTATGTTGCACTAAATGTTTAGCAAAGAACATTTACCGAAAAAAAACAGTAAAATCGCGTTACTGTCACAGACGTAGCTGCTTGTTTCTGCCAATACCTGATTCCTCTGTCAGCCCGTTCGTTCCCCCCTGTGGAATCCATCGTCTGCGATATTTCAGTAGCAACACCTTAGTTTCCGGAGCATCGTTGATCGAGAGTTCCTTGAGTTAAAGGTGGTGGAATTTCGATATTAACCACAGACTGGAGAATATTGCTGACGGTCTTTCGCGTTATCTCCGATCAAACACTAGGGAAATCCCGGGGCAATACCTTAACAAACAGCATTTTTTCGTCGCTTTTTTCTCACTAATATGCATGTATAATTTTCTGCATACGTGATATTAGTTATAAATATTTAATTCATAATAACTGTATGAAATAATATACATATCAGAAGTTGATGGACAGCCCTAGACCAACAATTGTGAATCAAAAGGATGTGGCTAAATGAGAATGTGGCGGACACTGCCGCCACACTTTGGAAGTTCTTCCATTTAGAACAAAATCTTGTGAAAAAAACTCGTTATCGACGTCACCTCCTATCATGGCTATTGCTATTGCTAAACACCACGCTGTGGAAAAAGTCCCTAATGAAATATCATTAAATCAGAGTTACGAACACTAAACTAGCGGCAGGATTCATTCAGTGAACTTTTTCTGGTCCGGTCCCCTGTCCGTGGCCGCTCCCAAAGTGGAAATCATGGGTGGGCTACTCCGACGCACCGATTTTGACTCGTTCTGCGCGGCACACGTTTGCGACACGAACCACAACACGGTCACTTCGTTTGAAAAGCCACACCAGTCCTAGGCCACCATGTTACATGGAGGGCAAGAAGTGTTGACAAACATTTTGAAAGTGGAATAAAGTGACAATTCTCAACGAAAAATAACATGATTTGAAAAAGTAATTGAAATAGAAGATGCAATTTGTTTTAAAAAATGCTACATATATCTGTTTCAATGACTTGTAACAAGGTGATGAACAAGGTATCTGGTTGCATTTAAAATTCCCGTTTATATAGTGTTGCAAACTGGTGCCTGAAGCTGTGTCACTAAGGCAGTTCCACACATTCGGCTTTCGCCGAGCAGTGAGCTATGCTCGCCCAATCCCGAATGGCTGCTGATATGTTCGGCGAATGTTCGCTTCCTTTAATGTGTCCAAAAAGCCGACACGCGATGGATAGGGCTAGCGGCGAATGTTCGTCACTCGGCAAGTAGCAAGCAACTCATCCACACTACTCGGGATTCAGCGAGCGGTTGTTCGCGGTTCACCCAATAGCGAATGTGTGGAGCCGTGGAGCCGCCTTCACACGCGGCGGGTAGGGCAAGTGCCGAATGTTCGTCACTCCGCAGATAGCAAGCAACTCATTCACACTACTCGGGATTCGGGGAGCGGTAGCTTTCTACTCGCCGAATAACGGTTTTTTTCAATTTCCTCACTCCAGTAGCCCTGGAGAGACGGGAGTTCATTCAATGTTTGGGAATACAATTAACTCCAGCATATTTGGCTTTTGGAGCTTAGGGGGAGCTTTTAACTTACATAAACTAACTTAATCTAACTTACAACTAATACACAAAACCTCTTTGAGCTCACCTTAGCCTATATAAAGTTGAAATTCGGAATCTGTAAAGTTCTTGTTAATGTTCTCTCTTCTTTTTAATTTTTTTCCATTCACTCTCACCTTCATTTTTCACATTTACAAACACATTCATGCTCACACATATACACACTTCACTTCTCTGTGTACAGTATTTACATCATTTTTATTCCCCAGTTCACTCACTGCGAGTAACGAATATGTGGAGCCGCCTTTAGGTGAAGTCGGATACTATCCGCAAGACCGCCTCCCACCCCGGCCGGACCTATGGACTTGGGTGGTTCTTCAGCGCCTCTCGAGGGGTCGCCGCCCGCCCCGCGCCTCCTTGGGGCCTGGTGGGCGTGGTCGCGGGAGTTACGACGAGGCACCGTCACGCGTGCCCTCCGCGCACGTAAGACGCCACCGCCCCCCGCGACGCCACCTGCCCCGGCGCGGCGGCCGGCGAGCGGCTGGGAGGCCGCGGCGAGGGGACACTTCGAACTTGGATGCTGTCTGGAGGAGAATCCTGGCGGCTGGCTGCTCTGATCGGTAGTTTTCCGTGGTTTCTCCGATCAACGCCAGGCGAATGCCGGAGCAGTACCCTAACAAACGGGCCACGGACCGCGCGCGATCTTTCCTTCCTCTTCCTTGTCCTATCCTCACCCCTTACACACACTTAAACTAACATGCACTGCACTACCACACATGCCGGGAGCTTAGAACTTCTCCCGGATGGGGCGGTGGCTCGTTGGTGTGAGATTCCTCGTGGGTTAAATACACCACAAGCTGACAGGTACTTCTTCGTCGAATCTCATCATTCAGTATACGACGAACATCACCACGTCCCGGAATAAACATCCACTACACTGACGACACTAATGTACAGCAGTGCTGAAAAGAACCGCATCACCTCGCTCACAGTTGGAATCTGCAATATAATCTTGAAAATGCCTCACCTGATTTTGCAAAAATCGAGTGAGGTATGAAAGTAATGCAATCGGAAACATTGTATAATCCACCTAAAATATTTGATTACCAATTTCTACTAATTTTTGCTTAAAATTTGGAAGACTTGTAAAACAAAGAAAATACAGAATGCCAATTTTCTTTAGGTGATGCGGTTTCATTGAACGCTACTGTACATAGACGTTGAGTACTCCAATCAAGCACTCACCTAAAGGCGGCGCCACATATTCCACATTGCGCGAGTAGTTAGGCTAGGCTAGCGACTGCTCCGCGAAGAACGAGGGCTTGCTACTCGCCGAGCGCCAAACAATCGGCATTCGATCTATCCTCGCGTGCCAATCATTTGGACACGTCATAGGAAGCGAAAACTCCGCTATTCGAGATTAAGCGAGCACTGGCTGGCTACTCCCCAATTCCGAATATACAGTTGTGCTCAATGAAACGGCATCACCTCGCACACGTTCGTATGCATCCGTGTTTTGTCCATTTTAAATTCGTGTGCACAAAAACATTCACGGCTAAATATTGCAAAGACTCGTCTATGGAGAACACGTTTCAAATGTCAAAAGGAAAAATTCGCAAAAGTATGTTTAGAAGATTTACGCAGCCAACGTATTTCCAATAATTCGATAATCTATAGATTAGGTACCAATGTTAAGAGTTGCACGACAGTCATGACGATTCTGTGGTCACAGGGTAAAAGTTTGTAAGTCAAAAATCTTAGTTTGGAGAAAACGAGGGTTAGATTATTGAGCCAACGATTTTTCCTATGCTCAACGTTATTTCCCAACTCATTTTTGTCGTAAAGGTGGCGACATAACTTTTAGATACTTAACTGTAGATACTCCATTTGTAGTTTGAGTACTGAACTCGATTTCGCTAAAAATTGACTTAAGAACTTTTACCTCGTGACCACAGAATTGATGCCCTGAGCCACGTATTCCCGGAGCCATCTAAGGCGGCGCCGGTCGATTAGTCGAAGTGGAGGATCATCCACCGGTCGAGGGGAAGGGGGGGGGGCGGCGGGGGCGGATGTGAGTGGCAGGAGAAAGTCCCCTCAGCGCGAAGAGGAGCTGAGCCTCGGGGGAAGGGAGGGGGAGGGGGGCAGCCGTCCACTTCCTGGTCGCTTCCTCTTTGCGCTCCGGAAAGAGGACGACTCGTCCACACATCGGGAGAGGTGGCTCAGGGCATCAACCGCCTCTGACCGGGAGGTCCTAAGGCTCCACTCCTTACCTCGCCCCCGCCAAGCAGATCGGCCACGCCCACACACCACACAGCGCTTGCTCCAGGCAGCGGAGACGCACCGGCTGAGGTGGCTCAGGGCATCGACTGATGTCACCGCAGTGCCTCTGACCGGGAGGTCCTAAGGCTCCACTCCTTACTTCGCCCCCGCCAAGCAGATCGGCCACGCCCACACTCACACAGCGCTTGCTCCAGGCAGGGGAGGCGCATCGGCTGAGGTGGCTCAGGGCATCGACTGATGTCACTGCAGTGCCTCTGACCGGGAGGTCCTAAGGCTCCACTCCTTACCTCGCCCCGCCAAGCAGATCGGCCACGCCCACACACCACACAGCGCTTGCTCCAGGCAGCGGAGGCGCACCGGCTGAGGTGGCTCAGGGCATCGACTGATGTCACTGCAGTGCCCCTGACCGGATTTTCGACACTATTGTGCGATTTTTCTAACTCTGCCTCTCAAGTCCCTATGGCCACGATGGAATATCACACGGCATTTCGCGTTTTTCTCGGTCCTGCCGCTAGATGTCGCGTAATCGCAAGCACTGCTTGATACTGCTTGATTCTGCAAAAGGTGTATTCTTGTAATTGGACTTCTGTAATTTAGTTTTGTTATATCATTTGAAACTCTTTTTTATTATTGTGTATGTTTTGTATATTTTTCCTAGTAATGCCTACTGTAATTGGGGCTTTGCCCTGTTGTGGGTAATTAAATAAATAAATAAATACGGTCGCGATCATGAGATATATAGCGGCACGACTGAGAAAGACTGGAAATACCGTGACATATTCTATCGTGAGGGGCAATGTTATAAAACGTAGAGTTCAGCCTCTGTCTGGCGAAGAACTCCAGCGGCCGGCTGCTCTGATCGGTAGTTTTCTGTGGTTTCTCCGATCAACGCCAGGCGAATGCTGGAAACCGCAAATGCAGCTCGGAGACTTTGTCAGTGCATCAGTAAACAGTATTACGCAGTAATTTTGATCGATTCCTACGAATCGGATTCACGTTTGAAGTCGTGCGATTCTTTCAACGCTCGTGACTTCGTATTGGTTATTCATCTTCGCTTTCACAATAATTGTGAAGCTGATGTTGGGAATTACAGCGTCGTTGCAACTGTCAGTGAAGTATGAAATTGAATGACAAGACATGCCTACGTACTCGCATCTATTATATGGTACAGTCATAACAAAGCGTGTTCGGTTCAATTTGAACAGTAAATTTTAAGGCTCCTCTCTAGCAGTATAATTGAGGAAACGGAAAGTCTTTCTCCCACAACACATCTCATCGATAATTATCGTCCAAGAAAAGGGTAATCGAAGGAAACCATTTGTCTTCCATGAAAACGTGCATTTAACTACCGGCAGTGCAGGAAAGTTATTTCGAAAGTCTTTTGCAGGGAAACGGGTTATAACAATTGATGACCAAAAGAAAATGAAAGGCATCTACCTCACTTCTTTTGGGGTAAATTCGAACCAGTGGACAGTCCATCTAAGGATATAAATTCAAACTTTTTTATATATATAAACTTCATAGTAATTAAATCGCAAAACATTTTGTGTAGGATTGACCTTCGCATTATTTGTATACATTACCAATATGTGATTTTGAAAACAGGTTATTCTGATCGCGAATAATGATTCTGAATTTGTTAATATAACTTCCTTTATGGCTCAAGTTCTTTTTGCAAGTATAGGTTTTGCTTTCGTGTTTTTTAAGTGACCCGTAATTACGGCTTCTTATAGCTAATGTCACTGGAATTTTTTTCATGATAATGTGAATATTTTATTAAATTCCTTCCTCAAGGGCAATTATCTACTAGGTCAGTTTTTAACGCGAGCTCATCGAAATGTAGCTTCAGTCTACGACATCTAATGAATATTACTTTGAATATCTGAGCCAAGCCAGCATTATTTAAGGCGAAATATGAAAAATCAATAAGTGCATTAAATAAACAATTGTAACGATGTAATTGGTTGTGTTAATCGTAATGTGCACATTTCAAGAATAACAAGTAGTAAAGTTGCAATCAATTCCTAGTAACTCGGCATTGATTGCAAGTTGATTGCAAGATCACCGCAGCAAGCAGTCACTCTCGATTACTGGTAAACTGTCTCAAAGTAATTCTTAGTAGGAAGAAATAACATTATCTTAAGAATGAACAATAAAATTGTGCGAAAACCTTTTTTCAAATCAAAAATTGTTTCAAAATTTTTTGAAACAAAATTTCAAAATAAAAATTGAAAGAGAAACAAAGTATTTGTGTATTAAATATATTTACGGCAAATCATGTTAGAAATTTGTTTGTAATTTGTATATGAAGCCATTTCTTCTTTCACAAAGTATCTGTGATGATGCAGCGAAAATTTCCTTTCTTAAATTTATACTCCATATTTATGCTTCCAATATTCCGGGAAATTAATATTGCAACGTGATACTAATGTAATATTAATAATTATTAGTTGCTCAATAATCATTAGGTTTTCATTAATAATCATTAATTAACTACAATAATAATAGTAGTATTAACCGTTCGGCGGGCGCGTCCCATCATTTCCCACCAGCAGTCGCGTGCAGCACTTCGTACCGCATTTTTCAACTTCGATTTTCTAGTCAATAGTTATCACTCTTGTCATTGAATGTGAAGGAAATGTTATTCATTTATGTTTTTATACATTTTATTTCGTAATAACTAACTAAATACCAAACGAAATAACAATATTAATAAGAATCTAATTCATCACTCGCTCCCTCCGTGTCTTGGTACGTGTTACATGGAGGGGAATGAATACGGTGCAAACCGTGCCTTCTAACGTTTTTTCGGAAACAACGCATTTAAATTTGAATTAGTAGTTAGTACTACAAAATCTGTCATAAAGCTCAATAACAAAACAGCAGTAAGAATTCTAATGGATAAAATATGCAAATATTATACTTACATGGCAAAGCGCGTGCGGTACGGAGTGCCGCAACCGTTGCAGAGTTCAGATTACTAATGAATAACGGTCGATCGACAGTGTCTAAAATCGTGATTTGAGCGTCATCCGGTTGAAAATATATAATGAATGAAGAATAGCTATGCGCTCATGTGTGTGACACCAATTATTTACACGAAATCAACAAAATGTAAGAATGCGGCACTGAGTGCCGCTACGCGCCCGTCGGAGGGTTAATATAGTACATGTAACGTAGCAACGTTAGTACAATAATACGGTAAAATGTTGCCACGGAAAAAGCAGCATTTCACAACGCTCCCTGTGCTCTTCGGAGTGAAACGGTCTCCCAGAGGCATCAGCGAAGCCGCGGAGGTCCTACCGAGCCCCAATTTCGGGGTTTCTACCTGCTCGCCGGGGGCGGGGCGGGGCGGGGCGGGGCGGGGCGGGCGCCGGCATTCAGACGCCCGAGGACCCCTCTCGAGCAGAAGAGACTCGTAATAGCCCGGCGTAGGAGAGGGCGATCTTCTTTGCTCTACCAGAAATAGCTCACACGGAAGATCTTGAGGCTCACTGGAGGTATAGAACGCATCCGAAGTTACGTATGTATTGTAGCAGTAACATCGTGTTTTTTTGTTTGTTGTTTTCACAATTAGTCATTAAAATCGACGACTTTAAGGCCGAAAATTACAAAACTAGTCACAATACAGCGAAAAAAAACTTTTAAGTGAGTTAGGTAATGCCTTATTTTACGTGGCGAGACTCGGGCCATCAGGCCCGATCTTCCGTCTGACCACGCAAATTTCACTATGCTCCTTTCACCACCTAGCGAAGAAAGAAGGTATTATCTCGGACGACGAAACGGACGATTTTGAATTTCGCTCAGAGACTTCATTTAGGCTTGAGGATCTTTGACATGCTGTAAATCTACTGCATGGGACAGCCGGTTTTACTTCCCCTCCGAAGGCAGGCGTACGAAGGATTTTTTTCGCCCTTAAAAATCCACTGCTTCTATCGGGTTTGAACCTGTAATCTTGGGTACAACAATCCGATACGCTGACCGTTATACCATCCGAATCCGCAGTGAGCACACTAAACACTAGCGCACTAGCGCAAGGTGAACTCGTAACTTTCGAACTGAGTGCCATGCTTAAGCAGAACGTTGAGTGCTACTCTTAAGCTGTACGTGGCAACGCGGCCATGGCTGATCCAAAATGATTCCAAGTCCAACTGATTCCAAGTCCGCAGAGCAGTAACTTGAATTAACTTCACTCCTGTAGTGTTGGATCAGAACATAACTGCATTATTACTGAGATGCAACTCTGGCTCTTCCACAGCATTATCTTTTTAAATGGATTGGAAACCAACTTGGAAACGTTCATATAAGTTCTTCAGAAAACTGAATTCAAGGGTCAGAACAGCTAAGTTACTTTCAGGTCAGTTTAAAAATGAAATGACAAGGAATAACTAGATTTGCATATGGACATGATTTTGAAGTTGTCATATTCTGACCAAACATCACAGAATGTTCTAGTCAAACCGAGTTGACACAGATTCAAGGAAGAGAAGCCCTGTATAAAGCTTCCTATTCCACGTACCAGAACATGGTCATCTTCTGTAAAATATGACAGAAAAGTTTCAGAGGGAAATAGTAAAACTTGTAAAAAAACATTATATTTATTAATTTGGAACCAAACGTAAAATTGAAGATACTCTTTTACAGGGATCTATTCCAGTTATTTCAATATTTGTTTAGTTATTATTCTCTGAAGAAAAAATACAAATACAAATGGGGAAGGAAAGAAGCTGAACAAAATTGCTGATAGTTTCTCCAATACATGATTCTAACCTTACTATTTAACAGGAATACGTTTCTTTCAAAAACGCTTCTCACAATATCAGAGCAATCATATCTTTCAGGGAGCAGTTTTGATCTTTCTGATTTCATTAATAATGCTTTAAAGAGGAATGCTTGCCGCAGTCGAATGCAGCCATAGAAAATTTGTCCTTAAAAAATAGAAAATCAAGTTCAATCCGTCAAAATCAATAGCCAAAATATCGATCAAAACATTCGTCACCCCACCTCACTCCAAATTAATAACAACATAATCCCCTGGACCCCATACAACCAAACGGTTAAATATGTAGGATTAAATTTTGATACAAGATTAACCTGGAAATCTCACATAGCAATCAAAATTAAACAAATCAAAATTAAATTAATTCAGCTAAAGCCACTACTAAATCACAAAACAGTCTCTCCTTAAACAATGTCGTAACTCTATACAAGACAATAATCAGAACTCTAATGCTGTATGTTTGCCCCATTTGGACGAACACTTAACAAACAAACATCTATCAAATACAAATAATGTAAAACAAATACTTAAGATTGGCCACTTATGTCCCACGAATCATTTCTAATTATCAACTCCATAGAGAATTACACTTACCATTCATCAATCATCACATCCCTCATCTCTCCAACAAGTTCTATTTAAATATATTCTCAATAAATCAAATAGCCCACTACAATATAGACACACTTAACGATTCCCGACCCAAATCCAAAATAAACATCCGCTACGTGCCTTCCTCCATATATTTTCCCATGTAAATTAAGCGTAGGTGCTCAATAAGTATCCTAAACCAATTTTGTAGTTAAAATAGAATTAGCTTTAGATAATTAAGGCTAATTATAAGTAATTCCAAATACATGTGAAAAAGTAAAAGTTACTGAAGCATGTAAACATCATTCAAACAATAAAAATAATTTTAAAAAATTAAAGTCGAATGCAGTATCAGCACAACCGTTCGGCAGAATCATTGGGCCGTTCGAACCCGAATTTTTCTTCAGGACGTCTTTTTTACTGTTTCATACTTCGTAAGTTGAGATAGTTACGTTGTTGAAAATTTTTCTGTCAAGGGAAAGAAATCGTGCTCCGGAAAACTGCGAATTTCCGGCAAAAAAACTCTTATTGACCGGCTCATAAAACGAAAACCTTGGTAAATTCTTGTATATATTAAATTCCTTCCTCTAAAACGTTGTGTAGCCAGAATCAATAATTTGTGGATCCTTGATACCGAAAAATCGTTTGACGGGAAAACGTCTGTCTCCGTCTGTGGTTACGCTTGCGCATAAAGCAGTTCAGCCGATTTGCTGTGAAATTGATATTTCCCAATCGATATGAACTCACTCACTGACGGACTTTAGGAGTTCCAAACGGATATTTTCATTTTGGAGGATACATTGTATGAAGCCTCAAAAACATTTTCAAAGCTTGTCATAAATGGCTCCACATTTTTTGATAAAACTTTGCCCTCTTATAGTGAAGGGTTTAAGAGAATGGTGCAGGAATTTTTGAAAGTTTCAAAGGAACAGGGATTTTTTTTTAGGAGGAGGTATTGCTACAATATTGAAGATGTATATTTTTTTCTTAATGAAATCTGTTCTTTAAATACAGATGTTGAAATAAGGTCGTGTCAAATTTTCTCTGATGTTAGTAGTTTTAGTGTAATTTTGCGCAAAACATAGGCAATTTAAACGTTTTTGTGAACATTTTTTTTAAAAAACGCTCCAAATTTTTTTCTTGAAATCTTTTCCACTGATAGAAGAAACGCATAAACGAATGGCGCGAGTCTCATTTTCGTTAAACTGTCTGATTTTCGAAAACTGCAAATTTAGAATGAATGCGACAAAGTATGTGCTGTTGTAACACCACTAGTTTTTATTACATTTCACTATATAATAATTTTCTCTCCGACCATGCAATTAAGTGCTTCCACATCCGTGTACAAGCTTGCAGAGGCGTGTTAAGGACATACGGCTGTTAAACCACTCTAAAATTTGTTATTCCCAATGCCGATAGCTAGCATCGTTAGGAAGTCGTGGCGACCGAAAGAACCGCTGGATGGGGGGTCGCGAGTTCGATCCCAGACGGACGCCGGAAATTTACTTGATGTGTTAATCGCCAGCGAGCTTGCGGGACTCCTGAAAAGATCGCCGGTCTCTGAACGGGGGTTTCCCTGATCATTTTCAGACGGATGCCGGAGCAATACTCTTAACAACGGGTGACGGACGGCACATGACCCTTCTTTCCCAACTCCCATTCCATGAAGGGTTGATCCTTGGACCTATTCCGCAACATTATGTGGCCAATTTCCCATTGATCTAGCAAAGCCTGGATATCCGAGGATGAAGGTACGAGTTAGGAGTCTCCGACTCCCCGTGTTGTGTTACCAGAATAAATATAATAAACAAATAAATGTAAATAATAATAATAATAATAATAATAATAATAATAAAGACATTTATCTACAAGCCATGATTGTTGTTTTTAATTAAATATTTAAACATGGAAAAATCGCAATTTCATTCATAATAAAACATTGTAATTGCAATTTCATCTAATGAATTATTGTTGAATTTTGTTAACTAATGAACGAACTGATTTGTATTGGAAGTTTCAATAAAGTTGGTGGCTAAGGAAGGTGTCAGTTGGGCGTCTTAATACAACGTCCAAAGCAATAAAATAATTAGACCCGGCCAACCCGCTTGAATGGAGATCGTAATTTACGAGGCATGCGATTTAGCAACGTAGCCATGCAACACATGTTCGAGAATTCTCTATCATCCCGCGCGGAGCAGGTATATTTCGCGCTTCCTCGTTCACAGAACAGGTTACCGCGAGAGCGAGTTATGTGAGAAAACGTCCCGACCCGCCCGCCCACTTCCTCTATCAGCCCGCGGAGCGTTAAGCCGGCGCAGTTACGAGCCGCGGCGGCGGATGAAGCGGCAGTGTGGCCGAGGACAAAAATGTTGCCAGATGGCCAAAATTAGTTTGCGGGGGGGGGGGGTCGGATTTCGGCCAAAGGCTGCTTATTTCGTGGCTCGGGGCAGCAACTGACGTCAGTGCAGTGCCTCTGACCGGGAGGTCAGAGGGTTCTATTCCCGACAGTGGAAGGATTTTCGACACTAGCTTGTCAGCTCGTTCGAATTCTGTCGCTGTCTGGAGGAGAATTGTAGCGGCCGGCTGCTCTGATCGGTAGTTTTCCGTGGTTTCTCCGACCAACACCAGGCGAATGCCGGAGCAGTACCCTAACAAACGGGCCAAGGACCGCGCGCTATCTTTCCTTCCTCTTCCTTGTCCTATCCTCTCCGCTTACACACACACTAACATGCACTACACTACTACACATGCCCTGGAGACCGCTCGGGAGCTTACAGCTTGTCCCTGTCTGGGGCGGTAGGGCGGCTGGTGGGAGATACCTAGTTGTGCGAAAACCCCGCTAGTCGTCGGTAGGTCGGCGCCAGATCTCGCCATCCAGCGGGGAAAAGATCATTGCCATCTCCCGAGAAAAACACTCACTACACTTACGGGAGTAATTGCGTAAGTAGTTGATGCGCCCGTAAACACGAATCAGTCATATATAAATTCGGGTTAGTTACACCATTTGTAACTCAAGAACGGCTGGACCAATTTAAATTATCTCTGTTTTGTTGGATTCATCTCCACCCCGAATAGCAGAATAACTATCAAAATATCGAAAAAAAATTGCGCTAGATGGCGCTGTGGAATAAAAAAATTAATATTTATATCAAATGCAACCCACTATTTTCGGTAGGATTTTTGAATCTGTATCGTTAAATAACTCCTAAAAGAAACATTCTGGGACATTAAAATCTAAAATTTAGAGGCCGGAGGCCTGAAAGAAATGTTTCCTACACCGTAATCTACAGGCTGAGATTTTATTGAATTACTATTAGATTTTTGCTGATACGGCGCTTCTCACGTGTTCAAAAACGTGCAGAATCTCCAACTAAATATGAATGAGAGGAAGAGAGAAAGACGAACAGAGAGAGAAATAGGCGGGCTGAAAGACGAAGAGAGAGACGGGGAGAGAGAGAGACGGAGAGAAAGACCAACAGAGAGAGAAAGAGGCGGGCTGAGAGACGGAGAGAGAAGGCGGGACGGAGAATGAGAGAGAGACGGAGAGAGAAAGGGAGAGGGAAGGATAGAGGGCAGAACAACGTCTGCGGGGCTCCGCGCGTTCTACATAAAGTTTTGGCCTCGGCTTCGTCCTTTGGCGACGACGTTCTCCGTCCGGGGCGAGTGGAATCCGCGGGCCGCCGCGGCGTCGGATGTCCGTTGGCGCGGCGGGCGGGCGGGCGGGCCGGGGTCTGGGAAGCGGCGTCGGCGCCCGTTGGCGCGGCGCGAAGACCCCCGTTGGCCGAGCGCCAAACGGGGGGCGGCGTGCGGTTGGCGCCCCGCGGCGGTTGGCCCACCGGACGCCGTTCGCCGCCAGAAAGAAGCAGACTGTTGGAAAGGATATGTGGCTTCATTGGGCGTCAGTCCGTTATTTGTTTCGTTCATAGTGTGACGTACTGGAGTGAATGACACACACTACGTTGAAGATAACAATATTTACATTTATTTACAAGAACTTAACAATTAAAGAAATTTGTAGAAATACTAATTAAACCTCGGCAACCTTTTTCTCCCCTTTAGCCGCGTAAACGCCGCGACCGTCCCTTGGCCCTACAGCCCAGTGCCACTGCTCGAAAGCAGGTACAATGGATGATGCGATACAATCGCACTTTAAGGTCCGATTAAATTAAGAAGGTGATTGACAGTTCTGTGTGACGTCAGGACGCCTTTCCCGTTTCCATGGCAGCTGCCAACCAGAGAGACAAAACGTGACGTGTCAGGTCGCTCAGTTGCCTCTGCCGAACACGGGGAATATTTGAGCATCGCAAGCGACTTCCCTGCCGCCACGCCGCCCGCGTTTCTGCCTGTGCTGCGCGCGCAATGTGTACTGTGTTGTGACGAGTTGCGTTGAGGTTAGGCTTTTGTCGTATTTTTACACTTTTACACGTATTTTTTGAAGTGTTTGTTTTCGTGTCCCGGTAACACGTGCTCAGTGGTTTGCGACCTGGCAACGTCGCTCCCCTCCACTCACAAATGTCAATCACCTTCTTAATTTAATCGGACCTTAAGTCCTCGGTATTCACATACCTACATGGTCTGGCGCCAAAAACCGGTCTCCGCCCCGGAAACCACGTGCTGCAGTGCACTGGAGATCCCACCCAGCCTTTCGGTTAACAACAAGCTCTACGAATCTATATGAATCTCCGCGAGCGCAGAAAGCGCCCGCCGTATATACACCCCCGTCTCCCCCACATGGCTTCACGCTGTCGGCGTCCCCAGGTTCGATGGCTAGACAATTCCAGGGGTCTTGCACAATCGTCCCAGACCCGCCACTAACCTTTCTCAACACTTTGTTTGTGTGGAATGTTTCCTGGAGCCGTCACATCCTGTCGGTCGCCCCTTTATTTTTAGCTCAGGTGCGCCCTTTCACTACAGCTTCCGCCTCAGGTATGCCGCTCGCTTGGAAACACGACGCCACAATAGCTGACGCTCCCTGCCCTTCGTTAACCCTTTACGTCAGTGGTGTTCAGGTCTTCTACTGGTGGCTGTGGCATGAGTCGTGACACCGTACCATACCACGAGCTTCTCTGCGAAACTAGCGACGGTAAAGGGAACCGGTAACAAGAAGTAGTAACCTCGCCGTTTTACAACAGTGATGGCGTGGTCTCTGGTGGCGGGGTAATGAACTGCGTGGAGGGGCGATTTCGTCGTGGCACTCGTGCCACGGACTCCTACTCGTGGCATCGACCCTGACAACACTATTCTAGCTTCTCGGCTGTCCGAGTGACGCCGCGTCGTTGCCAGAGAGGCCGACGTTTCGCCTACCATGTCGTAGGCTTCCTCAGGGCAGTGCCTACGACTTGGTAGGCGAAACGTCGGCCTCTCTGCCAACGGCGCGGCGTCACCCGGACAGCCGAGAAGTTATGAACTCGAGTCGCGGAAGCTTACGTGTACATCAAACACTATTCTAGGTTTTTGTCCGCAATGTCGATCTCCCGGCCCACAGCGCTGCTCGATTGCGAATGGCCCCGGGCCTGGCCAGTGGTCAGGATTTATGAATCCGGAATCGCTGGCTCGGATTTGAGGTGTCTCTGGCATGTCGCTTACTCTACTCCAAGAGGCGGTGACCTGGGCGTGCCCGTCCTGCACTGCCCGTCGTCCCCAACTTGTTCCCGACTGGCTCCCGAAGAGCGACCGACGACGACCTTGGCGCATGTTGCAGCTCAAATTTATTTATGGCTCCATGTTTGTCTTATTACGAGATAATATTAGCATCGCTTTAGTGACTTAATTGTGGACGTGATTATGCTTTATCGTTCGCGTGTCTCGAGTTATAACGTCGTGCTTTGTGCGTAAGCTTCTCATTGATCTATTGATTAGGACAAGTTATTGCGTATTATGTCAAAAGGAAATTGTTTTGCCCGTTTGGAAAAAATGGCGATTCAATAATCTTCTGTGAGTTACGTTGTGGAAATAAAATTCAAGGTCTACTCCCGGTTTGTCCAAGTTATGGTACTAATTAATGAGTGTTGTTACTGGTTTGACATACGTTACAGAATATTCTCGCAGGTTGCCTGCCTCTCTCAATATGGTTGCCTTTTTAACAAGTGTGTAGTGAAGATATAAATTAGCACATCTCAGTAAGTAAGATTTGGCTGTTTATGTTATTTAAATCTACTGACATTGTTTACATTGGTATTTACGCTTTGACGGGTTACTTGTCCTTGTCAAAGGGTAACGTCTTAAATCCGATATTCCATGCACAGTACAATTTAGAATGTTTACATTAATACAATAATTCAAACATTATAATAATCACCATTTCATATTGTTATCTGATTATTTTTACACGTTCTTGTGAGCGTAAAATAAAAGTTTGTACTATTTTGTATCAAATTACATTATGATTTGTAATTGCCAAAACAAATTTATCGTATCTTTCACTGTGATATACATTAAAAATAATATAAGATAAAACTATTTCAATGTGATTCAAATACTTCAACTTTATTGGTGTTTTTCAATTAGGTTTGTAACTGTTTTTCCGATGAGTCTACTCCGTGGCGTGTTCATGACTACGCGATTCATCATGTTTATTTTTGTATCAAGGATTGGGAAAATAGTTATTTACAGGTCTCCTCACTTCCTACCATAAAAAATGACATGTCAACATCATAATAACTTGCATCATTGTTAGACTCGACCTGTCCATTTCAAAAACCATGGTACAATGTCCATTAGGATTGATCATTTCTTTGACCCTTAATCATTTGACTCCAATCAGCATTCTATTGTGAAACTCGTAGTTTATACTCCTGTTACTAAGAAAGAGATGTACAAACTCTATAAGTAATGCTACAAGCAACTTACTGGAAACATCGTCATCAGTCAAATACACAAAATACTGTTCTTATTTATTTTCAATGTATTACTCGCTTCACTTTTAATGATATGCTCATTTTTCTTCTGCGCTAGAGAGACTACTCAGAATTGCAAATGAAATATCGAAATAGTGCCGTATGACTGCGTAAAATGCAAACCGTGAAGTCTCATTTGTTACCTTTACACCTGTTGCGTAGCCGGGCGACCGTCCATAGCACCAAAGCTTCAGAGCGTCAAATTTATTCCAGTTCATTTTTCATCTCACTGGCAACTTATTTTGTCTCGTGAACTCACTGCTTCGTGATTAGACTTATTTTCAGAGTAACAACAAAGCACACTGTCGAATTCTCAGTAATCTGTATCTTTCGCCGTTTAAACCATGAAAAAATCTAGATGAAAAAAATACCGTGGATTTAAAAAAAATGGAAACTGATAATGCAAACCTAACATTTTCGGTGTCTTTCAAGGTATTCTTATTCTAGGTATTCAATTCCAAGGTATTATTATTTGAAGGTTATTAGCGTATCGGGCTGTTATTTGCCCGATTTGCGTGTTCCCACATTTGCGTGTTCAATCCCGATCCGAGCTGTGGATTTTTAAGGCAAAACAAAATCCTTCGTACGCCTTACACCAAAGATGAAGTGAAACCGGCTGTCCCATGTTGTAGATTTACTGCATGTGAAATATCCTCAAACCTAAAAGAAGGCTGTGAACTAAATTCCAATCTTCTATTTCGTAGCTTGACTGATACCTTCTTTCTCCGATAGACGATAAAAGGAGCGTAGCGAAAATTGCGTGGTCAGACGGTAGAGCGAGCTTGATGGCCCGAGTCTCGCTACGTAAAATGAGACTTGAAGTAACTACACTGCGATTTATTCAACTCTACCCCTGACAGCTATCAGCTGTTGACGGTTTCATCCAACCGGGAGCTTGAACGTCACCATAGTGACGTCACTGTAGCAACATATAAGTTCCCGATTGGATGAAACCGTTAACAACTGATATCTGCTAGGGACAGAGTTGAATAAATCGCAGTGTAACCTACAATCCAAATTTAAAAAAGGCACTCTCTGAATCAGTGAAAAACTAATTATTGACAGTGACTATTCACTGATGGCGACAGTTATAACCCCGCTACTGACAATCAGTGAATTGAACTGAACAAATCAGTGAAAATCGGGTCCACTTCTTGAATCAGAGAAACAATGATAACTGCAGCACGTAAACGACTGAACGATCAGTGAGCGGTGGTGGCGCGGTACTTGTACCACTGACGACCAGTGAAATGCTGGCGGTCATTATGAAAAGGTTCGCATATTCGCTGATTGTCAGCGAAATTACACATTTCGACTGAAGATATCAGTGACTTCGGCTCTCTCTGATTGAATCAGCGACCATTTCACTGATTCAGATTCAGAGAGCAGACTTTACTTTCTCAAGTAAAGTGAATCAAACTAAAATATTCTGTTGTTTGCATCAGTAGCGCCTACTACCATTTCGAGTGGCGTGTTGCGTCATTTCCGATCGCCCCTTGCGGCCGCGTCGTGGAGGTTGGCGGTGGCGCGGGCGCTGTTTGTCCTGCGTCGGCGTCTCGACGCCCCCGGAATTCGCCCTTGGGCGCCTGAGCGGCGTCGCGACGCACGTGGCGACGCCCGCCTCTGCATACGCGATCGCCTCGCCCGCCCCCCCCCTACGCGCCCCCGCCCCTGCGCCTCCCGCCTCCACCCGCGCCGCTCCACACCGCCCACTCCTCTGCGTCTACTACGCTCCGCTCACTCCGCCCTACCCACTTCACCCTGCCCTGCCCACTCCGCCCCGCCCACTCCTCTGCATCTACTACGCCCCGCTCACTCCGCTCTACCCACTCCACCCCTCCCTCTCCGCCCCGCCCACTCTGCCCCGCCCACTCTACCCCACCTGCTGTGCCCCGCCTACTCTGCCCCGCCACTATGCCCCGCCCACTCTGCCCCGCCCACTCCGCCCCGCCCACTCTGCCCCGCCCACTCTGCCCCGCCCACTCTGCCCCCCCACTCTGCCCCGCCCACTCTGCCCCGCCCACTCTGCCCCCCCACTCTGCCCCGCCCACTCTGCCCCCCACTCTGCCCCGCCCACTCTGCCCCGTCCACTCTGCCCCGTCCACTCCTCCCCGTCCACTCCTCTCCGTTCACTTCTCCTCGTCCACTTCTCCCCGCCCACTCCACCCCGCCCCACCCACTCAGCCCCGCCCCTCCCCGCCCACTCCTCTTCGTCCACACCGCGCTGATTCATATCCCGACACTGGCGGAAGCCAGCTCGACATTACCTCATTTGTAATATCCTTAGGTATCTGACTTTTTGAAAATGAATTGTGATTTTTGTTTGTTGCAGGTGAGTGCTTATATTCTTGATTCGTCCACCCCAGGTCTAGCAGTTGATGGAAAGTAAGTTCTAAATAACTAATAACTAAATAACTAATAATCTAAATAACCAATCGTCCTCCTTTAGGGAAGACAGTCCTCCTTTTGTAGGTTCTGTCTTTCCTCGAAAAATTTACTCCTACATGTCCTCCTTTTCAATATTTTAAAACAATCTGTTAATGTTTTAATTCAAAGATACCGCGCCCAACCATTACGTTTCACCTGACAGTACAGTTCGGAAAGATGCGACTCGTGTTGATAGATCGGATTCTCTCGTTTTTAGTAATTTCACCTTCATTATTTCAGATTTTTGGAGAAAAGAGAAATCAAGATTGAATATTGATACTCTAGCTGCAGCCCTTACCGTAAAATTTAATATTAAGGATACTTCTTTCTCCTAAATTTCCATTACATTATTGACAAAAAATATTCATTCAAAAGAAAAATACTCCTATAATTAAATTATTAAAAGCTATGAAAGCACAATTTGTGTATTTTTGTTTGAATTAATAAATGTTTCATATCGTTACGATGTACTTTGTTCCTCATTTTTTGTCCTCCTTTACATTGCAAAAAAAATTGGTCATCTAAAAATAACCCTATTAGCAAAGATAACTGCTCAAATTTGTCATAGAAGTTTACATTAACTCGACGTCCGCCTGTCTTTTTCTGTCATCGATGTTAAGTACATCCAGTGCTTGATTTGTATACGTTTTTCCGGAACGCGCCGAAATTAATCATTAATTTAAACGAAATACGTTTTTATACAGTAAACCCTCGTTAACACGAATTGCAAGGGACCGAAATAATCGGAGTTTGTGTTATAAAAATTCATGTTATCCGACTATTATAAATGCCCGCATTACTGTAATCCCTTGCCGGGACCAAAGTTTCGTTCGTGTTATGGCGAAATTCGTGTTAAGCGAGTTGTTGCTGGCAAGGGTTTAGTGTATTTATAATATAATTTAATAATTATTTACGAGGTGCCGGAACGCCGTTCCGTCGCGTTCTGCGAGAAATCAAGCCGTGAGTACATTGATGTTTGGTAAAAAGATCGATGTATTGAAAACATGGGCATCGATGTTTACACAAAATTACACAAATTCAAGTTAAAAGTAAAATACTTTCTGCTGCATAACTTTTTCTACACAATTAGATACTATACTGATCGTCAAAAAGGAAAATAATGTTTATTTTAACAAAACAATGATATGTAATGAACTAGTTTTTATTTGTATTGTATATATTTTTTAAAAACAGACTTAATACGCCTGTAACAAGTAATGTACTTCAGCTTCCGAGTCAATGACCCCCATCTCGATCGGGTTTTTGTCCAGTTTCCCTGATCCATTGAGCAAATGCTGAGATGGCCCCTTGTTTTGCTTCTGGACGTAAATGTAGCTTCACTATTGTTGAGAATTCACTTTTGTTGAGCACTCCTTTTGCTTTTAGCGGTAGGAGTAGAACTGAGGGTGAGTTACTATTTTGTTAGCAATGCAGAAAAATCACATCTACAGTTCGTTTACCGTTGCAATTATGTTTTCTACAACACGGGAACGAATATGTCTAATTTTTCAAGTCATGTTGCTAATCTCGCGCTTTTATATTATTATTTTTATTATTATTATTATTATTGTTATTATTATTATTTCTCAATATCACGACTAAAGATGTTATTATTATTATTATTATTATTATTATTATTCTAGACCTCAAAACAATGTGAGCACATAATCTCCTCCCCACACGTCTTACATAGTTTTACTGTTTTTTGACCAAATAAATAAATAAAACCTCGAGATGTCGCCTCCCTTCCTGCAAAGGCCTCCCGCGGCCACGCCCCCGGGCGCGTGGCATTTGTTTACCAGCGGGTGCGAGACCCCTTGGCGTCGGGGATTATTATATTTGTTCATTCGAAAATCAAGTATCAGCCAAGTAAAAACATCGACATCAAAAAATCGATGTCAAATACATCGATACTTTTCATAAAAGAGAGATTTTGCACCCTTCAAACGTGAAGCACTATCGATCTTCTGCGCATGCGCAGATGCATTAAACTGATACGAAACTTGAACTGCGCATGAGCAGAAGATCGATAGTGCTTACCGTTCGAGGTGGCAAAAACTCCCCCAAAATATCCATGTTTCGATTCCTGCCTGCAGCGGCTTTCTGGCGGCCACGCCCCCGGGCGCGTGGCGTTTGTTTACCAGCGGGTGCGAGACCCCTTGGCGTCGGGGATTATTACATTTGTTCATTTGAAAATCAAGTACCAGCCAAGTAAAAACATCGGCATCAAAGAATCGATGTCAAATACATCGATGTTTTTCATAAAAATATCCATGTTTCGATCCCTGCCTTCAGCGGCTCCTGGCGGCCACGCCCCCCGGGCGCGTGGCGTTTGTTTACCAGCGGAGCGACCCGCCCCTGGCGGCGGCGGTTGGCGTCTCCGCGGGCCGCCGCTCGCGGTTCAAGGCCCCCCGCGCGGCCGCATCCGGGAGTCCGGCGCGCCCCGCCACAGCGCCGCCCGGCGGCGCAGTGGGCCCCAAGCGGTGCGCGCTGGCAGAAAACGAAAATCCATTTGGTTCAAGGCACACTCAAACAAAAAAAACTCAAACTCAAAAAAACTCAAACTCAAAAAAAACTCAAACTCAAAAAACTCAAACTCAAAAAACTCACTCAAAAAAACTCAAACTCAAAAAAACTCAAACTCAAAAACACTCAAACACTCAAACAAACACTCAACAACAAACAAACACTCAAACTAAAAAAATCATCAGGAAGGAGGACCAAACATTCAAATAAGAAAAACGATGATTCAATTATATTTCATTTAGTCCATATACTTTTCGTGAAGCTCTGGGACATTTTCAAAATTTTCAGAAAAATAGCTCCATCGTTTTTTTATTAAATTGTATCGTTTGGTAGTGTGAGGGACGTTTAAGAGATTGGCCAGGCCTCATATTCGGTGAAAACTCTGATTTTTCGAAAATTGCAAAAATCCAAAATTTTTTCGCCGTCTTGCTAGAATTACAATTATGAAGATAGAGATTGTTTACCTTAACAAAATATGATCCTTAAAATAGATTTTGAAATAACGTCGTGTACAATTTTTCGAAAATTGTAGTACTTTGCGCATCATTTACGAATCATACCATCGCCTACTGCAAAGTTGAAGATCATACGTCTTGCCTTACTCCTCTCTGAAACAAAAACATTGAAAACCCGTATTGTCGAGAGCGCGTTGGTGTGTCGATCTTGCAGGCGGTCGATTAGAACATGTACATTAAGCATAGAAAAAAATAAACGGGAAGCCTATTGTTTGCCCTAAGGCAGAACACATGCCTCTGAGACCGGGAGTGTATGTTACCCTTGTTCCGGTTATCTACCCTCTGTGTCTGTGCCCTTTTTTCTAAAACATCTTGTACAAGTACCTGACAGAATATTTCATTATAAACCATTTTTATAGAGAATTGCATCCAAAAATTGCCACCACATGCAGGGCTGAATTAGCTCGTCGCATCAACCCTTCTCTTCAATGGGTCAAGGATTTGAATCACTCCTGGGGCTAGATTGTTTGTTACTTGACTTGCTGAGTGTTATGTTGTCAAAGGGCTAGTCGTCTGCTAACTCCAGGTCCAAATAGATTGCAACTGTGTTGGTGAGTTGATTCGAGATACTTCTTTTCGAAATAAATCGGTGAGTGTTTTCGGCTTCCGGTGCCCTGCAAGACATCCCTCCCCACAACTGTTATGAGAGTTTCCACTAGATGAAATTGAATCATGTTTTAACTGCCTTTTTTTCTTAAGAAGCACTTGGGAAGAAGATAAACAAATGTATGTTGTTGTTATTGTTTTTCGTTTAAAAATACTATCACAGCGATCAATACGATCACGAACTTTATTTGCAAAAATATATTTTCTAGAAATATTTGTCCCCTTTTCTATACTTTTGTTCATAAAGTATGTTAAGTGATGAAGATTGCCTCCGTTTAAATATTATGTGGTAAATAATCTGTTAAAGTAATTTTTTACTTGCGACAAGGCTAATACGTATTTTAAAAAATGTAAGTATTTTATCCACGTACCTTCAAGGGGAGGGTTGTCTCGTTGTCTCTCGCTGCTCAGAGGAGCGTATTTCTCTGTGAGGTTCTAATGTCGTGATGACCTCGGGCGCGAATTTTTGGGTCCATGCACCGACCTTAAGATAGAATTCATTGATGATCAAGCAAATAGTGTCGTGTGGCATCAGAGGGAAAGATCGCACTTGCTCCGTGGCCTGTTTGGTAGGGTACTGCGCTGGCATTCGCCTGGTATTGATGGGAGAATCCACAGAATGTTACCAATCAGCCCAGCCAGTCGGTAGAATTCTCCTCCAGACAGACTCAACCTAGCTAGTGTCGAAAATCCTGCCATCTCAAACCCCAGGACCTGATGGTCAGAACCACTTCTCTCGATTGCTGGATCGGTTGGGTAGAAGTTTTTTCCTACATCCCGTGTGATGTGGCTCACGTCTCTGGCCGGGAGGTCCTAGGGTTTGAGTTCTGACGTTGGCAGGATTTTCGGAACTAGCGGCAGATCTAGGCCGAGTTCAGCATCTGACAGGAGAATTCAAGCGACCGGCTGCTCTGATCCGGTAGTTTTCCGCGGATTCTGCGATCAACACCAGGCGAATGCCGGAGCTGTACCCTAACAAAAGAGCCACGAACCGCCTCTTCTTTTTCATATCTCCTGCTCTTGTACATACACATTTACATGCCCTACACTACCACACTTGTCGGAATGCCAGTTAGTCGGAATGAATCTTAGAGCTCGAATGAGAGCTTAGAGCTCGACTCGCTGGGGGGAGATAGCTGGATGGGGAAAACTCCGGAAGCTGACGTGTAGGTCGGCGCGGGATGGCACCAATCGTGGATGGAAGATACGGTACTAATGGACGTATCTGTTAGTACCGTATATAGTGAATAGTAAGTACGTAATAGTACACTTACGGTATAGTACTTACGGTACTAATGACGACAGCATTTGACAGACTCGGAAACATCAATCAACCAATAAATCAAGCTAGCCAGCCGCTATGAGCTGACCTCAGCCGATGGTAACCTTGCGAACGGAAGGCTTGCGTTGTGGTGCGTATCGGCCCATCGCGCTGTGCGGGCGGGGCGGGGCGGGCGAGGCGAGGCGAGGCGGGGCGGGGAGAGGCAAGGCGGTGCGAGGCGGGACGGGACGGGACGGGACGTGGCGGGGCGGTGCGGGATGGGGCGGGGAGGAACGGGGCGTGGCGGGACGGGACGGGGCGGGACGGGTCGGGACGGGTTATGGCGGGCGGGGCGTGGCTGCGGGCGGGGCTGACGAGGCGGCGGGCGAGGCGGGAGATGCGGGCGAGGCGCGTGGCTGCGGCTGGGCCCTCGGCCCCGAGGAGGTCGCCGCGGCGACACCTCCCTCCCATTCTCCCCCCCTCGCTCCCTCCCGCCCTCCTTCCCTCCCGCGCGAGCGCAGGAGACGAGACGAGTGTTCCGACCCCCTCCCCTCCTCCCCCTCCCCCGCGCCTCACACACACCGACGGCCGCGGCTGTGGGCCGAATCACCCAACCCAAGGACGAAACGCCCGCCGTGCTCTAATTGTGTATAACAACAGTTTGGACTTCACGAGGCGAAGTGTGATCTACAAACATCTATTACATTGCTAGACTAAGGATGAATGACAAAAGTTTCAAACTTAATTTCTAGCATTTATTGAAGAGGTCTGATCTGTACCGCGATTTTTCCAACTCCGCCTGTTTCGTTGTCATCCAATCGAAAGGTTAAACGCCATCATAGTGACGTCACTGTAGTGATGTCACCGATTGGATTGCACCGTTACAGCTGATGACCTGCCTGAGGCAGAGTTGAATAAATCGCCGTAAAGAACTCTGTCCAAGGTGTGGTGCAACAGTCTCTACTTCCCATCGCATACTTAAATTCACTGGTCTTGATAATGTAACGAAGCTTCTGAAAATAGGAGAAGCCTTAAATCATAGTTCACATCCGTAGACGTGTGTGTCAAGATTTTGAAATTATTACAAATTACCAAATTATAAAGTGTTATTAAACTGTTGAGTGTTGTAATAAGCGAGGTTAAACATAAAGATATCTTGCAATATTATATAGTGTGAGTGTCTTTGACATCTTTGTTTCTATAACTTTGATTCCTGTTTGTTTGTATTGTTATGTAAATGATGTCACTGACGTCCTTGTTGTGATAGACCTACCTTTAAAAAATAAAACAAATATTTGTCTCTAGGCATAGCAAGAAATGCTGTAAATATAAATTGTAGTTAGGGAAGCAAATTATTAAAAGATATGCTTTTCGGAGATACTGTGCATTACTTACACACAGACACGGAGACATTTTCTGGCGTGCACGAAACACGGGTTCTCGGGCTTGTTTAGCGAGTGCAAAAGAGCTACAACTTTTTATTATTTTTTTCTCGTGCTTACTATTATAAGAGTTGTCAGTTTTTTGTCGCAATCTTTGGTATCTCTCCAAGTCTTATCTGATGAAAACACTTAAGGTTATGTATCTCAAATTCAGAACAATGTCTCTGTATTAGCGAAATTGGATAGTAAGTCTGAACCAAACTTAATTTAGAGCTCAAGAAATATGCATATAAACGTAGTAGTACTAAAAATATATATTTTTCTGATTTTTTCCTTCCATTTTTCGGAATTCAATAAATTTAGCTTCAAAATCCTCAATGAGTTCTTTTTACTTTCTCGTATTTAAGTCAACAATTAATACAAGTGTTGCCTATTTCCAAAACAAAAAAAATTGGATGATTGATTGATTGATTGATGAACAATGACGGGCGCTTCAACTGCTATGGTTATTAGACCCAAAGTGTAGTGCATGTTTCTTCGTGGGAGATGTCAGTGATCTTCTGCTGGATAGGGAGGTCCGGCGCCGAACTAGGTCAGCTTCGGCAATCTCTCACCAGCGTGGCACCATCCCAGTGCGGACATGCTCTAAGCTCCCGACAGGTATGGTAGTGTAGTGCATGTGAGTGTAATTGTAAGTAATGGATGACGATAGAACAAGAACCAGGAAGAGGAAGGAAAGACTGCGCGCGGTCCGTGGCCCGTTTGTTAGGGTACTGCCCCTGCATTCGCCTGGTGTTGATCGCAGCAAATACTATAAAGACAATACAGGACACTTCGCGATATATCGAGAAACACTGAGCTTAGGGTGTACCAGGTTCTGCCACCAGATAGAGCGTGCATCAGTGCTCTGTTGGGGTTAGTTGTCTGCTTTATTTCTTTTCATTTTATTGTCTTTCTGGTCAATTTATGGATATATGGATATATTCTGGTCAATATGGAAAACATTTTACAACACTATTCTTTACATTATTCTACGTATGGCAGGAAAAAAATTCTGTAGTTTTTGGCTGTTTTATGATAAAATACAGGAGAACTCGCGTTCGTTCTTCACATTTCCTCGTGATAAAAAGTAAAAATTGCAAGAATCTTGAATATGAATGAAGCTAATTTAATACAATTTGACTTCTTTTTGTAATAAAATGCATTAAAAACTATAACATAACTTAATTGGGAGACTACTTGCACATTGCCATTCCCAATTGAATCATGTGTAACGAACATTGCAGAAATGGATAACACTGAAGATAGTCCTACAAGTTTAGTACAGAAAAACGCTGAGTCCAATGTATGTGGCTGGTTGTGTAGAACCGTGCCATATGATGGTTGTAGAAATGCTTAACAGAATTTGGATGAAAAGTATAAATTAAGAAACTCGCATATTCTGATTAAACAGTACGTGAATGCCACGCTTTTCTACCCAAATGAATTCGCTATTAGTTTTCTAAGACTGAATATGTTTTCAATAACCACTTTTGAAATTATTTACGTCAAAGTAAACTTGACGTAAAAAAACAATTAATGCAAATCATTAATATTCACTTATAGAATATTTTATGTAAGTGGTGTAATCATCAGTATGAAAGCAGAGGTATCAATGTATTGATACAGTGCTTTTTAAAGGAAGTAAGTGGAAAAAAGGTCAAATGCATCAGTGGAAGTGTTATGGCAAGAAAAATCTTGCATTTGTAACAACTCTTTATTCGTGAAAATAATGTTAATTAAATGTTCAATGTTCTCATGTCCATTATAACACATTGTACATTATAATTTTCCGTAATTTGAGCCCTTCAATATAATTAAATCACAGCGAGAGTAGGTAAAAATAAGTCTTATTTCGTTAGGTAGATTTAAAAATATTTGTTTCTTCCGTAAGAATCACATTGACATTTCTATTTGGCGCTACATTACCAGGTTCTGACACTAGGATCGCTAGTGGGAACTTGTTTCCATCGGTTGCGTGGAAGAACGGGGAACTGTCCTGTATTGTCTTAATAGTATTTGATCGCAGGAACCACGGAAAACTACCGATCAGAGCAGCCGGCCGCTAGAATTCTCCTCCAGACAGCGACTGAATTCGACATAGCTGACAAGCTAGAGTCAAAAATTCTGCCACCGTTGGGATTTGAAATCTAGGACCTCCCGGTCAGAGGCACTGCTGTGACATTCCCAAAAATAGATCGTCGAAAGTTTTAATGTGTATTTATTGGCATGTCAAGTACTAGTCAAATGAAATAACGCAAATCTGCTAAGCGAATATTTGAGGCGATTGCTCACCAAGGGCCGAAACAGTAAGCGAGAGGTCAAAATGCTATTTTCGAACAGTGGAGTTTGAACAGTATAAAGATTGGGGGGAGAAGGGCCCATCAAATGGAAATTTAATTTCACAGTGGCTGTGATTATATTTTATTGTATATTTAAGATATAACTGAAAAGAAAGGTAAAAAATAATACGAAGAATGGGCAGTCGATGAAGATAGTACAAACAACGTTCGTGTGGTTCGCGTACATTAATTGACAATGGCACCATCAGTTATTATTTCACACTTTAACTTTTAACAAATGATTACGGGAATTTTTCGATTCACAAACAAAACATAGAACGTGAAACATCGATGTTAAAAGCAGCGCCGGTTAAACATCGCCTGGGTGTTTAAAATGTCGATAGGCCGGACCAGATTTATGGTGGAGGGCAATAAGTGACAAATCGATTTTAACATTTACAAATTGTGAGTATAGAACTTTTACATTGACAATACATTAAAAACGCGAGAAGATCGAGCAATAATAATGAATGTTAACAGATATCGGATGTAGAACAACGATGTTTAAAACATTGATATTTCTATAAAAGCTACGATGTTTTGAAAAGAACGGTGATTTTATAAAATGTTTTAAAATAAAAAAAACCGTCGGTGTTTTAATTTTGAACTTGGATGTTTAAAACATCGACTTCTGTTTGTGTCCGCGTGCCTGAGCGTTCCGCACACAGCGCGCCAGCTGTCAGCGAATTTAAGTTCAAACAAATTAGACTGTTGCGCACAAATTTAATGTTAGAAATTAAGAAAGCAGGTTTCAAACTTTGATGTTCTTTGTTCGATGTGTTATTAATATCGATGTTTTAATTTTGAGCACTAATGAATCAAACATCGGATGTAAATATTGACGGATCTGGGGAGGAGGGCATAGAGGCCATGAAACCCCCAAAAGTCCTTGTGTTTACCTTCCTCTATTTGGCAAAATTGATTTAAATATTTACTTATGTCCGAATAAGTGTAATTATTTAAACAATAATATAGTTTTGTAGTTCATGTCTACAGTACATTAATACTATGCAATATAATAAGAAATATGTTTATTATTTAACAAAAATCTGCGATGGCCGCTCCCAAAACGATCGGCTGGATGTAAGACATCCAGCTGGGCAGGCACGTAGCCAGGGGAGGGGCTCGAGGGGCTGAGCCCCTCGAGACTTTTGTCAAGAGCAATATACCATTGTCAATCGTTGCTATTGTATTGCTCTTGACAAGGCACGTACTAAACGTGCGAAACGTTGAGCCAAAAATAAACGTATTTATACTGAAGTTTTAATATCTGAAGTCAATATTGATTGATCCTTTATGGTCAAAATATATATTTATTCGTACCATCTACGCATCTAAAATAAATATGTTTATTACTTAAGAAAAATCTGCGTTGGCCCCTCCCAAAACGATGGGCTGGCTGTAAGACATGCAGCTGGGCGTTTGTCCGCGCGGCCGAGCGTCGCGCCCACAGCGCTCCTGGCGGGCGTGCGGGGCGGCGCGCGCGGGAAGCAGCGCTCGCGGACGTGCCGCGCATGCCGGGCCGCGCGGCGCCGCCCGAAAAGCGCCGATCTCTCCCGAAGGGCGCCGGCGCGCCGCCGCGGCCCCGCTCGCCGCCCGCGCGCCCGCCAGTCGCCATCCGAGCGCTGTACGAGGCGACCAGGCGTCGCCGCCCGCGTCGGCCGCGCCGCCATGCTCCGCGCCTGACGCCCCCGACGCCAGTGCATCCGCCGCCCGCCCCCCGGTGGGAAGCGAGTAGTCACGTGTGTGTGTACTCAGTGTGCCTTGACAAAACGCCCCCCCGACAGCGGTCGCTGGAGTGTGCTTTCTTCTACGTGTGAGCCTGTACACAGAGATAGCGTGTGGTGATTTTTGTTGGTTCGACGTGTTTGTTGTTCGTGCTGCAAGTGGTGCGAGGCGATGTTGGGCAGCCTGGTGCAGCGGCTGACGTCGCTGTCGCCGCTCACCAGCCCCGTGGCGTCGCCCCGGCCGTCGCGGCCGCGCGGGGCGCCCGGGGCGGTGGGCGCCGCCCCGCCCCCGCCGCCCCGCCGCTCGCCCGCCGCCGGGCACGCGCTGCCGCCCCGCGAGGTGCAGTCCGACCCCGAGGACCCCGACGAGGGCGGAGGAGGGCCCGCCGCCGCCGCCAGCGCCGCGGCCCCGGCCAGGAGGCGGCGCCGGGACAAGGGGAAGGCGTCGGCCGCAGGGGCCCTGCCCGCCGCAGGCCCGCTGCACGGCTCCAAGTCGCTCGGGCGCCTCGACGGGATGAAAGAGGTAGGCTGGCTGCAGTGAAATGTTGTTTTCGACCTCATCCGCTGTCCCTCTGCTGTTCCAAGTGCTGAGGACGAACTCAGGAAGGGTAGCTGGAATGTCCTACGCGAAATGTTGTTTCGGACCTTGCCCGCTGCAGGCGGCTGTACGGGGTGAAAGAGGTAGGCTGGCTGCAGGGTCCTACGCGAAGTGTTGTTTTCGCCCTTATCCGCTGTCCCTCTGCTGTTCCAAGTGCTGAGGACGAACTCAGGAAGGGTAGCTGGAATGTCCTATGCGAAATGTTGTTTCGGACCTTGCCCGCTGCAGGCGGCTGTACGGGGTGAAAGAGGTAGGCTGGCTGCAGTGAAATGTTGTTTTCGGCCTTATCCGCTGTCCCTCTGCTGTTCCAAGTGCTGAGGACGAACTCAGGAAGGGTGGCTGCAATGTCCTACGCGAAATGTTGTTTCGGACCTTGCCCACTGCAGGCGGCTGTACGGGATGAAAGAGGTAGGCTGGCTGCAGGGTCCTACGCGAAGTGTTGTTTTCGCCCTTATCCGCTGTCCCTCTGCTGTTCCAAGTGCTGAGGACGAACTCAGGAAGGGTAGCTGGAATGTCCTATGCGAAATGTTGTTTCGGACCTTGCCCGCTGCAGGCGGCTGTACGGGGTGAAAGAGGTAGGCTGGCTGCAGGGTCCTACGCCAAATGTTATTTCGGACCTTGCCCGCTGCAGGCGGCTGTACGGGATGAAAGAGGTAGGCTGGCTGCAGGGTCCTACGCCAAATGTTATTTCGGACCTTGCCCGCTGCAGGCGGCTGTACGGGGTGAAAGAGGTAGGCTGGCTGCAGGGTCCTACGCCAAATGTTATTTCGGACCTTGCCCGCTCCAGGCGGCTGTACGGGATGAAAGAGGTAGGCTGGCTGCAGGGTCCTACGCCAAATGTTATTTCGGACCTTGCCCGCTGCAGGCGGCTGTACGGGGTGAAAGAGGTAGGCTGGCTGCAGGGTCCTACGCCAAATGTTATTTCGGACCTTGCCCGCTCCAGGCGGCTGTACGGGATGAAAGAGGTAGGCTGGCTGCAGGGTCCTACGCCAAATGTTATTTCGGACCTTGCCCGCTGCAGGCGGCTGTACGGGGTGAAAGAGGTAGGCTGGCTGCAGGGTCCTACGCCAAATGTTATTTCGGACCTTGCCCGCTCCAGGCGGCTGTACGGGATGAAAGAGGTAGGCTGGCTGCAGGGTCCTACGCCAAATGTTATTTCGGACCTTGCCCGCTCCAGGCGGCTGTACGGGATGAAAGAGGTAGGCTGGCTGCAGGGTCCTACGCCAAATGTTATTTCGGACCTTGCCCGCTGCAGGCGGCTGTACGGGGTGAAAGAGGTAGGCTGGCTGCAGGGTCCTACGCCAAATGTTATTTCGGACCTTGCCCGCTCCAGGCGGCTGTACGGGATGAAAGAGGTAGGCTGGCTGCAGGGTCCTACGCCAAATGTTATTTCGGACCTTGCCCGCTCCAGGCGGCTGTACGGGATGAAAGAGGTAGGCTGGCTGCAGGGTCCTACGCCAAATGTTGTTTCGGACCTTGCCCGCTGCAGGCGGCTGTACGGGGTGAAAGAGGTAGGCTGGCTGCAGGGTCCTACGCCAAATGTTATTTCGGACCTTGCCCGCTCCAGGCGGCTGTACGGGATGAAAGAGGTAGGCTGGCTGCAGGGTCCTAGGCCAAATGTTATTTCGGACCTTGCCCGCTGCAGGCGGCTGTACGGGATGAAAGAGGTAGGCTGGCTGCAGGGTCCTACGCCAAATGTTATTTCGGACCTTGCCCGCTGCAGGCGGCTGTACGGGATGAAAGAGGTAGGCTGGCTGCAGGGTCCTACGCCAAATGTTGTTTTCGGCCTTATTCGCTGCCTCTGTGCTGTTCCAAGTCCTGAAGACGAACTCAGGAAGGGTGGCTGCAATGTCCTACGCGAAATGTTCTTTCGGACCTTGCCCGCTGCAGGCGGCTGTACGGGATGAAAGAGGTAGGCTGGCTGCAGTGTCCTACGCCAAATGTTGTTTTCGGCCTTATTCGCTGCCCCTGTGATATTCTAAGTCCTGAGGACGAACTCCGAGAGGAAGGATGGCAGCAGTGTTGTAGGCTAAATATTGTTTTGGACCTAACCCATTGTCCCTCTGCAGTCCCAATGCAAATCCTGTGGACTGACTCAAAAAGGGAGCGTGGCTGCAATGTTTTACGCGTAATGTTTTGGGTCTCATTCGCTGACCCTGTGATATTCCAAGTCATGAACGAACTTAAAGAGGAAGAGGACAATGTCGTAGGTTTAATATTGTATGGGCCTTATTCGTTGCCCCTACGCTGTCCCACGTTCTGAGGACGAACTCAAAGAGGAAGGGTGGCTGCAATGACCTATGCTAATTAGTGTTGCTGTCATAATGCGAGTCCTGAGGACGGTGCGTTGCGCGCAAAGTGATAGGCAGACCCTATGTCTTAGTGTGATTTTTTGAATTTCTTCTCCCCTACATGACTTCATTCTTTAGGGACGGCTCGGTCTCAAAGATGAAGAGTGGCTGCAATCTCGTAAGCTAAATATTGTTTTGGGCCTTGTCCGCTGCCCCCATATTGACCCAATCCAAGTCCTTAAGATGGGCTCAAAGAGGTGGGTGGCCACTATGTAGGTTTAATATTGTTTTCGGCCTCATCCGCTGCCCCTACGCTGTCCCAAGACAGACGGACTCAAAGAGGAAGGGTGGCTACAATGTTATAGGCTAAGTATTGTTTTGGGTCTTATCCGCTACCCGTACACTTCACTTTTTAGAACATAAATAAAGAAAATATTTTCTATCAAATTTGAATCTGACTAATGACAACCATGAACTAATTCCCCAAACTTGTAAAAGATTTTTTTTTGTATTTTCGGGAAGTATAACACCCTCCCAGTCTTTCCAATAGCTAAGGACCTGTACGGCTGCATCACGAACCTTGTCTGTCGCGTGGCTCTTGAATTCATGTCACAAAGCTATGTGAGAGACAGCGCCTATAGAGAGGCACAGCAAGAGCCGCACCTTTCAGAGAGAAACCGGCTTGGAAACTCTCGTCCTTCCTTCAAAAAACATTCGACTACTTACTACTGCACTAACTATGCGGACTACTGTTTACTACTTTACTGCTGTAAGAAGTCTGGCTGGGGCAACTACCGCCCCCCATAAAAATATATCCGTCAAACATCTCTACCGCGAAACAGTCGACTTCGGTTATAGTAGAACTTGAACAATAACCATTCGGTTATAGTTGAACTTCTGGGGACTAACATGTTCGGTTCACTATATCCGATGTCACAATTAAATAGAATTTCTCCACAATTATTGACTTTATTAAAATAGAGCTACAGCAAAATTCATTAACAGCACGAGCTGAAAATTTCAATGTATTTATTTGTCCTTAAAAATTCAATTATTTTCAATAGTTTGCTTCGTATAATTTTAGTAATTTCTCTAGACCCTTCTCGAGAGTTCGTGTTTTCTCCATACTCGATTCTGCATTGTCCTCTGCCTCATAAGTATGGTAATGCAGTATTGACACCTTTCCATGCCTCTTGAATTGTTCGACACCGTCCCACTCTCTGAAGGCCCTAATAACATACGAGATCCATTTAATTTGTGGGATTTATTTTCTACGTTTACTATATCCGATGTTCAGGTTCACTATAACCGTATCTTCATATGCTTATTTGTAATGTAAGTGAAACGGGACCAGTGACTTCAGTTCATTATAACCGAGAGTTCACTGTATTCGAATTCAACATAACCGGAGCCGAGTGTAGATCCCACCCCCTAAATATTCTTTGTATGTATTGAATAGTTTAATGCCAGAGACCGTTTTGCTTGATTCTGTAGTATTTGCTTGATCAGTTGTATTTGCTTGATTCTGTTGTATTTGCTTGATCAGTAACAATTTTCCTTGCCACTTTCGAGAAAATATAATGTCCTTTCGCGTCCTTACGGCCAGCATGCCCATATTCCTAAACAGACTTTTGGATATTCGAATCGGGTACACAATCTGAAATATTGCTCGGGAGTTGGCTGGTCTATTGTGATAGGTTGACCATTCTACCTATCGATATCTAAGGTGCGGTTTGAATCTTCTTGCATCTCTTACAAATTACATCATAGATATGTCGGCTACGATTGGAATTGCTGATCATCATCACGAATTAGTATGTATGCGTGTTCAAAAGAGATGCGATGTATGTTAGCCGTCAATTAATTTCGTTACAGTTGTTTCGTAATAAGACAGATACTGAATGTCAGGGAGCATGCATGTTACTTCAGTACCATCTGGCCAGGCATTACAGACTTTATTATTCATACCCGATGATACCAAGTACAATACCAATCAAGCGAAGAAAAACTTAATGACCTATTCATCTTCCTGATTGCCGGGAATGCTACCGTTGCGCAGGCTACTGCACTCTTGTTCCACCTGCGTTCACCGGGACTCGAACCCAGGTCATACCGTGATTGCCGAAACGGGATCCCGGCTGGTTTACTAGATAGCGGTGTTCCAGCGTGCCTTTATATCATGTCTATTTCCATATTCATGTAGTTTTTACTTGGTTGACTGACGTACGTGCCACTCATCCTACATCGTCTTACTTGAACTGAGCTCGGCTTCAGTTCACTCGAAAAATGTTTAGCACACTGGCATAGCTGTGGGAGCCATCCTTCCCACAGAAAAAAGGTTGGAAAGATACTTATGAGATTTTTAAACAGCTACAATTTCTCCATTAAATATCTGTGAGGACATTTCATTTTCAATTTACTATTGAATGGTAACTACATACATATCAGAAACTCTTTCAAGATGTTTTCACTCTTGCCACCTTCAGTAAAAAGACGTTTTGGACCTTTTCATACTTTCGGTGTATTTACTAGTGAACCTGATCGATATGCTCATCGAATATTGCATTTAAAATTGTCTGTACTGCAAATCCTATTCACGTTTAGCTGGTTTTCTGGTGCATGTGTTTCAAGACAAAGCTTCTGGAATTAATTGAAAATATTATTTCGAGTTTTCAGTATCATTAGTAATAAGGAAGTATAAAAATGGCTAGTATTTTTAATACTTTTATGATTTATAAAATATTCTTATCTCAGCATTCTGCTCTTTAATTCTTGTTAAACCGCATTACTAATAAGAATGTTGAATATTACTCGTCAGAGAAGCTTCACGTAGCTTCCACATAGCGCTATTTCATTTTGCCATCACCTACCCTATGACATTTTATGTTTTCGAATGGGAATAAAATGTTTTGTTTAGTACTTTAAATATCTTACTTATCTTAAAATTATGACATGAAACAAGAAGGTATAATTCCACTTATAACAAATTAATTCCACATGTCTTCCCTTCACCCTAGTACTTTTCATATTCTTGTAGTTAATTTTTGAAGCTTTTTGAAATTGAGTCTCACGAGCAGTTGAACAATTCTTTATTGCTGAAATTCGGATCACATGTGATCGTATCTACTGGTTCTGTGGGTTCCAGATATACGCGCGGATGTACAAATAAAGAATCTTGTGTGTGTGACAACAAAGCAAAAGTCACCATCATGATTGTTTTGCCAATATGCTTCCGCCTTTCGCAATCGATGCCACATCAATCAAATAATGGATTTTTATCTTTCACGGCAATAAGGTATCTATCTTTTATGGTGATGACTTAGAAATCGTGAAATTATAGTTTAACGTTAAAACATGCTTATTAACACTTTTCTATACTAAAGACGTAATTTAATAAGCATAATGATGTATACACAATGAAAGTAAGATATAATGAAAAGAACATTTGTTGTGAAAATAAGTTCCAAGTTTAAGTCTACACTTCTGTTCATCACTTTGTTGTCAGCTCTGAAACTGTGTATTTCTATCAGATCATTCCATATTTGGATTCTTTTCCATAATAAAGACTAACAAATCATAATTGAAGACTGGAAGCACAAAATGCTGTAGGTGCCAAAATTACCTATTCTCATATTTGTCATAGAAACAGCTGAAAGCTCCAATGTGAATAACCTGGGAATAATTGGAAGTGTCGTATGAGACCTGTACCTTGTAGTTCAAAATGACTCTAGTGGATGTAACATTATGAACAAGCGAGATAGTCGCCTTCAACGTTTCAAGTCTTATTATTTTATAATTACAGTAATCTCTCATTAACACGAATTCCAAGGGACCCATATAATGGGAGTTCGTTATAAAAATTCGTGTCATCCGAGTAATATAAATGTCCGTATTGTCGTAATCTTTTACCGAGACCGAAATTTTCTTCGTGTTACGGCAAAATTCGTGTTAAAAGAGTTCGTGCAAACGAGGGTTTATTGTGTTAGTATCGCGAGTAATGAATTAAACAATACTATTAAACACGCATGAATAATGTACCAAAGTTATCTGCTCTTAAAATGCCGACGTGTTTCTTTAAACTGCAAATAAACGACATGCAGACAAATTGCTCATACCGTACCTGCCATTAAATTCCGCGACTCGTGTCATTGCTGTCCATAATTTCTGCTGCTTGACGTGACGGGTGCCTCACTACACGATGGTTTCGTCTCTCAGAGCGTGGCATTAGACAGATCATCGCCAGCTACGTTGTTTTCAAGTATATATTTATTATTTCTGCCACCTGGTATCACAACACTACATATAATCTACATACAATTAAATATATTTATGCTTTAATATAATTTATAAGTATTTTGAAATAATAACAATAATAGTAATAATTCAATATGTTATCGTTACTCTATATAGTTATTGTAAAATAACATAAAACACACGACTATCAACTCAATGAGAATAAAGCACAATGGATACAAAAATGCAAAAAAGTAAACTACACAATAACAATAATAAGATATTAATAGCAATCAAAATGTTTGTCTATTGTGTATAAATTTACGCATTAAACACGTAATTTCTTACTATTCTACAGCGCATTTCACTTGACGACACTTCATGGCACTTCTTTCTCATTCTCATTCGTGTTTGTAATTGATGTTGCCAAATATCGATGTTAATACTGCGTCGACCAAAAACCATCGATGTTTTTACAAATCGATGTTTTAAAGCTGGTTTAGTAATCTCTAACATTAAGCAACAAAATTTAATCTGTCAGCAGCCGTGTATATTAATTTATCATAAGTAATTTCACGAGAAGTGCTGTCATAGCCGGTAAATTCACGACTCGTGTAGCGAGGAGTGAATTAACCGGCTATCACAGCACTTCAAATGTTATTACTTATGACTATTTCACTCATGTCTGTCCGTGTCATAAGTAGCCAATTCTAAGCAGAGATATATTCAAATTAAACCAATCCCAGATGTTTATCGCCATCAGTTTGTTTACCTTTTTTATCGCTGTAAAAACTTTGTTTACCTTTTTAAACGAAAGAGTCATTAAAATTTTACTGAAATCATAGTTGTAATACATCTATTCACGTGCGAAATACGAGGAAAGGCAAGACAATACCAGCAGATCGCGATCATCGCGGACAAGGAAAAGTCAGCTTGTTGAAGACGGTACAAACCACGTTCGTTTGGTTCGAACACATGATCATCAGTTTTCGTATCATATTTTATCTTTCACGAAATTGAGATTATAAGAATTTTTCATCTACGAAGGAAATATTGAAAACGTAAAAACATCGAGGACCAAACATTGATGTTCAAACAATTGGCATCTATACATCACGAAGGAAATATTGAAAACGTAAAAACATCGAGGACCAAACATTGATGTTCAAACAATTGGCATCTATACATCACGAAGGAAATATTGAAAACGTAAAAACATCGAGGACCAAACATTGATGTTCAAACAATTGGCATCTATACATCAAGAAGGAAATATTGAAAACGTAAAAACATCGAGGACCAAACATTGATGTTCAAACAATTGGCATCTATACATCACGAAGGAAATATTGAAAACGTAAAAACATCGAGGACCAAACATCGATGTTCAAACAATTGGCATCTATACATCACGAAGGAAATATTGAAAACGTAAAAACATCAAGGACCAAACATCGATGTTCAAACAATTGGCATCTATACATCACGAAGGAAATATTGAAAACGTAAAAACATCGAGGACCAAACATCGATGTTCAAACAATTGGCTTCTATACATCGATGTTTAAAACGTCGATGTTTTTATTGAAACATTGGATGTTTTGAAAACATTCACATCCCTGTGGTCCAATTAAAATAAGTTGGTGATTGACAGTTGTGCTTCGGAAGCTATAGCTTCATACAATATGAGCGTATGATATGGTTACTTTAATAAGTGTTTATTTCAAGTGTTAATTTTCGTATCCCGGGAACACGTGATCAGAGGTACGCAACTGTCAACGTCGCTCCTTTCCATTCGCAACTGTCAATCGCCAACTTGTTTTAATCGGACCGTAGTATTTCCCCGCTTGGCGCCATGTTTGCCCCTCGCGCGGGTCAGGGCGACCATTTGCAGCGCCCTTCACGCCACGTTTCCACGAGCGTCTGTCGTTTGTTTTGTCTTGGACCGCGGCCGATCGCAGGCTTCTTAGCTGTGGGCGATTTGCATAGAACGACGTTCTTTGGTGCGAGCTCACAAACCTTTTATTGTTTTTAATTTGCTTCCTGTTCGGCAATTCTGCCTTTCGAGGATTTCAACATTTGAGTTCTTTAAACACACATTACATTTCTCGAACGTCTGGCCTGGCACTCGGTTTGCCAGCGGTTCGGAGTGTTGGTCTATATCCGCTTGAAGATCCTCACTTCCATGAGATGACATTGCATTGAGAAATGAAGCTAAGTTCATTAGAATCATCCCTCCAAATTGGAGCCCACTTACTTCTTTAACATTCATTATCATATTACGAGCTCTCAAGATAAAAAGACATTTGTATGAGTCACAATGTTGAACCTGTTCTCGTCGGGACTGAAATTGTATTAGCAAATACTGGCGGGCGCACTAGCAAATACTGCCGTAAGCTATATTATATTACATGCAAGGTCAATTCTCTCAATACGGTGGTCAATTTTGGCTGGTTCTCCTCCTAACTCCAAATGTTACAGAAAATAGGAAAACAAAAGTAACACTAACAAAGAAAAAAACAAATTTGTTGAACAAACAGATTGAACATGTACTGATTAGTTGACTGTAGTCGATGTTGGGGGCACAAATTGTTTCGCAGGAAAGGTTATATCATGAGAGAGAGCTGTTTATTTTTTGTCTCCAAAGACAAATTCGTTTTTAACTCCATGTACCTCTAGTTCCATAAGTGTAGTGCATTTTTATATAACGAGTTTTCCCTGAGTTGGAACAACAGATAAGTCGCCGTCATAAACATTGGCTTTCAGGAGTTTCTCCATGCACGTATCTCCCAGAGTAAGGGCAGGAGAGGGTACAGGAATGAGGATAAAAAGATTGCACGCGGTACGTGGCCCGTTTGTCAGGGTACTGCTCCGGTATTCTCCTGGTGTTGACCGGAGAAACCACGGAAAAATACCGATGAGAGTAGCTGACCACTAGAATTACTAGAATTCATCTCTAGACAGTAGTTGAATCCCATCGAGCTGCATAGCTAATGTTGAAAATTCGCTACGTCACTACTCGAATCTTGGAACCTCTCGGCCAATGACACTACAGATGAAACTATGAGCTATCGCAGTCGGTAATTCGATTCGAGGGCAAGGCACGTATAAACGAGACACTAGCCCACATCCGTTTGACATAAAAAGAGTGTAAAAACAGCAAGTCGATTTATTTGTGTACTATCGTACCCGTGCGAGAACTCACGCATGCTGTACCCCACTCTCTTCCTTGTTTTTCCGTTTCCATATTAAGCATGTAATTTACATTTTTCTTCAAGACCCTCTTGTCACTTGTTCTACATGCCACCTTGTAATTGATAACAATATAATACACCCTTGTCAAAACATATAAATCTTCTTTAACTTTATTATCGAACAAATAGATACACCCTTGTAATTCAATCGCATAGAATATCAAGTAATTAGTAATTTCACTTGCAGATGCAGATTCTACAGGCTCTTAACTGGTGGGGTAGAATCGAGAAGCGGCGAACCAAAACAAATGTAATAGATCTCGTCCTGTAGATTGCGATGTGAGGAACGTTTCTTTGAGGCAGTCAGCGTCAGAATTTTAGTTTTTGAGGCCCTAGAACGCTTTGTTTAGGAGTTATTTAACGAAATGGATTTTAAAAAAATAAATCCTGACGTGCGTTGCATTTTTCTTGAATATTTAAGTGCGTTTTCTTAACAAATCCTTCATATTGTTAAAATCAAAGTGCAATTCGTGATGTCTCCATGAAATTCTCTTTCTTTAGAGACCTCATAAAGATCGGTTGCGTGTGAGAGCCGCAAAGGGAAGGTATGCTACTGAAATAATACAGGAGACTATTCTTCCATGACGGTCGTTCTCTTATGGTCGCCCTTGCCTTTGATTCATCGTGGCGCGGCGCACGACAGAAGTCGAAGCCAGGCCATTGCAACGCGGCACGCCGCGGCCTTCTCGGAGCCTGTTCCGTATGTTTGTCCGGCGGTTCCTTTATGGGAGGCGACGCACCGCCACATCGCCCGGCGGCAGGCCCTGAACAAGCTGTGTGTCGATTACCTCGTTCCGACGGAGGATTGCTGTGCTAATTCCCTTCGACAGGGGTGGCCAAACACACGGGAAGAAAGGGGTGAGTCGGATGGTTCGTAGTCAATAACGAGCTGGAAAACTGAATTTGAGAAAATGTGTGCGTTGAGTGGCCGCTTTGAAAGTTCAAATCAAGAAGGGATTCTTCAGTTTTTGGTTATAACAAGTTCGCACCTATTGGTTACGTGTCAAATACCTGAACGAGAAGTATCTTTTTTCCTGCTTATGAACGTTTTATTGCTCTCCAATTGTGAATCAAATATTAGTTCTACGACAAATGATGCATCATGCAATGTATCTAGGGTTTGTGCGTTCGTGCGTGCGTGCGCGCGCGTGTGTGTGTGTGTGTGTGTGCGGACGCACATGTATGTGTGGGGTGGATTGTTTGTCAAAAAACGCATTAAGACATGTATTGCAGAAAGGAGATGTCGTTAGGCAGAAAATAAACCTCGAAACGTAACATAAATGACTCAAATTAGTTTGGTTCTAAATTTATTTTAATATAAGCCTACCAAATTTATTAAACAGTGTACTGATTTTATCGCTGTCTAAATAATAAAATTGAAATAAATGTTTCTTTTCTGTCTTTTGTCCTTTTCTTATCGAATTGTTAATTAATCACTGGTCAAACTCAGCGAATATACCTCGTAAACTGAAAATATATAAACAAAATGTTTCGATTATTATCTCATTTCACACTGCAACACATTTGGGTTAACTACAATTTTCCGTGCTGGAATTACTTATAAGTAGCTCAATAGTCCTATGTGTCGTCTGATTCTTTCCATATTATCTCTTGACGAACGGCATTGTTTTTCATTGATTGTGGTGCAATTTCTCTGCTCTAGTTTATCTGGGATTTGCCCGCACGATCATTCTCCCAGATACGACCGTCGTTCTCGGAGATGTTAGATGTGCTGGGAAGCTTTCCTTCGGTTTTATCTCCATCGCTGATGGTATCGTTCTGGGAACTCTGTCGGAAGTGCAGCACAAGAAAGTTATGTGCTCGTGAAGCAACAGTGGAACAGGTGGCTGTCTGGTTGACATCATGTGCCTCCGTGGTGGGGAAGCAAATGAGTTCGCCCTGGTTTGAATGTCTCTTTGAATCTGTAAATGCGGACTTGAATTTTGTAAATACTCTAAGTGACTACATGAAGTGTAATAGAAGGAAGCGGCAAGTAAATAAAATAAACGTGTGATTTTTTCTTTGTGTGTTACGTCCACGCGACATTCTGGATTTCGTGATAACAACATACAGTATGTGACTCAGTTCGCAATTTACTTTGCCTGTTGATAATTTATAATAGTAGTTTATTAATTCATCTGTTTTCCAAATGTCGGGTTTATGTAGACTAAAAAAACTACTGGTTGTGAATGAAGGGAAGGGTGTAAAATACTTAATTTCTCAATTTCAAGCTTGAAAAAATGCTTCACTGATTGAATTCAGCGAATAGGCTGAATGCCACTGTGATTCACTTACTATAATTAACTTAGTAAATCCTTACGACGTATTGTAATATCGACTGACTGTGATGTAGTCCAAAAATGTTATGAATATCCAACATAATGTATATTTTGTAAGTACGACCGTGGATTTATATTACTGATTTATATTTAGATCTACATATTTTTGCCACACTTCATATCTAAACAACATTGCAATATTGGGAAGAAACAAACGTTTAACAGCGTCATTTAGAAAAGAAAAAAGAAAAACAGAATTCCAGGAGGCTTCCCATCTTCAGTGCTGAGGATGATTGTATGCAAGTGAAGTCTTGCGAAAGATAACACATCCACAGATAAAGCCTGCATAATCTTTTTATGACCGGTGAGTAACGTTCACTAATTCTCGCCTGATAAAATACGCTGAGGCAACGCGGAAGCCTATCATTGCGTCACTACTCACAAAACTGCTACAATTTTAGCGTGAAATATGTGTAATTTCAAGGTGCGAATTGAAAATATTCTCTAGGGAGCAGCGTTCTTAACAAAACAAGTAAAAGTGACAGCAAAACTGACATTACGAAACCAGCAATTTAATTTTTCTTACGAACTCTTGACTGTGATGAATAATACACATGTGGTCTCTTGACTACCTTGAACATGATGTACCTTGCATCAAGGACAAAAAAATTCGCTTATTTACAAACCCAAGTTTTCTGTTCCACCTTACGTGATTTGGATTTCTCGATTTGAACAAAAGTGTAGAAATCATAAATGGAGGACCTAGAAATGGGTTACAGTAATTTGGTGCCTAGCAGGGACAAATTAATACTTTGCGAGCAGGTAACATTGGACTCTGTAGGGGGCAGGGGACTGTCCCTGGAATCACTAATTTGTTTTTTTGTGAGTATATGTACGTATTATGTATGTATATATACAGGATGTCCGGAGAGGAAACGTCGAAACTACGAAAATAAGCTCTTAAGACAATTCTAAGCGTATTTGTCTAATAAACTACATGGATATTCCGAATGGTTGAACAGCTAGTAGCATTTAAATCATTAAAAGTTGGTTCGAAAATATAATTTTTAGGCAAAAATATGCATTATGGAAGCATAGAAACACTCCAGAAACATGTAAATTGTTTATTATTTACAAAAGAAAAGAATATATTGCTCAGACAAAAAAATTAAGCGAGAAATAAAAAAGCAGTCGAATTGTATAAATTGGGTGCTTTGTTAATTCTCGCTTAATTTTTCTTTCTGAACAAATATGTTTTATTTCTTTTGTAAATAATAAATGAATTTACATGTTTCTGGAGTGTTTCTATGCTTCTATAATACAAATTTTTGTAGAAATCAATTTTTCAAAACAACTTTTGAGTGCTTATTGCGGTTCAACCATTCGGAATATCCTCGTAGTTTATTAGACAAAATATGCTTATAATTGTCTTAAGAGCTTATTTTCCAAGTTTCGACGTTTCCTCCCCGGACTCCCTGTGTATATGTGTGGGTGGGTGGGCGCTCGCGTATCTATGTGTGTAAACGGGCTCGTTTTGCAGATGCCATGTAGTAACTCAACGCGAAAATGACTTTATTCGTATTTTCTAATTTCTGTATCTTACGAATGTTTCATACATTTTGCGTTTTCCGTATGTTTCTCTCGATGTTTGCGTTTAATATGGTGCAGAGGGAGAATGAATGGCAGATTTCTGGGTTGCGGCCCAGTGGTTTGAACAAGTCTGTGCTTGCACCTTTAACCAAGTAGCACCGGATCTCTAAAGAATGCCCTCTTAAACAGAGAGGAAACCGAGAGTGGTCCTTATAATAAAAAGGTCTATGCTCAATAAGTTGAAATACATGTATTCTTTCCCTCGCATCGATGATATTTTTACACAATGGCAAATGGCATGCATGTTTTCCTTTTACAATATCTGAGCGTAACCGATAATATTATCGGCAATACGATATTAATGTAAATAGAAAATTCATGTCATTATATTGAAACTGCAATAACTGAAATATTACTCACTTAAACCATGTCATAGTAATGATTATTTTTGATTTATTACTTTTGTTCAAACGACCAACCACCGGTTTCGAGGTCATCAAGAACTGCAACCTCAGAAAGATGTTTTTTATTTTACAAGAATGGGTATTTACAATGAACAGTCAAATATACAGTGTCATTGAAGGCAAATCTAAAATTCCGCTATCGAACTATTTAAATTATTGATGTCAGATAAATCGAATGTTAATATCATGTTAATATTAATACAGAAAATTCGCTCCTCTCTGCGCATTTTAAGCTTATCCCTGGTATCCTTAGCAGAAGTACCTGAAATATGTGTGTGTATATATATATATATATATATATATATATATATATATATATATATATTTATTCAGTGTATTTATTGGGAAAGGTGGCTCAAGTGACGTCACTGCAGTGCCCCTGACCCCAAAAGTTACTCTAAGGTCTGGCGTAAGGTACGAGTCCAGTCGGTGGCAGACTTTTCGACACTGTCTAGATAGCTAGTTTAAAGACACCAGCTGTCTGGAGTAGAATTCTAGTGGGCGGCTGCTCTGATCAGTAGTTTTTCATGTTTTCTCCGATCAGCACCAGTCAAATGCCGGAGCAGTACCCTAACAAACAGGCCAGGGATCGCACACAATCTTTCCTTCCTCTTCGTGGTCCTATCCTCATCCCTTACTTACACACACTTACATTCACTACACTCCCAAAGACGTCGGGGAACCAGTCGGGAACTTGCAGCTTGTCCCGGTTGGGGCGGTGCTCTGCTGGTGGGAGGTACCTGGTTAGGTAAAACCCCGCCACCAGAAGTGTAGGTCGACATCGGATTTCACCATCCAGCTGGGAAGCCACCTCCAGCACTAAAAAGCATGCACTAAACGTACCGGACTAGCGATTTTTCTAACTTCTCAAGTCCCGTCTTAACGATGGAATATGTCACGGTATTTCGCGTTTTCTCAGTCTCGATATCGCATGATCGCGACCGTATCAAGCAGTGCTTGTGATCACGCGACATCTAGCGGCAAGACCGAAAAAGACACGAAATGCCATGTGATATTCCATCGCGGCCATAGAAGCTTGAGAGGCAAAGTTACAAAAATCGCACTGTAATGATCATATCAGCTGTCGCGCTCGCAATCACAAAATATCCCTCGTACCATATCTGCAATTTACAATCAAGAACTTTACCTGGGGTCATTTTGGACCCCAAAAAGACTGACAATTGGAAGTGGTAAACACGAATGTGTACGGCAATATACTGAGTTGAGTTACAATTGTTTTTATATAAATATATATTTTATAAATTATTTTCAATAACATAGTAAATATAATTTACTTATATTAAATATTTCATATAAAGAATAACCTCTACCGTGCGAATCCTCCATTGTTGATACATAATGATTCAGGAATATGTATAATAGTTTACGAAAGGTATTTCGAAGTGAATCAACATTATTTGAAGTTCATGGCAAGATATTTCAAATGAGAATAGGAAAATAACAGGCTATACATTAGATCAAACCAGTGTCATGTAACGAAAAAAAATTAATAACTTTCTAATAAGATTTGGTAAATACGTGAAAATAGTTTGGTACGTGCCTGTTAAGTGCACGAAGGGATATCTAGAAGACTGAAATTATTCTGCAAATTTTCGTGAAAATGTTAAAAAATGAATGACGACGGAGTCCAAAAAGACCCCAGATATGGTACGAGGGATAATCAGTCAACGAAGACTTGCAACATGTCTCCGCACACCTGAAACCAGTGTCGAGAACGACGTGTCGGTTGCGCCTGTGGACGCCGCCGCTGCTGCTGCGGCGGCGGCGGCGGCGGCGGCGGCGTTGGGAAAAACGTTACTCGGCGCGCGACTCAAGGCCATCGAGTCTGCGCGAGTGGTTGCCGGCTGGCATCATTTGAACTATGGGGTCATTAACGACCCAGCAGCCTGCGACGACGCCGACGACGACGCCGCCACTCAGATACACCAAACACGCGCTCTTCCGTGTTCGTACATCGGAGCTAATTGCGGCTTGTTAAGCCGCCATTACGCTCATTACCGAAACGTCCGAAAAATCTGCAGTACGGCCGCGCAAGACGCTGGGTGATTGTGGTGGTTGGGTCGGGCGGTAACAGTAAGTTGGGAGGTCTAGCATTAGAACCTTTTTTTTTTTTAATGACAACCCACTGTCGGTTTTGAAGTAAAAATACCGGGAAAGATGGCTCAATGCATCAACTGATGTCACTGCAGTCCCTGTGATCGGGAGGTCCTAGGGTTCCACTCCCGATGATGGCAGGATTTTCGACACTAGCTTGTCAGCTAGGTCGAATTCAGTCGCTGTCCGGAGGAGAATTCCAGCGGCCGGCTGCTCTGACCGGTAGTTTTCCAGTGGTTTCTCCGATCAACACCAGGTGAATGCCGGAGCAGTACCTTAACAAACGGGCCACGGACCGCGCGCGATCTTTCCTTCCTCTTCCTTGCCCTATCCTCACACACTTACATTACCATGCAGTACACTACCACACATGCCGGTAGAGCGGTCGGGAGCTTACAGCTTGTCCCGGCTCGGGCAGTGCCCCGCTGGTGGGAGATACCTGGTTGAGGGGAAAACCCTGCTAGTCTACGGTAGGTTGGCGCTAGATCTCGCTATCCAGCGAGTAAAAAGATCACCGCCACCTCCCGAGAAAAAACACGCACTACACTTATGGGACTAATGACCTAAGTAGCTGAAGTGCCCGGAAACACGAACGAGTCAATCATTCAATTGAAGTAAATATATGGAAAATCAATGTTTCAAATGGGAGGTCGCGAGTTTTTGAAGTGTTCACAATATCGGCATATTAGTTGTAAAAGCGGACACTTTATGGGGTCGGTTTTGTTTGTTTTTATTGCGCATAATTGTTTTGTTACGCACTATAATACTTTTCCTCAAAATCTTCTCAATGTTTGTGTAAATTGTTCCAGAAAATTCACGTTTATTACTTCCCTTTCCAATGCGTTTCCTTAATTGTTAAATATTCTCCCGTTTTTGTTCTCTTGGGATAGTTATTTGCTTCTTTTCTAAGTGGATAATTAGTGAAATTTGTGAACTTGGAAACCATCTGCAGAAGTATTATTTTGTAATTTGACTTCAACTCGGGATTGAAGTGATACTTCAACTCGGAAGTGACTGCTTTGTATGTAAGCATCCAACCCTATTTGATTAATTCAGAACTATAATAAATTACAGAGAGATATGGAAGTCTTAAAACCTATCATTGAGTATAAGACATGTATTCCGTCTGTTATACCTTTTTTAATGATACCAATGTTGTTATCTGGGTTAATTGGGTTTTCTAAATTTCTGTATACATCATCACGTCATCATAGACGCTCTCTCAGAAGGACACTTCAATGTAATTTTGATGAGCGGATAGGTGCAAGTGAAAAGAATATTGTCTTCATTGCCAGTGATCGATATTCACAAATTGCCCATACACTGGAAAATATCTGCCTGTATATTTAACGGAGTGGCATATTCTCTTTGTATGTTCACCAACCTTGTTAATAATGAACCATTCGATTTATATACGTTTCATTTTGGAGGATCAGTAGCTGAAAAAAAGACAATTGTGAAATTGAATTTTTTGTGAGTTATTTTGTTGTATTCAACTTACGCGAAGTAATAGCTTTCGAGCTGTTGAACCAAACGAAAATAATTCATAAAAAAAGTGACAACATTGTAGCAGATGTCCCAAAAGTACTCTCACATTGAGACTAGGTACTTCAACATTTTTGTAATCTACTCGAAATTAAAATTGTAGGTTTTTAAAACTCTTTGCTATTGGTTGAATCATATCTGTGTACATGGCCAGCCGCAAATGATATTAACACTTGGCCATTGCCCAACAGTCTCTGGAACATGCCCTTGGAATTCCAGGAGAGAATATTCTCAAGACGCAGCAGAGAAAGTTTACATAACAGCATTACGTCGTCTCGACTCTCAGAAGATTCCGGCACACATCAAGTGCTCACCCAACGTGGCATGAGGGACATTCTGAACAACCCGAGACGAAAGAAATCTGGCATTAAATGGCCGCCGTTCAGGAATTAGAATGTTACTCAACCGGGAGGGCGCTCTGTGGCCGGAGACTTGCGTGATATCCGCGTTGTAGTGGCTGTGTGTGGCGCGGCGCGCGAGTACATCCTGTGGCCCAGGGGAACTTCGCCACTTCCGCTGTGTCACCCACTCTCCGCGCCCCGTGGCGGTCCCGCTGCCTGCCTGCCTGCCTGCCTGCCTGCCTGCCTGCCTGCCTGCCTGCCTGCCTGCCTGCCTGCCTGCCTGCCTGCCTGCCTGCCTGCCTGCCTGCCTGCCTGCCTGCCTGCCTGCCTGCCTGCCTGCCTGCCTGCCTGCCTGCCTGCCTGCCTGCCTGCCTGCCTGCCTGCCTGCCTGCCTGCCTGCCTGCCTGCCTGCCTGCCTGCCTGCCTGCCTGCCTGCCTGCCTGCCTGCCTGCCTGCCTGCCTGCCTGCCTGCCTGCCTGCCTGCCTGCCTGCCTGCCTGCCTGCCTGCCTGCCTGCCTGCCTGCCTGCCTGCCTGCCTGCCTGCCTGCCTGCCTGCCTGCCTGCCTGCCTGCCTGCCTGCCTGCCTGCCTGCCTGCCTGCCTGCCTGCCTGCCTGCCTGCCTGCCTGCCTGCCTGCCTGCCTGCCTGCCTGCCTGCCTGCCTGCCTGCCTGCCTGCCTGCCTGCCTGCCTGCCTGCCTGCCTGCCTGCCTGCCTGCCTGCCTGCCTGCCTGCCTGCCTGCCTGCCTGCCTGCCTGCCTGCCTGCCTGCCTGCCTGCCTGCCTGCCTGCCTGCCTGCCTGCCTGCCTGCCTGCCTGCCTGCCTGCCTGCCTGCCTGCCTGCCTGCCTGCCTGCCTGCCTGCCTGCCTGCCTGCCTGCCTGCCTGCCTGCCTGCCTGCCTGCCTGCCTGCCTGCCTGCCTGCCTGCCTGCCTGCCTGCCTGCCTGCCTGCCTGCCTGCCTGCCTGCCTGCCTGCCTGCCTGCCTGCCTGCCTGCCTGCCTGCCTGCCTGCCTGCCTGCCTGCCTGCCTGCCTGCCTGCCTGCCTGCCTGCCTGCCTGCCTGCCTGCCTGCCTGCCTGCCTGCCTGCCTGCCTGCCTGCCTGCCTGCCTGCCTGCCTGCCTGCCTGCCTGCCTGCCTGCCTGCCTGCCTGCCTGCCTGCCTGCCTGCCTGCCTGCCTGCCTGCCTGCCTGCCTGCCTGCCTGCCTGCCTGCCTGCCTGCCGGCCGGCCGGCCAGTCGCCGCGTGGCCCGTGTGTTTAGGGGACACTTTCTACCGCTGCCGCCGCCGCCTCAAGTGCTCTCGTTGCCTGCTTAAGGCCAACTGCGCTCCGCCTCGTCCCGTCCCGTCCCGTTCCGCCCCGCCCCGCCTCGCCCCGCCTCGCCCCGCCACGCCCCGCCACGCCCCGCCACGCCCCGCCTCGCCCCACCCCGCCCCGCTCATCCCCGCCCCATCCCGCCCTGCCCCGCCGCGTCTCGCTCCGCCCCGCCCCTCTCCACCCCGCCCTTCTCCATCCCGCCCCGCTCCACCCCGCCCCTCTCCACCCCGCCCTTCTCCACCCCGCCCCGCTCCACCCTGCCCCGCTCCACCCGCCCCACTCCGCCCCGCCCCGCTCCACCCCGCCTCACTCCGCCCCGCTCAACTCCGCCCCGCTCCACTCCGCCCCACCCCCCTCCTTCCACCCCGCCACGGTCCACCCCGCCAAGCTCCGCCTCACCACGCCGAGCCCCACTCTACTCTGCCCCTCCCCGTCCCGTTCGCCCTCGCCCTGCCTTGCCCTATCAAGCTACCGCTGGCCCTGCTTGTTCTTGACGCATCCTCCCCGAATTTTTCGGGCCTTAACGAATCGACATCTAATAAGAGGCCATCCATAAATTACGTGAGGCGATTTTTCGACCCCTTCTTCCCCCTTGGTGAGAAGTGGTGAGATTTGGCTCAACCCCCTCCCCCTTCTCATCTCATGCAAAAGTTTTCAAAATGCATATTTTTAATGTAAATACGTTAATTTGTGATTGATTGCGTCTAAAAAACAGTGCAAAAATTCATTGTACTTCAGTCCACGGGGACTCAATTGGGTCGCAAGAGTGACTTCTGGAACCAACATGTGCCTACGATTTTCCGCAGATTCATCTGCTCCTTCAACTTCGCTGTGATTCAACCACTCTAAACCGTTGTCAGCTTGCAGACAGAAACTCAGGAGCTCGACGTGTTACGATCCGGGAGGGCCGCACTTCGCGTGCTGGTGCACTGTGGACCGCACGTCGGTGCTCTGCAGCTCTTGTGATAGATGAAAAGTACTGTTTAACACTGTTTTAGTGAAAAAAATCGTGCCGAGACACCCCTCTCCCCCACGTAAGATTAGGTGAGATTCGCTTGATCCCCCTCTCACCCCTAAAGGCCTCACGTAATTTATGGATGGCCCCTAACTTACCCTTTATCTTCCTCTCTCACGGAATGTCACTGTCGCTATCCCCTCTTACTCACTCCGCACTGCCCTGCCCACTACCGCTTGATCCGCTACTTCCTGATCCACCGGCTCGTCTCCACCCACCCACTCTAATCCAGTTTTTCCTCCCTTTCCTTCCCGCGCCGGACAGCTTGCCGGTTCACCTTACTCTCCTCTCGCACCTTTCTACTTTCCCCGTATTGCTTGCTCCGATTTTCAGTCGTCATCTCAAACCAGATCTTGACACAATCTTCCGTTTCCGCTCCTTCGTGTCCTACTCATCCTTGCTCGGGTCCTCCATCCTACCACCTGCACTTGTTGATCATCATCTCGCGACTCTCTAGGCCAGGGCTGTCCAACTTGGAAGGTCTTATGGGCCACATATAAATTCTAGTAGAGCCGCGGGTCCGCACCATAATTTAAGATGGTTTTTACCCTAAATACTGAGGCTTATACTGAAACAAATATTTAAAACTTCAAAAGAAGAGAAGAAGTCATCATTACAGAGACTTAGAATCGGTCACTTTAACCTAAATTACTGTCATCTGTTCAAAAATTCCAACCCTGAACCCTGTCGTAAATGTGGCGCTACCGTGTCTACTCCTCATATTATTCTCGAGTGTCAAGGACTTGATAAAGTTAGGAAATCATTAAAAATAGAAGGCAGCTTATATTCACTGTTCAAGTCAGACGAAGGTTGTAAAAAAAATTCTGAAATTTCTAGAAATAAGTAAATTGTTTAAGGTAATATAATAATGATGTAAATTTTGTTATGATATATTGCTATAATGCTTATGGTGCAATGATTACCACTGCTTTGTAACCTTGTAATGTAATGTACTGATGTAAGCAAAACGAGGTCGCTGATGACCTGAGCTGTTATAAAGCTACCATAAATTTAAAAAAAATATTAGATACTTTTATTCAACATACTTAATGATTAATGTACATACAACTAGAAAATTAATATATCATTAAATAAAAATCAGACGAATTGTGCAATTGTATTGTATTTGGTTCGAATAATAAACTGTTCAAAGCAGTCGCGGTCCGCACAAAAAGATCCGGCGGGCCGCCAGTTGGAAAGGCATGCTCTAGGCGCTCTTGTCTCGCTCGACTTTCTGTTTTCTTGTTTTTTGTGTCTGCGCTTGCTCATTTCCGGATAATCAAGCTGAACCGACTGGATCCTTGTCCCTGCCTTACATGAGTATTCTCGCGCATCTCACCGACACACTTATTTTCCTGCCCGACATTTCCGTTTTGAGAATTGTGTTTTTGACTTCTCCCTACATTCTTCACCACCTTGACTCCTTTATTGAACACGCTTTTCCCGTTAAAACCTCTCTCGCACACTCTTTGCGTACTATTGCGTATGTACTGCTCCTCGATTCCTTCTCGACAACTCTTCATTCTACCGTCTTTCTGCCTTCTCACCATCCTTATTTTAGTTCAGTCGCCTCTAATTCGTATACTTTCAATTTTTGCCATCATGAATTTTCCCTCAACTTCTCTCTCTCTCTTTCTCTCTCTCTCTCTCTCTCTCTCTCGCTCTCTCTCTCTCTCTCTCTCTCCAATCTTTACTTTTTTGACGTCTATTTACATCTTTTCTTCCTGCCTCTTCCTTTCCTGCTACATGCCTCCCATACTATCAGTGATTTGTAGTCAGCTTTCTACCATTGTCTTTCTTCCCCTCAATCTCGTCCTCTATCTCCTTTTTTTTCTCTGGCTCTACCTCAGCCTCCTCCTCCATATCTCGTTTCTCCACCTCTTCTTTGCTTCTTCCTTTGCCAGCCCCCACCTTCTTCTACCTCTTTGACTTCTCCCCTTCTCTGCTCCCTTCTGCTTGTCCTCATCTTCCTCCCTTCTCCTCGACCACTGCCACTTGTTCTGTGCTTCTCTACCTTCTCCACCCTTCCACTCTGTTCTCTTCCTCCTCCTCCTCAATCCCCACTTTCTTTACTTCTCCCTTCCCACCTCCACTTTCTTTCTCTTCCTCTTGCTCGTCTCGTACTCTACATCCTCCACTTCCTCCACATTCTGCTATTCTCCTCCTCTACCTCTATCGCTTCCTCGTTTGCGCCTCCTCTTTATTGCATTCCATTTCCAACTTCTGCGAAATCTCGCCGGCAACATTGTTGCCTCTGAAGCATCGGTGATCTGGAGTTTCCCGATGTTATGGACCGTGCACGATGCAAGATCTCTCCTTACATTTTCTCCCCCCTCCCTCTCCCTTTACACGTACGCACCTCACCGACTTGCCCACACTGTCACTCAAATCGGAAACTTAGAGCTTTTATCCCGGCTGGGCCGTTATCCCTCTGGTTCAAACCCGATCGAAATTTTTCGTACGCCTTCCTTCCTTTGGAGGGGAAGTAAAGCAGGCTGTCCCATGTTACAGATTTACTGCATGTAAAAGCCATCAAGCCTCTGAGCTAAATTAATATCGTTTGTTTCGTCGACCAAGTATACGCTACTTGGTGAAAGGAGAATAGACATTTGCGTGGTCAGACGGTTGAGCAGGCCACATGGCCCGAGTTTCGCCACGTAAAACAAGGTATCATTGAATTTAATTGAATTTGCAAGGAGGAAACCCCAAGGCCAACGTGTACGTCGACACCGAAACCCACGTTCCACCTGGTGAGGAACATCGCTACCTTCCTGGATATAACACACTACGCTTACGGGACTAATCAATTATCTAAGTAGTTGACTCTCACGAAATCAATACATAATCTCTCACTCTTCCTCTTCCTCTTTTCCTGTGCCAGATGCAGTGACCAGAGTGGGCCCATGGGAGCCATTCCCCCCCCCCAGGCCTAGAGTTTTCGTTTGACCAATGCTATTGTACTGAACTTATTTGGTAAAATTGGTTTAAATGTTTATTTATGTCACAATAATTCTATGTAATTATTATATAAATTATTTAAAAACTAAAATTTATTATATCGTGTACACACTACGTAATAAAAAACAATATAATAACATGTTTATTTAACATAATACAGGCTGTCCGGGGAGGAAACGTTGAAACTTCGAAAATAAGCTCTTAAGACAATTCTAAGCATATTTTGTGTAATAAACTACGTGCATATTTCGAATGGTTGAGCCGCAATAATCACTCTAAACTAATAGTTTATTAGACAAAATATGCTTAGAATTTTCTTAAGAGCTTATTTTGGAAGTTTCGACGTTTCCTCCCTGTAAAATGACCGGCTGGATCCGTCCCTGGCCAGGTGGGCGTCCGTTGGGCCTGCCTCCCATTCCCTCCGTGTCTCCGCCCCGCCCGCTCCTGCGCTCCCGCATGTTGATTGTACTTTCTTTCCTGCGCGGCGCGGGCCGTCGATGTTTATCTGGCGCGACCTCCATACGGCGGGAGCGCTCCTGCGAGCGGACTGTCACGCGCGAGGAAATCGGGAGCGCGCCATTGATCCCGCGCCGACCGCTTCATTAGGGGAGCTCGGCGCCAGGTGGCCAGCGGCCAGGCTGGGTGGGGGAAGTGGACTGATTGATTGGTCGTGATTCGGGGCGCGTCAACTACTAAGGTCATTAGTCCCGAAAGTGTAGTGCGCGTTTTTTCATCGTGAGGTGGCGGTGATCTTTCGCGCTGGATGGCGAGATCCGGGGCCGATCTGCCGTCGACTAGCGGGGTTTTCCCCCTAACCAGGTATCTTCCACCACCGGGACAAGCTCTAAGCTCTCGATTGGTTTCCCGGCATGTGTGCTAGTGTAGTGCATGTTAGCGGAAATGTGTGTATGAGTGAGGATAGGACAAGAAAGGGGAAGGCCCGTTCGCCGGGTGTTAATCGGATAAACCATGGAAAACTACTGATCAGATCAGCCGGCCGCTCGAATTCTCCTCCAGACAGCGACTGAATTCGACCTTGCTGACAAGCCAGTGTCGAAAATTCTGCCCGCTGTCGGGACTGGAACCTAGGACCTCCGTTTAGAGGGACTGCAGTGACATCAGTTGATGCACTGAGCCATCGGCCAGGTTGAGGGAAGTGAGTTTTGAATTGTGATCGTAGGTAATACCACGAGTGCTTTGGACATTGTCGATAAATCCCGGACTCGCGAAGCGACGAGGGGGATTTATCTCAGAATTTCCAAAGAACGAGTGGTTCTTAATAGGGCTATTCCACGAATGAAGTTATGTCCAACACAGTTCCAAAATGCGACAGATATTGAAAGTAACTGAAAACTATGTTAAATCAAATTATTAAAAAAAATTATGTTATAGTACATACGCGGTTTATTGGATATCGACATAGCGATCTATGTTTACCTCCTCCTAAGATAGATGAGTCACAGTTTATGATTGGCCATAAGGGAGAAGTGGTAAGAAAAATCGGATAGAAAAAGCGATTAACTTTTTGAGATACCCCGGTCTGATAGGGGCACTTCGTATGTATAGTTAAACAATATTGGTTTTAATTTGATGAGTGGAATAGAATTAATTACTCGTCGGTATAGGCTGTTCGAGTACTCGAAATGTTGACTTTCTTTCTGTAGCACGGTTTCAAAACCAAATATTGTTTCAACTGTTTGATTAGTGTTTCCTGGCGAGTTCAAATGCCAAAGTCATTAGTTCCGTGGTGTGTAGTGCATGCTTTTTATCGCGGGCGGTGGTGATAGTTCCCGCTGGATGCCATTCGCCTGGTTACTGGTGGGAGAAACCACGGAAAACTACCGATCAGAGCAACCGGCCGCTGGAATTTTCCTCCAGAGAGCGGCCTAATTCGACCTCGCTATCAAACTAGTATCGAAAAATCGTGCCGCCGTCAGGACTCGAAACCTAGCACCTCCCGGTCCTAGACACATCTTTTAATGTGTTAATGGTATGTAATTAATCTTTACAGATAAACAATGTGTTATGTTTGTTTAATCATTTTTTCTAGTTTGTGTGTTACTAATATGCATCAGCTACTATTTCGGATTATTTTCTCATCAAAGTTTCCTTGATTGAAATTGTGTGTTGCCTCAGCTATTGATATTATTTTCTATTCGTTCCAAAGAGTATACGATTTTCGATGCAATTCTCTTTCTCTGTAACGTTCTACGATATTACTATGTAATTAGAGAGGTTTTTATTTCATACATAAGTAGTATGGAGTTTACTCCTCTCCTCGTCGCACTCCTGCTAGCTGGCAATCTCTAATTTGAATCAATATGCTTTGTTGAGTAAATGAATTCGTTTTACATTTTAATATGAGGAAAGACTCAGAAATATAATTACTTATCTTTTATGTTGTCAATCGCGATGCTCCTTAATTTTTATAGGTATTCGATTGTACAAAATGTTATATTTTAAGTTTGTTGTGTCCTCTTTTAAGTGGTACTTTTTGAATTTGCTTGGGCTAGCTGGCAACTTCCCTTGCCTGAAAGAGAATCTCGAGCATATGAGAGTCCCTTTCTTTTTCGTGTGTGAGGCGTTGCTTGGCATGACCACATTCTTTCTGGCAGCACGAAGTGCCTACGAAATTAACACGTACGTGGAATTTTTAGACTTTCTCTCAACGTGACTCCGTGAGTGCGTCTAGACACACGGAACGTCTCCTTGAAGGAGAATCCGAGGAGATTAACGCATGTTCCTGAAACGGCCAGTACCATTTCAGAAATAAATGCTTTAGTGGCTCTGAACAAATTACAATTGTTAGCAAAAGTGAAATGATGATGTTTGGTGGTAGACTGAGTACATATGGATTGTGGTGCAATATTGAATGAAATGGCTGCCCCTTAATTATTCCGACGATAAATTTGTATAGATTCTTTTTATTGTTATTTCAGGAAGTTTGATTCTATATGTTTGCTATTGAAAATTTTCGTTTTCGAGAAAACTCTGATATCTTTGCTACTATTGAGCAAGCATTTCAAATACTCTGCGCTGCAGGGATACTGCACAAAAATATACGATAGGAAGCCGATAACAGTCAACGAATTCAAATAATCAAAAAGCTTCCACACGATTTTAGTAGATATAATAAAGTATATATCTTGATACTTACATACAATTATGTTTTGAAGAAATGTAAATAATATTTCACGTTCTTTGCATCTTCTTATGGATAGTTGTTTTTTATTGTAAGCGCTCGTAACTACTTGTAATTTTTTCATGTAAATTAGAAATTCGTAAAGAGATGTGTAATATTAAATACAAAAATGATGAAATTATACATTTTTCGTATTTAATTAAATTATGGAGATGACTCAGCACAACATTTATAATAAAATCAATGCTGTTGTCATTACAAAGCACTGTTTATGCACCTTGGAGGAATTAACAGAACACGCACTGACGTAACATTTTTACTAATAACCCCGTCAGGATATGATTTGCAGGCATCTTGTCAGAAAGTAAGTGCTGTTTTAGAAATGACTGGTCACTCCGGTTGCAATTTTGATTCACAATATGCTTCATCATTCGTTATTTTCTGCTTTCTAAAGATGGAGGAGACCTCGTGGCCTGGTTCCTCTTGATTGATTTGAAAGCAACAGCTAGGAACCCAATTTGAACTTCCCTCCCGTCGACGTAATTGGAAGCAATCGAAGAAAGACTGCTTGTTTCACCCTTGAGCTCCGCCATTAGGTGTCGAAGTACAAATACCGACCTGTCCCTGTGAAATACGCAAATAGAGTAAAAGCTTTCGCGTTATTCACCGAGAATTCCTTTCTTTTAATTCCGTCATTTGTTCGCTGGATTGATCATTCTTTCTGGACGCGTCAACTGTTATTGTCATTATTAATTCCAAAAATGTAGTGCATGTTATAAACCGAGAGGTAGATGTGTTCCTCCGGCGCCGACCTACATATCGGCTTACAGGGTTTCCGCCTCTGTAGTGGGATTTTTCTCTCCGTGCCTCTATCAGGTAACAGCTGTGTACTGTTTCAATTAATCGGGAGCTTCAACGCCACCATAGTGACGTCACTGTGAGAACATATACGCCCCCGATTGGATGAAACCGTCAACAGCTGTTACCTGACAGAGGTACGGTTGGAAAAATCCCACTACAGAGGCGGAAATCCTATAAGCCTATGTGAAGGTCGGCGCCGGAGGAACACATCTACTCTCGGCTTATAACATGCACTATACTTTGGAATTAATATGACAATAACAGTTGACGCGCCCAGAAAGAATGATCAATCAATCCAGCGAACAAATGAAGGAATTAGAAGAATATGTCGCCAACGAGTCACCACCCCTGTCGGGACAAGCTCTGCTCCCGATGATTATATGGTAGTGGTGCATGTAAGTCCGCTCTGTTGTGTAAGGGCAAGAAGAGGAAGGAAAGACCGCTTGCGGTCCGAGGCCCGTTGGTAGAATTCTGCTCCGGCATTCGTGTTGATCAGGGATGCCACAGAAATCCATAGAGCAGCCGGCCACTAGATTCTTCATTGAGGCCTTTGGCCTCAAAATTTTTTCGTTTTTAAGGCCCCAGAACGCTTCGTTTAGGAGTTAATCAACGATATAAGATTCAAAAATCCTGGCATTATCTTTCTTTAGAGACCTCATTCATAAAGATTGGTTGCGTGTGAGACCCGCAAAGCGAAGGTTTACTACTGAAATAATATAGGCGACGTTGGAATGAACAAGCACACGTACGCGTTCAAGCAAGTGTCAGTTTTACCAGTGTGAGTCTGCTGCACGGAGTGCTTAACGGACCAACTTTCTCCTCCACAGGTTTAACAACACTCTATCCGGAACAGGTTTACATGCATGGGTTTTGGGATATGGGCCACCACAAACCCGTATCGTGAAGAAAATCAGGAGCTGTCGGGTTTTGTTCGTGTTAATTTTTTACCCGTACGCTTTCAACCAGAGTGTTGCCTGGACGGGTTTAAACTGTTACGTGTGGAGACCTTCGCCCTTCACCGCAACCTAGGATCCACTTTATTATTGTTACTATTCACTTCGTGGTTGCAGTGCTTGTGCCAAGTGCAACGACAGCTTAATGTTCCCGAGCTCCGGTACTTATACTACGATTTTTCTAACTTTGTCTCTCAAGGCCCGTCTTCACGATGGAATATGTGACGGTATTTCCCGTCTTTCTCGGTCGTGACGCCAGATATCGCATGATCGCGATCGTATCACACAGTGCTTGCGATCCGCGACTTCTAGCGGCACGACAGAGAACGACGCGAAATGCCGTGTGATATTCCATCGTGGTCATAGGGGCTTGAGAGGCAAAGTTAGCAAATCGCACTATACACTTCCTTTAAATGGAGGACGAATTTTGATCAGTTAGGATGCGGTTTCCAATCGGATCTTCAGTATCAAAAGTGTAAGTTGAACTGATCGCTGTAAATTCGCCTTATTCTAAATCAGAGTACTACGCAATGGTCTTATTATCTTGCTAGCCTTACAGGTATCCGTTATCTTACCGCAGACGGCACACTTAGTTTACGTAAACAAATATACGAATGTATTATTAAGGTTGCAACGGACACATTCGGACAGTGAGTGGCAGGGCCGGCGGAGGAGAGAAGGACCGGAAGTGACGCAAAGCATCCGCTTCGGTGGCGCAGTCGCTGCATCCGACCCGGATGTCCTGTAAGTGGAGTGCAATCCTCAGCTGTGTCTCGCTCCCAACGCGTAACGTTCAAGTTTCGGCAATGTTTTGTGTTGTTGTTGTTGTTGTTTTTGTGGTCGAAATTTCGAGGCCCGAAATCTCGAAATTTCTCCGTGGCTATCTCCGACATGGGCTGTATTGAGAGTCATTTTAAAATGGCGTAACATGAGCGCCCAGTGTTACCAAGAGGTTGTTTTTGTGTACTCCCAAGTGCGACGTCGGACTGAGTGAGTGTTTCTTCTTAATTATCGCGTCAACTGCTTTAGCCATTAATCCCGTAAGTGTATTGCAAGCTAAAAGTCAGGATGAGTCGGTGTTCCTTCCGCGAAAGTTGGTAACTGATGCCGTTCACGCCCTCTTGCTGTCCCAGCCAAGTATCTCCCCCAGCGGAACGCGAGGTTGAGATTAGCTAAACACGTCCGAGTAATCTACCGAGATATGTGATAGTGTAGTGTATTCAAGAGCTTGTTTATTGGGAGAGGACTAGACAATGTTGAGGAAGGAAGATCTCAGGCGGTTCGAGGCCATTTGTAAGAGTACTGCTCCGGCTTTCGCCTGGTGTTGTTTGGAGAAACCAGGGACAAACTATTTACAGGAGCAGCCGGTCTATGGAATTCTCCTCCAGACTGCAGCATAATTGGACCTAGCGATATCAAAAATCTGCCACAATCGGACTAGAAGATGTCTGGGTCAGATACACTATAGAGACGATGATAATACTGATCGG